>CM060941.1:206458793-207766293 GCA_030765085.1 Allium cepa | reverse complement strand
CAAGTTCATTTATTTTCAACACGGAAAATATTCAATATACTTGAATCAAAATTAAGTATACATTCCATTCTTTAAGGAAACAGTTCTTTTAAACACATTTATTTGAGTCAAAACGAATGTCACGTAAAACATCGTTACGACAACTCAAAATCTCTAGTATAGGGATTCGAATTTTAAGGTAGATATATAAATCCCAATACTATACAAAACATTTCCTTTCGGAGACCATTTACTATAACAACAGTGTTATAGTCCACCATTTCCTTCTTTCTCGAAAACGCCTATTTCAACAATAAATGTTGAAATCTATGTATTCGATACTTAATGCATTTTAAAACATCTTTAAAACCATTAACTTCATTCCATAATATCACTTCCCTAAAACATATTTGTTTTAGTTAATAATATATTCACTGTCCAAAATCGTGAATATACTTATTTATTCAATTCAGTGTTTCTACACTTTTTATTTAAAAGATTATCCACTGTCCAAAATTGTGGATAAAATTCCCAACCAACATTTACTATCACAATATTTAACTTAAAGGATAATTCGCTGTCCAAAATCACGAATATATCTCCTTTAATAACTTCTATTTTTCATTTATCAAATTCAATTGGTTTCGAATTTATAAACAATCTTTACAAATTCCATTTCTATTTATAAAACTTCGATTTATAAATCTTCTTTATTAATTCAATTCAATTTATATAACTCAATTATATACCAAAAGTCCATATTATAAGTTAAATACTTATAATCCATTTATTTACTAAATCGTTCTTCAAAACATTTGAAATCAATTTTCAAAAGAATTAAGAATCAAATTCCCAAGTTATAGTTTAATGATCCCGTTGGCTATAACTAAATTGACATATCATTTTATTTCACAATTTATTATTTTGGAGATATTCAAAATATTTGATTTAAACCAATTCATTAATTCATTTCACTTATATTTTATTTTTCATAAATCTCAATAATTCGATAATGGATTTTCGAATGATCGAAACTATCGCAAACCTAAATTTAGAGAGGGAAATTTCCGAAAAAGATTTGAATTTTCAAAATATTTTTTTATTTTTCAAAGAAAACAATTTCATACTTCTTTTAAATTTGAAAAACATTTTTCTTTAAAGTGATCCTAGTAACTATTCATATTAAACATCATAAACTGAGCTTTGTGTAAACCAAAGCTCTGATACCACTTGTGTAACGACCCGCCGTTCTGACCTCCCCCAATCGGTAATTAAACCAACTTGAGACGTTCAAAATGACGGATTGTTATTCAGTTTATAGAGTTTAAACAGAATCAGCCACAGAATCATAGAATAATCATAATATTTCACATAAATGAATTTTTTTTTTCTTACATATATCAGAGTTTGTACAATGCATTTAATTTTATACAGCGGAATATATCTTTAAGTACAAAAAATTCTTCGAAAAGCTAAAGTGAAGAAATTTCCCCAACTCTCTCTAACTTCGCGGCCTGAAAATCTTCAAGCTGTAAAATACTGGGTCTGACCCGAGTATTATATTCAAAAGAAAATAACACACAGGTCAGTCTAATTCAAACTCAGTTATTAGTGCATAAAGGCAGTAATAATCAATTGACAATTAGACGACAGTCAAATATGAATTCACCTATCCGATCCTTTAACAAGAAATCGGATAACGGTAAATATAACACTTATCAGTGTTAAACAATAAATCAGTAGTTTCAAATTATCAACGCAGATAGATGAAGGGATTATTGATGAAGATAATTTAGAAAAAAACATCAGAATTGCCTAAACGGCAATTAACAATAAAATCATCAAATTAAATCAAATCAATTCAAATAATTGAAAAGTTACTTAAAAACATCCAAACACATTGGCTGCAGTACACGCACGCGTGCACTGCCTCGCCATATATAATGATTAATTCCGTGTGGCTGCAGTTCACACTTGCGTGCACTGCCTCGCCACTATAGTGATGATGTACCCAAAAGCTCAATGGAAGTTCACAAACGAGCACAAGGTCAAACCCAAGCATTTGAGCTGGATTCAACTCAATGTATAGAAACAAATACCAAACAGGGGAAAACTGCAGATGTCAAAGTAAAGCAAGAAACAACTGCACATAGAATCTGCAGTTGAAACAAGCAAATGGGCACGGAACTAAACAGTCGATCAACGACAACGTAAGTGCCGAACTCAACTGAAATTAGGAAAAACAAATCCAATTGCATCAACGCAACGCAAACCGACATAGGCAAAACTGCATATAAAATGAAACTGCAGTCACAAATGGATACAAGGGCAAATCTGCAATCAAAAATTTGCAGCCACCACAAGATCACAAAGCGCGATGGCTCGAATGAAGCATGAAAACACTTCAAAGATTCAACAAATCAAAACAGCATCAAAGCACACGAGAATTTGACTATGTGCAAATTTACTCAATGATACAACATGGTAAACCAATGCATCAATAACACTAACAAAAATCGAGCGACAACATGTATAGGGCAAGGTCAATGCAAAGCAAAAATCATCTCAGTAAAACTATCAAATGAAAACTCAAGTTAAGCATGAGTAAATGAGGTACACCTGATAGTATCAGGGGACACTGTAAATAGTGCACGGCATAAGTATGAATCAACTTATATATGAATACTGCATTAGATGACCACAGTGGATATGAACTCGACCAAATTCACAAACAACTCGAGTGGACAATGCACCAATACTAACCAGAATTACTATATGAATTTCACTGTAACAAAGAATGGTCAGACCCAGTACAGCAAGCTACAATAATGACTGGAACTACAAGATATCAAGGTGCAGACAAATCAAACTCAAGATTACAGAGTGCAGTGGCCATATACATATATACATACAAGAATGTATGTATACAAATGATCAGCCATCAAAGAACAGTACATATGCAATTTGGATATGCAAGCATACAGTATCAACATAGACAAAAGCGAAAAATATCTGGAGTGAATGCAGACAACTACAGACATGAAACCACAATGAAGTGCAACAGGGGAAACAACTACAGATGCATATGGTCAAGAGAATCAACTTACTTGGAGTGAATGCAATAAGGTATGCAACCCAGTGTCGACAACAGTGCAACAGGTCAAGCAATGATGCAGACCAAAAGGCAAAGGCTCAAGTATATGGATGCAAAGGACTCATATATGAAGATCACAAGACTCAAGGCAGTGCACCCCATACCAATGTAAATGAAGTGGATAATGCAAACTCAAATGTATAATCACAACAATGCAGAACTCCTCCAGAGGGAGATGTACAAGATGATAACATGTTTTAACCACTTTGCAAGACTCACACTTGGATTCGTACGCAAGATTTTTTTTTTTATGAAGTTATAACACAATAACCTGGCAAAACTATACACTATGACTTACTATGCATGCACATTTCTAATTGATACCCTGTGCAACATTTTCATATAATACAAGTTGTGCATACTACAAACATCTAACATGTAATAACTTGGACCTTAGTTTAGTTTACTACCAGTTTTGCATACAACAAAACAAAATTGTAAAACAACCAAATCTGTCCAAAATTCATGCAGAACATAGCAGGGGCGTGCATGGGTTCAAATAAGAATCTGCCAGGACTTACAATTTCTTTAGAGCATGTATTAATTAAACCAGTGCATAAAGTTTTGAATTAAAAATCTGATGTTTCAAAACTAAGACAGAGGACAAAGTGAACATGAGGTTGTACTCATAAATTAAACTTGCTCAGAGGATTACATGTATAGATACACACATTTCACAGCTATAGGTACCATAGATTTATTCTTTAAATTGTTTTAATGAAATGTTACTCACTTTTTTTTTTTTCTTTCTAACAGGTTTAGAAACCTGTACACAATGATCAGAGGCAATATACAGGGGTGTATTCATGTATTTCCATATATATATATATATATACACAAGCAAATTTACAGTCATGCAAACATATTTTGCAATCACATATCTAACATTTATCACATTCAACCCAAACTTTTATGTCTGTTGAACAATAAATCAAAGTTTAAAATTTATTTCTAACAAAATAAATTGAAGTACTTCTGGAATCCGGATAATTCAGTTGAGAGAGCAAATGCATGTTATAATCAAGTGTTGAATTAAGTAGATTAGAGTTTATTTCTAGCAAAATAAATCGACATCGTGGTGGCCACGAAACCAACCTAATCGCAGTTCATCAGAGAAAGCAAGGCCGAAGCCAACAAAGCAAATGAAAACCAAGGTACAAGTTTTAACAAAGTCGCGTGGCCGAAGAATGGCCAAAGTCGACAACCCAAAATCATCAACGTCCTCAAAATCCACGGAACCAAAATTTCCAGAAAAATCAAAATCAAGAAAAACACGAAATCGAACCAAGTCAAAATTAGGTCAGAAACTACCAATGATGAAACCAAATCAAACGCAAATTAAAATACTAAGTTGAACTAGATGTGAGTGAGGGGATCACTCACCTTTGTTTAACGCATCGCAAGTAGGAGCCGCGAGCTACTGAAGTCGAGGCCTTCGATTTTGAAATGCCCTAGCTTGGAAAAGAGGAATCGAGCAGCCATAAATTCGTGAAGCCCTAGCTTTTGGAAAGAGGAACGAACGAAAAAGTCGCCGCCATTTTTTTCTTTCGTTTAATTTTTTTTTCCGTATGATTTGAATGATGGAAGAAGGAGGCAGGGTTTCGAATATAGGAGAGGGGAGACGTGATTTTGCAGAGGAGATCGTGTTTTTGGCGTGATGGAAGGCATAGATTTAGGCGTGTTTGTAGCTGATGAAGGTAAAGCAACGTACTCTTTTTATTTTATTATACTACTATTATTATTATTATTATTATTTTTTTTACATTTTAAATCCAATTTGTTTTGTATAATCATTTTCTTTACTTTGTTTTGTAAATTTTGTTGTTTGAATTTTTAACTACGTGTATTTCTCTATTTATTTTATATTGATTAAAATTTTATTCCTTTTTACTTTAAAGAAAAGAAAGATGTTATTTAAAAACTAACCACCCATTTATAAATTTACATAAATAAAAATCCTTGTATCCAATATTATTTTTCTAAGTCATTAGTTTGAATTAAAAATACAAATTCAATATTCAATTTCAACTCCAAAGTCAAATTTAAATTTTTATTCAACTTTGTATAGATTTAATTTTAATATTTAATCGCCAAATTCACAGTTATATTGGGAATTCAATTTAAATTATCATTCAAATATTTAAAATTAATTAAATATTTTCATTTTTTAATTGTTCAAAATTCAGGGTTGTTACAAGGTCAGTCATGGGACTGGTATGAGCAAACAAAAACAATTTTCTTTAAAACGAACAACAAAAGATTTTAAAAATTGAAATTCGCAATGCTTTTTGAAAAATGAAACTACCATTAGGCCTCCAGCCGCACACACCATGCAAATGCAGAATTGGAGGAGATTCCTCCTTATGATAGTCAAAAATGCTTGATACGCGAAAACCATTTGATATTATTATTAGTGCATAGTGCAGAAAACCTTTCGAAAGTATAATGTTAATCTTAGCCAGCATATAGCCATTATTGTATGCCTACTATAGCTACCATGTTCAATAGCAGGTTACCACCACATTCCATGGCAGGTTATACAACTAAAACCGTACATGACACTTATTGTTTCTTTGGATTTTCCAACAAATGGTCAGGCTAAGAAACTTCCTATTGCCACATAGGAATGTCTCTAGAGGGATGCCCCGAGAACTTACCAAGCTCTCTGCCAACACAATGCCGACTTACCCCCTTTTCGGGAGTAACACCTAAGATATGCCATCCCCGGTCGTTTGCGACCTTTATCCGAGAGCTCTCAGCACCAACAACCACAAAGCAATGTATTTGTAGTAACCACATAGGTTAAATATCTGGGCTCCATACCATGACACCACCCTTTTCCTGAAGGAATGGACATACCCTAGGGGCGCGACCCCTACAACCTTACCGCATCTTTCCTGTTTCGACCATTTCCGGGGTGTGAGGTCCGATGAGGTCTCGTCCATGTGGAATGCTTTTCACAAAAGCCATGCTTTGATCAACAAATGATCAGCAACACTCAGCAACACTCAGCATGCCATACTACTAAATTGGGAATGTATCATTAGTAACCATCAACTACATAACCTCTGAGCTCGTACGTCTCAGAGAAGGGTGTTAAGCTAAGAGAATAAATTTCCGCCACCAAACAGAAATGTATTTGATGGAAATCAGCTTTACATCTCAAAGTGTAATGTCAGACATACATCTATACAAGTCTACACCAGGTTCGAGCAGAACCGAAGGCACTTCCAAAGAAGCCCTTGCATATCCGGATAATCCCTAATCACGTCCGGACTTCCCATCGTAAAGAGTGATCAAATCTCTATACCGAGTGTAACGACCCGAAATTTTGGAACCCGAAAATTCCGGATAGTTATGAAAAAGAAGAAAGAGATAGAAGAAGAAGAACAGAAACATCTATAACTCACATTCGCAGCGGATAAAATATAATAATAAATAATAACAGTTTACAAAGGGATATTATATCTGTTGATTACATTAAATATACATCAGAGTTTCACATACATTCAGTCACTGATCATATACAAATCATGTATCTGATATATAATAATATACTGCAGCGGAAAATACTCTATACGTACTTGTCATCAAGCTCGTCTCCTGAGCTCCAGAACGTACCTACCTGAAAATCTGTAATACTCGGTCTGACCCGAGCATTACACCAAAGTAACACCCGGGTCAGGCTGGAAACCAGCGTGAGTAAAACCAACTAACATGGAATACCAAGAAATTAATTTATATAAAACCCAGGTAACTCGAAGAAATTCACAAATCCACAATTTATTATACACATCAACCTTCTAAGTACCAAAACTCAGATAAAAATTATCCAATTCACTCGAATCATTTAATTCCAGCCTATTGATTTCACAAATCAATTTATAAAAATTCGAAGTGGTTTTGGGTATTTCCCAATACCCGACCCCGGTCTCTTCGAAACTCATGTCATCCAAATGAAATACACAACATTTCATATCAGAGATATCAACTCATTCAAAACATCAAATACCATTCCATCATCCATACGCAAAGCTTAATCACATACATCCCATTTCAATAGATTCAAATTGAATTTCAATCTTCAATCGCTTAGCTTCGTTAATTAATTGCACAACAATTTATTTGTCAACCCATCATGATTTTTTTTTCATCTTAATTAATCACTCTGGATTAATTTTCTTCCAATTGCATTCATGTAATTATCTTTAATTAACTTCACGATATTCATTATCTTTAACCAAACCAATAAGAAATCTTAATTACTTCATAAATTTCTTAACTATTTCAATTACAATAATCCTTAATTACGTACATAAATTAATTTCTCACAAGTCATTTATTATGGATTAATCAAACTTAATTAATCGGTCTTGATTACATCATTAAATATCTAAATTAATTATATTCATTAAACCCACAATATTGATCATTTTAATCTTGCTTACTTAACAATAATTAGTTACACTCCATTAACTTACCATTCCCTATATGCCCATCTTAAGTTTATCACCAGTGTATTTGTTTTAAGGATAGTTAATTTTTTTTCTAATTTATCTCCGGATAAATTTACCTTCAATTACTCCTACTAAGTATTTACCCTTCTTATCAATTTCACCAAGTAATTTAAATCTAAATTACTTACTTCCATTTATTAACCATCCCTTAATTTACTTTATAAATTACATTATGTAATTATACCTTCCAAACTTCACGATTGATTATCCTTAATTAATTAATAAGATTAATTACCTGAAATTAATTACATCAATAAATCATTTAATAACCTTTAACCATTGATCTTTCATTAGCTATATTCATTTACCCATCCTTAAATTACTTCTCAAAGTACTTAACTTAAATTAGTCCCTTGACTTCAAATTTGATTCGTCAATTATTTCTTAATTACAAACTATCTAATTTCTAATTACACCATCAATTGATAGATTTTAACTAAATTTATCTTTAATCACTCGAATAACTAATACTTAATCATTGATTAACAATCCAAAATTATTTAACTAACAACTCATAATGGTAACTGATTTACTGATTATTCCCACACATTTAAAAATGTTTTCTTTCAAATTCAAAACAGCAAACCAGTGACGATTACTCACCTTAAGTATCTGATTACCATTCACTTCATTCACGAAGAATCCCAACGAACAATTCCTTAAATCTGGCCTTCGTTGCTTTGAAACGTCTAATCGATCCCCTGATTCTTGCACGTACCTCCTCATCACGTACAGGCTTTCGCTGCGCTCGACGTCAATGCCCAGTGCTCGCCCCAAATGTCGAACCCACAACGCTTCGTCCCACGAACAAAACCCAAGCTCGTGCGCGACCCGAAGTCGTGATGCTCAAGCCTCAGGATTTCGATCGCCCCCCTCTGACTCTCGCCTCCCACGAGTTGCGCGACTACTGATTCTATTCACTAAACGATGCCGCGACCACCCCTCCCCACCATCATCTTGCCGTCACGAGCGAACGCGCGTTCACTTCATCTGCCGCCTCACCTCCCCATGCTCGCGACCCTTTGCCGTGCTCGAGTTCGTGTAGAACGAGGAGACGACCACGATTTGATTTGGGAGAAGGTGCAGCCATTTTTTCCTTTTTCTTCTTTTTTTTTTACGATTTGGTTTCGAAGGTAAACAAACGAGAATCCCCTTTTTTTCGGCTTGGAGGAAAGATATTTCCTAAAGGTGGCTTCGGGTGCAAGCTAGAGTGAAGTCACGTGATTGAGATGGTGAAAACTTAGACCTTTAATTTATTTCAAATAATCGAAGATTGAAAATATCTCCTTTAGCATTCTCGAAACCTCGAACTCCGAATCAAATATGCCGTCAGGCTTTTATAAGGTTTTACCCGCATTCCGAACACAATGGAACGTGTTTTGAAGGCTAATTTAATCATATGCGCGAGTTACAAAATAAAACGATCAAATTTCAATTAAATCGATTAAAATAATTCTAAGCATTTTGAGCTGCCAGGGTCACACGACTACTTCGATTGCTACGAAAATTGAAATCCGATAATAACTAACTATTACGGATCCAATGGAACTGGTATGGTCGAATTCTGAGACTGTGCCTCGGAAGGCTATTTTTAAATTCAATTTAAACGATATATTATTAAAATTGAACAAATTACTTTTAAATTTAAATTTCAATTATCCTATTATCTTCAGTATCATCGTTATAAATTTTATAAGTCTTCAAATTATTTTTAATAGGCTTAAAATCTCAAATTCAACAATTTACCCAATTTTCAATTACATAATTTAATACGTTAATTATCTAATAAATATTAATATTTTGGAATTCAAGCTGAAATTAATCTTTCAAATGTTAAAAATCAATTTATTATTCCATTTTAAATCGTTAAAATTTCCGGGTCGTCACATTCCTTCCCCCCTTAAAAGAATTTCGTCCCCGAAATTACAAGTTAGGAAGAATGGACCAATATCCGTTTACCTCTTTCCAAAACTCACTATTCAACATCCTACCAACTATCTTTTATTAAAAACTTATTATCCCATCAACCAACTTCCCAAAACATTCTATAGTTTCAATCAATACCCTTTTTCTCAATCGTTAGCTCGGTACATGTGATATCCCGGAATTTCAGACAATATCAATTTAATAATCTTTATATAAAATTAAATTGATATTGACAATATTGATTAATAAAATATGTTTGGTTTAATAATCAGAATAAATAAATATTTAATTTGTGATTTGTCTTTTAAAATTCTAAAATAAATGTTTTAAATTATAATGTATATGTATGTATATATATATATATATATATATTATAGTTTATCTTTGTTTTGGAATTTAATTTACATAATAAATAAATGAAGTTTTGTTTTTAAATTCTAATAAAATATTGAGTAATTAGGAAATTGTGTTATAAATTAATATTAAGCTTTTAAAAATCTATTTAAATTAGCAACTATGTGGTTTGATAATATTTAAAAAAAAAGTTAAATTGTTTAAAATTTGACTTAGCTTAATTTTTGTTTAAAATTTAAATAAAAGTTAAGTTTATTTCTTATTAAATATTATTTGATCAATATGATTTGAGTATATTTTATATAAGTTTAAAATATAAGATAACATGTGATTTAAATTCATTTAATAATAAAAGTGATTTATAATTTCTTTATAAATCATATAAAATTTGTAAATTGTTATTTTAAACCTTATTTATAAATATTCTATTTTTCATAAATATAAAAAAGAATTAAAATAAGGAAATAAAGTCTTCATTTTTAAATTGAATAAATAGATTTTAATTTTGATTTTAAAAGTTTGATTGATTTGAAATTTTATTTTGAAATTCAAGAAAATTGGTTCTTTAAAATATTTGTATAAGTTTTAATTTATAAATTGTTTATTTACATTTTCTTAAAATAAGTAAATCATTTATATTCATATAAACATAAAATAAATTAAAGAAAACTTTTTAAAACATTTAAAAATATAACTAAATTAAGTAAAAAGACAAGTGTTAACTTTTTAAGTATTTAAACTACATGTGTTAATAAGTTAGTAGCTCTCATGACAAGTGTCATTTGTTTTTAGCTTTTTCTTTTATTTTGATTAAAAATTTATTTCAGCCCTTAAACCATTTTCACTTTCCCCTCATTCTCTTTTTCAAACCTAGAGCTAGTTGAAAAACAAAGAAGAAAACATCACACTTCAAAAATCTGAAACTCAAATTTCCTCTCAATAACAAAATCTGCATATTCAGTTCAACAAAAGCAAATTTAAAATCTAAATCATTCCTCATTCAAAACTGAGATTAACTTTCAAAAAAGTCAAATAAGAGATCATTCAAACTGCATTTCTCTTCTACCTGGAATTACTGCATAATCAAGTTTGCATTTTTCCTGAAAATCATTGCTATTCATTCCTGCAAAATCAAGGCCTGCACTTGCATCTCTGCAAATTTGAGCAACCTGTAGTTTTAAACCTGCATGCATATGGGTTTGGTCAGTCAATTCAAATGCAAGCATCTTCTTTCAACCTGGGTTCAAAGTTTTACTAAATCTAAAGTGCTTTGTTGTTCTGAATATCAAGTGAGTAACATTTTTGTTAAAATAATTTAAGTAACATGGTTGCATGATTGACTTCTATAATGAATATGATTTGTGATGAGTAAATTTGTCTATATATATCTATGAATTATCTGTAGATATGTGGATGATATTGTGTGCATGTATGCTAGTATATTTCACCCTCTCTGTTTCTTGCTAAACTCAGTTCTTTTTTTATTTAAATCCCCTATCTGATGATCTAAGCATTGTTAAGAATTGTGATACAAACAAAAATTGTTTGTGTAATCATAAGCTGGAGTTTAAAATTTTAATTAAGTTAAAACAGATACAATTTTCTCTGGTAACCCAATATGATCAGGAAAATATGAATTTGTTTAAAACTTAAAATCCTTGATTAATTAAATGAAGATTGTGAACTGGAAACTTAAGTGAAAACATGATTTTTAAATCATAAAACAGAATTTTTAGTTAAAGATTTTGGGGGTAGTTCACTTCTTTCTGGAAGAGAGGAATTTGAGAAATTTAGATAAATTAGGGATTTGGGAGGATCGGGGTAGTTACTGGAGGAAGTAGGGCTTATGGTGAGGCCAAGGAAATTGTCAGGTGGTGATCAAGATGACCGTGGTGGCGGCAGTGATCAAATTAAATTTGTAACCCTAGTTTTTAACAGGGTGAAGAGAATCGATAACCATTGTTTGTAGAGGTGATCTAGTTCAGCATAGCTTTGGGAAATGATAGTTTGGGGGTTGGTGATTGTAAGGCAGAAGGTGTTGATATTCTAGCGGTCGGAGGAGGGAGGATTCGTCGTTGACAGGTTTAGGATTTGGGAGATATGCTGGTTGCCAGGTTGAAGTGTACAGGTTGTTTTTTTATACTCGATTTTGAATTCGAGATTTTCTTGATGATTGGGTGATTAAGCTGGACTTTGGAGTTAATTGTGGAGTAGGGTTGATCATCGTGGATGATCGGAATCATCCACAGGCATTGTGCATGTGCACAATAGCCAACAGAGGGTTGTTGTTCTGGAATGGGATGAAGATGGTGCTCGGGGGATACTCGGGTCATCTCTGTTTTCGCTCGAAGTTTAGTGTGAATTGACTCAAAGTGAAATTGTTTTGACTTGGGTACATTTTGTTTCAGGTTGTTCCTGAAACCTGATCTGTTTCAGCTTTTGTTTGGATTTTAAAACCATATTTAAAAAGAGTAAAGCAAGTTTAAATATAAACTTAAAGTAAGATTTAAACTATGAATTCAAGTAAATTTGAATTCCAGATTTTAATAAATTTGCAGAATAGAATAAAGTATTTAAATAAAATTTGAAACCTGCACAGTTTGATATTGAGTGATTTTTTTTTTAAAATCTGAAAGTAAGTTTTTTTAGAACAAGATTTAAATTCTGAGTTAAATCTGAATTTGAAATCCTGGATTCAAATTTGAATTCGAATCTAAAATTTCAAAAAGAAATTAGATTGATAAATTCAAATGTTAATTTAGTTTGAATATTTTAAGTATGTTTAAAATGTGTTTTATAAAATCTGTAATGAAATTTAAAACAGGGTTTAATTTTTAATCTTTGAATTTAAACCTGAAAACATGATTTGGACCTTGGTTGTAATATTAATAAAATTTGAAATTATAAGTTCAATATTATTTGAATTATTTAAAGTATTTTAAACTTGTTAAATTTGAATATGGGATAAGTTAAACTATTCTTTTAAAAATACTTTAAAGATAAGTGATTCTTAAAAATGAAAATTTAAGAGTTTTTAAATATTTAAAATCTTGTTTAAATTTGATTTCATTTTAATTTTAATTTAAAATGGAATTTAGAAAATTTTAAAGCAATTTGTTTCTAAGTTACTTTAATAATGATAATTAAACATTAATGAGATTGATGATAATCATTAAGTTGATTTGAACTTAATGATTTATTAATTAATCAAGGTAATTAAGATTTTAATTAATTAATTTAATCAATTTATAATTTAGATTAATTAAATAAATAATTAAGGATTTATTTAATTAATTAAAAGATTTAAGTAAGTTAATTAAATTTGATTAAAATGTGATTTAGGAATTAATTTAAATAAGATTTGATTTAATTTAATTACTGAATTGAATTATTAATCAAGTAATTAATAATTAATTAAGTTTTAATTTCCACTTGATTAATCTAATAATTTAAGATTAATTAATGAGTTTCTTTAAATGAATAAAGAATTAATATTGATTAATCAAATTAATTACTTTGAAAAAGTAATTAAAGATTTGTTACTGGTTAATGAAGGTCATTAACTTAATATTATTTTATAATTAATTAATGTAATTAATTTTAATAATTAATTGGATTAATTAATTTAAAATAATCCTTTGAATTGTTTAAGTATAATTACTTAGTGAAAGTAATTAAGGAAATTAATTACTAATTGTAATTAATTAAGTTTATTTTGATTAATTAAGTTAATTAATTAAGTTTAATTAATTTAAATTAATCATTGATTTGATTTGAGAAGTAATTACAAATGGAAAATTACTTAGTGAAGAAAATAAATTTCTGGATGTAATTTAATGGAGGAGTTTTGGAATTAATTACTTGTGTAATTAATATGTAATTAGTATGTTGAATAATTACTTGAGTAAGTAATTAATAATTAATTACTTAGTGTAATTAATTTAGGTCTTGATAATTAATTTAATAGAGTTATTTAAAATAATTTGAGATCATTAATTTATATAATTAATGATATGATTAAGGATTTATTAATTAAGATAATTAATCAATGAAGGTATTAGTTAATGTAATTAATTAAGGATTAATTAATGAAGTAATTACAGGTTAATTACTGAATTTGGTTTGGATTAATTAATTTGTGAAATTAGTTATAGGTTAATTACTTGAATGCAATTAAAGGGTA
Organism: Allium cepa; assembly: GCA_030765085.1. Taxonomy (NCBI): domain Eukaryota; kingdom Viridiplantae; phylum Streptophyta; class Magnoliopsida; order Asparagales; family Amaryllidaceae; genus Allium; species Allium cepa. The sequence goes on along the minus strand of CM060941.1, from coordinate 207,752,180 downwards.
ATTAATCAAGAGGATTAATTAGGGTAACTTGTTAAGAGTAATTAATTAATTGATTTATAATTAATTGATTTGTAAGCAAGGTTTATATGGATGAATAATTAATTTAGTTTATTTTAAATTAATTTAAGGAAGAAGTAATTAATTTAATTCATTTTAAATTAATTATAGATTGGATTGATTAGTCTTTGCTTATGAATGATGATTGATATTTATTACCCTGAATGGTTGAGATCTCAGTTATGAGATAAATGTTGTTGTGTGATTTGGATGTTATGGTTGCATTGAGTTGATAATATGATTTATCTGTTTGAGTTGATAATATAGATTATCAGTGGTGATGTTAATATTGATTATCTATTATGATGTTGTAAATTATCTATCTGTGTGTATATAGATAATATTGAATTAAATTGTTTTAAAACTTTTAAAACAACTTGGACCTAAAAGACACGCTTTGGATTTCGATGAGACCGGGATCAAGTTTCCATATTTGGATATCTGAAAACCACATCGATTCCAATTAAACGTTAGGTCGTTAATCAAAATGGAGCTTTGTGAAGACTCGAGGTGTAAGGGCTATACGTCAGTATAACTCTGTGGGTGATTCCGTAATGAGTTGACGGAATAGTGCTTATAGATTCGAGATGGTGGTTTAGAGTGCAAGGGTTATTGTCGTTAACTCTGAGGGTGATTCCAAAATGAGTGTAACGAGATAATGCCTTCGGTTTCGTTCGAACCCGGAACGAACTTGTATGGATTGAATGCTTTCAGAACATCGTCAGGTGGACGATGAGCATTCTAAGTGTTATGTCCTATAAAGGTAATCGTAACCTCAAGCCTCATCAACCGGGAATGGCTAAAACAGGGGAGGTGCAGCAAGGCTTCGTGGGTAGCTCCCACTGGAGAGCAAGATTTACCCCTGTCTAGAAGTCCCTTTATATTCGGCTGTGTGGGGCAGTTGATTGCAACAACTGCCGGGGTTGTCTTGTTCGAGACTATTCAGTAAGGAATGGTCCCGGCCTTGTGTTGTAGGGGAGTTAGGGTGGCTCCTCGGTACGGTGATCTTGGCCACGTACTGTGACGGGCGGTACCCCAGTAGACTTGCCATTGTATGGAATCCAAAATCCAATAAGTGCCAACGGTTTTGATTGTATTACCCACTTTTGTGGCTAGTAGCTGGAATTTAATCATGTAACAATTTCGGCTATTTCTTATTTACTTGAAAACCCTGGACACTATTATAATATCACCGGATTTCCTATCAAATGTTTTGGTTAGCGTAAGGTAAAAACTTTTCCATGTTTATGTGTGGGAAGTCTTACGTGATACCTTTTCTTTTCAAAGGTTTTTAAAGTTAAGCAACCTTAACCTGTTACTCACACCAGACCCATGTCTGACCCGGAGTTTATTTTTGTTTTTCATAAACTCTTGGGTACTCAAATTTTTACGAGTAGCCAAGGAATTCTGGTTAGCTTTGACGAATAATGGAGGAGCAATGGAGCAGGAGGCTTCTGCGTATAGATATATAGTTCCGCTGTGTGTTCTCTATGTTGTGATTGTATTGAGTTGTAAATACTAGACAGGTGTTTATAACTGTCTAGTATATGTGATGTGTATGTTATGTATCTTTGATTGGTATTGTATATTTTGCAAAAAACTTATGTTATTAATATAATTTATTCATTCCGCTGTTGAGATTCTAGTGTTGTTTGTTCTTTCTCTTCTTTCTTTTCTTCTTCTATCCCTTTCTTTCTTAATTCATGATGCGATTTTCTGGGAGTAGAAAGTCGGGCCGTGACAGTTGGTATCAGAGCGTTAGGTTGAGTGAATACCTAGGCTCTGGAGTGGTGTCTATCTTGAGAGAGCGTATTTGTAATTTTTATATATTTATATATATATTTATCTATTTCTACCTATCTTTTGGGTTACCCGTTAAGGTTTTCCAATATGGGTTATAAAGGTAGATGAGGTAGTGGTGTGTATAACACAACTACCGATTGGTTGGAGTTTGAATGTAAGGTTGGAAGTGTATCTGTCGAGACTGTAGACCTAATATCGTCTCGAGTGAGCTTTGAAGTGGTGTAAGAACTTCATTGATCTCTGAAGGTAACCTGTTAAGGTTCGGAGTTCATCTTTGAAGTTGGATGAGTAGAGTTTGGATCTATTGGCTGAGCAGAAGCAAATGATGATATCTTGATATCTCAGGGAATAGTAGCTGCGTGATGAGATGTAGTGACTATGGATGTTTCCGAAGATGTTTCTTTGGAACAAATTTTAAGGAAGTAGGTCTGCTTCGGTGTTGTGGCTGAGTTCAGCAGGGTGTTTTTGTGTTGTTTGAAGTCCGAGTTTCTTGAAGAGCTTTGGATTGGGAATTCTTTGGCATTGGTGTTAGCAATGAAGCTCGGAGTATTCAATGAGTCGGCAGAATTTTCTGGCTTATCTGTTTTCTGGAAATGAAGTTCGGAAGCAGAGGAGTAGAATCCATTTCTTCAATGGATTGACTAGACCAGCATAAGCTGTTTTGATTGGAAAAGAGAGAACAATTTTCTTTGGATTTTAATTTGGGTTAATCGCAAAAGTGACTTGCGATAGTTGAGTGTTCCCTTGGGTTGTTGGAGATTTTTCTGAATATTTTCAGAGAAGTCAGAGTTTGTCTTCATCTAGAGATTCAGTGGTACCGGTGGTTCAGCTAGTTGAAGGTTGGTTTCTTAAGATGGAATTTGTTGAAGCAACTCAGGATTTGAGGAAATTCTGAATTTTCTCTTGGTTATTAGAGATTTTCTTGGTTTTGCTGTCCAGTTGTGCTTGTGCTCTTCATCAGCATTCTTTTCTACCCCAAATCAGAGTTGTGCAGCGGAAGTAGTTTAGGAGTGAATCTGCTTTTCTTTTTCGGACATGAGAAGTTTGTTTCCTTCTGATGGTTGTGAGTAGAGTTGTTTTTTATCTTGGTTGATCATGGAGGATCATTCTGTTGGATTGGGTTTGGTCAAGATTGTTTCTTGAGGCATCAGCAAGGATTGAGCTGATCAGGTAGGATGTAGGCAGCCCGAGATCGTCCGAAGATTTATATGGATCTGAAGTCTAGTTTTGGATATGTTTCCCAGTTTTAGGAGCAATAAATTTTGGTAAGGTTGGGTAAGCTAGCTCCGAGATGTTTTGGATTTCTTCTGTGTTCTGTTTTGGATAAGTGTTTGATTTTCTAGATTGAATTGCCAGTTTGGACAACTGGAATTCGATGTGTTTCACGTATCTCTGAGGGAGTACGTGTATATCTATTTCTGGTTTTGGAATCAGCTGTTCTGGGAGATTTTGGTTGTTGAGTCAGATTTGTCTATAGTCTGATGTCTTGTTCAGTTATAGATCTAGATGAGTAGGAGTTCTGTAGCTTAGTAGTGTTGATTTTTTGGGGTTTTATAGGGCGAGTATCCCAGTGTTTACTTGGGAAACTCAAGGAAACTCTATCCAGAATTTTGTCTGGATAGTTAATTTTGTTTGTTTGGATGAATTGATTGCTACGGTTGTTAGCATATGTTTGATATATGCTTGATTTTAAAATTTAAAATTTAAAATAGATTATTAAATTACCTTTTTTTTAAATTTCGGGGACGAAATTCTTTTAAGGGGGAAGGAATGTGATATCCCGGAATTTCAGACAATATCAATTTAATAATCTTTATATAAAATTAAATTGATATTGATAATATTGATTAATATAATATGTTTGGTTTAATAATCAGAATCAATAAATATTTAATTTGTGATTTGTCTTTTAAAATGCTAAAATAAATGTTTTAAATTATAATATATATATATATTTATATATATTATAGTTTATCTTTGTTTTGGAATTTAATTTACATAATAAATAAATGAAGTTTTGTTTTTAAATTCTAATAAAATATTGAGTAATTAGGAAATTGTGTTATAAATTAATATTAAGCTTTTAAAAATCTATTTAAATTAGTAACTATGTGGTTTGATAATATTTTAAAAAAATGTTAAATTGTTTAAAATTTGACTTAGCTTAATTTTTGTTTAAAATTTAAATAAAAGTTAAGTTCATTTCTTATTAAATATTATTTGATCAATATGATTTGAGTATATTTTATATAAGTTTAAAATATAAGATAGCATGTGATTTAAATTCATTTAATAATAAAAGTGATTTATAATTTCTTTATAAATCATATAAAATTTGTAAATTGTTATTTTAAACCTTATTTATAAGTATTCTATTTTTCATAAATATAAAGAAGAATTAAAATAAGGAAATAAAGTCTTTATTTTTAAATTGAATAAATAGATTTTAATTTTGATTTCAAAAGTTTGATTGATTTGAAATTTTATTTTGAAATTCAAGAAAATTGGTTCATTAAAATATTTGTATAAGTTTCAATTTATAAATTGTTTATTTACATTTTCTTAAAATAAGTAAATCATTTATATTCATATAAACATAAAATAAATTAAAGAATTTTTTTTAAAACATTTAAAAATATAACTAAATTAAGTAAAAAGACAAGTGTTAACTTTTTAAGTATTTAAACTACATGTGTTAATAAGTTAGTAGCTCTCATGACAAGTGTCATTTGTTTTTATCTTTTTCTTTTATTTTGATTAAAAATTTATTTCAGCCCTTAAACCATTTTCACTTTCCCCTCATTCTCTTTTTCAAACCTAGAGCTAGTTGAAAAACAAAGAAGAAAACATCACACTTCAAAAATCTGAAACTCAAATTTCCTCTCAATAACAAAATCTGCATATTCAGTTCAACAAAAGCAAATTTAAAATCTAAATCATTCCTCATTCAAAACTGAGATTAACTTTCAAAAAAGTCAAATAAGAGATCATTCAAACTGCATTTCTCTTCTACCTGGAATTACTGCATAATCAAGTTTGCGTTTTTTCTGAAAATCATTGCTATTCATTCCTGCAAAATCAAGGCCTGCACTTGCATCTCTGCAAATTTGAGCAACCTGTAGCTTTAAACCTGCATGCATATGGGTTTGGTCAGTCAATTCAAATGCAAGCATCTTCTTTCAACCTGGGTTCAAAGTTTTACTAAATCTAAAGTGCTTTGTTCTTCTGAATATCAAGTGAGTAACATTTTTGTTAAAATAATTTAAGTAACATGGTTGCATGATTGACTTCTATAATGAATATGATTTGTGATGAGTAAGTTTGTCTATATATATCTATCAATTATCTATAGATATGTGGATGATATGGTGTGCATGTCTGCTAGTATATTTCACCCCCTCTATTTCTTGCTAAACTCAGTTCTTTTTTTTATTTAAATCCCCTTTCTGATGATCTAAGCATTGTTAAGAATTGTGATACAAACAAAAATTGTTTGTGTAATCATAAGCTGGAGTTTAAAATTTTAATTAAGTTAAAACAGATACAATTTTCTCTGGAAACCCAATATGATCAGGAAAATATGAATTTGTTTAAAACTTAAAAGCCTTGATTAATTAAATTAAGATTGTGAACTGGAAACTTAAGTGAAAACATGATTTTTAAATCATAAAATAGAATTTTTAGTTAAAGATTTTGGGGGTAGTTCACTTCTTTCTGGAAGAGAGGAATTTGAGAAATTTAGAGAAATTAGGGATTTGGGAGGATCGGGGTAGTTACTGCAGGAAGTAGGGCTTATGGTGAGGCCAAGGAAATTGTCAGGTGGTGATCAAGATGACCGTGGTGGCGGCAGTGATCAAATTAAATTTGTAACCCTAGTTTTTAACAGGGTGAAGAGAATCGATCACCATTGTTTGTAGAGGTGATCGAGTTCAGCATAGCTTTGGGAAATGATAGTTTGGGGGTTGGTGATTGTAATGCCGGAGGTGTTGATATTCTGGCAGTCGGAGGAGGGAGGATTCGTCGTTGACAGGTTTAGGATTTGGGAGATATGCTGGTTGACAGGTTGAAGTGTACAGGTTGTGTTTTTATACTCGATTTTGAATTCAAGATTTTCTTGTTGATTGGGTGATCAAGCTGGACTTTGGAGTTAATTGTGGAGTAGGGTTGATCATCGTGGATGATCGGAATCATCCACAGGCATTGTGCTTGTGCACAATAGCCAACAGAGGGTTGTTGTTCTGGAATGGGATGAAGATGGTGCTCGGGGGATACTCAGGTCATCTCTGTTTTTGCTCGAAGTTTAGTGTGAATTAACTCGAAGTGAAATTGTTTTGACTCGGGTACATTTTGTTTCAGGTTGTTCCTGAAACCTGATCTGTTTCAGCTTTTGTTTGGATTTTAAAACCAAATTTAAAAAGAGTAAAGCAAGTTTAAATATAAACTTAAAGTAAGATTTAAACTATGAATTCAAGTAAATTTGGATTCCAGATTTTAATAAATTTGCAGAATAGAATAAAGTATTTAAATAAAATTTGAAACCTGCACAGTTTGATATTGAGTGATTTTTTTTTAAATTTGAAAGTAAGTTTTTTTTTAAAACAAGATTTAAATTCTAAGTTAAATCTGAATTTGAAATCCTGGATTCAAATTTGAATTCGAATCTAAAGTTTCAAAAAGAAATTAGATTGATAAATTCAAATGTTAATTTAGTTTGAATATTTTAAGTATGTTTAAAATGTGTTTTATAAAATCTGTAATGAAATTTAAAACAGGGTTTAATTTTTAATCTTTGAATTTAAACCTGAAAACATGATTTGGACCTTGCTTGTAATATTAATAAAATTTGAAATTATAAGTTCAATGTTATTTGAATTATTTAAAGTATTTTAAACTCGTTAAATTTGAATATGGGATAAGTTAAACTATTCTTTTAAAAATACTTTAAAGATAAGTGATTCTTAAAAATGAAAATTTAAGAGTTTTTAAATATTTAAAATCTTGTTTAAATTTGATTTCATTTTAATTTAAAATGGAATTTAGAAAATTTTAAAGCAATTTGTTTCTAAGTTACTTTAATAATGATAATTAAACATTAATGAGATTGATGATAATCATTAAGTTGATTTGAACTTAATGATTTATTAATTAATCAAGGTAATTAAGATTTTAATTAATTAATTTAATCAATTTATAATTTAGATTAATTAAATAAATAAATAAATAAGGATTTATTTTATTAATTAAAAGATTTAAGTAAGTTAATTAAATTTGATTAAAGTGTGATTTAGGAATTAATTTAAATAAGATTTGATTTGATTTAATTACTGAATTGAATTATTAATCAAGTAATTAATAATTAATTAAGTTTTAATTTCCACTTGATTAATTTAATAATTTAAGATTAATTAATGAGTTTCTTTAAATGAATAAAGAATTAGTATTGATTAATCAAATTAATTACTTTGAAAAAGTAATTAAAGATTTGTTACTGGTTAATGAAGGTCATTAACTTAATATTATTTTATAATTAATTAATGTAATTAATTTTAATAATTAATTGGATTAATTAATTTAAAATAATCCTTTGAATTGTTTAAGTATAATTACTTAGTGAAAGTAATTAAGGAAATTAATTACTAATTGTAATTAATTAGGTTTATTTTGATTAATTAAGTTAATTAATTAAGTTTAATTAATTTAAATTAATCATTGATTTAATTTGAGAAGTAATTACAAATGGAAAATTACTTAGTGAAGAAAATAAATTTCTGGATGTAATTTAATGGAGGAGTTTTGGAATTAATTACTTGTGTAATTAATATGTAATTAGTATAAACCCAGTGAGTCAAAAACATCGAGCTTTGGTTTGCCATGGGGACAAGGGTTTCCCCTTTTCTTTCCGCCGTCTTCATTTCTGCTCTTTTTTCTACTTTGTTCTACTCTCACCTCTTTTCCTTTCACTCACTTCGTCTCTTCGCTTTTTGTTTCTTCCCCTTCTTTGCTTTCTTCCATGTTTGAACCTAAGCTCGATGTCTCCATCTTAGAACATCTTTTCATTTTTTTTCTCTAGATCTGGAGCTGTGTGCAATTTTTTGGCGCTCGATGCTCTTGAGCCGTCTATTTTCAGATGAAAGCTTCGGTCTTTTTGATGGGTATAGATGTACGGTAGATCTGTCGTTCCGATTTCGCCTCATTGTCTACACCTCTTAGATCTGGTGTCCTTTCATGCTCTAAGATGGTTCTCAGCCTCTGCTATTCTCTTCTCTGACCTGCTTCCAGACTCCTAGCTTGTCAGATTATCAATACGTGTTGCCATGGCGATGCTCTTGAGCCACTAACAAGCCTGACCTTGATTTATCTCTGCAAAGAATGGTAGCTGAAAGCAGACCCGAGTCTACTCTTAGAGTGAATGGCAAGGGTTAGATCGTTCATCGATGCTGGTCTTTCCTTTCTTTGAGGTTCTATTCTTCTAGGTTGGTGCTTGCAACTGTACGACAGTCTGTTGTTACCCATGGTGTGCCACGCCTTTGTTTTATCTGATTTGTTGGTTACTAATTGCTTGAGATAGGTGTTTTAGCAAGTGCCTAGCTGCTGTTGTTTCTTCATATTTATCATACGCAGGTGTAGCTTTGAATGTTGAAGGTCTCTTTAGGTTCACTCGAGGAATTCTTGCCAGTTTTTGCTGGTATGACAATGTCAGGCTTTTTGTTCTGACGATGTAATTAGCACTTGGAAGCTTATTGTGGTAGTGTTCTAATCTATTGAAGCTTCTTTGTTATGTTCTTCCAACTCCCTTGCTGTCTTGGAAGCTTGTTAATTTGGTTTGAGTGTATGCTTTTGTGCTTCATTCTGTATGTGCACGCAAGTCAGTGAAATAATTCCTCAGTATCTGTGCTATCACTCTTTTGCTACCTTGTTGGGGATATGGAATGGAACTATGTAACGTTTGGTTAGGAGTATGGTATGTTTGTTAGCATGGTCAGTTTTTGTTGTTCGCCCTGCGTAGTGATAGTTTGAGTAGTCTAGTATTTTAGCTAGCTCCAGTATTGTAATATAGAAAAGATAAAGTGGACGGTCCACTATAAATGTCGTATGTAGTGGACGGTCCACTTTAAAAACCGAATTAGTAGTCTGGCAATCTGCCAAACTCCTGTAACTATTGTAATTATTATTTGTTATAATAATAAGTGTTACGGATCACTATAAAAACCGATCGGCTTTGCCAAAAAATATATGTAATTAGTATGTTGAATAATTACTTAAGTAAGTAATTAATAATTAATTACTTAGTGTAATTAATTTAGGTCTTGATAATTAATTTAATAGAGTTATTTAAAATAATTTGAGATCATTAATTTATATAATTTATGATATGATTAAGGATTTATTAATTAAGATAATTAATCAATGAAGGTATTAGTTAATGTAATTAATTAAGGATTAATTAATGAAGTAATTATAGGTTAATTACTGAATTTGGTTTGGATTAATTAATTTGTGAAATTAGTTAGAGGTTAATTACTTGAATGTAATTAAAGGGTAATTAATCAAGAGGATTAATTAGGGTAACTTGTTAAGAGTAATTAATTAATTGATTTATAATTAATTGATATGTAAACAAGGTTTATATGGATGAATAATTAATTTCATTTATTTTAAATTAATTTAAGGAAGAAGTAATTAATTTAATTCATTTTAAATTAGTTATAGATTGGATTGATTAGTCTTTGCTTATGAATGATGATTTATATTTATTACCCTGAATGGTTGAGATCTCAGTTATGAGATAAATGTTGTTGTGTGATTTGGATGTTATGGTTGCATTGAGTTGATAATATGATTTATCTGTTTGAGTTGATAATATAGATTATCTGAGGTGATGTTAATATTGATTATCTATTATGATGTTGTAAATTATCTATCTGTGTGTATATAGATAATATTGAATTAAATTGTTTTAAAACTTTTAAAACAACTTGGACCTAAAAGACACGCTTTGGATTTCGATGAGACCGGGATCGGGTTTCCATATTTGGATATCCGAAAACCACATCGATTCCAATTAAACGTTTGGTCGTTAATCAAAATGGAGCTTTGTGAAGACTCGAGGTGTAAGGGCTATACGTCAGTATAACTCTGTGGGTGATTCCGTAATGAGTTGACGGAATAGTGCTTATAGATTCGAGATGGTGGTTTAGAGTGCAAGGGTTATTGTCGTTAACTCTGAGGGTGATTCCAAAATGAGTGTAACGAGATAATGCCTTCGGTTTCGTTCGAACCCGGAACGAACTTGTATGGATTGAATGCTTTCAGAACATCGTCAGGTGGACGATGAGCATTCTAAGTGTTATGTCCTATAAAGGTAATCGTAACCTCAAGCCTCATCAACCGGGAATGGCTAAAACAGGGGAGGTGCAGCAAGACTTCGTGGGTAGCTCCCACTGGAGAGCAAGATTTACCCCTGTCTAGAAGTCCCTTTATATTCGGCTGTGTGGGGCAGTTGATTGCAACAACTGCCGGGGTTGTCTTGTTCGGGACTATTCAGTGAGGAATGGTCCCGGCCTTGTGTTGCAGGGGAGTTAGGGTGGCTCCTCGGTACGGTGATCTAGGCCACGTACTGTGACGGGCGGTACCCCAGTAGCCCTGCCATTGTATGGAATCCAAAATCCAATAAGTGCCAACGGTTTTGATTGTATTACCCACTTTTGTGGCTAGTAGCTGGAATTTAATCATGTAACAATTTCGGCTATTTCTTATTTACTTGAAAACCCTAGACACTATTATAATATCACCGGATTTCCTATCAAATGTTTTGGTTAGCGTAAGGTAAAAACTTTTCCATGTTTATGTGTGGGAAGTCTTACGTGATACCTTTTCTTTTCAAAGGTTTTTAAAGTTAAGCAACCTTAACCTGTTACTCACACCAGACCCATGTCTGACCCGGAGTTTATTTTTGTTTTTCATAAACTCTTGGGTACTCAAATTTTTATGAGTAGCCAAGGGATTCAGGTTAGCTTTGACGAATAATGGAGGAGCAATGGAGCAGGAGGCTTTTGCGTATAGATATATAGTTCCGCTGTGTGTTCTCTGTGTTGTGATTGTATTGAGTTGTAAATACTAGACAGGTGTTTATAACTGTCTAGTATATGTGATGTGTATGTTATGTATCTCTGATTGGTATTGTATATTTTGTAAAAACTTATGTTATTAATATAATTTATTCATTCCGCTGTTGAGATTCTAGTGTTGCTTCTTCTTTCTCTTCTTTCTTTTCTTCTTCTATCCCTTTCTTTCTTAATTCATGATGCGATTTTCTGGGAGTAGAAAGTCGGGTCGTGACAGTACAACTACAAATGGCCTCTACGGGCTCCCAAATACCAAAAAGAAAACAAAAGCCAAGCGGCTACATCAAAAACCCAATCCAATTTCATGCAGAAATTAAAATACATACCTTTTTGTCCGGCAATTCACATTAATCTTTTGGAATCAAATCCAATTTTCTTTTCCCCTTTTAATACCTGCATATCTTACTTAATAATAATATCCAATCGTAACATTTCCAATCATTTTATACATTTCTTCATATATGTTTCATCTCTATTTCTAAATTAGTTTTCACCGTTTCATATGAATTCAATTTATTTTCGATTTTTAATATTGAGTTTTATCTTTCATTTAAACTGATTCATATTAGTTTCATTTATTAGTTTACTTTAATTCCCAATTTATAATTGTTTGTTGCTAACCAAAATTTTCAAAAATTTCTAACTCCCAAAATTTTGAAATTTTTTTGGCAGAGTCTCCTTTGTACGGAGGAGCTTTTGCAATTTGACAAGAGATATAAATATATATACATCGACCCACACGGTCGGAAAAAGCAAAAACAGTTCATATTTCCTATTTTTATAGCGTAGGCGTACCTTATTTAGCATTTTAAGCAAGCGGCTTATTTATTCTAACAAATAATGCAATCCAAATCCAGCCAAACGGCCTTCAGGTACCTGTACTTACTCAATTTAAATATGTAAGTACCATATATAGAGAATTTATTAGCATTTCACTTACTTTCAATAGCTAAACACATGTATTACATACACAACAAGCACCAAAACGCTTTCCATAAGCGATTTATATAACTTTTAAGCTAATTCAATTGTTTTCAATCAATTTATAAGCCATTTCATTCAGTTACAATGGTTTTCAACTCAATTTCTTATATACGATTGATTTTAATCTAAACAAGCTCATATTCAATTCAATTAATTCTAAAACCAATTTATTTAATCTTTATCAACTCATAGGAATTTAATTATTTTGGAACATGCCAAACGACAATTATTTCATTAAATTTTGACGATATTTGGTTGGAGTATTTAATTTGAGTTTATAACTACTTTTAAATAAATTTCAACTCATTCTGTAAGCAATTCCATTACAATTTTTCTCACTGCCATACATATACCTTTCATTCCATTTTCAATTTATTCACCACCATTTATTTAGCTCGACATATTCATTTATGTATACTACTAGCCATTCTTCAATCCAAGCTTTTATTTTAATGGGCTTTCACTCTTATTCGAAGCCAAGCTTCCATAAACTTTAAACTTAAGTTCATTTATTTTAATTTATTCCATCATCAAACTTAAGTCTACTTCTATTTGATCCTCATCTAATCAACTTCCATTAAATTCAGTTAGTCATCCATTTTAAATTTTAATTTTAAATTCAACCTTTAATTTATCAAAATAATATCCAAGCACATACTTATCTCATTTATACTTCAAATTAATATACCACCAAATTTAAGTTCAGTCTGATAATCCAATTCCAATCACAACTTTGATTTAGTGTTTATTCAACCAGACTTCATCCATTTATTATTCAACTCAATTAACCCACTTAAAAATTTTAATTTACTTATTTCGTTATCGAATTTATTTTATTAATACAAAGTCATTTTCAATTTATTTCTATTCATTTGGGTTTTGTTTGCAACCCAACCATTTCTATTATTATTTACTTCCATATCATATGACAACACTTCTCTTATATCCAATTTACTTGCAAATTTCATTAAATATTATTCAAATCGCCCTTGAATTTTATTTATAATTCAAACTATCACATTTTTCAATCCAACCCTATTTTATTTTAATTTTACAACATCTCCTCTTATTTAATTCATTATCAAATCCAAGTCGAATTCTATTAACAATTCGAATTCACTTCCAAATTCCATTATTAACTTACAATCCATTTATTTACCCAAGATAAATTTTATTTATATACTCAATCAAATAATTCTTTAACCAATTAGCTTATTTCCAACTTCTAAATCGATATTCGATTTTTAGTTACAAATTCACTTCATAAAAATTCCAGTTTGGATTTCCTTGATTTTCCAAAATTCCAACATCTTCATTTAAAAACTGTTAGAAATGCCTTTTAAATTTACATCATACTATTAAAATAACTCTTTATAAAAATACTTTTTATAACTCGATGTCTCAACCAGTCCATCCTTGTTCTCACAGAAATTCAGTCTTACGTTGATCAGGCGTAGGACTGAAAATCTATAAGTACTTGGTAAACCCGCTTTCAACATCCAGTGAAAATATTCGGAAATAAATTTTATTAAAAAAATAAAAAACAGTTTTTGAAAATAGAGGAAATATCTTTGGTGATAATGCTCTGAAAATCATCACCCCATCCATGATCACAGTTACATCTCAGAGTTACGTTGTCATTGCAGCAAAAGTCCATGTAACTGCAGGCTCTCCGCGGCCTCTCGATTACGCCATGGAACCCACACAACAGATCACAGTTACATCCAGGGTTACATTGCCGTCACAGCAAAAGTCCATGTAACTACAGGCTCTCCGCGGCCTCTGATCTCGCTATCGAAATGAAACCTCTCCACTCCTACATAGGTCGCAGTCTACCGAGATAAACTCAAACGCAGACTATTGGCTCTCAGCGGCACACACGACTTTCGCTATGTGGTATACCATAGTGTCGCAGTCTACCGATATAAAATCAAACGCATACTGTTGGCTCTCAGCGGCACACACGACTTACGCTATGGTATACTCAACTCATAATCCTCAGGAACTAGTTTTGTCCGGACTCCTCACAGGATCAACTTTAGAATCCCCCCTTGGGTTCAAGGCAGCACCACCCGGTGGCACTCCTAAGAAGTTAATTTCAAGGGGCGCCTTTTTCCCCAGAGCCATCATCAAAACATTTTATACTATATACATATAGTATCATCAAATCATACACCTAGTATGATATCATACAAAGCTCCTTTACACAAAATCGATTATCCCAAAATCGATAATTCTCAAATTAGGCTTTCCAAATTCTAACATTAATTTTACCCAAAATCAAAAGCCTTTCCAAATTCAAAGGTTCCCAAAACCCTTTTCCCAAAATCCTCATAAGTTCCTTTATATATATATTCAAATATATATAACTTTCAAAAATTTGGATCATTCCAATCTCGTATAAAACTCCCTTTTATACTTCAAACATGTTCAAATATTCTTTTCTTCCAGCAATAGATTCAACAATGGAAGATTTGTCTTATATCTCAAAGATATATAACCTTGTTTGTCCAAAATCAAATATTCAAATTTGATTTTTTTCCAAGATCAGTTTCCTTTCTATTCTCATTTCCTTTAATTCCCATTGAATTGTCACTTCAATTCTTACCTCAATTGGGTATTTAAATTAATAACAGTTGGAACTCCGACCAGTTTATATTTAGAAAATAGCTTGAAAATTTTAAAAATAGATAAGTAGTTGAAAAAAATAATTAGTTTGCAAAATAGCTGTAAACTAGTTAACTAATAGTAAGTTAGTTGGAAAATAGTTAAATAATTTCAGAAATTTTAGATAATTGTAAAATAGTTGTAAAATAGTAATTAATTTGTAACATAGTTGAAAAATAGTAATTAGTTTAGAAAATAGTTGAAAAATGGTTAAATAGCTTCAAAAATAATCGTAAAACAAGTATATAAAATAATTTAGCTTTAAGAAAGAAAGGTTGTATATATTTAATAATTTAGAAAAATAAGTTTATATCAAAACAATTTATATTGAAAATAATCAAGAGCCAATTGTTCACTTCCCCAACAATTCAATTTAAATCTCCATTTAAATTGACCCAATTCCAATTCAAATAACTCCAAATTCCATTGGACATGATTAATTCCCAATTCAAGTTGAATCAATCTTGATTCCTTCCCAAATTTAAATCAAATTCTAGTTGATTTTAATCCTGTTCAATTTTAATTATAATTTCATATTATTCCAATCAATTTGAATTATTATCAATTTAATTTCAGAATCCAAATCACTTCAATTTAATCCAATCCAATTTCCCATTTAAAAATTTTAAACTTAGACATCTTCAATTACCAATCCAATTACTTCAAACCAAATTCAATTTTAAACTAATTCAATTAAATCTTGAATTTAAACTATCTCGAATTATAGAAATTCGAGTTAAATTCTCAAAGGTTGGTTTAACTCTTTAAACCAAATTAATCTTTAAATCAAAGTGTTTAATCATTTTAATTTATAAGTTCAATCCTCAAAATTTCATTTTAAATTATCTTTACTTATGTATTTCAAGGTTCAAATAAGAATTCAATACAATTTTATTTTAAAATTTTAATTTATTATTCAATTGTATCTTCCAATTTGAAGCCAGTTCTTAGACAATTTTAATTTACAAACTTAATCATTCAAATTTATTTTATTTATACAATACCATTCTCAATTTAAAGATTTTCACTAACAATAGGACGATATCATCCAATTTATTTTAAAACATCCATCCATTTCCAATTTCCAAATCTCAAACCAAATTTGAGATCACACAAACTACCAATTCAAATTGTTCATTTAAACTTATTTAACTTCTCCCAAGTTAAATTCAATTTACTTAAACCAATCAATCTTAGTCAATTTGAATTCTCGCTTCAAACTTCAAAATTCTTTTCCTCTTATAAGTTCAAAACTTATATCGCTTTGGGTTTTTACATCACACTCCAGTGAAAATAAAACTCAACCTCTTAGAGTTTATTTCAAATTATCTTTGATATCATGTATATCCATACATATATACGTATTTATTTCTTGGCCCTCCCAGCCATGTTTTAAAATTTTAAACCACCTTTGGTTTTAAATTCAAATCAATTTTCAAACAACCCATTGTTTGCAACAAGTCCCAGTTATCCAAATAATACTTATTTATTATTTTTCATCACTTTGAAACAAAATTTTCAAATTCCGGGACCAGATTTAGAAGTTCATTTTCAATCCATTAAATTTTAATTTGGTTGTATTTCTATTTCTACTTAATTTAATTCCAATTCAAGACTTCAGTTTGGTTGTATTATATTCTTCTTAATTTTAATTTCAATTAATTAACAACCAATCACCTTAATATTTATTAGAAGGAAATATTGCTTTATATAACAAAATATATTTTATATAAAATCATTTAAAATCTTTTTATAAGAAAATAACAAGTACGCGCTCATATATATATATTCTCGACTCATTCTAGAGCACTACAGACTCTATTTAATGAGTAATCCCCACTAGAGCCAAGGTTCTCGCTTAACCTTTCAGCTCTGATACCAAATGTAACGACCCGAAATTTTGGAACCCGAAAATTCCGGATAGTTATGAAAAAGAAGAAAGAGATAGAAGAAGAAAAACAGAAACATCAACAACTCACATTCGCAGCGGATAAAATATAATAATAAATAATAACAGTTTACAAAGGGATATTATATATGTTGATTACATTAAATATACATCAGAGTTTCACATACATTCAGTCACTGATCATATACAAATCATGTATCTGATATATAATAATATACTGCAGCGGAAAATACTCTATACGTACTTGTCATCAAGCTCGTCTCCTGAGCTCCAGAACGTACCTACCTGAAAATCTGTAATACTCGGTCTGACCCGAGCATTACACCAAAGTAACACCCGGGTCAGGCTGGAAACCAGCGTGAGTAAAACCAACTAACATGGAATACCAAGAAATTAATTTATATAAAACCCAGGTAACTCGAAGAAATTCACAAATCCACAATTTATTATACACATCAACCTTCTAAGTACCAAAACTCAGATAAAAATTATCCAATTCACTCGAATCATTTAATTCCAGCCTATTGATTTCACAAATCAATTTATAAAAATTCGAAGTGGTTTTGGGTATTTCCCAATACCCGACCCCGGTCTCTTCGAAACTCATGTCATCCAAATGAAATACACAACATTTCATATCAGAGATATCAACTCATTCAAAACATCAAATACCATTCCATCATCCATACGCAAAGCTTAATCACATACATCCCATTTCTATAGATTCAAATTGAATTTCAATCTTC
Organism: Allium cepa; assembly: GCA_030765085.1. NCBI lineage: Eukaryota > Viridiplantae > Streptophyta > Magnoliopsida > Asparagales > Amaryllidaceae > Allium > Allium cepa. Next base: position 207,734,889 of record CM060941.1, on the reverse strand, counting down.
AATCGCTTAGCTTCGTTAATTAATTCCACAATAATTTATTTGTCAACCCATCATGATTTTTTTTTTCATCTTAATTAATCACTCTGGATTAATTTTCTTCCAATTGCATTCATGTAATTATCTTTAATTAACTTCACGATATTCATTATCTTTAACCAAACCAATAAGAAATCTTAATTACTTCATAAATTTCTTAACTATTTCAATTACAATAATCCTTAATTACGTACATAAATTAATTTCTCACAAGTCATTTATTATGGATTAATCAAACTTAATTAATCGGTCTTGATTACATCATTAAATATCTAAATTAATTATATTCATTAAACCCACAATATTTATCATTTTAATCTTACTTACTTAACAATAATTAGTTACACTCCATTAACTTACCATTCCCTATATACCCATCTTAAGTTTATCACCAGTGTATTTGTTTTAAGGATAGTTAATTTTTTTTTCTAATTTATCTCCTGATAAATTTACCTTCAATTACTCCTACTAAGTATTTACCCTTCTTATCAATTTCACCAAGTAATTTAAATCTAAATTACTTACTTCCATTTATTAACCATCCCTTAATTTACTTTATAAATTACATTATGTAATTATACCTTCCAAACTTCACGATTGATTATCCTTAATTAATTAATAAGATTAATTACCTGAAATTAATTACATCAATAAATCATTTAATAACCTTTAACCATTGATCTTTCATTAGCTATATTCATTTACCCATCCTTAAATTACTTCTCAAAGTACTTAACTTAAATTAGTCCCTTGATTTCAAATTTGATTCGTCAATTATTTCTTAATTACAAACTATCTAATTTCTAATTACATCATCAATTGATAGATTTTAACTAAATTTATCTTTAATCACTCGAATAACTAATACTTAATCATTGATTAACAATCCAAAATTATTTAACTAACAACTCATAATGGTAACTGATTTACTGATTATTCCCACACATTTAAAAATGTTTTCTTCCAAATTCAAAACAGCAAACCAGTGACGATCACTCACCTTAAGTATCTGATTACCATTCACTTCATTCACGAAGAATCCCAACGAACAATTCCTTAAATCTGGCCTTCGTTGCTTTGAAACGTCGAATCGATCCCCTGATTCTTGCACGTACCTCCTCATCACGTACAGGCTTTCGCTGCGCTCGACGTCAATGCCCAGTGCTCGCCCCAAATGTCGAACCCACAACGCTTCGTCCCACGAACGAAACCCAAACTCGTGCGCGACCCGAAGTCGTGATGCTCAAGCCTCAGGATTTCGATCGCCCCCCTCTGACTCTCGCCTCCCACGAGTTGCGCGACTACTGATTCTATTCACTAAACGATGCCGCGACCACCCCTCCCCACCATCATCTTGCCGTCACGAGCGAACGCGCGTTCACTTCATCTGCCGCCTCACCTCCCCATGCTCGCGACCCTTTGCCGTGCTCGAGTTCGTGTAGAACGAGGAGACGACCACGATTTGATTTGGGAGAAGGTGCGGCCATTTTTTCCTTTTTTTTTTTTTTTACGATTTGGTTTCGAAGGTAAACAAACGAGAATCCCCTTTTCTTCGGCTTGGAGGAAAGATATTTCCTAAAGGTGGCTTCGGGTGCAAGCTAGAGTGAAGTCACGTGATTGAGATGGTGAAAACTTAGACCTTTAATTTATTTCAAATAATCGAAGATTGAAAATATCTCCTTTAGCATTCTCGAAACCTCGAACTCCGAATCAAATATGCCGTCAGGCTTTTATAAAGTTTTACCCGCATTCCGAACACAATGGAACGTGTTTCGAAGGCTAATTTAATCATATGCGCGAGTTACAAAGTAAAACGATCAAATTTCAATTAAATCGATTAAAATAATTCTAAGCATTTTGAGCTGCCAGGGTCACACGACTACTTCGATTGCTAGGAAAATTGAAATCCGATAATAACTAACTATTACGGATCCAATGGAACTGGTATCGTCGAATTTTGAGACTGTGCCTCGGAAGGCTATTTTTAAATTCAATTTAAACGATATATTATTAAAATTGAACAAATTAATTTTAAATTTAAATTTCAATTATCCTATTATCTTCAGTATCATCGTTATAAATTTTATAAGTCTTCAAATTATTTTTAATAGGCTTAAAATCTCAAATTCAACAATTTACCCAATTTTCAATTACATAATTTAATACGTTAATTATCTAATAAATATTAATATTTTGGAATTCAAGCTGAAATTAATCTTTCAAATGTTAAAAATCAATTTATTATTCCATTTTAAATCGTTAAAATTTCCGGGTCGTCACATTCCTTCCCCCCTTAAAAGAATTTTGTCCCCGAAATTACAAGTTAGGAAGAATGGACCAATATCCGTTTACCTCTTTCCAAAACTCACTATTCAACATCCTACCAACTATGTTTTATTAAAAACTTATTATCCCATCAACCAACTTCCCAAAACATTCTATAGTTTCAATCAATACCCTTTTTCTCAATCGTTAGCTCGGTACATGTGATATCCCGAAATTTCAGACAATATCAATTTAATAATCTTTATATAAAAATTAAATTGATATTGACAATATTGATTAATAAAATATGTTTGGTTTAATAATCAGAATAAATAAATATTTAATTTGTGATTTGTCTTTTAAAATGCTAAAATAAATGTTTTAAATTATTATGTATATGTATGTATATATATATATATTATAGTTTATCTTTGTTTTGGAATTTAATTTACATAATAAATAAATGAAGTTTTGTTTTTAAATTCTAATAAAATATTGAGTAATTAGGAAATTGTGTTATAAATTAATATTAAGCTTTTAAAAATCTATTCAAATTAGTAACTATGTGGTTTGATAATATTTAAAAAAAAAGTTAAATTGTTTAAAATTTGACTTAGCTTAATTTTTGTTTAAAATTTAAATAAAAGTTAAGTTTATTTCTTATTAAATATTATTTGATCAATATGATTTGAGTATATTTTATATAAGTTTAAAATATAAGATAACATGTGATTTAAATTCATTTAATAATAAAAGTGATTTATAATTTCTTTATAAATCATATAAAATTTGTAAATTGTTATTTTAAACCTTATTTATAAATATTCTATTTTTCATAAATATAAAAAAGAATTAAAATAAGGAAATAAAGTCTTCTATTTTTCACATACATTCAGTCACTGATCATATACAAATCATGTATCTGATATATAATAATATACTGCAGTGGAAAATACTCTATACGTACTTGTCATCAAGCTCGTCTCCTGAGCTCCAGAACGTACATACCTTAAAATCTGTAATACTCGGTCTGACCCGAGCATTACACCAAAGTAACACCCGGGTCAGGCTGGAAACCAGCGTGAGTAAACCCAACTAACATGGAATACCAAGAAATTACTTTATATAAAACCCAGGTAACTCGAAGAAATTCACAAATCCACAATTTATTATACACATCAACCTTCTAAGTACCAAAACTCAGATAAAAATTATCCAATTCACTCGAATCATTTAATTCCAGCCTATTGATTTCACAAATCAATTTATAAAAATTCGAAGTGGTTTCGGGTATTTCCCAATACCCGACCTCGGTCTCTTCGAAACTCATGTCATCCAAATGAAATACACAACATTTCATATCAGAGATATCAACTCATTCAAAACATCAAATACCATTCCATCATCCGTACGCAAAGCTTAATCACATACATCCCATTTCTATAGATTCAAATTGAATTTCAATCTTCAATCGCTTAGCTTCGTTAATTAATTCCACAACAATTTATTTGTCAACCCATTATGATTTTTTTTTCATCTTAATTAATCACTCTGGATTAATTTTCTTCCAATTGCATTCATGTAATTATCTTTAATTAACTTCACGATATTCATTATCTTTAACCAAACCAATAAGAAATCTTAATTACTTCATAAATTTCTTAACTATTTCAATTACAATAATCCTTAATTACGTACATAAATTAATTTCTCACAAGTCATTTATTATGGATTAATCAAACTTAATTAATCGATCTTGATTACATCATTAAATATCTAAATTAATTATATTAATTAAACCCACAATATTGATCATTTTAATCTTGCTTACTTAACAATAATTAGTTACACTCCATTAACTTACCATTCCCTATATACCCATCTTAAGTTTATCACCAGTGTATTTGTTTTAAGGATAGTTAATTTTTTTTCTAATTTATCTCCTGATAAATTTACCTTCAATTACTCCTACTAAGTATTTACCCTTCTTATCAATTTCACCAAGTAATTTAAATCTAAATTACTTACTTCCATTTATTAACCATCCCTTAATTTACTTTATAAATTACATTATGTAATTATACCTTACAAACTTCACGATTGATTATCCTTAATTAATTAATAAGATTAATTACCTGAAATTAATTACATCAATAAATCATTTAATAACCTTTAACCATTGATCTTTCATTAGCTATATTCATTTACCCATCCTTAAATTACTTCTCAAAGTACTTAACTTAAATTAGTCCCTTGATTTCAAATTTGATTCGTTAATTATTTCTTAATTACAAACTATCTAATTTCTAATTACATCATCAATTGATAGATTTTAACTAAATTTATCTTTATTCACTCAAATAACTAATACTTAATCATTGATTAACAATCCAAAATTATTTAACTAACAACTCATAATGGTAGCTGATTTACTGATTATTCCCACACATTTAAAAATGTTTTCTTTCAAATTCAAAACAGCAAACCAGTGAAGATTACTCACCTTAAGTATCTGATTACCATTCACTTCATTCATGAAGAATCCCAACGAACAATTCCTTAAATCTGGCCTTCGTTGCTTTGAAACGTCGAATCGATCCCCTGATTCTTGCACGTACCTCCTCATCACGTACAGGCTTTCGCTGCGCTCGACGTCAATGCCCAGTGCTCGCCCCAAATGTCGAACCCACAATGCTTCGTCCCACGAATGAAACCCAAGCTCGCGCGCGACCCGAAGTCGCGATGCTCAAGCCTCAGGATTTCGATCGCCCCCCTCTGACTCTCGCCTCCCACGAGTTGCGCGACTACCGATTCGATTCACTAAACGATGCCGCGACCACCCCTCCCCACCATCATCTTGCCGTCACGAGCGAACGCGCGTTCGCTTCATGTGCCGCCTCACCTCCCCATGCTCGCGACCCTTTGCCGTGCTCGAGTTCGTGTAGAAGGTGCAGCCATTTTTTCCTTTTTCTTCTTTTTTTTTTTTACGATTTGGTTTCGAAGGTAAACAAACGAGAATCCCCTTTTCTTCGGCTTGGAGGAAAGATATTTCCTAAAGGTGGCTTCGGGTGCAAGCTACAGTGAAGTCACGAGATTGAGATGGTGCAAACTTAGACCTTTAATTTATTTCAAATAATCGAAGATTGGAAATATCTCGTTTAGCATTCTCGAAACCTCGAACTCCGAATCAAATATGCCGTCAGGCTTTTATAAGGTTTTACCCGCATTCCGAACACAATGGAACGTGTTCCGGAGGCTAATTTAATCATATGCGCGAGTTACAAAATAAAACGATCAAATTTCAATTAAATCGATTAAAATAGCTCTAAGCATTTTGAGCTGCCAGGGTCACACGACAACTTCGATTGCTACGAAAATTGAAATCCGATAATAACTAACTATTACGGATCCAATGGAACTGGTTTCGTCGAATTCCGAGACTGTGCCTCGGAAGGCTATTTTTAAATTCAATTTAAACGATATATTATTAAAATTGAACAAATTACTTTTAAATTTAAATTTCAATTATCCTATTATCTTCAGTATCATCATTATAAATTTTATAAGCCTTCAAATTATTTTTAATAGGCTTAAAATCTCAAATTCAACAATTTACCCAATTTTCAATTACATAATTTAATACGTTAATTATCTAATAAATATTAATATTTTGGAATTCAAGCTGAAATTAATCTTTCAAATGTTAAAAATCAATTTATTATTCCATTTTAAATCGTTAAAATTTCCGGGTCATCACACCGAGGATCAGTCGGTGCATCGACATTCGACGCATTATCCTTTCGCTTTCGAAAATATCCGGTCTTCGCCACCGGTCTTCAAATGCTATCCATATCGTCGTATCATTATTTAGAATGGGTTATATGACACAAGGTCCTCTCCCGGCTAAATAGATTAATGAGCGCAATATTTAAAAACATATGGATATTGGGATTTCAGTTAAGTCATAACTTTGAACCTAAAACTTTCCTTTCAAATTATTTAAACAGATTACCATTTTCAAATCTTTAAATAAAAAGATTCACTTCACAATGTTCACCCATTTACCATAAAGATTCATTCACAGATTTTAAACAATTTCCACTTCAAATTGGATTAACTCATCCTATCTTTAAATCGAAGATTTAATTTATAGCTTTCAAAACCATTTCCAAAGGTTCATTCATAACTTGGAAAACCATTTTCATTCCAAACTTCAAATCCCTTTAGCACAAACTGGAAATTCTTTCCTTATATGAAACCTTTTATTATTTGAAAACAAACAGTTTTTGTTTTGGAAAAATCTGATTATATTTGTACAAGTTAAAGCCCTTAGGTTAAATTCAAATTCCCAAATCAATACTTTTTAAAATGGTTAAAACCCCATATAAACACATTTATAACCTGTATAACATTTTTAAACCATAATTTCCAAATATGGAATTCAATTTCAAGTCTTGAATTTAAATTCAAATTAAAATATTTAAATTTCAAAACTTTATCAAGTTATCCAAAATAACTTTTATCTTCAAAACTCCTTTTCAAAAGCTTTTCACATTTAACACAATTTTATTTCCAAAACCATTTGGATTCAAAATTCAATTTTTAAACCATTTCAAATATCCGTGACTTAACTAATTTCCTCGTGCAATCCATATTTGTGTGTGTACGGTGTAGTCCAGGGGTTTTACATAATAGTGCAACATCATCAATCATCACTGATTCAATCATATCGATATCGATAAGCGGTATAATCTATAACGCTTATCTTCATTCACAGAATCACAGATAAGACAAATTTTATCACAGATAAATAAATTAAATTCATCACAGATCACACCAAAACAATTCATAGCATAAAGCATAACATATCAGGGATATCAAACAGTTCAACATTCAATACAATCCAAACATCCATAAGTAGGGTTAATTTAATCATTTGATTAATTGAAACGAGGTTAATCACTAATCTAAGTTAATTATCGTTAATCAATTATAAATTATTTTAATTAATTAACCTTTAATAATAAATTAATTAACTTAAATTATTAATTAGTCAACCTTAATTAATAAATGAGTAAATCTTTAATCATTAAATAATTAATCCTTAATTATTTAATTATTCTTTAATTAATTACCCTTAATTAATTACATTAATTAATTACTCTTCAATTAATTATCATTCCTTAATCACCTTTATAAATTAATCAATCTTTAATTGATTAATTATCCTTAATTAATTATAATAAGTAATTATCTCTAGTTACTTAATTAACTTTAGCCATTAATTAATTACTTTTTATTAAGTAATAATTTTTAGGTAATTAATTACCTCTAATTACTTATATTAATTAATATTTTAATTAATTAATTATCCTTAATTATGAAATTAATTAACCTTAATCAATCCCTTAATCATTAATTAATAAATCTTAACTATTAAGTAACCATTCCTTTAATTTATAAATTAATAAATTAATCACCTTGATTATTTATGTAATTAACTATTACTTATATTAATTAAACTTTAATTAATCACATTCAATACTTGATTATGCTTTATTCACAAGTTAATGATACCTAATTAATCAAGACCTTAATTAAGTAAAGCTAAACCCTTTTCCTTGATTAATTACTTAATTACATCTTCATTAAATTACATATGGAACATTTAACAATTGATTACAAAATTATCTAATATAAATTTTCCAAATCAAAAACAAATTAAATTTCAAATCATGTGACTTTATAGTTTATATTGAAAACTTGTTTTTGAAAAATTGATACACATTTTTTTTTTCTTATAAACCAAAATCACCGGCTGAAGCTCAAACCAAAATAAATACAAACCCAAACCTTTTCACTTATCACAAGGTAATCGGCCAAAGCCCAAATTGAAGGAAACAAAACTGATGCCTTCCTTTCTTCTTCTCCATCTATCAACTCCCAGATCACTAAAAACAATTGAACTCCGATGCCACGAAATCCAGGAAGCTCAACTTCGATCGACTCAAACAACTATCAACGAACATCGATGTTAGCGAAGTGACACAGCCTGGAACGAAACCCATTCTTCTCGCCTATCTATAATTCATCCCTCCCGAGACATCATGTGCACACGGTGCACGTGCACCACCTCTCCGATGACCCATCCAACCTTGTGAACCGCTGCGTTGACGTCCTCGCTTCTACTGATCAATATTGCCACCTCAACGATGACTTGAATCCTCCCCAAACGAAAAACAGTCCTCGCCTGAACCATCGGGAAAGTTCTGGCCCAAAAATCGATGAGTTGCTCTCACCAAATTCAACCGATCGAATCAACACCATCATCGATCGAAAGCCTTATCCTGACCCTACCCCTCTACCAAAATTCGTTTGTTCCGGTTACAGCACGAGCTTCCAAATCAATCGCGTTTCCACCCACAACCCTACCGGCCATTAAACCCTAAAGTCCCCTCAATCAACCAATCCAAACCCAAATTCATAATTCCACCATGGTCGAAGCCTCCCCCATTACCACCTGCATCTACCAGAACAGGCCGCAACATCTCTGGTTGACGACGTCGACATAAATTTATTTTAGAAGGAAAATTTGATATTTAACAATTTCTCGAGATATACCACACTAGAATTTATAATTTTGCTTCTAAAATTCCTATTTCTATAAACGAAATCAGATAGCATGCTTGAATTCTTGTTTTAAATACATTAAATTTTCGCTAAAGTTAGCTGTTTACTGTAAAACAACCTTGAGATAACTATACAATCAAGAATCTTTATAAAATTATTTTTAGCTTAGACTACCCCAGAAAACAAACATCTTCTTAGTTTATGACATCATCAGATTTGTATTAGATTTAGAGATATAAATTTTTTGAAACTGGAATGACTGAAACTGTCCACTGTTAATAGAGCAACATATCAATCCATTTCAAGAAGTTAAAGCTCCTCAGACATGCATCGATATATACATATATTTGTATACTTCAACAATTTACATCCATGCAAACAGATTTCACAACATATATCACATAGATCGCATGCAAAACAGAACAAACATGGGGTTTTAAGGGTTTGCTCACCTGGAGATTATGTTGACAAAGAACAGGCTTGAGTTTTAAATGCTTTGATGTATTTGATGTTGAAACCGAAATGCTTATCGAAGTTGATCAAATTGCTTCATTTCCAGGCTTTAATTTAAACTTGCTTTGATTCATTTGAGTTTGCTTTTGATCTGTAGTTTTTAATCCTTGCTTTTGATAGTTGATTTGCACCCGATGTACATTGAGTTGAACCTGAAGTTGGATTGCTTTCAGATTTGTTTGAATCTGATCCTTTCTTGATTGTTGATGATTTGGCAACTGACTTTTTTAGCCTGCTTAATCTCTGAGTTGTTTATGAATCAAAGGATAGGCTTGGGTTTAATTGTGGTGAGTTGTTTTCAAGTTTTCATTTGGCTTTGAATTTCACTTGATTTGGAGATAAATCTTGTTTTTAGCTTTGATCTGGTTTGTGAATTAGTTACATTTGTTTGTTAGGTTTTAGATTTGAATTAACTAAGAAGTGATAAAGCAAGAAGTATGGATATAGATATAACTTGATTTCTTTCTAGTACATTTGATAATTTAAATTAAAAAGAAAATATAACTTGCACTTGTTAAATTCCTATTCTCTTTAAACTACACTTGTTAATATTTGAATTTTAAAACTTTACAAATGTCATGAACAAGAGAATTTATGTTTAATCCTTTTCTCTAAATTAATTTACAAATTGTGTTTTAAGTCCTTAACTTTAATTAATTTATAAATCTAGTTCTAAATATTTACAAATACAATTTTAATTTAAACTAAATTTATTTCAAATATGGAAGAAAAGTGATTTTTAAACCTTTTTATTAATTCTATGTATATATACATACAACCCATATTTTATCTTTATATTTTAATATGTTTATCTCATAAATTTCAAAAGATATATGTATATATAAACCTTTATACATTCTTGTTTTATATTTGTATTTATTATTTATATCAATTTAAAGAAAATGATTTTATACTTTTAATAAATAAACACACACACACACACACACACACACACACACACACACATATATATATTAGAATTTATTCTTTAAATAGCTTTTAGAAATTTATTATATTAATTTAAGTCATAACTTCTAAATCAAAATGCCTTTTTACATTTAAATATATTCATATTTGAATTTCAAATCCAAATTCCTTTATATACAATCTTTTGATATATATATTTATTCAAATTTTCAAATTAATCTACAATTAAATTTATAATTAAAATATTATTCAAAATATTTATTTGAGAATTTCCAATTATAAATTTTATTTTTTAAATCATATTTATATTCATTTATATTAATTAGCAAACAAATATCCATTTTATTTGGAAAATACCAGATTAATTCACAATTTAATCTTAAAAATTAAATTAATTACCAATTTAAATTTGATTTAAAAATGGAAATGTTACATAACCTTTCATCAAAAAATCATATTCAGATACGATTCATTTGCGATATCCTACAACATCAGACTATTATTTTTACCTCCCTCATATTTTCTTTATATTCTTAAATTGATAGATACTATAAGGCATTTTGAATCTTATATAGTTTTCCTAATTGTAATATAATATTGATGCAGATATTTGAATAAAAAATAAAACATAAAATATAACATATTAGATCTTGACCGTTGAATATTGAATATGATCGTATCCACGTTAGGAATTGAATACATAGAGCAATTCATTAGTTGAGATTCATTTGTGTCATCTACCGTGTCGTGAACTTGTATCCTACTAGAATTCCTTTAGGAAAACAAAAAAGTTAGGGCCCGTTTGGTTTAATTTTGTATTTTGTGTTTTGTGTTTTCAACTTGCAATAAGAATTAGTAAAAAAATAAGAGAAAAAGATTTGTAATTCTTAGCCGTTGCGACGACCAACGGACGGCGAAGAAGTTGGATTGTTCTCCGTGCTTTTGTTATCTCTCAAAACACGAAAAACAAAATAAACTTGCTTTCTATTTTACATGTTAATTTCATTTTTCAAAATTATTTGTTTCTCAATAATGCATAAAACGGACGGTCTTTTATATAAACAAAAACACAAAATTAAAAACAACAAGCCAAACGGGGCCTTAATTTCTGACTCCTCAAAACTACTAAAAGTTGGAAAACCCAACATACACGCACACGATTTTAAATTAGGAAAACACCTAGTGCGATCAAGGCATAGGACCTGATTCGGGATCTATGACCTGCGGAGTATTTTAAGATTTAGGAAAGAAAGACACCATGTTTGGCAATATGCGGCAGCGCTTTGTCTACAAACTCCATACACGCGGTGATTCAGATGCACGCAAAAGATAATGCTCCACGAATCATCAAATTCATTAAGCCGACATGTCTCCTCTAATTTCTAAATATAATCACCGATTAGTTTTTTTTAGGGTACTGTTAATTAATGTACGTTTAAAATGATACTTCAGCAGAAATTGTTTTTTATTCCAAATACACGTGTTATCTTTAAAACATGAAAATAGATGAAATAAATAGTTGTTTAAGATAATTTAACAATCTTAACATTGTACTTAAGGTAAATGTTAACATATTCATTCCTTTTATTCTAAGCTATTGACATACACTGTTATTTTCCCTAGTGAATTATCAACTTTAATGACAGTTTAGTGCCAATGATTAAACATAACCACCCTTCATTGTGATACTTGCTGTATAATATCCGCACGCATATCTGAAAAACAGAGTATTAATTTACAGATTAAAAAGAAATTCGATATAATTAAGAGTCACAGTTCATTTGAATTTCATATCTCATTTCTTTCTAATTGATACATGAATAGTTAGTACTTAGTACTTGGTACATACATCCTACCTACATCCATACACACATAGGCATAAAGTCATAAACCGCATCATCAATTCATTCATTACATATTACAACACACTTATATTAGTGTCGTTGAAAGCTGAAATCAGAGATCAGAGCAGAAAAAGCAAAACAGATTTGAAAAGCCGACAGGAGATTAAGATAGAAGGAAAAAAAAGAAGAAAATCAAAACCTGAAGTAGGTAAAGAAAACATATGAAAAAAGGCATTTTGAAGAAACAGAGGTTGAAGAAGAAACAAAAAAGAAGAAAATATAAAACCAAACTGAACCTCGTGCCTTGTTGCTGCATGCGTCTGGCCACTATCCCCCTCATTCTTATCCTTTTCTTCATAACATTTCATTTCCCTTTTCGTTTCTTCTATTCTGGAAACATCATACATGAAAACCATCGTAATTTATAAATATATCTAGCCATATGATATATAGCCAATAAAACCTTCAATGATTTGTGTCCTCTCCCTTCGCAAAAAACATATTATTTCCTCCATAATATATCATATATTTGCAGCATGTACCCTGCCACATTTTTTTGCACTTTTCACCAACGTTTTATCTTCAAAATAACATTACTTTTCATGCTAAACAACACTACACCGTAACATTTTTTTTTCTTTCTTCCTTTTCTTTTTCTTCATCGCGCGGTTTTTTTCACTCGAAAAATGTAATTAAGGATGGGCCAAAAGAGAAGTAATAAAATTTTCAACAGCGGGATATTTATGTTCGATTTGAGGCTACGCACGAGTCAACACATTGCACACCTTGTCACCTATATGTGTGTAAGCGGTACTTTACATTTGACCCCTTGTCGAGTTGTAAAACTGAATACAGCCGGGGAGATAAGCGTAATTAAACACCCGCATGAAAATATCTTGCACGCAGTTGAAACTAAAAAGGGCGCGCAAGGATATTTTGCTGCGGAACACCATACCACTAATGCTTCAAAATGCATCGTCGTCCGCCACGTGTTGCTCCTGAAGCGAGTTCGACATGCAGTTGACCATGTTTTCACGCTGTGATGGTGACTTGTGTAGCTTGCTGTACAGCTTGGTGTATGAGTGGGCTAAACTGCTGTTGTGTGTTTGATAGTATTTCTGATCGATTCGGCCGTTCAAGTTGACGGTTGGCTAAGATGCAAAGTACGTCTTTATTGGTTTATTGGGATGGCTGGGCCAACACAGAAGCAGGCCAACCCTGGTTGGACGGGGTAGGCAGCTGTCTAGGACAACAGACGGGTAAGGGGCAACGGCGTAGGTAACGAAGAATATGATTCTCTAAAAATAGTTAAAATTAAATAATATCTATGCATAACTTAGAAAATAATTGTGTTATGTCTTAAGAGGTTTACACATTGCTTAATGTGACAAGTGATCAGAGTTCAATTCCTACTGCATTAACTATTTTTAAATATCATTTATTTTGAAATCGGCTAGGGCAACATTTTTGTTCGGGCAGGTCCTTCATAGAAGGCCCTATTTGATTTCATTGTACATCCAAAAATCATAAAATGTACAAACGCCATCACTAATCAATCGACAATGGTAACGACCACGACGAAAGAAGACAACCTTCTCTTCTTTAAATCGGTAAATACATGGAAGTTATATTCCTATCCACTGTTTTCATGAATTATGCACGTTACAATTTAGTAAATACAATATTAACTCTTTAGCCGATACTTATAGTATGTTCGCACTAATCTGTTACCTCGTTCATAGATCAGGCGCACGACGCATGAACATGGTAACCGTTAACATTATCCCGCTGAGCGAACACAAAAGAGTCGACGTCGACGATTAATCACCCCCTACACATACCTCTTGAACAATCTTCTTCTTCACAACACATCATCTTCTTCTTCTCCGTTCATCCTTTTCTTCTTCTTCGCATTCAAAACACTCTCCTCTTCATCATACATAACAACATCCAACACTGATTCTAACAGTGAATATTCAACTACGTTACTGGCCATAAATGAATTTCTCAACGAAATGAAGAACGAAAATATGACAATGCACATCCAACTAACACCGGTATAAATTGAATTTTTGATACTCTTTTCAAGAACCAAGAGCGTTCTCAATGAAAATTTTATATGAAAAGATTTTGTATCAATGCATTGTATGATCTCTTGCAAGCTTATGGTCCAATAACTACAAAAAAATATGCGTTAAAAGAAACAATAGCAATATTTCTTTACATCATATCTTTGGCTCTTCCAACACATCGGGCTACAAAGGGGTTTCAAAAATCAAGAAGCACTATTTTTGTTTGTTTTCATGCAATTCTAAAAGTTGTGATGTGGAATTAGGTTGGAATTGATGACACATGTAACTTCCAAGTAGAGAGTCGATTAAACAGCTGTTGTGTGTTTGGTAGTACTTCCTGATCGGTACAGGTTGACAGGTTGGTTAGATGGAGAGTATGTCTTTATTATTTTGTTGCGATGATTGGGCCAACTTAGAAAGCCCTTATTTGATTTCATTGTACGTCCGAAAATTATGAAACACATCAAAGACATCAATAACTAGTACAATGACACAACGGTGGCCGATGAAAAACAGACCTATCAGTCATATAATTATATATATATATATATATATATATATATATTTGCATTTCTTCGTTTATTTTGAATTAAACTTTTATGATAATATGCTGGAAAAAATTGAATTTGAGAATACAAGTTGAATTAGAATTAGAATCTTAAAATTCTAATTTGAATTATTAAATAAAAAACTAAATATCAAATTTTGAAAAATACAAAAGTTTAATTTCAATTTTGAATTTGTATTCTTCATAAATCAAAAAACATAATTTGAATTCTTTATAAAGGTAAAAACGACAACTTCTAGTTTATAAGTCAACCATAAAAGAAATCCATGTAGAATTTAAGTTTTAAAAGTTTGAATTTTTAAATTTTGAAACATAGATATTTTAATATCGTTCTTAATATTATAATACTAAGTTCATATTTTAGTATCCTCACATCATCTTTAATACCTAATATTAAGTTCATAACGATATAGTCTAGTTTATTTAATATTCTCATGTCCTAGTATAAAAGACCGAGTAACATCATACACCTAATCATATAATAGATTTAAGACCTTGATGTTGCTTTATAACCATTTTGTTGGGACAATGAATACAAAAATGTTAATACTTCACCCACTTTATAAGGATACGATAAAAGCTCTGTAAATGATGCCATCTCAAAAGAAAAATGGTACAAACTACGTCAAGTTGCACTTGTAGTTCATTGCATAACCTTTTTTCATATTAAACATTTCACAAGCCATGATCTCTTTTGTCCTTGGCCTTATGATCCCTTTGGCTACACATGAATAATCCTCACATGGAAGGGTAGAAACAATCATCAGTTGAATTTGTCAGTCCCACCAAGCAAACCGTTTAGCTTCTTGACCTATATAGCAAAGCAATGGAGATAATTAGGATGCAAATCTATAAAAAAATGTTGTGTAATTAGGATTTCCACCTACATTAAAGCATTTAGCATAAACACTATTAGTTAAAACACAATTACACCTAATTTACAAGTAAACTATCTCTTTGTAACCCATAAAAAAATACTTTCATGATGCATTTTCATTGTCAAATCACTCTTACAGTATTTTAATGTAGAAAATATGAGTATTCTACTGTTGTTTGGTCCAAATTCGTAATCCAGGATCTAAATGGAAAATGGATCCTACTTCTAACTAACCATACATTCCTACATGCCCTTATCTATTTCCGTATAATACTTGCTACAAAGTGATTTGGCTCCCATGGGGTTAATAAAATACATGGTGGTTGTTGTTTTCTTCAAAACATATGGACATTAATTCTACAGTTAGATGACTGTACACATTGAAATGTCAAACAAAGCAAAGCTTACTATCTATCTTACTTGTAAAACTATAAACACTTGCATACGTATTTTACCGGAATCTTTTTTCACTAACTAGCAAAACCATGGAACAAGACTTATGCCTATCGTGTTATAGAAAAAAACTAAAATTTATCAATATGCTAACATTGTTGCTTCAAACTGCGAAAATAAAATCAAGGCAGATACATATGGTGCATGTACCTTCCAATCCAATTCAGATTTTCTCCGCTATACATTATTTATACTTTAGTGATGGAACTAGCTAGAGAACTTCAGCAAGAATTTTGTCAATTATTCACTTGTTTAAAGTTTTTGCAAATTGCAATTAAAAGTTCATAGTTACAAATAAAAATTATCAAAAGTTCATTTTTATGTCATGTTCCAAATTTTAAAGTGCTTCACAGCAGTGAAAAATTATTATTTTTTGTTATATAGATAATACTATTTAACATAAACAGGCTTATATGATTGACTTTCCAATCTTGCTGTCAATAAACAAAAATATCTAGTTATGAGCCTAAATTTTTTAGCCAAAAAACGAGGTATATAGCTAACAACTATAATCATCACTACGATTGACAAACTTTAGATTAAAGATTTATACAACATAAACGTTTAGTGTATTTAAATCAATTGAAACATGAAGAATGACACTAATTTAGAAAAATACCTAGTCCATTTTCATTTCTCTCTTGTTGCAGCTTGCAGAAAACTTGACTCGTCTTCTATCATCTCTTAGTTTGGATCTATACACCTTAATAGTGCCACTAGAGCTTGCTTGAGAGATCGAGAATGGATCCGATCTTTTATTCCATATCACAAACAACAACAAATCAACTAAATTAGCAAAAATATATAATAATACTATCAATTAAAAAATTTGCAAGTACTATACTATTGAATTTTCTACTTTCTTAGGCCCATCTTTGCTAAACCATTCATTTTAATTGTTTCTTTTAGCAAATATCGATCATCTTTTAAGATGCTCTTACATAACAATATCATCCTTACAACACACAAAAAAAGGCCAACAAGATTTAATGCCAATATCATTTGTTCAACTATAAAGCAGATTTATCAGATATTTTTCAAACTGCTGTCAATCTTTTGTTTAAAAAACTGCTACTACCACACTTGCCTTGCATATGTTAATAGTTTAGCTGTAGTTAGGAATTACAGCAATCTGTTAAATTCAATCTGAACTATTGATTACTCATATTAGGCAAAGTTTGCTTGCCTACTTACTCTATAAATACAAAAGCAACTCCCAATATCAAACCAAAACAGAAAAAAGAAACAAAAACTCAATGTCTACACCTTACAAACCAACAAACTTGAACTAACTGCATTTACCCTGCTATATGTCACAACAATATGAGTCCAACCCATAGCCCAGCAAAGGTCATCTTGAACTACTATAAGAAATACAATAGTCATAATCATAGGAACAACCAACTATCAACAATATTATTAATTTGTATACCAGAAACAATGTGAGTATACATGTATACATGCATTATTAGGCTACCTTTTATCTAGATCAGCCTGCCTTGCAAGCTGCAACTCATGCCCATTCAGGTGCTTCTTATTTTCGCGATGCTCGTTTTGTTCATGCGCCTCATGTCCACACTATCACATAAACAATTAGCCCTATCAACCAGTTGTGTTGCACTACTGTCAGCCAATGCATTCTTTCCACACTGTAACATCTCATATTTTTATAACATTATTTAAAATATTTAATTAGTTAAGCTAAAATAAATAATATGAAGATTGATAGGTTGGGAATTGATTAGTTAATGGTAGCCGTGCTATGTTAAGTGTTTCAACTAAAATGAAATAACATTGGAGAATGCATTAGGAAATGAGAAGGCAATAGGGAAAATGGTAAAACCTTATACACTAAACCCTTAAGAGACAAAAACTCATGTGCATTCTCACTCTCATTTCACTCAAAAAAAATACTAAGGTTGGTCACCATTTTACTCTTAAGAAAAGAATTAAAGTTAGGATTCAAGAGAAGTGAAGTAATCAACTAATTCGACAATCAAATCTTTCATCTACAATATCAAAGCTAAGGTGAATAATCATTACATCCCTAATTCTTTTAGTTTTCAGTTTTATGACTAGATCTGCAATGTTTTTGCTAAGTTTATGTCATGTTTTGATGTTCAGACCTATATATGTGTGTGTGTGTGTGTGTTGTTGGCGAAATTATACATGTTCATACTTGTTTTATGATATGTTTGACATGAAAATCCTATTAAATGACGTCCGAATGCCTTGAAAATTTAAAACTAGATCTAGAATAATATTTTAGAGATGGGTTTTGATTCTCGTAATTTTTCGATTTAATATAGATTTTATATTAATTTTCTAGTGAAGGTAATTGTTTATTAGGTTATAAATTATTTTTGGCTGAAATAATAACCTTTTGGGCTTGAAATTTTAATATGATTGGCAATATATTAAAATAGATCTTTTGGGATTTTTCTAGATTTTTCCTAAGTCATTCGATGAATATATAAAATTATTTAAGTTATGGGACTTAAATGTTTTATATATTTAATTAAGGAGAAGGAGCATTTTATAAAATAAAATAATTATTTAATTTTAGTAATAGTGGCTGCACATTTATGAAAAGTGTTTATTAACCAATGGAAATTTGACAAAGGAAGGTTAGTTGAAAGGTTTCTTTTTGAAGTTAAAAACAAGATTCACACTTTTTCTATGTTTTAACCTATACGGCAACTGCCCTTCCACCCCAGATCTTTCGTCATAGTCGAAAGGTTAGCTCTCGACAAGGCCAAAGTTCAATGCATGAAGTATCAAATATTTCGGTATGTAATGAATTGAATAAAGCCAAAAGGTTCTGAGCCGAAGGGTTAAGGGCCAAAATGGTTGGGATGTATTTGTTTTATAAATCAAAAGCTTTCGCCTGCTTTACTTTCAAATTTGAGCTTTCGACTTAGTTGCCTTCGTCCAAGTCAAATTATTTAAAAGAAAGATTTTGAACCTTCCGACATAGTCGATAGGTTCCTACCGCTTTCACTATTGATTTGTTTTGAAACTTTCCGACGTTGCCGAAGGGTTTCTACCACTTTATATAAAGGTTTTGTTTTGAACTTCCGACCTAGTCGAAAGGTTTACTTGTTTTTAAAACTATCCATTTCTTCAAATGCTTTCGATAGGAAGCTTTCTACTTAGGTGATTCACCCTTATTTTATAAATATAACCCAAAGCTTTGGAAACGTTGTTTCCAATGAAGTCGAAAGGTTTTAAAAGAAGGTTTCCAGATTATTTTGAATTGAATCCAGTATGCCTTCAGAGGGTTTATGTTTTAAAAGATTTTATGCCTTCGAATGGTTTGTTTATTGAATAGCACCAAAAGTTTTATTAAAGGTTCTGAAAGGTTTAGTTCAAAGGTTTCGAAAGGTTTATGAAGGAAGGTTTTCCAAAAGTTTTTCTTAGGTAATGTTTTAATGCGGTTTTAAAAGAAGGATGTCTAAAGTTTATGGCTTTCGTAAGGCTTGCTTTTAAATGGATTCGAAAGGTTTGAGGAATGGTTTCTAAAAATTTAACGTTGATTTTGAAAGAGATGATTTCAAAAGTTTAGAAAGAGGTTATTTCAAATGGTGAATTGTTTTCACCCACTAAATTTTGAGTGGAGGATATATATGACATGGTGATATGATTTTGAGTTAAGTATAAAGATTATATACTTTTCCTTGTTTAAGTTTATTTACAGGTTTGAATCATTTTGAAAATGATTTCAAGGAAAATTATGGGAGGGGATCCTTAAGTATAAATGACTAAGATATTAGAGAACCAGATGGACTAGTATATGAGGTCGGCCCTATACATTAGCTTATAGCCCCAAACAATTATTGTCCAAAATTCCAGTGCGTAGGGATTTATCACAGGTAGACTAAAATTACGATTACACACCGAAAAAAATATATGCATGTATACAGATAGGTTATTGGTAAGCCCGAAAAACCATCAGGATCGGGAAGACCTGGGAGGTGATTAAGTTAGGGACAGACTGTCCAGAAGTGGAGTATTTAATAAATAGTTGATGGGAAATGTTTAATAGATAGTTAAGGATAGATAATCCAAAGGATGAATATCTAACAAGTGTTAGGTTAATTTTCATTTTGTTGTCTGGTGGGCCTGAGTCAGCCAAAGGTTGACAGTTATCCAAACAAAACTTATGTGTTTGAACAGATAGTTCATTATTACCTGATATTTATGTATGTTTACATAATAATTACTTTCCAGTATTTAACTGTTGTGGATGTAGGAGCATAGTATATGGTTGTATGAAAGCTTTAGCAAAGATATGTTTAAAAAAAGGATGTTAGTGAGGGGAAACCCGTTCTGCTAAGCATCGTGGTCTCACTAAACATGATTATTCCTGGATGTATAATATTATTCGCACCAGGCTTTATGCCTGACTCAAAATTTATGTTTTTTCCTTAAACTCTCGGGTGCTCAAAATTGATTTGAGTAGGATGAGGGTTAGGGTTCTTTTCAAGTTTTAAAATGTTGACGAATAAGCTACCAGAGGATGTAGGAGGCAACGGATAGCTACTTAGGACTTGCTGTTTATTGTTGTGTTGTGATGGATTTTCCACTATGATATTATGTATTAGGTCTAATATGACCATATGACTCTGATATACTAAGGGGTTAACTTCATATACCACTCTCGGCGTAATTTGTAATGATTATATTTAATCTGTACTTGGGAAACGATTTGGGTTATGTGACGTGAATGTGAAACAGTTTGATTTGGAAATGTAATGAAGTAATTTTTGGTTCTGAATTCTATCTTTTGTTTCATATTCAAGTGCTTCTGATATTATTGATACCATTAATATAGCCGTTTTTAGTCATCGAAAGTTAATACTATAATGACTACAGCATCTGTAGCGCTTAGTTTTGAGCCTCTAGATAAGGGATTTTACAACTTGGTATTAGAGAATGGTTTATGAAATACTTCAACTAAAAATGATTTTGAAAACATAATCCTTAGAAATTAGAGTTAGGATCTGGTTATGCGATAACGCTATAGTAACGTACTTGTATTTGCTATATATATAAGTAAATACTATATCTTTAGACTCCTATCTTAGTAAGCTATTTAGCTATATCTCACGGGGTTTGAATACAGATATGGAGGGAAGAAGAAGCAGAGTAAATATCAGAGGAGACAACACCACTACCAACGAAAATGCCCGACCAAGCACTAGGAGAGGTCCCGGTCAGGCATAAGCTGAAACTGTTGGTGTAGGAGTTCCCCAAATGGACATAGGAGCGATGTATCGGTTCTTTATAAATATGGTGCAAGCTGGAGTAGCAGCTGGTGTTGTTGGAGGTAACGCTGCTGGAGGTGGTGCTTAGAACTGAATCGGTGAGTAGACTGCCAAGAAAGATGACACCTACAGAGATGAAAGAGTTAAAAGTGCAGTTGGTGAATTCAAAAGGCAAGAGTTTTATTAGACCAAGTAGTTCTCCATAGGGAGCTACTGCTGTATTTTCTAAGAAACCGGATGGATCATTGAGGCTATGTATCGATTATCATAAGTTGAATGAGAAGACGATAAAAAACTGATATCCATTGCCGAGAATTGATGATTTGTTCGATCAGTTAAGTGGAGCAAAGGTATTCTCTCAGTTAGATTTGGCAATTAGATTTCATCACTTAAAGTGGGAGGATAGCATTCCTTCAATGGCGTTTAGGGCGAGATATGGATCATATGAATGGTTAGTTATGCCATTCGGACTAACTAATGCGCTGTCATTCATTATGGATTTGATGAATAGAATTTTCTGAGAGCACCTGGATAGATTTGTATTGGTCTTCATAGGTGACATTTTGATATACTCTAAGGATGAGAATGAGCATGAAGTTCATCTTAGAGTCGTGATTACGACGTTGAGGGAGCATCAGTTGAAGGCTAAGTTTTTTAAGTGTCATTTTTGGATGAAGGAAGTAAAGTTCCTTGGTCATGTCGTCTTAGAAAAATGGTTGTCTATAGATCCGACTAAGATTGAAACGGCGAATAATTGGAAGATACCTGAGACGGTGACCGAGATAAAGAGTTTCGTTGGATTGGCTAGGTATTACCGGAGGTTTGTAAAAGATTTTTATGGATAGCTGCACCGATCACTAAGCTTACACGAAAGAATGTGAAGTTTGTATGGACTGATAAGTGTGAGAAAGCATTCCAGAACTTGAAACACTTATTGACCCATGCGCCGGTGTTAGTGGTTCTGGAGGGGAATCAGATTTAGTTATTTACACAAATGCGTGTGGAATTGGATTGGGAGTTGTGTTGATGCAAAGAGGTAAAGTGATTGCTTATGATTCTAGACAGCTCAGACCACATGAAGTTAGGTATCCAATAAATGACTTGGAGTTAGCTACCGTTATTTGCTTTGAAGGTGTGGAGGCATTATCTTTTGGGAGAACGATTTGAGCTTTACACTGATCATAAGTCGTTGAAGTGCCTGTTCTCTCAGAAGGAACTGAATATGAGACAGTAGAGATGGTTGGAGTTTATTGCTGCTTATGATTTTTGAATTAAGTACACACCCAAAAAAGGAAACAAGGTAGTGGATGCACTCAGTCGGAAAAATCAAAATGCATTTTGGCTATGATTGCTGTGTGGAAGTATTTGGAAGCATTATCGGCTTGTAGTGTGCAGTTAAGATTCGAGGTAGGTTCAAGTGCAGAAAGTGCCATGTTGTCTTGGTTAGAAGTTCGACCAGTGATGACCGAAAGGATAGCTTCTAAACAGGAGGAGGATATAGTTTTGGCTGAGCGGATCAAATGGTTAAGGGAAGGAACATAGAGCAATTAAGGCCTGATGGTTTTTTGTAGATGTTATTTGATAGTTAAATAATCGACTATCAATATTGGCCAATGCACTGATCGTTTCGAATAGACCGAGATTAGGATTAATTTCTCGAAAACCACTTTGATCCGGTTTGAGCATTTTCGTGAGGAAGACAAGAGCTTGGAGTTGAAGATGGAGCATTAAAGTGCAAGGGATAATCGTTGATAATCCTGAAGGTGATTCTAAAATGGATGTAGTAGGAGTAGTGCCTTCAGTTCCGTTCGGACCAGAAATCGGACTTGTATGGATGAATGCTATCAGAACATCGTCAGAAGGATGATGAGCATTCTAAGTGAGATATGTTCTAAAAAGGCAATGCATAGCCTCGAGCCTCATCAACCGGGAATGGCTAAAAAAGGTGAGTTGCAGCAAAGCTATGTGGCTAGCGACCAATTAGTGTAAGGTCATCCCTGTCTAGATGTCCCTTTTATTCGGCTGTGTGGGCGGTTGTTGACCCCAACCGTGGGGTGATCTTATTCGGACTTTACAGTAAGGGGTAGATCTGGTCTTGTGTCGCAGAGGATCAGGGTGGGTCCTTGGTACTCTAATCTAGACCAGGTACTGTGACGGGACCCAGTAGCATTGCCATTGATGGAAACCCAATCTCCAATTAGTGCCTTCGGACTTGTTTGTATACCTTTTATGCTGGAATTTAATGAATGTAACAATTTCGGCTATTTGAATAAGTGTTTGTATGTAGACACTACTATAATATCAGAGGATTTGATAAGAAATTTTTTGGTTATCATAAGATAAAAATCCGACATGTTTATATGTAGCGTGGTCTTACGAGATAACTTTAATTTTAAAAGGATTTTGGAAGCTTAATAAAATAATCCAATTGAGTGTGTTTTCTCATGCTGGTTTTCAAGACTGGCTCGAGTGTTATTTTACTATAATGCTCGGGCCAGACCGAGTATTATAGAATACAAGATAGGATACTGTGGAGCTCAAGAGACGAGCTGGATGGCGAGACATATCACACATACTTGATGTATATTCCGCTGTGCAATATAAGCTGTATAGTCAATTTTTGTGAGGACATGTTATAATAACTGTCCAGTTGTGTGCTATGAATTTTGTTGTACTCTGATGATATAATGTATAAAACAGATATAGTTCTTTTGTTTAAAGATCAGTCATTTATCTATTATATATTGTTTCGCTGCGATTGTGAGATTCTGATTTTGTTTTCTATTTCTTCTTCTACCTCTTTCTTCTTTCCCTTACGGTCTAGTTTTCTGGCATTCGATTGTTCGACATTTAATACAGTGGACGTATTGATGTCGATTTTTGGATATCGAAAAATCATGTCGTTACACTTGGTATTAGGGCTGAAGGTTAAGCGAGAACCTTGGCAATGGTGGGGATTACTCATTAGAAATAGAGTCCGTAGCACTCTAAAGAATGAGTTTGAGTGTATTACTAGATATGAGCGCGTACTTGTTAGTAAATATAAAATTTGTTTTATATTGTGCTGATTGGTTTGTTGGGTAGTTTATGGATTCTGGTCAATACGAGTAATTAACGTTATTGATAAGGATCTCTAAATGCTAGTACAGAACAATTCGACACTTTATTGTTTTAAATAGGGTATATGAAATAATTTTGCCCAGATTATTTTTGTATATAAAAGAAATAATTTTTGTAAATTATTGTAGTATATGGTTGCATGGTTTTTAGGAAGTGAAAATATTAGAATATTATCGTTGTTGTGTGGAAATTGAAAATAAGAAAATAATGTTATAACCAAAGTTAAGGAATAATATATATAACAGAATGAGATTTGTAAATTTGAATTATAAGTATGATTTATAATTGAAATGAGATAAAATTCCAAAGTAATATTTGAATATAAAGGATTAGGAGTTTGAAATTTTGGAAGTTAAATTCCTTTGATTTGAAATGATTTTCAAAGGTTTTGGGAAAATAATAGTGATATTACTTCGAAAATATTTTTGAATTGGATTTAAAATCTGGCGAGATTTGGAATTTAAAAATATTTAAAACGGTTTTAAAGAGATAGAAGAACTAAACTTACTTTGGCCGTTGGAAAATAACTTCGGTGATGACCGCAACATCATCGATGTTCATTTTCGAGTTTCCAAGGGAGGAAATGCTACCAAAATGTTTTAAATTGAAGTTGTTTGCAAAAACTGGGTTTGGATATTGAAATTCAAAGAATAATTTGGGTTAGGTATATATGATTTTAAAAGTGTTTTTGGAATGTTTAAGCAATTGTTTAAAACTTTGGGATCTTATTTGAAATGTTATTTGATACAAATAAGTTTGGACTTATAATTTTGGAAATTCGCTTGGAATGGAATTAACCATAGGTTAAATAATGGTAAGTATGACAATAAAGCAAAGTGGTGGATAAAAAATTAAATGAAATAAAGTTGGAAGGAATGGGTGAATAGAATATGGGTTAGTTTGAACTCATAAATTTTTGAAATGTAATTATTTGAAAGGAATTAAAAACTCAACTTAAAGTTTAAAAATAAAGTGAGTTCTAGGAATTTGGCCTAAGTAGGCTAGATTGAATAAGTTTTTGAAATAGAGGATATTGAGTTGAAATAAAATTGTGAATGTACAAGTTAATTTAAATTTGTGAATAAATGAAAAATTAGTCAAGTTGGACTAAATGAAACAAAGAATTGAAAATAAATTAGTAAATGAAACTAATTAAAGGAATGGTTAATCAAATACGATTTGGGAGAATAGAATTCAATATTTAAAAATGAAAGGTTAATTGAATTTAAAATGGAATTGAAAATTTAAGTGAAATAAGATAGAGCTAAGTAGTGAAGTGAAGATAAATATAAGAAGTGTATGAAATACTTAAATTAGACTTAAGAAATGGATGGTGAAATGATAAGTGTGGATAAGTGAACGGTAATCAAAATAAGTGTGAATAAAAGAAAAGAGAATTGATATAGCTAAAAATGAATTGATATAAATACGTGGGATGTACATGTATTATTTTATTCGCATAACGATTTGATCCAAGTGCGAGCATGGAATTTCGAGGTAGTTATATCGATCCGAGTTGGGATTTTTCACTCGATTTTCGACGGCGAACCCTGGATAAGGATTTTTATCGATTCTGGAAATTCTCTATCATAGTTTGTGGCTATGCAAGGATAATGGCTGCTTCTGATCAAGAATCAAATCTGGGTCTGCACTAGGAAGTCGGGTGGACGATACTAGTTCAGAAGTGAAATTGTGTGATTGAGTATGCTATCGGATTCCGTATTGCATACGGATATCGTACGGGCTTGAATGAAATGGATATTGAAAATTTTAAAAGGAAATCTATAAAATGATTTTGAATGCCATGATTGGATATTATTGCTTAGTAGTATACAAGTATTTAAAAGCAAAAAAGGAAATTGGTGTTTTTGGTTTCAGAAGATAAAACTTGATTGCCCGACAAAGAGGTATGTATTTAATTGTCATATAAAATTTGATGATTTTCTGATCTAGCCACTTGGCTTTTGTTTTTCTTTTGAAAATTTGGGGCTCGTAGAGGCATTTTGTAGTTGTTTCGAGCTAGCCATGCAAAGGAGATACTGGCAAATTTCACTACGCCATAGATGGCCTTCTGCAACATTTTTGCAAGGTGTTGCCAGGTAAAATGTTGCGATAGCTATACAATTTTGGTCATACTGCAACGTTGAATTTTTGATGTTGCCTTAGCCATAAAAATGTGTTGCTCTAGCTAAACAAGTGTAATTGATGCAACATTTTTTTTATAGTGTTGCTATAGCAGACCTTTGCATATCCTTCGCATCGATCCACGTCCATCTACCAAGGCAAATCCTACGTTGGAGAACGTGACACCTCATCAATCCGAAGAACACCCCTCCTTGATCTTTTAGAGCCGCGAAGAAAAAAAGTCTCCGCAAGTAACTTTTTATTTTCATTCTTCTCTGTCGATTTCGGTTAGGGCTTCGATTTGGGGGTTCCCGATTTCGCTTCGATCCAGGCTCCGGCTCGCTCCAGTGCTCCACCGCAAGTCATCCTCCTTCGCAAATCACCCTCCACCGCAACCGCAAGTCAGACTCTTTTCCTCCACCGCTCGATGTAGTCTCCTGCTCAACTGATTCGATTGCAAGCTGGGTTTCACGAATTCAAAGCACGAAATCGATTTTTCCTGGAAGGAATTTCGAACAGAAACGTGATGTCTGGAAGCTCGAACTAGGAACGAAGAATCGCGATTCGATTTTGCCTAGAAATCATACTAACTTCTCTAAGGTATTTTCATTCCCTACTTTTGCTGTTCCTATTTCTCCTTTTAATTTTATTTGCTATAAGGTGCTGAATTGTGAGTTATTGATTAAGTAATTCGGATATTATTTCAAAAGAAAGAATTTAAATGTTATTTAATGATTTCATTGTGATTGAATAATATTCACAGTTTGTGCCTTGCCTGATTTCATGTACGAACAGAAGCAATGTAAAAATGTTCACAAATAAACCCGAAACCAAAGGCTTCTCCAATATGATCACCCCAAATCTTGTGTACGAACAGAAGCAATGTAAAAATGTTCACAAACCACCTGCAGCTCCACCCTAAAAGATGAACTGGGAGCTTCATGTCTTTTCGATGATCCGAGATTATACGGGAGATGAATGCTAACAAAGGATTCAGTCTCCTGAAAAACCAGCAACAGTGTGGTAATTTAATTACATGAATTTTTCAGGCTATGTGGTTTACATCTTCTTCTAGTATGGTTTATCATATATTTATGCTTGCCCATGTAAAGAGCATGACCTATACATGTATTGATTATTTATTAATTTGTGATGGTCTTTCATTTGCATTACTTATAAAGATACAAGAAGTTGCTCTATCCCTAGTCACGATGGGATGCACATTAGTCTTCATGGTATGAGTTATGAAGAAGGTATATACCACTGTTCTTGCATCATATTTAGTCGTTTTATTATCTTTTTTTTTAATTAGCATTATTAACATTGTTTAACGTATATGTTTTTTCTTTTTATGTCTAATCATAGGTTTAACTAGTGGAGACATGTTACTGGACTGTACTTATCAAGCTATTACAGCAACTATGTCCTACGAGGATTTGTTGTAAGCTTATTTTAATGTTTATGAAAATCAAATTTGTTGATTACTATCATGGTTTTAAATCTAGGATTACCATGTGCTACTGCTTGGTGCTTTTGTAGGCCGACTGTGTTTTTGAAACCCATATCTTTGGCCATGAATCATTTGTCCACTACAGCTGATACAGTAACAAAAGAAGGTTGCATGTGTAACATTGTCAAAAATGAAGGACTAGTTTACAAGTATGAATACTCTGTTGTTTTCCGTCAAATATTTCCACTAAAAGTAAAGATAACTGATGAATTGAATGATAAAGTTTTATCTACTGCTATTTGATTTATTTCTCAAAACACTTGTTAAGATGATAAAAAATAGTTCTAACACACCATTTTGTTTGAAAACTTGTTATAAAACCCATCTTGTTTTTTATTATATCACTATTGTACAATTGCACTATTGTTAAAAAATATGTATACTAACATCAAAAATCTTTACATTGCTATTCAGTTTACTATACAGTTGAGTAATAAAAAATATGTTTTTTTTTCTATTGTGTGTTTGCTGTGCTCAAGTGGCTTGGACTGTGGAGACTGAACCTATGATATTTTTGGTGAATGAATATAGATGTCAACACAGGTGCGTTTACAACAAATAATCCCAATTTGGTAAAATCTGAATTGTAAGTTTTAACACAGGTGCGTTTACATCAATCATAGATGTTGTCACTATGGTATAAGGTCTAAATGATATTGATGAGGCATAGTTGAATAGCATAAAAATTGGGAAGATTCCTAAATTTTATGCTATTTAACTCTTGCCTTATCAATATCATAGGTAATCTGAAGATTGTGGACTTTGGTTAAGCGCCTTTACTGGGCTGGATGTGTTGCTTCACCCTACGTGTGGGACTCCGGCTCATGATGTGATGGCGTAAAGGTAACCTAAATTCTCATCATGCAAAGGTAACTAATAATATTATTTAGTTATTTTCAACAAGTAATTTCCTTTATATTATATACCTGATTATTTCAGTAAGCAATCTAATTTGGTCTTTGAAGTATTATACTTCATAGAATTTTTTTAATTAATAAATGCTTCAACTTGGGTTTTAAATACAGAATTAGAAATAACATCTATAATTTATAAATGCTTCAACTCCAGTACATTTCTAAAACTTCTTTTGCTATATGTTGTCTCAATAAATGTTGGAAGAAGAGTGTCTTGATTGCATATATGCTTAATTGACGCACTTGGTGATAAATTTAGTCAAGATTTTCCACTAGAATTATTGTTCGTTAAAGAATTTCATTATTATTTGTAACAGCAGGTGACATTGTTTGATTAAGTTACATTATTGTTTGGTTGGCTGGACTTATCTGAGTGGATGAGCGACAGAACGCAAAATCTTATTAAGAAGAGGAACATCAGGAGCGGTGCTGTTATGTCATAAAGAAGCTCCTAAGGGTAAATTTTAGATAACATCAATGTAGAGGATCTAACTTCCACAATCATGTCCAGTGAGACTGATAGTCTGACTTTGGGGTAACTCACATGAATTGTGATGTGTACTGCTGTATGAATTGTTTTATGTACTGTGTATTATGCTGTGTATTATCCAAGTGTTTTATGTGATATTGTACTATGTATTATGCAAGTGTTCTATGTGATATTGTGCTGTTCCATGTGCTCTTAGTGTCTCTTCAGTATAGTATTGCAGTAGCTTTAGAATAGTGTTGTAGTAGCTTCAGAATAGTGTTGCAGTAGCTTCATAATAGTGTTGCCACCGGGTTATAAATGTTGCTTAAAATAATGTTGCAATAGTCATTCAAGGTGTTGCCATAGGGATGGGCCCAGTTGGGTCATGGGCCACACATTGTGGGCCCCACAAGATGTGGGCCCCACAACTTCAGAAAGTTAATATTTACCACAACATTTTTGAAATGTTGCTACAGATACCTATGGGTGTTGCCATAGACCCAAATAGGGTTCTATTGCAACAATATTACTTATGTTGCCTTAGATAGTCAAAATGTTGCCTTTGAGGTCTAAGGCAACGGCAAAAATTGCAGCACCCTAAAAGTGTTGCCATAGACCTATGGCAACATTTTTCGGGCCTGAGCCAACATTTTTTTTGTGGTGCAGAAGGCCATTTATGGCGTAGTGTTTTTTTTTAAAAAATTTAGGGAGTTAAAAAATTTTGAGAAAATTTTGATAATTTAAAATTTGGATTTTAAGTTATAATTTGAACTGGTTGAGTCAATAAGATTGTTTGGAAGTAATAGATGAGTTTAGGAAGTTAGTAAGAGTGATAGTGTTTGTAATGAAAAAATTATTTTGGGTGTTGTTTGAAACTATTTGACTTTAGGAAAAGTTAACGGTTGTGGAATATTCCTCTTAACTAGTAATTCGGGGGACGAAATTCTTTTTAACGGGAGGAATGTGATGACCCGGAATTTTGGATATTTGAAATTGGGATATTTAATTAATTTTAAATATTTAAGAGTTAAGTTTTAACTTGAATTTCAAATATCACTATTTATTGGATAATTTAAATTATTGAATTTAGTAATAGGAAATTGGGTAAAATATGAAATCTGAAGTTTCGAACTTGTTAAAAATAATTCGAAGGCTTGTAAAATTTATATTTATAACACTGAAGACAATAAAAGTCTTAAAATTTGATTTGGAAGAGGTTTGTTCAATTTTTTCTTTGATTTAATTTAATATATGCTGATAGATTAATAGTTTACAATAAGATATTGAGTAGTTTTGTTTTCAAATTTAATCTGACATATATATATATATCCATAGATTAAAAAAATACATTCAGACTTTAACTTACTAGTAAATTCATATATATATATATATATATAGTTTCAAAAAGGAAGAAAAATAAATATAGATGTATACCTCTTAAACTTACTAGTAATTTTAAAATAATGTAGTTTGGCGATTAATTTGTTTTATTAACCTATTTAACTATTGTAGTTACTAAAGGATTTTTAAAAGAAATTAGTTTAGAACTAAATCATTAGCTAAATAAATTTATTAAAGGGAAATTTATTTTTCGATTAGTTCAAATGGTGATAAACCGTGTAATGTTTGTTACAAGGTTCAAAAGTGGGAAGAAATTGTCGAGATGGAAATGGGTTGCAAACAAAACTTAAGGTGAGTTAATCTCACTCATTTGGATTATCGTTTAAATTTAATTAGTTAAATTTAAATTATTGGTTGTTTGCTTGAATTAATAATTTATTATCAGTTTAGATGTGATAGTATATATAATAGTATATATAAACATTGGAGTGATTTATTTCCTGCATTATATAACGGATGAGAGCCTATACGCCCCGCATGGTAGTGGATGACCCTTTATACCGCGATATCCCGCTTGAAGCAGGATTGGTTCTTAAATTGTTGTGCTAACATCTTTAGATGCGGGGAAATAGGTTAGAGGGATCCAACTGGATTTCTCAAAATGTCGAATTTATTTTATATTCAGTAATGTGATTTATGTGATAATATGTGATGGACTATATTGATTATATTGGGAATTGAAATTATTGAATGCAGTGGCTTGGTTGAATATATATTGGTATTTGAGAAAAATGATACATATATATATTGTTTGGATTTTCAAAGGAAATAAAAAGGAATTTTTATAAGTAAAATAATTATAGTGAATTCAAATAAATTAAAGGAATGAATTTGGGAAAGGGATAAAGGTTTGATTTTATATCCTATATAATAAATTCAAGAATGGGATCAGTAGGGATTTTGAATAAATGGAAAAAAGGATTATTTAAAATAAGGACTTAAGCAATATTGTTTTGTAAGTACGAAGAAATATATTTTAAAATTCAAGATTTGAATGAGTTTGGGAAAATAAAAGGAGAATTTTGAAATAAAGCATGAAATTGGTATTTTTGATTTAAATAAGAATTTAAATCATAAGTAAAGGTGTGAATATGGGATAAGTCGTTTTGAAATAAATTTGGATAAGTAAAGAAATTTATTTTAAAATGAAGTAAAGTTTGGAAATTGATTTGAAAATTGATTTAGTGTTTGAAACTATGTTTTAAAAAGAGGATGAGACTACGGAATTTATAAACAAGGTTATAAATAAAGTGACATATTTTAAAGGATAATTTGGAAATATAAATTCAGGATGTGAATTTATAAGGAAAGAGAGATTTGTTCAAAAATAAATAGTAGTTTATTTTTAAAGGCGTCGAAAGGAAAGTGTATTTCCTTGAAAAGCCAAGTATATTTTCAAAGAAAGATTTCCAAGTGTAAGTTAGAGGTTTTAAAGTGATTTTAAAAGAATGTTTTAGAAAGAAATTATTATTTAATGGTTTTAAAAATTTTAAAAGTATATATTTATTAAGTTAATTATATAAGTAAAGTATTTTAAAAGTTTAACTAGTATTATGATTTAAAAGATAATTATTTAATATTTG
Source organism: Allium cepa (assembly GCA_030765085.1). Taxonomy (NCBI): domain Eukaryota; kingdom Viridiplantae; phylum Streptophyta; class Magnoliopsida; order Asparagales; family Amaryllidaceae; genus Allium; species Allium cepa. The sequence continues at coordinate 207,702,316 of CM060941.1, read as the reverse complement.
TACCTTATAGAATAACTTTTATTTAAATTTAGTTTGGCTTAGGTTTTACATGATAAATTATTATAAAATTTCATATCTAGTTTTTTAAATAAAGTGTTATAAATATTTTTTATTTTAAAGTATATATTTTTGGATAAAGTGATTTAAATTATTTAAAAATCTGAAGTATTAAGACTTGGTGATTTTCAGTGGAAATAGAACAATTGGGTGGAAATTTATTTCGCGAGAACAAAAGTGATTTGAAAACTATTTTCAAAGGGTTGAAGTGTAGAAAATATCTTACAAGTTTATTTTGAAATAAATAAATTTAGGAAATTATTAAGTCCTGATGGTTGTTTGCGGATGTTATTTAATAGTTAAATAACCGACTATCAATATTGGCCAATCAGCTGATCGTTTCAATGAGACCGGGATCAGGATTAATTTCTTGAAAACCACTTCGATCCGGTTTGAACGTTTTCGTAAAGAAGACAAGAGCTTGGAGTCGAAGATGGAGCAGTGAAGTGCAAGGGCTAATCGCTGCTAATCCTGTGAGTGATTCAAAAATGGATGTTGTAGGACTAGTGCCTTCGGTTCCGTTCGGATCCGGAATGGACTTGTATGGATGAATGCTATTAGAACATCGTCAGGAGGACGATGGGCATTCTAAGTGAGATATGTTCTATAAAGATAACGCATAGCCTCAAGCCTCATCAATCGAGAATGACTAAAACAGGGGAGGTGCAACAAGGCTAAGTGGCTAGCAACCAATTAGGGTAAGATCATCCCTATCTAGATGTCCCTTTTATTCTGCTGTGTGGGCGGTTGCTGATCCCAACTGCGGGGTGATCTTATTCGGACTGTCCAGTTTGGGGTAGCTCTGGTCTTATGTTGCAAGGGATCGGGTTGGGTCGTTGGTACTCTGATCTAGACCAGGTACTGTGACGGGCGGTACCCCAGTAGCCCTGCCCTTGATGGAAACACAATCTCTAATAAGGGCCTTCGGACTGGTTTGTATACCTATTATGATGTAATTTAATGAATGTAACAATTTCAGCAATTTGAATAATTATTTATATATAGACAATATTTTGAGGAATCCAGTTGGATCCCTCCAACCTGTTTTCCCGCATCAACAGATGTTAGGACAACAATAAAATACCAAATCCCACTTCGAGGGGGACATCGCGGTATAAACGGTCATCCGCTATTATGCAGGGTGTATAGGGTCTCATTCGCTATATAACGCGGGAATCACAACAACACACACACACACTACTATATATAATATCACATCCAGATAGATAATAACAAGCACATTCAATCAATCAACCGATAATTTAAACTTAAACTATTTAAAATTTATTATGGAAATCTAGATGTGAGTTAGATTATCTCACCTTGTGTTTAAAACGCCGAGCATTCCAATATCAAATTAAATCGACCGCCTTTGGTTTAATCTAAAATTTTCATAAGTTCCAATCGTCTTCAGATCTGCATTGCAGCGTAGATCGCGTCGCTGCAATTCCGGCGCTTTCTGTTTTGTCAATTCTAACCACGCATGCAAGAGATATGTTATTTAAAATTTTGTATATAAAATTTAAACTATAAATTTCTATTTATAATAACATAAGAAATCGCGACAGTACGTTGCAAACTCCAGATCTCGGTCGCACGCAAGCTTCTTCACGCGAGCATCTCTAAGGTTTTAAACCATCGTCGATCACGATTTGAACTGTCACACCCCTATACGAGCCACCAGACCATGATAAATCATCCTAGAATCATGCGCCTACCCATGCCACACCTTCACCCAAAATGCTGCCGCCTCCCTCCTTGTCGTTGCCGTGAAAATCGACCTCAAAGTCGACATGAATGCAAGTTGATTCTGACTTCAAACGGCGACGATGACTGTGGTCCACCGTTGGATGGATGAAGCTCGGCGAGCTCATCAATAATGCAGTTGGAAATTTTCATAATTATTGCATGGATTAAGAGGAACAGAGGAAGAAAACTCATGAGATATTGGCTATTGGCTCGAATGTGGCGGCCGTAAAAACAAACTAGAATTTCTATAGAAATGAGTTTATATATACGTTTTATATATTATTTTATTATTATTTTCTTCCAATTTACATGATTTTCGAATGAACTCTAAACAACATATGCCGCCAAGCATTTATAATGTTTTATCTGCATTCCGAACACAATGGAATGTGTTTCGGAGGCTAATTTGATCGCATGTGGAAAATAACTTTTTGAATCGAGTTTAAATATTCAATTTTTGATTTTAATTTCAAAACTTTTCTCACCTGTACGAACAAACAATAACACCAAACGCTTCAAAATATGAAATCCAATAATAATTAACTATTAGGGATCCAATGGAACATGTTTCGTCGAATTCTGAGACTGTGCCAAGGAAGGCTATTTTTAAATATCAATTTAAACGATATATTTTTAAAACTGAAAAAATCGATTTAAATTCAAATTTAAAACTTTCATTATCTTCAATATTATCAATATAAATTTTATAAGCCTTTGAAATATTTTTAACAAGCTTAAAAATCAAGATTCAAAATTTTACCCAACTTTCAATAAATTCAATAATTTAATTGTCAAATAAATAGCGATATTTGAAATTCAAGTTAAAAATAACTTTTCAAATACTTCAAATCAATTAAATATTCCGATTTGAAACGTCCAAAATTCAGGGTCGTTGCAATCCTCCTTCTCATTCGTTCGAAATGTGCAAAAACGTGTAATTTATATATAAACTAATTTACTGTGGAAAGCAGTCTTTGAAAACAAATTTTCGAAATCAATTTGAAAACCCCATTTGAAAATTTTCCTTTTTATATAGAATAAATAAATTTTACACTCAAAAATACTTCAAAATATTATATAATAATATTTTGAAATGCCATTTAATTTTAAAAATCATTTTAAAAAGATTCGGAGAAAACCGTGCTCGAAAACAAATAAAAACAAGGAAAATCACTCTAACCGATATTCGAATTTAAATCAAATTAAATTCAAAATACTTCAAAATTTGAATTTCAAAATCTCCAAAGTTTGGCTAGCCTATTGATATCATGAACTATAATCATCATCGAGAACATCACGAATATAGCCGGAAAATGAAGCAAAAGAAAGTCGGAAACATCAAAACAAAAGAGGAGACAAGGCAAATTTTTTCCCTTTGCCAAGTCGACCTTGAGGACGATTTCTTTGGTCCTTAAGTTGACCGTATGATTGAGCTAGGAGCCTTTAGGTTGACAGTCAGCTCGACCCTGGGAGGGTGGCAGCCAAACTAGCATACGAACTTTGTTCCAGTTCGATTTCTGCTTGTGAACTAATTTTCCGAGCAACTTCTGACTTATCAAACAACAATATTTTTCAATTAAATTTTACAAGGATGAAGTTCAACATACAAGCTACCAAATACAAGAAATCCAGCAGCATTTCATTGCAGGAATCAAAAGATATGAGGATTCAAAGATGCAACCAAAACCGTATATAAACAAGCAAAATATTCACTACAGGAAATTGCAAACAGAAACAAAGTTTTATAGATTCAAGCACTAGAACCTTTATTTTGGCAAGTTTGTGAGTTTAAACAACTCACCTTGCTGATTTTTTGCAAAATCTCGGAATTTTGTTGAAAAGAGAAAGCTTTGCTTGAAATTAGAAGCCTTTAGAACCTGTAGAATGCAAAAACATAACATGTAAACAAATATACAGTAAAGATTAGAAAACCATTTACTGTAAAAGAATATTATGATGAAATTGTATGATTTGGAGTTATATACCTTTGATTTATCTCTAACTTGCAAAAAGACTTGAATTTGGTGAGTTTTAATTGATAAATTTGCTTGAATTATGCAAATTGAGATGATAGTTTACTGACTTTTTCTTTTTAGGTTGGAGGAAGAAGAAGAGACTGAAAATGAACGTACAACCAATTCCTTTTTCCTCTTTTCTTAAGCAGGCCAAGACTAAATAGGCTAATTGGGTTTGATAATTAAAAGAAATAAAATGACTTAAGGATTAAAATCAATACAAAGCCAAAAATATGTGTGCATATCACATATACACACAAATAAAAATTCATTTCTTCATATTTACACACAAGAAAAATATGAAAACTTGTATAGATATAAAATAAAACATTTTTTATCAAATAAAAAGATTAACTTATATTTTTAAAATATTTTTATTATTAAAATCCTTTGTTTAACAAAAATACACCATTTACGCAAATAAATGAATAAAATATTGTTTTTAACTTCTAAAGTTACACAAAATTTATTTTCTCACTTAGACAAATATTTCAAACCATTTTAGAACATTATTTATAGCTAAAGTTTATTTTTAACCCAATTTCTACCTTCTTATTTCAATAAACCGCCTTTAAAAATTACATACTTCTTTTAAAATTATTAAAAGAAGCAAATGGGCAATAATTAATATAATAATTGCATTTTCTCTAAAATGAAATCATTTTCATTATTTAAAGCCTATATTCCATTTATTATTACTCCAAAAATAAAATAAAATAAAGCTTGTAATTTCATTTTCTCATTTTAAATTCCAAAATTCATTGTTTATTCCAAATAAATGACTTAATTTCTCCAATTTTAATTTAATTTTTATAATATTAAATTATAACTATCGTTATAATTCAATATTGACAAGTATTCTCCGAAGCAGGGTAGTTACATACTGCCACTTCTACTACCTTGCTTATTTAACTCAATTTAAGTATTAAGTTTATTGAATAAGCATCTTCTATTATCTATGTTCAATTTGCTCATTAACTTAATTAAATCTTAAATAAGCATTTTCGTTCTCTCCGCTTTGGTTATAACCTTTATTATAATTTTACTTTGTAATTGTCACTTTTATCTTCTTTTATATTCTTTATATGATTACAAGTGTCTCTCTTCTTTTCTAGGCTGATTCTTTTTATTCTAACAAAGAATTCTTTAATTCTCTTATGTTACATAATTCACTTATCATAATAATTGTCTTATTGTATAATCTGCACAGTAAATGCAGTTCTTGGTTCATTATCGTTTACAACTTCAAATTCTTTTCTAATAATTTACTCGATTCCTTTCATACTTTACTTTATTTTCTTCTATTTTAGGAAGTAATTCTATTTTATTTGGTTGGGTATGAAAACTATACTAAAATCCACTTCAATATTTTATGCTAAATAATATTATAAACAATAATTCGAAACTGCAAGGTATTTCTTTTATAACTTTGGAATAGTGTATAATATAGTGGTTTCTCTATTAGATACTAGTCCCTTTTTTCTTTCTTTTGTTCTTGCATTTACATTTATCGTTATCATTTAAATATTAAATTATAGAAATGTATCCTATTTTCTAAACCAACCAACTAATCTAGTACTTACTTCCAAATTAAGTTATTAGATTAATTTATCATTCTTGTTTTAGCGTAATTTATTGCAGAATTCCATTTTTCTAGCTTTATTCCAACTTTTCTTATTTTACATCTAATCTGGTATTTTTCCATTTTAATCCATAATCGCGAATTTTCTTTTTAACTACACTATTCGTGTATAAAGAGAATAAAAAGAAACCAGTATTTAGGCTAAATTATAACTTCAAATTAGATGTAAATAACTGTAAATTTCTTACAGTTCAGCATAATTTATTAACAGAATTAATTACTAAAATACCGAATAAAATTATTTAACGGGAATTTGATGATAACATATCATAAACGTAAAACATATAATTAAATCCACTCACATTGCTAGCTTTCCAAATCCCTCTGTTTTTATTTCAGATCTATCACTAACATCTATATTCACCTCCTTTGTAATCCCTATTTGGAATTGCAAATGATTTATTTACAGATCTATAATATTTGAAAGAGAAAAGGAAGAGATTTGGATTAGAAATAGCAAATAAAAATCAGATCTAGGGTTTTACCAATGACATAGCCTTCTGATTTGAACCAATTCCTAATTCCTTAATTAATTCTATTCTCTTTCTATTTAGATCTAAATTCGTGTGAATTAGATCCAAAATTTTGTTATTAAGAAAGTGTAGAAGAGATAGAAAAATGGAAGAGCTTATGTAGGTAAGAGAAAAATAACGAGAATAAAAATGAGGCTCTGCACTTATATTTATAGTGGTTCAAATCAGTGCTAACCATTAGATATAAAACCCTAAAATCTAAAGCGTACACTCAGTCTATGGACATTAAATTAATATGTTTTCTTCTGCGTTTGTTTTTATTTCAAATTGATTCTCCAACAACCATTTCATTAATCATTTTTCCTTTCCCTCGCGCAATCTATAGAAACATATATTTTTAAATGTGACGTATCTTTTAAATAAGATTCCCCTATTAATCACCCAATTAATAGATTTCATATATACCTAGAATTAATTTACTATCCAATTAATCCCTGCTTGCACTGTGATTTCTTACCAATAATATGCTAATTAACACCATATTAATTCATCACATATATGCATATTAATTTATTTTATTCCCATAATTATTGCATGTATAGATTCTACAATTGAATTTTGAATCACAACCTTAATTATATATGTTAGCATAAGTCTCCATGTTTGTTAATTGATAATTGATAATTGATTATTTGCATAAATTACTCTTCCTCCATTTTATTCTCTTACACTAACATATATGTTTCTAATCATATCAATTAGTTGCTACAATATATGTTCACTTTCTTGTCAGTTCGTGTCAATTAATCACCTGTACTAATTAATTGAATATTAATTTCCCTTCTAAACAAACACCATCAAATAAACTTCCCTATTAATTGATTTTATATAATTTCCCCCTTTAATTTATTTATTACACAAATAAATATGTATTCCAAATAATATTAATTATTTGCCCCATTTACAAACATTTATTAGTCTTAAAGTTTCAATGGTATATAACCTAATTAAATTATTTTCATATATAATTGTAATTTAACGCAGGGCGTTAAAATAATATTATTTTAAGGTTATTTAATTAAATTAATATTGTTTTAAGGTTATTTAATTTAATTAATATTTTTTTTAAGTTATTTAATTAAATTAATATTGTTTTAAGGTTTTTTAATCAAATTAATATTGTTTTTAGGTTATTTAATTAAATTAAGATAGTTTAAGGTTATTTAATTCAATTAATATTGTTTTAAAGTTATTTAATGTTATTAATACTTTTAAAAGTGTTTAATTTAATTTTAATTATTTTAAACTTATTTAACTATAGTAAGATTATTTTAAGGTTAATTAACTATATTAATACTATTAGTTTATAGTAAACATCGTTTTAAGGAATGTATCAAAATGTTAACAGGTTAATTATTCTTGAAATAATTATGGTTGGAAATTAATAATAAGGATTATAAATAAGGTTTTGAAAATAAATTATTTTTATTTTTAAAAAATGGTAAAAATTAATTATTATTGTTCGTTAAACAATATTTTGAAATTATTAATTATTATTTTTAAGATGTTATAAAATTTATAAAGGGAATTTTCACTTTAAGGGCTTATTTGTGGTGGATAATATGTTTTAAGGACACAAATTCTGAAAAATTAGTTTTAAGGACATTTTATAGGAAAAATATAAAAGAAATCATCATTTTCAGCTATACAGAAATAAAGATAAAAGGATTTATCATTTTCCTGTATAACTTAAAAGGATAAATGAATTTGTCATTATGCTGTAAATTGTCCTTAAAACTAATTATTCAGAAGTAGTGTCCTTAAAACTTATTGTCCCGCAAATAGAAGCCCTTCAACCTAATTTCCACATTTATAAATTCCATTTATTTATAATGTTTATTATTAATAATCATTATTATATAATGGTGTGTTGAAGTAAAGATTTTTAATTATTTATAATTGTTTTCGAGACCCATGAATAGAGACTTGGATTTTATAAAGGAGTTTATAAAATGGTTTGAAGACTTAAGGAAAGATTATTTACAATGTTAAAGAGTTCATAAATAGTTAGATATTTATAAATGAATTTGTAATGACCCGGAAATTTCGATCCCGAAAATTCCAGATAGTTAGGAAAAAGAAGAAAGAGATAGAAGAAGAAGATCAGAAACACCAACATCTCACATTCACAGCGGGTAAAATATAATAACAGTTTACAAAAGAATTCTGTATCTGTCGAAATACCTTTATAATACATCAGAGTTACACATATATACAGACACGAGATATATACAATCATCATGTCTCAGATATACAATAACATAATACAGCGGAAACATTTCTTACGTTCTTGCCATCCAGCTCGCCTCTTGAGCTCCAGAACGTCCTTACCTGAAAATCTGTAATACTCGGTCTGACCCGAGCATGACATCAAAGTAACACCCGGGTCAGGCTGGAAACCAGCGTAGATAAACCCATATAACATGGAATATAAAGCATACAACTTATATAAAACCCGGGGTAACTCGTATCAATTTACAAATTCACAATTTGTTATAAACATTACATATTTCACACATCAACTTTCCAAGTACCAAAATTTAGATCAAATAGTCCAATTCACTTAAATAATTTCATTCCACCCTATTGATGTCACATATCAATCTATAAAAATTCGAAGTGGTTTCGGGTATTCCTAATACCCGACCCCGGTCTCTTCGAGTCTCATGTCATCCTAACCTAAGTTATCCAAATGAAATACACAATATTTTATATCAATGATATCAACTCATTCAAAGCGTCCAATACCATTCAATCATCCATAAGCAAAGCTTGATCACTTCCAAAATTAATTTAATTAATTCTAATTGAATTTCTAACCTCAATTACTTAGATTCCTTCACTTGTCATTAAATAATTTCAAATCAATTAATTAATCATCCCTTAATTCTCTATCTCAATTAATCACCCTGGATTAATTATCCTTCAATTACATTCAAGTAATTATCATTAGTTAATTACACAAATTAATTATTCTTAACCAAAAACAGTAATTAATTTTTTTATTACTTCACACATTAATTAACTATAATTAATTACATTAATCCTTAATTATTTATATCAATTAATTTCTCATAAATCAGTTTTATTAATTAATCAATCCTAATTAATCATCCTTTAATTACATTATTAATTATATAAATTAATGATTTCTAATTACATTTAATTATATCCTAATCTAAATTAATTACCTTAAGTAATTAATCATTACTTAATCTACAGATATTAATCACTATTGATTAATCTCAACCAGTAATTAACTATCTTTTTATTTACTTCATTAAATAAATTAATTACTCATTTTAAAATAGAAGTTTAAAGGAATTTAAAACCAAATTCAATTCTTTAAAAATGCACTTTAACATTCAAGTTGTTAAATCAATTTAGATTTAAAAACTTTATTTGTTTAAAAACTGAGATTCACTAAACTTGAATTCCAGATTTAACTTTGATTTAAAACTTGTTTTAAATCTCTACTTTACAATTTAACTTCAGTTTTTAAAAAATCACTTTCATTTCTTTCCAGTTCCTTCTTATATTTTCTTTTCAAAAATCCAATTCTAAATATTTGATAACTCAGTGTACCGAAATATCCAATCAAATTATGGTATCCAATATTCCAATTATCAATATAATTCATCACAGCATATCAAACATTCATACACGGAATATTAAACAGTCTAAATAATTTTAAGGAATCCAGTTGGATCCCTCCAACCTGTTTCCCTGCATCTACAGATGTTAGCACAATAACAATTCCACTTCGAGGTGGAATATCGCAGTATATGGGATTTATATAATATCATCCGCTATTATGCAGCGCATAAGGTCTCATCCGCTATATAATGCGGGAAATCAATCACGCAATATATATATATATATATATATATATATATTATACTACTTTATATAATATAGCACATCAAATAAATTTATTCATTCAGCCAATTATTTAAATTTAACCATTTAAATTTATATAAAAAAAATCTAGAAGAGTGAGATTAGTTTACCTTTGATCTTGCAATCCAAATACAATAGCGACTTGTTTCCTTTCAGATTTTAAGCTTGTATAAACAGTTATACGATTTATTAATATTTTAAATGATCGAATGGTCAATTTCATTTAAATTTAATTAGCTAATATTTTAGCTTTTAAACAAATTTTCTTTTTAACCCACTAAACCGAAAATTTAACTATCTAACTAAATGTATATCAATTTACAGAATTATACCTTACTGTATAAATTTTTCTTTCTAATTCATATATATAAATAGTGTATATATTAAATTAAATGGAATGAAGAACAGAACTGGTTGTAATATTTTTTTTTCATTTTTCATTCATTTTTTATTAACAACACACAAACATTTAATTTAATTGAATTAATCACAAACAATACCGGCAACCTCGAAAGAATCTCATCTGCCAAAGCACAACCCCCTCCACCAGACACACTCGTCACCCGCCTCTGCGTCCACTCCAGCATCACAACCTTGCCACCCCAGTGTTCGCGCGAGCCTCCGCACCTTCGCGAGAACCCAGTTGACAATGCGGCTCCAACTTCTCGAACTCGACGTCATGCCGACAACTCTTCCTTCCAACGACCCTCACGAGCACACGGCGACTTTGATCCGCCACCACTACATGGAAGCCCTAATCTCGATGCTCGGCCAAGGATTAATCATTGAAGGAGAGATCAATTTACTTCTTGTTGGAAAACTTCGATTTATTGATTTCGATTTGGAGGATGTAGAGCATAATAGAAAACGTGATTTTTTCGCGATTTTTGGTCTTGAATGAAATCGCACGGCCATGGATTAGGGAAAGAAAGCACGCGATTTTACATTTTCGAATGATGGATGAGATTTTGATTTTAGTTATGAAGGAAGCTCGGTTCTATTTTTAAGCGAAGGGGTTGCGTACTTTGAATAAGAAAAGGGGACAGGATTGGATTGTTAGTGGCTTGTTACAAAGGAGATCGGCTGTGGTGTTCTGAAGTGAAGGGATAAAGTTCTGATTTGAAAGAAAGGCAGCTGATGGGAATATATATAATTTAAATTCAAATTCAAAACGTCTCCATTTACGTAGCTTAAAATCGGGAACTCGTATTGAGGCATGTCGCTAGGCGTTTATAATGTTATACCCCTATTCTGAACGCAATGGAAAAGGTGTCGAGTCCTAATTCGATCGTATTGAGAAGATAGCTTTTTGAACCCAGTTATTATATTAAATTTCGATTTAATTTCAGCCCGTTTACTTATCGTACGGCCAAACGATCAGTCCAAACACTATGAAAATTGAAATCCGATAATAATACTATATTACGGATCCAATGGAACTGGTTTTGTCGAATTCCGAGACTGTGCCTCGGAAGGCTATTTTTAAATATCGATTTAAACGATATATTTTCAAAACTGAACAAATCACCTTTAAAAAATTCAAAAATCGATTTTATTTGCTTCTATTAATTCATAGAATTTCTTTACGTTCGTTTACGTCAAACTACCACTATTTTTATTTAAATTCGGCGATATTCGCTTAATAGACTATCCATTTTAGTTTATAACTACTTCAAATTAATTTCAAGTCATTCTGTATTTAATTACATTTCATTTCTAATTTATTCACCAACCATACATTGCATTTCATTTCATCTCCGCATTGGTTTCATTTTAAAACTATTTCATTGAGCTTGACAACATTCGATGCTTATATTAATATCCATTTTCCAAATAAATTTAACCCAAACGTTTATTTAACGGTCTTCCATTCTTACTCGAAACCAAGCTTTTATTGCCTTAAGTAATTTTACTCCAAATTAATACGCCTCATAACTTAAGTTCATTTTGATAACCCAATTCCAATTAAAACTTTGATTTAATTTTTATTCAATCAGACTTCTTCCATTTATTATTTAATCCAATTAACCCATTTATTCACCCCATTTTAAATCTTTAATTCACCTACTTAACTCATTTTCGAATTTATTTTATTAATACAAAGCCATTGTCAATTTATTTCTACTCACCTGGGTTTTGTTAGCAACTCAAACCATTTCTATTATAATTCAGTTCCGTTTTATTTTTACAACATCTCCACTTATTTTAATTCATTATCAAATCCAAGTCGAATTCTATTTATAATTCGAGTTCATTTCCAAACTCCATGATTAACTTACAATCCATTATTTAACCGAGTTAAATTTTATTAATATACTCTATCAAATAATTTATTTATCTAATTAGCTTACTTCCAACTTTTAAATCAATACTCGATTTTATTACAAAAAATCACTTCAATAAATTTTCCTGAGTTCAAATTTTTTTCATAATTCCAGTTTGGATTTTCTTTCATTTTCCAAAATTCCAACACTTTTATTTTAAAATTTTAGAAATGCTTTTAAATTCACATAATATTATTAAAATAGCTTTTTATAAAAATCACTAGTACAAAAAATGCATATTGCTTCGCCTCATTTGCATCAGTTGAAGTAAAAACTGATGCAAATAGAACTATTTGCATCAGTTCTATCTTAATAACCGATGCGATTGGTATGTGGAAAGCAATAGGTAATAAAAAAATCAAATTTGCATTAGTTCTCACCAACAACCGATGCAAATTGTTTTAGTTGCATCGGTTTTAAAGTCAACCGATGCAATTGATGGCAATATGAAATTTAGGTGGGAAATAATGAAAAATTGGCTCCATACCAAATTAATAATAATAATAATCCCATGTCCTCCCCTTCGTTTTATTTTCAAAATCGAACAAAAGAAGAAAAAATTAAAACGAAGCTTTCGAAAATTTTGATGGCGAAAATGGCAGCAAACTCGAAATTGATTTACAATAAGAAACCCACGGCCGAGCATCTCAAATAAATAAAAATCGATATCAACGCAGTTCCATAAAATTTCACTTCCCACGGATCTTCTTCACTCAATTCCCAAAGTGTAAATCAGAAAATTTAACGACGGCACCAAAGACTTCCCACTGTTCGTTCGTTTTGCTCCCAATTGGATCCGATGGATGCCAAAAAAAAAAATCTTTTGTTGCGGATTTGCTGATGAATCCTGGACGCAATTCCAAAATTGCAACCAACGATGGACATGGAGAAAACTTGTCATACTTTGATGGATGGAAAGCATATGAAAACGAACCATTTCATCTAACAAATAATGTCGGAGGAGTCATTCAAATGGGTTTAGCAGAAAACGAAATTTGTCATGATTTGATAGAGGATTTGATCAAGAACGATTCAGAGGCTTCCATTTGCACTACAGAAGGTGTTTCCGAGTTCAAGTATATTACTAACTTTCAAGACTATCATGGCCTCCCTGCTTTCAGACAAGTAAGAACTCATCCTATTCCATGTCCATCGACATTATAATGTATTATTGTGAATTTGCAGATGCTAATACTAATATAATCCGCTACATGCAGTGGCAAAATTTATGGAGAAAGTGAGGGGTGGAAGTGCAAAATTTGATCCAGAAAGAATAGTGATGAGTGGTGGAGCTACTGGAGCTCAAGAACTTGTTGCATTTTGCCTGGCTGATCCTGAAGATGCTTTCCTTATTCCCACTCCTTACTATCCAGGGTATGCATACATATTTATGATAGTTGAAAAAAATAGCAATATAAGAAATCATATAACTTTGAAGTCATCAATCAAGTTTGGTGATAACTAATATATTTATATCTGAATAAACAAGTCATCAGGATTGCTATTGGTGAGGTCAATGCTTTTCCAATAGTCTCATGTCAAAGTGATAAGTTGAATGCACTTAAATCAAAGATTAAGTTGACCATTACTTCTAGAATAAGTGTTCTTTTAGGATATTATAAACGTTTAGTAAAACCTTTGAAGTACGAATATGGAAATCTAGAAATTGAAATCTTCTAACGATGCCAATTTTCTTCTTTCTTCTTGAACAAAAAATGCTAAAATATGTTGCTAATTTATATTTCGGATTTGATAGAGATTTCAGATGGAGAATAGGTAGCTAGAAAAGAGTATTCTTTTAGCAAAGAAGAGATGGAACTACCTATCGTTTTGAACCTCGTCGCAACTGGATTAAAGGTATTCATGTTCTTGCTCAGTTGAATATTCTTTATTAACTTCAAGAAATTTTTACGATTTATTTGCCTTTGATCCTGTTTACGTGAGATATAATAGCATAAGTGGTCCCCATTAATCCTTTAAAATATGTTATACTTATATTTGTTAACTAAACAAAAAATAATCATTTTTTGCACATTACTTATATTTAGTGATCAATGGTTTGGATGTGGGGTGAGTTGGTGATGCCGTAAAATTTGTTGGTCAGTGAATGGTTGTATCAGTGGCAATGCAGGCAAAGCAGTGATATGAAAATGTAAGGCAGAGAGTATTTCAGGTACAAGTTGGTCTATGGGGGTGTGGCACAGTTGTGGGTGATGACCGGTGGTATGGAGCTCAGTATACTGCAGCCACAGGTGGCAGTTTAGAAATGGTTGATGGCAGAGGGTTATGTGAGAAGATGGTTAATTATGGTATGTTTAACAAGAAAAATATTTGCATCATATTACCACATTTGTCATACTTTAAAACTACACAATTCAAAATGATACCAATCATGTAAATCGATCATCCAACATGGTACAGTATATATAAACTCCCTGTAGCTAGATTATTCAATCTTGTAGCAAAATCACATTAATAATATATGTATACAGTTTTATGAGATTTATAGAATATGCTTTAAGCATAAGTTCACTTCCTGTTCATATAACCACTCCTCTGCAATATAGCTTAAAAAGATATGTCAAAAGAACACCTGAAAGAATTTAAGTAAAGAAAGAATCTATTGAATTGCAGAAATTTGATACAAAGGTGTAAACGATATTTCTCACTTTGTTTACCCATTCTGTACGTTATCACATTGTATTTATAAGTGCATATTGATATTTGGTATTGGGCTAGAACCCAGCCCATGCATATTTGACCGCACCGCTTGCGAATGAGTATATCTTTGTATTTTGCTGAGGCATACGTTCCATTTTATTACACCCATTGTTCAGACATGCACAAATGACTTGGAAATCAACTTTTGGAACCTTTAAAAAACAGTTTTGCACACACAAGTATGTAATATAAGAGAACAAATACTAAAATGGGTGTTTTCATGTCAATTGACAGTTAAAAAAAATGTCGCAGCCACTATCTAAAAAATGGTGGAATGAAAGATTGGGGGTAGTAATTAATCATATATGCAATTGAGTATTGTTGGCTTTATTGAGAAAAAACTACATAGTTTACTTTGAAGGTACTGCACATGTATTAACAAGTTTATCGATTTCTTAGGATACATTTTATATCAAGTTCCCTTGGCCTAAGAACTATTTGAACAATTTCATCACACACATTTCATACAACCCCATGTACCTATTGAGTGCACAAAGAATAAGATGTTTGTCAAGAAACTTTGCAGTTCGTTTATTTTTTACAAGATGATTAATTGAAAATAAGTAACCTCTACAAATTCATCACTAGGACCAGTGCATGGTTTGCAAGCAACTCAATTGCAGGCACTACTGTTGCAAATCGATGGAAATCTTAAAACAGTAATGGAAATCTGAAGACATTAATGGAAATCATTATTATGCTATCTAGTTTAAAATGCATTGTTTTGTAACTATCATTTTTGGGATAATTCTAATATTTATTTTCCAGATTTATAAAATAATTGTTATTACAGGGCATTAGGATATTTTGATTCTATTGGGTTTATTTCACCGCTTACTGTCAATCCAGTTGATCTTCTTCTAGATTTAGCTAATGGTAAATCCTCTCTACTTAAATAGTTTATTGCAAACATGCACATGGTTTTCATAGAATAGGCAAAAAAAGAAAATGTCTTGTTCAATCCTGAGCAACAAATTAGGCCATGAATTAGCGCCACTAACACTTGGTGACCACTTATATTTGTCTATATGAAATAGGTACATAAATGATGGCAGCATAAAGATGATTGTATGAATTATACACGGTTTTCTTTGTGTGTTTTTCAAACTAGCATTGATGGAGACAGAAATAGGCATTTGAGTAAAGTATATACAGTATAGAAAAAAGTGCATCGGTTATACATATATGGTAGGGTCCTATGTCTCAAAAATATATTCTGCAACTTTTAAACCACTTATGACTTTCTTTACATTCAAATTGTAAAAGTGCACCAAAAGTGAGATAATAATATCACTATAAGTATTTTCCTTTTCTTTCTAAAACAGTAATATTAACTTTGTTACCATGATTACACAGGCATCACTCCAAACTCTAAACAAAACACAGAAGATTGGAAAAGCATGGCAGATGAGCAGAAGGCTGTGAGACAGGAGCTTGTATCTGCATATGACAAAAACATAGCGACAAGTTTAAAATCAGAGCTTTGTGGACTCGCTATGGATCATAGCAATAACAATTACAGCTACAACAACGTTATTCACCATTGTACTATAATACATGATTCATTAGTTTTGCACTAATATGCTGAACTTCAATGTTAATGCAGTAACAATGAAGAAGGAGAAATGGAGCAATAGCTGGTGGGTGCAGTTCAGTGTACTTTTAAGAAGAGGAGTGAAAGAGAGGAGGCATGAGGCATTCGATAAGCTAAGAATATTCCAGGTCCTCAGTGTCGCAACATTAGGAGGTTTGTTGTGGTGGAAAACACCATCCTATCACTTACAAGACAGGGTAAGCCTTTGTCCATGTATTTAGTTACAGAGAAACACACATGTAATAAAACATCATAGAAACTAACACAGTTTTGTTGTCAGTTATTAAGTGGTCTAAGGTTTAAAATTTTGGTTTTTGGATCCATTTCGGCCATTTTAAAAATTAAAAACTTTAAAATTTTGATTCTGTTTTGAAAATTTCGTAAATTGTGTTTCAATTTCAGTTTTTTTGATATTATTTTATATAAGTACATGATAGCTGATACAAATTTGTGTAGCATAACAAAGTTATACATAGTGATGTTGCTCTAGAACGTAGACACTGATATGAAGTGTATACAGCATCAGTTTTCAGGGACCAAGCATGTCTAAAATCAAACCAAAATATTGTCATTCTCTCAGTTCTCAAGTCTGTTCTTTGATGTTGTCTTACTACACAATATTATGGATTGAAAAAAATAAACTAAAAGTAAAAGTCAAATACTTCTTCTGAGATTTTAATTTGTTTCACGTTATAAATAATTTTAACAATATTATGCAGCAATTTTTTGTTGTTGTGCAGTATGAAGTAGATGCACATGCAAGGATGTGCACTGTGATATGCGCACAGATGAAGGAGGGAAAATGGACAGTGACTGTATTGGTTATATGGAGCAGTTGATGTATTTGTGATATGAGGGAGTTTGCAGAGGTGGTAGGTGGTAAGTTTGTGTGTTGTTGTATTAGGCAGTGAGCAAGTTGTTGTAGGTGAAGTACTGATGTTGTTGACAGGTTGATATTGATGAAGGATTGTTGAACTGAAGTAAGAAAGTTTGAGCTTGGATGGCGGTCAAGTATAAGTTTGTATTGATTATGAGTGGGGGGTAATGAGTGAATTGAATTGGCAGTGAGGGGCAATTGAATTGGCAGCAAAGAGTGAGGGGTAATGAGTGTTGTTTGCACTGAAGTGTTGCATAAGGGGTGATGAAGGAATTTGCACTGAAGTGTCCAGTTTGAAAGTACGGAGGGGATGAATGTGATGGTAGCAAGTTGAGGTGGTGGGTGTGGTTCTCTTGACAGTGAGGGTATGGTTATGGATGCCAGTTTTGAATTGCAGTCACAGTGGAAGGCAGAGCGATGTAACAGTTTTGTTAGGAATAATGTATGAATAATGCAGAAGTGATTTAAGGCAGTAAAGTTTTGAATATGGTTGGTAAGTTGAAGTATGCAGGGTTATGTATATGTCAGTTAGGTGATGTGGATGTGCAAGGTGGTGGAATTCTAGTAGTGGTGGTATTGTTGCACCAGGAGTTTGGAAGGTTGTTGACAGTGCAAAAACAGTGCAGAGGAGATTTTGATATGAATGGAAATGAATGTATGGTACTGTTGTAGCAGGAGTGTGGAAGGTGGGTAATGAATGTATGGGTTCAGGCGATATGGGGTGATTAGGTAGGTAGAAGCTTTTTGTTGAGGAAGTGGTCCCAGTTTGGTGGCAGGGTAGTGTGGTTGTAAATGTTCAGGTAGTGGGTGGTTGTTTACTGGATGTATGTAACAACAATGTGGATGTAAAGGCAGTGGAAGGAAATGGTAGCAGCACTGTGATGTTTAGGCAGTGGAGATGAAGTTGAGAAGTGGGCAAGGAGATGTGATGTGCATTTGGATAGGCAGAGATGTGATGTGGTGTAGAAGATGTTGGTGAAGTGGTTCGGATCAGTGAATTTACGTACGGTGGAATTTATTTATGTTTTTCATTCTTTTGTAGAATTATTAAATATGATTATGTATTTGCCATCAAATTTAATTTTGAATGATAGTAATATTGCATGCAGTAATTGTTTGTTATAATCAATAATATATAGTCTATTTGAGTACTGTAATAATGGTATCTGAGAATGGTTTTTTGCATCAGGTATAAATAGCTGATGCAATAGAGGGATTAGTTTGCATCAGTTGTTATAAAAAACCGATGCAATAGAGGGATTAGTTGCATCGATTTTCATTACAACCGATGCAACATGGGGCTGTGTCCAAGCAACCAACCGTGATATTTTGCATCAGTTGTTAGTAACAACCGATGCAAAAAGGACCTTTTTGCATCGGTTTCAGAACTGATGCAAAAGTGTTAAGCCTATTGCATCGGTTGCATATGCATCGGTTGTTGAACCGATGCAAAAGGGGGGTAAACAACCGATGCAAATGACCTGTTTTGTAGTAGTGAATACTTCTTATAACTCGATGTCTCAACCAGTCCATCCTTGTTCTCATAGAAATTCGGTCATACGTTGATCAGGCGTAGGACTAAAAATCTATAAGTACTTGGTAAATCCGTTTTCAACACCCAGTGAAAATACTTGGGAAAATAATTTTATTAAAAATGTAGAGAACAGTTTTTGAAAATAGGGGAAATATCTTTGGTGAGAATGCTTTGGAAATCAACACCCCCATCCATGGTCGTAGTTACATCTTGGGTTACGTTGCCATCGTAGCAAAAGTCCATGTAACTATAGGCACTCCACACCCCTCGATTGCGCCATGGAACCCACAACAGATCGCAGTTACATTCCAGGGTTACGTTGCCATCGTAGCAAAAGTCCATGTAACTGTAGGCATCAGCTCCCTCGATTTTCACTGTCAAATTGAAACTTCTCCACTCCTGCATAGGTCACAGTCTACCGATGTAAAATCAAACGTAGACTGTTGGCTCTCGGTGGCACACACGACTTTCGCTATGTTACCATAGGTCGCAGTCTACCGATATAAAATCAAACGTAGATTGTTGGCTCTCAGCGGAGCATACGACTTTCACTATGGTCTGTAGTGGATCGCAGTGACATCGAGTAACACTATCGTCACAGCATAACCCAAATGCCTCTATAGGCATCAGCGCCCTCGACTTTCGCTGCACACTACTCATAATCCTCAGGAACTAATTTTGTCCGGACTTCTCACAGGATCAACTTTAGAATCCCCCCTTAGGGTTCAAGGCAGTGCCACCCTGTGGTACTCCTGAGAAGTTCATTTCAAGGGAGCGCGTTTTTCTCTAGAGCCATTTCCAAAACACTTTATACTATACATGTATAGTATCTTCCAAATCATACACCTAATATGAATCTTATATAAATCTCCTTTTCTCAAAATCGATTATCCCAAAATCGAAAATTTTCAAACTAGGCTTTCCAAATTCCAATATTGATTTTACCCAAAAATCAAAAGCCTTTCCAAATCCAAAAGTTTCCTAAACCTTTTTCCAAAATCCTCATAAGATCCTATATATATATATGTATAGATATATATAATTTTTTTTTAAAAAACTTTGGATCATTTCAAACTTGTATAAAACTTCTTTTATACTTCACCTTTTCTTCTGGCAATGGATTCAACAAGGGGAGATTTATCTTATATAAAAAAGATATATAACTTTGTTTATTCAAAATCAAATATTCAAATTTGATTACTATTTTTTTATAAAGTTGTTTCCATCTTACCTATCATCATAAAAATATTCGATTTTCACTTTTATCCATTGTATATTTCACAAAATATACTTTTATTTCAAAAGAAATCATTTCACATTTCTTATTCACAAATTTTCAATATCAATTTCATTCAAATCCGTACGATGTACATATATCATCCGTACGCTATACCACTCTAATCGCTCACTCGATCACACAATTTCACTTCCAAACAAGTATCGTCCACCCGACTTCCTTGTGCGGACTCAGATCTGGTTTCTTTATTAGAAATTGTCATTCTCTTTGCATATCCATAACTATGATAGAGAATATCCAGAACCAATCAACAATCCATACCCAGGTTCGCTGTCGAAAATCGAGCGAAAAAATCCCAACTCAGAACGATATGTCTATCTCGAAATTCTATGCTCGAATCTGGATCAAATCACTATGCGAATAGAATAATATACGTACATTCTACGTAATTATTTTCATTAATTATTAACTAAATCAATTTCTCTTTCTATTCACATTTTCTTTGATTTCTATCCACATAACCACAATTGCCTTAATCCTCATTTCGATTATCACTTCAATTCTTACCTCAGTTGGGTATTTAATCAATAACAGTTTGAACTCCGATCAATTTATATTTAGAAAATAGCTTGAAATTTTTTAAAAATAGATAAGTAGCCGAAAAATGATTATTAGTTTGCAAAATAGCTGTAAAATAGTTAACTAATTGTAAAATAGTTGGGAAATGGTTAAATAGTTTCAGAAATTTTAGATAATTGCAAAATAGTTGTAAAATAGTAATTAATATGTAAAATAGTTGAAAAATAGTAATTAGTTTATAAAACAGTTGAAAAATTGTTAAATAGTTTTCAAAAATAATTGTAAAACAAATATAAAATAATTTGTCTTTAAAAAGAAAGGTTGTATATATTAAATAGCTTGGAAAAATAAGTTTATATTAAAACAATTTATATTGAAAATAGTGCAGAGTCAAAACTGTTCACTTTCCCATCAATTCAATTTAAATTTCCACTTCCATTTAAATTGATCCAATTCTAATTTGAATAACTTCAATTTCCGTCGAAATTGATTTAACCCCAATTCAAGTTGAATCAATCTTGATTTCTTTCGAAATTCAAATCAAATTCCATTTGATTTTAAACCTACTCAATTTTAATTACAATTCCAAATTATTCCAATCAATTTGGACTAAAATCAATTGAACCCAATTCAATTTCAAATCATTTCAATTCAATCCAATTCAAATTTCCCCCCAAAATTTTAAACTTATACATCTTCAACCACAAATCCAATCAATTTAAATCAGATTCAATTTGAACGTATTCAATTTAAATTTCACATTTTAAACCATCCTGAATTATATAAATTCGAGTTAAATTTTTAATTGTTGATTTAATCCTTTAAATCAAATCAACTTATCTCTTTAAACCATTTAATTCTGAATCCACTTCAAACTTATCTTCATTTAATTTTAATTTGGTTGTATTTCTATTACCACTTAATTCTCATTATTAAAATTTTCAAATAACATAACAACCAATTACCTTAATATTTATTAGAAAGAAATATTTCTTTATATATCAAAATATATTCTTATATAAAATCATTAAAAACCTTTATATAAGAAAATAACAAGTACGCGCTCATATATATATATATATATGTATATATATATATATTCAACTCATTCTAAGGTACCATTGACTATATCCTTAATGAGTAATCCCAACAGAGCCAAGGTTTTCGCTTAACCTTCAGCTATGATGCCAACTGTAACGACCCGGAAATTTTGATCCCGGAAATTCTAGATAGTTAGGATAAAGAAGAAAGAGGTAGAAGAAGAAGATCAGAAACACCAACATCTCACATTCGTAGCTGATAAAATATAATAACAGTTTACAAAAGAATTCTGTATCTGTCAAAATACCTTTATAATACATCAGAGTTACACATATATACAGACACTGGATATACGCAATCATCATGTCTCAGATATACAACAATATAATACAGCGGAAACACTCCTTACATTCTTGCCATCCAGCTCGCCTCTTGAACTCCAGAACGTCCTTACCTAAAAATATGTAATACTGGGTCTGACCCGAGCATTATATCAATCTAACACCCGGGTCAGGCTGGAAACCAGCGTGAGTAAACCCATCTAACATGAATATAAAGCATACAACTTATATAAAATCCGGGGTAACTCGTATCAATTTACAAATTCACAATTTCTTATAGACATTACTTATTTCACATATCAACTTTCCAAGTACCAAAACCTAGATCAAATAGTCCAATTCACTTAAATCATTTCATTCCAGCCTATTGATTTCACATATCAATCAATAAAAATTCGAAGTGGTTTCGGGTATTCCTAATACCCGACCCCGGTCTCTTCGAGTCTCATGTCATCCTAACCCAAGTTATCCAAATAAAATACACAACATTTCATATCAGAGATATCAACTCATTCAAAGCATCCAGTACCATTCAATCATCCATAAGCAAAGCTTGATCACTTCCAAAATTAATTTAATTAATTCTAATTGAATTTCTTACCTCAATTACTTAGATTCCTTCACTTGTCATTAATTAATTTCAAATCAATTAATTAATCATCCCTTAATTATGCATCTCAATTAATCACCCTGGATTAATTATCCTTCAATTACATTCAACTAATTATCATTAGTTAATTACAAAAATTAATTACTCTTAACCAAAAACAGTAATTAATTTTTTTATTACTACACACATTAATTAACTATAAATAATTACATTAATCCTTAATTACTTATATCAATTAATTTCTCATAAATCACTTTTATTGATTAATCAGTCTTAATTAATCATCCTTTAATTACATCATTAATTGTATAAATTAACGATTTCTAATTATATTTTAATTTATCCTAATCTAAACTAATTACATTAAGTAATTAATCATTACTTAATCCACAGATACTAATCACTATTGATTAATCTCAACCAGCAATTAACTACCTTTTTATTTACTTCATTAAATAAATTAACTACTCATTTTAAAATAGAAGTTTAAAGGAATTTAGAACCAAATTCATTTTTAAATTCAAATCAATTTAAAAATTCACTTTAACATTCAAGTTGTTAAAACAATTTAGATTTAAAAACTTTATTTGTTTAAAAGCTGAGATTCACTAAACTTGAATTCCAGATTTAACTTTGATTTAAAACCTGTTTTAAATCTCTACTTTAAAATTTAACTTCAGTTTTTAAAAAATCACTTTCATTTCTTTCCAATTCCTTCTTATATTTTCTTTTCAAAATTCCAATTCTATATACCGGAATATCCAAATCAAACCATGGTATCCAATATTCCAATTATCAATATAATTCATCATAGCATATCAAACATTCATACACAGAATATTAAACGATCTAAATAATTTTGAGGAATCCAATTAGATCCCTCCAACCTGTTTCCCTGCATCCACAGATGTTAGCACGATACCAATTCTACTTCGAGGTGGAATATCGCTGTATATGGGATTTATATAATATCATCCGCTGCATAATGCGGGAAATCAATCACCTAGTATATATATTATATACTACTATATATAATATAGAACATCAAATAAATTCAATCATTCAACCAATTATTTAAATTTAACCATTTAAATTTATGTTAAAAAATCCAGAAGAGTAAGATTAGCTTACCTTTGATTTTGCAATCCAAATCCAATCTCGACTTGTTTCCTTTCAGATTTTAACCTTGTATAAACAATTATACGATTTAGTAATATTTTAAATGATCGAACAGTCAATTTCATTTAAATTAATTAATTAATATTTTAGCTTTTAAACAAATTTTATTTTTAACCCACTAATCCTCAATTTAAAATTTTAACTATCTAACTAAATGTATATCAATTTACAGAATTATACCTTACTGTATAAATTTTTCTTTCTAATTCATATATATAAATATGTGTATATATTAAATTAAATTGAATGAAGAACAGAACTGGTTGTAACTTACTGTAATAATTTTTTTTTCATTTTTCATTCATTTTTTATTAACAACACAAATTCAAACATTTAATTTAATTAAATTAATCACAAACAATACCTGCAACCTCGAAAGAATCTCATCTGCCAAAGCAAAACCCCCCCACCAGACACACTCGCGACCCGCCTCCGCGTCCACTCTAGCATCACAACCTTGCCTCCCCAGTGTTCGCGCGAGCCTCTGCACCTTCGCGAGAACCCAGTTGATAATGCGACTCCAACTTCTCAAACTCGACGTCATGCCGACAACTCTTCCTTCGAACGACCCTCACGAGCACACGACGACTCTGATTCGCCACCACTACATCGAAGCCCTAATCTCGATGCTCGACAAAGGATTAATCATTGAAGGAGAGATCGATTTACTTCGTTGTTGGGAAACTTTGATTTATTGATTTCAATTTGGAGGATGCAGAGAATAATAGAAAATGTGATTCGATTCGCGATTTCTGGTCTTGAATGAAATCGCACGGCCATGGATTAGGGAAAGAAAGCACGCGATTTTACATTTTCGAATGAGGGACAAGATTTTGATTATAGTTCTAAAGGAAGCTTGGTTCTATTTTTAAGCGAAGGGGTTGCGTGCTTTGAACAAGAAAAGGGGACAGGATTGGATTGCTGGTGGCTTGTTACAGAGGAGGTCGGCTGTGGTGTCCTGAAGTAAAGGGATAAAGTTCTGATTTGATAGAAAGGCAGCTGATGGGAATATATATATATATATATATATATATATATATATATATATATATATATATATATATATATATATATATATATAATTTAAATTCAAATTCAAAATGTCTCGATTTACGTAGCTTAAAATCGAGAACTCTTATTGAGGCATGCCGCTAGGCGTTTATAATGTTATACCCCTATTTCGAATGCAATGGAAAAGGTTTCGAGTCCTAATCCGATCGTATGGAGAAGATAGCATTTTGAACCCAGTTATTATATTTAATTTCAATTTAATTTCAGCGCATTTACTTATCGTACGTCAAACGATCACTCCAAACACCACGAAAATTGAAATCCGATAATAATACAATATTACGGATCCAATAGAACTGTTTTTGTCAAATTCCAAGACTGTGCCTCGAAAGGCTATATTTAAATATCGATTTAAACGATATATTTTCAAAACTCAACAAATCACCTTTAAATTCAAATTTAACACTTTTACTATCTTCAGTATTATCAATATAAATTTTACAAGTCTTCAAATTATTTTTAACAAGCTTAAAACTGAAGATTCAATATACACCCAACTTTCAATTATTAAATTCAATAATTTAATTATCAAATAAATAATGATGTTTGGAATTCGAGTCAAAATAAATCTTTCAAATATCTAAAATCAGTCAGATATTCTAATTTGAAATGCTCAAAAATTCCGGATCGTCATAGAATTTAGAAACAGGTTTATATATTTACAAAAGAAGTTTTATAAATGGTTTTGAGTTTTATAGTGGATATATAAATGATTTTTAGAAATGTTGTATAAATGAAGTTTTATAATGATTCCAGAAGTTTTATAAAATGTTTATAAATGGTTTAGAGAATTATAAGGAGTTTATGAATGATTTTTAAATCAAATAAAAAAGGAATCTTTCTTAGTTTGTATATATACTTATACCGTTAAGATAAGTAAACGGATATTTTCTAAGTATTGAAAATATTGGAATCGATGGATATATCTTTGTAAAAGTATTCTTCTATAAGTAATTTACAAATGGTTTTAGTTATGAAAGATTTATAAATCGAGGCTAGTGATTGCTTAAATGCTGAATCAATGTTGGTTTTTCCCTATGGAAGAAATCCTTGATTTGAATGTATGTTTTTTGATAATTAAATAACCAACTATCGAAATTGGACCCACAAAACAGAACTTTTGAAATGTCTAGGAGAAACACATGAGTTATATGGCATAGTCATCTCCGATGATGCTGTACTATGCATGTAAATTTCGTTTCGTTCTCCTGGGACAATGATAAGGAAATTCGTCTACGAACGGTAAAGAGGTGATCTTCGATCTTATCTTTGACTGTTTATTTCCTAAAGAACATAGGCCGAGTTTACTGAGAAATATTGAAAGGTTGTTCTGAAGAGACTGGGATCAAATATGTTATTCGAAAATCACTTCGATCTAACAAAGTCGTTTCGAAGCGAAGACATCTTCAAGAAGATGAAATTTTGGAGACAAAGCTTTCAAGTGTTTCGTTCATTCCCTGAATGAACTTATATGGTTGAATGCTAGTATTGCATTTTTGCCTGGAAGGAAGCATTAGCATTCCAAGTGGGAAGTGTTATATATATACGTATATATATATATGTATATATATATATATATATGTATATATACATACATACATACATATATATATATGTATATATAAATGTAAAACGCAGCCTCAAGCCTCATCAACCGGGAATGACTAAAACATGTGAGATGCAGTAAGGCTAAGTGGATCGCTCCCATGTAGGGTATGATGATCCCTATTTAGAGTCTCTATTATCTCTCATTTGTATTCTTTAGGGCCCATTATTGGAGAGCTGATCATATTCGGTACTACTAGTCCAGTGGTTGGCCGGTCATGTGTTTGCAGGGGATCCAAGCGAGGTCCTCGGTGTTATTTTATCTAGCGATGCACTGTGAAGGGAGGCACCTTAGTAGCCTAGTCACTATATGGAATCATCTCCAATAAGTGCCGTGCGGACTTAGTTGTGCCCAACTATGCTGAAATGTGAGATGCAAGCATTTCAGATATATTCGTATTTTACTTTGACCCCTAGACATTGTTATAATATAAGTGGAATTTGTACGGAAAATGCTTTGGTTATCGTAAGGTAAAAACCCGCCCATATTTATGTGCGGTGTAGTCTTACGAGATACTTTTGATTTCAAAGATTTTATAACTTTAAAATCCAGTTGGGGGTGTTTTCTCACGCTGATTTTCCAAACTAAATCGGGTGCTATTTTATTATAATGCTCGGTTCAGACCGAGAATATTACAAATTAGTTTGGATGCTTTGGAGCTTCAAAAGACGAGTTGGAGTTCCAGAGACATATTCACGTATATGGTTATTTTTCACTATATTCGTTGTTGTATTTATTGGTAATTGTGAGCATAGGTGTTATAATTGTCCAGACTAATACTCTAATTGATGTCTGTATATACATATATTGTAGTTTGACTTTTTTGTAATTGTTATATATTATAGATTATTCTTTCCGCTGTGAGATTCTGTGTTGTTTAGTTTTCTACTTATCTTCTTCCTTCTTTCTTTTTCCCTAATAATCGGGTTTTCCAGCATTCGATTTCTCGGCTTGTAATATAGTGGACGTATTAGTGTCGATTTTCATGGTCGAAAATCCTCGGTCATTACACCAAATTTTATTTTAAAACATGCAAGTGATAGTAAAATGTGTGCATATATGTGTGTTATGTGTGTTTGTGTGTGTGTATAAGTTCAATTTACACTAACGCATAATATATTGAAAAATATTTTACTTTCTGACAGATGTTAACTTATATTAACAAAAGGATAGTTAAGGAACTAAGGTAGATACTTATGAAAAAGGAAAGATGGGGGCATTTTTCTTCTTCCTTTACTCAGTCCACCAATATAAACTCAAATTAGTAACTAAACTAAAACATATATGCAAATAAAATAAATTTTTCCTATAATTTGAAATCTAGAATTAACAAACATAATCAAGCTTCAATTTAGGAAGAATTTTAAGATAAAAATTACTATTGTACATAAAAGTAAATTTTTGAACCTTGAATTAAAACAACACATTACACATATATGTAATTAATTGCAAGCTAATTTAAAATTCAAAACAACAAACGAATACGTGAAGTTTTTGACTTAGTATGCGTTAGAATTAAAAGTTAACAAATTTACACAAAAGTCTGATCATGTTTTTTCAACAAAAGAATACAATAAGAGAAAAAAATTAAAAAAATCATATAAAATCATATTTATTTCTCAGTTGATTTAAAATAGACAACATATGCAATTTATATAAGTTAAACAAAAAAATTGTATAAATAAATGGTTTCAAACAGGAATAAAGGGGACAATATAGGCGCGTATAAATTCACAATAAAATTTCAGATCTAAACCATAAGAACAACAAGAACAATAAATTAAATAAGATGTAATATTTCACAACTCGAATGCTAAAAGTATGGATGTACAATCGAAAATGGAATATCACAAAATAGACGTAAATCAACTGACATTATAAACATATTTTATTAAAGAAGTTATGATAAAAAGGGAATTAAAACATAAACAATATTAACATTAGTTAACATGTATAAACAAAGGATGAAAAAAATGTGCAAATCTAAGTTGAAAAAATAATATACAAGTTATTAATTAAGATGAAAAAGGTTTTGATTCACATGTTATAAATTAATCTATTGAACAAGCAATGAACCATTCATATCTAAACATATGAAGGGTAAAACATATAAATAAATAATTTAGAAAATCACCTTAGGATATTGCCTAGAAATCACACCTTGAATGATGTTATCTCCTTGGATCTTCAAGATCCATATTCTATCCTTACAAGAGACGGATGAAAAACTTTTTTTTTATTTGATGATTTTATTCGGAGTTGATTGATTTTAGGAAATTGATTTTTGTTTTGTTTTATGGCATGAAAAATTAGGAGGAAAGAAAGAAAAAGAATGAATGAGAAGGAATGAATTGTAGATACAGAATGAGCTAGAGAATATGTTTTATTTTAAAGAATGTAACCTTTCCCATTCTTTAATTAAAACTTCCCTAATTAATTCTCTTTATTGTTTCTCTCTCTAATGCTTTCTTTTCATATGATATGTCATCGAATGACATAAATTTCCACAGATCATATCCAAATGACATAAATTTTCTGTAAATCATTTCATTCAATTGTCTTTAAATTACGTCTATACCGTATATAAATGCACGTAAGTATATATTTATAAATGCGTGCAAATTTGATTTTCATAAATGCATTAAAATAAGTACAAGTAACTTCCAAACATCAAATAAATAATAATTAATATTTATTAAATATCAGTTAATTTAATCAATCTGCAATATTTTATAAGTTAATTAAATCATGTGGTTTTTCACAGAATTCATCATTACGGTTGTGCAACTCAAAGGTGTAATTCAATCAACGATTAATATCGAACTATTCGAATATAAATGTTCATACGTCACTTAGTAGGTGGTGTGATATTTTGGCTGAATTTATGGCTTATAAATCTTTTGGTAAAATCTAATTTTACTTATTATAAGCGGTACTTGGTAGTGACAATTATTTACACCAATTCTCCTCGTCAAAACTATATTGCATTAGGACTTACGGAATTTTATAATGATCAAATTTCCAATATCATCCACATTCAACTTTATAGTTGAAACACAAAGTCCTTGGTTCAATAACAATAATTATTATTGACCGAACTACTCTTGCCTAAGACTTTGACTTTAAGTTGACATTAATTGACCGTGATACTAACCTCATATAACTAAGGAGACGAATTCTCTATCGAATAATGTTTCACTTTCAATGCTTTCTTCAACCAAACTATAGTGGTTCGATTGATGCCATATCATGATTTAACTCTAATCAAATTGGAGCTTCCACATTAAAGATTGATAGTATTCTCCAGTAGAGAGAACTGTATAAAATTAGTCACATCGATATTTTCTGTTTAACCTTAGTTATATTAACCAATAGAAAACTATCGGAAGAGTCATTCCATAGTTATCCAATAACTATTAGTACATATCCCTTGGTGCCTCCAGTAGCCATGAGTAATGTACCGCCTAACACTTGGAGTATATGTACCCTAGTCTTGGTAGATATGTCGATATCCAGTCTTGATACATCTTGACTATAAATATTTAAAATGATATATTTATTTCCACTGTGAAAAATTACTTACGACTATAACACTTCGCAACTACTATCACAAAATATACCATTTTGATTTTATCGTAAATATACTTTTAAATAAATAAATTAATTACTATAGCACATTATATCAAGTATATAATGGAAGGAAAACACCTTTTACTTTTGAACAAGATTGGTTATCAATTTATATATATGTAGTAAATTATATAATTTCCACTAGGGCTTACCCCTAACTTTATTAGATACTAGTCAGAATATGTTATAAAGAAAAATCTCACATTTATTTTGAAATTGATAATTAATGTTTGATCATGATATAATACTATACATAATGTGATATAATTGATGTTAATGGAACAGTAAGGAGAAAACTCATTCCATGCTTTAGTGACTGGTCTCACAATATAAAATTTGTTTATTTAGGTTAGATTAGTACTCAAAACAGGATTTATGTCTGACACATATTTTTTCTTCTTCCATACATTTACGGGTTCTCATTCGAATTAGCTAAGTTTTTAGTATAGACAGCTTTTGGAAAAGACGAATAAGACTCTACAGCCGAAGCAAGAGGCTTCTTTTGTTAATAAAAGTTATTTTCAAAAATTTTCTATGTAAAACTAGGATTTATAACTTGTAAGTTTTCTTGTCGGGATCTTCATATGTCGAGCATGACACTATATTTCTATTTTATTTTATTTACTACTGTATGGGAACAAGATGGTTTAGTGATTATATAATGACTTATGTAAATTAATTTGATGAAAGAAATTATTTGGTTGCTTTGTTACTTGGTGTTATTGGAGAAAAGTTAAACTCATTTTGTTGCTTGATAATAATTCTGGTGATAATTGCAGCACCATCGGTGTTCATTTTGGATCTCGTAATAGGGCAATAACTTGATATCAAAGCTTAGGTTAGGGATCATTTATGTTAAACTAACCTGTGTAAAAAATAAGTGGTAGAAAACTGAACACCTTAAGGAGTATATATGCTATATATAATATACTTGTATTTTGATATAAATATATAAGTGGATATATATATTACTCAACCATTGATTTTACTCTCTTGTACTTCTATTTCTTACGAACACTTGCTTGTGTGGAACGGTTTTTTGAAGTAGACGTTTGACCATAGGAAGCATGAGAACAAATGTTATTAGTGGAATATATAGTGCTCAAACTAACTACCAAGTAAGGGAGGTATCCCTAGAGGTTCATGTGAAACTTGGTAAGAGAATGCATGCCCCGATGCATGAAACTTGGATATAAAAACACCCTTCTAATAATTCCTAGAAAATATAGTTCAACTACAAGTATCATCACATGCCCAGGATGTACCTAGAGGCCCGACGCAGTCAGTCATGGAAGGTTTTGTAAAAAAGAATAAGGACTAACATAGTTTAGGAGAAGAAGTGTTTTATATGATGAAATAGGCGTAGGAGGCTATTGATTGGTTAGTGATGTGTGAGTGGATTTGTGATAATAAGGGAGTTTGATGATGGATACTTGTTTAAAGAATAGTACATGATTGAATCAGAGTTGTCGACAATGTTCCAGTGTTTGTTGAGTTGCAATAGGGGAGTTTGATGATCGAAATATGAATAGAAGTTCAATGTCTTGTCTTAGCATGGGGTTGATTTGATTAGAACACTAAGGAAGAATTTTGAGAGGTTTATTCTAGGACTGTGGCCAAAGTTGAGTGACTGGACAATAGCTCATCCAACACTCGTATTCAACCTCGTGGTAGACATGGCAAGGAGGTAAGAGTTGATGTACACCGAAAGACGAGCTGTGGGGGCAGAAGGTTGAACCTGATAAAAAGAAGATGTTCGCTCTTTATTAAAAAGGCAAGAAAAGCCAACAACAAAAAGAAAAAGCTTAGGGAAGTGGAGAGTGGAAATTTAACACTCTCGATATTTTAATAAGAAATTTGAAATATTAATAAGGGTAAAAATATAATTTTACATAAATTATAAGACCATAAATTTTTACAAACATTACAATTAGACCCCGGGACCATTTTCATTATGTCCAAAATGTCATTTATAGTTAAAAAACATATGTAACTTGTTAAATTTGATAAAATATGTTATCTCATGAAAGATGTGGCTAAGATGACCTACTTTAGCTATAGGTAGAAGGAGCACTATGCCAATAAGTGTTCGAAGTTGGCTGGAGTGGCTAAGGTAAAGTTCTTTATCTATGAAAACTCCAAGCGTAAGAAGAAAGACTGTTCTAAGTTCAGGCGACCAAAAAACTTCACTTTGGAAGGACATCATCTAAGGCAACGACTGAAGAAATGGGAAGAAAGTCGTGTAAGGACGTATGATCATGATTTCTAGTACTATGGCTAGAGTTCATTTTTATATGAATGATACCTATTCTTTCATTTTGAAAGATGTAGTGGATAAATTAGAGTTGGGTACTACTTTTTTGGTTACATATCTGCTGTGGTTAGTCATATCGGTGGATACACTATTCCCGGATTAAGGTGCACTAATATTATATCTGATTGTGATTATTTATTTGTTTGCAACCCTATATGTTTGACTTCGTGAGGTATGAGGTAATTTTGGTTATGGACTGGTTAGTGTGTAATGACGCTATGATCTTTTGTATTGATAGAGTTATCATTTTAAGGAACCCAGTAATGTGAAAGGGTTATGGTGGTGTTAGATGTAATGGATGAAAAGTCAGGATTGAAGTTGAATGCGATGGAGGATCAAAAGGATAAGATAACTAGAGTACTGGTAGTTCAGTAATTTACATATGTTTTTGAACCAGTAGCGGATTACCATATAAAAGAGTGATTGAATTCCAAATAGATATGACGCTGGGAGCACAACTTGTTAGTAGACCACCCACCAGAATGTCGTCCAAAGAAACGGAAGAAATGAAGAAAAAGTTGTGAAACTTGAGCATAAAAGTTTCACTATGCCGAGTAGTTCATCGTTTGTGGGGCATCTGTGGTATTTATGGAGAAGTCAGATGGATCATTGAGGATGTGTATTTATTTATTGGAAGTTAAATAAATTGACAGTGAAGAATAATTATCTAGTGCCTAAGATAGGTAGCTCTTTTGACTAGTTGAGTGGAGCTAGGATATTCTCATAACTAGATTTGGTGTTGGATTCCTTCAACCGAGGATAGCATAGTATTGCATTCCATTGACCGTATTGAGAATATGATATGGTTCACATGAGTGGTTAGTGATGTCATTTGGATTGACCAACGCTAGATCTTATAAACTGAATCTTTCACTACCAGTTAGATAGATTTGTGATGTTCTTCATCAATGATATTTTGGTTTGTTCTAAGAATGAGACAGACCTAAAAGACCATCTTAGATCAGTGTTGGGGACGTTTAAATAACAAAAATCGAAGGTAAAATTTCCTATCATTTTAGGAAACAGTTAGTTAATTTCCTAGGTATATTGTACCAAAGAATAGATTAGTAATGGATCCATCAAAGGTAGAAACCATTAACAGTTGGAAGAAATAAGAGATGGTCACGGTTGTGAGAAGTTTCTTTTATTTGGTTGGCTATCACCGATGATTCGTGTAACAATCCGCTTTTTTGTAAGTTTAAGCGGCCTATAAATCATACACGACCCACTCAAATTGAGCGAAAATGCGGATAGTAAAGGGAAAAGAAAGAAGGAAGAAAACAAGAAGAAAAATAACAACACATAATCTCATAGGGGAACGAATGATCTATAATATATAACAAATCTTTACACAAAAAACTGTAATATATGTATATACAGACATCAATAAGAGTATACTAGCCTATTTCAACCCGGACAGTTATAATAACTTATCATCATGATTGCTGATAAATATAATAATGAATGCAATGGAAGTTTAATCATGTGTGTGGATACGTCTCTGGGCCTCCAACTTCAAATCAATATTGGTATAATAATTAATTAACTTTAAAACTTCATTAAAATAATAATTAATTTACTTTTAAATAATATTAATATGAAAATTTAATCAATATAATTAAATAACTTTCATTAGAATTCTAAGTATAGTTAAATAATTTTAAATAAATAATTAAAATATAATTAAAAACATTTTAAAACAATAATTAAATAACTTTAAAATAATAATTAAATATTCTCAAATAACTTTAAGACATAACTTTTAATAACCATATTAATAAAATAATTAACTTAAAACCATTATTAAACAATTATTAATAAATAATTATTACCCTTTAAAGCTTAATACAAAATAATAATTATTCTTAAAATAACTTTCAAATCAAAATTTCATCTTTCAAATCTGAAGGTGGCTTAATGATCACTCTGGTACTTATAAAGGCTATCATACCATTAATTTAATTTTCCAAGTTAATAACTGATATTTACTAATCAACGGCTATATAAATTCAACACTTAACTGTCATTATTTAACATATCACTTATTCAAAGTGGTTTCTCAAACAACGATATATAATCAGATGTCCAAATCTATAAAATAGCAGAACAGGGATTCATCCTACTAATTAAATATCAAAATAATTTAATTAGCGGAACAATGTTTAATTCCACTAAACAGGTGTCATATTATTCTATTCACTTCACCTTAATAGTACGGTGTTTTTGGCCAAATATATATAACACCCATTACTTATAATTAATTAAACTATGATATTGTCAAAATTAAGGTAATTATTATCGGACGGTATTAATATATCATGAAACTATACCACTCCAAATCTTGCAACCATTCGTGTCAAAGCGTCATGTTCGTTAATACGAACCCAACACAAAAATTCACAGGTTAACCGGATCTAATATGGGGGAGATATAAATTTCCAAGGTTTTAAAAATTTAAATTATAAAATATTAATCAAAATAATTAATTTTTCATCCCACATCAAACCAGGCCCAGTCCATAACCCAATAACCGAACCCGCTACCCAATCTTTACTATAACTTCTTCCCAAAATTCACGCGCGTGCCAACTGCATTTGAACCCGATGCCATTCAAATCTCCCAAAGCCATCCCCACAGCCACTTCTGACCGTCGTCCTTATGCCATTAGCTTCCCCATCTCTACAACTACATCTTTATCAAGAGAGACCAATCGTGATGCCCTCCTTCACCGTTGACGCGACAAATTCCGAGCATCAGCAACTCATTGCCTTTAAAACCTAACTCCCCTTGTTCATCCAATTCAGGCCAAGTGAACACGAGCGACAACTTCCGGCACCTCCGATTCATCTCCATGCTTCACTTGTATCCTCTGATG
Organism: Allium cepa; assembly: GCA_030765085.1. Taxonomy (NCBI): domain Eukaryota; kingdom Viridiplantae; phylum Streptophyta; class Magnoliopsida; order Asparagales; family Amaryllidaceae; genus Allium; species Allium cepa. Next base: position 207,666,887 of record CM060941.1, on the reverse strand, counting down.
CTCGACTCGAAATTGGTTCATTGGAAAACTCGAGATGATCAAAAAACACTAATCGACCAACCATGGCCAAACCAAAGCACCGGACACACTGTGAAATCCCTTAAAATCATGATTCGACGACCCAAACATAACCATGCCTTCCAATCACCAATCTGCGATCATCAAATTCGCACCCATATCAACACAGTCGTGGTTGGACGATTTCGGCCACCATATTCGATGAAATGACTTGCAACCATTTTAAAAAAGTACTAGACATAAATACGAGCAACTTTGTAGTTGGTGATTATGGCTAAAAGAAAATGGTTTAGGAGACGCTGATTTTCAGATAGAGGAGATTGTTTATTTTTGTGTCTACAAAGGAAACAAGAAAGGAAAAAGAAGATAAACAGTTTGTATCTGTGTGCCTGCATCAATATATCATTGTATATATCTTCTTCATGCATGTGTGTATAAGTAATCTATGAATGTATGAATTTTTATGGATCTATCCATTTTCTTGTCTAGAATCAAGGGGACAAGAAATGTCGAAGGGGAAAAAGGCTACTGGTAGACCAAGGGAGCAAATAGACAAGATGGTGGCTGTGGAGAATCAGTAGTGTATTGTGGGTATACATATTAGTTTTATTATTTTTTCAATCAATTCTGCTACCCTGTTACAAAGAATTGTATGCATATACTAGCTGCAAATGACGAAAAACAAATTACGATTGCATACAAAATGTGATGCGGTCACAAAATAGAACAAAAAACACACCATTTATCTAGTTCTATTACATTACAAAATTACCAACATTTGCCTTAAAATACACCAAATGGAAATTCAATTGGTCAATTTAAACATTATGGAATAATTCTTCAAAATAAATTAACTATACGCTATAAAAAATCGAAAAACTATTTGAAACATAAACCTTATTATATTTTAAAGTCAAAGTCGAATATGTAAGTAAATTAAATACTCAAATTTGAAGAAATAAAAATTATGGGTTGTTACACTCTCCCCCCTAAAAAGAATTTCGTCCCCAAAATTTCACCACATGAACACCCAATACCGTTCATAAGCACGCCTGACGATCATAGATCATTTATATGTAAAATTTGATTCAATCACTACTCGAACACATGACATTCCTTCCAAACTAGCATCTCTTACTCGAATTTCTAGTGCGAAAATCGATTAGCCTCCTTAATTAGAAACATCTGTCCTCCTTACATAGCCGTATACTATGATAGAAAACCTTAGTTTCATATCAAGAACCATCATCAAGTGCTCGCCGTCAAAAATCAAGTAATATATCCTTATTTGGAACGTTGTGAAACATCTCAAAACCTTGTACTCAAATATTAAATCAAAACTATATAAGTAGAAATGATCCATGTCCACTTTCTCACTTATTTAATTGGTTATTTCTAATACCAATTCTATTACCACTAAATTGTTTATGGTTACATTTTCATAAAAATTCTAATTTAGTTTTAAACACTTTAGATAGTACAACTTTATTTATGAAACCCTTTCATAAAATCACTTTACTTTATTAACTTATATAATACTCTCCTATATCCTAAGAGTATATACAAAACATCTAATTTTAATTCTATCCACTTTTAACTTTTCAGATGGAGGTCCAAAATAATTTTGAATCTTAAAACTGGTTTGACCAATACAACTTCTTCACTCATTCGGTCTGGTAACTAGCTACGAAGAGTGGGATGCTGGTATCCAAACTCCATCCTATAATCTACTTTTCTTTAGACACTCGAGGTAAATAAGTTTATTAGCCGGCCAATGACATCAATTACTTTTAACTTTCTAGATGTTAAAATCAAAAGACACGGCTTAATAAAACAAAGTTTGTTAAACCTTCTCAATAAATTTGACCCAATTAAAATTTCATTAAGTAACCCATTTCAAATCAAGATACCTTTATATTTTGAAAATTTAAGAGTCAAATACCTAAATATTTTTTTCAAAACTTTTGAAATGATGATATATGTATTTTAATCCATAACACACACACACACGCATACATACATACATACATACATATACATACATACATTTATACATACATATACATACATACATACATACATACATACATACATACATACATACACATATACATATACATATACATATACATATACATATACATATACATTTACATATACATATATATATATACATATATACGAGTAAACCCAAAATGAAACCAAGAAACTGGTATTACAAAACAGTATTATATATTCCCTTACTAAGCAGGGTAATATAAAGAGAAGGGGCGACCATACGAACACATCTCTTGCTCATTTTAGTTATGTTTTAGCCAATCGAACCAATTAATTTAAAAACACCTTTCTTTATTTCAAATCCCTTTTAGAAACAACATCATAAGCATATTTCCAGCTAAATATTTCAACAAAAAAATCCAAATCCAATTTTCTTTGGATTCGCTCGGATCCGAAGTCATTCCGGCCATACGAGGACAAAAAGAATGATTTACTAAGTGCGCAATATCGTCCGCGTAAGCAAACATCCGATCGTCACTTAGAAGATTATTCAGTTCACCACAAAATAAATCGAGACTCATTTTGCGAACCAATCAAGGGAAAATATACCTTTTCTATAAAATTTTCTCTTCCGAAAGTATTTATACTTGAATATGTTTTTAAGTAAACTATTGCCACTTTTAGCATATTTACTTTAAACTATTTCCAGTAAAATCAATACTTCTTTTCCCATAAATTATTTAAAATAATAATATACATCTTTCCTTCAGTATACCAAATCATTCTTTTGGGACTTAATCGAGATCTATTTTTACCCAGACAAATCTATAAAAATATTCCCTTTTAAAATACCTATATTCGTAAAATATTTCAAATAATATTATTATTCCCTTCTTAAAACTTTGAAAACCATTTCCAAAAAATACCGAAATTTAAATTTTAAAATTCTTTTTATTCATATAACACATTTTTATAAATCAAATTTATAACTCCCTTTAAAGGAAATTATTTCTCAAATATTTATTGCAAAAATATTCAAGCTTCCTTATATAGATCATTTTTCAATTATTTATCTTAGACATATTCTTGCTTTCTTTTAATAACCTTTTTTTAGGCCTCAATTTAACACAACCAATTTTTATATTCAACCATTTCCAAAGTATTTATTTCAAAATATTCCCAATTCTTTTAATGAAACAAAATTTAATAAATCCAATTTTAACCCAACAATATCAACAAACACACTATAGTCAAACAGCGAAACAATTCACAAGGATTTCGTTTCAATGTTTCCAAATTCATGTCTACCCAACCAAGGTTCTAAAAAATATATTCCAGATAGACTAACATATAATGTCAATGCCTAGAACTAGACGAGCATGACTAATCAAATCTTAGATGATAATGATTGAGTATTATCATTTCTATCAACTAAGCACAACCAAGAATAACTATATTAAATTTTTGAAAAAATATTTCATTTACCCATTTTAAAACAATATTGTGTCGGTTTAGCCTTATTCGAGTGTTTAGGAAATCTCTACCGATAATGATGGCCAAACGTGTCGATCAAAATTCTTAAGCCACTCAATAGATCAAATAACACGGTATGAAATATTTTTATATCACTAACACTTACGTTCTCATACACAAACACACACTTTTAAAGGCATCCTAGGATCTCACTTACCCTACCTCAAATGAGTTAACCCCACCAAAGCTTAGTTGTTCGCTCAACCTAAGCTCTAACACCAAGTGCAACGACCCACTTTTCCATGCAGTTTAACGGCCAATAAACCACACATGACCCGCTCAAATTTAACAGAAACGCAGATAGTTAGGGGAAAAGAAAGAAGGAAGAAGATAAGAAGAAAAATAACAACATATAATCTTACAGCGGAACGAATGATCTATAATATATGACAAATCTTTACACAAAAACAAACTGTAATATATGTATATACAAACATCTGTCAAAGTATACTAATCTATGTTGGCCCGGATGGTTATAACAATTTATCCTCATAATTGTTGTTAAATACAACAGCGAATGAAACAAACAAATAATCATGTACATGAATACGTCTTTGGGCCTCCAGCTCATCTCTTGAAGTTCTAACACATCTAACTAAACCTGGAAATATACTCAGTCTGACCCAGGCATTATAGGAAGACAACGCTCGGATTAGTCTCGTAAAACCAGCATAAGAAACTCAAATCACAAGGAATTTTATTTATTATAGCTTGTAAAATCCTTTAAAATCAAAGGTATCTCGTAAGACCATGCCGCACATAAACATGGATGGATTTTAGTTTATAGTAACCAAAACCTTATATCAAAAAATCCTATGACATTATAATAATGTCTAAGGGAAAAAATAATAACAATCAAGAAGCTGTGATGCTTGTGAGTGTACATCACAAAAATACTAGGATACAATCAAAAATCGATAAGGCACATTCGCTAATTGTGTAGGATTTCCATGGTGGTATCCTCAATACTTTGAGAATGATCCCCTGCACAAGGATTATAGATATCCTTCCGAAGCAAGATACGTCCGTAGCAATGTACCATAGGAAAAATGTAGCTGGTCTCGCTAAGACCGAGTGCATCACCCCATGCATGCGTAATAACTGTAAGTAACATATAGGAGGAGCCGACTACACCCTATGGTTTGTCAACCTGACTAGCCATGCCTCATATCTTTAGTTTTAGTCATTACCGCTGGTGACTATGCCTGACATTCTAGCTCACGCACCGCCACCAAAATAGATCCTACCTGGATTCAGATACCCCAATGGGTCTCGGAATCGTACATGGATTCCCATATCGCAAATAGATCTTAGAATCGCACATAGATTCCAATAACCTAATGGGTTTTGAAACCATACATGGATTCCAGCATCTTAATATATCATTAATCTCCTCCATTGGAACCGTAAATGGTTCTTTAAGTGGTTGCGGTTTTCAAGCCATCTCTTACGAGTACACTCTTTCGCTTTTTGCGCGCTCCATAAACCAATCGTCAGTTTTCCAAATGTCATTTCTTTTGGATATAATTAGATAATACACAATAGCGAGGATTACCCCCTAACCATTGAAGTGGACGGATCTCCTTATCATTTGTCCTAGAAGAACAAAACAAGTTTATATGTATAGTATTGCACCACTGATGGTAACTATAAAGTTTCATCTCCGTGTTTTCCCTAGATATTTCTAGAGTTAAAATCCTTCGGTGTTAAGAAGGGAATGTTTACCTACCACCAAAATTAAGAAGGATTTCATATTTGGTCCAAGATTAATAGTCCGTTGTTTAACTATCAAATAAACAAACATTCACGACAACGATTTCATTTTCTATGGAAATCGCTAAGCCTCTTAGGTTAATCTTCTATTAACTTAAAATCATATTTCAACTATTTATTAAAATTATCTCAGTAGTATAAGTATATTCACAAACCATTTCTTGCAAAAACACTTGAAAACATAAAGAAAATAACTATGGAAAGCACCGTTCAATATCAATCATGGACAGTAGTTTACTCAATGGTTACGTCGCTATCCCAGTGAATCCATAGTAAATTGTGAGCAATCCCTGGCCCTCGAATTACACCATGAAAATCAACCATTTCTTTCTAAATCCCTTCATTTTATAAATATCGCCAAATATGTTTATAAAGTTTCATTATAAATCGCCAATCTATTTAAAAAACATTCTTTATAAATCTTAAAACCCCATTTACAAAACTTCTCCTTTTCATATTTTTAAAACTCATTTAGAATTTTTTTATAAATATCCTAAACCATTTATAAAACTCTTCGCATATGTAAACATACTTATTTAAGAAACTTTTTAAATCAGTAAGTTTCCTTTGATAAACCATAAATTATTTAAAATAACTTTAAATAACAAGTTATTATTTAAACATCCTTCTATTTCATTTTAATTAAATCACATTTAAAATAATAACTTTAGAATCTCATTATAATGTAAAAATTAATTTTAAGAGCTGTTACTGTATTATAAGTTAACTTCAAATCAATATTTATATAATAATTAAATAACTTTAAAACGTTATTAATACAATAATCCATTAACTTTTTTCTAGCAAAGGCTTACGGGGTTGACAGGACCCCTACCTGTTTTTTTGCAAGGAACAATAAAAGGAAAAGAAGCTCGAAACATACTCCAAGCCTCAAAAAGGAAAACTAAACAAGGATGAACAGTAGAAGAAAACACTAACACACATGGAAACACAAGGAGAAACAAAAATGAGGAGACACAGAAGCAACCCAAAGATAGGCACACCTATCTCCAACTCAGACTCAAAGTAGGAGGAAAAACAGGATGCCTCAGAATAACTTCATGAATTTCACTTTTCATGTCTTTCCATAAAACTTCACCAGCTCTCCTCTTCTTATTAAAACAAATTGTATTACGTTCTTTCCAAAGCACATAGAAGTATTTCTTCATGCATAGGGTTATCAGTCGCGATTTTAGGGTTCTCCATCTAGTAGCTTTGTAGATTATGTTCAAATCAATAGTTGAAGGGGTTGCCAAGGCTTTGCATCCCACCACCATCATCATTCTTCTCCATATGGTAAGTTTAGCAGCATATTCAAAGAATATGTGCTCAACACTTTCAGGATTGCTTAAACAGAAAAAACATATTCCGACGACCCGGAATTTTTGAGTATTTGAAAACGGAATATTTAATTGATTTTAAATATTCAATAGTTAATTTTAACTTGAATTCAAATATTACAATTTATTTGATAATTAAATTATTGAAATAAATAATTTGAAATTGGGTAAAATATTGAATTTGAAGTTTTAAGCCGGTTGAAAATCATTTGAAGGCTTGCAGAAATTATACTGATAACACTGAAGATAAAAGAAGTTGTAAAATTTGAAATTAACAGTGGTTTGTTCAGTTTTAAAATTTTAAAGTTTAAGTTGAATTTAAAAATAGTCTTCCGAGACACGGTCTCGGATTTGGACGAAACCAGTTCCGTTGGGTCCGTAATATTGAATTATTATCGGATTTCAAATTTCGTAGTGATTGGAATCGTTATGTGAGCGTACGATATATAAACGCTTTGAAAATTTACATCGAAAATTCTATTTAAAATTCTATTTATATATTACGTGCTAATCACTATCAGCTGCCTTTCCTTCAAATTGTTGTCTCCTCTCGTACATGCCATCATCATCGCGTCTCTCTTTCTCTTTGATATCTATAGCCGAACCCTTCTTTTGAAAGCAGAAAGGAAAACAAATCTAAAACCTCCCTTTCTTCGTTTAAAACAAAAATGGCGAACGAAGGCTAATCGCGTTCGTTCACTTTCTTTCCCCCTTTCTCAAATCGTGCCGTCTCCCTCCTCTTCTATTTCCCTACCTCAAATTAAAAACCGACAGCAGTTTAAAAAAAAAGAAGAGAGAAGAGGAAGCTCGAAAATCGCCTGCCTTCTTCCACAAGTTTTCTGCCGAATCGAAGCAGTTCGATTCAATCGAACTCATTTTATCCAATCGAGGCGACCGAGTTCATCGCGAAATCGCACGCCTCGCGATGGCAAACTAAGGCGATCAACTAGAAGGAGTAGATGCAAGCGTTCGTTCTTGTGAGGTAGGATGGGGTTTAATCTGGAAGGGATGTCGACGGCAGTTGATTTTGAGGGTTCGAGCTAGTTGAGGTAATCTGGGTTTGGGCAGCAGAGGTCGTGTGGGGTTCGTGGGTGGCTCCGTTAGCCTCGCAAGCTCGATGCTGCGCTCGAGTGTTGATGGATCGCTTAGGAGAGGCGATTATCAGTTTTTTTTCAAGCTTGAGGTATTTTTCTGTCTATCATATCGTAATCAATAAGTTTAATTACTGTGTTGATTTCGAAGAGAATATAAGCATGAATATGTACATATTACAGTAGGGTTTATATATATATATATATAAAGTCTGTATTTTTATAGATATATATATAGATAAAGGTATTTTTATTATTATTTAACAGTAAGACAAAATTTTGCTATTTTCCAATTCATAAGATAAATAAGTACATTTGTTTGTATGGTAAACATAATTAATATTTGATTTACAGGAAAGAAATTTATAAATATAAATACATCTAGAAATGTATTATGGTAATTAGGTTGATGATTAACCTATTAAATGAATTGAGCCACTAAAATATTTTATCAAACTATTAGTTGAATTAAATCATTAGTTGATTAGGTTATTTTGAACATTTTAATCTAATGATAAAAACTATTCATTTAACTTTTTACCATGGATTTAACAGTAAAATAAAATTGGAATTTTATTAACCCAATGATTTAATGTTTAAAACGAATATTAATGGAAATTGATTGTTCGATTTATTTCGAATAGTAATAAACCGTAAATATTTATACAAGGTCTAAAATCGAGAAACAAGCTGGAATGGAAAAGAATGGAAATGGATTGCAAATAAAAGCAAAGGTGAGTTAATCTCACTCAGTTAATTTAAATTTAAATTTAAACGATTAAATTTAAATAATTGTTTGAATGGTTGAAATTGATTGATTTGCTATAGTATGGTATATTCTGGAATTGGCATATTATTGTGATAACATCTGTGGATGCGGGAAAACAGGTTGGAGGGACCCAACTGGACCCCTCAACATTTATTATTTAATATTCTCTGTTGTGATTACTTGATATTCTATGATGAATATATTGGAATATTGAATGTTATGATTTGGTTGGATATATTTGGGTATAATGAATTACCAAAAATATATAAATTGGGTTTTTGAAAAAAAATAAAGGAAGTAAATTTGTAAACGAAATAATCTTAGAAAATTTAATAAATTAAGAATGAATTGAAAAAGAAATGGAAGTATGTTAAATACTAATAAATAACATCGAGAATGAAAAGAAAAGGGTTTGAATAAACAGTAATTAATGAATTGTAAAATTATGTGATATTAATTTAAATGAATAAAGAATTATTTTAAAACTTAAAGTTTTAAATTTATCTAAAGAAATAAGAAGTAAATTGAGAAATCTAAATTGGTATTTCAATTAAAATTATTTTAAATCATAATTAAGGAATAAAATCTGAAATTAAAGGATTTTTGAATAAATGAAGTAAATTGGAAATCAATTTGGAAATTGATTTAAGTGTTTGAAATTGGATATTTGGAAGAATAAATTCAAGGTGAGAATTTATTAAAGAAATGAGAATTTTTTTTTTAAAAATAAATAGTGATTTATTTTTAAAGGTTGTGAAGAGAAGTATATTTCTCTGGATAGCCAAGTACTTTTTAAGTAAATTTTTAAATATAAGATAAAAGTTTAATGTTGTTTTAAAAAGCATGTTTTAGAAAATTTATTATTTCTGAATGTTTAAAATTCTAAAGTAAATATTTTTCAAATCTATTATTGTAATAATTATTTAAAGGTGACTTAGTAATTTGTTTTAAAAAGTGAAAACCTAGTTTTATATTTATAAAGTAACATTATTTTCAAATATTCATATAGTATGCATTTTTAACAAATTATTGAAGTAGTTTTAACTTAAATATTTTAAAGTATATTTCAAAGTAAGCCTTTTTAAATTATTTTAAAAATCTAAAGTTCCGTGCATGGAAATTTCAGAAGAAATAGAAAATATTTGGGAAATTTATTCAGAAAAGGAAGATAGTTTTGAATACTGTTTTCAAAAGGGTTTGAAAAGTGAAAATATATCTTGTAAAGATATTTTCGAGGTTAATAAATAATTTGGAAAATTAGTTATTGTTGGATGGTTGTTTGGGAATATTAGTTGATAGTTAAATAACCGACTATCAATATTGGCCAAATGCGTTGATCGTTTCGAAGAGACCGGGATCGAGATTTATTTCTCGAAAACCACGTCGATCCAGTTTATACGTTTCGTGGAAAACAATTTTGGATTCGAAGATGGAGCAGTGAAGTGCAAGGGCTAGTCGCTACTAATCCTAGAGACATTTCCAAAATAGATGTAGTAGGAATAGTGCCTTCGGTTCCGTTCGGACCCAGGACGGACTTGTATGGACGAATGCTTTCGGGGCATCGTCGGGTGGACGATGGGCATTCTAAGGGATATGTTCTTAAAAGGTAACGCTTAGCCTCAAGCCTCATCAAATAGGAATGACTGAAAATCAGGGGTTATGCAGCAAGGATAGGTGGGTAGCACCCAAGCAGGGTGAGGTCATTCCTGTCTAGATGTCCCTTTTATTTCGGCTTAGTGGGCGGTTGCTGATCCCAACCGTGGGGTGATCTCACTCGGGATTATCCAGTAAGGGGTAGTCTTGGTCTTGTGTTGCAGGGGAATAGGCGTACTCCTCGGTACTGTGATCTAGGCCACGTACTGTGACAGGTGGTACCCCAGTGCCTAGTCATTAGTTGGAAATCCATTCTCCCTACGAGCCTTGTACGAGTTTTGTTTGTATTACCCACTCTGTGGCTAGTAGCTGGAATTTAATAATGTAACAATTTCGGCTATTTTATAAGCATTTGTATATAGACCCTATTAGAATATCAGAGGATTTCTATAAAAATGTTTTAGCTATCGTAAGGTAAAAAACCCGACATGTTTATTTGTGGCGTGGTCTTACGAGATGCTTTTGTTTTCAAGGATTTTTAAAAATTTAATAATCAACCGAGTATGATTTTCTCACGCTGGTATTCCAGACTGACTCGGGTGTTATTTAACTGTAACGCTCGGGTCAGCCCGAGTATTATAGGATACATGATATGATGCTTTGGAGCTTAGGAGGCGAGCTAGAGGACGATACGTATTTTCGTATTTGTTTATGTATATATTCCACTGTGTTTAGTTGCCGTGTATCCATTTGTATGTTGTTGATGTTGAGCAGTGATTGATGTACTCTGATGATGTAATATATAAACATCTATATTTGATTTTGGTGTAAAGATATGTTAATACCTATTATATTTTATTCCGCTGCGATGGTTAGATTCTGTTGTTGATTTCTATTTTCTTCTTCTACCTCTTCTTCTTTAACCGTACAACTTGAGTTGATTTAGTTAGAATAGTGATGACTCAAGGGGTACGGATTTGCGGGTCGTTACACTTGGTATCAGAGCTGAAGGTTGGTGATAACCTTGGCTTCGGTGGGAATTACTCATATAATAGAGTCCATAGTACTCAAGAATGAGTTTGAGCGTATTAATAGATATGAGCGCGTATTTGTTAGTGAGTATAAAATGGTTTTATATTGTGTTGATTGGTTTATTGAGTAGTTATGGATTCTGGTCAATATGAGTAATTAACGTTATTGATAGGGATCTCTAAACACTTGAATATAACAATTCGACACAGTATTGTTTTAAAGTAGGGTAAATGAAATAAGTTTACCCTAATTATTTTTGCATATAAAAGATATAATTTTTGTAAAGTATTATAGCATTTGGATGCTTGATTGTTAAGGAATGATAATTTTAATTATTAACACTATTGTGTAGAAATTGAATAAGAAATTGAAAACTTATAACCAAAGTTGAAGAATAAATTTATATAACAAAATGGAATTTGAAATATAGATTATAAATGGAATTTATAAATTGAAATGAACTTCATATACAATTGAGATTTGTTAATGTAAACTGTAAAGGTGATTATAATTTTGGAATAGAATTCCAGAGAAACATTTGAAATTGACATGAGGTAAAATTCCAGAGAATGTTAGAATATAGATTTAAAGGAATTGCAATTTGGAATATTTGGGAAAAATTTAAATTCCTTTGGGTTTGAAACGGTTTCAAAAGGGATTGGAGGAATAATAGTATTAATTTGGAAATATTTTTGTGTTGAATTTGAAATCTTGTGAGATTTGGAATTTAAAAATAATTGAAATGTTGTTAAAGAGATAAAAGCATTAAACTTTTTCGGTCACTGGAAAATAATTCCGATGATGATCGCGACATCATCGGAGTTCATTTTCGAGTTTCCAAGAGAGGAATTGCTACCTGAATATTTTAAATTGGAATTGTTTGCGAACTGGGGAATAATTGAATTGGCCAAAGGATTTTGGATGTAGTTGATTTCAAAAGTGATTTTGAAATTTTGGGAAATTGTTTAAACTCTGGAATCTTATTTTAAATGTTATGGAATAATAAAAATATATACTTGGCTAAATAAAATGTATAATCCCGGATTAAAAGTAAAACGTGAATGGGATTGATTATAAATAGATAAAAGCATGGAGATAAATAAGTTTGTGACTTATAAAATTTAGAAGAGAAATAAATAAGCCAAAATAAAATTGATTTGAATATTGGGAAGTGAATGAAAAATCCAAAACTTAAATTACAAAAGAAATTGACCTCCAGTAAAATAGTTAATGTGGTTTTGAGATAAAAATAAAATATTGGGAATAAACCTTGAATAAACAAACTAATAATTAATTGGTAATGAAACATGGAGATGGAACTTGAATTGGTTAAATAAAGTCGAATACCAATTTAATGTAGCTAATGTTTAGAAGTCAAATAAATTGTGGAATGAGTATTTGATGTAACCAATATGAAATGTTCCAAGATTAATAAATGGATTTAAATAAATGAATGAGAATATAAAATGCGAAATAAATTGAACGCAATCAATTAAAATGAAATCAAATTAAGTATAGATTGAATTGGTATTAATTTAAAATAGTTATAAACTGGAATGAATATTCTTTTAAGTAAATATCACTGAATTTGCATAAAAATAATTGTCGTTTGACGTAAACGAGATTATGTAAATTCTTTGGGTTAACAGAAGCCAATAAAATTGGTTTTTGAATCAATTGTAATAAATATGGGCTTGTTTGGATGAAAAGTAAATTGAATGTAAGCAATGAAGCGTAAATGAATTCAGCTTGGATTGTCGGTGAATTGAATGTAATTGGAAGTATGAAATTCAAAATGGTGGACTGAATGAACTAACTTAAATTAGTTGGTAGATGAAATTGGTTGGTAATTGAAATCAACTTAGGGATTTAATTTGGAAAGTGCTTATAAAATATATATATAACTTGAGTTTTAAAGTTGAAATAACTTGACGAAAAATAAAATAACTTAAGTAATATTTTGAATAAAAGCTTGATTTAAGTAAAATTGTGAAATGGTTGTGTCGAGTTTTATGAAATGATTTTAAATAAAACTTGTTTGGTAAATGAAATGAAATTAGTAATTGAGTTAATTAACGTAAGTTATATTAAGGAGGATTTGACTGCGGGAAAATGGGAGTTGGATTGCTTTAGGGATTAATTCATTTTAAATGAGTTTGTTTGGACTAAGAATGAAATTGAGTTAAGTTGAAGGTTGTGCAATTATTTGAATTGAATAGGATGGTTTGGATATGGATTTTGACTGATTCTGTAAATTCTCTATCATAGTTTATAGCTATGCAAGGAGAATGACGGTTTCTAATCAAAATCAGATCTGGGTCCGCAGTAGGAAGTCGGGTGAACGATACTAGTTCGAAAGTGAAATTGTGTGATCGAGTAAGCGATCGGATTTGGTATTGCGTACGGATGATATATGTGCATCGTACGGGCTTAAATGGAATGAACATTGAAATTTTGGAAAGAAGTCATATAAATGTTTTTGAATGTTGTGATTGGATATTATTTCTAAACAGGATATGCATGTATGAAAAAGGGAAAGGAAAATTGGTTTTGATTTCAGATAATAAATTCGAATTGCTCGATAAAAAGGTATGTGTTTAAATTTCTGTATGAAATTTGATTGGGTTTTTGGATCTAGCCACTTGGCTTTTTTTTTCTTTTTGAGATTTAGGGGCCATAGAGCCATTTTGTAGTTATACCGAGCTAGCGTGCAGAGGAGACGCTGGCGAAATTTTTCGAACATTTAGAGAGTTAGAAAATTTTTGAGAAAATTCTGATAATTTTAAATTTGATTTAAAAATTGAAACTGGAATGATTGAGTAAGTAGTATTGTTTGAAACCATGGAAAAGTTGGGGAAGTAAGTAAGAATTGTAATGGGTCTTCTATAAAAAGGATAGTTGGTTAGATGTTGAACTGATTGGTTTTGGGAAAAGTAAACGGGTATTGGACCATTCTTCCTAACTAGTAATTTCGTGGACGAAATTCTTTTAAGGGGGGAGGAACGTGACGAATCAGAATTTTTGAGTATTTGAAAATGGAATATTTAATTGATTTTAAACATTTAATAGTTAATTTTAACTTGAATTCAAATATCACAATTTATTTGATAATTAAATTATTGAATTAAATAATTTGAAATTGGGTAAAATATTGAATCTGAAGTTTTAAGCCGGCTGAAAATAATTTGAAGGCTTGTAGAAATTATACTGATAACACTGAAGATAATAGAAGTTGTAAAATTTGAAATTAACAGTGGTTTGTTCAGTTTTAAAATTTTAAAGTTTAAGTTGAATTTAAAAATAGTCTTCCGAGACACAGTCTCGGATTCGACGAAACCAGTTCCGTTGGGTCCGTAATATTGAATTATTATTGAATTTCAAATTTCGTAGTGATCGGAATCATTATGCGAGCGTACGATATATAAACGAGTTGAAAATTTACATCGAAAATTCTATTTATATATTCATGTGCTAATCATTATCAGCTGCCTTTCCTTCAAATCGTTGTCTCCTCTCGTACATGCCATCATCATCGCGCCTCTTTTTCTCTTTGATATCTACAGCCGAACCCTTCTTTTCAAAGCAGAAAGAAAAACAAATCTGAAACCTCTCTTTCTTCGTTCAAAACAAAAATGGCGAATGAAGACTAATCGCGTTCGTTTACTTTCTTTCCCCCTTTCTCAAATCATGCCGTCTCCCTCCTCTTCCATTTCCCTTCCTCAAATTTAAAACTGATAGCAGTTTAAAAAAAGAAAAAAGAAAAGAGGAAGCTCGAAAATCGCCTGCCTTCTTCCTCAAGTTTTCTGCCGAATCGAAGCAGTTCGATTCAATCGAACTCATTTCATCCAATCGAGGCGACCGAGGTCATCGCGAAATCGCGCGCCTCGCAATCGCAAACTTAGGCGATCAGCTAGAAGGAGTAGATGCGTGCGTTCGTTCTTGTGAGGTGGGATGGGGTTTAATCTAGAAGGGATGTCGATGGTAATTGATTTTGAGGGTTCGAGCTGGTTGAGGTAATCTGGGTTTGGGCAGCAGAGGTCGCGTGATGTTCGTGGGTTGCTCCGTTAGCCTCGCAAGCTCGATGCTACGCTCGAGTGTTGATGGATCGCTTAGGCGAGGCGATTATCATTTTTTTTCAAGCTTGAGGTACTCTTCTGTCTATCATATCATAATTAATAAGTTTAATTACTGTGTCGATTTCGAAGAGAATATAAGTATGAATATGTACATTTACAGTAGGGTTTTTATATATATAAAGTCTGTATTTTTATAGATATATATAGATAAAGGTATTTTTATTATTATTTAACAGTAAGACAACATTTTGCTATTTTCAATTTCATAAGATAATTAAGTACATCTGTTTGTACGGTAAACATAATTACTATTTGATTTACAGGAAAGAAATTTATAAATATAAATACATCTAGAAATGTATTATGGTAATTAGGTTGATGATTAACCTATTTAATGAATTAAGTCACTAAAATATTTTATCAAACTATTAGTTGAATTAAATCACTAGTTGATTAGATTATTTTGAACATTTTAATCTAATGATAAAAACTATTCATTTAACTTGTTACCGGGGATTTAACGGTAAAATAAAATTGGAATTTTATTAAGCCAATGATTTAAAGTTTAAAACGAATATTAATGGAAATTGATTGTTCGATTTATTTCCAATAGTAATAAACCGTAAATATTTATACAAGGTCTAAAATCGAGAAACAAGCTAGAATGAAAAGGAATGAAAAAGAATGGAAATGGATTGCAAATAAAAGCAAAGATGAGTTAATCTCACTCAGTTAATTTAAATTTAAATTTAAATGATTAAATTTAAATAATTGTTTGAATGGTTGAAATTGTTGATGTGCTATAGTATGTATATTATTGAATTGGCATATTATTGTGCTAATATTTGTGGATGCAGGGAAAACAGGTTGGAGGGATCCAACTGGACCCCTCAACATTTTATTATTTAATATTCTCTATTGTGATTACTTGACATTCTATGATGAATATATTGGAATATTGAATGTTATGATTTGGTTGGATATATTTGGGTATAATGAGTTACCAAAAATATATAAATTGGGTTTTTGAAAGAAAATAAAGGAAGTAAATTTGTAAATGAAACAATCTTAGAAAATTTAATAAATTAAGAATGAATTGAAAAAGAATTGGAAGTATGTTAAATACTAATAAATAACTTCGAGTATGAAAAGAAAAGGGTTTGAATAAACAGTAATTAATGAATTGTAAAATTATGTGATATTAATTTAAATGAGTAAAGAATTATTTTAAAACTTAAAATTTTAAATTTATCTAAAGGAATAAGAAGTAAATTGAGAAATCTAAATTGGTATTTCAATTAAAAGTATTTTAAATCATAATTAAGGAATAAAATCTGAAATTAAAGGATTTTGAATAAATGAAGTAAATTGGAAATCAATTTGGAAATTGATTTAAGTGTTTGAAATTGGATATTTGGAAGAATAAATTCAAAGTGGGAATTTATTAAAGAAATGAGAATTTTTTTTTGAAAAAAATAATGATTTATTTTTAAAGGTTGTGAAGAGAAGTATATTTCTCTGGATAGCCAAGTACGTTTTAAGTAAATTTTTAAATATAAGATAAAAGTTTAATGTTGTTTTAAAAAGCATGTTTTAGAAATTTATTATTTCTGAATGTTTAAAATTCTAAAGTAAATATTTTTCAAATCTATTATTGTAATAATTATTTAAAGTTGACTTAGTATTTTGTTTTAAAAAGTGAAAACCTAGTTTTATATTTATAAAGTAACATTATTTTCAAATATTCATATAGTATGTATTTTTAACAAATTATTAAAGTAGTTTTAACATAAATATTTTAAAGTCTATTTCAAAGTAAGCGTTTTAAATTATTTTAAAAATCTAAAATTTTATGCTTGGTAATTTTAGAAGAAACAGAAAATATTTGGGAAATTTATTCAGAAATGGAAGATAGTTTTGAAAAATGTTTTCAAAAGGGTTTGGAAAGTGAAAATATATCTTGTAAAGATATTTTTAAGGTTAATAAATAATTTGGAAAATTATTTATTGTTGGATGGTTGTTTGGGAATATTAATTGATAGTTAAATAACCTACTATCAATATTGGCCAAATGCGTTGATCGTTTCGAAGAGACCGAGATCGAGATTAATTTCTCGAAAACCACTTTGATCAGGTTTATACGTTTCTTGGAAAACGATTTTGGATTCGAATATGGAGCAGTGAAGTGCAAGGGCTAGTCGCTACTAATCCTGAGGAAATTTCCAAAATGGATGTAGTAGGAATAGGGCCTTCGGTTTCGTTCGGACCCGGGACGGACTTGTATGGACGAATGCTTTCGAGGCATCGTCAGGTGGACGATGGGAATTCTAAGGGATATGTTCTTAAAAGGTAGCGCTTAGACTCAAGCCTCATCAAATGGGAATGACTGAAAATCAGGGGTTATGCAGCAAGGCTAGGTGGGTAGCACCCAAGCAGGGTGAGGTCATTCCTGTCTAGATGTCCCTTTTATTTCGGCTTAGTGGGCGGTTGCTGATCCCAACCGCGGGGTGATCTCACTCAGGATTATCCAGTAAGGGGTAGTCCCGGTCTTGTGTTGCAGTGGAGCGGGCGTACTCCTCGGTACTGTGATCTAGGCCACGTACTGTGACAGGTGTACCCAGTGTCTAGTCATTAGTTGGAAATCCATTCTCCCTACAAGCCTTGTACGAGTTTTGTTTGTATTACCCACTCTGTGGCTAGTAGCTAGAATTTAATAATGTAACAATTTCGGCTATTTTATAAGTATTTGTATATAGACCCTATTATAATATCGGAGGATTTCTATAAAAATGTTTTAGCTATCGTAAGGTAAAAACCCGACATGTTTATTTGTGGCGTGGTCTTACGAGATGCTTTTGTTTTCAAGGATTTTTGAAACTTTAATAATCGATTGAGTGTGACTTTCTCACGCTGGTATTCCAGACTGACTCGGGTGTTATTTAACTGTAATGCTCGGGTAAGACCGAGTATTATAGGATACAGGATATGATGCTGTGGGGCTCAGGAGGCGAGCTAGAGGATGATACGTATTTCCGTATTTGTTTATGTATATATTCCGCTGTGTTTAGTTGCTGTGTATCCATTTTTATGTTGTTGATGTTGAGCTGTGATTGATGTACTCTGATGATGTAATATATAAACAGTTATATTTGATTTTGGTGTAAAGATATGTCAATACCTATTATATTTTATTCCGCTGCGATGTTAGATTCTTTTGTTGATTTCTATTTTCTTCTTCTACCTCTTCTTCTTTAACCCAAATGGTTCGTATTTCTGTACAACTTGAGTTGATTTAGTTAGAATAGTGATGACTCAAGGGGTACGGATTTGCGGGTCATTACACATATGCTCCCTTGATTCAAGCCCATATTAAGCATGACAGTTCTCGTAAGCAATGCATTATGAACCACTTTCCATAACATAAAGTTTTCCTTTGGGCTGGAGTCATCGTTCCATATTATCCTTACCCACCTGCAATTGGGCACACTGCTCAACCCAAAAAGAAAACTATAAGCATGAGAGACAGAATGCAGGCTGCCATTCCATAAAACTTGGTCAGCATCCATAGTTTCAGTACCAACACCTTGGATTTGGTTCCAAACATCCCTGAGCTGCTGATTAGAAGTGTGAGGTAGCTGGAGATTGCCATGAAATAAATAGTCAGCAGCCTTAGCAATGACAGGGATACCGGACTGATGGACTTGTTGATGAGTTAATAAGTTGATAAGGATCAAACCAAGGGACACCCATGGTTTATGCCAGAACTTAACATCAGATGAAGAAGCCATAGTTCTCGTAAGCAATGCATTATGAACCACTTTCCATAATCTATTAACTTTTACATCGTATTAATATGAAAATTAATTAACCTATAACATAATTAAATAATTTAATCAATATAGTTAAATAAATTTAAATAAAATTTTAAGCATAGTTAAATCACTTCAAATAAATTAAAAATATTTTAAAACAATAATTAAATAACTTTAAAATAATAATTAAATATTCTCAAATAACTTTAAGAAATAACTTTTAATGATCATATTAATAAAGTAATTAACTTTAAATCATTATTAAATAATTATGAATATATAGCTATTACCCTTTAAATCTTATTACGAAATGATAATTATTCTTAAAATAACTTTCAAATCAATATTTACTTTTTAAATTTGGAGGCTTAGCGGTCACCATGGCACTTATACAAGCAATCATATCATTTATTTCCAAGTTAATAACAGATGTTTACATAATCAACGACTCCATAAGTTCAACACTTAACTGTCATTGTTTAACACATCACTTATTCAAAGTGGCATCTCAATTACAGATATATAATTGATGTCCAAATCTGTAAAATAGCAGAACGTGGATTTATTCTGCTAATTAAATATCAAATTAATTTAATTAGTGGAATGGTGTTTGATTTCGCTAAACGGGTGTCCAAATTATTCTATTCAATTAACTTCAAAAGTACGGTGTTTATTTGTCTAAATATATGTAACACCCATTACTTATAAACTACAATATTATCAAAATTAACATAATTATTATGAGGCAGTATTAATTTATCATGAAATTATAATACTCTAAATCTAACAACCATTTGTGTCAAAGCGTCATGCTCGTTAATATGAACCCAACATAAAAATTCATAGGTTAATTGGATCTAATATGAGCGGGATATAAATTTCCAAGGTTTTAAACATTTAAATTATTAAATATTAATCAAAATAACTAAGTTCTCATCCCAAATCAAACCAGGCCCGGCCCACAACCCAATTACTGAACCCGCTATCCAAACTTTACAGGAACTTCTTCCTAAAATTCATGCACGTGCTTGCTGCTTTTGAATTTGATGCCATTTAAATCTCCCAAATCCATCGCCACAGCCACTTTTTTCCCTTCTGCCGTTGGCTTCCCCATCTCTGCTGCTACCTCCCTCTCAAAAGCGACCAATCATGATGCCCTTCTTCATCGTTGATGCGATCAATTCCGAGCTTGGCCACTCATTGCCTTCAAACCTTAATTCCCATTGTTCCTCCAATTTTGACCAAGTGAACACGAGCAACCGTTTCTAACACCTCCCGAGTTATCTCAATGCTCCATTTGGTACTCTCCGATGCTTGCTTTGATAAGTGGTTCGCCAAAAAACTCGAGGTGATAGGAAAACACTAATCAACCAACCATGGCTATACCAAAGCACCGGAAACACTACAAACTCCCTTAAAAATTTGATTCGGTGACCTGAACATAATCGTGCCTTCCTGTCACCAATCTACGATCATTAAATTCGCATCCATACCTACCCAATCGAGGTTTATCGATGATTTCGGCCACCATACTCGATGAAATAACTTGCAACCATTTTTAGAAAATACTAGACATAAATATGAACAACTTTGTATTTGGTGATTTTGGCTAAAATAAAATGGTTGGGAGATTCTTATCGAAGAGAGGAGATGGTTTATTTTTTGTTTACAGAGGAAATGAAAAATGAAAAAGAAGAGAAACAATGTCTATCTGCGGGCCTACATCAATATGTCGGTGTATATATCTTCTATGTTTATGTTTGTATAAGCAATCTATGAATGTATGAATTTATATATGTGGAGCTATCCATTTTCATATTAAGAATCATGGGGATAAGAAATGTTAAAGGGGACAAAGGCTGTTGGTAGATCATGGGAGCAAATACACATGACGGTGGCTGTGGATAATTGGCAGTGTGCTGTAGGTATTTGTACTGGTTTTATTATATTTTAAATCAATTTTACTACCCTATTGCAAAGCATCATATCCATACACGAGTTGCAAACGATAGAAAACAATTTAGGATTACATACAGAAATGTGACGTGACCACAAAATAGAAATAAAACACACTGGTTACCTACTTCTATTACATTTCAAAATTGCCAACGTTTGTCGTAAAATAAATCAAATGGAACTCAATTATTTTCGAAGTTAAAAATTATGGAAAAATTCTATAAATTAAATTAATAATACGCCATAAAAAATCGGACAACTATTTGAAACATAGATTTTATTATATTTTAAGTTCAAATTCAAATATGTAAATAAATCAAATATTCAAATTTAAAGACTTAAAAATTTAGGGTTTTTAGAATTCAATAAGGATTTCCACGTATAATTTCACCCTTAACTTAGTTGACTAGAAAAAACAAGAAGTTCATATGGATCGATAGACGTAAAGGATTATTTCATATGTTGAAGAAGTTATTTATTATGCTCTAGCGGATCATACCTCAAGAGAAGCGAGAGTTGGTAGTGTATACCGACGCCTATGGAATAAGGTTGATAGCAATGCTGATGCAAAAGGAAAGTTATGGCTTATGCATCAAGGCAGTTGAGATCGCAAGAAGTTAGATATTTAACTTATGACCTGGAGTTGGGAGTGGTAGTTTTTACATTGAAAAATTGAAAAATTATCTTTTATGTGAGCGGTTCGAGTTATATACGGATCATAAGTTGCTTAAGTTTTTACTCACTTAGAATGTTGAATATGAGGCTGTAGAGACGGATAGAATTCTTAACAGTATATGATTTTGGTATATAGTATACACTAGGAAAGGAAAACTAGGATGCATATGATTTGAGTAGGAAGCATCAGAGTGGAGTGTTAGCCGTGATTAAGGAATGTAAGACTTTAGAAACATCGGCGACTTATGGAGTGCATTATAGAACAAATGCGGGATCGAATAGAGATTTGAAAATGGTACCAAGTTTGGAAGTACATCCAACCTTGTACATATGCTTACTACAAGGAAAAGAGAAGACCCAATGTTGGCTAATAGAGTTAGGCAATTGGAGAGGGGTTCAGATATTGAAGAAATGAAAGGATTCAAAATATATTCAAAGATATGGCTAGGAAGAAAGGAAGAAAATGTGTTTCGAGTAGAGAAAAATATTTGGAAGGAGTTCTTGGAATAAAGTCGTCGGTCTAAGTTAAGCATTTATCACGGGGGAATGAAGATGCATTGCGACATGAAAGAGTGTTCTTTTGGGATAGGATGTAGAGAGATGCCCATGAATGTGTGAAGACATGCTTCACTTATTAACAAGTAAAAGTCGAGCATCATAAGCCGAGTAGTTTACTTCAAACTTTGGAGGTGCCAGCTTGGAAGAGGGATTCAGTGTTTATGGACTTTGTAGATGGATTGTCAAGGTCAAGAATAAGAAATGATAGAATTGGGAGATAGTCCATAGATTTACTAAGAGTGCCTATTTCATCCCAGTAAAGTTGACGAGACAGACAACTTGATTAGTGAAGTTATACATGAAGAATGTTGTAGGTCTGCATGGGATTCCAAACTATATTGTCAGTGGTAGGGGGCATTGTTTACCAATGAGTTTTAGAGAAGTTTACATAGTGCATTGGATACAGAATTGAGCATGAGTACGGTTTATCACCCACAAACTGATGGTCAAATAGAAAGGGCGCATAGCGTGTTCGAAGGTTTAATGTAGGCATGTGTTTTAAATATTAGAAGATATTGGGAAGATCATTTGCATATAGTAGAGTTGGCATATAATAAAAATTACCAATTGAGTATCGAGATAGCACCATTTTAGGTTCTTTATGGGAGGCCATACAAATCACATGTTTGTTATTAAAAGAGACACTCATGTTGGGATCTGATTTAGTAAGAGATTCTATTAGCATGGTAGAATTGATTCACATTAGAATAAAAGTTGCAGAATCAAGGTAGAAGAGCTATGTCATTAAAGAGGAGGAAAAAAACTTGAGTTCGCAATTGGCGACTATGTATTTGTGAACTTTTCAGTGATGCGATGTGTGATGCGCTTTTGAAAACCAGAGAAATTTGCACCTAGATATGTAGGCCGTTTTTGATGATTGAAAGGATTGGTAAACTCGCCTACCAAGTTGAGTTACCAAGTAATTTAGTAGGTGTGCATAATGTTTTTCACACATTGCATTTGAGGAAATTTGTACACGATAAAAATTCGATAGTGGAACCGAGGGAAGTTGAGGAATTATATATAGGCCCAGATTCAACTATATTAGACGATAGAAGGGAATAATAGGTCATAATACGAAAGAGTTAAGGAACAAATCCATCAAACTTGTTCGCGTCCAGTGTAGTGATGATGTCAATGATTGTACCTGGGAGGTAAACGATAAATTAGGAATATCTATCCCGGTTTTTTTTGCTCTATATGATTAAGCATGAATGTGGTAAAAACTAGTAGTGACATTAATACGATGTTTGTAACGACCCATATTTTTTGGTAATTAAAATATTAAATTTAGTAAGATTTTGAAATATTAATATTGTATGAAATTATTCCTGATTTATATTGATAAGCGATTAGAATGTAATATAGTAATGTTGATTTAATATAATTGATAACCATTTTAATCCAGTTTCAATCAATGGATATAATTGTAAGGTCATTTGGTTATAACACCCCGTATTTTTATATAATTAAAAACGATCAATTGAATTAACATAATTGCAAAACAGAATATAAATGTCAAATATGTGCATTTAAGAATTAATAGGTTACATAGATTTATGCAAGCAATGAGTGTGCAATTAATTGACACATCAATCATTTAAAAGGGGAATTATTAGGAGACACAAAGATGTCAATTAGTCAGAGAATATGTCGCTTTTATAACATTAATTAATTAAGGGATCTTCTAATAAAGGGAACTGTATTTGGGAAATAAATTAAATGATAACATACATATATTAATTTATAATTGACGCAATCAATTAATTAAGAAATTAATTAAAGGCATTAATTAAGCGTCAATTAATAAAAGAGGGAAACTTATATGTCAATTAATTAGGTAATGAATCGACGGTTTAAATATATACAACTAATAAACGTGTGATTTAGTGACGCATAGGAATTAATTTGGATATCGATTAAAATGGGAAAACATGTCAATTAATTAATTGGCAATCAGTTGAGCATTTTAAAAAGGGTGTCAGTTAATCAAAGAATATGCCTTTGTTACAATAGCTTATAATGTAAATTAATTAGCTAAAAGAAAATGCCAGTTTTAGGATTATATGTTTCGAAGTTAAAAAAAGAAAAAAGAAATGGAATACGTCCAAAAATCAAATAGAGTAATTAAGTTTATGACGGAGGTAAGTTAATAAGAATAAATTAAAAAAGTATAACTTTATACACAATCAATTAATAGAGGTACTAATTGACGTGTTCAAATAGATAAGAAATTATAACGTATAAGAATCAATTAATTTTGGATACACACACACACATATACACACACACATACGCGCACACACACACACACACACACACACACATATATATGAATGTATGATCTAATCAGTTGGATAATTTATGCGAGAATCTTATTTAGATGGAAACGTGAATTAATAGGGTCGTATAACAAAGGAATAAATGAATAGCTTCGGAGAATTATACATTATAAGCTAACGTAAACAAATCAATAAATGATGACGAGGCTTGTTTTTAGGGTTAATCAGATAGTTCGTAGTTGTTCACTACACCTATAAATTGAAAGTAACTTAGCCCTAGCGCACATTACTTTCTCTGAATCAGCTGCTGTGATTTACAGCAAACGCCTCTTATCTTCTTCCTCTTCTTTTCTCCTCTATTAACCAAATCTTTTCCCAAATAAAAAATAAAATTAAGCAAGGATATACATACAAGAAAATCGGAGAATTACCAAACAAATCAGGGAATTTACAACGAATTAAAAAGGAGGAAAAGCGTAGCAAATTAAAGGGGATAAAGATTGAATCTATGGACGACATGTGAGTGCATTTATTTATATATCTTTTAAGTTTAAGATATATTATTGTTAGATCCTCATTTAGAAAATTTTATTCAGTAATTAATCATGTTAATTAAATTAGGCCGAACTATAAGAAAATTTGCAGTTTATTTATAGCATCGGTATTTATACACTATTTTCTATGCCTTATTTACACCTTTTTCTACGTTTTGGATTTTATGCAAGCGTCTTTTTTTCTTGTATCCCCTCTTTTTTTCTTCACGTATAGATTAGAATAGATTAAACATGAATATGGATTATATAATTAAAAAACTAAAATGAAGGAAACTAGATGTAAAATAATAAAGGTTGATGAGTAGAATTACTATAATAAATTACATTAAAACAGGAAAAGTTAATTTGGAAGTAATTATTAGATTAATTGATTGGTTTAGAAAATAGGATACAATTCCATAACTTAATATCTAAAAGATAACGATAAACGTAACTGCTAGAATAAAAGAAATAAAAAGGAGGAATTAGTGTAAAATAGAGAAACCATTGTATTTTACACTACTCCAAAATAGTAAAGAGATACCTTGCAGTTATAGATTACTGTTTATAGTATTATTCAACATTAAGATATGAAAATGGATTATATAGTTGTCATAACCAACCAAACAAATAGAATTACTTCCTCAAATAGCGGAAAATAAAGTAAAGTTTGATTTGAAATAAGAAAATTATCAATTTACGAATTTGAGGCTATAAAAAAAATTTAAGAAGCCTAAGTCTGCATTTACCGCGCAGGCTATTTAACTAGGCAACTTTTGTGATAAGTTAATTATGTAATATTAGAGAATTAAAGAAAACTCTATATCATAATAAAAGCAGGTAGACTAGAGTAGACAAGAAACGCTTGTAATTACATAACGGACTATAAAAAATGAAAAAAGTAATAATTACGAGTAGAATTATAACATAAGTTATAATTATGAAATAAGAACGGAAAAGCTTATCATGATACTTATAATAAAATAGTAAGAAATGATAGTAGAGAATAATGATAGAAGCTTATTTGAACAACTTATACTAAGTTGATAAGAAAATAACATATAAAATTTATCTTCTTTAATGGGGACCGTTCCCCTTTCAATTTTCCTTCCTGCCGACCCATCTTTTCCCTCCACTTCTAATCAGCCTTGTCCTTCTTCCCCTGTCCTTGTACCACCATCCGCTATTCTAGCATCATCAACCGTACCTTCTTCTGACCTCTCGTCCTCTGATCGACCCGTAGTTTCTTCTCCTGTTCGCTCGTCTCCTTCTCTCCTTGTTCCACCATCCTCTGTGCCAGCCTTGTCCACCATACCTTCTTCTGTCCTTTCGTCCCTTGTTCGACCTATAGTTTCTTCTTCAATTCACTCGTCTCCTTCTCTTCTGCCTCCTCCTTGTCCTCCTGTTGCTTGGTCCTCCTTGTTTAAGGCCAGGCCAAACAATGCAGGTAAATATGTTCCACGTGAAATCCAGTTAGTGTACGATGGTGATGCAATAGTGCCCCCTCTGAAGTAGTTCAGGACGACAACTCGATGTGGAAAGAATATTTAGTTGGGTTCTTTCTTGATAATCCCCTTCCTTACTCCTCTGTCCTTTATTTTCTCAAGAGATCTTGGAAATTACAGGGATCAATTAGTGTTAAATCTGATGGATTTCTTTTTTTATTCAAGTTTTCTAACGAGGATGATAAGAATAGAATTGCTGCGTCTGATTCTATTGTTATGAAGAATAAATTATTTATCGTAAAACCCTGGGATGAAAATGTTGGCAACTCTTGTGGCAGCATCAAAGCAGCACCTGTGTGGATTAAACTATCCAATATTCCCATGTTTGCATGGCCTCCGTTGGGAATAAATTGGTTAGCTTCCAGGGTGGGAAAACTCTTATGTATGGATGCTTCTACTGAAAAATTTGAAAGAATCACGTTTGCTAAATGTATGGTTGAAGTTTCCCCTCAATTTGAACTTCCTGATAATTTTGCTGTTAAGCTACTTGATGTCTCTGAACAAATAGTGAAGGTGGATTATTTATGGAGACCCGAAATCTGTTCTATTTGTAAGAAGTTTGGTCATGTGATATCTAGTTGCAATAAAGTGGAAAGTACTAGTGAAGGGAATAACAGGAAGGGTGACAATGATGTTGAACAATTTCAGTGTGAGTTTGTTCAGAGTAAGGGGACAAAAGGTAAAAGGCTGGAAAAGGACAGTAAGGTGAAGCAAATTTGGCAAAACGTGAACAATTACAAGGGGAAAAAAGAAATTTAACTGTAGAAGTAAAAACTGCTACCATAAACAAGTCCAGTGGTAAAGGTATTTCAATACCAAATGTGGATAAGGAAGTTGACATTAATTCTGAAGTAGGAGACTCACCCCATAGTTATGGTACCAGAGTATTAAATCAAGTTACAAGCAACAACAAGTTTAGTCTGCTTCGAGATATTGAAAATGAACAAGGTATTTTAGAACAAGTGAAGGTAGAGGAAGGAGAAGTAACACATGAAGTGATCAGTAATGTAACAGAAGATACTCTGTCTTTGAGTATTGGTAAATCTACTGAAGGCAATACTGAAATAATTAATGAAACAAGTCAATTCTTAGTTGGGTTGGAGCAACAAATACCACTTGGTGCTATTACTACTGCCAGCAATCAAGTTATGGTATCTGTATCTCCTGTACACACTATGCATGTGCACACTAATGTACCTGACTTTGATGCAAATTGGTGCCAGTCTTTCGAACATCAAATAAAGCAAGTAATATTCAACTTGCATCATGCAGTTCTAGGAAAACCCCCTGATTTACCCCCAGCTTATAACTTTTCCATTGATATACCAGGTTGGCCAGTCAACGTTCCCAGTTCAGTTCCACATTCTCCACTTAATCCCCCCTCCTCTAAAGCCAATTCCTTTGATTTTTCCTCCCCCTCATCTCTTCACCATGCTCGTATCGAAACTAGATCTCTTTCAGCAAAGAGAGGAAACAAAATTCATCTTTCACTCTAATTAATCCATGAATATAAAAGTAGCTTCCTGGAATGTTAGGGGTGCCCATTCGAATTTGAAACTTGATCAAGTCAAAAGCCTAATCAATTTGTATGATATTTGTCTCTTTGGCATTCTCGAAACGAAACTCAATCTTCCTTTAACCATTAAAGCTGCTTCTTATATTAATCCTCTTTGGGATTATTACCACAATCTTGATACTGCTTCCTATGGTAGAATCCTTGTTATTTATGATCCAGCTGTCATGACCTGATCCCCCATTTTATCTGAAAGACAATTTATTCACTTTCATGTCCAACTCTCTCAAACTCAATCTTCCTTCTACTTAACCTTTGTTTATGCTAATAATACTTCTCTTTCAAGAAACACACTACTTAATTCCCTCCCTCCACTTCGGCAGAACACTCATCTGTGGGTTGTTCTTGGAGACTTTAATTCATGTTTTAGCCTTGATGATAAAAAGGGTGGATCTCCCCTCTTACCAAGTGACATTGCTCCTATCAATCTTGCTATTGCTGACTCTGAGCTTTTCTTGGTTAACAAGTCCGGTGCAAAGTATACTTGGAACAATCGAAGCCATAGTGGTGTTCGAACATTCACAATAATTGATCATGCATTTTGTAATATCTCCTCCCTCAATCATTGGCCTTCCTTGTCTGTTTTCCTTCCTCTCCCAGTTCTGTCAGATCACTCTCCATTAATTCTTTCCCTTGATCCCCATATAAGAAGAGACAAAAGAAGTTTTAAATTTTTTAATGCTTGGGCTAAACGTGATGACTTTCTTGGTTTAGTTTCTAGTGTTTGCAATACCTATAACTGTTTTGGTAACCCTATATATAAGTTTTGCAGGAAAATGAAAAGCATAAAGCAATCTCTCAAACAGTGGGCTTCCACTACCTTTGGGCATGGCCGTTTGCTATCTTCTACACTCAGTGAACAACTCAGGGCCAAGCAGGAATACATGATGGAAAATCCAGAGGATGTCAATGCTGCTAATGATGAAGGTCGTTTATTCTTGGATGTGAATAAAGCGCTTCAGCTGGAAGCTAGTATGAAAAGGCAACAACTCCACTACAGTTGGTATGAGGAAAGTGATAAGAACACAAAATTTTTCCATGTTTAAGAGTCAAGCATGCCAAAGAAAATATTTACAGTATTATGGATGAACGTGGTAATGTTTTCTCAACTCCTGATTCCGTGGACAAAGCATTTGTTGATTATTTCTCTAAAATTCTTAGCAATTCATCTGGGTTCTCTCCTAACCTTAACTTATTTTCTTCCCTTTCTCTGCCTTGCATTACCCTCCTTGAATCTGATGCTTTAATCAAACCTGTTACTGATGAAGAAATTAAGACTGCCCTCTTCTCCATGAACCAACATTCTTCTGGTGGTCCTGATGGTCGTAATGTTACCTTCTACATTGCTACGTGGTCAGTGCTTGGTCATGAGTTCTGTCTAGCTATCCATAATTTCTTTAACAAGTGTAAAATGCTGAGAGAGGTCAATGCCACAAACATTGCTTTAATTCCTAAGGTTTCTCCTCCTTCCAAAGTTTCATCTTTCAGGCCTATCTCGTGTTGTAATGTAGTGTACAAATGTATTTAAAAAATACTTGCATCTAGACTCGTTTTTGTTCTGCCTACTATTGTGTCTCTCAACCAAGTTGCTTTTATCCCATCTAGAAATGTTCTTGAAAATGTTCTTCTTGCCCAAGAACTGATGAAAGGATATGGTAAATGTAATGCCTCTCCTACGGCTGCCCTTAAAATTGATATTTCAAAAGCTTACGATTCAATACACTGGGTATCTATTGTGAGGATCATGGCTATGATGGGCTTCCCTAAACCTTTTGTTTCATGGGTCTATACTTGTATATCTACCTCGACCTTCTATGTCATTGTAAATGGAAGGCCTGTTGGCTACTTTGGTTGTCAAAAACGAATTAGGCAGGGGGACCCTATTTCTTCATATTTATTTCTATTGGTTATGGAAGTGCTCAATGTTATTCTCAAGAACAAATACTCTCAAAGGCTCATTAAGTACCACCCTAATTCCTCTCTGCAACATATTTCTTCTATTATGTTTGCTGATGATGTGATGATTTTTACTAAACCTGAAGCTTCCACTTTAAGTGAAATATTAATTGCTCTGCAGACCTTTTACCTAATGACAGGTCTATCCATCAACCAGTCCAAATCTTCCTTGCTTATTGCAGGAGTCACTGATGTTCATGCAGCTAGCTTGTATCAACAAATTGGGTTCTCTAGTATGCACTCTGATATGAGGTATCTAGGACTTCCTATTATCACTAAAAGAATTTCAATTGCTGATTGTCTTCCCCTTTATAATAAGATAACTTCTGTCATGAATGCTTGGGAAAATAGGAGTATGTCTCAAAGTATTAGGCTTGTTCTCATAAAATCTGTTGTGTTCCCTTCATTGGTTTATTGGGCTCGCTCAGTTATCCTTCCTGGCAAGCTGCTGCTCCTTGTTCGATCTGCCATAAACAGATTCTTCTGGACTGGAAGTATGCACAATAAGAAACTTTTGCCTTGTTCATTTACTAAGTTTGAGACTTCATTAAAGTTGGGTGGCCTGGGTATTTTAAATGCAAAAAATTGGAACACTGCTGCCTTCAGAACATTTTCATGATGTCATAAACAAGAAAGACACTCTTTGGGTCAACTGGACATGGACTTATAATATCAAGCATGGGAAATTTTGGTTGATGGACATAGCTCAAGACAGTAGTTGGACTTGGAGGAATATTCTTAAGCTCAGGGAAGTTTATCTACCCATGATCCAGTACCATGTCCACCATGACTCTGATATTAGTTTTTTGGATGAACCTTGGGTGAGTTCTGGTTTGATTCTATCTATTTTTTTAATCATGCTATGATTGTTCAGTCTGGTGTTCATCGAGAAGCAAAAGTCAGTGAGTACCTCAACGATGGCAGAATTCTAATTCCTTACAATAGTAGCCAAGTTGTTAGGCAACTCTGGAATTTAATTCAGAGCAGTAGTTACAGTTATGATTACTCTTTATTTGTGACATGGAACAAAAAGTCTCATTGTATAAAGTTGGTATATAATCACCTATTTGGTAATATTGTCTTGCCAGCAGCAAAGTGGTTCTCAGTTCTTTGGACTACTGCTTCAACTCCGAGAGAAAATCTTATGTTTTGGAAGGTTGTTAGCAGTGCTCTTCTCACCAGAAATGTGTTAATAAATTATGGGATTACTTGTTGCCCTGAATGTGTTTTTTGTGAGCAGTTTGTAGAAACAATTGACCATCTTTTCTTTGATTGCCCTATACTGTATGATCTGGTTGATAAGATTGTGAGTAGAATTCAAAGCTCTGTTGCCAATGCTTTTTCAGTTATCAACTGGAACATAATATTAAAGGCAACTAGGTGGAAGTCCAGCGAATATAGAGTTTTGGTTATTTGCATCAAAATTTATATGGATGTGATATGGAAAGAGAGAAATACTATAGTCTTTGAAAATAAGAGAAAGAGCGTTGGCACTCTATGGTCTGAAGTGAGGAACAGAATATAATTGCAACTGAGAAGGAGAGAGTGCTTTATCCCTGACATTATGATCAGCAGTTGGCGTTGATGTTATTTTGTGCTATGTTTTTCTTTTTTTGTCTTTTTTGTTAACCCTGTTTCGTTTTGATTCAAAGCATGTTTTGAATCATTTTTATTGTGTTGCAATAAACTGGTAGGGGGCCAGTTAACCCCGCTGGCTTTGCCAAAAAAAATAACATAGAAATAATAAAAGAGGTTTATGTTATTAAAATTAGAGATTTATATATTAAGTCAAACAAGCAAGATAATGAAAGTGGCTCATACTAACAACATTCCCTATTAGACCTATGGTTATCTCACAATAGTTAGAATGAGATGATGGAAAGAATAGGCTAATTACATTAAAATAAATAGCCAACAAAATAAGAAAGAAAAGTAACGCAAATTAAAAGATTAGACTTAAGGTCTAATAAAAGAATCAAAATCGTTAGGAGCAGCCCAAAGGATGAATCACCTAACGAAGCAGTTCACCACGGATTTTAGCAATGGAGAAGCATGTCCAACTTAGTAATTTTTTGGGATTTAAAGAAGTACAAGACCTCAACGAGACGTGAGGATACTCTAAATAGCCCTCTGGGTAGGCCCAAGGAAGCAGCATCCCCGAAGGTAGGTCTGTAGTTGCTCCATCAAGAGAGTATGCCTTGACTGCATTTGCAATGTAGGCCTAACGAAGCGGACCTTTACAGGCAATCAAAAGGGCTTGGTGTTTAGAGTAGGGTATTTATATATCCAATACTTGCAAGTAAGGTTAAGGATAGTCGCATACGGATATCGGCCAACGTCAAGATCAAGAGCGATTTTGGAAAAGACTAGAGTTAAACCAACATGCCAATGATTCTTCCACTATCGAGACATTAGATGGAGGAGCATTGCCAATTGGACGTTAGATTGTTTACAGTAGGGAACGACCATGTGATATCCCGGAAATTTGGGACAATATCAGCTTAATAATCTACATTAAAAATTAAATTGATTTGATAATATTTGTAATAATATATGAATTGATTTATTAATCTTCTTTTAAATAAATATTTAACTGATAATTTATCTTTTAAAAGTTAATCAAATTGCCTTCTATTTATAATGTATATATATCTGTATATATTGTACATGGAAAATCTTTGTTTTAAATTTATTAAAAATAGACATGTTTTTAATTCTAATATTTTTGAAAATTTAGAAATTTGATATTTAAGCTATTTAATAAACGATTATATGATTTTAAATTACTCAAGATTTAAGTTTAGTTTTTTAAAATAATTTAAGCTTACATTTAAATTTAGCAAAAAGGTTTGTTTAATTTGTTTTAAATTTATCTTGATAAAAATAAACATTTTATTAATAGATAAATACTTTTATAAATCATTTGACTTAATAATGAGCTCTACTAATTATGTAAATGTTTACAAATGAATTTTTAATAATGTCAACTTTATTTATGTATATGTGTGTTTGAATAAAATTTATGATTTGGAAATTTAAAATAAAGGTTTCAAAATATTTAAATTAAAATAAACATTTACTAATATTAATATAAAGTAAAATAATAGTAAGTAATCAAATATTTGTTAGTTTATGTTAAAAAAATAAATAAAAGAAAAATAAAAGTGAAACACATGTTAGAAAATAGAACTAAATACCTAAGACTAAAGTCATAGCAAAGGAAAAAAAAGAAAAAGAAAGAATAAGGTCTGTAAGTAATTTGTAGTGCAAGTTAATGCAAGGTAAAATTTAAAACACATATTTGTAAGTATACAAGACATAATAATTGAAGTATGCAGACAAGAATAGTAAAAAGAAACAAGTATGCAAAGCTAAACAAAATATCTTCATTCTAGTCAAATGAAATTGGTCAAAGTCTGAAAATAACTGTTCACTAAGATGTATATTATAGTTTGAACTAGAAACAATAAACAGATATTTATAAACATGTAGCTTCATATACAAGCTAAAGTTTGGCCTGCAGATTGTACACTTACACAGCTGTACATAATTATGCTTATGTTAACTAATGGAGGAACCAAATCTTAATCACTATCGTATCAGCACATAATTTTGTCAATTCAAGTGGATATAAATCTGTACCCTCAGATTAAAAAAAATAAAAATCTGCTATATCAAATACAAGTGAAACCTATACATAGGGTAACCTACAGCTGTTCAATAGTTTTCTTATATATATATATCCTACTATGTTAGTTCGTTCACAATCACTTAATAAATTTAGTAAACCAGAAAAGTAAGAAAGGTAGGCATATCTATTTTTACAAATTGAAAACAACACTCATGCAAGATGATTAGAGGATCAAAGTAAGGGCTATTTCCAGTTTTACAAGTTCAACAACTGTTTACAATCAGAGGTGCTCTGTCCCTCTTTTCAATGCAATGGTGAGTAACACCCTTTTTAAAAATTACTTAAGTTTAATCTGATGCATGCTAATGTCTGAATGCTTGACATATTGTGTGAATATTCATTTATTTCATTATCTGGGCAATGGTGAGTTGAAATTACTGCATATTGAATTATTAGTAAGTAACATCACAATCAAAACTTTTAAGTATAGTTGTTCTGTGCATATTTCTGCCTGAAGTTTAATTTAGCTGTAAATAGCTTGTTCTTATACTTAAGTATTTGGTTGTTAGATTTAAGTACCAGGATAACTATATTTTTAGGTTGATAAATGGCTCAAATTCTGTGTGATTGTGAAATAAGATAATAACAGGTTCTATATTCCTATAATGCATCCCTGTATGTAGAATTCAACTCAGGTGATTTAAAAACTTAACATTTCTTGATTTACTTGTTGTGATGACCTAAAATCTAATCAGGATATGTTGTCTTGATTATAAAGTGAAGATTTAAATTTAATACAGTTAAAATAACTTAAATTTGTTCTGGAAACTAAAGGAAACAGGGAGGCTTTAATTTATGTAAAATTCAAGTTTGCTAATTTAACAATTCAGCATCATGAATTGAATCTTTATACTTATTTTTATGTTAAGGGTTAAGGGTGTGGTAGTGGGTTTTCTCCTAAACCCAAAGGTTCTGCTGTGTATAAAAATTGATCACCACGGCCCATGTTGGTGATCGAGTGCAGGGACATTTGGGGTGGTGGTAGTTGGGTTGTTGTCGAATAAGGTGCTGGAGTTGTAGACCCACATATGAACGGAGAGTGGAGAACTCGAGGGTGACAGGTTTGGCAGTGGGATGTGTTGGTGTTTCAGGTTGCAGAGGGAAGTGTGTTTTTGTTTTCGAGCAAGTGGTTAGTATCTGGTGGTCGTGTTAGGATCTGGAGGTGACTGGCGTCGTGGGGGAGTGTCAGGGGATGGCCGAAGTTGGCAGGGGCCACGGTACACGTGCACCGTGCCAGTGAAGTATGGTAGTATTGTGTTTTTGGTGTGCAGTATTTGGTCTCAGGAAGCTCTCAAGTCACTCAAGTTGATTACTCGAAGCAATGTGATGGAAAACCCAAAGCAGAAATAGGTTGGCTCGAGTATTGTTATACAGTTTTTAGTGTGCAAGATTTGGACTCGGGGAAGTCTCGAGTAAATTGCATTTTTACTCGAAGCACAGAGGTAGATGACCCGAAGCATTTTGTTTAGGTTCAGGTGAAAGTTAAATTTCTACAGGTTGTATAAACAACCTGTACATTTAAATTTAAACTAAATTTAAGCAAAATTAAATGTATTTTAGTTGAAATCCTGATGTAATTGAATTTAAGTTAAGATTTTATAAAGTCTAAATCTAATTAGAAGTATAAATTCAAATTTATATTTTGAATCTTAAAAATGCAGTTTTAAAATATTTAGGGATTTCAGATTTAAAACATGAAAATTTCCAGATTTTAAATCAGAAACAAATTGTTGCTGCAGTTAAATATGATTTTTGTTAAAGTTTTGAATCAAATGGATATTTGAATTTTAAAGTTTAAATAGATTTAGATTTAAAAATCAAGTTCTGACTCTAGTTGTTAAATAAAGTTAAAGCGAAGTTTAAAATCAAAATAAATTGAGAAAGTCAAGTCTGCTTAGAATTCCAAAATCTGAAAATTTAAATTAGCTTACATATGAATATTTTAAGAATGAGTTCAAAATAAAATAGTTGACAAGTAATTTGATTTAATAAAAATTAACTTGATTTTGAGAATTCTTGATTTAAGATTTTTGAATGAAAAATGAATGAATTGTTTAACTTGAGGTTTACAAGTTAAATATTAATGTAAATTTGGAAATTTAAATTTGAATTAAAAATTCAAATAGTTTAATTTAAAAGATTTTAAATTGAATTTAAATTTTAATCATTTTGAATCTTCAATTCAAATGATATTTAAATTTAAAATGTAATGTTAATGAAGTCATTAATTAAAGAATGAATTATCTTAAGGATAATAGGGTAATTAAGGAATGACCTATGTATTAAAGTTAATAAATAAAGATCAATTAAGAAGTAAATTAAGAAATATTATTAAATGTAGACAATTAAGTAAGGACTATTAATTAGTTAATATATAGGATTAATTTTGGATAATTAATTAGACTAATTGGATAAGCTATTGTAAATTGTGAAGAAATTACTTGATTAAAGAATTAATTACTTATTGTAATTAATGTTGATAAAATGATTAATTTAAGTTAAGTTTAATTAAATTAAGAAATCATTTGATAAGTGTAATTACTAGTGTATGCAATGGAGCATAATTACTTCTGTTAATTACTGAATGTAATTAGTGGAAGATGATATGTTAATAAGTAATTTGGATAGTTACTTTTGAAATTAATCAGAGGATTAATTAATGGAGATAATTAATTATGGAATAATTAATTTATTTATATGAGTAATTAAGGATAATTAATTACTGGTAGATATTAATCAAAGGTGATTAATAATTATGTTTAATTAAAGATTAATCACTTAATGTGATTAATAAAGTAATTTAATCAGAATTAGAGATCATTAATTAATAAAATTAATGATGTAAATTAAGAATTGTTTAATTAAGTAATAATAAATAAAGAGGAGATTAATTTATTAAGAATAAATGTAATTAATGATAAATGAAGTAATTAAAAGTTAATTACCGAGAATGATTTAGAATAATTAATTTGTAAAATTTATTAAAGACTAATTACTTACTATAATTAGAAAATGATTAATTAGAGGAGTTAATCAAGATAAATATCTAGAGATAAATTAATTTGTATAAATTTACTTATTGGTTGTATAAGCAGGATTTATAGATAAAGTAATTTACTTTAAATTAATTAGAGATAGAAGTAGTTAATTTAATTCATTTTAAATTAATTACAAATGGTATGTTTATAAATCACTGCTTATAAATAAATGATATTGATATTTCATTTGATATGAGATGGGTAATATCTTCTGATACTTGGTTTAAGTAGGATAATATTTAATTATCTGATGGATGGAAATATTGATTATCTGTATGTGAGATGATGTGATTATTTATTGTGATATTATGAATTATCTATCTGTGTGTATATTGATTATGTTGAATTAAACTGTTAAGACTAAATAGACAACTTGGCCCTAAAAGACACGTTTTGGATTTCGATGAGACCGGGATCGGGCTTTCCTTATTTGGAATATCCGAAAACCACATCGATTCCAAATTAACGATGGGTCGTGAATCTGAAGTGAAGATGAAGAATCAGAGTGCAAGGGTTGTCGTCGTTAACTCTGAGGGTGATTCCAAAATGAGTGTAACGAGATAATGCCTTCGGTTTCGTTCGAACCCGGAACGAACTTGTATGGATTGAATGCTTTAAACACATCGTCAGGTGGGCGATGAGCATTCTAAGTAATGTTTTCTATAAAGGTAATCGTAGCCTCATGCCTCATCAACCTGGAATGGCTAAAACAGGGGAGGTGCAGCAAGGTTAGGTGGGTCATGCCCATGCAGGACAAGATTTTCCCCTGTCTAGAAGGCCCTTTTTATTCAGCTTTGTGGGCGGTTGTATGTACACCAACTGCGGGGTTATCTTGTTCGGGACTGTTCAGTAAGGAATGGTTCCGGCCTTGTGTTGCAGGGGATGAAGGGAGTAATCCTCGGTACGTTGATCTAGGCCACATACTGTGACGGGCGGTACCCCAGTAGCCCTTCCATTGTATGGAATCCACAATCCAATAAGTGCCAACGGTTTTGATTGTATTACCCACTTTTGCGGCTAGTAGCTGGAATTTAATGAATGTAACAATTTCGGCTATTTTCTATTTACTTGAAAACCCTAGACCTATTATAATATCACAGAATTTCCTATCAAATGTTTTGGTTAGCGTAAGGTAAAAACTTTTCCATGTTTATGTGTGGGAAGTCTTACGTGATACCTTTTGTTTTCAAAGGATTTTCAAAGTTAAACAACTTTAACCTGTTACTCATACCAGACCCATGTCTGACCCGGAGTTTATTTTTGTTTTTCATAAACTCTCGGGTACCCAAATTTTTACGGGTAGCCAAGGGATTCAGGTTAGCTTTGACGAATTCTGGAGGAGCAATGGAGCAGGTGGCTTCAGTGTTGTAGATATATATAGTTCCGCTGTGTTAGTATCTCTGAGTCATTTGTTTGAGTTGAGTTGTATTAACTAGACAGGTGTTTATAACTGTCTATTATGTGATGTATTATCTATATAACTCTGATTGATGTTGTATATTATGTAAATACTTATATAATATATTATAGTTTATTCGTTCCGCTGTGAGATTCTGATGTTGTTGTTCTTTCTTCTCTATCTTTTCTATTTTTCTCACCTCTTTCTTTTCTTATTAACGATACTCCTTCCTGGGCGTAGGAAGCGGGGTCGTTACAGTGGTATCAGAGCGCTAGGTTGAGTGAATACCTACGCTCTTAAGTGATTTCTTCTTGAGAGAGCGTATTTGTAATTTTGATATATATATATTTTTATATTATTTCTACCTATTTGTTGGGTTACCTGTTCAGGTTTTCCAATATGTTATAAAGGTAGATAGGTAGTGGTGTGTGTAACACAACTATCAATGGTTGGAAGAGTAATTGTTGAGACTGTAGGCCTAATACTGTCTCGAGTAAGTTTTGGATGGTGTAAGGATTTCATTGATCCCTGAAGGAAACCTGTTGAGGTTCGGAGTTCATCTTTGAAGTGTAAGAGTTTGGTTGAGCTAAAGTTTGGATCTGTCGAGTGGACAGAAGTAAGTCAAGATATTTTGATACATCAAGGTGTAGTAGCTGTGTGATGAGACACAGTGACTATGGATATCTCCGACGATGTTTCTTTGGAACATGTAAGGAGAAGTGACTGCTTCAGTGTTGTGGCTGTGTTCAGCAGGGTGTTTCTGTTTGGTTAGAGGTCCGAGTTTCTCGAAGAGCTTTAGATAGGAAATCTTAGCATCTGTGGCAGTAATTCAGCTTGGGATGTTTTTGGTGTTGGCAAGAGATCTTCTGGCTTAGCAGTTTTTCTGTAATGGAATTCAGAAGTAATTATGTAAACCCGTTTCTTCGATGGATTGGCCACATAAGTTGTAAGCTGTTCTGATTTGTAAAAAGAGAGAGCAGTTTCCTTTGGAATTTGGCTGTATCGATCGCAAAAGTGACTTGCAATAGTTTGGGTGTTCTTTTGGAGTTTCAGAGATTTTTCTAGATGTCTTCTGGAAGTTAGGGTTTTGTTAACATCTGGAAATTGAGTTTGGTGAAGCAGCTCAGAATTTTGGTGGAACTTCCGAGTTTTATTTTTGGAATGTGTTGACCAGTCTGTGCTTGAGATCATCATCGGCATTTTCATCTGTTCAGTCAGAGTGGCGCAATGGAAGCATGGTGGTAGCTGTTTTAGTTTGGAAGCAATTGGATATTGCAGTGTTTGGATTAGAGAGTTCTACGGGAAATTTCTCAGAATCTGAGACCAGATTGGAGTGCACCTGTTTTATCTCTCCGGACGAGAGAAGTGAGTTATGTTTTCTGAGTTTTGGTTGATCTTGGAAAGATCGTTGGATTGTCTTTGGTTTAGTTTGTCTATAGGGCATCAACAAGGATTGAGCTAATCAGAAAGATGAAGGAAGCCCAGGATCGTCCGAAGAGTTTTGTGGATTAGAGACGAAGGAATTTGGCGTCCGTAATCGGGGCTTTGATTTTGGATAAGTGCTTGGTCTTCAGGATTGAATTGTCAGTTTGGATAACTGGAATTCGGAGTGTTTCACGTATCTCTGAGGGAGTACGTGTAAGATCAATCTTTGATTTTAGAATCAGCAGTTCAGAGAGTTGTAGTGTTGGGTCAGACTTGAGTCTGGTTTGATATTTTGATTTGTTTTGTAGATTTAGATGAGTGGAAACTCTGTAGTTTAGTAGCAGTATTGGTTGTTTGGATTCTATAGGGCGAGTAACCCGGTATTTTATACTTAGGGAAACTCGAGAAAATTTTATTTAGAATTTTGTCTGGATAGTTAGATTTGTTTGTTTGGATGAATTGGTTGTTATGATTGTTAGTTTATGTTGATATATGCTTGTGTTTCGTATTTAAATTTTTAATTGGATTATTAAATTACCTTTGTTTTAAATTTCGGGGACGAAATTCTTTTAAGGGGGGAAGAATGTGATATCCCGGAAATTTGGGACAATATCAGTTTAATAATCTACATTAAAAATTAAATTGATTTGATAATATTTGTAATAATATATGAATTGATTTATTAATCTTCTTTTAAATAAATATTTAACTGATAATTTATCTTTTAAAAGTTAATCAAATTGCCTTCTATTTATAATGTATATATATGTATATATTGTACATGGAAAATCTTTGTTTTAAATTTATTAAAAATAGACATGTTTTTAATTCTAATATTTTTGAAAATTTAGAAATTTGATATTTAAGCTATTTAATAAATGATTATATGATTTTAAATTACTCAAGATTTAAGTTTAGTTGTTTAAAATAATTTTAGCTTACATTTAAATTTAGCAAAAAGGTTTGTTTAATTTGTTTTAAATTTATCTTGATAAAAATAAACAGTTTATTAATAGATAAATACTTTTACAAATCATTTGACTTAATAATGAGCTCTATTAATTATGTAAATGTTTACAAATGAATTTTTGATAATGTCAACTTTATTTATGTATATGTGTGTTTGAATAAAATTTATGATTTGGAAATTTAAAATAAAGGTTTCAAAATATTTAAATTAAAATAAACATTTACTAATATTAATATAAAGTAAAATAATAGTAAGTAATCAAATATTTGTTAGTTTATGTTAAAAAAATAAATAAAAGAAAAATAAAAGTGAAACACATGTTAGAAAATAGAACTAAATACCTAAGACTAAAGTCATAGCAAAGGAAAAAAAAAGAAAAAGAAAGAATAAGGTCTGTAAGTAATTTGTAGTGCAAGTTAATGCAAGGTAAAATTTAAAACACATATTTGTAAGTATACAAGACATAATAATTGAAGTATGCAGACAAGAATAGTAAAAAGAAACAAGTATGCAAAGCTAAACAAAATATCTTCATTCTAGTCAAATGAAATTGGTCAAAGTCTGAAAATAACTGTTCACTAAGATGTATATTATAGTTTGAACTAGAAACAATAAACAGATATTTATAAACATGTAGCTTCATATACAAGCTAAAGTTTGGCCTGCAGATTGTACACTTACACAGCTGTACATAATTATGCTTATGTTAACTAATGGAGGAACCAAATCTTAATCACTATCGTATCAGCACATAATTTTGTCAATTCAAGTGGATATAAATCTGTACCCTCAGATTAAAAAAAATAAAAATCTGCTATATCAAATACAAGTGAAACCTATACATAGGGTAACCTACAGCTGTTCAACAGTTTTCTTATATATATATATCCTACTATGTTAGTTCGTTCACAATCACTTAATAAATTTAGTAAACCAGAAAAGTAAGAAAGGTAGGCATATCTATTTTTACAAATTGAAAACAACACTCATGCAAGATGATTAGAGGATCAAAGTAAGGGCTATTTCCAGTTTTACAAGTTCAACAACTGTTTACAATCAGAGGTGCTCTGTCCCTCTTTTCAATGCAATGGTGAGTAACACCCTTTTTAAAAATTACTTAAGTTTAATCTGATGCATGCTAATGTCTGAATGCTTGACATATTGTGTGAATATTCATTTATTTCATTATCTGGGCAATGGTGAGTTGAAATTACTGCATATTGAATTATTAGTAAGTAACATCACAATCAAAACTTTTAAGTATAGTTGTTCTGTGCATATTTCTGCCTGAAGTTAAATTTAGCTCTAAATAACTTGTTCTTATACTTAAATATTTGGTTGTTAGATTTAAGTATCAGGATAACTATGTTTTTAGGTTGATAAATGGCTCAAATTCTGTGTGATTGTGAAATAAGATAATAACAGGTTCTATATTCCTGTAATGCATCCCTGTATGTAGAATTCAACTCAGGTGATTTAAAAACTTAACATTTCTTGATTTACTTGTTGTGATGACCTAAAATCTAATCAGGATATGTTGTCTTGATTATAAAGTGAAGATTTAAATTTAATACAGTTAAAATAACTTAAATTTGTTCTGGAAACTAAAGGAAACAGGGAGGCTTTAATTTATGTAAAATTCAAGTTTGCTAATTTAACAATTCAGCATCATGAATTGAATCTTTATACTTATTTTTATGTGAAGGGTTAAGGGTGTGGTAGTGGGTTTTCTCCTAAACCCAAAGGTTCCGCTGTGTATAAAAATTGATCACCACGGCCTATGTTGGTGATCGAGTGCAGGGACATTTGGGGTGGTGGTAGTTGGGTTGTTGTCGAACAAGGTACCGGAGTTGTAGACCCACATATGAATGGAAAGTGGAGAACTCGAGGGTGACAGGTTTGGCAGTGGGATGTGTTGGTGTTTCAGGTTGCAGAGGGAAGTGTGTTTTTGTTTTCGAGCAAGTGGTTAGTATCTGGTGGTCGTGTTAGGATCTGGAGGTGACTGGCGTTGTGGGGGAGTGTCAGTGGATGGCCGGAGTTGGCAGGGGCCACGGTGCACGTGCACCGTGCCAGTGAAGTATGGTAGTATTGTGTTTTTGGTGTGCAGTATTTGGTCTCAGGAAGCGCTCGAGTCACTCGAGTTGATTACTCGAAGCAATGTGATGGAAAACCCGAAGCAGAAATAGGTTGGCTCGAGTATTGTTATACAGTTTTTAGTGTGCAAGATTTGGACTCGGGGAAGTCTCGAGTAAATTGCATTTTTACTCGAAGCACAGAGGTAGATGACCCGAAGCATTTTGTTTAGGTTCAGGTGAAAGTTAAATTTCTACAGGTTGTATAAACAACCTGTACATTTAAATTTAAACTAAATTTAAGCAAAATTAAATGTATGTTAGTTGAAATCCTGATGTAATTGAATTTAAGTTAAGATTTTATAAAGTCTAAATCTAACTAGAAGTATAAATTCAAATTTATATTTTGAATCTTAAAAATGCAGTTTTAAAATATTTAGGGATTTCAGATTTAAAACATGAAAATTTCCAGATTTTAAATCAGAAACAAATTGTTGCTGCAGTTAAATATGATTTTTGTTAAAGTTTTGAATCAAATGGATATTTGAATTTTAAAGTTTAAATAGATTTAGATTTAAAAATCAAGTTCTGACTCTAGTTGTTAAAGAAAGTTAAAGCGAAGTTTAAAATCAAAATAAATTGAGAAAGTCAAGTTTGCTTAGAATTCAAAATCTGAAAATTTAAATTAGCTTAAATATGAATATTTTAAGAATGAGTTCAAAATAAAATAGTTGATAAGTAATTTTATTTAACAAAAATTAACTTGATTTTGAGAATTCTTGATTTAAGATTTTTGAATGAAAAATGAATGAATTGTTTAACTTGAGGTTTGCAAGTTAAATATTAATGTAAATTTGGAAATTTAAATTTGAATTAAAAATTCAAATAGTTTAATTTAAAAGATTTTAAATTGAATTTAAATTTTAATCATTTTGAATCTTCAATTCAAATGATATTTAAATTTAAAATGTAATGTTAATGAAGTCATTAATTAAAGAATGAATGATCTTAAGGATAATAGGGTAATTAAGGAATGACCTATGTATTAAAGTTAATAAATAAAGATCAATTAAGAAGTAAATTAAGAAATATTATTAAATGTAGACAATTAACTAAGGATTATTAATTAGTTAATATATAGGATTAATTTTGGATAATTAATTAGATTAATTGGATAAGCTATTGTAAATTGTGAAGAAATTACTTGATTAAAGAATTAATTACTTATTGTAATTAATGTTGATAAAATGATTAATTTAAGTTAAGTTTAATTAAATTAAGAAATCATTTGATAAGTGTAATTACTAGTGTATGCAATGGAGCATAATTACTTAATGAAGTAATTAATGTTAATTACTGAATGTAATTAGTGGAAGATGATATGTTAATAAGTAATTTGGATAGTTACTTTTGAAATTAATCAGAGGATTAATTAATGGAGATAATTAATTATGGAATAATTAATTTATTTATATGAGTAATTAAGGATAATTAATTATTGGTAGATATTAATAAAAGGTGATTAATAATTATGTTTAATTAAAGATTAATCACTTAATGTGATTAATAAAGTAATTTAATCCGAATTAGAGATCATTAATTAATAAAATTAATGATGTAAATTAAGAATTGTTTAATTAAGTAATAATAAATAAAGAGGAGATTAATTTATTAAGAATAAATGTAATTAATGATAAATGACGTAATTAAAAGTTAATTACTAAGAATGATTTAGAATAATTAATTTGTAAAATTTATTAAAGACTAATTACTTACTGTAAT
Source organism: Allium cepa (assembly GCA_030765085.1). Taxonomy (NCBI): domain Eukaryota; kingdom Viridiplantae; phylum Streptophyta; class Magnoliopsida; order Asparagales; family Amaryllidaceae; genus Allium; species Allium cepa. The sequence goes on along the minus strand of CM060941.1, from coordinate 207,622,437 downwards.
TAGAAAATGATTAATTAGAGGAGTTAATCAAGATAAATATCTAGAGATAAATTAATTTGTATAAATTTACTTATTGGTTGTATAAGCAGGATTTATAGATAAAGTAATTTACTTTAAATTAATTAGAGATAGAAGTAGTTAATTTAATTCATTTTAAATTAATTACAAATGGTATGTTTATAAATCATTGCTTATAAATAAATGATATTGATATTTCATTTGATATGAGATGGGTAATATCTTATGATACTTGGTTTAAGTAGGATAATATTTAATTATCTGATGGATGGAAATATTGATTATCTGTATGTGAGATGATGTGATTATTTATTGTGATATTATGAATTATCTATCTGTGCGTATATTGATTATGTTGAATTAAACTGTTAAGACTAAATAGGCAACTTGGCCCTAAAAGACAAGTTTTGGATTTCGATGAGACCGGGATCGGGTTTTCCTTATTTGGAATATCCGAAAACCACATCGATTCCAAATTAACGATGGGTCGTGAATCTGAAGTGAAGATGAAGAATCAGAGTGCAAGGGTTGTCGTCGTTAACTAAGAGGGTGATTCCAAAATGAGTGTAACGAGATAATGCCTTCGGTTTCATTCGAACCCGGAACGAACTTGTATGGATTGAATGCTTTCAACACATTGTCAGGTGGGCGATGAGCATTCTAAGTAATGTTTTCTATAAAGGTAATCGTAGCCTCAAGGCTCATCAACCGGGAATGGCTAAAACAGGGGAGGTGCAGTAAGGTTAGGTGGGTCATGCCCAAGCAGGACAAGATTTTCCCCTGTCTAGATGTCCCTTTTTATTCGGCTTTGTGGGCGGTTGGATGTACACCAACTGCGGGGTTATCTTGTTCGCGACTGTTCAGTAAGGAATGGTTCCGGCCTTGTGTTGCAGGGGATGAAGGGAGTAATCCTCGGTACGTTGATCTAGGCCACGTACTGTGACGGGCGGTACCCCAGTAGCCCTGCCATTGTATGGAATCCACAATCCAATAAGTGCCAACGGTTTTGATTGTATTACCCACTTTTGTGGCTAGTAGTTGGAATTTAATGAATGTAACAATTTCGGCTATTTTCTATTTACTTGAAAACCCTAGACCTATTATAATATCACAAAATTTCCTATCAAATGTTTTGGTTAGCGTAAGGTAAAAACTTTTCCATGTTTATGTGTGGGAAGTCTTATGTGATACCTTTTGTTTTCAAAGGATTTTCAAAGTTAAACAACTTTAACCTGTTACTCATACCAGACCCATGTCTGACCCAGAGTTTATTTTTGTTTTTCATAAACTCTCGGGTATCCAAATTTTTACGGGTAGCCAAGGGATTCAGGTTAGCTTTGACGAATTCTGGAGGAGCAATGGAGCAGGTGGCTTCAGCGTTGTAGATATATATAGTTCCGTTGTGTTAGTATCTCTGAGTCATTTGTTTGAGTTGAGTTGTATTAACTAGACATGTGTTTATAACTGTCTATTATGTGATGTATTATCTATATAACTCTGATTGATGTTGTATATTATGTAAATACTTATATAATATATTATAGTTTATTCGTTCCACTGTGAGATTCTGATGTTGTTGTTCTTTCTTCTCTATCTTTTCTATTTTTCTCACCTCTTTCTTTTCTTATTAACGATACTCCTTCCTGGGCGTAGGAAGCGGGGTCGTTACAGACCACTTAACTCTTTAGAAGTCTTTTGATTAGTTGAGTGGTGGCTACGTAGGGCCATAGCCACGATGAGGAAGAGACAGACTAACTAGAATATTTGTATTGTAGGCCTAACGAAGCAGTGCTTTATAGATATAGAAAATCCACGACCAAGTTTCTTACAAGGCAGGCCTTGTTAGCGGGATACAAATAGTAGACAGAATGATTACGTAGACCTCAATATATGCATTGGGTGGTACATTGTGGATGTCCGAACACTAGTATAGACTAGTGAGAACGCAAGTTACGTTTTCATAGTAAGTAGTGGAGCGTCTGTATTGTAGGCCTTATGAAGTGCTCCTTTACAGATGTAGTTACAGAATGCTCTCGAAGCTAGACGATGAAGCACTTTTTGAGGAGGATACGGAAGGTACCATGGGTGTTACCTAGGACCAATACGGTCATTGGGAATATATCTATATCTATATGTATGTATATATCAATTATTAGGTTTTAATCTACTATGGAGTAGATGTGCATGGTTCACGAACAGAGGCGAGAGTATTGTAACCTAATGAACCTTATATAAGAGTAAATGGAAATAAAACGATATATGTAGAATTAAGCCTAGAAGTATTTAATTTATTCATTCACCAGAACTTTTGTTCTGACGCCGTCCTCATAACATCCTACGAGTTAGGTAGATGGTAGAGACTTCTCAATGACGCTTGCTTAGAAATTGTTACTATTTGGTGAGTATTTACTAACTATTATATTTTAGTCAATTCCGCTGCGAGGTAATAAATTAGGCTCTAATATATTTTTCTTTACCTACTTGCAGGATACCAAATACCCAATTCAGGCTTTAGTTGGCTTGGTGTTTAGCATTTGTGCGAAAAAGCCGGACCATTGGGATTTGGGTTGTTACATTGGTTACAATTGTAAATAATGAATAAATTAAATGATGCATTTAATGATGAGATTATATGTAATTGATTGGAATAGGCTAATATAGAATATAAAATCATTTTGTTATAACCCTTGGTTGTAAATGATAAGTTAATAAATATGAACTATTATTATAAACAACGGTTGTAATTATCTTTTGATTAATTTGTCTGTTTGAATATTAAATGGGTAATGGAATTAAGGCAATTGAATGTTGGAACTATATGTTGTTAATTGAAATTGAATATAACCAGTGATGTATAAGTAGTCATAACATTTGTTGTTGGTAATAAACTGATAAATATGATTAAATTACTTAAAGGTAATAATTGTTCGCTTATCATCTCATTATTTAATATGTTTAAAATTAATTTGGAAATCAATGAAAATTTAGGTAATTAATTATTGTAGTTAATATGGTAAAAGATGTTAATGCTAAAATAATAAATGTAATAATATGTGCTTATTAATATAATTCATAAGTTATTGTTGATTGAATAATAAGTATGATAAAATAGGTTTGAATGTAATTGGATGAGAATTAGATGCATAGTTAATGGCATTTAACCTTTTAAATATGATAAAGGGAAACAAATTAATATTGCATTAATTGATATAACATCTTTTAATTAAGATAAGCTGTAACAATCCGTAACTTTTAACAACTTTACAATGGCAATATTTTGAATTTCGACAAAAAATACAAAATAATTTTTTTTGAATTTGTGCTGTTGAGTGTTTTATTTGACCAAATTTAATAGAATAATTTTTTTGTGAAATTTCAAATTTTGGTCAAGCTAGTCAAAAATTGACTTTTGGTTGAAATTTTGAATTTGAATTTTAAAATTGGATTCTTTTTATATGGTACTAGACTGAATTCTGATCTTCCCTCCATTTTTTTTCTTCAAAATCAAATTTCTATTGCTCTAAAAATTTGAATTACTATGAAAAATTAACATAGATTGGTAGTGTTTAGTTGTGTTTTATTTGGCTAAGGCATATTGGGCTAGTTTGGTCCAATGGACCATGTTTAACCAAGAGACTCTAGTCAGTCATGTGACTATTCCTTTGCCTACGACCTTATGTTTCATATCTGATGACATCCGTACATAATTTTTCTCCTGAAAAACTTTCTTTGCACACTTTTTCTTTCTCCTCAAAATCAACAGAGAACTCTAGATCTAAAACTCCAAAAACCTCACAAATCAATACTCCTTTCCTCCTCTCCTTCAACCCTTCCTCCTCCCAAATAGCCACCGCCCTCTCCACCATCTCCAAGGCTATCTCCTTCCACATTTCCTCTCCATTTCTTTCTCCTTTTCTCCTTCTTTTCCCCTTCCCTATTTTCCCTTATTCTTCCCCTTATTTCCAAGGATTCCATATTCCATTAAACTACTCCAAATAAATTAATTTTTCTTGAGACCACGAATAATTTCAAGGCAACAACTTTATTGTTGAACCCTTCTTCACATTTCGAAAATTTCTATATCAAAAACTCCATTTTTCAAGTACTTTCTCGGCTCCAGTTTTGATCGAAAATACCCTATATTGTATCAATCACATCTACTTAAGAAATGAACCAAATTATGTGATTCTTTTTTCAAACCATTTATTTTTCTAGTGCCTTCAACTTTTTTAGATCTATTCTTCAAATTCCTTACTTTGTTATGCCAAAAACTCAAAATCTTTTTGAAGTATTTTTGAACTCAAATTTTCAACTCAAAAAACACCTCTGTTTGTGTTGATCATGACTTCCTCATGCTGAAGCTTTTTGAGTGATTCATTTTTTAAAAGTGGAGAGAAAAGAATTTATAACAAATTTCTAGTTAGTCACTTTTAAAGATTTAATGCTATTCTGGTCCGAATATTTTCTTAAAGATGGCCTAGTTTTAAGTTTGCCCATAGTTTAGACATGGGTTGGTTGGAAGTTGGAAGTAATGTTTATTGATTTGTAGTCGTGTCCAAGATTTATTATATTTTCTTTTCATTTGGATCTTTGCTAGGAATCCCAATATTGCTCCATTTTTATCATCACCTTCGTAGCCCTGAAAGGTGAGCAAACACTCACAACCACTAGATTTTCATATGTTAGTTAAATTGAATTTATGATGTGATTAGAAATTGATTGGTTGATGTTTAGTATATTTTAAATTATCATTCCAATTAAAACTGACTTTTATTGAATTTAATTTCCATTTAATTTAATATTGAAATTTAAATTGCCAGTTAAATACCTGTTAATGATAACTAGTAAATTGTTGGTAGTTATTGGTTGATTTCAATGATGATTGTGCTGTGTGTTCAATTGTTGATATTCAGGTGATTGAATGGATGTTATCGGTTGACGTTTTTGATGATTGTATGTTAAATATGTCTATATCTTTGTTATCTCTATGGGTTGAAATGATACATACTTGAACGATCTTATAGATTAGGGAAAAATCATTATGGGTTGAAATGATAAACTAGTGCAATTTTCATTTATTTGGAAATGTTGATTTTTGATACTGGTTGAAATGATATACCCATATAATTTGTTGAATTTGGATTTTATTTTGAATTGAATTATTCGAAGTGTTTAAGTTAATTACAACTTTGGATTTGTTTTAGTTAGGTGATTAAGATCGATATTTCGAATTGTTTGAAACCCTTTAAATAATTATATTCACGTTGTACACTTAATAAGAGATGAAAATCCCATAACATCTATGAAATCATTGCGCTAATATTTCTATTTTACTTATTCTGATTTGACTTACATAAGAACTTTAGTTCTAACTTGAGTGTTTTTTCTTTTCATTACGCTCTGGCAAGTCTGAGCTTTTTTAGTGTATTGAAGACTATTTTCTAGAGGATGAAGACGAAGATTCAATATATTTTGTTATTTATTATTCCACTGCGTTCTTGTTTCGCTGCATTATTTGTATTTTCTGATGTATGTATAACTCTGACTTGAATTGTAAAAGTGTAATCAAATGTTATTTGTAAAGCAGCTTCATGAACTGTTTAGTTGCAACAGTGTAATCCCATATTGTTTTTTTCTTATTTACCCATTAATAATCCTCCCTTTTGAATGGTTTGAGTCTAAGATGTGTGGTCTATTGTCGATTTGATCGTCCAAAACGATGGGTCGTTACAGTTGGTATCAGAGGCAGGTTTAGGCACACCTTAGCCTGTTGGGGTTAACTCATTAGAGATATGGTGGTAATATCCTAGAATGAGTTGTCTAAGTGTATATACGAGAGCGTTATTTATTGATGTTATAAAATGTTTATATAAGTTTTGAAATGAAATAATTTTTCCTAATATTATATGTTATATATAAAGGAATAATTTTTTATAACTATTATAGTTATTTTTAATGTGTTTGATTCGTGAAATAGTAACATTTAATTATTATCATTTATTGTTGGTATGTTGTATTTAGTCAGCTTATAAGCATTGGCTAATTATTGTTGATTTAATTTATGGACTAAACACTAGTTTAGTAATTTTGCATTAAAGAGAATAAAATGAATAATTAGGATATTTTGTTATGAAATTGAAATTTTTGGTTGTTAATATTGTTATTTGTTGATTGATAATTTCAACTATTGAGATAAAATGGAATATCTGGATATTTTGGATAGTCAAAACTTCTGAATTAATATATGAGTTGAAATATAGAAATTTTGTTGAATTATGTAGATGAATTTGGTATCCTTAAATTGAAAGCAAGTGAAACAAGGTTAAATTTGTTATATCTATGTTAGTAAATGAATATAATTGTTGTATACATTATTAGCATGTAATGTAATAATATACAAGTGTGAACTTTAAGCCTTGGCATGTTTAAGTCGAAATGGTGATAAAGGAGAAACTGTAAATGAGATTTTTAAAAAATGGTTATGAACTTAATTAATTTATGAAATGTGGCATAAATAAATTTGAAAAATAAGTGAAAACTAATTGGATAAATGAATATGAACTAAAAGTGAAATGATTTTAAATAAAGTCATGACTAGTAAATTGTTTATGAAATAAACGGATGTTGCAATAAATGTAGTATTAAATGAGAAATATTACATGTGAAATTGAATTTAATTTAAAAATGAATAGAAATACAAACAATATTATGAGAATAAATATATTAATGTTTTATATTAAATGGAGAAATTCCGTGAAATGAATATTAAAGTATGAAGTGATATTTGTGTTAATCAATGAGATTAATAATGAGTTTAAATCAAAATGTAACGGTGATGAAACAAATTGGAATAAGTACGTAAGTTGTACATATATTATTTTATTCTCATAATTAATTTGATCCGGATTTGAGTACACAAGTTTGAGGTGAATTACCCCATTTCATATTAGGATTTTTCATTCGACTCTTGATGGCGAATATTTGATACAGATTTTTGATTTGATTCTAAAATTCACTATCATAGTGTATGGACATGCAAGGAGAATGTTGGTTTCTAATCAAGAAACCTTATCAAAGTCCGCATTAGGGAAGTTGAATGAACAATACTAGTTCGAAAGCGAACTTGTGTGATCGAACGAGCGATCGAATGTGATTTTATGAAGTGATGACATATGCACATCTTATGTTCTAATATTATTTATATGCTTTGATGTTGAAATTGAAAGTTGTTGGGTTGGATATTCTTTGTAATGTAAATTGCAAATTTCCTTTTATGCAAAACTACTATTAATTTAAAACCATTTTACAAAACTATTTTCTTTTATTTTTCTTATACAAACTAGTTTATTCTATTTTATATACAAAACTATTTTACAAACTATTTTATTTACAAACTATATATATACAAACTATTTTACAAACTATACTATATATATAAAACTATTCTAAATTCAAAACCTTTAATAAAGCAAAGATGTTCAATCCTATATGGCTCTTCATACAGCGAAATTGATTTGGGAAAATTTGATTCTTATATAAGATGGACTTTATATAAGTATATGGTGATTTGGAAGACTATTGATTTTGGAGGGTATTCGATCTGAAGAGAAAAATCTTATACACAACGGAATTTATAAAAGAATGGTTTGATATATTCGAGATCATTGATTTTGGAAAGTACTCTATCTGAAAATGAAATCTTACATATAATGTAATTTATATAAGTTTGATAGTTGAAGTTATGATTTTGATTGAGTATTATATATGGTATGTTATAATTTCGAAGTAAAAGGAATGGGGAAGTACTCTCTACGAAGAAGTATAGTATGATATGCTTCGACCTAGATGGACTTAGGGAATCCAGGAATGGATTCGATCGATGAACCCTAATATACTTGGGTGAATTCAAAAATGGATCCGAACCGATATAATTGTCCGAACTTAAGCTCATGAGTTCCTTGATTTTTTTCCAAAGTAGATGGTTCTTTAGTTTATCCAATGGAGGCTCTTTCGATCCTAGGATATGTTGTTTATGGATCTTCCGGGAAGGATGTGCATCCATTGCGTAAATCACTGAATCAATAGTTACCATTGCAGCAGGAGTCTATGGTCCCTTATTTGTGAAATGGCTACGATATTTTTTGAAATCCGAAAGGTGATAGTATCTTCTGGAAAGTTTTGTGTCCATTGCGTAAACACTGGATCAGCAGCGGGCCACTGCTATCGTAACATTATCATTTAACATCAGATATTGAGTGGTACTTCTCATACATATTTTTAAGTATTTTAACTGGGTGTTGAAAAAAGTCTACTAAGTACTTGAAGATTACGATTCTTACGCCCGATCAACGTATGACCATAGTATGCAAGAACGAGGATAAACCTGTTAAAACATCGAGTTATAAAAGTATTTTAATAAAGTATTATATAAAAGATATTTGAGTCATTTTTCCATTTCTAAATACTTTAAAATGTTTAAAATGTTATTTGTTTATGTACAACATGGTTAAGTAGTAAATTATTAGTGTTGTAAATAATGTGAATAGTTATTAATTAAATAAAACATATTTAAAGTTAATGATTATTGATTTATTAATGTTGTTTAAAAGTAGATTTAAAACTAATAAAATTTATGAATAATGGATTTAAGGTTTTCAATAACTTATTTTTAAATATAAGTAATGTTGTAAATAATTGTTTTCTTATAGTTTACATATATTTTTAAAGATGTTATTCAAAAAAAAATTATGTGGTATTTTTAAATGAAGCAAGAAATTTTATAGATGAAATTTTTTCGTTAAGTGTTAAAGTATTAAAGATGATTGATTTGCAAATGAAGTTTTCAAATGAATATTTCAAGTAAAATTTATATTTGTTTCTACGAATATATAATATAAAGATACTATATAAATGGGAAAAAACGATTTGAGAAGTTTTATTAAAAGCAATATACTTGACCAATAAATTTGAGTCTCTATTTTGGAACTATGGTTTGAAATATTTACTTGATTTCGAAGCACTAATAGTGAATTTACAGGTTTATTCACTATTTGAATGTTTGTTTAAACCGTAATAAATGTTTTTCCATGAATTGAATATCATTTTAAACAAGTGTGTAAAATTAATTATGAAGATATGAAATTTTATACTTTGGTTTGGATATTTAATGTAAGATTTGAGTATAATATTAGTTTCAGTTTAATAATTTTGGGTTAAACTTATTTTAAAATAATGAGTCTAATAAACTATCGAATTTATGGAACTTTGTTAAAAAAGGCTTATCCTAATATTTTGATATAACTTCTAACATTGTTTAAGCTTTTTGAAAAATTCTTGCATAATGCTATGAAGATGTTTTAAATATATCTTATATTCATACTAAGTGAATAAGGTTAAATTTTTTAATTGAACTTTTAGATATATTGAAATATTTCTTTTCTCTTCAAGGGCGAATACCAATAGCTTGTGTAACATTCAGTTACGTTCCTAAGATATATATATATATATATATATATATATATAACTTACGAGAAATGTCTAATAAATTGAAACGTCAATATTATATGTAATGGAATATTATACAAGAAAAACTTAAGTAATGGAAGTGTTCAATGAAATTATTTCTAAATAAGAATTTTGATGCACAAGAAATGTTATGAATGTAAGTTAATATTGTCAAATAATTTATGTGAGTACATGAAAGAAAGAAAAAGACATTGTATGAATGAAAAAGAAAAAGTAAACAATGATGTGAAAAGAAATCAACTAAATAAACTTAAATAATGTGTGGAAATTCTTGGCTGTTTTGGCTTATGAGATGTTTAGAAAGGATACTTCTAATTGTTTAAGATTGTATGGATAGTCTATTGAGTACTTAATAAAGGCTGTTGAGCGTAGGATACACTTGATAGTTTATTCCTCACCCTTGTACTATCAATAGTTTCTAAACTAAACAAACCATTGATTTTGGTTGCCATGAATGCATGATGGATTCTGTGGTTGCATATAATGGTTGTATTGTTTGTTTGTATATGTTTTATAGTGATTTGCTTTTGTTGAAAACTGTACAACTTAAATATTTCTCTTTTTGCATAATTATTAACCTATTTTGGATTATATAAGTGAAATACAGGTTTATGTAAGCAATAACTACTGCTTTTGGTTTCATAAGTAAGCGTTGTTTGCCCGACTAATAGGTACGTTTTCGAATTATGGTTTTCTAGCGATATTATATTATTTTCCCATGATTGGGATATCTTATTTTCAAATATGATATATATGGTTATTATTGATATTATTATTGTTTTTTAGACCTCTTTTTACAAACTCTACTGAAATATTTCATGAATTTTAGACTTAGAAATTTTTTGTGGAACTGAAAATATGTTTTTCAAAATTTATTAAACTTAAATATGAAGATTTGATTGTTTATTAATTAATATATTTTATTTAAAATACTTAATTATGTTAGTTTTTTATAATTAAATATTTGAATAAAATATATTAATCCGTTAATTCCTCCTTTTCCCTTTTCGAGGATGAAAAGTTTTGAGTGGGGGGAGTATAACGACGTATTTTTCAGTAATTAAAACATTAAATTTAATAATATTTTGAAATATTAATATTGTAAGAGATTAAAATTTATGATTTTTAATAATAAAACAATTAGAATGTAATATAATAATGCCGATTTAATGTAATTGATAACCATTTTAATCTAATTTCAATTAATGGATATAATTGTAAGGTTATTTGATTGTAATTGTAAATAGTGAAATAAATTAAATGATGCATTTAATGACGAGATTATATGTAATTGATTGGAATAGGTTAATATAGAAAATAAAACCATTTTGTTATAACCCTTGGTTGTAAGTGATAAGATAATGGATATGAACTATTATTATAAACGATGGTTGTAATTATCTTCTCATTAATTTTTCCATTTGAATATTAAATGGGTAATTAATAGAATTAAGGCAATTGAATGTTGGAATTATATGTTGTTAATTGAAATTGAATATAATCAGTGATGTGTAAGTAGTCATAACATTTGTTGTAGCTAATAAACCTATAAATATAATTAAATTACGTAAAGGTAATAATTGTTCATTTATCGTCTCATTATTTAATATGTTTAGAATTAATTTGGAAATCAATGATAATTTATGTAAATTAATTATTGTTGTTAATATGGTAAAAGATGTTTTACAGTAAAATAATGAATGTAATAAATGTATATTTATGTTAATATAATTCATAGGGTATTGTTGATTGAATAATAAAGATGATAACATAGGTTTGAATGTAATTGGATGAGAATTGGATGCGTAGTTAATGGCATTAACCTTTTAAATATGATAAGGGGAAACAAATTAATATTGCATTAATTGATATTACATCTTTTAATCAAGATAAAGTGTAACGATCAGTTACTTTTAATAACTTTAAAATGGCATTATTTTGAATTTAAATAAAAATTAAATTGTTTGTACCAAAATTGGGTCTAACACTCTTTGGAAGTATTTGAAGAGATAAAAAAATGAAGAATATAAATGTAAAACGAGGATTGTCTAACAAACACTTCAAAAATTGATAATGAAAGCGCATAGAAACACGGCAATTTAGAGTGGTACAGCGTATGGCCTACATCCACTATGAAGTTTGATGATTTTATTGGTATCACTTGCTGATTACAACTGGTTTTAACGGATTACAGCGGATTAAAGTGTTGAAATTTGAGTTCAACAGCCGTTATGGAGTGCAAAGTTGAACTCGATATAGTTTGGACATCAAAGAGCCAAAAAGATCCTTCTTCAATTGGCCCTGGGGCTCTATTTATAGGCGTAAGGAGGCAAAGATCTCGCTCAGATCTCGGAAGACTTATTCTGGCACGTGGGTGGGCCTACGCGATCGATCCAATGAAGTTTTGGCTCGATCCGTGATCGATACGACTGAATTTCATATCGTTCAGGATTCGACCCAATCGAGTGAAAACTTGGAATGAACCTTCCTTAGGTCGTATGTAAGCTCCTGTGAAAATTTCATAGCATTTGGACTTATGGATTGTGAGATATGATCCATGCAAGTTCGTGTTTTCCGTAGGCCGTTTGGTTCTTATCGATTACCTTCGCACCATTCGATCCGAATCGATCAATGCACGTGCTCGTACGCTGACGTGGTGCTAAATCTTCGAACCGATCCACTTTTTGCGTCTAGTTGACTGCTTCCATTCTCGTATCCATCGATTGGTATGTATTTGTGATCGATGCTTGGTGCTTCTTTTTATATCGATCATCTGTGCTCTCTTTCGTATCGATCGCGCTTTATTTCGTATTGATGCCCAATGCTCCATTTCGTATCGATGGGTAGGTTTCTACTTCGCATCGATCTGTGGTCGATCGATACGAAGTATGCATGACGTCTGATCGGTTTGATGGATCTGAAATGGGTAACAACCGACCGATTCAAAGTGGACTTGCCTTCAGACGGACATGAGGAAGGCCATCCTCGATGTACATGAAGATGGAAATTGCCGATTGATATGAAGTAGAGTAGATTGATGATGGAGTCGAGTAGATCGGTACGAACATAGGTATTCCCCTGATGGATACGAATCAATGGAGATGGCCTAACCGATAAGAAATGATTGATGCGAACAAGGTGGTTGCAAGGTGTTGGATACGAACGAGGCCTCGGGGATGGATTCGAATGGGACGATTTCTTTGGCTTGCATCGATCATAACATGAGCATACAAACTTGGATTGACTTGAAATTTGAAACACTAACTTTTATGGCTTTGCTCGTCATGTCATATCAATTGTAGCTCGATCCGAGCCTAGACAAAGTTCATCGACATCCATAGTGAACCTGTGCTTACTCGACATTTGGGTTGAGCGATCCTTGGTCTTCAGTCAATTCCTTGATATCTCAGCCTTGCCAAAAGGCGGGATAACGTTTGCCCCCTAAAGTATGTCTTGTGATGACATGACATGCTTTGAATAGTCGCATCTTTCATCCTAAAATAGTTATGTCCGACTTGCGGAATGATCATCGTCTTTCTGTTGAAAATTGTAACTCCTGACTGATTTTTCGATACTATGAGCTGTTGATTGCCAACTATTGTACCCTGTACTATTGTAACTGATTGTTGCATGACAGCAATTGGCTGTTATTTGTTGTAATCATCATCAGGTGAGCATTTGACCTATGAATTTTGAAAATTTAAAATTGAAATTCAGTCTGACATGTATGCACATATGTTAACCCGACTTTCATTAACGTTCGCGCTTTTACAAGTCGTTGTCTATTTTCTCGCATCGAATTCCGTATCGATCCTCTCCTAAACTAATGTGATCGGGTTGTAACAACGTTTGACAGTTGCTGGAGAACGTCCCTTCGTATCGATCCTCTCCTAGATCGATATAAAAGGGTGAAATATAGTTTTTGTATCGATGTAATTAGCTTGATGGATACGAAAACACTTCGTATCGATGAGTAAGAGCTCGGGTGAACTCTAGAGCAATGGTCATGATGTTTTGATTTCGTATCGACGGGTGTATGAGGGATACGCATAGAACAGTTGGTTCTTCATCCATTATTCATATCGATGACTATCGATACGAAATATTCAGTTCTTTGAAATGCTTCGTATCGATAGTGGGAGGTTGGTACGAGATCTTGTGGTCTCCGGGGGGATATATATGAAATCGAGCTTTTGTATTGATGGAATCTCATGTTCAGAAAGGTCTATGTTGAAATGCTTCATATCGATGAAGCTCGGGCTATTGGATTCGAACAGCCAATTCACATCGCTCCAGGGTGGAACCGGTTGGAGTCGGTCAAGATGACCGGGAGGCGAATCGTTCCTCCTTTCATACCCTAACCCATATAAATACTCTTAGGACTTAGCCAAATTTTCCACTTGGCAATATTTTCTTCTGATATTCGCATCGCTTCAGGCCTTACAAAATCGAGAAACCATTCTTTCCTTTAAATAGAATCGAACTCCAATTTTTCCAACCAACTGCCGAAACTAGGTAAATAAAATGTGAACCTGTGTCGAAAAAATGAATGAGACGTGGACTCCTGTGCCGTCCTGTTTGCCTCTGTGACCGATTCTGATGAAATGGTGGTCGGAGGCGATTATGATAAGGTCGAGGAAGAATAGGGTAGCATCCGAGTGGTGTTGGAGAGGATGAAATATGGAGGGTTATGATAAATATGGTAGACAGTGGATTGTTCTCTATTGTTCGTATCGATGGATTAGAGAAGAAGGTGCTTAACTTCGCATCGGTTGCACTATGAGGTTTCGTATCGATTTGCACATTCTGATTCGCATCAATAGAGGGCTCTCAAACTCCGTATCAAAAATCTCTACATATAGACCAATACAAAGTTTACGGCCTCAGATCGATATGAAGGTTATGGACATGGATCGATACGAAGTTGGTGATTCCAGATCGATACAAAATCTCTACACACGGACTAATACGAAGCCAGCGATTCCAAATTGATACGATCTCCAATGTAAATCGACCGATGTGAGGTTAATAAATACCAATCGATACGAAATCATGGATTTTTGAGAACGACCCAAGTCTAAGTTTCGATGGATTTAAAATCTTTAAACACTCGAACATTTGACTCCGACGAGCTTCATTCTTGCATATCTGGACTTAACTGTTGAATAGCATATTTGACTATCCTTCGAAGCTCGTCTATGGAACTGTGACTAGCGAACTTATAACAAAATTTAACCTAGATCGACGCTAATGTCTGGATGGCACGGTTGTGACGGTAAGCGATGACGGTCACTCCAGATGAATTACGAAGTCTCGTCGTTTGCATGTCTTTTCATACTTTGTTAAATTTCTCAAGTAATATGTAACACAACATTGCACAACACATCCAAACACTTTACATGGGGGGATGCATGCGTTTATTATCGTCTAATGATGATTTCTGATAACTTAGTTAGTTATGGAACCTTCAAGCTCACAACAGCAGGAAGTTCAGAGTTCACTCCTCCCAATGACCGAGATACCGGTCATCGTGGCCGAAGTCATAGATTAAGCTCCGGATGAGCTGCCTGGCACCTCGTTCATCAGTAATCCTCCAGACTCTGATCCGTCCAACGTTTCTGAAGACATGTTGGGTCGAATATGTTTAAAGCATGGCCTGTCACTAGACGATGTGCTACTACTGGTGCCGACTAATAGACTGCACTATCCATCAAAAGGGTTTACCGCATTCAATTGCCACGCATGTGCAGTTGGAACACTTCCCCCATTCAATCAATACATTAGGGAAGTGTTATCTTTTCACGAAATCTCTCTGTCTCAACTACACCTCAATGGATATGCTCTGTTGAATAGCTTATTCATCGTATTTGTAAAGCATCGCTTTCGACCCCCGACACCAATCGAGACCAGATATTTATTCAACATCAAGAACCGGGGAGAAAGCCCTTCTTTTACATTCCTAGAAGCAGTCAAAAATTGTCATGTAGTAACGGGGTCTTGGACCAGGTTAAGTTACTTCAAAATGGAATGGTTTTATGTTTGATGCCTCTAGGATTTGCCAGTCGATGGCCATTCAGACGTAAGTACCACAGTCTTTTCAAGTAGTTAATGTGGTGATCATTACTGATATCAAACTAACATCTCCTTTTCTTTACAGCTGTAATCCCACGGTCCAAAGGTGCGCATTTCAAAGAGATAGTTCGGGTTCTCCAAGAAGTTCTGAGTGAAAAGAGGGACATTGGCTTGGTTATGACAGATAAAAATTTGAGAATCAATAGATTGATCGAGCGTAGCCAAAGTATAAGGCTTGAGGGAACGCTAAGGGCTGTCTTAAAGAAATGAGTGAAGCGTAAGACATCCGGAGTTGTTATAACCGAGGAGGTTGATCCAGAAAGAAGGCCTACCGGTGATGAACTTATGCCGACCCTTCTGATTCCTTTCAGGGTTCCAAAGGAAAGAGAAAAGCAAGGCAGCCGCTTTCAATCGCTTAAATATTGGAGATAGAAGTCTGTGGTTGTGTCTTTTCCTGTTCCTGGGATTAAAATTTCAAAAGATCCTACTTCGCAGGTGGGAAACCTCTTCGAAGGGCTCGTCGATATCCCAATCCCGGATTATGTGTCACTCCAAGATGACGCCTGGTTGGGTGAGCTTCAGTGTGCGTTAGATTTAAGCGAATCTCTGCCTATAAGCATGGCTGACACTTTCGGTTGGTCGGGGGGTTGCACATGCATATGCACTTCACGACACTACACAATTCCCGACAATAAGGTTCTTACTTTGGAAGATTATTAACACTGTTCTTCTTTTACTTTGCAGATACAATGTTCGGTCGAGGCTAGATGTTACGGAGTCTTCGAAAAGCTCGCCGATCTTCCACATATTATGTGTCGCGTAGGAGAGTGGCGGATAGGGACTATGATCGTGGGTACTCTAGTCAGGAGCAACGCGACAGAGATAGGGAGTACAGACACCGATCACGATCTCGTTTTCCACCTCCTAGAATCCCTTTATACCCCTCAAACTACGAAAAACAAGTGGCAGAGCCTCCCTGTCAGAAACCATCTTCTCAAGTCCCTAGGCCTGAATCGCGCCATCATAGAACTGATACAATGGTTCCCATAATTACAGAGCAGGTCCCTACCGTGCCTACAGGTGAAGGAGTGATTAGAATCGCCCAATTAAAGAAGGATTTCTCAGATATCTGCTTCGATGTTTATATTTTCACCCCGCATTTAAAAAGAATTCCAATGGAGGCTGAGAACACAATGCACGATTACATCCATGACATTTACACTCAATATAAGGAGTGGGGAAAATCTGCGAAGAAAACATCGAAACTAGCCTTTGTGTATGGGCCACCATTGAAAAGTTAGAGATCGAGCTCGCCCAGAAAGACCGCATCATTCAGATGCTTAATACTAAAGCTGAGTCCTCCCGAAAGTCGAAAATGGAGGCCATTCAAAAGGCTGATGAGGCCAACTCGGCCATGGAGAGGATGAGGCAATCACACTATGCCGTGGTAGAGGAGATGGGTCATCGTAACACCACTGTTACTGCAGAGCGGGATGCGGCCCTCAAAGTGTGAGAAATGCAGAATAAGAATCTTAAGGCTAGGATTAGCACTAGAGGGGGGTGAATAGTGTTTAAAGAAATTACTAAATCTTTTTGATTTTTTGTTAATTTGAACACAAATGTATGCAATATTCAGACGCAGATATGATCACAGAATCAAACACAGATGCAAATATAAAGTAAAAGCAGTAAGGGAAAGAACACGCTGGATTTTATACTGATTCGGAGTTACCCTACATCTAGTCCCACACACAAGTACGGATTTCCTTTCAAAAGCAATTGTACAATTACACCCTCGATTTCAAGGCTACGAGGTACACCCTCCAGATTCACAATCCTTTGGGTAGAGATACTTGATTTCCTGGGCAACATGTTCACCCAATTAATTTCGAAGGCTACAATCACACCTTTTACACTTGATTGATTTCCAAGGCTACAATCACACCTTTTCCCGCTAAATTGATTACAAAGAAGTCTATAACTCTGAATAGCACTTAAGATATTATTGAGATAGTGATAGAGAATCAAACCAGAAATGATCTAGTTAGATTCAATGTTGATTTCGGCAGAGAAATGGTAAGAATGTGCATAAAGAAATGTGGAAGAAGAAGAGAAGTGAAAACCAGAAATATATTTTAAAATTCATTGAAACAGCCCCTATTTATAGAAGAACAACAGCCATGTCCATTCGTGAAGGGATATGATGAATAGACAATTCTTTTGAAATTCAAAATTTTGAAATCAACTGATAGTATGTTGACATAGGTAACTTGAGTATGTCGACATCCCAAAGGAAATTTTGATGTTTTGTTTTTCTTTGAAAATAAATTTTATCTTATATTAAAACTATTTTAAACTTTTATAAATATACTTAACTATAGTTAAAATACATAAATAAATACAAAGAATAATATTTTGGTATATATAAAATTTTACTATAATTTTATATTTAAATCTAAGTATTAAAAGTTAAATATATTATTATTAAAAGATAGTTTAAAACTAATGATAATTTGATTTTGAAACTAAAGATTATTTTGAGGCTAAAAGTATTTAAAACAGGATAGATGATTTTGATTCTTTTAAAAGGAAGGTTTTGAAATCATTTTGAAAACAAGATATAATTTTGTAAAATCATTTTGAATAAAAGGTGGTGGATACAAAACAATTTCCCACTAGATTTTTCATAGATTTCATCCTACTTAGGGTTCCATCCCTTTAACAGGCTCGAAGTGGATTCCATTCCACGAATAAATTGGAGTTTAAGGTGCCAGTGCTTTTCTAGGAGTTTTAACAAAATTCCTAATTAAATTACTTATTCTTGAAATCTTGAACTCTTGATAATCTTGATATTCTTGATATTTAATAGTCTTCAATCTGATATCTTGGATCTCTATACTGTACAGTCTTCATTCTTGGTACCTGCATGGTTAAATCATGCATATACGTATATATATATATATCTAAACTATACTGTTAGTATTTATATTTTATAATCTATTCTAAGGTTGTTGTCATCAAAACGATCATCTCAAGGACTAACAATCTCCCCCTTTTTGATGATGACAACCTTTGGTTATAAAATATTACTTCTATCCTAATAACTCCCCTTAAAACTAATAACTCCCCCTTAATCTATGCCTAACTATCCTATTTTATACTTTTTCCCCTTTTTCATCAATAAAAAGTATCCTGAAACCATAAATCTATAAAACTCCAAACTATGTAACTCTAAACTATATAACTCCCCCTTAATCTAATACAGTATGATATGTGATTATAATAATAGTGCTATCATAAATAATCAACACTTATCTCTAAAACTTAAAGCTTAGTCCTAAACTACTAACTATCCTAACTAAGTATGCATTTGTTCTTTTTGATCTGCACAATTTTTCCATTGAAGATTGATTCCTTTATCCCCATAAAGCATGTTTCCTGCACATCAAACAATTTTGGTAGGCAACTTGAATTTGAACATTGATTATATGCAGACATATGAGACAATGATGATCTGAATATTTCTAAGCTAGTATTAACAAAATAGCCATTTTAAAAACTTTTTCAAAAATCAGATTATGAAACTTTAAAAACCTTGCTCTGATACCAAATGTGAAAAATGCAGAATAAGGATCTTAAGGCTAGGATTAAATCTAGAAAGGGGGGTGAATAGTGTATAAAGAAATTTGAATCTTTTTGGTTTTTATTAATTTGAACACAGATGTATGCAATATTCAAACACAGATATGATCACAGAATCAAACATAGATGCAAATATAAAGTAAAAGCAGTAAAGGAAAGAAAACATCAGATTTTATACTGGTTCGGAGTTACCCTACATCCAGTCCCGCACACAAGTACATATTTCCTTTCAAAAGCAATTGTACAATTACACCCTCGATTTCATGGCTACGAGGTACGCCCTCCAGATTCACAATCCTCTGAGTAGAGATATTTGATTTCCCGGGCAATAAGTTCATCCAATTGATTTCCAAGGCTACAATCACACCTTTTACACTTGATCGATTTCCAAGGCTATGATCACACCTTTTCTCGCTGAATTAATTACAAAGAAGTCTATAACTCTGAATAGCACTGAGGATCTTGTTGAGATATTATAGAGAATCATAACGGAAATGATCTAGTTAGATTCAACGTTGATTTCAGTAGAGTAATGGTAAGAATATGTATAAAGAAATGTGGAAGAAGAAGAGAAGTGAAAACCAGAAATATATTTTAAAATTCGTTGAAAACAGCCCCTATTTATAGAAGAACAATAGCCATGTCCATTCGTGAAGGGATATAACGAATAGACACTTCTTTTGAAATTCAAAATTTTGAAATCAACTAACACTAGTCGACATGGGTAACTTGGGTATGTCGATATCCCAAAGGAAATTTTGGTGTTTTGTTTTTCTTTGAAAATAACTTTTGTCTTATATTGAAACTATTTTAAACTTTTATAAATATACTTAACTATTGTTAAAATACATAAATAAATATAGAGAATAATATTTTGGTATATATAAAATTTTACTATAATTTTATATTTAAATTTAAGTATTAAAAGTTAAATATATTATTATTAAAAGATAGTTTAAAACTAAGGATAATTTGATTTTGAAATTAAAGATTATTTTGAGGCTAAAAGTATTTAAAACCAGGATAGATGATTTTGATTCTTCTAAAAGGAAGGTTTCGAAATCATTTTGAAAACAAGATATAATTTTGTAAAATCATTTTGAATAAAAGTTAGTGGATACAAAAAAATGTCCCACTATATTTTTCGTAGGTTCCATCCTACTTAGGGTTCCATCCCTTTAACAGGCTCGAAGTGGATTCCATTCCACGAATAAATTGGATTTTAAGATGCCAGTGTTTTCTGGGAGTTTTAACAAAATTCCTAACTAAATTACTTATTCTAGAAATCTTGAACTCTTGATATTCTTGATACTCAAGAGTCTTCAATCTTGATGTCTTGAATCTCTATACTGTACGATCTTCATTCTTGGTACCTGCATGGTTAAATCCTGCATATACATATATGTCTAAACTATACTGTTAGTATTTATATTTTATAATCTATTCTAAGGTTGTTGTCAACAAAACCATCATCTCAAGGACTAACACAAAGAACTCAACGTTCTTAAGGCCAAATTTTCTGAGATTGCTAAGGATAGGGATGACACGACCAACGCGGCCCAGGAAGCATGTGAGCAGCTGTATTGCTCCGAACCGAATAGGATGCGGCA
This sequence comes from Allium cepa, assembly GCA_030765085.1. Classification (NCBI taxonomy): domain Eukaryota; kingdom Viridiplantae; phylum Streptophyta; class Magnoliopsida; order Asparagales; family Amaryllidaceae; genus Allium; species Allium cepa. Next base: position 207,601,570 of record CM060941.1, on the reverse strand, counting down.
GTGGAGAAAGTCCGCTTGGTGGAGTCTGAGGTTGAGAAGAAGGTTTGGATGGCGGAGTCCAGACTGGAGGCTGATATAGAAGATCTTCTCATCACCTACAATGCTAACGTGCTGAAACATAGAAATTTGGCCTAGCTTGAAAGCTATTCGACACATCTTTATAGTGCCTGGGGCTGATTGGTCGAGGAGGAGAAGGCGGTGCATCTGGGTGAATCAATTGACGAGTTTGAGCTGGAGAATCGCGTGCTGACTAAAGATGAAAGGAAGATTTTCCACGGGTCGACGATTTCACATGAAAGGGAGAAGCTCGGCATCAACACTTGGAGATTGGAGAAGGTTTAGGTGTTGAGAACCATGCTACAAGTTTTGGGATTCTTGCTCCACCTTAACCTGAACCTGCACCAGCGGTTGAATCCGAGTCTGTCCCTGCTTACGATCCAGAACAGCCGCAGCTATCTCCTCCTAATGAGCTTACTTTTAAAGCTACTCAGCCGTTCGCCAGCCTAACTGAGGAAGGTACTCTAAACATATCTCATATTCGTTCAAAATAAGGAACTTGTCTTGAAGAGTATGCCAACAGTCTCTCTTCTTCTTTGTCCACTGACTGGAGTTACACTGATCGCGCCTCCTGCAACCCAAGAATCACATCAATCACAGGAGGCCATTATTACCGAAGCGACTACCACAACAATGACCGCGCAATCGGTGTAACGAAGGGGGTGCACTTTCTTTCGACGAGCAGATGATGAATGAACTCCTCGATCGCCATAGTAACCCCTTTGCGGACCTACCATTTGTCATAAGTGGACCCGTGCCTGCCACAGGCTCTTCAATGAAGACCACTGATGCCCGCAACGAGGCTCAATCGATTCGCAAATAAGAAATATTGGCCCAAATCAATGCTGAAATGGAGGTAGCGAATCATAGTGGCAGCTCTGGAGGTGGAATGGCAGCGTCTAGTCCGGCTCCGTTGAGAACGAAATCGCCCGGCGGTACAGTTACTGATACCAGCATGACTATTTCACCTCCTGTAGTGGATCTGACCCCTCCGACTCTGCCTACGTAAAGTATCCCCGTACACATAATTTCGGAGTAGGATGCTGAGATCATGCCCCCACTTGTAGATCGGCTGCCAAAGGCTAAAGGCTCAAAGAGGAAAGTTAACCGGTGGTTCCGATGGGTCCACGCCGACGAAGAAGCGGAAAAAGAAGAGTGAGTAGATGTCCTTCTTTGGTTTATTTTGGGTAGAGATGTAGATGTCTAATTTTGTTTTTCTTTCGTAGGTCTTGTATAGATGCGGGTTTGGCCATGCTAGTAGGAATTTTGGAAAAACTTGTACATGAACTTCTTTCACAGTTAGTTGCAATGAAATTTTGTTTTTGGCTTTAACTCTATTACTGCCTTTTATGCTTAAGTGTTCCAATATTTGAATTTCAGTTCAGTGCACTTGAGGAGTTTCAACCTTTGAGTCGAGTTTGTTTTAATTTATCAAGTCTAGAAATCACAAACACGAGCTGTGATTGGGGGTTACGTTGAACTTCGATGTTGCACTGCTTCAGCCAATGGTTGACACTTAAGCCCTACTCCCAGTTTTGTGGATGAGTTGTAAAGATTGGCTGGCAATTGCATTTCACCTTCATTTTTTCGAACTTAACATCGTCGAATCGATGCTAAAACAAGTGAGAGTTGAGTGGTCGAATCACACCCACTCATTTAATAAAAGGTCCACACTCCATGGACCTGTACTCATATATTGACGGTCGATCATGCCTTTTTAATTTTTAAGTATGTCTCCTCATAGCGGGGATTTAGTTATTTTATGAGTGGTCACTTACACTCGAGTTATATTTGTACTCTGACCGCACTCTGGGGATTCAGAGTTATTCGCGGTCGACTCCCTAGTTCGCGCTCTGGGAATCTGAGGATAGCCGAAATTTATACTCCAGTTCGCACTCGGGAACTTGGATAGGTTGATGTTTATAATCCAACTCGCACTTTGGGATTTTGGAGTTGATGTTTATGCTCTGATTCACACATTGGGAACTTGGAGTTGATGTTTATACTCCAATCGCACTCCAGGAATTTGGAGTTGGCCAACAGATGGTCAGTCACATCTCTTTAAGCATTTGAATTTCGTTCGCACTCCGAGAATGATATATTTGTCAGGACCGTGGATGGTCGGTTCACATCCACATCGAGTTAACAAGTGAGGTCGTTCGACGGACAGATCCATCCTCCTCGAATTTGGTTAGGATACGGTCGAAGTCGTTAGGTGGATGGGTTCGTCCTTTTCGAAACCGTATTTATGGGTTTGTACTCCAACTCGCACTATGGGAGTTTGGAGTTAGTTAAAGGATTTTCGTATATTAATCCTTTTTTGGCTTTTGTGTAGTAACTTGCCCTCGAGCTCGGGTTTCACTTAGCAAGTGGCCGGTCGTATCACAGTCACTCCTTATTTGAATAAATTCCATCGTATGATGGAATTTAGCTCTTTGTGCGTCGTGATGGTTGTATGTCACATTCAGTAAATCACAACTCAGGCTCGAAGAGATGGCATTTTATTGCTGAAATTAGAAAATATGGCAAAGTCAGTTGCCTTATTACAAATTCAAATTTCAAAATGTAGAATCAAATTGCAAATCGAAAATGGACTAAAATAGATAAAGCCTGTCTTGTGTAGTAGCGACGTAGACACTCGTTGTTCTAGGCTCTTTGCAAAGTAAGACCATCAACGGTTGATAAATTAAATGTGCCATCTTCGAGTTTTCGTGCAATCACATACGGTCCTTCCTAAGTTGGTTTCATGTGCGAAGGAACCAGTTAAATTCTCTTGAGGAAGAGATTGCCGAGTACAAAGGTTCGTGGTCAGACCTTGGCATTGTATAATCAAGCGACTCGACTTCAACATACGGCTGCCATCAAATCAGCCTCTTCACGCTTCTTATCCAAAAAATCCAAGGATTCAGCAAGTAATGTGATATTTGTCTTCGGATCATAATAACTCACACGATGAGAAGGTACTTCCACCTCGACTGAAATAACTGATTTTGAACCATAGGATAGAAAAAATGGAGCGTGTCAGGTCACAGACTTGTGGGTTGCCCGGTAATCCCGTAAAGCCATAGGAAGTTCATCAACCCACTTGCCCCCGGCCTTTTCCAGTCGCTACTTTAGAATAGACTTGATAACCTTATTAACAGCTTCAACCTGGCCGTTCGCTTGAGGGTGTGCAACTGCAGAGAATTTCTTGTGGATGTAGAATCGCTGGCAGAAATCTCTGAATTCAACACTGTCGAATTAGGTCCCATTACCAGTGATGATGATATAAGGAAGACCAATTCAGTAAATAATGTTGCGAACTACAAAGTTGATCACCTTCTTCATCGTGATTGTAGCAAGAGGTCCAGCTTTAGCCCATTTGGTGAAGTAATCAACTACGACGATGGTGTACTTCACACCACCTTTGGCCAGAGGTAGAGAGCCAATGATATCAATGCCCCATACTACAAATGACCATGGACTGAACATTTAGGTTATCTCAGTAGGTGGGGCTCAATGAATTCGAGCATGCTTTTGACATCTATCACATTTCCTGGTGTAGTCTGCTGCATCACTATTTACAGTTGGCCAATAATATCCATATCGGAGTACTTTCTTAGCTAGAGCTTGCCTCCCGGTGTAATCGCCACATTCTCCTTTGTGTACATCGTGTAACACTCGTTTAATTTCATCATGGGCGATACATCGAAGGAGAGGAACGGAATATCCTCTTCTATACATGATTCTATTCTGAATGGTGAACCATGAATCTTTTTGAAGAATGTGTCTCTTTTCACTCCTACGGCTCAGGCAGCATTCCATGCTCGATGTAAATTGGGTACGGAGTCATCCATGACTCCTTGTGGGGAGTGATTTCAAGTACAAAGTCTGTGTCCATCTGATCAATGCTTGGAGAAGATAACGTCTCCACAGGAACAAGCCTCATTTGTTGTACTTCGCCTGTACTCGCTAACTTTGCCAATGAATCAGCCTTTTGATTACGCTCATGGGGTATGTAGAAGATGGCATAATAATCAAACTGATCAATTATTTCCTGGACTTGTGCAAGATAAGCAGCCAGTCGTCGAACTTTGGCCTAATATTCACCTCGAATTTGGCATAGGAATAATTGCGAATCACTATAAATTTCCACAGCAATAATTCTCCAATCTCAAACGAGTTTCAGTCCAGCAAGTAAGGCTTCATATTCAGCTTCATTTTTGGTCACATGAAAATCAAACTTCAAAGCATATCATATGGATCGACCTTCGAGGGTTTCAAGTACTATTCCAACACCTGAGCACCGGCCATTTGATGCACCATCGGTATGCAGATTCCAGATATATTCAGAAGATTCACTGGTTTCGGGAAATTCCTCCGAGACGGTAAATTTGGCAATGAAATCTGCTAGGACTTGTCCTTGAATAAGTCGCCTCAGAGTGTAAGTGATATCGAACTGGCTCAGTTTAATGTTCCACTTGAGTAGCCTACCAAACATCTCAAGCTGCGTAAGGAGCTGTCGTTACAGCTGATCGATGTATACAGTGACAAGATGAGCTTAGAAATATGGACGTAGCTTCCTTGAGGAAATAACGAGTCAATAAGCCAACTTCTCTAGCTTTGGATAATTTCTCTCAGCTCCGGTTAGTCGTTTACTAACATAGTATACCGATTTCTGCACTCGGCCTTCCTACCGAACTAAGGCAGCACTGAATGCATTTTTTGATACCACCAAGTAAAGGTATATGTGCTCGTGGTCAATGGGCTTTGAAAAAATCGGTGGTGTGGAGAGATGTTGAATCAGTGCTCGGAATGCGCCTTCACACTCCGTGGTCCATTCAAAGTTTCGTCTCCCTATTCGGATCAGATCGAAGAAGGGAATGCACTTTTCGGTGGATTTTGAGATGAACTAGCTCAATGATACTACCTTCCCATTGAGGCTCTGGACTTGCTTTATGGTTCTCGGAGTCTCAAGATTTCTGATTGCCCAGATCTTTTCAAGATTTGCTTTGACCTCGAGCGTTAATGATGAACCCAAGGAATTTTCCGGATGCGACTCCAAAGTGATATTTCGGTGGATTGAGCTTCATCTTATATTTTCAAAGAATGTTGAAAATTGATTCCAAGTCTTTGACATGATCAGTGGAGAATCGCGACTTTACCATCATGTCGTCTACATATACTTCCATGGTCTTTCCAATATGGTTGGCAAACATTCGATTGACTAGTCGTTGGTACATTTCCCAGTGTTCTTGAGTCCGAAGGGCATGACTCCGTAGCAGTAGAGTCCCAGATCGGTCATGAAGCTGGTATGTTCTTGGTCGGGTAAGTACATGGGTACCTGGTGGTAACCGAAATAAGAATCCATAAAAGATAATAACTCATGTCCAGCTGTTGTATCTACGAGTTGATCAATTTAGGGAAGTGGAAGACTGTCTTTCCTGCAAGCTTTGTTCAAGTTAGAGTAATCTACACATATTCTCCATTTCCAATTCGGCTTTTGGACAAGCACGGGATTCAATACCTACTCCGGGTATAAGGCATCTCGGATAAACCCATTCCATTTCAACTTATCGACCTCTTCTTTAAGCGTGGCAGATCCTTTGGCTCCATACCATGCCTTTTCTGCTTGACATTTGATTCAAACTTGTATTCAAGTGGTTTGTTTACGGATTGTATCTATGTTCACGTGATTAGGAAAGTAATAAAGATTCTATTCAAAGTGGATGTAGGCAATTACGCCGAACCACTATAAATCTGATGTTCTCGTTTCTGTTGTTCGTTTGGCACTTTATTGCATTATTACTCTGGTTTAATTTACATTCTTCACTAATATCTCTAAATAACTCTATTCAAGGGTGCTAGCAACCAATTTCGGTACTAAAATTATGGTGCTTTCACTGAGAACGTACATTTTCAGGCTGTTAGGATCTACTTTGTTGCTACTAGATTGAGAAAATCCCCCGAAGGAGATCCAGATTCACTCTCAAGGATTCATAGATTCTATTCAGAGTTCCTACGGATAACTTTAAGATGGCAAGATCATGTACTAGATCCGCCTTCCATAATGCGGATGGTAATGAGACCACTAGCGTCCAACAAGTGGGACCCAGTAATCAGCAAGCTAATGCTGGTGCAGAGCCCACCACCATCCCAAACCAACCAGAAGCTGTCACCAGGGCAGAGTTTAATGAGCTGATTAGGGAACTCGTGGAAAGTAGGAGACAACTTAATGAGTACATTCAAATGAATGCTAACCTGATGACCCAGATAGCTCAGTAGCAGCGTCAGAACATTGGAAGAAGCCCGCTTCCTACTTGTCATCCAATAGCTCCACTTCGTCAGATGAACACCCAGGCACAGACGCCATAGGATCAAAACGTCATAAAGTAGCACAACAAAGCAATTGGTCATGACCTGCGAAGAGCAGACCAACAGAAATGGTCCAGATTCCTTAGCTGGAATCATGGCCCCTCATCTGCGCCTAGGGAGTCGCTCCCAACCTGGAGTTAAAAATTTAGGATCTGGAGCACGCTTGGTAGCTGGTCTGCCACCTTGCCACGGTCGTTGTGAAGCGGGTCCTCAGGATGTGCACTTACGTGATCACCTGCCGAGGAGGCATCGATCGGAACAATCGTGCAGGATGGATACCGACTTGCCACATCATATCCAGACTTTGGATTTATCAGCCATCGTCAAGCAAGTGTAGAGGGTTAATCAGGGCTTAACCAACGTTGATTAAGGCATAGCTAGGAGCCATACTCTGTTTACATATGGCATCCTACAAGTTGAGTACCACCGGAAATTCAACATGCCTACTATTCCATCTTATGAAGGAAAGACCGATCCTCGACAACACATAATTAGATTGAGTGGATGATGGACTCAGCTAGGGAAAATGATGCGACCAAATGCAGATGCATCCCAATAAACCTATCCGAAATCGCTATCATGTGGTTCACCAGACTTCCCTCACGATCGATCAACATGTTTGATGAGTTAGCGACGAAGTTCGTGGAGTGGTTTAGGATACATGCCAGTCGCCCAAAGGACGTGATGTCGTCGTCCAGTGTGATCTAAGCTCTAGGAGATTCATTGAAGGATTACTTGCAAAGATTTCACGCTGCTGCTACTATTCATCGACGGAAATTCTATCGGTTTAGAAAACCGTTGAACGAAATTAAAAATAACCGCAAGGGCACAGTGTACGAATGTAGCACGTGGCGAATACAGGTCGATCCACAGGGAATTGATGATTTTAAAAATCTATTCAATCAAATTAAACAAAGGTTGAAGAGAATGTTAAACTAAAAAAAGGAGGAAAATGACAAAAGAAAATAGATAAAAAATATGAGAGTGTAAAGACAATTTAGAGGCAACTTCCACTCTCTAGATCACATAAATCAACAAAATGAAGTTATGATCTCTCTTTTGTTTGTCATTAGTTAGCTTAATTTGATGTGCTTATCATAAGTATGGCCTATTTGTGCTATTAATTAGCTCAACATAAGCCATCAAACTATAGCACACCCCTTAAACCATTTACTAACTCACATGAAAAATGATAACAAAGTTGAAAGCAAAATCTATTTTAAGTATGACCTATTAACTATTAATTAGAAATATAGACCATCAAGTTTTAATCTCAACATTCACTTCATTACCATCATCATATGTAGATGAAGAGGTAATTTGTTTTCATGATTGTTTAAGTATAGCCTATTTGGTGTCAACAATATGGGTTATCAAATTCAAAGCAAAAATAACAAGTTAACCACTTCATACATTCTCATTAAACCACAAAAAGAGAGTATAAAACATCAAAATGTTGAAGCTACATGATTACAGGCTTCATTACCCCTAAATTGAAGGGATTAGCCTCTCATTTGTCGTATCATATCAACATAAGTAGCATGAAATATGAAAGCAAAAAGAAAGAAAAATGAAAGCTAATGGAAAAGAGATCTATTCTATTTGCATAAAAGAAAAAGAGATCTACACTACAACATGAAAGGAAATAAACAAAGAAAGGAGAAGATCATGTATTAAATTGCATAAAAAAAGAAATTACATGAGAATAAAAATGGCTAAGTAGCCATGAAAGAAGAAAGAGAAGAGCTTTGTTTATTTTGATCCTAAAACTAATGAAGAGGAAGGATGTTACTACATGGAACATAAGGGGTTATTTATACAAGTGTTAAACCCTAATTCATATTTTTGGGGAATGCCTAAGATGCCCTTGTAGGAAGTGTGGTGGCCAAGTTATCATTAGCTTTAATAATCCCCCACTTAAATGTACATGAAGCTTTTAATGGCTTTAGCATGTGCCTTAGCTCCTAATTAAAAATCAAGGTAAGTGGGTGTGGTCCTCCATGTTCTTCACTTTGAATTATTTCCATCTTCATTCTTTTGTATCTTCTTTGTGCATGCATATTCCTTCATGAACCCACTTGTAATTGAGTTTAATTTCCTACAAAATAATATAGAAATTTCCAATTAAATTTTCACAATTAATATATGCACAAAAATGACCACTTTACCCATGGATGAAGATGAATATGTGACAATTTCAAATAATATGGATTTTGGTTTAAACAAGTTAAAATACCCAATATGATCATTTATTCAATTTAAATAGATTAAATATGGTTGTAAAATTATGCAAATTTACGTGCACATCAAATACCCCCACACTTAACTTTTTATTCGTTCTCGAATAAAGAAAAACTAAGATAAAATCCATTTTCGTAGGGAGCACGATTGCATTGAGCGTATGCAACAAGCCGTTAAACCTCTGGGTGTCCCCAGTAGGATGAGTGTTGTCTCGTGAGGGTTTTCAGCCGATACTACCCACAAAATCCAACTGCGGGATGAAAATATTTACAAAATGCAAGATTTATTTACAAAGAGATGAATGTGAGTTTTTGAAAACATTTACAATTGAAGGATTTATTTTTAAATTGACACGAATAAGTTAAATATAGGTTTTGGTCATTATCTTGAAAATTTGAGTCATCTACTCATCAAAATTTCCAAAAAAATCAAGTTATCATAAAAAATAGGCAATAGTTTAACTCGTTGTTTTGGTTAATAATACAGTGTAACTATGAAATGGATCCTTAGTTGATTATCGAAGTTTATCAAAGTGGTATTTTCATTTATTTTCAATAAACAAATCAAATCAACTAAGTAAAAGTAATGCTAGGATTTCAATTGCTTGCTCTCTCATTATTTGCAAGAAAAATTACACACCTAGCTCAGGTAAACTGAGGCCAGATATACCACCCATGCACTGCCTTTCGGGCTTATGTGAGGGGAGTGCAGAGCATGGCGAGTGCACACACTTTCGTGCGTACACCTATCGACCGTAGGTGGTTTTTATTATGTTTGTTTTTTTACATGTGTTCCATACATGCATAACCGTGAGGACTTTTAAATGAGTATGAAAGCACATAATCAAAGATTTCAAGTAATTCACCCATGCATAACCGTGAGGACTTTTAAATGAGAGTGAATACTTGGATACTATTATTTTTTATGTTTATATTTTTTTTAAGAGAGAGAGAAAGTTTTGCAAAATCATCTTAACACTATTTAACTTAGAAGACAAATTTTTTTATATCCTTTACGTTAAATCAATCACTTTTTAAAACAAAGATTTTCAATTAGGATGTACTTCATAATTAACATGTATGAATCTTCCTGTATACTAGTTAAACCATTATTATATGTAATCAAACTTCATTTTTATTTATTTTTTTAAGACAAACAAAATTTCAATTTAATAAGCCAAAACCATATATTATCCTATAGTGTTTCTTTAAAAATAAATCAAAATGCTTAAAAAAAATTCTTCTTTGGTTTTTAAATTTTTTCTTTGGAAGAACAACGAAAAATTAATCCTGAAAAATAAGAAAGAAGATGAGTCTCCCCCCACACTTGATTTTGACTGTGTCCCCGCAGTCAACCCAAATGGAAGGGGAAAAAAATAAAAATAAAAAGCTGAAATATATTTATATGAAAACTAACAATATTTACACTAGATCAAAAAGTATACCGTCAAAAAATAAATGAAATGGTCTTTCAAAAACCGATTCATTTGTCTCGTTAAGCGTGCGAGACACAGCTTAAGCGCGAAAAACCAAACCTTTAAAGATTTTAAAGTTGAATGTTGATTTGAAAAAATGAATTTCGTATTATCAAAAGTTGAACGAGTTGTTTTATTTTCAATGATTTTCGGGGTTGATAAAACAATTGCTTGAAATTTATTTTCACCAAATTCAAGTTTATCATCAATTTCAAAATCGAAATGGTGATTCAAATCGTCCCCTACAGAATTTAGCAACTCATTTTCAAAAAGTCCATAAAACTCATGTTCGTTAAATTCGACTTCCTTTGTTGGATTATCAACAACTTCATCATGTAAATCGAGTTTAAAATTCAAGGTTGTCGTATTCAAATTTTCAGAAAAAGGAAGATCAAAGTTTAAATCGAGTTTTACACCCTCAAAAGAATTGAAATCCAACTTAATTACCCTATTTTCAACAACTTGATTAAGATCGTCATTATCAAATTCAAAAGTTGTTATTTGAAAATCGTCGATTTGGGTAAAAGGTGGATTATCACCTGACTCATTACACGTTGAGGTTGGATTTTGTTGTTCACGTTGTTTCATATAAGTTTCAAACAACAAATCCGTGTGATCATCGTAAATTTCATTCATTTGTTCAACTAAATCCAATTTTTAGTTATTAAATTGAGAATTTTCGATTTGGATTTGTTGAGAACAAAATTTTTCACTCATAACATGGTTAACATTATTCCTATTGCCAAATTCTTTTGAAAAGTTGTTCCCATTTTCATGTTGAGTTTGAAATTCATTTTGGAGTTCGAAATTAAATTGGCATGGGTTATAATCATAATCGTTTGAAATTTGAATTGAATTCAAATTTTAAAATCCTTGACTCGAGTTATTACACAAATAAGAATTACATAAATAATTTATTTCTTGATTTTGTCGTGTAGAAAGTTCGAGTAAAGATGAAATCATTTTCATGCTATTTTAAAGATTTGAAGGTTGGTCATCGTTTTGAAAATTTTGCTGTTCGAAATTTGAATTATTTACACAATAGTTGTTGTTAAAATATCCATACGAATTTGGAGTGAACCCATATGGATTATATTGATTTTCACAACTAAATTCAAGTGAGTAAGAAAAAGGAAACTCGGACATTTTGAAGAATTCTTTTTTTATATAAAGAAAAATATTTACAAGTAGAATTTATTTTTCAAAATGGAAAATTATTTTTTGTTTTGTTTTTGGATTTCAAATTTTGTTTTGTATTTTTGATTTTAATTTTTTTTGGATTTTTGGAATTTTGATTTGAAAATTTTCAAAGGAAAAGGAAACAAAAACTAAGTTAAGAAATATTTACTATTTTTTTAGTTTTGGATTTCGAATTTTTTTTTTGTTTTTTTAAAATATGCATGAACTAATACAACTAAATGAACGCAAGGTTTTAATTACAAATGATTTATCCTAAGTTAACCCAAAATTGTATAATCACAAATTGTCTTAGATAAACAAGATAGTTCTCAGCCAGGTAACGAACAGGATTTATCAGTGCACCACGAATCACCATAGCAATGCAGCCGAAGGTTTAAGTACATTTAGAGGAACAACCACTATAATATTTACGAATCACCGTAATATTCATAAATGGTTATTACTCTGCCATAGCCTAGACACTAAGAAATTAAATTGTTCAAAGAAGACAAGTAGTCAATATACAATTAAAGGTTATCGATGTCTAACCGTTATTATTAATCAAAAATCTAAAATGAAATGTAAAACTGAAATTAAACGTGTATTAACAATGCAACTACGAATGGATTTTTTTTTTTCAATTTTTTTTTAAAATGCAAGCAAACAATAATGCAACTAAAAACAAGAGATAGAGCAAGCAAGTAGTTTATTTATTTTATTTTATTTTTGGCAAGCAAAGCAAAGCAATTATTTTTGGCAATCCAAGTGAAGCAATTATTTTTTGTAAGCCAAGTGAAGCAAACGACTTTTCCAATCCGCTTTGACAACCTGAAAATAAAACAAGATATATACAGTATTTTTTAATATGTTTATCAAAGATGAAAAACAAAATAAGTGAAAAACAAAAAATGAAAAAAATAATATAAAAAACTAAAACAAGTAAAGATAATACAAGTGAATACAAATGAAAAATAAAAATTAAACAAAGTTAAACTTATTTTTTTTAAAAAAAACTAAAACCAATTGAAAACAACTCTCTATCTCTTTTTTTTATAAAAGAAAACAAAGAATACAAAAGAAAAAAAAATATTGACTACCCCCAAGAAACAAAAGCATTTTTTTAAGTAAGAAGAAGAAATAGATTAAAAATGAATGCACACTTCAAAAAAAACGAATTAAAGTATTACACCCAGATCCACAAAGCCCACAAACCAGTGTGCTACTTCAACAAACCTGACCCTTTCTCCTTTCTTTTAAATAAAACACGGCTTTATTTTACTTCGTAAGAAAAAGGAAACTCGTCCTCTTCTTTTTTTTCTTCTTAAAAGTTCAATTACAAGCAAAATTAGGTTTGGTTAATCGGCTTTGTGAATTGGGAATTATGGTATGGAAATTCGTTCAGCTCGAGCTGGGTTCGAAGGTAGAGCCGTTTGTACTAGTGCTGCTGATGGGATGTGGATTAAGGCTATGGCGATTAATGTTTTGGGTGATTAGATTGCTGGGATTGTCAATGGAGGGGATTTTGATGGTTGCGGAGGATTCGTTTGCCACAGTAGGATGGTTGCAGTGTTCGAAAGGGAGTGGTTTCGATTGCTACTCGCAGGTGAGTCAATAGTTTGAATTTGGGTTGTGGTATTGGATTGGTAGGTTCGATTTGGCGACCTGCAGTGGTTTGGGGCGATGGATTCGGTGTAAACAGATGTGAGTTTTGTGGAATTTCTATGGTCAGAAATGATGTTGTGGTTTGGGTGGCCTCTGTCGTAGTGTGTGAAGTTCGGCAGAGTGGTGGTTGTTGGACAGAGGGAGTGGCTGTTTTGGTAACTATCGCAGTGGAAGATTGGAGTTGTGTTGTTGATGCTCTGATACCAGGGGTTCGGGATGACGCTTGTGAAGAATGTCGAGTATGTATGATGTTTTAATGCGGAGTGATTGCTGAAAGCAGGATGGCAGTTGTTGATTGTTCGAAGGTGGATGGGGCTGCTGAAGTTTGTAGCAGGTTGAAGTGATCAGGTTGAGGGGAAGGCAAGTGATGACTGAAGTGGGGAGAGGCTTGGATATGTGCAGTTCTGTTGAATTGTAGTGTAGAACTTATTTGTTGTTTGCGAAATGTTGGAGTTGTGGTGATGTATTGATGTGATGATTTGCAATGAAGGTTGATGGATGGTTTGTCTCTAAATTTGAAGTTGCTGGCTTGTGTGAAGGTGGTAGCAGGCTAGGGGATGCTATGTGAGTGATGTAGGAAGCAGATGGCAAGTGGGATGAAGGCAGTTCTGAAATGGATGGGTATGATGGTGGATGAAGGCTGTGCACTGTTGATGTAGTGAAAAGTTGTAATGCAAAGTTGTTGAGGAATGGTTGGAGTTATGGGGAGATGGTGGCAGTGGTAGTTGTACTTGATTGTAGTGCACAGTTGCACAGTTATGAAAGCAGACAACAGAAAACAGAGAAGTGTAGTGTCTTTTTTTTAAAGAAAATTGTCAATGTAAAAAGAAGAAAAAGAAAATGAAAGATGTAAATAGAAAAATGTTGATGCAAATGTAATGATATGGAATGGAATTTTTTTGTGTATGTTTTTTTTCTTTAAAATATACGCAATGCAAATGCAAAACAAATAGAAAACAACAATCACACAAACAAATGCAAGCTACAAAAACACAACAAAATTCTTTTTTTTTAAGTTGCAAACAAACACACAAAATAAAACACACAAAATAAAACACACAAAAATTCAAACGAAAATAATTCGAAGAATAGAAAATTAAAATCGAATCAACTCCCCGGCAATGGTGCCAAAAACTTGTTCGTCGACGGAAATTCTATCGGTTTAGAAAACCGTTGAACGAATTTAAATTAAAAATAACCGCAACCTCACGGTGTACGAATGTAGCACGTGGCGAATACGGGTCGATCCATAGGGAATTGATGATTTTAAAAATCTATTCAATCAAATTAAACCAAGGTTGAAGAGAATGTTAAACTAAAAAAAGGAGAAAAATGACAAAAGAAAATAGATAAAAAATATGAGAGTGTTAATACAATTTAGAGGCAACTTCCACTCTCTAGATCACATAAATCAACAGAATGAAGTTATGATCTCTCTTTTCTTTGTCATTAGTTAGCTTAATTGATGTGCTTATCATAAGTGTGACCTATTTGTGCTATTAATTAGCTCAACATAAGCCATCAAACTATAGCACACCCCTTAAACCATTTACTAACTCGCATGAAAAATGATAACAAAGTTGAAAGCAAAATCTATTTTAAGTATGACCTATTAACTATTAATTAGAAATATAGACCATCAAACTTTAATCTCAACATTCACTTCATTACCATCATCATATGTAGATGAAGAGGTAATTTGTGTTAGTGATTGTTTAAGTATATCCTATTTGGTGTCAACAATATAGGCTATCAAATTCAAAGCAAAAACAACAAGTTAACCACTTCATACATTCTCATTAAAGCACAAAAAGAGAGTATATAACATCAAAATGTTGAAGCTACATGATTAGAGGCTTCATTACCCCTAAATTGAAGGGATTAGCCTCTCATTTGTGTTATCATATCAACACAAATAGCATGCAACATGAAAGCAAAAAGAAAGAAAAATGAAAGCTAATGGAAAAGAGATCTATTCTATTTGCATAAAAGAAAAAGAGATCTACACTACAACATGAAAGGAAATAAACAAAGAAAGGAAAAGATCATGCATTAAATTTCATAAAAAAAGAAATTACATGAGAATAACAATGGCTAAGTAGCCATGAAAAAAGAAAGAGAAGAGCTTTGTTTATTTTGATCCTAAAACTAATGAAGAGGAAGGATGTTACTACATGGAACATAAGGTGTTATTTATACAAGTGTTAAACCCTAATTCATATGATGTGCACGTAAATGTGCATATTTTTACCATCATATTTATTCTTTTTAAATTAAATAAATGATCGTATTGGGTATTTTAACTTGTTTTAACCAAAATCCATATTAATTCCGAGTTGTCACATATCCATCTTCATGTAGGGGCAAAACGGTCATTTGTGTGCATATATTTCATTGAGAAAAATTAATTGAAAATTTGCATATATTTTTGTAGGAATTTGATCTCAAATAGAAGTGGTTTCATGAAGATATGCATGCACAAAATTAATACAAAGGAATAAAGATGGAAATAATTCAAAGTGAAGAACATGGAGGACCCCACATACCCACCTATCTTAATGTACAAATTAAAGGCTAATGCACATGCTTTTGGAGTTAATGGCTTCATGTACACTTAATGGGGGATTAAGACATATTAATGATTACTTGGCCTCCACACTTCCTTAGGGGCATTTTGGGCACTCCCCAAAAATATGCATTAGGGTTTCTAACTTGTATAAATATCCCTTATGTTTCATGTAGCTTCTCTCTCTTCTCTTAGTCTCTCTTAGGCCTCCTTCTCTTTAGTTTAGTTTAGATCAAATAAAAGAAAGCTCTCTTTCTCTTTTAATGGCTACTTAGCCAATTTTTATTTCTTGTAATATTTTTTATTTTATGCAATTTAATACATGTTCTTTCCTTTTCATGTTCATTTACTTTCATGTTGTAGTGTAGGTTTCTCTTATTTCATGCAAGTAGATTAGTTTTGTTTCTTTGCTTTGCTCTCTTTTTCTTTATTTTTTGCTTTCATGTTGCTTTCTACATTTGTTGATTTGATAACAAATATGAGAGCTTAATCCCTACAATTTAGGGGTAATGAAGCTCTCTAGTATATAGATGCAACATTTTGATGTTTATACTCTCCTTTTGTGCTTAATGAGAATGATTGAAGTGGTTTAATGATGTTGTTTAGCTTTGAATTTGATAGTCTATGTTGTTCATAAGAAATAGACTATGCTTAAAAAAACATAACACAAATTGCCTCTTCATCTAAATATGATTATGGCAAAGAAGTGAATGTTGAAATTGAAATTTGATAGCCTATATTTCTAAACAATAGTTAATAGGCTATGCTTAAAATAGATTTTTATTTCAACTTGTTGTCATATTTCATGAGAGTTAAATGTATTAGTGGTTGTGTTATAGTTTGATGGTTTATATTGGGCTAATTAATAACACATATATACCATACTTATGATAAGCACATCAACTAATTACACTAATGAAAAGAAAAGAGAGATCATAACTTCATTTTGTTGATTTATGTGATCTAGAGAGTGGAAATTGCCTCTAAATTGTCTTAACACTCTCATATTTTTATCAATTTTCTTTTGCTTGTTTTTATCATTTTTTTAGCTAATCACTCTCGACTTTGGTTTAATTTGATTGAATAGAATTTTAAAATCAATAATTCCCTGTGGATCGACCCGTATTCGCCACGTGCTACATTCGTACACCGTGCGCTTGCGGTTATTTTTATTTAAATTCGTTCGACGGTTTTCTAAGCCGATAGAATTTCCGTCGACGAATATTTTTGGGGAATGCTCAAGATGCCCTTGTAGGAAGTGTGGTGGCCAAGTTATCATTAGCTTCAATAATCCCCCACTTAAATGTACATGAAGCTTTTAATGGCCTTTAGCATGTGCCTTGGCTCCTAATTAAAAATCAAGGTAAGTGGGTGAGGTCCTCCATGTTCTTCATTTTGAATTATTTCCATCTTCATTCTTTTGTATCTTCTTGGTGCATGCATATTCCTTCATGAACCCACTTGTAATTGAGTTTAATTTCCTACAAAATAATATAGAAATTTCTGATTAAATTTTCACAATTAATATATGCACAAAAATGACCATTTTACCCATGGATGAAGATGAATATGTGACAATTTCAAATAATATGAATTTTGGTTTAAACAAGTTAAAATACCCAATATGATCATTTAATCAATTTAAATATATTAAATATGGTGGTAAAAATATTCAAATTTATGTGCATATCAGCTACTGAAGTTAGAAATCCGAACGACCATGATATCCTTATGATCATGATGCGAGAAGTAGATCCAAACTCAAAGTTTGGCGATTGGCAGAAAGGCAAACAACCGACTAACCTGGAACGTTTTTATTCAATGGAGAACCAATTCATGAGAAGGGAAGAAGCCAAGTAGTCAAGGCGAAGTAGTGTCTAGGGCCCAACAAGGAAGCGGTGGAAACCAACATTGCGGTAAAGCAATTTGGCGAAAACTCGAACAAGGTCCAAGTCAATGATCAAAATAAGCCGGTGCAATCTAAAGGATCCCGAGGAGGAAATTAAGGATGAAAAAGGGAAGCTGAAAAGTGAAAACCAAGAATCCTAACATATAGCGAATATACTCCTTTGAATACATCTTTGGAGAATATTTATCTATCAACTTGTAATATATTCCAATACCAAAAGCCGTGCCAAAGGAGTCCACTAAGGAACAAAGTAGAATGGAAAGTATTGCCGGTTTCATGAGACCAACTGGCACAATACTGAAGTGTGCAGACACCTCAATGATGCTATAGAAAAGCCGATTCGTCAGAAGAAGTTACAGCAGTTTGTTAAGAACTCCTAGGAAGGTGGACAAGGGACATTCGACCCCAATTATGAACAAGCTTCACATCGATCCGAGGAGCCTGCTCGGACCGAAGGAAGGCTGGTCATCAACATGAAAATCGGTGGAGCTCATCCAGCAGACAAGTGTTGGCAAGAAATGGAAAGCTATGCTAGTTCCATGAAGCATGCAGGTTTTGAATACTGCTCGAACACAGAAGACGAGATCCCAACGAAGAAGCAGCGAATGATGACTGATGACATCATATTTAGGAGAATGGTTGCCGATTAGGTGGTGGCACCTACCATAGACCCGACGGTTATCTCAGCTACGATTGGACTGGCGCTTGTGAGAAGGATACTAATTGATTGTGGGAGTTCTGTTAACATTATCTTCATAAAGGCGTATGACCAAATGAAGATGGAGGCGAAGGATCCGAAACCATCTAAAGCCCAAATTCATGGCTTTAATGGTGCTGCTACCAATGAGATAGGTTTTGTTGAATTGCCAGTTGAACTAGGAGAAGATAAGCACAGGAGAGTATGAATCCTACTGTTCATTATTTTAGATGTTGATTCCCCGTACAATGTTTTACTGGGCCGACCGGCCCTGGCGGAGTTTAGGGCGGCTTTGGTCCCATGTCCTTGAAATTTCCAACAGATAGAGGAGTTCGTGTAGTGCATGGCGATCAAGCAACTGGTCATGCATGTTATGTGGCTGAGATGAGAGAGGCCCAGTGAAGAGAGAAGGGAAATGATATAGACAACTCTGCCCGCATCCATGTTGCTCAAAATTGACAAGTAGCACCTGAGCCTTGGCTTGGGCAACATAGTCGGATCTATGGAGACATAGATCCAAGAGACGACGATGAAGAACCCAAGAAGGCCAAGGTATGTGCTTGAACACATTTTGACAAGGGATCTTACTGATTTCCTCCTAGTGAATCTAGATATTTTTTCTTGAACACATTTTGATATGTATGGGATTTCTCCCACCATCACCTGTCATATGTTGAACATTGACCCAAAGTATGTGCCAGTGAAACAAAAGAGGAGAGGCATGGACCCGAAGAGGTCCGCTGCTCTCAAAGTAGAGGTGGATAAACTCAAAGCCAATGGGTTCGTCCACGACACCCTCTATCCTGATTGGATATCTAATCCCATACTGGTGAGGAAGACAAAATGGAAAGTGGAGGACCTGTGTTGATTACTTGGACCTGAACAAGGTGTGCCCTAGGGATAATTTTCCTTTTGCCTAGAATTGATCAGCTAGTCGACTCAACAGCAGGACACGAATCGTTGTCATTTATGGATGCGTATTCAAGATACAATCAGATCTCGATGCACATTTTGGATCAGGAGCGTACAAGTTTTGTCATAGTCGTTGGACTGTACTGTTATGTAGTGATGCCTTTCGGCTTGAAGAACATAGAGGAAACTTATCAGCATTTTGTGAATCAGATGTTTAAAGACCAGATTGGTAGAATGATGGAAGTTTATGTGGATGATATGCTCATGAAGTCACGATAGTCAAACGACCACATTCGAGACTTAGCAGAGATGTTTGATATACTCAGATTTTACTAAATGAAAATCAATCCACTGAAATGCACCTTTGGTGTTACGTCGGGGAAGTTTTTTGGTTCCATTGCCAACGCACGGGGAATCGAAGACAACCCAAAAAGATTCAAGCTATTCGAGACATACAAGCACCCAGAACTATAAAGCAAGTACAGAGCCTGAATAGGAAAGTCGCCGCGTTGAGTCGATTTATATCCAGAGCAACTAACAAGTGTATTCCTTTCTTTGATGTGACAAGGAAAGGGAAAATAAATTTGAGTGGACACCAGATTGTGAGGATGTATTCAGAGCTTTGGTAAGACACTTGGAAAGACCTCATATTCTGTCAAAGCCCATAGACTATGAGGAGTTAAATGTTTACTTAGCCGTATCCCAGCATGCCATCAGTGCAGCTCTGGTTCATGAGGAGGACCAAATCCAAAAGCAAGTGAACTATGTTAGCAAGCGTTTAACGGGGGCAGAGAGAAATTATCCTAAGATTGATAAGTTGGCTACTACTTGGTGATCGCATCATGCAAGATCCACCCGTATTTCCAGGCACATCTGGTCAGTATTTATACCGATCAACCTTTGCGGCAAATGTTCAAACGACCGGAGACTTCTGGAAGGCTATTCAAATGGAACATTGAGCTGAGTGGGTTCGACATCACCTATCTGCCATGGAGGGTTGTCCATGGGCAAGCACTAGCAGATTTCATTGCAGAGTTCACCATATCAGACTAGCCAAATGGAAGTGATGTGGTTCCCGCTGTTCGATGGAAATCGAACGACCATTATTATGGGGCTAGTGTTATTCTTGTAACTTTCAAGAACCGATCGATTTGTTATACTTTGAAACTTGATTTCTCCGCACAAAAAATAAAGACGAGTATGAAGCATTGATCATTGGACTGAAGCTTACCAAAGAACTTGGAGTGAAATCAGTTGAAATCTTTTGTGACTCACAGTTGGTAGTGTACCAAGTACGGGGACACTATTAGACATAGGGGCAAAGGCTTGCTCAATACCTCGCTCGGGTTCAAGAATTGTCGCGGACCTCGAATACTACGATATTTCGCACATTCCGCATGAACAAAATGAGGAAGTCGACTACTTGGCAAAATTTTCTAGTACTGGTGATGCATAACAGATGGGCTTGGTTCCCATTGAAACTTTACATGCCTCGAGTATAAACAAGATGGAGGTAGATCTTGTGTCAGAGATGGAACTGAAAGGGAGCCGTAAATGACCTCGTTTAAAGAATACTGGCTACATGGAACCTTGGTCGAGAGAAAGAACGAGAGACGACAAGTCATTCACAAGGCCTTACGGTATATAATGCATGAAGGAATAGCGTATCAGAAGGGATTCTCCGTTCCCTTGCTTAGGTGCATTGCCCACGCGAGATAAATTTTTTTTTAAGAGAAATCCATAGAGGAGAACGTAGTGACCATACTAGACGGCGGACACTTGCCAAAAAGATACTTCGCTATGGATACTATTCGCCGACTGTGAATCGGGACGTCGTACAATATGTAAGGAGATGCAACAAATGTCAAAGGTACGCAAAGATCCCGAGGGTATCACCGAGAGAACTCACGTAGATGGTTAATCCATAGCCATTTGTAATATGGGGGATCGATATAATCAGCTCCTTGCCAATCTCCAAAGGTGGTGTGAAATACGCAATCGTCGCGATCGATTACTTCACCAAGTTGGCAGAAGCGGGGCCATTAGCTACGATCACTAACAAAAAGGTAGTTAACTTTGTTGTGCGAAACATTATATGTCGCTTTGACCTCCCATGGACTATCATTACTAACAACGGAACTTAATTTAGAGTAGAGAATTCAAAGAGTGTTGCCAAAAAAATTACATCGAGAAAAGATTTGCAGCAGTCGTTTACCCTAAAGAAAATGGGAAGGTTGAAGCCGTAAATAAGATAATCAAGTCCGTCTTGAAATTTTTTTGGAGAAGCCTAGAGGCAAGTGGGTGGATGAGCTTCCAAATATATTCTGGGTCTACAGAACCACCCACAAGTCCACGACTGGCCACACTCCTTTCGCCTTGGCATACGGCACTGAAGTTGTTATACCCTTGGAACTTGAAGTTCCTTCTCACCGGTGACTCATTATAATCTTAGAATGAACTGAGATCTTTTACTGGAGTCATTGGACTTTGTCGATGAGAAACATGAAGAAGCTGATTTAAGGGCGGCTGCATATCGGCACCAAGTTGCCCTATATTATAATGAAAGAGTTCGACCAAGAACTTTCGATGTGGGCGACCTTGTTTTGAAGCAAGTTTTCAAATCCCATCACATATGAATCCCACATAGGAACGTCCCTTCATCATCGAACGCAAGCTTGGAGGAGGAATAACGATAGTTGATGGCGTGGCACTCCTCAGAGCATGGAATAGTGAGCATTTGCGTCGTTACTACATTCAGTCTATTTCTTTTGTATTTTAGTAATAGTTGTTTCCAGCATGTGTTTCGTTTGTTGTTCTCTATTTCTGACATGTAATAAGACAATTCCATGTTTCCCTATTTTTACAATCAATAAAGTCTTTAAGCTATTTTTCCATGGACTATTGGTGTTCCGTGTTTTATAATTCCATGGAAAAATGAAATTGTGTTAATCCGTCTGGTGTATGAGCGAACACACAAAGCTAAAAGTCGATCTGTAAATGATTTATGAAATCTCTAAGTCCTTAGAGTGCGGACTAGCTTACTCTAAGTCCCTAAAATGCGGACTAGAGTATAAATGATTCAAAAATCTCGAAGTCCCCAGAGTGCAGACTAGAGTACTCTAATCTCTAGAATGTGGACTAGAGTATAAACGATTCAAAAATCTCTAAGTCCCCAGAGTGCGGACTAGAGTACTCTAAGTTCCCAGAATGCATACTAGAGTATAGACGGTTCAAAAATCTCTAAGTCCCCAGAGTGCGGACTAATGTACTCTAAGTCCCCACAATGCGGACTAGAGTATAAACGATTCAAAAAAATCTCTAAGTCCTCAAAGTGCGGATTAGAGTACTCTAGGTCCCCAGAATGCGGACTAGAGTATAAACGATTCGAAAAATCTCAAATTCCCCAGGGTATGGACTAGAGTTATCTAATTCCCTAGAATGCAGACTAGAGTATAAACAATTCAAAAAAATCTTTAAGTCCCCAGAGTGTAGACTAGAGTACTTTAAGTCCCCTAAATGGGGACTAGAACATAAACGATTCATAAAATCTCAAAGTCCTTAAAGTGAAGACTAGAGTACTTTAAGTCCCAAGAATGCGGACTAGAGTATAAACGATTCAAAAAATCTCAAAGTCACCAGAGTGCAAACTAGTATATAAATAATTCTGAAATCTCTATGTCCTATGAAAGCAGACTGGAGTTTACATGACCCATAAGACTTTGAATTTCAATTACAGATTAAATTATAAGCTAAGCGATGAGAGTCTGGGAATATAAGGAAGTAAAAATTTATTTGCTGATCAAAAAGAAGTTTCAATACAACTGCTCTGAAGTCCGGATCCGAAATCTATCTACCACGACTGTAAAAAAGGGGAGGAAAAAAACCTGCATGGTACTAAGTTACTTAAGTTGAGAAAAATGTGGCAAGGCAACAGCTACTTCTTTGGTTTTCTTTCCCTCTTCGGCTTCTCCGAAGTTTCCTCATACGAACTCCTCCTTTTGGACCCTTTACTTCTCAGCGACGGAGTACTCGAGGGAGGAGGAGGATCTTCACCCATCAGGGAGAATAACCTTCAGCGGCCTATTTAAGGGATTGTCGATCTCCACCACTTTAGGTTGTAAATTTACTTTGATTATCTCCTTTTTGTCCTCCTCGAGTGGCTCCTTCATGTTGATTTTGGAAATGTGCTCGGAAGCGCCCTTGATTTCGACATCATCATGCCCCTCTATAGGTGAAGGATCTTCAAGCTTATCTTCCTCAAGCACCCCCTATTACTTGAGCGTCAGGACCAGGGGTGTCGCCGGTGTGGAGTATTTCAGTCTCTTATTCTTCCCACTCCATGACGATATCGCTCCTTGGAGTCGGTTCAGGCAGAATGACCTACATGAATTCGTGGAAAGTGAACGTTAAGATATGACGGTTATTCACCAAAAGCAACGACTCAATGAACTTTAGAAGGCGGGGTCACATACCAGCTTCCATTTGGCTCTCAGTCGTCTTAGGAGTATCACCCTCCATAATTGGTAATAGCTGCTTGGGGGGGGGGGATTAAGTGATGGAGCTTTGGTCAAGTCAACGGGAGGAGGAATCAAGGGCTCGGAGCCAGATAGGCCAACGGCATCCTCTCTGTCCTTTGATTCAGGAGAGCCTCCTCCAAAGAGGGCCTTAACCGTAGATAAATCTGACGGTCCGTTGCCTCGAAGCACTTCCCTTACCAGAGTCTCTTCATCGATTTTTTCGACACCCGTCTCGACTTTGTTAATTCTAATCAAAGTATCCCACGCTTCGGCAAGTGACTCGAGATAATTCTTGCCTAAGAAAGATAGGTCATGATGCATGAGGACTCTTGCATTAAACTCGAAAAAGAGTGGGTCAAATAAACATTTGATTTCTTCCCCGTCGGCCTTAGTAGCTGCCTCGAGTCGAGAATTGGCCTTTGTGAGCACTATCTTCTTGCCTTCCTCATGAGCTACCTCTTTTAATGCTTCAACCTAGGATAGCTCTTCGCCGATTCTTTTCTTTAGAAATGTTTTGAAAATTTCATTATAGTATCTTTGTGACTCTTCCTACGCAACAATTTTCTCTTCTCTCTTTAAAGAGCAATTCCTCTAGTTCCTTGACCCATCGGACGAGAATGTATTTTTATTTTTGGATAGAGTCTTTGCCCAAAGCTAGATCGTTACCGGGATGGATTGCCTCACCGAGTTCTTTCTTGTGAGTGGCCTCCAAGCGACTAACTGCCTCGGCTGTTTCCTTAGCATTTATCTAGGCAGTCTCGAGATGAGACTTGTATGAGGATAGCTCTTCATCCTAGCCCTTAGTGATGTCTTTGTCATGAATAGCTTCGAGTTTGAGGTGATCAATCTCGTGTTGGCGTTCAATAAAGACCTTTGAAACTTTCTCCATCAAGTGTACGAACGCATCATGTTGAAAATATATATCATTGTTGCAGGCAATGGTGCCATATTTGATATGTCCAGGGATAGGATGGATTGCGGCGAGAAATTTCAGTCCATCAAAACATATCTTTGGGAATGTAGCCTTGAGCTTGGCTAATTTTTCCGCCGTTGACGGATCATGAGCGGAGGTTAAGGGAGTTAGCCTAACTGGAGTCACAGATTTCTTGTAAGGCTCACGGGATTGCTTATACTCAAAGAGCCAGAATGTTGGCTACGAGGAACTTTGGACTGGGATCCCTTCTGAGCAAACTTCTCCCCACTGCGCTTTGGATGATGGGGAGGATCATTTGGATATAAAGAATGGCTGTGGGTTATCCTTCTGGAAGACGACGATGACTCTCTGGAGCGATAGTCTCTATCACTGCTTTCATCGCTGTCTCGCGTTTTCCTGATCCCGAGTCTCGACCGAAATGGTAAAAGATGGAGGATCCACAAAGGCAGTCAATTCCATGGGTATGCCTCATTTCACCTGCACATAAAGGCAAATGAGGACAAGTTAGTAGGATTCGCACGATGAATGGAATTTAAGTGCATGGTGGAGTGTAAGTGTTCGTGTGTGTCCTAGTGCATCCCCTCGACGGACATTGTTTTTCACTTCACTCAATGGAGTTTTCTCTCCCTGATAATAAGTCTGAGCACATTCATCGCTTCACACGGGCGAATTAAATCCCATAGCCTCAAGATTATAGAAGCCCTAATTCAGTATATCATCAGGGATGGTCAAGTTAGATAAGCCCTTTAATAAGCCTTCTATGTTTTGGGAAGACGAATTTTTCTTGATCGGCGTTATCATGACCTTTAAAGTTCTGCCAACTTTCTTATTTTCCAGCTTGTAAGCTAGACTCTTTTTCTTTTTTGAGGGAGCAGTCGTTGATAAACGTCGGCTATGTCGGCTATCG
Source organism: Allium cepa (assembly GCA_030765085.1). NCBI lineage: Eukaryota > Viridiplantae > Streptophyta > Magnoliopsida > Asparagales > Amaryllidaceae > Allium > Allium cepa. The sequence continues at coordinate 207,576,161 of CM060941.1, read as the reverse complement.
GCGCTGGCCCATGACTTATGTTCTCAGCAGTCTTTTTGATCTAGCCTTCCTTGGTAATATCACGAGCCCCTTCAGCAGGGGGGTGTTTGCATCAAAATTGGTCACAACACTCTTCGGTAGTCGTTGAAGAGATAATAATGAAGAATGTAAATTCAAAACGAGTATTATCTAACAAAAACTCCTATCAACAGTAAAGTAAATGCGTAGACAAGCGATTTATAGTGGTTCGGCGTGTTGCCTACGTCCACTGTGAAGTTTTTTGCCTTTTTATTGATTCTTTTTCAGTGATTACAAGTTGCTATGGCAATCAACAGCAAGTTACAACTGGAAATTCGAAATCAACAGCAAAATTATGATGTAAGATGATGGAGATCTCGATCCGGCAGAGTCTGGGTGCTTGAGAGTCCCAAGATCCTATTTCTGTTGGCTCTGGGGCTCTATTTATAGGTGTGCGTTGCTGATATTTCGCTGAAAACTCGGGAGACCACTTCTGGCATGTGAGGGGGCCCACGCGCCCGGCCTCAGGAAATTTGGGCCCACTTTGGCATCGATTCAAACTCCATTCGAATCGATCATAAAATCATCCAATCGAGGTGAAATTTGGTATGGATATTCTTCAACATGTATGCAAGCTTCTGTGAAAATTTCGTGGCATTTGGATCAGTAGATTGAGAGATATGATGGATACGAGATGGAATTCATTGCGTGGCTGTTTGGTTTGAAACCATCCCTTCGAATCGATGGCTTCGAATCGATGGTGGCACGTGCCTTCGTGAGGACGTGGGGCGCAAACCTCGAATCGATCCGGTCTTCACTCCGAGTTGACCACTTCGACTCCATGTATCTCGGCGCATTCGAACCGATGGATGACATGTCATCATGGATAGTTGACTCGGTGGATTCGAACGAAGCTTCACTGATGGGTTCGAACAAGGCTCCACTGATGGGTTCGAACAGGGCTTCATTGATGGAGTCGAACGACCGATGCTTGATGGATACGAAGCAAACACTGGCTGATGGATACGAGGTCCACCGATATGAACTTGATGGATTCGAAGTTGATGGAGTCGAATCCAAGGCACTTCGATGGATTCGAAGTACTTCGATACGAAGGTGATCGGTTCGAAGCTGTGTTCGGTGATGGGTTCGAAATCCAGGTTTCCTCCTTCAAATTGAATCGATCATAACTTGAGCGTATGAACTCGGATTGACTTGAAATTTGAGATGCTGACTTCTATGATCTTCCTTTTCATGTCCTATCAATTGTAGCTCAATCTGGACTCAGGCAAAATTCGGCGATATCCATGGTGAAACGAAGTATGACCAATCTCTGAGACGAACTATCCTTTGTCCTCGACCGATCTTTTGGTATCACGGCTTTGCCAAAAAGCGGGATAACATTTGCCCCCCAAAGTACATCCTGTGGGAAAATGACGTGCTTTGAATAGCTGTAATTTCTCTCCGAAAAATCAATGTTCTCTTTTGTTGAGACTCGTACTCTGTATCGCTGTATCCTTGCGTTGATATAATTGATTATTGTATAATAGTGCTTAGCCGTTGGCTGTTGCATTTGTAACAAGATGAGTATTCGATCCCTGTAAATGTTTAAAATCGAATGTTAGTCCGACATATATGCACACATGTTAGTTTGACCTGTTAACATCGTGCGTGCACGAGTCGTTGTCAGTTTTGTTCGCTAGTGAATTTCGGATCGATCCTCTCCTGAACCGATTTGGAAATTTGAGTTGAGACAATGCTTGATGGTTGTTTTGAAAAGTCCCTTCGTATCGATCCTCTCCTGAACCGATATAGAAGGTTGAAGGAATCGAATTTTTGTTGCGCGGATGTAATATTTCGAACCGATGGGTATGAGCATCGATGGATTCGAGATCAACATTCATATGGATGGAGTACGCTTATGCTATGACGGGTACGAAACCGGCATTTGAATTTATGGATTGGACGAGTTCGAAACGTTCATTCGTACCGATGAGAAAGGATGGATATGAAACAGTAGTTCGTATCGATAGGAAATGATGGATACGAAATCGTTGTTCGTATCGGTAGGTTGTGGGTGGTGTTGTGAACAGGGGCTTCGAATTGATGTGCCCACTGTTTGATTAGCATCGATGCAACTCGATGCTCTGCTGTGTGGTTCGTATCGATGAAGCTTCAGCGCATGGATTCGAAGGTAGATTTCGAACCGATCTGGGAATTGACCGGTTGTAACCGGTAGAGTTGACTGGGATGCGAAACGGCTCGGTCACCCTCTGAGATTCATATAAATAGCAAAGACCTTGCCATTTTTCACTTTTTACTTTTCACCGTTGCCTTGTATTTACTGTGTTCTGCATCGTTTCGAAGCTTTATAGAGAAAACACTATATCACGTTCCCGAATCAATCAAGATCCAAGTCTTTAATTCCTCTAATCCATCACTCAAATTAGGTAATTAGCCTCGAATCCAAACGGCAAAGCTATTTCAGACCTATTTTTTCTTCATCGATCGGCCACTCTGGTGATTGGTAAAACCAGATCTGGTTTGGGGGAGCTTCGAAACCATCTGGGGACTCGTGTTCGAATCGATGATGGCGGCGTCGTTTTTCCTTGGGTTTCTCATCGATCCCTGGAATGCCCTAATGGGGGTGGTACAGTTCGCACCGATTGACTATCTTGATGGGTCCATTCGAATCGACGGACCTCGAATCCATCAGCTATCGGTTCGAAGTTCTCATCTTTATATCGATACGACGGGTATCGCTTCGAACGTGATCGATGTTAAGTTGAGGGTTTCCTGATCGGTACGAACTAGCTAACCAAGGATCGGTTCGAAGTCATCCTTCATTGATCGATTCGAACTCGACACCTGATCATCGATTCGAAGCGCGCCTTTCTGCATCGATTCGAAACGCGCTTTTCTGCATCGATTCGAAGTGGTATTAGGATGGGTTCGAATGTGCTTCCTGTGATCGGTTCAAAACCCTCTATGATGGATACCAAAGTTTGACATTTTCTAAGCATAATTCCGAGAGCTTCATTCTTGCATATTTGGACTTGATAATTACACTGCATACTTGACCACCTTTCGAAGCTCGTCGATGGAACCATAACAACTTCTATCTGAATCAACTTCCATCATACAAACGGTTTAGTGATGACGGTCAGCGATGACGGTCATTATAACTGGACTTTGTAGCTTTGTCGTTTGCATATTTCCTTTAACTCTGCGACATTTATTCAAGTAATGCATGGCACTGTGCAACATACATTCATACACTTTACACTGGGGAATGCACGGGTCCTTTATCGTCTAACGATGGTTTCTCATGAGTTAGCTAGTCATGGAACCTTCAAGTTCGCAGCAGCAGGAGATTCAAAGTACGGTTACTTCAAGACTAGAGGTTCCGGATATTGAGCCTGAGATCATCGGTCCGGCCCCGGACGAATTTCCCAATGCGTCTTTCATTGCCAATCCGTCGGATTCCGTTCAATCCAATATTTCTGAAGATATGTTGGGGAGAATATGCTTAAGGCATGGCCTGTCACTGGACGACGTGTTATTGCCGGGGCCGAATGATAGACCACACAATCCAGTGGAGGGGTATACAGCATTTAATCGCCACGCGTGTGTGGCCGGGATGCTTCCTCCGTTCAACGAGTACATAAGGGAAGTGTTTGTCTTTTTTGAGGATCGCTCCATCTCAACTACACCCGAACGGATATGCTTCCGTGAACAGTTTATTCATCGTCTTCATGGAGTACCTTCATAGACCACCGATCGTGACCGAGATCAGATATCTATTCAATTTCAAAACCCGAGGTGATTACCCTTCCTTCACATTTTTGGAAGCAGTGAGGAATTGCCAAGTGGTCACTGGGTCCTGGACCAGGTTGAGTTATTACAGGATGGAATGGTTCTATGTCAGGTGTCCTCCGGGGTTTGCCCGGCGAAGGTTATTCAGACGTGAGTATCGCTGAGTTCTCAAATAATTACTAAGGCAATTGCAATTGAAGTGAAACTTATATTTTTTCCTTTTTACAGCAACGATTCAGCGACCTGAAGGTGAGCACTTTAAGGAGATAGTGCGAGTACTTCGAGAAGACCCGAGCGAAGATAGGGATATCGAGTCGCTTTTGACGGATAGAAATCTTCGGACTTATGGGTTGATCGAACGGGGGCAGAGCATAAAGTTTGACGGGGCACTAACGACCGTCTCGAAAAAACAAGTTAAGCATAAGAGGCCTAAAGTTATTATAGCCGAAGAAGCTGACTCTGAACGAACCCACACTGATGATGAGCCGTTGACCGAGCCTACAGATGTAGTTCAGGATGTCGCGGAGTAGACAAAAGGCAAGGCAGCTGTTGTTAAGCCAACTAAGAAGGGGAGATGGAAATCGGTTGTTACGGCCCGATCCGCTCCCGGAGTTAGAATTTCGGAGATGTCTCCTCCGAGAACTGAAAGTCTTTATGAAGGGCTCGCCGATATTCCAATTCCGGACGATGTGTCCCTACAACATGATGCCAGATTGGAAGAACTTTCAGAAACTTTAGTTTTGAGCGAGTCTTTTCCCACTGGTGTGGCAGACATATCCGGTTGTTCGGGGGGTTGCACGTTCATACATATTTCACAACACTACATAACCTTTGACCGCAAACTACCTGTTTCGAAGGGTGATTAATCCTATTTTATTATGCTCTACAGATACTATGTCCGGGCGAGGTTCAATGTTAGGGAGTCTCCGATATGCTCGCAAGTCTTCATATTACGAGTCACGCAGATGAGAAGGGGACAGAGATTACGACCAGGGATGCTCTGGGTATTCTAGTCAAGAAAGATATGATAAAGATAAAGGCTATAAATGTCGATCTCGGTCGCGCACTCCTCCTCCTCCCAGAGATTCCATACAGCCTCCTGCTTATGTCTCTCGTCCCTCTAAATCTTCTCACTACAAGTCGGCTTCTCAATCTTCTAGGCATGAATCCCGCCATTCTAGAAACGAGACAATAACTGCTGTCGCTACAGAACAACCCCCCATGGAAATTTCAGGGAAAGGAGCAGTAAAGCTTGCTCAGCTAAAGAAAGACTTTCCAAATATCTGCTTTGACAACTACATCTTTCCTCCTCATTTAAAAAGGATCCCAGAGGAAGCCGAACAGCTAGTTCATGACTACGTGCATGATTTTTATGCCCAGTACAAGGCGTAGGCGAAAGCGGCTGACAAAGCGTCGACATTGGCCTTTGAGCGTGGAGCCACCATCGAGAAGTTGCAGGCTGAGTTAGCTCAAAAGAGCCGTATTATTGAGGTGCTAAACACTGAAGCTGAATCTTCTCAGAAATCTTAAATGGAGGCTATCAAAAAAGCCGACGAAGCCCAGGCAACGATGGATAGAATGAAACGTGAGCATTATGCCACGGTAGAGGATATGGGCCATCGAAACACCCTGGTCACTGTCGAGAGGGACGCGGCCCTGAAGGAGCTAAATGAGCTTAAGTCCGAATTTGCCGAAATCGCCAAGGATAGGGATGATGCGAACAACGCAGCCCAGGAGGCATGTGAACAAGCGGTGATGCTTCGGACTGAACGGGATGCGGTAGTAGCCAAGGTCCAGGCGGTCGAGACGGAGGTTGAGGAGAAAGTTCAACAAGCGGACGCTAGGCTGGAGGCCGATATTGAAGATCTACTCATCACTTACAATGCCAATGTGTTGAGACACAGAAATTTGGCCTGGCTTCAGGATTACCCGGTACACCTCCGTAGCGCTTGGGGTCGATTGGTTGAGAAGGAAGAGGAAGCGCATCCGGATGAATCGTTCGACCGATTTGAACTCGAAAACTGGTTGCTAACAGATGATGAGAAAAAGGTCCTCCATGACGCTATTATTGTTCATGAGAAGGAGATGATTGGTGGCCGATCTCTGGAGGTTGGAGAGGGATCAGGTGTTGAGCATCACGCTACTATTCTTGAAATCACCGCTCCATCTTCGTTAGAGCCTGTATCTGTGGTTGATTCACAATCCGTTCCTGCTTATGACCCAGAACAGCCGGGGTTATCTCCTATTCGGGAGCACGTCTCTGAGGCCGTCCAACCGTCAACGAGTCAAACTGAGGAAGGTACTTTGAACATATCTCAAGTGTGTTTTCATTAGAGCGTTTATTTTGAAGTGATCACTTATAACTCCTTCTCTTCTTTTCTCAGTAGCCGAAACTACTCCGGCATCTTCGGTTCAGGAGTCTATTCAAGGGCAAAAGGCCATCACCACCGAAACGACCGTCGTGACGATGGTAGTGTCTACTGAGATGGCGCAGGGGAGATCCTTATCTCTCGACGAACAAATGGTGAGTGAGCTGCCTGGCCAACAGGGTGACCCTTTTACAGACTTGCCATTTATCATCAGTGATCTTCCGTCGGCCTCTACTTTTGTAACGCAGACCACAGCTGCCCCCAGCCAGGCCCAATCAGCTCGAGACGAGGAAATCTTGGCCGAGATCAACGCCGAAATAGAGGCTGCGGGGCATGAGGGCAGTGCTGGAGTTAGGACTACGATGCATAGTCCAGCACCTATGAATGTGATGTTGCCAGTGGCTCTATGGCCGATACTCGGGTGTCCACGCCATCTTCTGTTGCAGACCCAGTCCCTCCTACTCCTCCGGTGGAAAGCCTTCACGTAGATTCGAGCTCTGAGGAGGACATTGACATCATGCCCCTTGCTGAAGAGCAGCCACCGGAGAGGAAACACTCCAAGCGAAGGATCTCTGTTTCTAGCGAGCCCGAAGATGAACCGCTGGTAAGGAGATTCAAAAAGAAGAAGTAGATGGGCCGTTTAAGCAGATTTTTTGGTAGATAGGAACTGGTGTCTGTTTTTTTGTTAGTAGGCCGTGTATAGACGCATGTTCGGCCCCTGCCAGTAGGAATTATTTTTTGGAATAACTTATTTGCATGTAAGTCCTTGTCTCCAGTTAGTTGAAATAAAATTCAATTTCTTTGTTTCAATTCTCATTTCATTTGTGCTTAAGTACTTGCAGTATTTAGCTTTTAGTCCGGTGTACTTGTGGTGTTTTTACCGTCAAGTAGAGTTTGTTTTATTTGCCAAGCCTGAAAATCTTGGTCATATTGAACTTCAGACATTGTATCACTTTGGTTAACGATTAACACTTAGCTTTTTTGCCCCCTAGTCTCGGGGAACAACATTTGCACCTTGATGGTTGATCGTACTTATTGCACATCTTAAGCACATGTCCACGCTCTGGGGACTTGGGATAATTTGAGATCGATAATCCGGTTCGCACTCCGGGAATTTGAGAGTTATCGATATTTGTAACACGGTTCACGCTCCGAGAACTTGAAGTTGATTTTTATACTCCGTCTCACGCTCCGGGAACTTGGAGTTAGTATTGATATTTCGGTTCGCCCTCCGGGAACTTTGATGTAGTATTTGTGCTTCAATTCGCACTCTGCGAATTCGGAGGTAGCACGTATGCTTTGGTTCGCACTCCGGGAACTCGTAATCTATGTTTGTACTCCATTCACGCTCTGAGAAGTTGGAGTTAGCACAGATGCTTCGGTTCGCGCTCCGGGAACCTGTAATCCATATTTATATTCCAATTCACGCTCTGAGAAGTTGGATTTGGCCGATAGATGGTCAATCACACCTATTTGGGCTTTTTAGGAATTCGTTCACACTCCGCGAACGATGGATGTGATGTTTACACTCCGATTCGCACTCTGGGAATTTGGAGTCCGTTCACACTCTGGGAACGATTTGCTGAACGTTTATACTCCAATTCACACTTTGGGAAGTTGGTGTCCGTTCGCACTCCGGGAACGAGTTGTTGAATGTTTATACTCCAATTCGTACTCTGGGAAGTTGGAGTCCGTTCGCGCTCTGGGAACGAGTTATTGAATGTTTATACTCCAATTTGCACGCTGGGAAGTTGGAGTTCGTTCGCGCTCTGGGAACGAGTTATTGAATGTTTATACTCCAATTCGCACTCGGGGAAGTTGGAGTCCGTTCGCTCTCTGGGAACGAGTTATTGAATGTTTATACTCCACTTCACACTCTAGGAAGTTGGAGTCCGTTTGCGCTCTGGGAACGAGTTGTTGAATGTTTATACTACAATTCACACTCTAGGAAGTTGGAGTCCGTTCGCGCTCTGGGAACGAGTTGTTGAATGTTTATACTCCAATTCACACTCTGGAAAGTTGGAGTCCGTTCGCGCTCTGGGAACGAGTTGTTGAATGTTTATACTCCAATTCACACTCTGGGGAGTTGGAGTCCGTTCGCGCTCTGGGAACGAGTTATTGAATGTTTGTACTCCAATTCACACTCTGGGAAGTTGGAGTCCGTTCGCACTCTGGGAACGAGTTATTGAATGTTTATACTCCAATTCGCGCTCTAGGAAGTCGGAGTTAGTTTAGGACGGTCGTGTGTTGGTTGATCTCCAGCAGCTGGCATGTGACTCCCATCTAGTCGGGGTTGTGGAGATCGATTATGATAATCAGAAGATGAAGAACTTTCGCTGGAGGAGTGATAAGCATGGTCTCTCGTGGATCTTTTTCAAGCTTTTTGATCAGCTCGGCATTAGCACGTAGCTGTTCTGCTAGTTGTTGTCGACTCTGGGTCAACTCTTGGAGTATTAACTATAACTCTTGTCGGGTAACCGGACCTGACGGTTCCGAGTGCCCAGTAGCATCTTGATTAGATGGAGGTAGCGGAGCAGGATTCTGTCTATCCTGTTCTTCTTGATTGACAACGTTAGAGGTAGTTCTTGTGCTAACTATCTTTGAAGGTTGAATTCCTTTCCTAGACTTTATGCAAATCTGAATAGTATGGAAGGAACTTGGATTTGATGATCTGGATCTTTCTCTTAGATTTATTCAATCCGGTATTGATGACAGATCCAAAGAGCTGGAGAAAATCTAGGTTCTCTCAATGAAATCACCAAAGTGTTTGCACCAAAATTGGTCACAACACTCTTCGAGAGTCGTTGAAGAGATAATAATGAAGAATGTAAATTCAAAACGAGTATTATCTAACAAAAACTCCAATCAACAGTAAAGTAAATGCGTAGAAAAGCGATTTATAGTGGTTCAGTGTGTTGCCTACGTCCACTGTGAAGTTTTTTGCCGTTTTATTGATCCTCTTTCAGTGATTACAAGTTTCTATGGCAATCAACAGCAAGTTACAACTGAAAATTCGAAATCAACAGCAAAATTATGATGTAAGATGATGGAGATCTCGATCTGGCAGAGTCTAGGCGCTTGAGAGTCCCAAGATCCTTTTTATGTTGGCTTTGGGGCTCTATTTTTTGGTGTGGGTTGCTGATATTTCGCTGAAAACTCGGGAGACCACTTCTGGCACGTGAAGGGGCCTACGCGCCCGGCCTCAAGAAATTTGGGCCCACTTTGGCATCGATTCGAACTCCATTCGAATCGATCATTAAATCATCCAATCGAGGTGAAATTTGGTGTGGACATTCTTCAACATGTATGCAAGCTTCTGTGAAAATTTCGTGGCATTTGGATCAGCAAATTGAGAGATATGATGGATACAAGATGCAATTCATTGCGTGGCTGTTTGGTTCGAAACCATCCCTTCAAATCGATGGCTTCAAATCGATGGTGGCACGTGCCTTCGTGATGACGTGGGGCGCAAACCTCGAATCGATCCGGTCTTCACTTCGAGTTGACCTCTTCGACTCCATGTATCTCGGCGCATTCGAACCGATGGATGACATGTCATCATGGATAGTTGACTCGGTGGATTCGAACGAAGCTTCACTGATGGGTTCAAACAAGGCTCCACTGATGGGTTCGAACAAGGCTTCATTGATGGAGTCGAAAGACCGATGCTTGATGGATTCGAAGCAAACACTGGCTGATGGATACGAGGTCCACCGATACGAACTTGATGGATTCGAAGTTGATGGAGTCGAATCCAAGGCACTTCGATGTATTCAAAGTAGGTCAATACGAAGGTGATCGGTTCGAAGCTGTGTTCGGTGATGGGTTCGAAATCCAGGTTTCTCCCTTCAAATTGAATCGATCATAACTGGAGCGTATGAACTCGGATTGACTTGAAATTTGAGATGCTAACTTCTATGATCTTCCTTGTCATGTACAATCAATTGTAGCTCAATCTGGACTCGGGCAAAATTCGGCGATGTCCATGGTGAAACGAAGTATGACCAATCTCTGAGACGAACTGTCCTTTGTCCTCGACCGATTTTTTAGTATCACAGCTTTGCCAAAAAGCGGGATAATAGGGGGCACCAAAGGTCTATCTTGTTCTTTGCTCGTTTCCGCAGTCGTTCTTGCTATTATGGCATCACTTGGAAGGCTAGTCATGCGGCCGTCTTTTAATAATCCGAACATCGAAAACAGTTCGTTGGTACTTACAGATTTAATGTTCCGATCTCCCACGAGGGTAGCTCGAATGGCCTCAACTGCCTTTGAGTAGCTGACACCTTCGGGTCGTGAGAGGATAACTATAGGAGTTAAAAGAAGTTCAGAAAAGATGCACTTCAAGCCTTAAGACAAAGATTGGGGTAAAGATGAGACTTACATCCTTCAAGCCATATTCTTGCAAAACCGAGAGGACAACGTACGTAGAACTACTCTTGTTTAAACCGAGAAAACTTGCTCCACTCGCCCATCCGGACTTGACATTTGGGGTGTGGCTCGAGAAACATGTAGGATGGACTATTGGTACATCTCTTGAAGTGATAAATGTAATGGATGTCATTGGGAATTGGAGGTTTGAATTAGATGCTCATGAAAAGAATGTGGATACCGTGGATAAACGCGTGACTATTTGGATACAGTTGTACCAGGGCGATCCCAATATACAGTAGCAGTTCACAGATGAATGAATTGAAGGGTGATACACTTTCGGCTCAGCACATAAATTTGTTGCACGTAGTATATCCAGCTAGGGACAGGTGAGGCCGATCTTGTGATGAAGGAACCAGAATGTCCTTAAAGGGGATTCCGTGGATAGAACAAAATCTACGGAGAGAAGATTCGTCAATTTTCGAGGCTTGAGAGTCGATGGGTTCATCCAGAACGACGACGCCGTCTACAGCATCGGGAGACTGGCCTATAACCGCAACAAGTGGATTTGGGATGCCAGGTATGAGGGTTGACGATGGACTCAAAGTCCCTACTACTTCCTACTGAGAACTAGATTCAGGCTTGTTAGAAACAATAGCGAAGCTTGATTTTTTGGACATCTCTAAAAAGTGATTGGTGCGAATAGATACTTGTTTAAGCTATACTTGAAAGATAATAGATATCAAATATAAAAACAAAGTATCCCCCCATGTTGTGTGTGAACTAATGCGACAATTTAAGTAAAGTGTATAGATAAATTAACGTCCTAAATAATAATATAGCATGATGGAGGTTTAAGTTATCATCTTTAGACTCCGTCATCATTAATAGTCACCGATTTTAAAAATGGGTCGGGTTTTAAAATGAAAAGCTTTTGGAAAAGAATTCCTAAAATAAAGGTTATTTTGAATAACTTAATAAAGTTTTTAATTCAATTTAAAATTGAATTCAAATCTGAAATTAAATTCTATTTTGAGAATTTATGAAGTAAAAGGTCATACAAGTTTATATGGGTTTTTAAACCAATTTCGAAAGTGTTGTTTTGAGAATTAAATTTAACCCAAGTTTGAGAAACTTTAACTTGTATAATTGAAATCGAATTTTTCCAAAGTGAAAACTGTTTGTTTTCAAATGATTAAAGCTTTCATATAAGAAATGAATTTCCAAATTGGTATAGGAATTTCAAATTTGAATTGAAAAACAGTTTTCCAAGTTATTAATGAACTTTTGGAAATGGATTTTGAAAGCCATAAGTTAAATCTTTGATTTAAAGACTAAATGGATTAATCCACTAGAAATGGAAATTGTTTTGAAATCCGTAAATGGAACTTTGTGAAACTTTGTGAAATAAATCTTTTTGTTCAAAGATTTGAAATGGTAATTTGTGTAAACCATTTGAAATAGTTTTGAATTTAAGTTGTGACTTAACTGAAATCCATATCCATATGTTTTTAAAATATTGCGCTCGTTATTCGGTTTAGCCGGGAGAGGACCTTGTGTCATATAACCCATTCCGAATAATGATACGTCGTTGTGGATAGCAATTGAAGACCGGTGGTGAAGACCGGGTATTTGCGAGAACGATAGGATGACCTATCGATTGTCTCTGCACTGAGTAGCTACGGTATAGAGATTCCCTAAGTGATGGAAAGTCCGATCGGGATTGTGGATACCCGGATTTGCAAGGGCTTCTTCGGAAGTGCCTTCGGTTCTGTTCGAGCCCGGAACAGACTTGTATGGTCGTGTGTCCGACACTACACTTTGAGATTTAAAGCCGATTTCTTTCAAATACATATCTGTTGGTGGCGGAGAATTTATTCTCTTAGCTTAACACCCTTCTCTGAGACGTACGAGCTCAGAGGTTATGTAGTTGAAGTCATCAGCGATATACTCCCAATTTGGTAGTGTGGCATGCTAAGTGCTGCTGTGTGATTGACGATCATTTGTTGATCATTTGTGATCAAAGCGTGGCTTTGTGAAAAAGCGTAGCTTTGTGGACGAAACCTCATCGAGCCTCACAAACCGGTAATGGTCGAAACAGGAAAGATGCGGCAAGGTTTCAGGGGTAGCTCCCCTAGGGTATGACCATTCCTTCTGGAAAAGGGTAGTATCATGGTATGGAGCCCAGATACTTACTCATGTGGACACACTATATTATTACTGTGTGATGTTGTTGGTGTAGAGGATCCTCGGTTAAAGGTCCCAAAGGACCGGGGGTGGTATATCTCAGGTTTTATTCCCCGGGAAGGGGGTAGCCGGCCTTGTTTAGCAGAGAGCCAGGGTGGTTCTCGGGGCGTCCCGCCAGAGGCGTTCCCATGTGGCAATAGGAAGTTCCTTAGCCTGACCATTTGTTGGAAACCCATTCATCCAATACGTGCCTTGTACGATTTTAGTTGTAGAACCTGCCATTTAACATGGCAGCTATAGTAGGCATAGCATCATGGTACCTATGCTGGCTAGGATTTATATTGTATTCATGTTGTATCAGTGATAACACCCGAATCCAGAATAACCTGATAACCTAACTCTAGACTGCCCGTGTGGAAAATAGTGGGCACCCAGAGTTTAGGAAAGGAACAATAAACTCCAGGTCAGTCATGGGACTGGTGTGAGAACTCAAAAACAGTTTATCTTTAAACAAGCAACAAGAAAATTTAAATTTAACTTTCGAAATTCGAAATGCTTTTTGGAAAAATGAAACTACCATAAGGCCTCCCGCCACACACACAATGCAAACGCAGAATTGGAGGAGATTTCTCCTTATGATAGTCAAAGATGCTTACTACGCAAAAATCAAATCATTTTTGATATTATTACTAGTGCATAGTGTAGAAAACAATTTCGAAAGTAGAATATAAATCCTAGCCAGCATAGACATTCCGAACTATGCCTACTATAGCTACCATCCAAACAGTGGTGACCACCATAAGTGAATGGCAGGTAATACAACTAAAACCGTACAAGGCGCGTATTGGAGGAATGGATTTCCAACAAATGGTCAGGCTAAGGAACTTCCTACTGCCACATGGGATCGCCTCTGGCGGGACGTCCCGAGAAACTAACGTTACGGTTAGATCTCTGCCAACACAAGGCCGGGTTACCTCTGTAACTAGGTAACTACTACACGAATATGTCATCCCCCGGTCCTTTGGGACCTTTATCCGAGCGCTCGCAACAACAACACCACACAGTAATAGGTATAGTGTATCAACATGAGTAAGTATCTGGGCTCCATACCATGATACCACCCTTTTCCAGAAGGAAATGACATACCCTAAAGGGCGCGACCCTCATAACCTTGCCGCATATTCCTGTTTCGACCATTTCCGGGGAGTGAGGTCCTGACGAAGTCTCGTCCACAAAGCTACGCTTTGTGTAACAAAGCCATGCTTCGGGTCCACAGATGACCAAAGCAATAATCACAAAGATAAATGATCAAACAAATGATCATATCACAAATGACCAACCAATGATCATCACACAGCAGCACTCAGCATGCCACATTACCAGATTGGGAAATATCGCTGATAACCTTCAACTACATAACCTCTGAGCTCGTACGTCTCAGAGAAGGGTGTTAAGCTAAGAGAATAAATTCTCCGCCACCAACAGAAATGTATTTGAAAGAAATCTGCTCTATCTCTCAAAATGTAATGTCAGACACGTAACCATACAAGTCTGTTCCGGGTTCGAACAGAACCGAAGGCACTTCCAAAGAAGCCCTTGCAATCCGGGTATTCACAATCCCGATAAAATTTCCCATCACAAAGGAAATCTCCATATCGTAGCTAACGATGCGGAGACAATCGATAGGTCATCCTATCGTTTTCACAAATACCCGGTCTTCAACACCGGTCTTCAAATGCAATCCAAACGACGTATCGCATATTCGGAATGGGATATATGACACAAAGGTCCTCTCCCGGCTAAACCGAATAGCGAGCGCTTATTTTAAAAATAAGTGTGCATTCAATTCCAAACAAACACAATCAATACCATCCAAGGGTAAATATTGATAGTCGGTTATTTAACTATCAATAAAGATGCGCCACATCATCAGATTCCAAATAATTTTTCCAAAATTATTAAGTCCCAAAATATCTTTACAAGATATATATATATATACATACACCATTTCCAAATAATTGCCCCAGTTATTTGTTTTACCAAAACCACTTCACGATAAAATTTTCCACACTTAACCAATTGAAAAACCAATTTTCAATTTACCTTTACCATTTGAAAACCAATTTCAAATCACCTTAACCATATATACCTTTTGAAAACAAATTTCAAACCACCAAATAAATCTTTACCGATTTAAACTTAACTTACGTTTCAAATTCGTAAATTATATTTTCACATTTAAGAATAAATCAACATTTATTTTTAAACAAATTTCCCTTCATATATATAAATTCCAAAGTGGATTTAAATTCCAAGCATCTACTAGCATACGATTCCCAAATCGATTTCAAGTTATTTGCTTTCAATTACCTTAAAGGTGAATTCACAAAAACCGTTCCATTTCATATTAGAAAACCATTCCCATGCTTATTTTAAAAATAAGTAATTCACAAATTTATTTATTTTCAACAATTTGGAAATATTCAATATACTTAAGTTACCGTTAAGTATTTTATTCCATTCTCTTTAAGAAAACATTCTTTTATTCACATTTATTTGGGTTAAAAACGAATGTTGCGTAAAACATCGTTACGACAACCCAAAAACACTAGTATATGGATTTGAAATTAAAAATAGATATATAAATCCAATACTATACAAATTATCCCCTTCTGTTTCTCGAAAACGTCTATTTCAACAATCAATGTTGAAATCTATGTTTTCAATACTCAATACATTTTAAAACACCTTTAATTCGTTTTAAATTCCATTTAAAACATTCCTTTCAAAAAAAACAAACCCATTTTATTTAATAATCTATTCAATATTCAAAATAGTGAATATAGCCCACTTAACAAATTCCCATATTTCAATTTATCAAATTCGATGAATTTCAAATTTATAAACATAGTTTATAAATTCCATTTCTGTTATAAACCCCAATTTTATAAATTCCTTTATTAATCCGATGCAATTTTTACATAACCCAGTTTCATACCCAAAAGCCATATTGTAAGTTAAATACTTATAATATTATTTATTTACCAAATCGTTCCTTTGAACTTCACCAATTTAAAATCTTATCACTTACAAGATTTCTTTATGGTTTATAATAATTTCAACTAATGAAATCTCCATTTATTTACAATTTCAACAAAATTCTCCTTTTTAATGCCCAAATCCATTTCTATAAGTTAATAACTTATAAACTTAAAATTTTCCAATAACCATTCGTTTTATAAATTTCACATTTATTAATCTATAAATCCTAGTGAAATTCATGTTATACATCAACTTAACACTTTATAAATTTATCCTATAACTTCAATAAATTTAATTTAAAAACATCCATTTATAAAATCCTTTATATAAACCATTAATAATAATAACTTCCCAAAAACCAAATTTAACTATTTTATAAAAACCTATTATTGTTAAAAATTTCTTTTAAGTTATATTTTATAAAAATATAAATTTTTAAAACATAAAAATTTATCCATCTATTTATTTTAAAATTTAATCAATTCAAAATTTTTAATAAACCATATTCTTTGAAAAATCGATTTAAAACCCCTTTTTAAATTCAAAACCGTTATTTTTAATTCAAAAATTAGAATCCGATGATGCAACGACATCGAATGGTCAATCACGGGAATAACATCATATAACAATGTGATTATCAACAATCAACATAATATTCATAAACAAATAAATATGCGAGGAATCCAGTTGGATCCCTCCAACCTGTTACCCTGCATCCACAGACGTTAGCACAATACCAATTCCACTTCAAGGTGGAATATCGCGGTATATGGGATTTTATAAATATTCCGCTTAATAACGGCGCAATAGGGTCTCATCCGCTATACGAGGCGGGGAATCAAATCCGATATATACATATGCCAATATATATATATCGCTATATATAGTATATATCCTACTATATCTACTAGCACAATCAAACAGCAATCATCAATCAACATTAACTATTTATATTTTAAACCAAACTATTCGATTGAGTGAGGAGTTCTCACCTTAGCTTTTTATTTGCAGTCCATTTCCAACTCATATCTATTTCCGGCTTGTATTCTCGATTTTTAAACCTTGTAAAAATATTTACACAATTTATTAATACTCCAATCAATCGAAAAATTCCTATTTCTAAAATTTTAATTAACTAATGGATTGTTATAAATTGATTTCCTTAAATAAATCTAATTGTCTAACCATTTGACAAATTTAATTTACTAACAATTTAATTTGAAAAAATGATTCCATTTCAAACTAATTTCTTTTAAACAAATTTGTTTAACAAAAAATTGAATTAAAACTAAGCTTCCTTTTTAATAAATTAACCAAATAAAATTTATTTATTTTAAGATTTCAAAAACAAATTTTGTATAGAAATTCCAACAATTTAAAATTTCTATATTTCATTTAAAACTATCCAGATATATACATCTATATTATTATCATTTCCTTTTATTTAAAATTCAATCTGTATATGTATTTCTGCATAAATATATATATATATATATTCTTGGAAGCTCATACAGTTATACAAAAATTTAAATATCTTCAAAAACCAATTTTTCATACTGTTCAATATTTTAAAATTCGTATACATATATATTTCAAAATCTTATATAATTTTTTTTTTAGTTTCTGCATATATCTAGATTAATATTAATTGAAAAGGAAGGAAGCCGAATACCTCAGCTTGAACAATCTCGTCGCCGCCACGCTAAATCAAAAACCCTAGCCTCAGCACGTCGCCAATCCCCAGGTTGCCGCTGCTACCATTGTCGCGCTCGAGTTTTCCACCGCGATAACAACCCACGTACGTGCCAGTGCCCCAAATCTCAACGCGAAACCCAGCACCTTGTCGTCGCAATTCGCCACTTCAACCCTAAACCCATCTCGAACCCAAAGTCTCCTGTGTGCGTGAGCGCCGTGCCATCGTTTTCCCCCCTCGCGAAGTTCGCCGCTTCCTGCTCGAGCGATGCCGCAGCCATAAAAGAACGAAGTCGATTTATTTTTCCCTCTTTTGAAGTTTTGAAGATAGAATGAAAGACTTGGCCGTTGATTTCATTCGAAGCTTCGGTTTGATTTTGGAAGGAGGAAACAGGCGGCCATTAATTAATAAATTTTTATTTTATTTTATTTTGAATTTGATAAAGGGCTTCGGCCATTTGATTCCTCTTCTGAAGCTAAGGGATTCGGCTGAGATATAAAGAGAGAAGAGAAAGTTGCGTGCTTGAGACGCTTTGCCACTGTGACCACAAAAAAACTTTAAAAATTCTGATGTGAAATTATTTCGGCTATGATTTGAATGGTATATTATTTAAATTCAAATTATCTCAATAAAATTTTCAATGCGTTTATACGTCGTACGCTCACTCAACAACTCCAATCACCACGAAATTTGAAATCCGGTAATAACTAACTATTACGGATCCAATGGAACTGGTTTCGTTCAATTCCGAGACTGTTCAAAAATTGGCTATTTTTCAGTCGATAATTAAATATTAAAATATTCAATTTTTACAAATTAACTCCAAATTCAGTTTTACAAGTTCTAAAACATTTCTATAACTTCAATAAGTTTTTCCTATGATCGGTAGCAGAAATCTTGGGATCAAAAATTGGCATCATATGTTGCGAAGGCTATTACTTACTTTTGTTGGGTTAAGTTCGCATTTACGGTTGTTAATACTATGGAATCATTAGTCCGAATTAGTTCCACATGTCCACATGCTTTGGTTCTTGTCACTGTTCATTGTTTTATGCTCAGGCAAGAGAATGTGTGGTCCTGATATATGCTATGTTCAAGTTGAGGTGATTTTGGTTGCCGATGTTGATCCTAATACCCAATACCAATTGTCTCCCTAAACCTAAATACTGATCAACACTGCCCCACTTAATACTGACCCTCTCTCCTCCAAACTACCTAACGATCCTCAAAATCTATAATCATCCACTCACTCTCTAATTACCGACCTAAATTTCACTTACCCTATACCCTATACTTTTATAAACTACTGCGACCCACTCCTTTTGTAGACTCCTACAGACCCACACCACCTCAAGAGATAACAACGAACTCTCTCTCTAGAAGCAACGACCTATACTCTCCTGAGCAGCCTACTAAATGACTCCCTCTTAGAATGCCAACCTAACATTATTGTCTCCTCTACCGAGCAGCCACTATCGAACGACCTCCTCTCTAACATAAAATAACCAACTTCCTTCTCCTACACATCGTCTACCTCGCTTCTTAAAGTTGTCTATGGCCTCTCCTCCCAAATCGATGTCTTCCCATACCAAAAAAGTTCCATCATCCTCGTTCATACTCTTACTCACTATGATCCTCTCCTCTCGTGCTCACCATGCTGAGTCGTGTTCCTATGTGGCTCGCCCCATAGTTCGGGTTCTAGAAGATATGGTTTGGGAATTTAGATTAATACATGGAACCTCGCCTATATGATAATTTGAGGATGAGGCAAATGTTTCTTAAGACTTGAGGTCGAGGAGGATATGGCGGCACGTTTGGAGATAATGAATCAAAGTGGAGCGGGAGTCCAATGGAGGGGAGGGTTCTGGGTTTAGAGTTTTGTTGGAGGAAGAGGGAAATAAGATAAGAAGTGGAAGGAAGAGAAGGAAGGCGCAAATTTATATATGGAGACAGGGAGACGAACATGCATCATCCTATTGAACCAGTCAACGTGTTTTGGTGGGTAAGTGAAGAAAAGGGCCGTTCGTTGCCAGGTGGACCGACCGTGTACGTTAGTATTGGTGTGCCGATCCACCCTTTGTTTATATAAAAAGGAGGAAAGATAAATAATAATAATATATATAAATTTATAAGAATATAGATAATAAAATAAAATGTACATATAAGAATGTATACACATATAATGACGATTGAAGATGGTAATCTGGAAAAAAGATGGATACTACCGGATAAGTGGAGAAGCATGGATTTAGAAAACCCACTGCGATTCATCCTTTGAAAGGTTGCAAATCTTTAGCTTTTAAAAGGTTAAAATAGGGTTTCAAGGACTTCTTTGAAACTGAACTAATATAGCCAGACGACATGAGGCTTCCTCAAAGGTCAATGAGAAACATCAGCCAGTTATCATTCTGAATGAGCTGGCTTCTAAAAGCAAGGACTAACCATTGATTGAAAGAACGTCATGTTGATTCACACGACGCACTTTGGAGGGCAGATGTTACCCGGCTACTTGACCCGGCTACAAGGCTATAGTTACAAATGCTATGGTTGGACCTAGATGAGACTTAAGCCAAGAAAGGATTGGGAATATAAAGGATCGATATAAGTTAAGTGGTCCGGCGTAAATGTATGGTTCGGCCTGTTTGCATGGCTCGGTATTAGAACAGGATCACATATGGTCGGTAGTGAAGGGATCGGCCTTGTTGGACCAGAGTCATACGTGGATCGGTCAGGCTGATTCGATCGAGATGGGATAGACCCTAGTGGTTTGGTGTAGATGGGATCTGCCCTAGTGGTTTGGTGTAGATGGTATCGGCCCTAGTGGTTCGGTGTAGATGGGATCAGTCCTAGTGATTTGGTGTTGTGGTTCGGTTGATAGTGGTTCAGCCTTGGAGATATTAGGTTATGTGGTTCGACTTATGTGGGTTGACATTTGGGCTCGGTCACAGTGGTTCAGCAAGATCAGGGGCCAAAAGACCTCTAGGGATTTAGCATGTTGTCGAGTCTACAAAATAGATGTTGCGA
This sequence comes from Allium cepa, assembly GCA_030765085.1. NCBI lineage: Eukaryota > Viridiplantae > Streptophyta > Magnoliopsida > Asparagales > Amaryllidaceae > Allium > Allium cepa. Next base: position 207,555,665 of record CM060941.1, on the reverse strand, counting down.
TCAGCACTTCTTCACTTTAAGTCAAACCTTTAGCTGCACCAAATCGATTGAGAGTTTTCTTCAAGTCATTTATAAGGAAACCACGGTTGGCGATATGTGGGTCGGTCAAGAAGGATCATGATGCCCGGTTCGGTTTATTGCACCTACCAACCATGGGCCGAGCTATCTTAGTCATGGACCTTGACAGGGGATCCACCCTATCTTCGTCTATAAATAGAGGGGTAAGGGTCTAGTTAAAGGGGCCATTTTTTTAGAACTCAAGGGAAGCTGTGCCATTTTTATACTCTCCTCTTTATGATTCAAACTTATATTCAAGTGGTTTGTTTACGGACTGTATCTGTATTCAAGTGATTAGGAAAGTAATAAAGATTCTATTCAAAGTGGACTTAAGCAATTACGTCGAACCACTATAAATATGGTGTTCACGTTTCTGTTGTTCGTTTTGCACTCAGTTGTGTTATTTCTCTGTTTTAATTTACTTTCTTCATTAATCTCTGTACATAACTCTATTCAAGGGTGTTCGTGACCAATTTTGGTGCTAACAATGACGTATGCCCATATAATTTCTTGAATTTGGATTTTATTTGGAATTCAATTATTTGAAGGGTTTAAGTTAATTCAAGCTTCGGATTTGTTTTAAGTAGATGATTACTATCGATATTTCAAATTATCTGAAACCCTTTAAATAATTATATTCACATGGTACACTAGATAAGAGATGAAAATCCCTTCACTAATATTTCTATTTTACTTATTTTGATTCGACTTACATAAGATCTTTTAGTTCCGACTTGAGTGTTTTGTCTTTTCATTACGCTCGGGTCAGTGTGAGCTTTTTAAGTGAATTGAAGACTAATTTCTAGAGGACGAAGATGAAGATTCAACATATTATTGCTATTTATTATTCCATTGTGTTCTTTGTTTCGCTGCATTATTTTTTTATTTTTGATGTATGAATAACTCTAATTTGAATTGTAAAAGTGTAGTCAAATGTTATTTGTAAAATAGCCTCATGAATTATTTATTTGATTATTATATTTTGTCATTCCGCTGTGAGATTCTGTGTTTTGTTTCCTTTTTTTTTCTTATTTACCCCATTTACTATCCTCCCTTCTGAATGGTTTGAGTTTGACATGTGTGGTTTATTGTCGATTTGAACCGTCCAAAAAGGTGGGTCGTTACAGCTGGTACCAGAGCCAGGTTTAGACATACCTTAACCTATTGGAGTTAACTCATTAGAGATAGGGTACTAATATCCTAGAATGAGTTGTCTAAGTGTATATACGAGAGCGCGTATTTGTTAGTGTCATAAAATATTTATATAAGTTTTGAAGTGAAATAATTTTTCCTAATATTATATGTTATATATAAAGGAATAAAGAATATATAACTATTATAGTTATTTTTAATGTGTTTGACTTATGAAATGGTAATATTTAATTATTATCATTTATGGTTGATTTGTTGTATTTAGTCAGTTTATAAGCATTAGCGAATTATTGTTGATTTAATTTATGGACTAAACACTAGTTTAGTAATGGTGTATTAAAGAGAATAAAATGAATAAATAGGATATTTGGTTATGAATTTGAAATGTTTGGTTGTGAATATTATTATTCGTTGATTGGTAGTTTCGACTATTGAGATAAAAATGTAATATCTAGATATTTTGGATAGTCAAAACTTTTGAATTAATAAATGACTTGAAATGTAGAAATTTTGTAGAATTATGCAGATGAATTTGGTAACCTTAAATTGAAATCAAGTGAAACAAGGTTATATTTGTTATATCTATGTTAGTAAAAGAATAGAATTGTTGTATACATTATTAGCATGTAATGTATTAATATACAAGTGTGAACTTTAAGCCTTCGCATGTTTAAATCGAAATTGTGATTAACGAAAAGCTATAAATGAGATTTTAAAAACAATTATTATGAACTTAATTAATTGTATGAAATGTGGCATAAATAAATTTGAAAGCAAGTGAAAACTAATTGGACAAACGAATATGAACTAAAAGTGAAACGATTTCAAATAATGTCACGACTTTTAAATTGTTTATGAAATAAATGGATGTTGCAAATGTATTATTAAATGAGAAATATTTCATGTGAAATTGAATTTAAAAATGAAGAGAAATACAAGCAATGTTATGAGAATGAATATATTAGTGTTTTATATTAAATGGAGAAATTCCGTGAAACAAATATTAAAGTATGAAGTGATATTTGTATTAATCAATGAGATTAATAATGATTTTAAATCAAAATGTAATGGTGATGAAACAAATTGGAATAGGTACGTAAGTTGTGCATATATTGTTTTATTTGCATAACTAATTTGATCCGGGTTTGAGTACACAAGTTCGAGGTGAATTACATCATTTTGTATTAGGATTTTTCGTTCGATTCTTGATGGCGAATATTTGATATGGATTTTTAATTTAATTCTAAAATTCTCTATCATAATGTATGGCTATGCAAGGAGAATGATGGTTTCCAATCAAGAAACCTTATCGAAGTCCGTATTAGGGAAGTCGAATGAACAATACTAGTTCGAAAGCGAACTTGTGTGATCAAGCGAGCAATTTAATGTGATTTTGCGAAATGATGACATATAGTACATCTTATGTTCTAATATTATTGATATGCTTTGACGTTGAAATTCAAAGTTGTTAAGTTGGATATTCTTTGTAATGTAAATTGGAAATTTTCTTTTATGTAAAACTACTATTAATTTAAAACCATTTTGCAAAACTATTTTCTTTTATTTTTCTTATACAAACTAGTTTATTTTATTTTATGTACAAATTTTTTTACAAACTATTTTATTTGCAAACTATTTTATTTACAAACTATTTTACGAACTATTTTATTTACAAACTATTTTACAACGTATTCTATATATAAAAAAACATTCTAAATCCAAAACCTTTTATAAAGCAAAGATGTTCAATCCTATATGGCTCTTCAAACAACGAAATTGATTTGGGAAATTTTGATTCTTATATAACGTGGACTTTATATATGTATATAAATTTGGAAGACCATTGATTTTGGAGGGTATTCGATTTGAAGAGACAAATCTTATATACAACAGAATTTATATAAGAATGATTTGATATGTTCAAGATTATTGGCTTTGGAAAGTATTCTGTCTAAAAATAAAATCTTATACATAATGGAATTTATAAGGGTGCTAGTTGAAATTATGATTTTGAAAGAGTACTATATATGGTATGTTATTATTTTGAAGTAAAAGGAATGGAGAAGTATCATCCACGAAGAATTATAGTGTGATATGCTTCGACCCAGATAGACTTGGGAAATCAAGGAATGGATTCGACCGATGAACCTTAATATACTTGGGTGAATTCAGAAATGGATTCGAACCGATATGGCTGTCCAAACGTAAACTAATGAGTTCCTTGATTTTTTCCAAGGTAAATGGTTCTTTAGTTTACCAAATGGAGGCGGTTTCGATCCTAAGATCTGTTGTTTATGGATCTTCTGGGAATTAAGTGCATCCATTGCGTAATTCATTGAATCTGTAGTTACCACTACAGTAGGGGCCGATGGTCCCTTGTTTACGAAATGGCAACGATATTTTTCTAGAATTCAGAAGGTTGAAGGATCTTCTATAAAGTTTTGTGTCCATTGCATAAACACTGGATCAACAGTAGGACACTGCTACCATAACATTATCGTTTGACATCAGATTTTAAGTGGTACTTCTCATCCCTGTTTTTAAGTATTTTAACTGGATGTTGAAACAGGTCTACTAAGTACTTGGAGATTTCTATTCTTATGCCTGATTAACGTACGACCAGAGTCTGAAAGAACGAGGATAAACCTGTTAAAACATCGAGTTATCAAAGTTTTTTGATAAAGTATTATATAAAAGATATTTTGGTCATTTTTTCCATTTCTAAATACTTTAAAATTCTTAAATTATTTTTTATTTATATACAACATGGTTTAGTAGTAAATGTTTTGAGAAAAATGTGTGATCCTCTAGTTAAAGAGGAGAGCACGCATGAAACTATATATACATATATAAAACATAACAAGGTGATGCCAACATGCCTGTAAGGTGACAAATCTGAGTACAAGTAATAAAGGAGAACCAGGTACCCATATAAATGAGCTTTGGGGCATTACACCCCCAAAATCGAGCTCCGGCATGGCCACCGCTCGATAGTAGGGTGTTGGAAGTATCTGGAAAGACAGAAAAACATCAAAAGCCAGAGATACTGAAAGCTAGCACAATCTAGAAGGAAACTCTATGTAGCTGCCACAGTAAGAATTAGCTAATCTAAAGAAGAAAGACTAAATGATCCAGAAAGTAAAAATTCACTCTGAAAAATCTGGTATAGCTGGGAATAGCACGTAACACAATCAACAATCTTGGAAATGGCTATCCTGCACACTTGTAAAGAGACATTGACATCCTATCTATCCCAAACTTGTAACATAACTAGGAAAATAATTACAATGAATCGCATATATGTATATAAATAGAATTTATATACATATATGTGTAAATAAAATAAAATGAGATATAATAAAGTAAAGATAATCTAGTACAAAAACTAATAGTTATAAAAAGTAAAGGGAAATATGGTCCAAACTGAAGAAAATTAATGAACTACAAACAAGAACAATAATAACTAGTTCAAATTTTGAAAATATTATTATTACTATTATTATTGTCTTTGTGGTCCTACAATTAAAAGCAAGTTATGGTACACATGAGGATCTTCATTTAAATTTGAGAAAAATATTAATACTATCATTATTAATGTCAAAAATATTATTGTTTTGTTTGAATGTATTAATATTATTACTAACCTTGTAAAGATATTCCTTAAAAAGATTGTTTTTAGCTAATTTATATTTAGGATTAGAAATCCAATTAAAGCAAAAAGACGAAATTAAAAAATCAATTTATTGAAATGATTATTGTTATTATTAGAAATTCGTTGATTTATTTCAAACCAAATGTACCAATAGGATATAGTAAATAAAGTATCGAGCAAGTATCTATTATCCTTATTAAACTTAAATCTAAAAGTATTCCAATAGAAAACACAATCAGTAATTCTAGTACTAATATTAAAGTCAAAAATATTAAGGGTATTCATAAGAATAAAACAAGTACCCATACAATTGTAGTAAATATGATTAATATCTTCAAAATGCATATTACAAAATAACATTTATTGTCAATATGTATATTTTTCCTTTTTAAAAATTCTATAGTATTTAATTTTTCATGCATAATTAGTCACGCGTGAACTTTCGATTTAGGAGGAGCATTTGATTTCCAAATAAATTTAAAACAATTATTACTTACTCCCGAAAAATTAATAAATCTATAAAAAGAGTTAGAAGAGTATTTCTTACTTTTATCCCACTCCCAACTAATATAATCATTATCGTTATCAATATTATAAAGATTTAGCATAGCGTAAAGCAAATTAAGCTTCCTAAGGGTAGAACCTACTAGAATTCTATTAAAACTTAAAATCCAAGGAGGGTCATTTTCGAGAGAAAAAACTTTGAAATAAATGGATATTTAAAGTTACAAATATCATACAACTCTTTAAACTTAATCCTAGGAGGAATGATGGAAATCCAACTATTGTGCCAAAAAGAGGTATTATTACCTGAGTGAATTATAATCTTAATGCCTAAATTAAAAATCAAATTACTTTTTAAAATGGGTTTCCAAAAATAAGATTGTTTACAAGAAACCGATGGACTAATTTGATAAAGATTATTACTACCAATGTAATAATATTTAGAAATAATTTCTTTCCAGGCATTATCATTAATGTCCTTGAACTTCCAAAACCCCTTACCTAGAAGAGAAAAATTCATATTACGCAAATTAATAACTCCTAAACCTCCTTCCTTTTTAGATTTACAGACAGCTTCGCAATTTACTAAACTTTTTACGCAGGTTTTTGAATTATCTCTGCTCCATCAAAAATTTATTCTAATTTTATCTATTTTATCAATCACCCAATCAGGAAAAAGATGCATAGACATCTAATAGATCGGGAGAGCTGATAAAACAGAATTAATTAAAACAAGTCTATCCTCTCTAGATAAAAGTTTCCCATCAATTAGAAATCCTTTGTTTAATTTTATCTATAATTATAAACCGATCACCGTGTTTTAATTTGGTAGGCCTAATCACAAAACCAAGATAGTCGAAAGGAAAACTCATAATTTTACAATTTAGCGTTTTAACAACTAAATTTTCAGCTTTTTCGAAATCATTTAAAACTAAAACCGAACTTTTATCAAAATTTATTTTTAAACCTGATAGGTTTACAAAACTATATACATGAACCTAAGACCAAAAATGTATCTAGGAAGATGAGATGGAAAAAGGAAGGTATCATCTGCAAATTGAAGGCCTGATATACCGTTACGCGATATATCATTACCTATATTGCCCACGATCCATTATCAACCGCTTTTTTAATTATTCTATCAAAAATATCTGTGGCTAAGTTAAACAGAAAAGGCAATAAAGGATCCCCTTGCCTTAGACCTCTCTTAGATTTAATTTTATTTCCTAAAATACCATTTACCATAAAACTAGAGTTATCAGTTTTAAGCAAATTCATGATCTAGCTAATCCATCTAGGATTAAAACCTCTAGCATGAAAATATCTACTAGAAAATCCAAATCTATCGAATCAAAAGCTTTTAGAATGTCTAGTTTTAAAATAGCACATGTAATATTATTCTTACAATAGTGATTAATGTATTCTTGAACAACTACCACACCATCGATGATATTTCTCCCTTTAATAAAAGCAGATTGTAAACAATCAACTAGATCATTCATTCTAGTACTAAGTCTATTAGCTACGACTTTTGAGATAATTTTAACGGAACATTTGATTAATGAAATAAGTCTAAAATCTTTTAAATTATTAGCACCTACTTTTTTATGTAATAAAATAACACTTGCGAAATTAAATCTTCCCAGTTGTAAATTTCCATTATAAAAGTCATTAAACATGCTAATTGTTTGCGCCAAAATTAGTCACAAACCCCGAATATCGCGAAAGCACCCGTGTTTGAATACAGATCAGTAGTATTTTGATGCAAATTTCAGATCTAGAAAAAGTAGTAAACAACAATTGAGAAATAACAAATAGAAATATGAGATTTGTAGTGGTTCGGCTATCTCCGTTTTACGTCCACTTCAAAAGTTAATCTTTTATTAAATTTCCTTGCCGGTTACAACCGATTACCAAGGATTACAGCGAATTGTAGTTCTGAAACTCGAGTACAACAAAAACTATGGAGTGCAAAGTTGAATCGGATAGAGTCTGGACGTCCAAAAGCCCAAAAGATCCCTTTTCTGTAGGCCCTGGGATCCTATTTATAGACGTAGGAGGCAAATATCTCGCTCTGACATCGGAGACCTGTTCTGGCACGTGGATGGGCCCACCCGATCGATTCCAGGTGATTTTGACTCGATCCGTGATCAATACGAACGTAATTCGTATCGATCAAGATGTTGTCCAATGGAGCCAAAATTTGGCATGAACATTCTTTAGCCTGTATGTAAGCTCCTGTAAAAATTTCATAGCATTTGTACTTATGGATTGTGAAATATGATCGATGAAAGTTAGCGTTTTCTCCAGGACGTCGTGTTTATATCACTATGTTTCGTATCGATCTGTTCGACTCGATCTCGAGCACGTGCTTGTATGATGACATGGTGCGAGATTCTTGGATCGATACACTCTTCGCGTCGAGTTGATCGAATCTTATCCGTACCCAATATCGGAGCCTTGCTCGTATCGATCAGTTCATCTAGCTTGTATCGATGCTAGTGGCACTTCGTATCGATCGTGTTTTGCCTCGTTCGTATCGATCAAGTTTGTTCATGTCGATTTGCTACGTTGTTTTGTGTGTGCTTTGTATCGATCTTCTGATCGATACAAAATACTTGAATTCTGAACGATACGAAACGCACGCCATAGTCGATGGTTACGAGGCAAACAATATGGATATGAACCGGATGTTTGGGCGACCAACACGAATTGATCGCTACGAAATCATGTTTATTTGATGGATACGAACAAGATCGATACGACGCGGCTGCTCTTGGATCGATACGAAGAGTATGATTCTGGATGGATTCGAACAGTATCGATGCGAAGAGGGTGGAGCGATGGATACAAATTCCTGAGTTTGCATGGACCATATCTTGAGCATTCGAACTCCGATTGACTTGAAATTTAAAACAATCGCTTTTATGGCATCACTTGTCTTGCCTTGTCAATTATAGCCTGATCTGGTCTCAGACAAAATTCATCGATATGCATAGTGAACCTGTGATGTGTAATCGATATTTGGGATGAGCGATCACTAATTTTCAATTAATTTCTTAATATCTCGGCCTTGCTAAAAGGTGGGATAACACTTTGCCCCCCCAAAACATGCCTTTTGGCAAAAGGCGTGTTTTGAATAGCTTCAAATCAAATGTCATGAGTCCATATTTAGCTATAGTATCATCAATCAAGTTTTTGGACATTCGAAGCAGAATCGGTGTCCATTTCCAACTGTGGAAGTCAATAATTAAATTCTACAGCCTCTATGGACTATCGATGGTCACTTCGAACCCTTGTTAAGTCCATCCAAATTTAACGATCGAATAGAAAAACCTGTCGTGCTCCGGCATTGCTTTCTATCCCTTGCACTCTCTCCCTAGCGAGGGCATATAGCGATGTCTTGGTCTTTCTAGACCATTCATAGCCTCTTCAGGCTCTTGCCGGATCCCATCCTGTCACTCTCTGATGAAAGGGAAACAGCATCGAGTGAGCCGATGTTGTCACTCTCTAGCGAAGCAGCAATACCCCCGACATTCCGATTTAGTGTCCCTAAACATTAAGCAATGTCACGGCCTAAATCTTAGGCCAATTACAGCTACTCCGAGCTCTTATCGAACACGGATCCAATCACTGTCCGGTGAATGGGGAACGACATTAAGTGAGTTGATCCTATCGCTCTCCGGCGAAGCAACTCACTCCTTGAACTCCGGACCCTGCCTCTCTGGGTAGAGTCATAAAGCGATCATTTTCAGGTTGACTTTCAATATTCATCCTTTAACTCTCTGGTCAAAGGTTTTGTCTTATAAAATTCAAGTTTATTTATCCAATTCAAATTCTAGATGTTCAGTCTCAAACAACATGAAAAACTATATACTGCCTCTCCAGGCAGAGCGGTCTATTAACATCTTAGAGCATGCCTGGGGATTTCTCTGGTTCCCGTACATGTGTAACTAGAATAGCCGTTTTATTCTGAAATCATATCTAAGGAGTTTAATTGACCAAAGTTCAAATCCTGAACTTGTCCCTTGCCATCATGATCAATTGATGACGAGTCGTGATCCCGATCCAGGATTAGATCTGTTAGGTGGAGGCGGTAGTTGCTCAAGTCCTACGGCCGCAGTCCGATTTCTCATGTATTGTGGCAATCTACCACCTGTAACATGTTCTTCTACCTCATCCTTCAAATGGCGGCATTCATAAGTAGCATGCCCTTCCAACTCATGGAATAGGAAATACTTTCCACTTCTATATTCCCATTCCATGGGATCTCTTTTGGATGGTTTCCGATAGGGGAGCTGCCCCACGAGTCTCCGTGTAAATCCATTCCAGATTTTCCATCAAGTCCATGTATTTTCTGAACCCGGGTTCTCGGAATTTCTTCCATTTTTTAGGACCATCGTATCTGTCGTCCTGCTTTCGCTTCCCTTTGTCTGCTCCAGGTTGTTTCTTGGAGGTTCCTTCGCCTTGCACGACATTTATTTCCTGCCTCTTGGCGCATGAATCTTCCAGCCGAATGAATCTCTCAGCCTCATGATAGAATTCTCCAAAATCTTATGGTGGATCTCTTGCCAAGGATTCCTTAAATTTTGTACCTTCTGCAACTCCTGCTACCACCGCCATCAAAATCATTGATGGATCTGGGCGATTTACTAAAGCCACCATTGCATTGAATCGTAGTAGAAAGTCTCTTATGGACTCTTCGATCCTCTGCTTCATCGAAGCTAAGGTCATCGCACTCTTGGGTCGCATCACGTGGACCCTAAACTGTCTCATGAAGCATTCCACTAGCTCATCCCACGTTCTAATTGATCCATTCTCTAGCTCCTTCAACCAAAGCGCAACCAAATCTGTCAAATATAGAGGGAAACACTATGCCATCACTTCCTTGGATGCTCCTAACACTTCCATATGCTTGACGTATCTGGCAATGTACATAGTCGGGTCTGACTATCCATTGTAAGCGTCCAACGTAGGTAGCTTGAATTTAGGAGGGTTCCTGGCATTTCTTATATTCGAAGTGAGTGGACTACGACTAACTTCTTCTAAGCCTTCGCTTGGCAATCCTCCCCTCATAATCTGTCACACTAATCCAGCCATTCATTCCTCTCCATCCAAGGGTTGTCTCCTTAGCATGTTTCCATCTTGCCCCATGTCCCGGAGGGCATTATGGGTAATATTCTTCATGTGGTTCATTCATGGTGGCGTTGGCTCTAGCCTGCTGAGCTGCATCTGTGGGTCTTTTAGTGTCAGATCTCGAGGGTCTGCCCCTAGATCCTTGTCGATTATCCTCTTGCTCTGCATTTTGGTCTTGAATCTGACCTCCGGCATTCTCTGTAGCCCCAGCTTTTTGTCCTATGTTAGCAGTAACTGTAGCTGGTCGAAGGTTTTGTGCTCTGGCTGTTCTCATCTGCTCAAAGAATCTTTCATCGTTTCTTGTTGGTTCTTCAGCAATCTTTTGTGTATTGAGTACACCATAGCCTCCATCTCATCCCTGGTGATGTAGATCGAATCTTGTCCTCCTCTAACTCAAAAAGAGGCCTCTTAACTTCCCTCTTTCTGGCTTCTTTCTCCTCTCTTCCTTCTTGTTGGTTGTCGTGTTATTGTCTTTCAAACCTGAATTCTTTAAGCTTTCTAATCCAATATCTAAGCAGTAGAATACCTAAGTTCAATTCTCAGTGAAAGCACCAAAGAGTTTGCGCCAAAATTTGTCACAAACCTCGAATTTTGCGAAAGCACCTGTGTGTGAATACTGATCAGTAGTATTCTAATGCAATTCTTAGATCCAAACAAAGTAGTAACAAAAATTGAGAAATAACAAACATAAACATGAGATTTATAGTGGTTCGGATATCTTCGGCCTACGTCCACTTCAAAAGTTAATCTTTTATTGAGTTTCCTTACAGGTTACAACTAATTACCAAGCATTATAGCAAAATATAGTTCTAAAATTCGAGTACAACAGCAACCATGGAGTGCAAAGTTGAATCGGACAGAGTCTGGATGTCCAAAATCCCAAAAGATCCATTTTCTGTAGGCCCTGGGACCCTATTTATAGGCGTAGCGGGCAAATATCTCACTCAGATCTCGGGAGATCTCTTCTGGCACGTAGGTGGGCCCACGCGATCGATCCCAGGTGATTTCGACTCGATCCATTATCGATACGAACCTAATTTGTATCGATCAAGATGTTGTCCAATGGAACCGAAATTTGGCATGAACCTTCTTTAGCTTGTAAGCAAGCTCCTTTGAAAATTTTATAACATTTGGACTTATGGATTGTGAGATATGATCGATGCAAGTTAGCGTTTTCTCCAGGCTGTCGTGTTCGTATCGATAAATTTCGTATCGATCTGTTCGACTTGATCTCGAGGACGTGCATGTAAGATGACGTGGCGTAAGATTCTTGGATCGATCCACTCTTCGCGTCAAGTTGACCGGATCTTATTTACCCAATATCGAAGCCTTGCTCATATTGATCACTTCGTCTAGTTCGTATCGATGCTAGTGGCACTTTGTATCGATCGTGTTTTGTCTCGTTCGTATTAAATGAACGTGTTCGTGTCGATCTGCTACGTTGTTTCGTGTGTGCTTTGTATTGATCTTCCGATCGATACAAAATGCTTGAAGTCCAATAGATACGAAATGCACGCCATAGTCGATGGTTACGAGGTAAACAATATGGATATGAACTGGATGCTTGGGCGACCGATACGAATTTAATCATTACGAAATCGTGTTTTACTGATGGATACGAACAAGATCGATACGACGCGGCCGCTCTTGGATCGATACGAAGAGTGTGATTCCGGATGGATTCGAACAGTATCGATGCAAAGTGGGTGGAGCGATGGATACAAATTCCCAAGTTTGCATCGATCATATCTTGAGCATGCGAACTTCGATTGACTTGAAATTTGAAACATTCGCTTTTACGGCTTTGCTTGTCTTGCCTTGTCAATTGTAGCTCCACCTAGACTCGGAAAAAATTCATCGTTATCCATAGTGACCCTATGATGTATAATCGATATTTGGGATAAGCGATCACTAATTTTCAATTAATTTCTTGATATCTCGGCCTTGCTAAAAGGTGGGATAACACTAATTAAATCTAATTTTAAAACATTCCAAAATGTTTTATAAAAGAAGATTGGGAATCCGTCCGGACCTAGGGATCTATCACCTGGAAAATCATTAATAGCTTTTTATATTTCCTCTTCAGTAAAAGGAACATCTAAATCTGAGAGATTTATATTGGAAAAAGCCGCACATAAATCATTCCATCTAATATTAATTCTATGATTGTTTTTGTTACCAAAAAATATCTCTATAATAGTCTTTGAATGCCTTATTGAGATCTCTTTGAGCGACTAATTTTACATTGCTGACTAGAATGGAATTAATCATATTACTTCATTATCTTCCATTGGCCATATTATGAAAAAAATTTAGGATCCCTTTCATTAATCCACTGAATTCGGGATCTTTGCTTCAACATAACTTCCTCCATTTCTAGAATAGAGTTAAGTTCTTCTTTTAAATTGTAAGAACATTCCGCTCACCAACATTTAATTATCTATTTTCTTCTATTTTATTTAGTTTAAGCATCTCATTAAGAATATTTTAATACTACCAAAAATATTTGTACTCCAATTTTTAAGAAAAATCCTAAGTTTCTTTAGTTTTAACAAAAATTCTTTTGCTGAATTGTCTCCTTTTCTAATATTATACAAGCTCATAGAGGTCCATTTATTAATTATTATGTTCGATGAACTAGATTCTAATAACCATATTTTTTCAAATTTAAATGATCTACTAATAATCCTATGATGATCACAGGTGAGAAAAATGGGACAATGATCAGAAAAAGTGTTAGTTAAACCAGACACTCTAAAATAGGAAATATATGCCCATTAACATGTTTAGTAGTAAATTATTAGTGTTGTAAATATTGTGAGAAGTTATTAATTAAATAAAACATATTTAAATTTAATGATTATTGATTTATTAATGATTTTTAAACGTATTTTGAGATTTAAAATTAATAAAATTTATAAATAATGGATTTAAGCTTTTCAGTAACTTCTTTTTAAATATAAGTAATGATGTAAATAATTGTTTTTGAATAGTTTACATATATCTATAAAGATGTTGTTTAAAAAAATTATGTGGTATTTATAAATGAAGCAAGAAATTTTATAGATGAAATTTTTCCTTAAAGTATTAAAGTATTTAAGATGATTGGTTTGCAAATGAAGTTTTCAAATGAATATTTCAAGTAAAATTTATATAATTTTCTTCGAAAGAATAATTTAAATATGCAATATAAATAAATAAAAAATGATTTGCGAAGTTTTATTTATAGCAATATACTTGACCAATAAATTTGAATCTCTATTTTGGAACTATGATTTGAATATTTACTTGATTTCGAAGCACTAACAGTAAATTTAAAGGTTTATTCACTATTTGAATTTTTGTATTAAACCATAATAAATGTTTTTCCATGATTTGAATATTCATTTTAAACAGGTGTGTAAAATTCAATATGAAGATATGAAATTTTATACTTCAATTTGGGTATTTAGTGTAAGATTTGTGTAGCTATTAGTTTTAGTTTAATAATCTTGTGTTATACTTATTTTAAAATAAAGAGTCGAATAAATTATCGGATTTAGGAAACTTTATTAAAAAAGGGCTTATCCTAATGTTTTGATATAAACTTCCAACATTGATTAAACTTTTTGGAAAATTCTTGCATAATGCTATGAAGATGTTTTAAATATATCTTATATTCTTATTAAGTGAATGCGGTTAAATGTTTTAATTGAATTTTTAGATATATTGAAATATTTCTTTTCTCTTCAAGGGTGAATGCCAAAAACTAGTATAACATTCAATTTCATTCCCCAAATATATATACAACTTACCAGAAATGTTGAATAAGCGGAAATGTTAATAGATTATGCAATGGAATATTATACAAGAAAAATTATAATGGAAGTGTTCAATGAAATTATTTCTAGATAAGAATTTCGATGTATATGAAATGTTATGAATGTAAGTTAATATTATGAAATAATTTTAAGTACATGAAAGAAAGAAAAAGGCATTGTATGAATGAAAATGAAAAGAAAAAAGATAAATAATGATGTGAAAAGGAACCATATTTAATAAACTTAAATAATGTATGGAAATTCTTGGTTGTTTTGACTTATGAGATGTTTGGAAAGGATACTTCTAATTGTTTAAGGTTGTATGGATAGTCTATTGAGTAATTACCAAAGGTTGTTGAACGTAAGATACACTTAATAGTTTATTCGTCACCCTTGTACTATTAAAATTTCTGAACTAAACAAACCATTGATTTTGGTTGCTATGAATGTATGATGGATTTTATGGTTGCATATAATGGTCGTATTGTTTGTTTATATATGTTTTATAGTGATTTGCTTTTGTTGCAAATTGAACAACTTAAATATTTCTCTTTTTGCATAATTGTTAACCTATTTTGGATTATATACATGAAATACAGGTTTGTGAAAGCAATAGCTACTGCTTTTGGTTTCATAAGTAAGCGTTGTTTGTCCGATAAATAGGTACGTTTTCGGATTACGGTTTTCTAGCGATATTATATTGTTTTCCCGTGATTGGCATATTTTTTTTTCAAATATGATATATATATGGTTATTATTGATATTATTATTATTTTTCAGACCTCTCCGTACAAAGGAGACTATGCCAAAATATTTCATGAATTTAGACTTAGAAATTTTTTGTGGAAGTGAAAATATTTTTTCAAACTTTATTAAACTTGAATATGAATATTTGATTATTTATTAACTTATATATTTTTCTAAAATACTTAATTATTTTAATTGTATCTAAATTGAATACTTTGAATAAAATATATTAATCCCTTAATTCCTCATTTTCCCTTTTCGAGGCCGAAAAGTTTTGAGTGAGGGGGAGTATAATGACCCGTATTTTTGGTAATTAAAATATTAAATTTAACAAGATTTTGGAATATTAGTATTGTAAGAAATTAAAATTTATGATCTGAAATAATAAAACAATTAGAATGTAATATAGTAATGCTGATTTAATGTAATTGATAACCATTTTAATGTAATTTCAATTAATGTATATAATTGCAAGGTTATTTGATTATAACTGTAAATAGTGAAATAAATAAAATGATGCATTTATTGATGAGATCATATGTAATTGATTAGAATAGGTTAATATAGAATACAAAACCATTTTGTTATAACCCTTGGTTGTAAATGATAAGATAATGGATATGAACTATTATTATAAACGATGGTTGTAATTATCTTCTCATTAATTTGTTCGTTTGAATATTAAATTGGTAATTAATGGAATTAAGGCAAATGAATGTTGGAGTTATATGTTGTTAATTGAAATTGAAATCAGTGATATGTAAGTTTTCATAATATTTGTAGTACATAATAAACTTATAAATACGATTAAATTACTTAAAGGTAACAAATTTTCATTTATCATCTCATTATTTAATACGTTTGGAATTAATTTGGAAATCAATGAAAATTTATGTAACTAATTATTGCAGTTAATATGGTAAAAGATGTTAACGGTAAAATAATGAATGTAATAAAATGTAAACTTATGTTAATGTAATTCATGGAGTATTGTAGATTGAATAAAAAGGATGATAACATAGGTTTGAATGTAATTGGATGAGAATTGGATGCGTAGTTAATGGCATGCAACCTTTTAAATATGACAAGGGGAAACAAAATATTGCATTAATTGATATTACATCTTTTAATTAAGATAAAGTGTGATGATCCGTAACTTATAACCACTTTAAAATGGCAGTATTTTGAATTTAAATAAAAATTAAATAATTTTTTTAAATTTGTGAGGTTGAGTATATTATTTATCCAAGTTTAATAGAATAAATTTTTTGTGAAATTTCAAATTTTGGTCAAATTTAGTCAAAAATTGAGTTTTGGTTGGAAATTTTAAATTTGAATTTTAAAAATTTATTCTTTTCGTATGATACTAGACTGAATTCTGATCTTTCCTCCATTTTTCATTTTATCAAAATCAAATTCCTATTGCTTTAAAAATTTGAATTTCTATGAAAAATTAACATGAATTGGTAGTGTTTAGTTGTGTTTTATTTGGCTAAGGCATATTGGGTTTGTTTGGTCCAATGGTCCTTGGTTAATCAAGGGACTCTAGTCAATCACATGACCATTCCTTTGCCTACGACCTTGTCTCTTATCTGATAACATCTACATACATAATTTTTCTCATGAGAAACTTTTTCTGCATATGTCTTCTTTCTTCTCAAAATCAATAGAGAACTCCAGATCTAAAATTCCAAAAGCCTCACAAATCAAAAATCCTTTCCTTCCCTCCTTTAACCCTTCCTCCTCCCTTATAGCCACCACCCTCTTCATCATCTCCCAGGCTATCTCCTTCCACCTTCCCTCTTCTCTTCTTTCTCCCTTTTTTCTTCTTTTCCCCTATGCTATTTTCTCTTTTTCTTCCCCTTATTTTCATGGCTTCTATATTCCACTAAACTACTTCAAATAAAATAATTTTTTTGAAATGGTGCATAATTTCAATGGCAACAACTTTGTTGTTGAACCCTTCTTCCCATTTCGAATATTCCTATACCAAAAACTCAAATTTTCAAGTCCTTTCTCGTGTCCAGTTTTGGCCAAAAATACCCCATATTGTATCAATCATATCTTCTTCAAGAATAATATAAATATAATTGGATCTAATCAACTTTTTTGTAGAATTACCACGAAATAATAGATTAGTGACTCAACTTGGTAGAAATGGAGAGGAGAGATTCTCAATTATGGAAAAATCGATAGATAAAAAAGTCCGCCAATGGACTCGAACCAATGACCATCGCATTGAATGAAAAAAATTATGCGATTTTTTTCTTCAAACCATTTATTTTTCTATTGTCTTCAAATTTCTTTTAAATCTATTCTTAAAATTACTTAATTTGCTATGCTAAAAACTCAAATCTTTTCAATGTATTTTTGAACTAAGATTTTCAATTCAGAAAGCCTCTCTGTTTGGTTTGACCATAACTTCATCAAGGCATAAGCTTTTTGAGTGATTCTTGTTTTTAAATGGAGTGAAAATAATTTGTAACAACTTTCTAGTTAGTCACAAATACAGATTCAGTACTATTCTGTTACGTATATTTTCTTCAAAATGACCTAGTTTCAGATTTGTCCATAGTTTGGATCTTAAGTTGTTTGTGTGATATCCCAGAATTTTTGGCAACATATTTTAATAATCTATATTTAAATTTAAATTGATTTGATAATCTTTGTAATAAAATTTGAATTTAATTTAATAATCTAACTGAATAAATATTTAATTGATAGATTTTATCTTCTAAAATCTAATAAATTGTTTTCTATTTATAACAGTGGAAATTAGCCACAAGAGCCTCTTTGACAAGTGCAATTAATTTCTAGGACACACAATTGAAATAATTACTTTTAAGGACAAAATGCAAAATAATTAGTTTCTAAGGCCTAAAAACCTATGAAATTATGTCCTTGAAAGTAATTGGACTGCTGACTTTGTCCTTAAAAGTAATTATTCTGATGACTTTGGCCTTGAAATTAATTTCTGTGGATGTGCGTCCTAGAAACTAATTGGACTGTAAAGTTTGTCCTTCTAGTGAAATTCCCCTTTATAATATATATAGGATATGTATATATTGTAAATAGATAAGCCTTGTTTTAAATTTAATAAATAAATAAATCTTATTTTCTAATTCTACTATTTTGGTAATTGGAAAATTATGTTTTATTTAACGCTAAACTTTTCAAAGCTATTTAATAAGAACTATATGGTTTTAAAGTACATAAAATAAATGTTTAATTATTTAAAAGGGATTTTAGCTTAAAGTTTAAATTTAAATAAATTTAATAATAAGATTTGTTTAACATTCTTTTTAAACTATTGATTAATAAATATGATTTTAATTAAATATGAAAGTTAAAAATCAATTAAAATATGAAACATTTATTCATATAAATAATAAGTAATTTATAATCTCTTTTATAAATTTTATTTAAATTATCTAAAATGTTATTTTCAAATAATAAAGTAATGTATTGTTTTTATTTATAATTATACTTGGTTTTATTCTTTAAAAATTATCGATATATAACTAAGTATTTTAAAAACTAATAAATTTAGTTAAAAGCTTTTATTAACACTTAATAATAAATACTAATTACTCTTAGGACAACTGTAGTTAAAATATGTAACTAATGTAAGAAATGTAAACTAATAATCATCTTAAGATGACAAATGTAAAAATTTAAGACAAGTGTCAAATTTTATTTTTATTTTATTTTATTTTTAATTTATCATGAATTTAGTTTATATACACTTACCTTCTTCCTTTCCTTTTCTTTTTCTTATTTGCAGTTCCAAAACTAAGAAATGTTCAGCTAAAAGACATCTCACTCTAAAACAATCTTCATTTCAAGATTAAAACAAATCAGTAAACAATCCTCAAAATCAAATTAAATCTGAGAATCAAAATCTGTAACCTTTCCATCTTCAAAAGTAAAAATCATTCCCTGTAACTCCTCAAACCCAGAAATCCATCTAAAATCCCTGATCCATTTTGAAATTGAAATCAAAATCCTCATCTTCAAAAATGCGTAGAAAAAATCCCTGTAACATTTTCCAGCATGCATGCAAAAGAAAATCTGAAGCTAACTTATACATTTTTAAACAAAAGCAAACCTGCATTCCTTTCTTCAAAATCTGGAAATCAGGCTACTGCATGCAAATCTGCAATTTCTTTTAAAACTGGAAGTTGTACGCAAGTTTATAAATCAACATTTCAATCAACTCAATCTTCAGCAAGCAACATTCAAGTTTAAAGTTTAAAAGCATTCAAGCGAGTTTTCAAAAGATTCAAAAGACTTTTCAATATCAGGTGCTCTTCTCATCAAGTTTTAACAAGTGAATAACAAATTCTTTTCTAAAAATTTAAATATATGAATTTTGGTTGCCTGATTTAAAATATGGAATATGTATACGTGTTATATATGCATTGTTATGTATATTTATATATGGTTGTACTTCTGGTTATATGAATCTGTGTGGTGTTGTTTTTTACAGAATCTACTCTGTTATAGTTTCTTGTTCAAATTCAAATCTCTTGATTTAATCATTGTTAAATTCGTGTTTCAAATGAAACTTGTTAGTTTAATTACAAACTTTAAATTTAAAATTTTGCTTAAGTTAAAATAACCTTAGATTATCTCTGGAAACTAGATCAAATGATCAAGTTCAAAATAAGTGAAAATTCTAGTGTCACAATTTATCGTTTCAGGGTTATAATCTGAAACACCATACAAAATCATGAATTTTAAACCCTAAATTACAATTTTTAGTGCTAGAATCAAAGAGCAGTTCTCTTTTGACTGTTTTATGTATTTTGAGGCATTTCTATTGCCACAAATGTTTGCAGGTGTCGAGAGTGTTCCTGGAGGTGGAGGAATTGTCATGGATAATGGGAAAATTATCAAATATGGTATATTTCATTTAGGTGATGATGGTTGTGATTTGAAGTTTAGAACCCTAGTTTTACTAGGTTAGATAAAATCAATCACTTCGGCAGTTGTAGATGATCGAGTTGCTTGGGGTTTTAGGATATGGAAGCATGGTGGTTATCGGAGTAGTGACCGGAAGTACAGGAACTATGGTGGTCGAGAGGATCAAGAATTCGATTTATTCCAGGTTTTGGATGTGAAGCTACTATTTCTGATTCCAGGTTGGGATTTTAATCTTAATTTTGAATTCGAGCATGTGTTGATAGGGATGTTGCTTGGATGATCTGAGATGATGAACGTCGATTGTAGGGAGGTCACGAAGTTGATCAAGGGAGGCCGGAGGAACCGTGCATGTGCACGGTGCACTAATTTCTGATGATCTCTGTAGTTTTGTTTTTGGGTTTGATTGTCTCGAGTTTTCTCGGGTGATTCGAGTGTATGACTCGAAGCAGATATGGTTTTGGCTCGAAGTCATGGTAGGGTAGGCTTGGGAAAATGATTGTTTACAGGTTTTAAAATGAAACAGAAACCTGTTTTTTTTTTAAAAAAAAAAAAATTTAAAGTTAAGTTTAAGTGCAAACTGAAATTTAAAATTAATCTGAATTCAAGTAGCTTGAATTCTATTTTGAAAAGATTTAAATTTTGAAATTTAAAATTGGTTTTAACAACTTTTAAAAGTATATTTGGTTTGAAATTAAACTGAAAGGTTTAAATTGTAAAATAGATAATTAAAATAAGTTTAAATGTAAGTTTAAAATCTAGAATTTGGGTTTGAATTTCAGTCTTTAAAATAAAATAAAATTTTAAATTTAAATTGTTTAACTACTTTTAAAAAAGTAGATAAAGATTTGAAATTTAAAATGAAGTTTAAAATGTAAGTAATGCTTTTAAAATTTAAGTTAAATCTGGAATCAAGATTAAATCTGTATTTCAGTTTGAAATTAAAGGAAACCATTAAATTGAAATTGTTTTAAATAACTTGGAATGTTTAAAGTGTATTTTTAAATTAATTTGAATTTAAAAATGAATTGGTTCTGAAATCCTTTTAAAACTTCTTTATAAAATGGATGTTTCTTTAACATATGAGATAAAAAGGTTTTAAATTGTTTTTAAACTTTGTTTAGATAAATTTGTATTCATTTTAAAATCTTAAATTTAAAATGAAATTTTAAAATGAAATTTAAAGTAAATTTAAAAGCAAGTTTGTTATTTTAAATGCTTTGATTATGTAAGAAATGTTTCCTTAAATTAAATTAGAATTTAATGATTTGGATTCATTAAATTATTAAGTTAATTAAAATGAATAATTAATTATTTAATTAATTAATGATAAATTAAGTAATTAAGAGTTTTTAAATTAATTAAATAAGACTTAAGATTAATTAATTAAGGTTAATTAATTTGTAATTAAGAATTATTAATTAGATTCTAATTAATGATTAAAGATTTATCACTCAAGTAATTAAGAATTAATTAAGTTACGCTTCACACATAATTAATTGAATAATTAGGATTAACTAATGAATTATTGAAGATTTATTAATTTGAAATTAATAATGATAAAAGTAAGTTTAATTACTCAAGAAAAGTAATTAAAGAATTGGAAATTGTTAATGATGATCATTAACTTGAGATTATTTGATAATTAATTAATGTGATTAATTTTAATAATTAATTAGATCAATTAATTAATAGTAATCATTTGTGAAATTGTTAAAGTTTACTTACTTAATGGAAGTAATTAATGAATTAATTACTTGATGTAATTAATTGGGTTAAGGTGATTTGTTTAGGTTAATTAATTAAGTTTAATTAATTTAAACACTTGATGATTTGATAAATAATTACTTAATGTAATTAATGGGAGTGTAATTACTTAGGGAAGTAATTAAATGATAATTACTGAATGTAACTAAAGATGTTTTAATAATGGAAGTAATTTGGATTAAAATTACTTGGAAATTAATCAAGGGATTAATTGAGATAATTAATTAAGGGTAATTAATTTATAAAATGAAATAATTAAGGGTAGTTAATTACTGAATGGGATTAATCAAGGGATTAATTAGAGAATAAATTAAGGAGTAATTTGTTTAATGAAGTAATTAAGGGTAGCTAATTACTGGATGTTATTAATCAAGGGTGATTAATATATGTGGTTTAATAGAAGATTAATTACTTAATGTAATTAATTTAATAGAAAGATTTATTAAAAATGTAATTTAGGAATCATTAATTAACAAAATTAATGATGTAAATTTAGAATTGATTAATTAAGGAATAATTAATCAATAAAGTAATTAATTAATAAAGGATTAATGTAATTAACTTTAGTTAATTAATTAAGTAATTAAATGTTAATTATTATAAAGAGTTAAGTATAATTAACTTGTGTAATTAATTTAAAGGCTAATTACTTATTGTAATTAGAAAATGGTTAATTAGGAATGATTAATTGAAATGAATAATGAGATGGTGATTAATTAATTGATTTATAGTTAATTAATGGTTAAGTTAAGCAGGATTATAATGATGAAGTAATTAATTTAATTCATTTTAAATTAACTAGAGATAAAGTAA
Organism: Allium cepa; assembly: GCA_030765085.1. Classification (NCBI taxonomy): domain Eukaryota; kingdom Viridiplantae; phylum Streptophyta; class Magnoliopsida; order Asparagales; family Amaryllidaceae; genus Allium; species Allium cepa. The sequence goes on along the minus strand of CM060941.1, from coordinate 207,533,114 downwards.
TTAATTTAATTCACTTTAAATTAATTATAGATGGTGCGATCATTAAATCATTGCTTATGTATGAATGGATGATACTGGTTGCCCTGAATGGTTTGTAATCTCAGCTATGAGATGAGTAATGCTGTGTGATATGAATGCTTTGGTTGCATTGGGATGATAATATGGATTATCCGTTAATAATGATGATATGGATTATCTGTTTATGATGGTAATGTTAAATATCTATAGTGATGTTGTGAATTATCTATCTGTGTGTATATAGATAATGAATTGAAATTGTTTTAAACTCTAAAACAACATGGTGTTAAAAGATACGTTTTAGATTCGCTGAGACCGGGATCGGGTTTCCAGATTTGGGTATCCGAAAACCACATCGATCCAAATTAATGATAGGTCATGAATCTCAAGTGAAGATGAAGATTCAGAGTGCAAGGGTTAGCGTCGTTAACTCTGAGGGTGATTCCAAAATGAGTGTAAGGAGATAATAACTTCGGTTTCGTTCGAACCCGGAACGAACTTGAATGGATTGAATGCTTTCAGAACATCGTCAGGTGGACGATGAGCATTCTAAGTGATGTGTTCTGATAAAGGTAACCGTAGCCTCAAGCCTCATCAACCAGGAATGGCTAAAACAGGGAAGATGCAGCAAGGCTAAGTGGGTCATGCCCAAGAAAGATGAAATGTACCCCTGTCTAGATGTCCTTTTTTTGACTGTGTGGTGCAGTTGCTGATCACAACTGCAGGGTGGTCTTGTTCGGAACTGTTCAGTAAGGAACAGTTCCGGCTTTGTGTTGTAGGGGATTGGGAGTGATCCTCGGTACGGTGATCTAGGCCTTATACTGTGACGGGCGGTACCCCGGTAGCCCTGCCATTGTATGGAATCCAAAATCCAATAAGTTCCCTCGGTTATGATTGTATTACCCACTTTTGTGGCTAGTAGCTGGAATTTAATAAGTGTAACAATTTCGGCTATTTCTTATTTACTAGAAAACCCTAGACCTATTATAATATCATCGGATTTCCTATCAAATGTTTTGGTTAGCGTAAGGTAAAAACTTTTCCATATTTATGTGTGGGAAGTCTTACGTGATACCTTTCTTTTCAAAGGCTTTTCAAAGTTAAGCAACTTTAAACTTGTTACTCACATCAGACCCATGTCTGACCCAGAGTATATTTTTGTTTTTCTTAAACTCTTGGGTACTCAAATTTTTACGAGTAGCTAAGGAATTCAGGTTAGCTTTGACGAAATGGGGAGGAGCAATGGAGTAGGTGGCTTCTATGTGTAGATATATAGTGTTCTGCTGTGTTGGTATCTCTGAATGGTCTATCTGTATTGTGTTTTGAGTTGTAATAACTAGACATGTGTTTATAACTGTGCAGTATGTGATGTATTGTCTGTGTAACTCTGATAGTTGTCGTATACTATGTAATACTTATGTTATTAATATAATTTAGTCGTTCCACTATTGAGATTCTGATATTGTTTCTTCTTTCTCTTCTTTCTTTTCTCTTTTCTATACCTTTCTTTCTTAAAGATGATACGACTTTCTGGTCGCTGAAAGTCGGGACGTCACAGTTGGTATCAGAGCGCTAGGTTGAGCGAATACCTAGGCTCTGGAGTGGTGTCTATCTTGAGAGAGCGCATTTGTATTTTTAATATATATATATATATATATATTTTATTTCTACCTATATGTTGGGTTACCTGTTCCGGTTTTCCAATATGAGTTACAAAGGTAGATAAGGTTGTGGGGTGTGTAACACGACTACTACCATTGGTTGAAGTTTGAGTGATGAGGTTGGAAGTATATCTGTCAAGGCTGTAGACCTAATACCTTCTCGAGTAAGCTTTGAAGCTTGGTGTAGGAATTTCATAGATCTCTGAAGGAAACTTTTTAAAGGTTCGGAGTTCATCTTTGAAGTGCAGAGTTGGGTGAGTTGTGTTTTGATCTGTCGGTTGGGCAGAAGCAAGTGAGTGATGGTATCTTGATACCTCAGGCAGTAGTAGCTGCGTGATGAGATGCAGTGACTATGGATGTTTCCGGAGATGTTTCTTTGGAACAAGAGTAAGGAAGTATGTCTATTTCGGTGTTGTAGCTGAGTTCAGCAGGGTGTTTCTGTTTGCTTTGAGGTCCGAGTTTCTCAAAGAGTTTTGATCAGGAATTCTTTGGCATTGGTGGTAGCAGTGCAGCTCGGAGTGTTCGGTGTTGGCAGGAAGTCTTCTAGCTGAGTAGTTTTTCTAAAATGGAGTTCAAAAGCAGTAGAGTGGATCCATTTCTTCGATGAATTGGCTTGGCCAACAAAAGTTGTTTTGATTGGTAAAGAGAGAGAGAGTAGTTTCTTTGGATATTAGGATGGGTTGATCGCAAAAGTGACTTGTGATAGTTTGAGTTTCTCTTGGGTTGTTGGAGATTTTTTGGATGACTTCAGGAAGTCAGAGGTTTGTCTGCATCTGGAGATCGAGTTTTCTTATCGGCTAGGATTCCAGGAGGGGAACCGGTGGTTCAGTTTAGTTGAAGGATGGTTCCTAGAGATAGAAGTTGGTGAAGCAACTCAGGTTTCGGAGGAATTTCTGAGTTTTCTTTATGGATCTGATGAATCATATTTCTGTGATGGGTTGTCTAGTCAGTGCTCGTGTTCTTCATCAGCATTTTCTTCAATTTCAAATCAGAGTTGTGCAGCGGAAGTAGTTTGGGAGTGCATCTGTTTTGTCTTTTCCCGGATAAGGAGAAGTGAGCTCAGCCTTCTATTGTTTGAGGAGTAGAGTTCGTGTTCTTGGTTTTGGATTGATCTTGAGGAGATCATTGTGTTGGGTTGTTTGGTCCAGTTGTTTCTAGAGGCATCAGCGTAGGATTGAGCTGATCAGGACGGATGTTAGCCCAGGATCATCCGAAGAATTTTTTGGATAAGAGGCGGAGGAATTTGGATTCCAGAATCAGAGATTGGGTTATGGTTAAGTTTTCTCTGATCGAAGGAGCTATAAGTTTTGGTAACTCCAGGAAGCTAGCTCTGAGGTGTTTTGGACTTCTTCTGTGTTTTGGTAAGATAAGTGCTTTGGTTTTCAAGAGTTGAATTGCCAGTTTGGATAACTGGGATTCAGTATGTTTCACGTATCTCGGAGGGAGTATGTATTTGATCTGTTTCTGGTTGTAGAACCAACAGTTCAGGAGGTTTGGTTGTTGAGTCAGACTCGTCTGTAGTTTGATATCCTGTTTAGTTTTGTAGATCTAGATGAGATACGAGCTTTGTAGCTTCGTAGTATTGATTGTTTGGATTCTATAGAGCGAGTATCTCGATATTTAAACTGAGGAAACTCGTTGAAATTCTATCTAGAATTTTTGTGGATAGTTGGATTTGTTTTGATTTTGTGAATTGGTTGCTTTAGTTGTTAGCATATGATTAATATAAGCTGTGTTTTAAAATTAAATCTTTAAATAGATTATTAAATTACCTTTGTTTTAAATTTCAGGGACGAAATTCTTTTAAGGGGGAAAGAATGTGATATCCCGGAATTTTTGGCAATATAAATTTAATAATTTGTTTTTAAATTTAAATTGATTTGATAATCTTTGTAATAACATTTGAATTTAATTTAATAATCTAATTGAATAATATTTAATTGATAGATTTTATCTTTTAAAAGCTAATAAATTGTTTTCTATTTATAATATATATAGGATATCAGTGAGAAAAATAGCATGTTCATTGTTGCAGCGTTCGTAAGTTATTAATAATGGCAGCGTTCTCCCGATTGTATCAGGTTCCATCACCCTCTTCTACATAGTCCCCGCGCCCTTGCCCTCCCGCCTCGTTCTCCATCCCTTGCCCTCCCGCCTCGTTCCAATGTCTTTCTCTCCCACTCGCCCCGTCGCTCATTCCGCCTCACGCTCATCCACTCGTTCTGGTAGGTTTTTTAAGGTTAACCGTCTTGTGTCCTCGTCTACTCTGTCGCCTTTGCTTTCTGATTCTGAGTTTCCACCTTTGCCTCTGACTACTGATAAGTTCTCTGACCGAGCTCCTATTGTGTGCTCTTCTTTGCATCCTAAAATGTCGTTCTCTTTGGCCGATGATGTGTGTCGATCTGTTTGTGGCCCTTTGCAATCACATGTGAATGATGATATCGATTCTGGCACTAATGGTGAGATAATAGGTGTGGCTGATTGTGCTTTGAGTCCTACCGATGCTAATCTAATGTGTTTAGCTCGATGCATGCCAAGTGTTTGTCAATATTCGGAAGAGAAGGATGTCTCAAACAGCAGTGTTTTGATTTCTGGTGCTTGCAACAATTCTGAAGAGAAGGATGTTTCCAGATGCAGTGTACTGAATTCTGGTGATATGTTGTTTGAGGCCTCTCCCCCTGCTGGTCTTGTGGCCTCTGTTGGTTGTCCTAATGTGGATGTGGTCCGACCTGCTGCGCCTTCCCCTCCTGGTTCCAAAACATGGTCATCGCTTTTTTCATCTATGCCCTGTAACGCGGGTGTTTATGAACCAGTAGAATTTGATATTGTTGAGGAAAATGGAGTGATGATCCCTCCTCCTAATGTTATGTAGGCCGGTATGGACTACTGGTCAGAATATTTAGTTGGTTTCTTTTTAGATCCTTATCATCGCCTTCATGATGCTTCTGATGTTTGTCGGAAGGCCTGGAGGCTACGTGGTAATCTTCGTGTTAAACTGGTTGACTCTATGTATTTCCTATTATTCTCCTCCTCTACGGAACACCATCGTGTCCTTGAGGCAGAGCCTTCTTTTTCTGATGGGAAACCATTTATCATTACTCCCTGGTCCCCTACGGTTGCAAGTGCTCGTGGTTCTATCTATCCATGTGTGGGTTTATTTTTCTCAAATTCCTTTTGCACTTCAGCCTTTGCTTGGTTTGAATTGGCTTGCTTGCAATATTGGTAAATTGAAGTGTTTTGACGCTAATACGGTTGCTTGTGAAAAGATGGTGTACGCTAAGGCTCTGATTGAGATTACCCCCCGTAGGCCTCTCCCTTCCTCTATTCCAGTTCAGCTTGCTGTTGGCCATGTTGTGGATGTTCGAGTACACTAGGGATGGGTCCCGGACATATGTTGCTCCTGTCACTCCTTTGGCCACTTAAATTCTGCTTGCACCCATTCTGTTGTCTCCGCTGCTGCGCCTAAGATTACTCTGCCACGGCCTCCGCTCAGGAAGTGGGTTCCCAAGCATGTTATTCCTCCTCCTATTGTTCCTCTTTCTGACCCTGGTCCGCCGCCTTCTATCTCTCCGCCTGCATCCCCTCCTGCATGCATTGTTCCTGCTGATGTTGCTGTGGATACCGTTGAAGTCCCGAATCTTGTTTTGCCTCAGTTGACAGTTGTTTGGGCTGAGTCTGAGAGTTGTTGGGTTGAACGTTGTTCTGATATGTGTTTCAACCCTGTGGATGATTCCTATTTTAGATATGTTTCTGCTGATCTATTGGACCTTCGTTGCCTTTTTTATAGGCAGTCTGGTGATTCCTTGGTTCTTGATTTGGATGGTACGTATGCTAAGTTAAATTCTATTATGCTTGCTGATACTACCTGGGATCGATCCTTTATATACGGTTCTGACGCTGAGATCTATAATCCATCTCTTGCTCTTCTATTTCGCCCCTTTATTGGTCTTCTTGGGAATTTCACTCTGGATTCTTCCCAAGTGGATATTGTAGTTGGAGTTACTACCTCTTTAGAGCAGTCTTAGTCCTGTAAGTTAATTATTGTAGCTGTGACATGTAAGTCACACTCTTGTGCTGTAATTTTTTCTTTCTTTTAGCAGTTAGGGTGTCTCTACCTTACTCCTGTACTTCATATTTTTATTACGTTCGTAATAAAATATGGACGGTCCACTATAAAACCGGCTGGCCTTGCCAAAAATATGTATATATATATGTATGTATGTATGTATACATAAATATATATATATATATATATGTATACATAAAATAAATGTTTAATTATTTAAAAGGGATTGTAGCTTAAAGTTTAAATTTATATAAATTTAATAATAAGATTTGTTTATCATTCTTTTTAAAATATTGATTAATAAATATGATTGTAATTAAATACGAAAGTTTAAATACAATTAAAATATGAAACATTTATTCATATAAATAATAAGTAATTTACAATCTCTTTTATAAATTTTATTTAAATTGTCTAAAATATTATTTTCAAATAATAAGTAATGTATTGTTTTTATTTATAATTATACTTGGTTTTATTATTTAAAAATTATCTATATATAACTAAGTATTTTAAAAACTCATTAATTTAGTTAAAAGCTTTTTTTAACAATTAATAATAAATACTAATTACTCTTAGGACAAGTGTAGTTAAAATATGTAACTAATGTAACAAACGTAAACTAATAATCATCTTAAGATGACAAATGTAAAAATTTAAGACAAGTGTCAAATTTTATTTTTATTTTCTTTGATTTTTAATTTATCATGAATTTAGTTTATATACACTTACCTTCTTCCTTTCCTGTTCTTTTTCTTATTTTCAATTCCAAAACTAAGAAATGTTCAGCTGAAGACATCTCACTCTAAAACAATCTTCATTTCAAGATAAAAAAAATCAATAAACAATCCTCAAAATCAAATTAAATCTGAGAATCAAAATCTATAATCTTTCCATCTTCAAAAGTATAAATCATTCTCTGTAACTCCTCAAACCCAGAAATCCATTTGAAATCCCTGATCCATTTTCAAATTGAAATCAAAATCCTCATCCTAAAAAATGCATAGCAAAAATCCCTGTAACATTTTCCAGCATGCATGCAAAAGAAAATCTGAAGCTAAGTTGTACATTTTTAAACAAAAGCAAACCTGCATTTCTTTTTTCAAAATCTGGAAACCAGGCTACTGCATGCAAACCTGCATTTTGTTTTAAAACTGGAAGTTGCATGCAAGTTTATAAATCAACATTTCAAGCAACTCAATCTTTCAGCAAGCAACATTCCAGTTTAAAGTTTTAAAAGCATTCAAGAAAGTTTTCAAAAGATTCAAAAGAATTTTCAATATCAGGTGCTCTGCTCATCAAGTTTTAACTAGTGAGTAACAAATTCTTTTCTAAAAATTTAAATATATGAATTTTGGTTGCCTGGTTTAAAATCTGGAATATGTATACTTGTTATATATGCATTGTTATGTATATTTATATGTGGTTGTACTTCTACTTGTATGAATCTTCCTGTTGTTTTTTTTTACAAGTTCTGCTCTGTTATAGTTTCTTGTTCAAATTCAAATCTCTTGATTAAATCATTGTTAAATCCAAGTTTCAAACGAAACTTGTTAGTTTAATTACAAACTTTAATTTAGAATTTTACTTAAGTTAAAATAACCTTAGATTATTTCTGGAAACTAGATCAAATGATCAATTTCAAAATAAGTGAAAATTTTAATGCCACAATTTATTGTTTCAGGGTTATAATCTGAAACACCATACAAAATCATGAATTTTAAACCCTAAATTACAATTTTTAGTGCTAGAATCAAAGAGTAGTTCTCTTTTGACTATTTTATGTATTTTGAGGCATTTATGTTGCCATAAATGTTTTGGTGGTGTCGAGAGTGCTCCTAGAGGTGGAGGAGTTGTCATGGATGATGGGAAAATTATCAGATTATGGTATATATCATTTTGGTGATGATGGTTGTGATTTGAAGTTTAGAACCCTAGTTTCACTGGGTTAGATAAAATCGATCACTTCGGCAGTTGTAGACGATCGAGTTTCTTGGGGTTTTAGGATATGGAAGCGTGGTGGTTGTCGGAGTAGTGACCGGAAGTACAGGCACTACGGTGGTTGAGAGGATCGGGAATTCGATTTGTTCCAGGTTTTGGATGTGAAGCTACTGTTTCTGATTCCAGGTTGGGATTTTAATCTCAATTTTGAATTCGAGCATGTGTCGATTGGGATGTTGTTTGGATGATCTGAGATGGTGAACGTCAACTGTAGGGAGGTCGCGAAGTTTATCAAGGGAGGCCGGAGGCACCGTGCATGTACACGGTGCACTAATTTGTGATGATCTCCGTAGTTTTGTTTTGGGTTTGATTGTCTCGAGTTTTCTCGGGTGATTCAAGTGTATGACTCAAAGCAGATATGGGTTTGACTCAAAGTCATGGTATGGTAGCCTCGGGTAAATGATTGTTTACGGGTTTTAAAATGAAACAGAAACCTGTTCTATTTTTTTTTTAAATTTTTTAAAGTTAAGTTTAAGTGTAAATTGAAATTTAAAATAAGCTTAGACTAGAGTGGAATCTGAATTCAAGTAGTTTGAATTCAATTTTGAAAAGATTTAAACTTTGAAATTTAAAATTTGGTTTTAACAACTTTTATGTGTTAAAGTTATTTGGTTTGGAATCAAATTGAAAGGTTTAAATTGTAAAATAGATAGTTTAAATATAAATTTAAAATCTGGAATTTGGGTTTGAATTTTAGTCTTTAAAATAAAATAAGTTTTAAATTTAAATTGTTTAACTACTTTTGAAAAAGTAGATAAAGATTTGAAATTTAAAATGAAGTTTAAAATGTAAGTAAAGCTTTTAAAATTTAAGTTAAACCTAGAATCAAAATTAAATCTGTATTTTAGTTTGAAATTAAAGGAAACCTTTAAATTGAAATTGTTTTAAATAATTTAGAATGTTTAAAGTGTATTTTTAAATTACTTTGAATTTAAAAATGAATTGGGTTTGAAATCCTTTTAAAACTTCTTTATAAAATGGATGTTTCTTTAACATATGAGATAAAAAGGTTTTAAATTGTTTTTAAACTTTGTTTAGGTAAATTTGTATTCATTTTAAAATATTAAATTTAAAATGAAATTTTAAAATGAAATTTAAAGTAAATTTAAAAGCAAGTTTGTATTTTTTAAATGCTTTGATTATGTAAGAAATGTTTTCTTAAATTAACTTAGAATTTAATGATTTGGATTCATTAAATTATTTAGTTAATTAAAATGAATACTTAATTATTTAATTAATTAATGATATGGATGATTAATTAAGTAATTAAGAGTTTTTAAATTGATTAATTAAGACTTAAGATTAATTAATTAAGATTAATTAATTTGTAATTAAGAATTATTAATTAGATTCTAATAATGATTAAAGATTTATTAATCAAGTAATTAAGAATTAATTAAGTTACAGTTAACACATAATTAATTAAATAATGAGGATTAATTAATGAATTAATAAAGATTAATTAGTTTGAAATTAATAATGATAAAAGTAAGTTTAATTACTCAAGAAAAGTAATTAAAGAATTGGAAATTGTTAATGAAGGTCATTAACTTGAGATTATTTGATAATTAATTAATGTGATTAATTTTAATAATTAATTAGATTAATTAATTAATAATAATCATTTGTGAAATTTTAAAGTTTAATTACTTAATGGAAGTAATTAATGAATTAATTACTTGATGTAATTAATTGTGTTAATGTGATTTGTTTAGGTTAATTAATTATGTTTATTTAATTTAAACACTTGTTGATTTGATAAATAATTACTTAATGTAATTAATGGGATTGTAATTACTTATGGAAGTAATTAATTGATAATTACTAGATGTAATTAAAGATGTTTTAATAATAAAAGTAATTTGGATTAAAATTACTTTAAAATTAATCAAGGGATTAATTGAGATAATTAATTAAGGGTAATTAATTTATAAAATGAAGTAATTAAGGGTAGTTAATTACTGAATGGGATTAATCAAGGGATTAATTAGAGAATAAATTAAGGAGTAATTTATTTAATGAAGTAATTAAAGGTAGTTAATTACTGGATGTTATTAATCAAGGGTGATTAATATATGTGGTTTAATTGAAGATTAATTACTTAATGTAATTAATTTAAATAAAAATATTAATTAAAAATGTAATTTAGGAATCATTAATTAACAAAATTAATGATGTAAATTTAGAATTGATTAATTAAGGAATAATTAATAAATAAAGTAATTAATTACTAAAGGATTAATGTATTAACTTTAGTTAATTAATTAATTAAGCAATTAAAAGTTAATTATTATAAAGACTTAAGTATAATTAACTTGTGTAATTAATTTAAAGGCTAATTACTTATTGTAATTAGAAAATGGTTAATCAGGAACGATTAATGAAAATGAATAATGAGATGGTGATTAATAAATTGATTTGTAATTAATTAATGGTTAAGTCAAGCAGGATTATAATGATGAAGTAATTAATTTAATTCATTTTAAATTAATTAGAGGTAAAGTAATTAATTTAATTCACATTAAACTAACTATAGATTGTGTGATCATTAAATCATTGCTTATGTATGAATGGATGATATTGGTTGCCTTGAATGGTTTGTAATCTCACCTATGAGATGTGTAATGCTGTGTGATATGGATGCTTTGGTTGCATTGGGATGATAATATGGATTATCTATTTATAATGATGATATGGATTATCTGTTTATAATGGTAATGTTAATTATCTATAGTGATGTTGTGAATTATCTATCTGTGTGTATATAGATATTGAATTGAAATTGTTTTAAACTCTAAAACAACTTGGCCTTAAACGATATGTTTTGGATTCGGTGAGACCGGGATCGAGTTTCCAGATTTGGGTATCCGAAAACCACATCGATCCAAATTAATGATAGGTCATGAATCTCAAGTGAAGATGAAGATTCAAAGTGCAAGGGTTATCGTTGTTAACTTTGAGGGTGATTCCAAAATGAGTGTAACGAGATAATGCCTTCGGTTTCGTTTGAACCCGGAACGAATTTGAATGGATTGTATGCTTTTAGAACATCGTCAGGTGGACGATGAGCATTCTAAGTGATGTGTTCTGATAAAGGTAATCATAGCCTCAAGCCTCATCAACCGGGAATGGCTAAAACAGGGGAGGTGCAGCAAGGGTAGGTGGGTCATGCCCAAGTAGGACGAGATTTAAACCTGTCTAGATGTCCCTTTTTTTGGGCTGTGTGGTGCGGTTGCTGATCACAACTGCGGGGTGGTCTTGTTCGGAACTGTTCAGTAAGGAATGGTTCCGGCTTTGTGTTGCAGGGGATTGAGAGCGATCCTCGATACGGTGATCTAGGCCCCATACTATGACGGGCGGTACCCCGGTAGCCCTGTAATTGTATGGAATCCAAAATCCTATAAGTGTCCTCGGTTTTGATTGTATTACCCACTTTTGTGGCTAGTAGCTGGAATTTAATAAGTGTAACAATTTCGGCTGTTTCTTATTTACTTGAAAACCCTAGACCTATTATAATATCACCGGATTTCTTATCAAATGTTTTGGTTTGCGTAAGGTAAAAACTTTTCAATGTTTATGTGTGGGAAGTCTTACATGATACCTTTCTTTTCAAAGGCTTTTCAAAGTTAAGCAACTTTAACCTGTTACTCACACCAGACCCATGTCTGACCCGGAGTTTATTTCTGTTCTTCTAAAACTCTTGGGTACTCAAATTTTTACGAGTAGCAAGGGATTCAGGTTAGCTTTGACGAATTGGGGAGGAGCAATGGAGTAGGAGGCTTCTGCGTGTAGATATATAGTGTTCCGCTGTGTTGGTATCTCTGTGTCATTTATCTATATTGTGTTATGAGTTGTAATAACTAGACAGATGTTTATAACTGTCTAGTATGTGATGTATTGTCTGTGTAACTCTAATAGTTGTTGTATACTATGTAATACTTATGTTATTAATATAATTTATTCGTTCCACTGTTGAGATTCTGATGTTGTTTCTTCTTTCTTTTCTCTTTTCTCTTTTCTATCCCTTTCTTTCTTAAAGATGATATGACTTTCTGGTCGTTGAAAGTCGGATCGTCACGGTTTGGAAGTTGGAAGTAGTTGAAACTCGTTTATTGATTTGTTTTCGTGTCTAAGCTTTGTTAGATTTGCTTTGCATTTGGATCATTGTTTGAAATCTCCATATTGCTCCATTTTTATCAGCATCTTCATAGCCACAAAAGGTGAGAAAACACTAACAACTACTAAATTTTCTTATGTTAGTTAAATTGAATTTATGATGTAATTAGAAATTGATTAGTTATTATTTACTATATTTTAAATTGTCATTCCAATTAACTCTGACTTTTATTTAATTCAATTGCATTTAATTTAATATTGAAATTTAAATTGCTAGTTAAATACTTATCAATGATAACCAGCAAATTGTTGGTAGTTTTTGGTTGATTTCAATAATGATTGTGTTGCATGTTCAATTGTTGATATTTGGGTGATTGGATGGATGTTATTAGTTGACATTTTAGATGATTTGATGTTATTTATGTATATATCTCTGTTATCCCTATGGGTTGAGATATTACATAATCGAACGATCTTATAGATTAGGGCAAAATTATTATGGGTAGAAATGATAAACCCGGGCGGTTTCCATTGATTTGGAAATGTTGATTTTTGATACTGTTTGAAATGGCATATAACCATATAATTTCTTGAATTTGTATTTTATTTGGAGTTGAATTATTTTAAGGGTCTAAGTTAATTCACACTTCGGATTTGTTTTATTTAGATGATTAAGATCGATATTTCAAATTATTTGAAACCCTTTAAACAATTATATTCACGTTGTACACATGATAGGAGATGAAAATCCCGTAACATCTATGAAACTGTTGCACTAATATTACTATTTTACTTATTTTGATCTGACTTACATAATATCTTTTAGTTCTGACTCAAGTATTTTATCTTTTCATTATGTTCGGATCAGTCTGAGCTTTTTCAGTGTACTGAAGACTATTTTCTAGAGGACGAAGACGAAGATTCAATATATTATCGCTATTTATTATTCTACCGCGTTATGTGTTTCGCTGCATTATTTGTTTATTTCTGATGTATGTATAACTCTAATTTGAATTTTAAAAGTGTAATCACATATTATTTGTAAAATAGTTTCATGAATTGTTTATTTGATTATTATATTTTATCGTTTCGCTATGAGATTCTGTGTTTCATTTTCTTTCTTATTTACCCCATTAATAATCCTCCCTTTTGAATGGTTTGAGTATGAAATGTGTGGTTTATTGTCGATTTGAACCATCCATTTGATTTTGAGCACTGGGGATACTAATGTTATTTTGATTGTAGATGTTGAAACTATCATTGGGGACACCAAAGTAGTTTAGTTCAACAAACTAAACATTTTATAAATACGACTCTCTCACTCGGGATACGAATGTATTTTCTTAATGAGTTCGACACCAATAATTTGGGATACCAATGTACTTTACTTGGTTATTGCTTTAAGGGAAGATAACCTAATTAGGGATACCAATAGACGTAGATTAAACATGTGGGTAACATGAATTATATTGTTAGATAATGGGTTCATAGTCATCCAAGGAAAACTATGGGATGTGAGATAGATAGTCCACATAATATCGAGGATGGGTTATCTTTATGAGGTTAATGGAGGGTTCGTAGTCATCCAAGGAAAACTATGAGATGTGTGATGGGTAGTCCACATCATTGTAAATCAAATGGAATATCTATGATGGATAGTCCACATAATTTAAATAATGGAACTATATGTGATGGGTAGTAGACATCATAGGGGATGGGTAATCTTGGTAATAATTGCATGTGAGATGGATAGTCCATATAACTATGAATATGTTTAAATGTGAGATGGGTAGTCCACTTAATTATAAGGCATGTAGTCAGATCAAAATAAGATGGATAGTCACCTCAAATTATGATGGCTAGTCATTGGAAATCAAGATGCACAATCTAATAAATTCGAATGGTAACCCAGTATATGTTGCATAAATATAAATTCTACTTTTATATTCTAACCATTGTGGTTCCTGGAGCATAATACATGGTTAATTAGTTTTAGTTAAAATACTAGTGAGGGTAAAACCAATTTCGCTCAACGGCGTGGTCTCACTAGATATCTATTTGATTCGTGATGGTTGGTTATTATTCACACTAGACTGTAGTCTGATCCAAAGTTTTTTCCCCTTACATTCTTGGGTACTCATTTGAGTAGGTTAGGAGTTAGGGATTTTAGTTTCCAGTTAGACAAATAAGCTTCTAGAGGCTTGCATGAGGCAATCTAGCTACTAGAAGCTTTATCTATTTTTGTTGTATTTATATGTTTGAATGTATGTAATGATAGAAGATTCTAACTGTCTAATGGTAATAGTAGACTCTTATCAACCAAGGGAGCATTTTCATATGACATTCTTGGAGTATTTTATAATAGTATTTCCTTAAATGTGGAAATGCGACTGGGATTATGTAATGAGTTTTAAATCATACTTGAAACAGAATATAAAAGTTACTTCGGAATTGTGTATAAATTTTTAATATTTATGTGCTTTTGATTATTCATATGATTAACTAGCCATATTTTGTCGCCGGAAATTAATAACCGCAGATGACCGCGTCATCCATAATGATTAGTTTTAAGCCTCGAAATGGAAGATGTTACAAGTTTGTATTAGAGCATTTGTTTATGAAAAACTAAAAGAACTTTTGAACTTAAAATAGTTTTGAAAACATAATCCAAATGAATCAGAGAATAAGATTGGGGTGTAGGATAACACTGTAGTAACATACTTGTTTTTGCCGTGTATTCTATCTCTATTCTCCCTTCCCTCTTAGGCCATTCTTATCTATCTTACTATGGCTGGTAAGCAGATTTACGAGAGAAAAATATATAAAAGCAGGAAACAGAAGAGTGAATCTAGGTGGAGAAAGCACCACAATCAATGGAAATGCGCAACTTAAGACTAGAAGGAATCAAGGTCGATATGCAAATGCTAATCCAAATGCAATTGCTAATGTAGACGCTATGAACCCACCACTTGATATGGGGACTATGTATCAATTCTTCATCAAACTGATGCAAGATGGAGTAGCTGTAGGAGTAGCTAGAGGAAATGCTGCTAATGCAAGAGGTGTTAATCCCATAGCGCCAGTTGGTAATAACTATGCTAAGCTAAGTATGGTTATACCGGTCTGGATGGGTAGCCTTTTCTAGGGACTAAGGATGCAATAGAAGTGGAGAACTGGTCGCTACATTGTGAAAGGATTTTTACTGATTTGAGTCTGAATGATGAGTAGAAAAGGAGGCTGGCTTCGAGATACCTGCAAGGAGCTACTTTGTTCGGGTGGAAAAGGTGGCCATATGGATATCAGTGGAGGAATAGACTTGGATGGAATTTTGAAGGAGATTCGAGGAAAGTTTTTCATCTGAAGTAGCCAAGTCAGCATTGCTTAGGAATTTTATGGAGTTGGAACAGGGAGAAATGTCTGCATTGGATAACATTGCTAAGGTCGTTGAGTTGTCTAGATATGAGTATGCCACTATAGACACCGTTATTAAGAGGAATGAGAAGTTTATCCGGGGTTGAGACCGTAAATTGCTAGGGAAACTATGCCATATCTTCAGGATCCATCAGATGTAGTGGTGGAGATGGCAATCAAGAACGAGGAGATGCTTTCTATTATTAGAGAGAAGAAGCCAGTTGGAACATGGAGTTCTTAGAATAATAAGAGGATGTTCTTTAAGTGAAATGGAGATCAAAAGGGTGGAGCTGCTAAGAAAGGAAAGGTAGATATCATTTGCTATAAGTGTTATAAGAAATGGCACTTTGCAAATGAATGTCGGTCGGGTGATGGCAAGATGGTTGTAGGCAAGAAGAATGTGAAGTGTTTTAATTACGACCAGGTGGGGGCATTATAAGAACAAATGTCCAAAAGCGACCAAAGCTAATAAAGGAAAGATGTTTGCTTTGAAGCCATCTGCATCGCCAATAGAAACTGAGAATGGAAAGTCAATAATGGAAGGTACGCTTTGATTCATAGCATACAAGTTAGGGTAAAGTTTGATACCGGTGCATCACATTCATTTTTATCTCAGTATTTGGTAGATAAGTTATGTTTAGAGCCATTATACCTTGTTACTTCCTTTAGGGTAGCTAATCCAATAAGAGGGTACGCAACTCTAGAGATGAGGAGTGACCATCTAGAATTTCAGTTGCTAGGTTATACCTTTTCTTATAGTGCATATGTATTTGATTTCATGGGTTTTGGGATTATTTTGGGTATGGATTAATTGAGCAAATATGAGGCTAGGATATCTTGCCGTTATAGAAAAATATCGGTTAGACACCTTGGTAGTAGTGACTGAATTATATACTCGGCAGATAACTCAATTGTGGACATTTGTACTTTGCTATGAGCAATGGAAGCAGAAGAAAAGGTGAATCGGTTTTAGTTGCAATGGAATTTGCAGATATTTTTTAGCCAATTACAGGGCTACCACGAAAATGAGCTATTGAGTTTCGAATAAATTTTGTACTGAAGCTGAACCCATAAGTAGACCACTTATGAAAATGAAACCTACCAAGATTAAGGAGTTAAAGGTACAGCTGGTGGACTTGGAAGGAAAGATTTTTATTACACCAAGCAGTTCTCCTTTGGAAGAAGCTGTGGTATTCTTGAAGAAACTGGACAGGCCGTTAAGATAGTGCATTGATTATTATAAGTTGAACGTGAAGACGATAAAAATCGATATCCTTTGCCAAGTGTAAGGACCCGATTCTTCGTCTTCCGAAAACTGACATCAATACGTCCACTGTATCAACTGCCGAGAAATCGAATGCCGAAAAACCGAACACTTAGGGTTTTAAGAAAAAGAGAAAGACAGAAGAAGAGAGAAAAAGATAGAAAATAGAGAGGAAAGAAAATAGAACGGAACAGAACACAACACAACAATGTCAGAATCTCATAATCGCAGCGGAACAACATATAATAATAAATGAATAATCTTTAAACAAAGAACTATATCAGTTATTACATTACATTTACATTACATTAATATCATCAGAGTGTACAACAACAACAACATCAAACAGCGGAAAAGAAATACTATATACTAGTAATACGCCATGCCATCCATCACGCCTCCAGCAACTCCTGAATTCCAGAATATCCTGATAAACCTGTCTCTTGACTGCCCGTGTGAAAATTGGTGGGCACCCAGAGTTTAGGAAGGAAAACAATAAACTCCGAGTCAGTCATGTGACTGGTGTGAGAAATCAAAATAGTTTATTTATCTTTAAAATCAAATAGAGGAATATTTTTAAAGTCAATTCGCAATGCTTTTAAAAATGAGACTACCATAAGGCCTCCCGCACACGCACACAATGCAAACGCAGAATCGGAGGAGATTTCTCCTTATGATAGTCAAAGATGCTTGATACGCATTTAAAAGAACATTTGATATTATTACTAGTGCATAGTGTAGGAAAAATTCATTTCGAAAGTAGAATATAAATCTTAGCCAACATACGACCATTATCATATGCCTACTATAGCTACTATGTTCAATAGCAGGTTACCGCCACATTCCATAGCAGGTTATACAACTAATAACGTACAAGATCGTATTGTTTCTTTGGATTTCCAACGAATGGTCAGGCCAAGGAACTTCCCATTGCCACATGGAAAAGCCTCTGGCGGGACGTCCCAAGAACTTAACCAGCTCTCTGCCAACACAAGGCCGGGTTACCTTTATCACTAGGTAACTACAACACGAGTATGTCATCCCCCGGTCCTTTGGGACCTTTAACCGAGCGCTCGTCACCATCATCACACAATCATAAGTAAAGTGTTTCAACATGAGTAAGTATCTGGGCTCCATACCATGATACCACCCTTTTCCAGAAGGAAATGCATATACCATAAAGGGAGCTACCCCTCATAACCTTGCCGCATCTTTCCTGTTTTGACCATTCCGGGGTGTGAGGCTCGACGAAGTCTCGTCCATAAAAACACACTTTAT
This sequence comes from Allium cepa, assembly GCA_030765085.1. Lineage (NCBI taxonomy): Eukaryota > Viridiplantae > Streptophyta > Magnoliopsida > Asparagales > Amaryllidaceae > Allium > Allium cepa. Next base: position 207,515,299 of record CM060941.1, on the reverse strand, counting down.
ACAAAAGTCGTGCTTTGGGTCAACAAATGATCATAGAAATGATCACAAAGATAAACGATCAAACAAATGATCCTATCACAAATGATCAACACAATGATCATTTCACAGCAACACTCAGCATGTCACATTACCAAATTGGGAATATATCGCTGATAACCTTTAACTACATAACCTCTGAGCTCGTAAGTCTCAGAGAAGGGTGTTAAGCTAAGAGAATAAATTCTCCGCCACCAACAGAAATATATTTGAAAGAAATCAGCTTTATATCTCAATTTGTAATGTCAGACATACAATCCATACAAGTCTGTTCCGGGCTCGAACAGAACCGAAGGCACTTACAATGAAGTCCTTGCAATCCGGATATTCACTAATCACGTCAGGACTTCCCATCAAATATGGAGTCTCTATACCGGGGACCATTCGATGCAAAGACATTCGACGAGTTGTCCTTTCGCTTTCAAAAATATCCGGTCTTCAACACCGGTCATCAATGCTATCCATTACGTCGTATCACTATTCGGAATGGGTAATCCAAATAACGAGCGCAATAATTTAAAAATAAGTGTAGCATTCAAATTCAGCAAATCACAATAAATACCTTTCAAAGGTATATTGATAGTTGGTTATTGAACTATCAATGGATATGCACAACATCACTAGATTCCAAATAATTTTCCAAATTATTTATTTTCCCAAAAATATCCTTTCTAGATATATAGTTTTCACACTTCAAAAATAAATCAACATTTATTTTTAAACAAATTCCCCTTTCTTTTATAAATTCCTTAGTGAATTTATATTCCCAAAATATTTATGAATATACGTTTTCAATTATTCATTTCAATTTATCTTCAAAAAGATAAATTCTCAAAACGTTTCATTTCACATGGGAAAACATTTCTATACTTATTTATTTATAAGTAATTCACAAGTCTATTTACTTTCAACACTTGCAAAATATTCAATATACTTAAATCAAAATTAAGTATATATTTCATTCTTTAAGGAAATCATTCTCTTAAACATATTTATTTGGGCCAAAATGAATGTTTCGTAAAACATCGCTACGACGTCCCAAAATCACTAGATAGGGATTCGAAATTAAAATAGATATATAAATCCCAATACTATACAACACATTTCCTTTCGGAAATCATTTACTATAACAACAGTGTTATAGTCCACCATTTCCTTCTATTTCTCGAAAACGTCTATTTCAACAATGAATGTTGAAATCTATGATTTCGAATCTTAACACATTTTGAAAACATCATTAGGTCGTTTTAACTCTATTTAAAACATCACATTCAAAACATTTTCTTTAACATATTATTCACTATTCAAAACGTGAATATACTAGGTTAACCAATTTCATCACTTCTATACATTTTATCTTAAAGGATTATTCACTGTCTAAAACGTGAATATAACTCCTTTAATATGCTATAGCAATTTACTTATCAAAATAAGTCGTTTGCGGATTTATAAAACAATGTTTATAAATTCCTTTATTACCCTATATTCAATTCATAACTCAATTATATACCAAAGGTTCATATTATAAGTTAAATACTTATAATTTATTTGTTTGCAAAATCGTTGCTTTGAACTTCATAATTATAAATCTTATAACTTATAAGATTCAATTATTTATCCAAAACCATTCTTTTAATAACTTTATAAATTTTATAAACCTACTGCTTATAAAATTCCATTTATAACTTCACCGTTTATAATTCTATAAATTTCATTCATTTATGAAATTCATTTACAATTCATTCTAACACTCATAAAAACTCGTTTTATAATTCAAATGTTTTAATTTATAAATATCAATTTATAAAACCTTTATAAAATCAATTTATACTATTATTTAAAACATCTTTAATCTCCTTTATAATTTCACCATTCTCTTGATTTATAAAATAATCAATTTTTATAAATCCTATTTTTTAACTTTTTATAATAAATTCAAAAATCCCAATTTAAACTATTTTATAAAATTATTAACCCATATTTTCAAAATCAACTTTTAACTATATTTCTCAAAAATCATAATTTTTATAACATTAAAATTATATCGTTTATTTATTTAAAATGAATCAATTCCAAAAATATAGTATATTTTCAAAACTCACTTTAAAATCATTTTAAAATTCCAAAATTTGATCCAATGATGCTACACACCAAATAGTCAATCACGACTACAACGACATCATATATCGTATATAATAATCAACGAATATCAAAATATCCATAATCAAATAAATACTGTTGAGGAATCCAGTTGGATCCCCCCAACCTGTTTTCCTGCATCCACAAACATTAGCACAACACCAATTTCGCTCCAGTACGAAATTATCGTGGTATATGGGATTTCAAATATTATCCGCTTAATAACGGCGCAATAGGGTCTCATCCGCTAAAAATACGGGAAAGCAACAACTGCAATATATACATATGCCAATATATACATATTGCTATTATATATAATACCAATTTCACTGTTTATGAAATATTCGCGGTATATGTTTTTAATAAATAACATCCGCTTACTAACGGCGCATAATGTCTGTTTTAACAATCAATAGATAACAATCATCATTCAAACATGCATTCAAGTATTTTAAATATAACTATTTAAAATAAAATCGAAACTGATTCGATTGAGTGAGAAGTTCTCACCTTGATTTCAATTTCGTTTTAGCGATTTATTTCGAATAAAATTAAACGGATGTATAATTTTACCCAAAATTCTCACTAACTCCAAACGACTCCAATCCAGTTCCATAGCGTAGTGCTCGTCCATACGATTCCAACGCAACTAGTTTCGCGCGTTTTTGACCTCGTATGAAAAAGTTTTGAATTTATGAAGTTACACACGATTTTAACTATATAAATTTCAACAAACTTTTATATTTTTAACCTAATCAATTCAGAGCCGTAGATCCCCAAACCCTGCAAATCACGGCCCTCCATCCTTTCTTCTTCCTCCTCTCGTATTCACGCGCGCGACATACTTTCGGCCGAACCCATACACATTTTTAGGGTTAAATATCGCGAGCAAGATACACAACTTTACGTCGATCAGGGAACTCCATCTCGTAGTCCATAACACGAGCTACTTTCGACAGCAAGCATGGAGAACTCGGCTGCGCCATTTGCCCTAGAAACGCGTGCGAACGCGAGGCCTTCTCGGGCATTTTGCCGTTGATTCATAGCTCAAATCTCGATCTCCACCGTTGAATATAAGGATCTCACGTAGCTCTACAACTTTGTAGTTGGAGATTTCTTGAATGGGTTTGTGGATTGAAAGATTTGGGGGAGAGAAGTTGAGAAAATTTCGGCCATTGATGAAGGGGGGTGGTGGCTGTAGAGAATTAGGGTTTAGTTTTTTTTTTTTTTTAATTTGTGAATGGTTGGTCTATTTATAAGAAAACGAACGAAACACTATTCATTCCGTAAATTCCAAACTCCGATTTACGCGCAGTGACCAGCGTTTTTAGGGTTTACCCCACGTTCCGGACACAATGGAACAGGTTTCGAAAGCTAATTCGGTCATCTGTGCGAGATATGGCAACAAACGATCGATTTAAATTAAACTGATTTAAACGATTATCTAGGCGTTTTAGCTTGCACCGGACAAACGGTAAATCCAATTGACACGAAATTTTAAACCATATAATAATATCACATTACGGATCCGATAAAACTAGCTTCGTCGAAATCCGAGACTTTTTGAAAAATGGCTATTTTAACTCGCCAAATTAATATTAAAACGATTTCGATGCGTTTCGAGCTGCCATGATCAAACGATAACTCCGATTGCTACAAAAATTGAAATCCGGTAATAACTAACTATTACGGATCCAATGGAACTAGTTTCGTCCAATTCTGAGACTGTTCAAAAATTGGCTAATTTCACTAGTCGATTTAAATATTAAAATATTCAATTTTCACAAATAAACTTTTAATTCGATTTTAAAAGTTCTAAAATATCGTTTTAGCTCCAATATGACAAAATAAAATTTTACAAATCATTTTCAATCATATTTAACCCAATTTTCAATTATTTCTGTATTTTCACATATTAAATTATTGATTTAATTATCCAATTAAATCCAATTATTCAAAATAAAATTTATTCGACTTATAAATTCACTTATTAATATTTAAAATTAATTAAATATACGCATTTTAATTAAAAAAAATCCTGGGCCGTTACATACTTCCCCCCTTAAAAGAATTTTGTCCTCGAAATTAACAAGTAAGAAAAGTTACAGAATCTATTAACCTTCCAAAATCCATAGTTAAACTTCTTACAATAACTTTACTAAGTTTTCCAAATCATACTTAGTTATCTTTTCAAAAACAAACTATATCATTTAACTTTCAATTCCAAATCAAAATTATAGTTTTCAAAATTTTCCCAATTTTCTCAAAAATTTTCTAACGCCTTAAATTTTCTGAAAAATTCGCCATAGTCTCCTTTGCGCGGCTCGATCCGAAAAAAAAATGACAGTATATATATCACAAATATACATCTCGTCAAGTAATGAGGCATTCCGAAGGGAAAAAAGTGTAAAAGTACGATATTTAATCCGAGATATGTACCTTATTTATTTTATTAGCGAGCATATACGGCTAATATAGCGCAAAAGCGAGCTCCAAATGCGAAGAAAACGCGATCCGCACCTACTAAACACTCAACAAACAACATGAGAACATGCATGTATGAAAATAGTATCGATATACAACATATAGCAACATAATAACTATATATGTCAACATAGCAATTGAAACAAAAGCAATATATTCAACCATCAACCAACTAGCATTCATAACCAATAAATATTCATTCATATTCTCATTAATATTCAATGAATTAGGTTTTCAATTTAATCACATTTGATTCGTTAACAGTGGATGATTTTACTAATATTCATTCTCAATTAGTTTATATTCACTAATTCATATTCAAGTTGGTTCACTTCCAAATCAAATTCCATTCTATTTAAGATTCACTTAACTTTCAATTGAATTTCAATTACTTTAGCTTTCAATTTCATTAACTCTTAATGAATTATATACAATCAACTAACAATCATATAACAACCAATGTATATCTATGCAACCAAATTCCTTTGCTTATATTTATTCAATTTGATTTAACACCTTTACTTTCAATTGGTTTAATTAAATTGATTTTCATTCAACTTTTCAACTTCTAATAACATTAAATTTTAATGAATTAACACCCACATTCATTATTCACATTTATTCACATTCAATTGATTAACATCCAATCCATTTATTCAATTCAATTTCAAAAGTTGAATTTCATTTATATAACTTAAGTTCACATTTATCACTTGGTTTTATTTAACTTAAATTCCCACTTATAAATCAATTCAGCTTCCAATTTTAAGTAAATTTCCATTTAACTTTAAATTCACTTTTATTTACTACTCATATTCATAAATATATTCATATAGTTTCACTTCTTATATATATATATATATAAGTTTATTTCACAATTGTAAATTACTTTAATTATAATTCAATTCTTATAATTCATTATACTTATACAATTATCCTTTTATTTAGATTATTCAAACAACCAAACAATCAACTTATATCCACTTTAATAATTCTGAAAAATTATTCCTTTATATATAAAATATAATCAAGGCAAAATTATTTCATTTACCCAATTTTAAAACAATACTGTGTCGAATTGTTCTATTCAAGTGTTTAGAAACCCCTTCGGCATAGTTGTCGAGACCGTGCTGACGAAGGTTCATATGCCACTCAACAAACCAATCATCACAATATAAAACAATTTTATATTCACTAACAAATATGCACTCATAGCTATTATTACACTCAACTCATTCTAGAGTACTACTGACTCTATCTCTAATGAGTAATACCCAATAGAGCCATGGTTGTCGCTTAACCATATGCTCATATACCAACTGTAAGGACCCGATTCTTCGTCTTCCGAAAACTGACATCAATACGTCCACTGTATCAACTGCCGAGAAATCGAATGCCGAAAAACCGAACACTTAGGGTTTCAAGAAAAAGAGAAAGACAGAAGAAGAGAGAAAAAGATAGAAAATAGAGAGGAAAGAAAATAGAACGGAACAGAACACAACACAACAATGTCAGAATCTCATAATCGCAGCGGAACAACATATAATAATAAATGAATAATCTTTAAACAAAGAACTATATCAGTTATTACATTACATTTACATTACATTAATATCATCAGAGTGTACAACAACAACAACATCAAACAGTGGAAAAGAAATACTATATACTAGTAATACGCCATGCCATCCATCTCGCCTCCAGCAACTCCTGAATTCCAGAATATCCTGATAAACCTGTCTCTTGACTGCCCGTGTGAAAATTGGTGGGCACCCAGAGTTTAGGAAGGAAAACAATAAACTCCGAGTCAGTCATGTGACTGGTGCGAGAACTCAAAATAGTTTATTTATCTTTAAAATCAAATAAAGGAATATTTTTAAAGTCAATTCACAATGCTTTTAAAAATGAGACTACCATAAGGCCTCCCGCACACACACACACACAATGCAAACGCAGAATCGGAGGAGATTTCTCCTTATGATAGTCAAAGATGCTTGATACGCATTTAAAAGAACATTTGATATTATTACTAGTGCATAGTGTAGGAAAAATTCATTTCGAAAGTAGAATATAAATCTTAGCCAACATACGACCATTATCGTATGCCTACTATAGCTACTATGTTCAATAGCAGGTTACCGCCACATTCCATAGCAGGTTATACAACTAATAACGTACAAGATCGTATTGTTTCTTTGGATTTCCAATGAATGGTCAGGCCAAGGAACTTCCCATTGCCACATGGAAACGCCTCTGGCGGGACGTCCCGAGAACTTAACCAGCTCTCTGCCAACACAAGGCCGGGTTACCTTTATCACTAGGTAACTACTACACTAGTATGTCATCCCCCGGTCATTTGGGACCTTTAACCGAGCGCTCGTCACCATCATCACACAATCATAAATAAAGTGTTTCAATATGAGTAAGTATCTGGGCTCCATACCATGATACCACCCTTTTCCAGAAGGAAATGCACATACCCTAAAGGGAGCTACCCCTCATAACCTTGCCGCATCTTTCCTGTTTTGACCATTCTGGGGTGTGAGGCTCGACGAAGTCTCGGGCACAAAAACACACTTTATACAAAAGCCGTGCTTTGGGTCAACAAATGATCATAGAAATGATCACAAAGATAAACGATCAAACAAATGATCCTATCACAAATGATCAACGCAATGATCATTTCACAGCAACACTCAGCATGTCACATTACCAAATTGGGAATATATCGCTGATAACCTTCAACTACATAACCTCTGAGCTCGTACGTCTCAGAGAAGGGTGTTAAGCTAAGAGAATAAATTCTCCGCCACCAACAGAAATATATTTTAAAGAAATCAGCTTTATATCTCAATTTGTAATGTCAGACATACAATCCATACAAGTCTGTTCCGGGCTCGAACAGAACCGAAGGCACTTACAAAGAAGTCTTTGCAATCTAGATATTCACTAATCACGTCAGGACTTCCCATCACATATGGAGTCTCTATACCGGGGACCATTCGATGCAAAGACATTCGACGAGTTGTCCTTTCGCTTTCAAAAATATCCGGTCTTCAACACCGGTCATCAATGCTATCCATTACGTCGTATCACTATTCGGAATGGGTAATCCAAATAACGAGCGCAATAATTTAAAAATAAGTGTAGCATTCAAATTCAGCAAATCACAATAAATACCTTTCAAAGGTAAATATTGATAGTCGGTTATTGAACTATCAATGGATATGCACAACATCACTAGATTCTAAATAATTTTCCAAATTATTTATTTTCCCAAAAATATCCTTTCTAGATATATAGTTTTCACACTTCAAAAATAAATCAACATTTATTTTTAAACAAATTCCCCTTTCTTTTATAAATTCCTTAGTGAATTTATATTCCCAAAATATTTATGAATATACGTTTTCAATTATTCATTTCAATTTATCTTCAAAAAGATAAATTCTCAAAACGTTTCATTTCACATGGGAAAACATTTCTATACTTATTTATTTATAAGTAATTCACAAGTCTATTTACTTTCAACACTTGCAAAATATTCAATATACTTAAATCAAAATTAAGTATATATTTCATTCTTTAAGGAAATCATTCTCTTAAACATATTTATTTGGGCCAAAACGAATGTTTCGTAAAACATCGCTACGACGTCCCAAAATCACTAGTATAGGGATTCGAAATTAAAATAGATATATAAATCCCAATACTATACAACACATTTCCTTTCGGAAATCATTTACTATAACAACAGTGTTATAGTCCACCATTTCCTTCTATTTCTCAAAAACGTCTATTTCAACAATGAATGTTGAAATCTATGATTTCGAATCTTAACACATTTTGAAAACATCATTAGGTCGTTTTAACTCTATTTAAAACATCACATTCAAAACATTTTCTTTAACATATTATTCACTATTCAAAACGTGAATATACTAGGTTAACCAATTTCATCACTTTTATACATTTTATCTTAACGGATTATTCACTGTCTAAAACATGAATATAACTCCTTTAATATGCTATAGCAATTTACTTATCAAAATAAGTCGTTTGCGGATTTATAAAACAATGTTTATAAATTCCTTTATTACCCTATATTCAATTCATAACTCAATTATATACCAAAGGTTCATATTATAAGTTAAATACTTATAATTTATTTGTTTGCAAAATCGTTCCTTTGAACTTCATAATTATAAATCTTATAACTTATAAGATTCAATTATTTATCCAAAACCATTCTTTTAATAACTTTATAAATTTTATAAACCTACTGCTTATAAAATTCCATTTATAACTTCACCGTTTATAATTCTATAAATTTCATTCATTTATGAAATTCATTTACAATTCATTCTAACACTTATAAAAACTTGTTTTATAATTCAAATGTTTTAATTTATAAATATCAATTTATAAATCCTTTATAAAATCAATTTATACTATTATTTTAAAACATCTTTAATCTCCTTTATAATTTCACCATTCTCTTGATTTATAAAATAATCAATTTTTATAAATCCTATTTTTTATACTTTTTATAATAAATTCAAAAATCCCAATTTAAACTATTTTATAAAATTATTAACCCATATTTTCAAAATCAACTTTTAACTATATTTCTCAAAAACCATAATTTTTATAACATTAAAATTATATCGTTTATTTATTTAAAATGAATCAATTACAAAAATATAGTATATTTTCAAAAATCACTTTAAATTCATTTTAAAATTCCAAAATTTGATCCAATGATGCTACACACCAAATAGTCAATCACGACTACAACGACATCATATATCGTATATGATAATCAACGAATATCAAAATATCCATAATCAAATAAATACTGTTGAGGAATCCAGTTGGATCCCCCCAACCTGTTTTCCTGCATCCACAAACATTAGCACAATACCAATTTCGCTCCAGTACGAAATTATCGCGGTATATGGGATTTAAAATATTATCCGCTTAATAACGGCGCAATAGGGTCTCATCCGCTAAAAAATGCAGGAAAGCAACAACTGCAATATATATATATATATATATGCCAATATATATATTGCTATTATATATAATACCAATTTCACTGTTTATGAAATATTCGCGGTATATGTTTTTAATAAATAACATCCGCTTACTAACGGCGCATAATGTCTGTTTTAACAATCAATAGATAACAATCATCATTCAAACATGCATTCAAGTATTTTAAATATAACTATTTAAAATAAAATCGAAACCGATTCGATTGAGTGAGAAGTTCTCACCTTGATTTCAATTTCGTTTTAGCGATTTATTTCGAATAAAATTAAACGGACGTTTAATTTTACCCGAAATTCTCACTAACTCCAAACGACTCCAATCCAATTCCATAGCGTAGTGCTCATCCATACGATTCCAACGCAACTGGTTTCGCGCGTTTTCGACCTCGTATGAAAAAGTTATGAATTTATGAAGTTACACACGATTTTAACTATATAAATTTCAACAAACTTTTATATTTTTAACCTAATCAATTCAGAGCCGTAGATCCCCAAACCCTGCAAATCACGGCCCTCCATCCTTTCTTCTTCCTCCTCTCGTATTCACGCGCGCGACTTACTTTCGGCCGAACCCATACACATTTTTAGGGTTAAATATCGCGAGCAAGATACACAACTTTACGTCGATCAGGGAACTCCATCTCGTAGTCCATAACACGAGCTGCTTTCGGCAGCAAGCATGGAGAACTCGGCTGCGCCATTTTCCCTAGAAACGCGTGTGAACGCGAGGCCTTCTCGGGCATTTTGCCGTTGATTCATAGCTCAAATCTCGATCTCCACCGTTGAATATAAGGATCTCACGTAGCTCTACAACTTTGTAGTTGGAGATTTCTTGAATGGGTTTGTGGATTGAAAGATTTGGGGGAGAGAAGTTGAGAAAATTTCAGCCATTAATGAAGGGGGGTGGCGGCTGTAGAGAATTAGGGTTTAGTTTATTTTTTTTTAATTTGTGAATGGTTGGTCTATTTATAATAAAACGAACGAAACACTATTCATTCCGGAAATTCCAAACTCTGATTTACGCGCAGTGACCAGCGTTTCTAGGGTTTACCCCGCGTTCCGGATACAATGGAACATTTTTCGGAAGCTAATTTCGTCATCTGTGCGAGATATGGCAACAAACGATCGATTTAAATTAAACCGATTTAAACGATTATCTAGGCGTTTTAGCTTGCACTGGACAAACAGTAAATCCGATTGACACGAAATTTTAAACCATACAATAATATCACATTACGGATCCAATGAAACTGGTTTCGTCGAAATCCGAGACTTTTTGAAAAATGGCTATTTTAACTCGCCAAATTAATATTAAAACGATTTCGATGCGTTTCGAGCTGCCACGATCAAACGATAACTGCGATTGCTACGAAAATTGAAATCTGGTAATAACTAACTATTACGGATCCAATGGAACTGGTTTCGTCCAATTCTGAGACTGTTCAAAAATTGGCTAATTTCACTAGTCGATTTAAATATTAAAATATTCAATTTTCACAAATAAACTTTTAATTCGATTTTAAAAGTTCTAAAATATCGTTCTAACTCCAATATGATAAAATAAAATTTTACAAATCATTTTCAATCATATTTAACCCAATTTTCAATTATTTCTGTATTTTCACATATTAAATTATTGATTTAATTATCCAATTAAATCCAATTATTCAAAATAAAATTTATTCGACTTATAAATTCACTTATTAATATTTAAAATTAATTAAATATACGAATTTTAGTTAATAAAAATCCTGGGTCGTTACACCAAGAATTGATGATTTATTTAATTAATTGAGTAAAGCCATAGTATTTTCCTAATTGAATTTGGAAATGGGGTTCCATTAATTGAGAGTGGCGGAGGACGATATTTCTTTAATATCGTTTCGAGCGATTTATGGTTTGTAAGAGTGATTAGTGATGTCATTCATATTAACTAATGCACCGTCTTTCTTCGTGGACTTGATAAACTGGATTTTTCGAGAGAACTTGGATAGGTTAGTATTGATAATCATTGATGACATACTAAAATTCCAAAGGTGAAAGATCATGAGTTTCATCTTAAAATGTTGCTTGAGACATTGAGGTAGCACCAACTGGAAGTAAAGTTTTCAAAGTGTCATTTCGTGAAGAAAGAAGTGAAGTTTCTTAGCCATGTAGTTTTAGAGAAAGGATTGTTCATGGAACCAACCAAGATTGAGGCTATAAATTGTTGGAAAAGACCCGAGACAGTTACAAAGAGCTAAGAAGTTTTCTTAGATTGGCTGGCTATTACCAGAGATTTATCAAGTATTTCTCGCGGATAGCAGCTCCCCTGACTAATCTAACCAGGAAGGACGTGAAGTTTATTTAGTCTGATAAATGAGAGGAAGCACTCCTTGAGTTAAAGCATTTATTGAGTGATGCACCTGTGTTACTTGTTCCAACTGGAAATCAAAATTTGATGGTGTATAAGGATGCATATGGAACAAGATTAGGAGTTGTATTGATGTAGAGGGGTAAAGTGGTTGCCTAAGCATCTTAGTAGCTTAGACTATATGAAGTAAGATATCCAACTCATGATTTGGAGTAGACAGCGGTGACTTTCGGACTGAAAGTGTGAAGACACTGCCTAAAACACCACACGCCCATTAATATACCAAATAGGGCACACCAAAAAATGTGGTGCGTTATAGGTATAGCTAAAGCATCATAAAGACTAAGATTCACAAGAAAAATAATAAAAACAGCGGAAAACATTTCCATAACAACTTATCATTCCAGATTAAACTTCATTTCAAAATAAGATACAAAAACATAACATGTCTGAAAAACTCAAAATATCTCATGTCTCATGAAAATACATCTCAGTCTCACATAATCAAAGTACAAAAGTAACAATAACAGTAATCCCTCTAACAAGTGCAACTCCATCATAAGCCAAATGAAAAGAAGATGAAAACAGGAAAATACATCTAAAATGAGAAAACTCTAGAAATGGATCTCCAACCAACCTAAATCAACTCATCTCTACTGGCCTATGAGGGGAAAGGGAGAAATAGAGGAGTGGGTCAGACTATAAGTCTAGTGAGTGAAAGTAATTACTAGCATTTCTACACAAAGTAAAGATAATGGACTAAGCAATAGTTCTAGCTTGAAAGGAAAATACAGAAAAGATTAAACTCGGATAAAATATTGTTTTTGATTCTGTTTAACTATTTTCTTTGATTGTTTGATTGTTTGCACTTGTCTTCAACTACAATGATTAGGCTGAAATCCTAATCCTATCTCAACTGCTAACTTGATTAGGCCGAAACCCTAATTCTACCCTTTGATCGGCTTATTCAATCTTTATTGTGCCACCGTGAGTTGATCCAATCTTGTTGGTCCAACATCAAAAGGGCACCTCTTTAGCGCTTAGGACGTAGTAGCGAATTATTTATCTTAATCGATGTCGCACGCTCGGTCATCGTCGGTACACACTAACTGTCGTTCCTATTTGACCCTTTATTTACCCAAATCAGCATAAGCATGCCCAGCCTCACCTAGCTATTGTGAGACCATCAGTTCAAGTCCTGAAAGTGAATGCTGCCCAGCCTCACCTAATTATTGTGAAACCATCAGTCCTATACCTAAAAGGGAATGCTGCCGTACTAGTCCTAACAAACAATCTTCTAGTTTTTCATGCCCTTGCCTAAATGCCCTGATTTGAGCCTCTGTCTATTGGTCACTTATTTACCCTAATCAGCATGAGCATATGTCCCTACCTCACCTACTATTGTGAGACCATCAGTCCTGAAAGGGATTGCTACCGGTACGGGTCCTACTTCTTTGTTTGCTTGTTAACTTAATTCAAGATTTAAGTTTTAAAATAAGCATCTTCTGTTTTCTCTACTATATTTTCTTATTAACTTAATCCAAAATCTAAGTTTTAAAATAAGCCTCCTTTGCTATTTCTTTCTTTTCTAATTATAACCTATGTGTTAAAGTTTGCTTATTACTTAATCTAAGTTTTAAAATAAGCTTCTTCTATTTTCTCCTTTTAGTTATAACCACTTGTTATAATTATGCTTGCAAATATCTTAAATTTTCCTATTTCAGTCCATCTCTATTTTTATTTCAGTTCTTCCTATTTTTACATCTGATTTCTGTAAATTTAATGTTTTCCAATTTTAATCTATATTAGCGAATTCTTCTCTTTTTATTATCTTAGTCACGTCAAAAAGGATTAAATTTCTATAAAAGAAACTAACATTTACAGGCTAAATTCTAACTTTAAAACAGATGTAAATAAATGTAAATGCCTGTAAATAACTATAAATAACTATTAATAACTGAATAAAATAGCTAAATAAATATAGCTTAATAAAATAGACCGAAAAGAACTTCTGAAACTTACTTAAAAACTAATTGCAAATAACTTAAATAAAAACCGTCTCAAAATTGTAGAAAAACTACAAATATTGGGAACCCTACTATTTTAAATTACTTAAAAATCTAAAATAATTACAAAACACTTACCTGTGGTCCTTAGCTCTAGTCCTTGACCTTTTCGGATCCACTTCTAGGGCATAGAATATTTTTACTAAAAAGATCTTCTCCCAAGAAAAAATTTCTATTTAGGGTTCAGCCTCAAGCAATAAACCCAATTGGGAGAATATCTGAATGAGAAAAATAGCTAGCTCTAGGGTCTTGTTTATAGTGTGGCATAAGGATCTTAGGCCGTCAGATTTGAAGATTAAATCTGATGCAACCATGTCATAGGCTCACTAGGAACTATCAACTGTAGCTCAGAATGCACGAGATTGCTCAAAAATCAAGTTATAACGTCATCACTCGTACCTGGACGATTCTTCGTCCACTAACAAAGGCGGGTCGACCCAACCTATAAGCGAGTCGACCTATGTATATTAAGGGTCGACCTACAAGTCGACCTGACCAAAATAAAGGTCGACCCCTAAGGATCTATTTTTTTACTAAATTCTGAATTCTTGTTTATCTCATAACTTCTCCGTACTGACTCAGATTTCGACAAGTTATAAATGGAAACTGATCGGAAAATCACCACAGATCCAATGGTACAACTGCCGTGGCTCAATTCTGAAAATTTCACAAACTTATTTTATTATTTAATTAATTCGTTAATTAATTATTATAGCTTAAATTTTGGGTCGTTACACTACCTCTTAGGAGAATGATTCAAGTTATACAGATCATAAGTCTTTAAGGTATTTATTCTCCTAGAAAGAGATGAATATGAAACAGCAGAGACAACTAGAGTTTTTAGCAGCTTATTATTTTGGTATTGAGTACAAACCAGGGAAAGGAAATAAAGTTGCAGATGCACTTAGCAGAAAACGTTAAAATGTGATGTTAGCTATATTGGCCAAATGGAAGGAATTAGAGGTATTGACGACTTTTAGTATGCATTTAAGATCGACCGTTAGTTCTAGTCAAAGTACAACCATGTTATCTAATTTGGAAGTTCAACCAGTGTTGATTAAAATGATTGTTTCTAAGCAGAGAGAACCCATTTCTAGCCAAAAGCATTAGAAAATTAGAAAGTGGAATCGAGATCATTGTTTTAAAAGATTTTAATATTAACCAAAGAGGATGGTTAAGGAAGAAGTAATGGTTATGTGTTCTGGATGTTGGAAACCTAAGGAGGAAATTTCTTAGGAATTGTCATTTGTCGAAGTTTATGATTCATCCTAAGAAAACCTTGATGTATTAGGATATGAAGAGAAGTTTCTTCGAGAAGGCATAAAGAGAGATGTAGGCTTATAGGTGCAATGTATAAACTTCAAACAAGTGAAAGCCGAACATCAGAAGCCAAGCGGATTGCTTCAGCCTTTAGATATATCTTTGGAATGTGATTTGATATCCACATATTTTTTTAGCGGGTTGCCAAGGTCAAATAGAGAAATGAAAGTATATGTGTTTGCACCAAAATTGGTCACAAACCCCAAAAGCCGTGAAAGCACCAGTATTTACACACAGATCCACACTATTCACACATAGATCTCAGATCTAGACATTGTAGAGAGTAAAAGTGAAGGAATAGAAAAATTAAAATGGAAGAAAGCAAGAAAGAACATAAGATTTACAGTGGTTCGGCAATCTGACTATGTCCACTTTGAATCAATCCTTTTTTTTCCTTTTTGTATTGTTGAGATTACAATTACAAGCCTTTTTGATTAGTAAACAAAATAGTAGAGTTTCGGCATCCAGAGTCGAAGAAGATCACCTTTTTAGTTCCTATAGGACTCCTATTTATAGGTGTCGATCTAAAAATATCCGCCCTAAAACAAGGAATACCTCTTCCCTTGTGCAAGCGGGCCCACCAGACCGATCCAGAGTGATTTGGGATCAGTGCGTTTTTAACTCGTATCGATCCGAAAGTGGCCCAATCGAGTCGAAATTGAGCATGAACATTCTTTAGGTTGTACATAAGCTTCTATGAAAATTTGCTGGCATTTGGACTTGTAGATTGTGAGTTATGATTGATGCATATTCGTGCTCACCAGTTGCGTATCGCATTCGTGTCTCTCTATTCGTATCTATACACTTCACATCAATGGCATGTCTCGAAGATCCAGGAAAGATCCACTTTTCGTGCCATTTGACCGAGTCATCCACTTATTTGTATCCTATCGGCATACCTGTTCGTATCCATCGGCACGCGTTGTTCGTATCCATCGGCATGCGGTGTTCGTATCCATCGCCATGCGCTGTTCGTATCCATCGGCATGCATTGTTCGTATCCATCGATTGTTCCCTTGTTCGTATCGATCCCAGTCGTATCATTTCGTATCCATATCCCTCGCTCCATCTCGCTTACTTCCTTAGCATCCATTGATATGAAGTATAGAGCCTTCGTAACCATCTAGCACCGCAGCCTTCGTATCCATCCAGCTTCGTTCCTTCGTATCCTTCGTCCGCTACTTTGTTCGTATCTATCCTATGCATACATCCTTTGTATCGATCCGATACTTGATCGATATGAAGTGCTCTTCCAAACCCCTTCTCGTACTTCATATCGATCCTGGCCTTGTTCGATACGAAATAGCCTGCCATACCAATGTTGAGTCCAGCCAATTCGATGCACGTTGTATGGATGCAAAACCGTCGATTTGAAGCATGCTTCTGTTTCCATCCTGAACGATATTGAGTGCATTCCTGCTTGATACAAATGTATTGATCCGAGGTAGATAGCTGAGCCTACGGCGATCGATACGAACTACATCTATGCGAACCAATATCGATGCGAACCATTTTCTACCAATATTGATCTGTCTATATCTCGGGCATATGAACTCCGATTGACCTGAAATTTGAAATATAGCCTCTCCTAGTCTTGTTCATCATTACCAATCGATCTTGTCTTGATGAAGCTCGGTCAAATTTTGAAGATATCGATCATAACCTTGTTCCAGTCGAACTCCAATCCTGATATCCATCCTTTCTAGCCAATATGTTGATATCCCGGCCATGACTAAAAAGCGGGGTAACAATATGGGTCATAGTGTATAAACTGACTAAGAGTGCACATTTCATTCTTGTTAAGACAACCAGGATGGTACTTGTATTGGATAAGTTGTTTATAAATAATATTGTTAGACTGCATTGGATTCCTAGTAGTATAGTCAGCGGCATAGATGTTTTGTTCACTAGTGAATTCTAGAATAGTCTATAGGAGGTGTTAGGTACCAAGCTTAAGATGAGCACCGATTATAACCCTCAAACAGACAGGCAGATAAAGTTAGTAAGATAACTTGAAGATTTATTGAGAGCTTTTGTACTAGATTTCGGTGGGTCATGGGAAGAACATTTCACTTGTTGAGTTTTCCTATAATAATAATTATCAAACTACTACAAGAATGGTGCCTTTTGAAGCTTTGTATGGAAGGCCATGCAAATCACTAGCATAATGGTTGTTGACCAAAGACAGATTTGTCCTTGGTCCAAATATGGTAAGAGAAGTCATAGAGAAGATTGAGATAATCAGAGATAGGATGTGAGAAGCTTAGCCTACGCATAAAAGTTATATAGATAAAAGACATAAAATTTAGATATATCATTTTGAGATCGTTTTTTCATTAAGGTATCATTAATAAAGAGTGCGGTATGATTTGAATGAGTCAAGGAAACTAGAAACTAGATATGTCGGACCATTCCACTTATAGAAAGGATTTGGGAAAACTCGCAGATTGAGTACGATTACCGAGTAGTTTGATAGGTGTCCATAATGTTTCATATTTCTCATCTTAGGAAGTATGTGCATGACCCAAAAACTACTATTGCTCCAACTTCATTGGATGATTTAGTAGAAGAACCGGATCAAGCTTTTATGAGACAATAGTTCGAGTTGCAATGAGAGATGAGCAAAAGTTAAGGAACTAGACAATTAGATATTTAAAAGTCCTGTGGAGTGACAATGAGAAAAGCTACACTTAGGAGACAGATGAAAGGATTTTGGATACTTATCCTGAGCTATTCTGGTAGTATATTCTACATTTATTATATGTAAACATTATAGCTCGTAGGATATACTAGCATTGTTTGCATGTTTGGTATGCTTTTTTGTAGTCCTCACTGTATTTCGAGGATGAAATTCTTTACGGAGGGGGGGCTGTAACGTCCCTAATTTTTGTTTAACATTATTCAGCATATTTAATCAGATGGATTAAACATAATAATGTAAATAGTCAGGGAGAACGAGATTTGGTCATTAATAAGGCCGGGCCAATATTAATAAACTAAGTAAGATCGTCTTAAATTTAATATACAAGAGAATATGTAAGAGGGAAAAATTAGGTATATCCAGTTTTCACTCATTAAACCTCTCCTCCTCATTTCAGTCTCACTTTACTCATTCATAAAACTGTCATAAAAGTAAGAAAAGGAGGTCGGCCATAACCTAAGGAAGAAATCACAAAATCAATGAGATTTAAGGGGAAGAAGCTAGGGAAACTAAGGCAATTTCAAATCTCAACTCCAACAATCAAATCTAAGGTGAATAATGCAAAATACATTTCTTTTATCTATTGATTTATTCAGTTACGAATAGTACCCGAATTCTTTTTTTTCTCTCCAAGTTATGATTGAAAAAAATCATTATTGGATAGATAATGTTCATGGAATTGTTTATGAAATTATTTAACTGGGTTTCAAGGGTAGAACCTATGCTTTTAGTTACCAAATGATTTAACTAGAATTGTTTACAAAAATCAAGAAAATGTTCGGTTTGTTTTTAAAAGTAAAAGTTTGATTCGTTTATGGATTCCGTAAAGCACATCAGTTATATGGAAACGATTTATTTGTGTGAGTAGCACTAAACATCGAAGAAGTAAACTTGTTACTATTTCAAAAGTTAAGAATAATCGTTGGACATGACTTTGAGGTAACACAACCTTGACTTGTTTGGTATTATTTTTAACCAAGGAATAGCAAAAGTTTGAATTCAATTAGTGGTGATAAGTATACAAGACTTAATTTCCATATATGATCGTTTTATATCCTCGATTGTTAGTATCTCAACTATCGGTTACTTCCGCTACTTTATTATCATCATTCTAAAATGATTTATTACTCCATCGAGCGCTGCCATCCTTTGTTGGAAATGACTAAACCAAAAGCATGAGAAGAAGCCAAGCTATGTAGGGTTACTCCCATTAGGGTATTTTCACATCTCATCTAGTTTGGATTCGGTTATGCACATAAATGTGGAAATATTCAGATACTCGTTAAGCTCTGATGAGGTCCAGCTTGGTATAGTCCGAGAAGTGTCACGGAGTAAATGAGCTTCTTAGAAGTATATTACTAGAGGTATACTTCAAGGGGGGTGCACCTTCCTAGTTATTTGTTGGAAATTTTCCTTTCCTTATTTGATTCGTATCCCTGAATCTTTTTTAGCATTAAATTTCCACAAGAAGAGCTAACTCCTCATCACAGCATTTAAGTATTTATTTAGTCCATTCTATCTATTTTGGGCTGTTACTTTAGTTAGCCCATTCCATCGAGTTTGGACTGTTACTTTGTTTATCCCATTCTACTGAGTTTGGATTGTTACCTTATTTAGTCCATTCTATTAAGTTGGATTGTTTTCCCTTGTTCTATCCACTTTGCCCAGTTTGGATTTTACTCGTTTTATTTCTATTCTTTCAATTCTAGTTGATATTATTTATGCTCAATCGCAATTGGTTTTGTTTCCTAATATTCATTTCTGCACTTGCCTGTATGGGTTTTATTCTTATGAGGTAAAAATCCATTTCGCATTAGCGGCGCGTTCCCACAGAACTTTTATATATGTTCCCATTGTTCGAGTTATCCTATGCTAGTATTTTCAGACCGATCTGGGTGTTATTTATTTATAATGCTTGGGTCAGACCTAGCATTTTCCCAGGTTTCCTTTTGTGTTATGGAAATCATGGAGGGGAGCTGAAGATTTGTCTATCGTAGTATTTTTTCCATTGTATTATATAGTATACCTATTGGCATTCGTACGGTCGGGATTTTATAACTGTCCAACTGATAAGGTATATTTTTAACTCTATTATACTTTGTATGTTTGGAGTGACAGTTTCTACTGTTCTTGTTATATTATATGTTGTCGATTCCATTGTGAGATTCTGTTTTATCTATTCCTTGTTCTTTTCTTGTTATTTACTCTAACAATCTGCCTTTTGTCGACTGGATGCCCAACATTTGAACATAGTGATGGTGTATGGTGTCGGCTTTCGATGGTCAAAAAGGCGGGTCATTACATTTGGTATCAGAGCACAAGGTTAAGCGAGAACCTTGGTTTTGGTAGGGTTTGACTCATTAGAGATAGGGCAAGCGACACCCTAGAATGAGTTTGAGAGTATTATTTATATGAAAGCGTATTTGTTAGTGTTATAAAAACGTATTATGTTAATTGGTTTATTGAGTTTTTGTGAATTCTGGTCGAGACGTAGGATGCTATGGTATCGATAGGGGCCAATGGACATGGTATTGAAAATTTTAAAAATTTGGCAAATTAATTTTTTTTCCCAGGATTATATATATATGTATATATATATATATATATATATAAAGGAATGATATTTAAGACTCTATATAGTTATATAGCATGTTAGTTTAAATATGATCATATGTATTTATTATCATTATTGTTTGTTCGGTTATGCTTAACTTAAATAAGAAGCATTAACTGTTGTTTGTTGATTGCTAAATTGTGCTCCGTCTAATTAGGAGCATTTATAGCTTTGATTTAAATGAACCCTTTGTGAATTAATTTTCACAATTTGACTATAAAGAGTACAGAGAAAAAATTAACTTGAAAATTTACCTTTTAATAATGTTGGGTTAAGGATTAAACTTTATTAAAAGTTGTTAATATAATCTAAATAGTGGGATAAGATATTTAGAGAATAAATATTGGAGATAATCCTACTATAATAAAGAAGTATTATTATAATATGAAATGATTTTTATATAAAGGAAAGTTATATACATTTAGTTTACAAAATGTGTTTAAAAAAGATTTTGAATTTTAACCCCTTTATTTTTTAAAATAATTTCAGAAAGGTTTTCGAGAAAAAAGATGAAATAGCAGTACTTTTGAAAGTAATTGAAAATGAAATTATTTTAGGAACAAAGATGTTAAAGGAATGCATTTTCTTTAGGATAATTAGGAGGAAATTATTTCGACTAGTTTTGTGGTAATCTGGATAATCTTGTAAATGACGATCAGATCTTTGCTTAGGCTAAGTAGTGGAATACTTAGTAAATTATTCTCCTTATCACTGTGCAGTCGAAATGAGTTTAAATCCAAATAAACCCAAAGTGAGTTTTAATAAATAAATTGTTTGAATTTATTATATAAAAAAATATATGAAGTATGCTTTTAAAGGTAAGTTTTAAAATTAAAACCAGGTATCTAATTTTTTAGTCCCCTTAAACGGGAATTGTTTTTCACAAAAAAAGGTATTAGTAATAAGAGATTGCTTTGATAAATGAGACTTTTTTCTCCTTGGATAAGATAAGGGATAATTTCTAAACAGCTACATGGGGCTAAACTAAATAAGAAAGTTTTGATAAACATTGGTTTTATTAAAACCATATAATTGTTTAAAACATCTAAGTAGTATGAACTACTTGTTGATTGGGTCAATTCATAAATAATATTCATTTTAACACTCTAAATAAAAGGGGGTTAATAGGCTGAATCGGTTTTAAGAAACCATAACTGATTTGATCTCCATCAAATTTTTTAAAAAGGTAAAGTAAATAATGGGAAATAAGTTATGATTTGATGTTTTGTAAAGAAAGGAGTTTATAAAATATTTTTGAAAACTTGGGTGAGAATTTATGAAATAATTCATAAATAATTTTAGTGTTGAATAAAAAAACTAAGTGAAAATAAAAATGAATTAGAAATTAATACAATTAATAGATTCATAAAATATAGGGTATAACTTTCCATTTTGTCCGAGTGTGTTTGGATAATCTTCTGAGTAATAACCAAAGGATAATGAGCAAAATGTTACGCTTAGAAAATTATCTAAATTTTTGGAAAATTAATAAAGTTTTGAACCTAGGTTAAAATTTCTTACGACACGAAATCCTGCGATTGAAAATCGACATCAAATACCTCTCTTGTATTCGACTGCCAGAGATTCAAGCGATGAACTCTAGTTCGGATGGAGCTTATAACAACATTACATGAGAATAAACAGCGGAAAAATGAATATCATTGAACATAACATAGATACATCTTTGATACAATATCCATTACAACATCGATCGCCAATATCAGAGTGCTACACATATGATATTACAATACAACGACAATAGAAACTTCAACAAGTTTCCAACATACTTCCACTTCGATAAGGTCTTCAAAAACTCCAATACTTCAAAAGATTTCCAAGGCCAAAATCTTCCAAAAGACTTCAAAATCCAAGCTATCTCCAAAACATGGGTAACCTGCTTCTAGGTTGCCCGTGTGGAAATTATGGGCACCTAGAGTTTAGGAAGGGAACAATAAACACCAGGTCAGTCATGGGACTGGTACGAGTTAACAAAAACAGTTGTTTGTACAAAAATTGTTTATAAAAGAAAATCCAATATGCTTTCGGAAAATGAAACTACCATAAGACCTCCCGCCACACACACAATGCAATCGCAGAATTGGAGGAGATTTCTTCTTATGATAGTCAAACATGCTTGATATGAGAACACTCTTTTGATATTATAATTAGTGCATAGTGTAGAAATCATTTTTGAAAGTACAATATCAATCTTAGCCAACATAGACATTTCGTACTATGCACACTATTGCTACCATCTAAATAGTGGGGCGCCACCATAAGTAAATGGCAGCTTATACAAATAAAACTGTAAAGGGCTCGTATTGGATGATTTGGATTTCCAACAAATGGTCAGGCAAAGGAACTTCCTACACAAAATGGAACGCCTCTGGAGGGACATCCCCAAGAACCTAACCGGATCTCTGCCAACCCAAGGACGTGTTATCTCTGGAACTAGGTAACTACTGACACGAGTATGCCGTCTCCCGGTCGTAACCAACCTTTATCCGAAGCGCTTCTCAACCAACAACCAAAAAGCAATAAGTTTGCAGCAACCATAAAGTTAAGTATCCGGGCTCCATACCATGATACCACTTATAATCCTGAAGAAAATGGACATACCCTCAGGGGGCGCTACCCACAAATAACCTTGCTGCAATGATTCCTGTTTCGACCACAACTGGTTTGTGAGGTTCGACGAAGTCTCGTCCACAAAGCTACGCTTTTCACAAAGCCATGCGTTAATCAACAAATGATCAGCAGCACTCGGCATGCCACACTACCAAATTGGGAGTATATCACTGATAACCATCAACTACATAAACTCAAAGCTCATACGTCTCAGAGAAGGGTGTTAAGCTAAGAGAATAAATTCTCCACCACCAACAGAAATGTATTTAAAAGAAATCAGCTTTATATCTCAAATTGTAATGTCATACATACAACCATACAAGTCTGTTCCAGGTTCGAACAGAACCGAAGGTACTTCCAAAGAAGTGCTTGCAATCCGGGCATCCACAATCCCGATCGGACTCCCCATCACATATGGAGATCTCTATACTGGAGCAACTCATTGCAGAGTCATTCGACAGGTTATCCTATCGTTCTCGAAGACGCCCGGTGTTCACCACCGTCTTCAAATGCCATCCATTTCGTCGTATCACATATTCGGAACGGGTTCTACGACACAAAGT
The DNA here is from genome assembly GCA_030765085.1 of Allium cepa. Lineage (NCBI taxonomy): Eukaryota > Viridiplantae > Streptophyta > Magnoliopsida > Asparagales > Amaryllidaceae > Allium > Allium cepa. The sequence continues at coordinate 207,491,341 of CM060941.1, read as the reverse complement.
CCTCTCCCGGCTAAACTGAATATTGAGCGCTCAATTTAAAACAAGTGGATATATCATTCACAAAGATTCACTATCAAAGTTTGATGTGGGTTTCGGATAAACAACGGGAATCCAAATCTCTGTCGCATTGAAATTCAAGTGCCGTTTTACAGGCCAAAGGGTTTTCACGTTCATATAGAAGTATATTCATCAAAGATATCACAGCTCAACACAAAGCAATTCATATTACATAGCATCACAATCACATATCAGAGATATCAATCCAATACACAACATTCAATAATAATCAATCATCTTCAATCACGATGAATAAATCATGTGGTTTAAATTAACTAACCACATAATTACTTTCATTAGTTAACTTTAATTAATGATTAATTATCCTTAATTATAAATTAATTAGATCTTAATTACCTTCATTTATTAATTAATCCTAAATTAATTATCTTAATTAATTAATCCTTAATTGTTAATTAATTACATCTTAATTATTTTATTAATTAATTATTCCTTAACAAATTAATTATTAATTACAAATTAATTAACCTTATTTATTTATTTAATCTTTAATATTAATTAATTAAGTAATTACTTTTAAATAATTATATTAACAAATCATTAATTGCTTAATAAATCAAAAGATAAATTTTTTTATCTTTATTAATCATCATTGCCTTAACTAAGGTAACCAAAGTTATTAAGTCAAAAGGCAATGTTCTCGGGTAATCATCATACTTATACATTAGTTGCTTTAAAAGGTTAAGATTATTTTAAATAACATTTTATCTTAATTATCATTTTAAATTACATTATTTATTTAATATAAACAACTTTATAAAATAATGTATCAAAATTAAATAAATTAAATTTAATTCCTTTAAAAACATCTTACTTAAATCCTTAATTAATCCAAAATTTTAGTCAAAGTCATCATTTGAAAACATGGTTTAAAAATGTTTAAAAGTTTGAAATTTTTTAAAGTAAAAACTGTTTTACATATCAGGCTCGAGAACCACTTCGAATCTTACCCGAGAACATTGCCTGTCTCCTTCAAATTTTACCAAAAATTACTCGTATGCTTTAATTTTTTCAAACTTGAATTTTTTTTCTTAAGATCTAACCCGGCGCATCAATAATTTTACACGAGCCCTATCTCGAGTTATCACACGATCAATCCTGATGCTTGCTTCGAGGCATCAACCCCTCATTCCTCTACCCAGCTTCTTGATATACATCAAGCCTTGTGCACATGCATGGTCGGAACCGTCACCTCCGGTCGAAGCTCCGACCTTCATCGAGTCAACGACAACCCCACCAAACATCCAGACCACCTAGAAGACCAAAACATCGACGATCTTGCAAAAGAGCCATCTGACTCAATCTGGGACGAAGCTCGACCAATAAATCCACCTCGTATCGATGATATAGATCACCAGAGTCCACGTGCTTCCATCACAAGCTCCCCCTATCGATCACGCGCCGCCACCAATCGTCCTTGTTAAGTATGATGCAACGTCGGCGATGAAATTGGTCAATTTCCGACCATTACAGAAACATGGGTTTTAACCCTAGTTCGTCGATCTACAACCACCACGATGACTTATAAATTCTTTCAACAATTTTTGATTATCCCAGACCACCATGCTAGCTTCTGCCATGATCGTAAGACGAACTTCGTCGCCGATCACCATAATCTCATCAAAACCCTTCTCATGTTCACCTTACAATTTCTCAGTGAATACGATATTAAAAATTTTGTTTTTTTAAAAAATCATCGGAAGCATTTCGATTGATATGTTTAAAATCAGAAATGATGATAATTGAATTTTTAGATATTTTAGGCTTGCCTATATTTTTCAAATTTTACAGAAGAAGTTTGTATTTGTTTTGCTTAAATTTATTTTTAAAGCTTAAATCATGTTTATACATACAACCTTTATTTAAATTTCAAATCATAATAAGCAACAAGGAGGGTGAAATCAAATTTTGAACAGGGTTTTAAATCCCTATGACCTGGAACAGGGGTTGTTTGGGCTTGAACTGACATGCACAATTATCTCAGCACAATCATATACACAACTTTGCATGTATGTAAGTATTTTATGATTTCTATTTCAAGCATGTTACAAACAACAATTTAAATTCTAAGATTTAAGAAAGGTTTACTCACCTATGAAGAAGAAAGTAGAGAGGAAATTTTGGAATTTGAATTTGATTTTTTTTAACTGTAGATGATCTTTGTAAACTGAGTTGTCCTTTGCTTGTTTGTATTCTTTCCACTACATGCTTGAACTTTGAACCCTGATTTCCAGATTTGAGATGAAATGCAGATGTTGATTTCATTGATTCCTAGGTTTAGATAATTTGTATTTGCTTGCTTGATTTCTTTTCTTTGTATTCTGATTTATTTGATTTGTTTTAAAATTTGCTGGATGATGATTTTTCTTTCTAATCTAAAATTTTGTACAGGCTTTCTTTTCTTTTGCTTTTACATGCTTTTGAAAATGAGATAAAAGAGATGGAGGAAGGAAAGTAATAATGTTATATAGCTTAAATTTCTTTTTATAAATTTTCTTAAAAAATTAAAAACAAGAAAGATGACACTTGTTCATTTTGTTACAAAATTATTACACTTGTTAAGTCTAATACGTTAGATATGAACACTTGTAAATTCCTTTGCATGAGAAAATATTTATACATTATTTTTATTTATATTGCACTTCTCATCTTCTAAACACATTTATGTATACTATTTTAAATGGCATTTTCTATTTATATAATCACATCCCTTTGTTATATTTGTACAATTTTAAAAGAAATTTTTTTAAAGCTAATTTATAAAATTATACACATATGTTAATTTTTTGAATCCAAATATTTTACTTAAGATATTTATTTAAATTTAAATTCAAATACGAGTTCAAATTCAAAATTTAAAATTCAAAATAAAATTTAAATTCAAATTTGAAATCCAATCCAACACTTCAAAAGATTTCCACGGCCAAAAGCTTCCAAAAGACTTCAAATTTCAAGCCAGCTCCAAAACACGAATAACCTGCTTCTAGGCTGCCCGTGTGGAAATTATGGGCACCTAAAGTTTAGGAAGGAACAATAAAATCCGGGTCAATCATGGGACTTGTATGAGTAAACAAAAACAGTTGTTTGTACAAAATAATTTATAAAAGAAAATCTGATATGCTTTGGGAAAATGAAACTACCATAAGTCCTCCCGCCACACACAATGTAATTGCAGAATTGGAGGAGATTTCTTCTTATGATATTCAAACATGCTTGATACGAGAAAACTCTTTTGATATTATAATTAGTGCATAGTGTAGCAAACATTCTCGAAAGTACAATATTAATCTTAGCCAGCTGTAAAGGCCCGCAAATCCGTACCCCTTTGAACTAACAGAATTCCACAACAGATCAGTCCAAAGTGGCACAAAAGTATGAGTCTTCGGGTAAGAGAAGAAAGAGGTAGAAGAAGAAGAAATAAAAACGACATCAGAATCTCACATCGCAGTGGAATAAAATATAATATATAGGATACAGTTTTACATACAAGAAATCTGTACTGTATACATATATACATACATACCATTATCAGAGTACATCAAACATCCATACAGAGACAACTACTATATGATCATACACAGTGGAAATAATAGACAAGTACGGAAATACGTTCTGTCATCCAGCTCGTCTCCTGAGCTCCAGCATATAACCTGAATCTGTTTAACTTGGTCTGACCCGAGCATCATATAAAACAACAACCGAGTCAGTCCGGAATACCAGCGTGAGAAAATCACACTCAATTGGATCATTATATTTTCAAAAATCCTTTGAAAAACAAAGCATCTCGTAAGACCACGCCACAAATAAACATGTCGGGTTTTTACCTTACGATAGCTAAAACATTTTTATTAAATTCGTCTGATATTATAATAGTGTCAATAGAAAGTAAAATAGAATCTAGCTAAAATGCTTGCATCTCATGTTTCAGCAATAGTTGGGCACAATCAAAACCGTACAGACACTTATTGGAGATTGGATTCCATACAATGGCAGGGCTACCGGGGTACCGCCCGTCAAAGTACCTGGTCTAGATCAGAGTACCGAGGAGCCACCCTAACTCCCCTGCAACACAAGACCGGAACCATCCCTTACTGGACAGTCCCAAGCAAGATCACCCCGTGGTTGGCGCGACCAACCACCCACTAAGCCGAAATAAAAGGGACATCTTGACAGGGGAAACCTTACTCTCCAGTGGGGGCTACCCACGAAGTCTTGCTGCACCTCCCCTGTTTTAGTCATTCCCGGTTCATGAGGCTTGAGGTTAAGCGTTACCTTTCAAGAACGCATCCCACTTAGAATGCTCATCGTCCACATGACGATGTTCTGAAAGCATTCAATCCATACAAGTTGCCCTGGGTCTGGACAAACCGAATCACTGTCTTCAAATCTTCACGGTCTTCATTCGTAATCGTTCAAACCGGATCGAAGTGGTTTTCGGATAATTAAATCCGATCCCGGACTCTTCGAAATGATCAGCGCATTGTCCAATATTGATATTCGGTTATTTAACTATCAATTCATCATTCACAAGCAACCATCAAATAATTTCTTCATATTATTTATCTCGAATATCTACTTAAGATATTATCTTCATATTTCAATGCCTTGAAATTAGATTCTGTTCACTCTATTTCTCGTGAAGCCATTTAAGTCTTTGCCAACCATTTATAATATTTTCCCACTTTAATAGTTCTCAAAACTTGGAAAATATTTCTTTATCTCTTATTTCTTTCCTCAAAAAAACCATTTACAGTCTCATTTGTAAATTTTCCAAAGCCATTTAGCTTATTAATATTTCAGGTTTCATTCCTGCTATTCTTGAGAATTTTATCTTACCTCGAAATTCACTAATCTTAAACTTGGGATTTATTCAAATTCTCATATCCCTCTATAAAATTTTCTCTAAAGATCTTATTAAAATTAATCGTACTTGCTTTACTTCAAGAGGATTTATAATTGGATTTTCAAAACATTTTTGAAAACATCTTGACTTATAAAGTAAGAATAATGGTTTTATTTCAAATTATGGTTTAAGGTAAAAATTTAATTCATATCCAGTTATTAATAAATTTTTAAAGCTGGTTTAGAAAACTATAGTTTATTATAATAAATACTAAGCATTAAAATAACTTTTCCGAAATATTGTAAATCTAGATAATAGTTCTTTACAAATTATATAGTATAGTAATTTTTTGAAAATATTCCTTTAAAACCAATTTATATTTTTTAGAAAATCCAATATTCACTCATAAATTCCTCTTGACCATGTCCTTCAGAAATATTCAACTATTTCCTTTCAAAACCAATTTTCATAACTCAAATTAAGTCCTCACCATGACTTAGCTCATTACGTATTCGCTAATACTTTCTATCTCATTTATAAACTCCGTTTATAAATTTATAACCCCCTGAGTTTTCTTTTTCATTTATTTATAAAAACAATTTATTCAAAAATCCTATTTTTATAATTTTATTCTTTAATACAATTTCATATTGTTCCTTAATAAAATTCCATTTCATTTCTTAATAAAGTTCTCTTATTCTTTTTCTTAATATAGTTCTTCTATTTTATTTCTTAATCTAGTTTTGCTTTACTTCAAATCCATTCATTGATTGAAATATTTCCTTTAAGTCTTTAGTGTATAATTTTCCTTTTTTTCCCGAACTCAACTTCAACAAATTCTAAGTATAACCAACAGAGAAGAGAAAACATAACTACTATTTACGATACGAATGGAGTTCTTCGTTCTTCTCCTGTGGAAGTTCAGGATGCATTTGTTAAGCATTTCTCAGGCATGTATAGCAACTCTGACAATTTCATTCCTAATATCGATCAGATCCCCGATGATATCCTGCCTAGAATTAATACAATTGATTTTAACATCCTAAGCGTTGCAGTTACCCCTGAAGAAATAAAACAAACAATGTTCTCACTGAATACTGAATCGTGTGGTGGCCCTGATTGGTTGAACGCACTTTTCTACACTTCTTGTTGGACGATTGTCTCAACCAACTACCATAAAGCAATAAGTTTGCAGCAACCACAAGTTAAGCATCTGGGCTCCATATGGTGATACCACTTATAATCCAGAAGAAAATGGACATACCCTTAGGGGGCGCTGCCCCCAAATAATCTTGGTGCAACGATTCATGTTTCGACCATAACCGGGTTGTGAGGTTCGACGAAGTCTCCTCCACAAAGCTACATTTTTTCACAAAGCCATGATTTGATCAACAAATGATCAGCAACACTCAGCATGCTACACCACAAAATTGGGAGTATATCACCGATAACCATCAACTACATAACCTCTGAGCCCGTACGTCTCACAGAAGGGTGTTAAGCTAAGAGAATAAATTCTCTGCCACCAACAGAAATGTATTTGAAAGAAATAAGCTTTATATCTCAAATTGTAATATCAGACATACAACCATACAAGTCTGTTCCTGGTTCAAACAGAACCGAAGGCACTTCCACAGAAGTCCTTGCAATCCGGTCATCCACAATCCCGATCGGACTCCCCATCACATATGGAGATCTCTATACCGGAGCAACTCAGTGCAGAGTCATTCGATAGGTTATCTATCGTTCTCGAAGACACCCATTCTTCACCACCGTCTTCAAACGCCATCCATTTCATCGTATCACATATTCGAAATGGGTTATACGACATAAAGTCCACTCCCGGCTAAACCGAGTAGTGAGCGCTCAATTTAAAACACGTGGATATATCATTCACAAAAATTCACTATCAAAGTTCAATGTGGGTTTCGGATAACCAACTGGAATCTGACTCCCTGTTGCATAGAAATTCAAGTGCCGTTTTATGGGCCAGAGGGTTTTCACATTCACACAGAAGTATATTCATCATAGATATCACATCTCAGCACAAAGCAATTCATATTACATAGCATCACAACACATCTCAGCACAAAACAATTCATATTACATAGCATCACAATCACATATCATAGATGTCAATCAATTACACAACATTCAATAATAATCAAACATCTTCAATTAAGATGAATAAATCGTGTGGTTTAAATTAATTAGATCTTAATTACCTTCATTTATTAATTAATCCTTAATTAATTAATCCTTAATTGTTAATTAATTAAATCTAAATTATTTTATTAATTAATTATTCCTTAATAAATTAATTATTAATTATAAATTAATTAACCTTAATTATTTATTTAATTAATATTAATATTAATTAATAAAGTAATTACTTTTAAATAATTATATTAACAAATCATTAATTGTTTAATAAATCAAAAGATAAATTTTTTTTATCTTTATTAATCACTTTGGTTATCTTATAAACCTTGTTTAATCATCATACTTATACATTAGTTGCTTTAAAAGGTTAAGATTAATTTAAATAAAATTTTATCTTAATTATCATTTTAAATTACATTATTTATTTAATATAAATAACTTTATAAAATAATGCATCAAAATTAAATAAATTAAATTTAATTCCTTTAAAAACATCTTACTTGAATCCTGGATTAATCCAAAATTTTAATCAAAATCATCATTTGAAAACATGGTTTCAAAATGTTTAAAAGTTTGCAATTTTTTAAAGTAAAAACTATTTTACATATCAGGCTCAAGACCCGCTTCGAGTCTTACCCGAGAACATTGCCCGTCTCCTTCGAGTTTTACCAAAAATTACTTATATGCTTTAATTTTTTTCAAACTTGAATTTTTTTTCTTAAGTATTAACCCGGTGTATCAATAATTTTACTCGAGCCCAATCTCGAGTTATCACACGATCCCTCCTGAAGCTTTCTTCGAGGCATCAACCCCTCATTCCTCTACCCAGCTACCTGATAAACATCAGGCCTTGTGCACATCCGCGGTCGTAACCGCCACCTCTGGTCGAAGCTCCGGCCTTCATCGAGTCAATGACAACCCCACCAAACATCCAGACCACCTAGAAGACCAAAATATCGATGATCTTGTAAAAGAGCCATCCGACCCAATCTGGGACAAAGCTCGACCTATAAATCCACCTTGTATCGATGACATAGATCACTAGAGTCCACGCGCTTCCGTCATGAGCTCCCCCTATCGACCACGCGCCGCCACCAATCATCCTTGTTAAGTCCGATGCAACATCGGTGATGAAATTGGTCAATTTCTGACCATTACATAAACATGGGTTTAAGCCCTAGTTCGTCAATCTACAACCACCACGATGACTTATAAATTCATTCAACAATTTTGTGACGATCCCAGATCACCATATCAGCTTCTGCCATGATCGTGAGTCAAACTTCATCGCCGATCACCAGAATCTCATCAAAACCCATCTCACGTTCACCTTACAATTTCTCAGTGAATATGTTATTAAAAATTTTGATTTTTCTTTTAAAAATCATCAATTCGAAAAACATTTCGATTGGTATGCTTAAAATTAGAAATGATGATAATTGAATTTTTAGATATTTCAGGCTTGCCTATATTTTTCAAATTTTACAGAAGAAGTTTGGATTTGTTTTGTTTAAATTTATTTTTAAAGCTTAAATTACGTTTATACATACAACCTTTATTTAAATTTCAAAGCCTAATAAGCAACAAGGAGGGTGAAATCAAATTTTGAACTGGGTTTTAAAACCCTGCAATCTGGAACGGAGGTTGTTTGAGCTTGAACTGACATGCACAATTATCTCAACACAATCATATACACAACTTTGCATGTACGTAAGTATTTTACGATTTCTATTTCAAGCATGTTTCAAACAACAATTCAAATTCTAAGATTTAAAAAGGTTTACTCACCTATGAAGAAGAAAGCAGAGAGGAAATTCTAGAATTTGAATTTGATTTTTTTAAACTGAGTTGATCTTTGAAAACTGAGTTGTCCTTTACTTGTTTGAATTCTTTCCTCTACAAGCTTGAACTTTGAACCCTGATTTCTAGATTTGAGATGAAATGCAGATGTTGATTTCTTTGATTCCCATGTTTAAGATAATTTGTATTTTCTTGCTTGATTTCTTTTCATTGTTTTCTGATTTATTTAGTTTGTTTTAAACTTTGCTTGATGATGATTTTTCCTTCTGATTTAAAAATTTGTACGGGCTTTCTTTTCTTTAGATTTTACAAGCTTTTGAAAATGAGATAAAAGAGATGGGAGGGAGGTGAGTAATAATGTTATATAGCTTTAATTTCCTTTTATAAATTTTCTTAAAAAATTAAAAACAAGGAAGATGACACTTGTTCTTTTTGTTACAAAATTATTACACTTGTTAAGTTGAATATGTTAGATATGAACACTTGTAAATTCCTTTGCTTGAGAAAATATTTATACATTATTTTATTTATATTGCACTTCTCATCTTATAAACACCTTTATGTATATTGTTTTAAATGGCATTTTCTATTTATATAATCACATCCCTTTGTTATATTTGTACAATTTTAAAAGAAAAGGTTTTAATGCTAATTTCAAAATTATACATATATGTTAATATTTTTAATCCAAATATTTTACTTAAGATACTTATTTAAATTTAAATTCAAATTCATGTTCAAATTCAAATTTTAGAATTCAAATTCAAAATAAAATTCAAATTCAAATTCAAATTTGAAATCCAATCCATTCTATATATATAGATATATAATTAAACAAACAAAATATTTATATGTTTTGAAAATTTATAATTAATTCAAATTAAATTTCAGAAATTCAAATAAGCTACTAGTTTTTAAATTGATAAACTTTTTGCGGATGTTACAAAATTTGTTTGTTAGTCATTTGACATTTTAAAACAATGTTAAGTGATAAGTTTTCCCTTGTGGAATTTGATTGACTATTAGTGTTAATTTACTCCGTCATGGAATTTGATTGATTGGATTTGATTTAATTGAATTGATTGGATGTGTGATTTCATATACCATTGTCTATAAAGTTTAGATATATATAGAGAAAGGATTTTGAATCGTTGTTATTAGGACCTAAATCCCGCTAATTTTGAAAAAGGTGATTTTTTAATATTTTTGGAAAGGTATGATATTTATTCGCTCTAGTCGATGTTTTTGGAGGAACCAGAATACCACTAGATGCTCCATGTTGCTTTGATTCTAGAGTTTCACCATAATTTATTTGGGGGAATCTCCTCCTTGTCATTTGAATCGGGTCTTTGATTTTTCTCGTCTGAGAAATCCAAAAAATAAAATTTTGAACTGAAAAACTCGGGTATATAGATCTAAATTTGTCATTTGAAAATAATTGGATACATAGCACCTATTATAGGATATCCCCTTACTGGTTGCATTATATCTGAGATATGATTGTTACCTTGTTTATGTTTTTTGAGTTATGATAGAGATAGCTAGTATATTTCCCTTGTATCAGTATGACTCTTTTAAATTTTGTAAGAACAGGTATGCAAGGGATTGCCATTTGATTCTTGTGCATTTGCATTTGCATAGAGGATAATAAATTTACTTGCCAAAATATAAATCAAATGCAAAAAGGTATGTAATAAATTTAGAAAATGTAAATTGGTTGATGATTTTATGCCGCAGATATGGGAGGCCACTTGGCTTTTGTTTTTTGATTGGTTTTGGAGACCATAGAGGCCATTTGCAGTTGTACCGATCGAGTTACGCAAAGGAGTCACGGTCAAAAAATATGAAAATTTAAAAGTTACAAATTTTCTAGGAATTTAGGATATTTTTTGACAACTAAAATTTGATTTTCTACACTATATCTTGGAATAAATTAATAGAAGAGAATTAGTTGGTATAGATAAATGAATTTAAAGGACTTGGAAACTTTGGAAGCTATTCCAGCTAATGAGTTTTGAAAATAAGTTTAATAACTAATTTTAATTAATAATTTTAACCGTAAGGGTTTGGAACATTTTCTTCCGTAGGAATTTCAGGGACGAAATTCATTTAAAGGCAGAAGAATGTAACGACCCAAAATTTTGGTTATTAGATTTTAAATGTTTGAATAATTTTAAATATTCAAAACAATTGAATTTTGCAATTTAATAATTTATAATTCAAATATAAGCTATATATAAATATTTGAACTTTGGATTAAATGTTTATTTACATCCGTATGTTATTGTTGATGGTTAATTGAAATTAATTTCTAATATTCCATTTAATAGCTCAAATGTCATTATAATGATTTTCGCCGTACTATCATTTATTAAATTTTTATCCCCAAAACCTTGTGATATAAACTTGAGCGTGTATTTTCGCTAAAAAGAATAGTAAAAATTTATCAGCATTTTGATTAATGACAGTTTAAAGTAATTAATCTTTTAAATTAATTAATTTTAGATTAATTAACCAATTTAATAAATAAAGATTAAAATTGTTTACCTTTAGATTTAAGTAATCATTTTTGCTAATGATGTTATTATGCTTAATTAATCATTTAAATTAATGATTATTTGAGTTGAATTAATTATTTTAATTAATGATAATAGAGTCTAATTAATTTATTGAACTTAATTAATTATTTCAATTAATGATAATTGAAATTAATAATCATTTCATTAATGATATATAAAAGTAATAAATCATTTTAGATAACGATTTTTGAATTTAATTAATCATTCTAATTAATATATTTTTTAAATTTGATTAATTGTTTTAATTAATGAATTTTAAATTTTAATTAAATCATCTTAATTAATTATGTTTTATAATTAAATAAATCATTTTCATCAAATGATGTTCTAATTAATTGTTTCAGCTAATGGAGTTTGAATTTAATTAATCCAATTAATTTATGATTATTTGAACTTGATAAACTATTTTAATTAATGGAATTTAAATTTATTTATCATTTTAATTAATGATGTTTAACATTAATTATTCATTTAATTAATGATTATTTGGATTTAATAAATCTTTAATTTAATGATATTTAAAGTCAATTAATTTATTTAATAAATGTGATGAAGTAAATTATCTAACATAATAAAATTGCTTTATCCAACTGATTTCAAGTTAATAAATTGATTTAATAAAGAATTTTAAAGTTGATTTACCAATGTTATAAAAGTGTTTGCAAATGATTATCTATTTTATTATGGATAATGGATTTGTTTATTTAAAAGAGATTTTAAATGTGACTAATTATCTCTCAGGATAATTGATATTGTTTTAAAATTATGAAAAGGAGTTGGAACTCGATTATTGGGATATTAAGTAAGATAATCTTCTGGGCGTTCGATCTGATGTTTGTTTAGGCCTTTGGGTCACTCGCTTAGAAAATTATTCTCTTCACGTTTTAACAGTTAGGAACTAACTCTAAACGTGTTTTACCAATACAGAAATCAAGCAAAAGTTTAGTTCTTTCTTAAAAGTAAAAGGTTGATTCGTTTATGGAAATAAATTATTTTCGTAAAGCAAATCACTTATATGGAAACTATTTATTTGTGTGAGTAACACTAAACATTGAAGAAGTAAACTCGTTACTATTTCAAAAGTTAAGAATAATTGCTGGGCATGACTTTGAGGTAACACTATCTTGACTTTTCTAGTATTATTGTTAACCAAGAAATAGCACAAGTTCGAATTCAATAAGTGGTGATAAGTATACAAGGCCTAATTTCCATATACGATCATTTTCTACCCTCGATAGTTGGTATCTCAATATCAGTTACTTCTACTACTTTATTATCACCATTCTAAAATGATTTATTGCTCCATCGAGCGTTGCCATCCTTTGTTGAAAATGGCTAAACCAAAAGCATGAGAGAAAGCCAATTTATATGAGGCTGCTCCTATTAGGGTATTTTCACATCTGATCTAGGTTGGATTCAGCTATACACTTAGATGTGGAAATATTCGGTTACTCGTTAAGGTCTGGCGGGGTCTGGCTTGGTATTGTCCAAGAATTGTCACATAGTAAATGAGCTTCTTAGAAGTATATTACTAAAGGAATACTTCAAGGGGGGTTCAACTTCCTAGTCATTTGTTGGAAAAATTTCTTTCCTTATTTGATTCTTGTCCTTGAATCTGTTTAGCTTTAAATTGGCACGAGTAGAGCCCACTCCTCATAATGGCATTTAAGTGTTTATTTAATCCATTCCATCGAGTTTAAAACTGTTACTTTATTTGGCTCATTCCATCGAGTTTGGACTGTTACTTTATTAAGCCTATTCTATCGTGTTTGAAATGTTACCTTATTTAGTCCATTCTATCAAGTTGGACTATTTCCCTTGTTCTATCCATTATGTCCAATTTGGATTTTAGTCGGTTTATTTCCATTCTTTCAAGTTTGGCTGATATTATTTATGCTCAATCATAATTGGTTTTGTTTCTTGATATTCATTTCCGCTCTTGCCTATATGTACATTATTCTTGTAAGGTAAAAACCCGTTTCGCATTAGCGGCTTGGTCTCACAGAACTTTTATATATGTTACCCGCTTTTAGAGTTACCTCACGCTGGTATTTCCAGCCTGATCCAAATGTTCTTTATTTATAATTGTAAGGAGCCGGAATTTTGGTCGTTAGATTTTGAACATTTAATTCATTTTAAATGTTGAACGTGAAATACAATTGGATTTTGAATAAACAGATTTTGGTTAAATTAGTAAAATAAGTTATAATTTCAAATATGGTAATTAAACTGAATCTGAATAATAATAATTAACTATTTGAAATTGAAATAATTTGTGAATCTGGAGGCAAATGGAACGGAAATGGTATCTAAAATTTATTTTAAGTCTATTTGGAGTTGAATTATAATATTGGATTATTGGATGGAATTAAAAGCCGATAGGTTAAATTTGGAAATTTATATTAATTTAATTATGGAATTTAATAATATAATAATGCAAATAATCATATTTTGATTCGAAATGAATCAGAATGATTTCAAATAAGATTATAAATTCTATATGATTTATAAAAAAGTTAGTAAAGTTTTAAAAGTGATGTTTTAAAAGATTTCGACGATTTCGGAAATCGCTCGATTTAATCGATGAGTTAAAATAGCCTCCTGAGGCATAGTCTCGGAATTCGACGAAACCAGTTCTGTTGTATCCGTAATAGTTAGTTATTATTAGATTTCAATTTTCGTAGCGTTTGGAGTTACTGTTTGCTCGTACGGGTGAGAAACACGTTGAAATTAAAATCGAAAATTTAATATTTAAACTCGATTCGAAAAGCTATCTTCCGCATATGATCAAATTAGCCTTCGAAACACGTTCCATTGTGTTTGGAATGCCGGTAAAACCTTGTAAATGCTAGGTGACACGTGAGATTTGGAGTTCATTTGTAAATGCTTGTTAAAATTGGATTTAATTTTAAAATAATTGGTAAAATGTATATATATACGCGCACAGGGCCGAAACCCTAGCTCTCTTTATTCGGCCGACACAAAACATTTCAATGGCCGAAAAGTTCTCATCTTCTCCTTGATTTATCCCCTCATCCATCGATTATTATGCAAGATCTCCAACTGCAAAGTTAAAGAGCTCAATGAGATCTACCCATCCATACGGCGGAGTGACACGGAATTCGTCATGGTGGCTAGAATCGAAGCCGTGACAGTCGCCGTTCGTTCGAGAAATACAAGGGGAGGAGAGAGCTGAGCTTGCCATGCTTTTGGTCGAAGGTAGAGCCGTGACGAGCTGTCTCGTGGTGAGTTTTGATCGAGCTCGAGTGAATCGTAAGTGAAGCGGCGTGTAACCCTAGGTCGTGACCATTGGTTCGACGGTGCCTGGAAATGTCGCATGGTAGAAGAAAGGGTGGGACGGTCTGTTTTGTTTGGTATAATATTATATGATAATTTAAAGGAAATTGTTTAAAATTATAGTTCAAACTATAATTATTTATATATGATGCATACATTGTCAGAATTCAACGAAATTTGCGGCATCAGAACCACAGCGAGGAACTCTGCGCTGTAGTTTAGGTCTGTGAACGATCGGAGCAAGTGGAAATTTTAGATTAAATCGAATGGGCTCGATTTAATTTAAAACTGAAAACGCTCGACGAACTCAAGGTGAGTTAATCTCACTCATATTGGGATACCAGTTAATTTAGATAGCTAATATTTAAATGTTTGATTGGTTGTTCAGCTGAATATGATAATTATTATCAGATTAGATCAATATTTATTGGTTGTGCTAATATCTGTGGATGTAGGGAAATAGGTTGGAGGGATCCAACTAGATTCCTCAGAAATAGAAATTTTATTTATATTCTGTGATATATCTCATTGATATCGTGTGATAAATTGATTTAGATCTTGTTATGCTGTGTTTTATTTATATACCGTGATAGATTAATTTGAAAATTGAATTGTGTTGTGCTATGATTGAGTGAATACAATCTGGGAATTTAAATATAATAAAATAAATTGGGTTTAAAAGGAAATAAAAGAAATCTTAGGTAAAGAATTTAAAAGGAATTAAATTCAAGAAATTGGTTGAAAATTTGAAGTGATTGAAATTGTGATTTAAAAAGGAAATGTGAATTGTTTTAAAAATAATAGCGAGATTTATTTTTAAAGGATGGGAAGTGTATTTTTCCTAGAAACTGAGCATGTTTCAAAGAAAGATTTTCGAAGTATAAACTGGAAAGTTTCGCAAAGGTGTTTTTAGAAAATTTTAGAAAATTATTATTATTTTTTTTAATTATTTTTAAGTGAAAGTAAATATTTGTTTAGGTTATTATGGTATTTAATTATTTAAAAGGTAATTTAAAATTATGTTTCTAAAGGGAATTAAATATGAACATTTGATATAATAATCTCATATAAAAAGAAATTTTTTGATTTAAGTTACTTAAGAAATTTTTATAGATTTACAAAGTACAATTTGAATAAAGAATTTAGTAATTATATTTTAAATACTTTAAGCACATTTTGAAGGTGATTTTCAGGAAATAGTAATGTGTTTAAAAATAAAAGGAGTTTATTTTTAAAGTATGGAAAGGAATTTACGGGATAAACGTAAATTTGAATTGGGGTAAATCGTGTAGGATTTAAAAGATTTAGTTTATTCTGAAATGGAGGTGTATTTCCCTGAAAAGCCAAGTACGTTTCAAAGCAATTTTTTTAGTGAATGTTAAAAGTTTTAAATTTGTTTTTAAAGGAATGTTTTTAAGAAATTATTCAAGTGTTAAGTTTAAAGGTAAATAGTATTAAAATAGTTATAGTAGTAATTATATTAAAGGTTTCATAGGTATTATTTTTAAAGATAATTTTTAAATAATTACATTTTATGGAATAGTTTTATTTTAAGAATAGGTTTTGGTTAAACTATTATTTGGAACTTGAATAGGATTTCATAACTCCTATTTTCAAAAATTTAGTTAGCTTAACCTTTACTTTAAAGAAAATAGTTTATATTTTATAAAGCAGTTTTGTTCGCAATATTTTTAAAAAGTGTATATATATATATATATATATATTAAATTAAGTATGTAAATAGTTTAATATAAATGTTTTAATGTATTTTCAAGAATAAATATTTTAAATTATTTTAAACCCAAAGTATTGGTACTTGGATGTTTCAGAGGAAGTAAAGATTTGGGAATTTATTCTATGAAAAGAGTTGGGTTTGAAAACTGTTTTCCAAAGGATTTGAAAATGGAAATATATCTGGCAAAGATATTTTTAAGGAAACTAAATAATTTGGGTAATTATTTATTATGTGATGGATGTTTGTGAATGTTAATTGATAGCTAATCACCGACTATCAATATTGGCCAATGCGTTTTTAACGACCCGAAATTTTCGAACCTGAAAAATTCTGATAGTTATGAAAAAGAAGAAAGAGATAGAAGAAGGTGAAGAACAGAAAACATCAACATCTCACATTCGCAGCAGATAAAATACAATAATAAATAATAAAAGTGTACAAAAGAATACTTTATCTGTCGGTTACATCTAAATACATCAGAGTTACACAAATATTCAACACTGGACATATACAAATCAACAAGTCTCAGATTTACAATATTATAATACACCGGAAATACTCAACACGTTCTTGCCATCCAGCTCACCTCCTGAACTCCAGAATGCCCTTACCTGAAAATCTGTAATACTCGGTCTGACACGAGCATTGCATCAAAGTAACACCCGGGTCAGGCAGGAAACCAGCATGAGTAAACCATCTAACATGGAATGCAAAGCATACAACTTATATATAACCCGGGTAACTCAAATCAATTCACAAGTTCACAATATGTTATGGACATCACTTATTTCACATATAAGTTTTCCAAATACCAAGATTTTGATTTAAAATATCCAATTCCTCCAAATCACTTCACTCTAGCATAAAAATTTCACATATCAATCTATAAAAATTCGAAGTGGTTTCGGGTATTTCCTAATACCCGATCTCGGCCTCTTCGAGTCTCATGTCATCCTAACTCAAGTTATCCAAATGAAATACACAACATTTCATATTAGAGATATCAACTCATTCAAAGCATCCAATATCATTTAATCATTCATAAGCAAAGCTTAATCACATACAAATCAATTCAATTGATTCTAATTAAATTCCGAACCTCAAACACTTGGATTTCCTCATTAATTAATTCTAATTGATTAATTAATCAACTTTTCCTTATTCATCTTAATTAATCACCCTGGATTAATTATCTTCAGTTACATTCAAGTAATTATCTTTATTTAGTTTCACGATAGTAATTATTCTAAACCAAATCAATAAGTAATCTTAATTACTTCATAAATTAATTAACTATATTAATTACATTAATCCTTAATTAGTTATATTAATTACTTCCTTATAAGTCACTTTTTATTGATGAATTCATCTTAATTAATCAATCTTTAATTACATCGTTGATTATATAAATTAACGATGTAACAACCCGCATATTTATCGGTTTTATATTTAATTATTTTATTTAAATATTTCATCGTTAGTCGGATTTTTAGTCCGAAAAGCTACTTTTTGCATACGGTTGAATTAGGACTCGGGACACTCCCATTGAGTTTAAAATGCCGTTTGCGACCTTTTTGAGTATAAGCTTCGATATGTTTGGAGAAAGTTGATTTTTGCTACTTTTTACTTTGGGTTTGGTTTTTGGGCTCAGCCCTATGTTAACTTATACTCCATAACTGAACCACTCTCCCCATTCTCCCTCACTTCTTTCTCTTTTCAGTTTTCTTAGCTTTAATGGTGGGAGAGATTGGAAATTAAAACTCCAAAATCCTAGTTTCCCTTGCAAATCAAATTCCTAGCTCCAAACTCAAGAAGAACCCATTGGTAAGCTTCTCTTCTTCTTCTCCAACTTATTCTCTTACCAATTTCAAAAATTCCTAAACCTAATTTTGGGAATGTTCTTGTTTTTTAGCTTAGATTCAAGCTCAATTGGGTTGTGTTGAAGAGAGGTTGATTCTCCATTTGCTTTCAAGCTTCTTCTTGTTCGATTTTGTGAAAAGGTGAGATTTTTATCTCACATCTATGACTATAATTACCTTTGGTTGTTGGGTATGAATTCCTAACACTTCTTCATGTGCATTTGCTCTTGATTTGGATTGGTTTTGTGAATACTCCAATTTTTGGGTTTTTTTAAGTCAAATTTGTGTGAAATCCTTTTATGGATGTTTGATCATGCTTTTGGTGATGCATCGAGGAGCATATAGGGCCGGGTTGCCGATTGGCATAAACCCTTAGAGCCAATGTTCATCCGGTTGCATTTTGGAAGAGTTTGCTCTTCATTTGAATAAGGCTGAAAAACAGCCCAGGCATGATTCAGTCGACTGAAAACTCTGTTCAGTCGACTGAACCTGAAACCCGAGAGTTTCCAGGCATGATTCAGTCGACTGAAAACTCTGCACAGTCGACTGAAACTGGAAACAGAAAGTTTCCTGAACCTGGAAAATTTCCAAGCACAGGTCAGTCGACTGAAAACTCTGTTCAGTCGACTGAACCTGCTGTTTGAGTCCAATTTGCCTTTTTGGATTGAAATTCCAATTTAAATCGATTCGTGATAATCCTATTTGTTGTTATCATCTATTATGACTTTGATGACTCTTTTTAGGGATTTTTGAATATCCATTTCGATGGATCCTTTATCGATTTCTTTGGATTTTATTCACGTCTTCGTATGCGAATTTTTGTGATTGATTGTTCTTACGATCTTCTTCGTGATTTGTCACTTTAAAAATATAAAGGTTTTCTATACTAGTAGTAAATATCAAAACTCTTTCCTCAAACGATTTCAATACTATTTTAATACCAAATTCGTTTATAAAACCGTTTTCCAATCTATTAGTATATACAAACCTTTACCTCACTCGTATGAGAAATCTAATTAAACGACTTAGTAAAACAAGTGGTATGAAACGCTTGCGTTTACTTTGTCGGTTAATTCTTGGACTTGTTCGATTGAACCTCTTGTGACAATTTTCTAGTGGAGATTTACAGTTTGTTCGTAAATATTTAAGTTAAGCAAGTGGTTATGGGACATGAAGCTAAACTCATATATTTACTAGCTTAGTGTAATTGACACTTCTCGGTGATCATGACGATCATCTTTGTGATTTAGACTAGCAATGTGTGATGTCGCTTTGTCTGCGAGGGAGACTAAACCCCGTTTTGTGGAGTTTCGACTCAATTTGTGATGGGGTAGCAACCCATGGTCTTCGGGCCGTTTGTGGAGCTTCGGCTCAATTTGTGATGGTTAGCGACCATGGAATTAGCGTTCCGTTTGTGATACACGTGTTGGTGAGCTTTATGCTCCCGTTTGTGATAGGCCTCCCCCCCTTTTTGTGATTTCTGGATTTCTTGTGTAGATTTCTAGAATTTGTGTTTCACCAATTTTTCGTGATTTCCATTGATAAGTCTTATCGATATTTGTGCATTGGTGAATTTGTGTGTCATTGACTTTAGTGATTTCTGGATTTCTTGTGTAGTCTTCTGGAATTTGTGCGTCATTGACTTTTGCGATTGACATTGATATTATCGTCAATATTTGTGGTTTGATGAACGAAATAAAGAGTATGACACTTCTTGGATTCTTGTGTAGATTTTGTGATATTGATTAATCTCTTGTTGATTATCAACGACTTATATATCACAGCTTGGCCTTGTGATTATTATGTGTTTAGTCATAACTCTGATTCTATATCATTTCATTTGATATCTATAGTTAGACTGATCCGTTTATTATTTTCTTATTAAATAATACTCGGGTCAGACCGAGATGTTACAGGTGCTTCTGCTTGACTTCTCTCTTGGGATTGATTTCTCTTGCTTTTGGTTAACTACTTAGATTAGTAGTTTTTGTTGTATACATTTGAGATATAGACTCCATAATGTATACTTATTCTTTTGTGTAGTTCATGTAACTATTCTTTTGTGATATTGTGGATCTTTTTAGACCACTACTCTGATGTACACTTCCTAGTGTAATATTCATATCTATTTCCGCCTTTGTGATATGAATTGTCTGTGACTGATTTGTGTTATGCTTATTTCTATATTTGTTTTCCGAAGGATTTATATTGCCACCGTGTAGTAGCTTTGAGTTTGTGTCGGTATGTCGGATTTCCTCTTGAAATAGAATGCATGTTATATTATCTGACATATCGGTGCTCGCGCAAAGAAATTACACGGATGGTCGCTCCTCAACAGTCTTATTCTCCATGCTAGTCGACAGCATTCACCGTAATGTTCTTGGCTAGCGTGGGTATAGAGGTGGGGCGTCGCAGCTTGGTATCAGAGCCAAACTTCGGAACAATATGGAATATTATAACAAGGATCATCGTCCTAAATTCTTCTTAGGAGTCGTGTTTTAGGATTTTATTCGGGTCTACGTACCGTTCTATCCTATTTTCTTTTATGATTCCTTGTTTTGTCTATCAAGATTGCTTGATATTCAATTTGGTGAATAACCTTTTTCTTCCTCTTTTTTCTTTCTAAAGGAAGAGAAATGTCTAGACCTGGCCGCCCCAGAGCCGTGCCATCTAGCACTCCGCCCCAGGATGGAGTTTTTATGACTGCTCAACAGCTTCTTGATTTAGTGACAAATGCTCAAGCATCTGGAGCTAACCCGGAACCTACTCACCCAAAGTCAGGATTTGCACGCTTGTGTAGCGATTACACTAATTTGGGTGGGGAGCCATTCAGAGGTTCCGAAACTGTTATTGAAGTACAGGCCTAGCTAAGGTCATGCGATCGAATCTTTTCTCGCATAAATCTTATTGACCTTCATCGAGTTCAGGTGGCCTCTAGTATGCTCCGAGAAAGAGCATTGGACTGGTACGAACTTCTTATTTATGAGATTAATGAAGCGGATCTCACCTGGGAGAAATTCCGAGAGCGCTTCGAGTTAAAATTCGTACCAGAAGCAGAAAGAGTGACATTGGCTCGACGATTTATAGACCTTGTTCAAGGTGAGTCATCCGTGACTGATTACGTCGCCTCCTTCGAGTCGCTTTCCAAATATGGGGTTGAATACATCAACACCCCTCTTAAGAAGAATCAGAGATTCGTCTATTGCTTAAACAAAAGTCTCAAGAAGCCATTACTTCTAAAGTTAGAAGTTTCTTTCGACCAACTCGTTGATATCGCTCTTTGTCTTGAAGAGGCGGATAGAGAGAATGACGTTGAAGTGGTGGGTTCCAAACCAAACTTCAACAACAAAAAGAGGCCAAACAAATTTAAAGGCCCTTATCCCAATAAGAAAGGGAAGCAAGCAACCTCCGTGGTAAAGACTTCTTCCTTTGGTCGTGGGGAATGCTATAATTGTGGTTCGAAGGACCATTATGCGAACAAGTGCCCAAAGTCTCTTTCTTGTCGCTACTGCAAAGTTCCCGGTCATGTTATATCTTCATGCCCCAAGCTTCAGGGCAAGAAGGAGGGAAAGCTTAATGTTGCTCAAACCCCTGGCAACACATCTCGTGGCCAAGGTATTTCTCATTCTATTCTAGATGGAATTATTTTATTTCGTGATCATCCTATTCGAGTTCTTTTTGATACGGGTTCGTCCCATTCTTTTATATCAAAAGAACTTGTTGATGCTTTTTCTTTGGATGTTTTGTGCTTAATGACTTCTTTGAGGATTGCGAATCCGGTTGGTGGATCCGCAACAATCAGTTTATTGTGTAAAGATGTCGAGATTATTTTGTGTGATTTTTCTTTCCGAGCCGATTTGCATGTCATACGTTATTTAGGCTTTGGAATGATTTTGGGAATGGATTGGCTTAACCGTTATGAAGCTCATATCCTATGTCCTGAGCGGACTATTCATCTTCGACATCCTCAATCTGTTAAGCAGATTTCTATTAATCTTCAAGATTCAGATTCCAGCTTGGTTGCATCTTTATATTCTTTAAATCCTCGTGATGACGACGATGATGATGAGGGTGATATTATTTCTCTTATTCACGTCGTTTGTGAATTTTCTGACATATTCAAGCCCGTTTTAGGGTTACCACCTAAGCGAGCAATTGAGTTCAGAATTAATCTTATTCCTGGAGCTCAACCTATCACTCGTCCTCCTTATCGTATGTCCAATAAAGAAAACGAGGAGATGTGTAAACAATTATCTGAATTGGAAACGAAGCAATTTATTCGCTCTAGTTCCTCGCCTTGGGGAGCTTCAGCTATTTTTGTGAAGAAATCCGATGGTACACTTAGGCTTTGCGTTGACTACCGCAAGCTTAATGATCTTACCATCAAAAATAAATATCCTTTACCTCGGATTGATGATCTATTCGATCAACTTAGTGGTGCTAGAGTCTTTTCACAATTGGACTTGGCTACCGGTTTTCATCAGCTTTGTATTGCAGAGGATAGCATTCCTTTGACATCGTTCCGTACTCGGTATGGATCTTATGAATGGCTTGTTATGCCATTTCGGTTAACGAATGCCCCGGCTTATTTCGTTGACTTAATGAATCGAGTTTTTAAAGACTTTCTCGACCGGTTTGTTCTCATCTTTATCGATGATATTCTTGTGTATTCTAAAACCGAGGAGGAGCATGAAAAACATCTTCGGATTGTGTTGGAAACTCTTAGGAGTAATCATTTAAAGGCAAAATTTTCTAAATGCCACTTTTGGCAATCTCGTGTGAAGTTTCTCGGTCACATTATTTCCGAATCCGGAATTTCCGTGGATCCTTCAAAGATTGAAGCGATTCAAGATTGGAAGAGACCGGAGAGTGTGACAGAGATTCGTAGTTTTCTTGGATTGGCGGGCTATTACTGTCGTTTTATTAAAGACTTTTCTAAAATTGCCGTGCCTCTCACTAGCTTGACGAAGAAAGGTGTTAAATACATTTGGTCGGACAAATGTGAAGCTTCTTTTCAGAAATTAAAAGAACTTCTTTCTGATGCTCCTGTTCTTGTTATTCCCGAGGGGAATCAAGATTTCGTTGTTTATACCGATGCTAGTCGCGTTGGTTTGGGTGCCGTTCTTATGCAAAGAGAACGTGTTATTGCTTATGCTTCTAGGCAATTGAAGCCTGCCGAGACTAGATATGCCACTCATGATTTAGAAATCGCGACTATTGTTTTTGCTCTTCGGATTTGGCGTCATTATCTTTTAGGAGAGAAATTTGTTCTTTACACAGATCATAAGTCTTTGAAATATTTATTCTCTCAAAAGGAACTTAATTTGCGTCAACAGCGTTGGCTCGAATTTCTTGCACCATATGATCTTGATATTCTTTATACTCCCGGTAAGGGTAATCGTGTCGCCGATGCTCTTAGCCGTAAACAACAAGCTGTTGTTTCTATGATGATATCCGAATGGAACGATCTCGAGATCTTAACCACTTGTGAGATTCGAGAGCGTGTTCCCGATTTATGTTCATCTCTTGTTTTATGTAGCCTTGAGGCTCATCCTTCTCTTTTGGACCGCATTCTTGAAGCTCAAAGGCTAGATCCCGAATTGGCTCTTCTTGGCCAAAATATTAAGGATAAAATTGATATTGAAGGTTTGAAAGACTTTGATATCGATTCTCGTGGCGGCATTCAGAAATTTGGTAGACTTGTCGTGCCAAATATTGGTGATCTTCGTAAAGATATTTTAGAAGATTCTCATCACTCTAAATTTACCATTCATCCCGGTAGTAGTAAAATGTACGCGGATATGAAGCGACTTTATTATTGGGAGTGAATGAAACTCGATATTGCTACCTTTGTTAAGTGTTGCATGACTTGCCAACTCGTTAAGGCCGAACATCAAAGGCCCGGTGGGTTATTGCAACCTTTAGAAATTCCAATTTGGAAGTGGGACCAAATTTCCATGGATTTTATAGATGGCCTTCCCCGTTCTCGTTCGGGTCATGATAGCTTATGGGTGATTGTTGATAGGCTTACAAAATCTGCCCATTTTATTCGCGTTCGGTCTAATCGAACCGTTCCTCTTTTGGCCAAAATATTTATCAAAGAAATTGTTAATTTGCGTGGTGTTTCTACTTCTATTGTTAGTGATCGTGATCCATTGTTTACTAGTGGATTTGGGAAGAGTCTTCAAAAAGCTTTAGGAACGAGGCCTAATTTTAGCACCGCTTATCACCCCCAGTCCGATGGACAAACTGAGCATGTGAATCAAACTCTTGAAGATCTTCTTCGTGCTTGTGTTCTTGATTTTGGTGGAAGTTGGGAAGATCATATTTCACTTGTTGAATTTTCCTATAATAATAGCTTCCAATCTAGTATTGGTATGGCACCTTTCGAGGCACTCTACGGAAGGCCATGCCGATCTCCTTCTTGTTGCCTTGAGGCCGGTGAGAAGCTGGTTTTAGGTCCAGATTTTATTCGTGATTCCACAGAGAAAATTGAACTTATTCGTCATAGGATGAAAGAAGCCCAGAGTAGAAAAAAATCCTATGCCGATAACCGGAGAAGGAAGTTAGAATTTTCTGTGGAAGATCTTGTGTTCATTCGTGTTTCACCTATGAAATGTGTTGTATGTTTCAGTCGATCGGGAAAACTAGCGCCTCGATATAATGGGCCATTTCCTACCACCGAACGTATTGGTTCCATGGCTTATCGCCTTTTATTACCGGCTCAATTTTCTGCTATGCATGACGTGTTTCATGTTTCTCAACTTCGGAAATGTCTTCGAGATTCCGATTCTATTCTTGAGCCCGGTGTTGTGGAAGAGATTGAAGTTTCTCCTAATTTAACTTATGAGCAACATCCTATTCGTATCATTGCATCGGAAGTCAAACGACTTCGAAATAAAGATGTTCCGCTTGTTAAAGTTCAATGGTCTTCAAATCCAAAGGATTGTTCTTGGGAATCTAGAGAGTACATCGAGCGTACACATCCGGACTTACTTTCTCGTGCTCTTTGAGGTGAACTTCTTATTTCAAACTTCTTTTGTGTTGAATATGCTTTTATGGTTGTTACTATATATCTTCTTCTTAAAATATTGCGAGGACGCAATTTCTTTAAGGAGGGGAGTCTGTAACAACCCGCATGTTTATCGGTTTTATATTTAAATATTTTATTTAAATATTTCATCGCTAGTCGAATTTTTAGTCCGAAAAGCTACTTTTTGCATACGGTCGAATTAGGACTCGGGACCACTCCCATTGAGTTTAAAATGCCGTTTTCGACCTTTTTGAGTATAAGCTTCTATATGTTTGGAG
The DNA here is from genome assembly GCA_030765085.1 of Allium cepa. Taxonomy (NCBI): domain Eukaryota; kingdom Viridiplantae; phylum Streptophyta; class Magnoliopsida; order Asparagales; family Amaryllidaceae; genus Allium; species Allium cepa. The sequence goes on along the minus strand of CM060941.1, from coordinate 207,465,676 downwards.
AAAGTTGATTTTTGCTACTTTTTACTTTGGGTTTGGTTTTTGGGCTCAGCCCTATGTTAACTTATACTCCAAAACTGAACCACTCTCCCCATTCTCCCTCACTTCTTTCTCTTTTCAGTTTTCTTAGCTTTAATGGTGGGAGAGATTGGAAATTAAAACTCCAAAACCCTAGTTTCCCTTGCAAATCAAATTCCTAGCTCCAAACTCAAGAAGAACCCATTGGTAAGCTTCTCTTCTTCTTCTCCAACTTATTCTCTTACCAATTTCAGAAATTCCTAAACCTAATTTTGGGAATGTTCTTGTTTTTGAGCTTAGATTCAAGCTCAATTGGGTTGTGTTGAAGAGAGGTTGATTCTCCATTTGCTTTCAAGCTTCTTCTTGTTCGATTTTGTGAAAAGGTGAGATTTTTATCTCACATCTATGACTATAATTACCTTTGGTTGTTGGGTATGAATTCCTAACACTTCTTCATGTACATTTGCTCTTGATTTGGTTTGGTTTTGTGAATACTCCAATTTTTGGGTTTTTTTAAGTCAAATTTGTGTGAAATCCTTTTATGGATGTTTGATCATGCTTTTGGTGATGCATCGAGGAGCATATAGGGTCGGGTTGCCGATTGGCATAAACCCTTAGAGCCAATGTTCGTCCGGTTGCATTTTGGAAGAGTTTGCTCTTCATTTGAATAAGGCTGAAAAACAGCCCAGGCATGATTCAGTCGACTAAAAACTCTATTCAGTCGACTGAACCTGAAACCCGAGAGTTTCCAGGCATGATTCAGTCGACTGAAAAACTCTGCACAGTCGACTGAAACTGGAAACAGAAAGTTTCCTGAACCTGGAAAATTTCCAGGCACAGGGTCAGTCGATTGAAAACTCTGTTCAGTCGACTGAACCTGCTCTTTGAGTCCAATTTGCCTTTTTGGATTGAAATTTCAATTTAAATCGATTCGTGATAATTCTATTTGTTGTTATCATCTATTATGACTTTGATGACTCTTTTTAGGGATTTTTGAATATCCATTTCGATGGATCCTTTATCGATTTCTTTGGATTTTATTCACGTCTTCGTATGTGAATTTTTGTGATTGATTGTTCTTACAATCTTCTTCGTGTTTTGTCACTTTAAAAATATAAAGGTTTTCTATACTAGTAGTAAATATCAAAACTCTTTCCTCAAACGATTTCAATACTATTTTAATACCAAATTCGTTTATAAAACCGTTTTCTAATCTATTAGTATATACAAACCTTTACCTCACTCGTATGAGAAATCTAATTAAACGGCTTAGTAAAACAAGTGGTATGAAACGCTTGCGTTTACTTTGTCGGTTAATTCTTGGACTTGTTCGATTGAACCTCTTGTGACAATTTTCTAGTGGAGATTTACAGTTTGTTCGTAAATATTTAAGTTAAGCAAGTGGTTATGGGACATGAAGCTAAACTCATATATTTACTAGCTTAGTGTAATTGACACTTCTCGTTGATCATGACGATCATCTTTGTGATTTAGACTAGCAATGTGCGATGTCTCTTTGTCTGCGAGGGAGACTAAACCCCGTTTTGTGGAGTTTCAACTCAATTTGTGATGGGGTAGCAACCCATGGTCTTCGGGCCGTTTGTGGAGCTTCGGCTCAATTTGTGATGGTTAGCGACAATGGAATTAGCGTTCCGTTTGTGATACACGTGTTGGTGAGCTTTATGCTCCCGTTTGTGATAGGCCTCCCCCCCTTTTTGTGATTTTTGGATTTCTTGTGTAGATTTCTAGAATTTGTGTTTCACCAATTTTTCGTGATTTCCATTGATAAGTCTTATCGATATTTGTGCATTGGTGAATTTGTGTGTCATTAACTTTAGTGATTTCTGGATTTCTTGTGTAGTCTTCTGGAATTTGTGCGTCATTGACTTTTGCGATTGACATTGATATTATCGTCAATATTTTTGGTTTGATGAACGAAATAAAGAGTATGACACTTCTTGGATTCTTGTGTAGATTTTGTGATATTGGTTAATCTCTTGTTGATTATCAACTACTTATATATCACAGCTTGGCCTTGTGATTATTATGCGTTTAGTCATAACTCTGATTCTATATCGTTTCATCTGATATCTATAGTTAGAATGATCCGTTTATTATTTTCTTATTAAATAATACTCGGGTCAGACCGAGATGTTACAGGTGCTTCTGCTTGACTTCTCTCTTGGGATTGATTTCTCTTGCTTTTGGTTAACTACTTAGATTAGTTTTTGTTGTATACATTTGAGATATAGACTCCATAATGTATACTTATTCTTTTGTGTAGTTCATGTAACTATTCTTTTGTGATATTGTGAATCTTTTTAGACCACTACTCTGATGTACACTTCCTAGTGTAATATTTATATCTATTTCCGCCTTTGTGATATGAATTGTCTATGACTGATTTGTGTTATGCTTATTTCTATATTTTTTTTCCGAAGGATTTATATAGCCACCGTGTAGTAGCTTTGAGTTTGTGTCGGTATGTCGGATTTCCTCTTGAAATAGAATGCATGTTATATTATCTGACATATCGGTGCTCGCGCAAAGAAATTACATGGAAGGTCGCTCCTCAACGGCCTTATTCTCCGTGCTAGTCGACAGCATTCACCGTAATGTTCTTGGCTAGCGTGGGTATAGAGGTGGGGCGTCACAAATGATTTCCAATTATATTCAATTTATCCTAATCTAAATTAATTTCATTAAATAGTTAATGGTTAAATTTAAACTGCAAATATTAATCATTCTTGATTTATCTCAACCTATAATTAACTATCTTTTTATTTTCTTAAATAAATTAGTTATTTCTTAATTAACTATCTTAATTATTCTCTTGAGTAATTTCATAAAGTAATTATATTCATTGCATTAAGTAATTACCTATATAATGAATCACCAATCATTAAACCCTTATTGAATTTTAACTGAACCATTTTCTTATTTATGATTTAAGTTTAAAACCATTTAAAACCCAAACGCTTCGAGTTCAAACAACAATCAATTCGAGAACCAACTAAAACTAAAGTCATAGATCATCGGTACACATTCAATCAATTCAATCAATTATTTAAATTTAACCATTTAAATCTAAATAAATAAATAAAATAAAAAATCAACCAGAGTGAGATTTACTCATCTTTGCCCCTTAAATTTTGCAATCCACTTCAATATTGCCTTGGATTTCCAGATGTTTGACCTTGAATAAACATATTATGGTTTTATTAACATTTGCTATAATTTAAACTACCATTAGTATTCTCATTTCAATTTAATTTCATTGCCTTACCAAGATTTTGAAAGTATTTTACTGTCAAACGAAATAATAAATTAAATGAATTAAAATCCAAGTTTTTAAAGTTAGGTAACATTTAATACAAGTGTTGAAGTCAAGTTACTTGCTTGAACATGATAACCAAAAAACTACTCATTTTCTCTCTTCTTTTTTGTTCTTTTTCTTTTGACAGTTTATACAAATTATTATTAATTTGACCAATCAATTTAGCCATTAAAACAACAAAGTAATAAATAATTCTGCTACCCTGATTTACATTTATCCATTTAAAGAAGTAACCAAAATTAAATTAATGTATTATTCTCTGATGAACGAAATGAAATCACGGTTTTGATTAAAAGTTTTAATCTGAGTAAATAATTAATATGTTAAATCAATTACCTCAAAATCAACAGGAAGTAAAATCGAGAATCGTCAGAACAAGGTTGAACAGGATGCGCATCACCACAGCCGCGATCGCCCACCCTCAACCCAAATCGCTTCCAAAATCGCGGCCACTCTTTCACCAGCTCATTCCCCAAGCGAGCCGCCGCTTCCAACGCTGCCCTGATTCACTCATGAGACTGTCCAAGCCACAACATCGCACGCCCCGAGGCACAGACCTAACTCACCAATTGAGCCACTGCTCTCAACCCCTCATGCGTGCTCGGCCAGGCCTTCGAGCGATACTACATGATCGGCTCTCAGAAGTACGAGAGAGGGAAATCAATTGAGAAAGAAAAATGATAAGATCTAGTCGCCATTTTTTTTGTAAAAACAAGAGAACTCGGCTTCAACCTGATATTAACTGAGGAAAGAAAGGAAAAAGAACTCGCGTGATTAAAGGAAGAAACAAGCATATTTGCGAAGGAACTAAAATGGACTAGGTCAATACGTAGATAAATAGGTAAGTGTCTAAAATATTTCGATAAAATTTTTAGCGCATTCACATATCGTATGCTCCCCCAACAACTCCAAACACTACGAAAATTGAAATCCAGTAATAATGCACTATTATGGATCCAGTGGAACTGGTTTCATCGAATTCCGAGACTGTGCCTCGGAAGGCTATTTTTAAATACCGATTTAAACGATAAAATTATTAAAATTAAACAAACCAACTTTAAATTAAATTTCAACCATTCTATTATCTTCAGCATCATCATTATAATTTTTATAAGGCTTCAAACTATTTTAAACAGGCTTAGAAATTTCCGATTCATCAATTTACCCAATTTCAATTATTAAATTCAATATTTAAACTATATAATTCAATGATTTAATTATCAAGTGAATATTGCTATCTGGAATTCAAGTTAAAATTAACTTTTGAAATATTTGAAAATCAATTAATTATTCCAAATTTTAAATTTTTTAAATTTCCGGGTCGTCACATTGCTCCCCCCTTAAAAGAATTTCATCCCCGAAATTACTATTTAGGGAGAATGGACCAATACCCGTTTACCTTTCCCCCAAAACCAACAGTTTTATTAACATCCTACCAACTGTCTTTTATAAAGGACTTCTTATCCTTCTTACTAACTTCCCAAACTCTCCCACAGTTTTCAAACAATCCCTTTCTCTCAATCATTCAAATTTCAATTTAAAACCAAATTTGGAATTATCAAAATTTTCTCAAAAATTTTCTAACTCTCTAAATTCTCGAAATTTTTTGTCAGCGTCTCCTATGCGCGGCTAGCTCGGTACTACTACAAAATGCCCTACGGACTCCCAAATTCCAAAAAGAAAACAAAAAGCCAAGTGGCTAGATCCAAAACCCAATCATACATACCTTTTTGTCGGGCAATTCACATTATCTCCTGAAATCAAATCCAATTTTCTTTTCCTTTTATAATACCTGCATATCTTACTTAACAATAATATTCAATCGTAATCTTTCCAAATCATTTTATACATTTTCTTATAGAAGTTTCATGCCTATTTCTATTCAAATTAGGTTTTCCATTTCCATATGAATTCAATTTACTTTAAATTTTGAATATTGAATTTTATCTTTCAAGTATAACTGATTCATATTAGTTCATCTACTAATTTACTTTAATTTTCAATTTGAAATCGTTTTGTCGTTAACAAAAATTTTCCCAATTTTTTTTAAAAATTTTCTAACTCCCAAAATTTTCGAATTTTTTTTGGCAGAGTCTCCTTTGTACGGAGGAGCTTTTGCAATTTGACAAGAGATATAAATATATATACGTCGACCCACCTGGTCGGAAAAAGCAAAAACAGTCCATATTTCCTATTTTTATTGCATAGGCATAACTTTATTTAGCATTTTAAGCAAGCGCTTATTTATTTTAGCATTTATCGCGTCCAAATCCAACCAAACGGCCTTCAGGTACCTGTACTTACTCAAATTTAAATATGTAAGCGCCATATATAGAGAATTTATTAGCATTTCACTTACTTTAATAGCAAAACATAAGCATTACAAAAGCACCAAACACCAAACGCTTACCATAAGCGATTTATATGATTTAAAGCCAATCCAATTGCTTCCAACCAAATTTATATGCCATTTCATTCAATTTTAATGGTTTACAACTCAATTGCTTATGTTTAATTTATTTTTAATCCAAACAAGCTCATGTTCACCTCAAATGATTCAAAAAACAATTTATAAAATCTCTAACAAATTATGGAATCTTAATTACTTTTGTTTACGTCAAACGACAACTATTTATATGTAAATTCGACGATATCCGCTTAATTGAGTATTTATTTTAGTTTATAACTACTTTAAATTAATTTTAACTCATTCTGAATGTGATTCCTTTTCAAATTTATTCACCAACCATACATATGCATTTCATTTCATCTCTGCATCGTTTTCATGTTTAAAACTATTCCGTTGAGCTTGACAATACTCATTTCTTATATTAATATCCATTTCCCAAAAATAAATTTAACCCAAACCTTTTATTTAATAACCTTCCATTCTAATAACCCAATACCAACTAAACTTTGTTTTAATTTTTATTCAAGCAGACTTCATTCATTTATTATTTAATTCGATTAACCCATTAATTCACCCATTTTAAATTTTTAATTCACTTACTTAATTCATTTTCGAATTTATTTTATTAATACAAAGCCATTCTAAATTTTATTTCTATTCACTTAGGTTTTGTTGCAATTTAAACCATGTCTATTATAAATAAATTTCATTTCATTCGACAACACTTCCATTATATCTAATTTACTTGCAAATTACATTGAATATTATTCATATCACACTTGAATTTTACTTATAATTCAAACCATCACTATTTTGATCCAACTCTAATTATTTTCACAACATCTCCACTTATTTAATTCATTATCAAATCCAAGTCGAATTCAATTTACAGTTCGAATTCATTTCCAATATCCATTATTAACTTACAATCCATTTTATTAAACTGAGTTAAATTTTATTAATATACTCCATCAAATAATTTATTTAGTTAATTAGCTTACTTCCAACTTTTATTACAAAAATCACTTTATTAAATTTTTCCTGAGTTCAAAATTTTTCATAATTCCAGTTTGAATTTCTTCCATTTTCCAAAATTCCAACATCTTTTTTCAAATTTTTAGAAAAATTTTAAATTTACAAAATGCTATTTAAATAGCTTTTTATAAAAATACTTCTTATAATTCGATGTCTCAACCAGTCCATCCTTATTCTCACAGAAATTTAGTCATACGTTGATCAGGCTTAGGACTGAAAATCTATAAGTACTTGGTAAACTCGTTTTCAACATCTAGTGAAAATACTTGGAAAATAATTTTATTGAAAATATCGAAAATAGTTTTTGAAAATATAGAGGAAATATCTTTGGTGAGAATGCTCTGGAAATCATCACCCCCGTCCATGGTCGCAGTTAAATGCAGGGTTACGTTGCCATCGCAGCAAAAGTCCATGTAACTGTAGGCTCTCCGCGCCTCTCGATTACGCCATGGAACCCACGACAGATTGCAGTTACATTCTAGGGTTGCGTTGCCATCGCAGCAGTAGTCCATGTAACTGTGGGCTCTCCGCGACCTCTGATTTTCGCTGTCGAAATGAAACTTCTCCACTCCTACATAGGTCGCAGTCTACCGATATAAAATCAAACGCAGTCTATTGGCTCTTAGCGACACACTTGACTTTCGCTATGGTATAGTGACGACCCGACTTCCTATCTCCAGGAAGACACGTCACCATTTAAGAAAGAAAGGGATAGAAGAAGAAAAGAAAGAGAAAGAAGAAACACAATAACATCAGATAACTCACAGCGGTATGAATGAAATATAATATATCACATAAAATATTACATAGTATCATATTACATCAGAGTTCACAACTTATACAACAGATATTAGATAGTTATAAACATCTGTCTAACTATACAACTCAAGTACAACAGATACAGATACCAAACAATGCAGCGGAACCATAATATATCTACACGTGGAAGCCTCATGCTCCATAACTCCTCCAGAATTCGTCAAGCTAACCTGAAATACTTGGCTACTCATGCATAATATGAGTATCCAAGAGTTTAATAAAATAGAAAATAAACACTCGGGTTAGACAGGGGTCTGGTGTGAGTAAACGGGTTAAAATTTGCTTAACTTTAGAAAAACCTTTGAAAAGAAAAAGTATCACGTAAGACTTCCCACACATAAACATGGAAAAGTTTTTACCTTACGCTAACCAAAACATTTAATAGGAAATACAGTGATATTATAATAGTGTCTAGGGTTTTCAAGTAAATAAGAAATAGCCGAAATTGTTACATTATTAAATTCCAGCTACTAGCCACAAAAGTGGGTAATACAAACAAAACCGTTGGGTCTCGTAGGAAGAATGGGTTTCCATCAATAGCAGGGCTACTGGGGTACCGCCCGTCACAGTACGTGACCTAGATCAACGTACCGAGGAGTAGGCCCGCTCCCCTGCAACACAAGGCCGGAACCATCCCTTACTGGACAGTCCCGAACAAGACAACCCCGTTGTTGGCGCGACCAACCACACACTAAGCTGAAATAGAAAGGGACCTCTAGACAGGGGTAAATCTCGTCCTACTTGGGCATGACCCACTTAACCTTGCTGCACCTCCCCTGTTTTAGCCATTCCCGGTTGTTGAGACTTGAGGCTGCGATTACCTTTATAGAACACATCTATCTTAGAATGCTCATCGTCCACCTGATGATGTTCTGAAAGCATTCAATACATACAAGTTCGTTCCGGGTTCGAACGAAACCGAAGGCACTATCTCGTTGCACTCATATTGGAATCACCCTCAGAGTCAACGACCATAGCCCTTGCACTCTGAATCACCTCTTGAATCTATAAGTACTATTCCATCAAACTCATTACGGAATCACCCACAGAGTTATACTGACGAATAGTTCTTACACCTCGAGTCTTCACTTGCTCCACTTGGATTCACGACCTAACGTTTAATTGGGATCGATGTGGTTTTCGAATTATCCAAATATGGAAACCCGATCCCGGTCTCACCGAATCCAAATGCCATTTTAATGTCCAAGTTGTTTTTAAGGGTTTAAACATTTATCTTATATTCAGGATGATATAAACAGATAGATGAATCACATTATCACAATAAATAATTCATAACCAACATTCATCTCACAAAGCAGCATCTCACATAACAGAGATTTCCAAATCATCTAGTATCAACCAATATCAAACATCCAATATCAATCAATTAATATCAACCAATCATCCATAAGCAGAGTTGATTAACTCTAAATCAATTGGATTACCTAAATCCTTCTTCATTAATTTATTCCAAATAAATAAATTAAATCATCTCTTAATGATCTTCCTTAATTAATTTTCTTTGATTAATTGTCTTATAATTACATTCAAGTAATTATCCTTAGCCATATACGGTAATTAACCTTTAATTACTATCATTGATTATTAATTAATGATCCTTCATTTACTTCCATTAATTAACTATAATTAATTACATTAAACCTTAATTAATTACAATTACTTAATCACACTTAAATTAATCACTTTTATTAATCAATCTTGATTAATATCATTAATTAATGAACCTTATTAATTAATAATTCCTTTAATTAAATAAATAATTAACTTGTAATTAATCATCTCATTAATCATAAACAGTAATTAACAATTTGTAATTGCTTATCTTAATTAATATCTTAATTAATTACATTAAACCTTGATTAATTAATCTAATTAATTAATCTTTAATTACTTCATTATGTAATTATTAATAAATTAATTAATTACATTTTTTGTTAATTACCCTTAGTAATTAATCTTAAAATTAATCACATTCATTAATTAATTAATCACATTAATTAATTAACAAAAATAACTAAGTAATTAACTCTTAATTACTTACATAAGTAATTATCTCTAATCACTTCATCATAGATCTTGATTACCCTCTTAATTAATTATCATAACAAGCAATTAATTCCATTATTTAAATAATTCTTAATTCTTAATAAATTAATTACTCCATAATTAATTAACTTCAAAATGATTAAATTAATCAATTCCTTAATTGATAACATTAAGTGATCATCCATTAATCACTTCAATTAATTACTCCCATGAGTAATTTCCATTAATTACTTCCATAAGTAATTACCATTCTTAATTACATTCAATAATTAACCATTAATTATTTCATTAAGTAATTACACTTAATTAATTCATAATTAAGTGATTATTAAAAATTAAATAAATAAATAACTAATTATTTAAAATTAATTAAATAATCAATTAACATATTATATTTCAAAATCCTTAATAAATTAAGAAAACTTTATTTTTAATTAAACTTTGCTTATTAACAAATTATATTGATTAAGTATTCTTAACTTCACAACAAAGATAAGTTATCCATATTTATCTTCATAAATAGATTATTTGGATTTAATCAAATTTTAATAACTTAACAACAAATTATTTTATTTGGATTACAAAATCATAATAATAACCTTATTTGAAAATAAGGCATTTAGAAATCAAATTTAAAATTTAAAATACTTTAAATTTATTTAAATTTAAACCTATTTATTTTCAAAACAATTTGAAAACTTTGTTATTAAAACATTACTTAAAACCTTGATTTAATACTTAAAATTGGAACACTTCTTTTAAAATTTAAATTCGAAATTTATTTAAGATAATTACTTCGAAAGAAATCATATTTAAACAATTTAAATTTGAAATTGAATTCAATTACCCCTTTTTTAAAGTTTGATTTATATCTATTTTAAAACAACAAGTTTTTAACTTTGTATTTTGTTTCCTTTATGAACTTGCTTTATAACTTAAACTGGATTTTTATTTATTTCAATCAACAAGTTTATTTGCAAACCTCGTTTACACAATACTAACAAAACACAGCAACCTATATACTTGGGTAAAACACTGCAAAATCATGAGCCTTCCCCCGAGTAAACCCAACCACCCCTCAACTTCGAGACGACACGCGAGAAACACGAATGCTCCTTCGGGTCATAACCCTTCTTCCCCAACACTTCAAAATCCCAGTGCACAGACCCTACATGGTGCACGTTGCACCACCAACCAAACCACTCCGACCATCAAGCCGATCGCCGACCAACGCCATACGACATCGACAACCCTAACTTCGACCCAGATCCAACAATACAAGCTTGAATCAAAATTCGAACATTAGCTCGAAAAATCTGCAGAACCACTGGACCCAAACCCAATCATCGCCGATAAACTCGACGCCGCTACACCTCGTCGTTCTCATCATAGAACCACCACAACACGAGCGTCATTTTCCCCCATATGCGCACGATTCCGGTCGACTATCCACGTCACGACAGTCACCACATCCAAGCCAAAACACCATCAAGCTAAAACCCTAATCCAATCGATTTCGAACGAATCTGCCGTTCGAAAATTCCAATCATATTTTTCCCATTATCAACATCATGAAAGCTTGCTTCGATCAAAAATCTAGCTTCAAACATTGAATCGAACTTCGGCAATTCACCAAAGTTCCCAAATTTAACAAAACCCAAATTCACAAGAATTTCTCAAATAAAAATTATGATATATACCTTAAAAATCATAATTTTCGGTCCTTAACACATTCATGAAATCCAAATCTGAAAACAAGATAGTTGATTTTTAATATGCAACTATATTTCACTGGGTTTCCTATTTTAAACACTATTTGTAAACTGAATTTTTCAGAAACTATTTTTATAATTAATATCTATCATTAACATACAAATTTCTTTCAATCATCAAAGTCTAATAAAGGTGAAATTGGGAGTTTTGGATTTTTGAATAGAAATCTGTTCTTTTAAAAAAAAACAGAAAACAAAGTTCTATATAAACACAGACCTTTCACACACACACACACACACATACATACACACACATAACTATAAATTCAAACATAGGAATACTGAAGATTTCCATGCAACATCAAGATAAATTTCAGATCATCACATGCATGTAGTAACAACCAGATCAAACTGTTTTTAAAAGAAATTTACTCACCTCAAATATATAAGCAGAGCAGTTTTCAATTTCTTCCAGGCTTTGAAATAAAAATCTGGAAAAATGCATTTGCTTTGTTGATGAAAATGAATGCATGCATGCTTCAATTAATTTTAAAGTTGAATTGATGTTGAAACTGTTCTTGATCATCCTTATGAATTTGCAGAAGATATGATGTTGTAGGTTGAGAAGAACTTCATTTTGATTTGCAGGTGTTTGATGTTGCAGGTTTGAAGTTTTGCAGATTTTAATTCTCAGTTTGTATTTGATTTTGCTTTTAGATTTAAAATTTCAGGTTTTAAAAGAAATTTCTGGTTGCCATTAATTTGAAAAAATGAAATGAAGAAAAGGAAATGAAAGTGTTTGTGTAAACTAATTCTCCTCTTAAAACATTTATTAAAAATCAAAATAAAAATAGTGCCACATGTTATTAATTTGAACAAGTGTCTCAAGCATGTTTTAAAAGTTTACAAGTGTTTAAAGATCTTTGCAAAATTGTTTTTAAAACCTTATAAAAATAATAATTATAACTTATATCTATGAATATGGATATTTGTATTTATGAAATATTTTTATGTTAATAAACTTTGAATTTTAGATAAATATACAAGTTTAAATCTTTTAAAGAAAATATTATGAAGCTAGTTATAATATAAATAAATCTCTTATACATGTATTTAAAAATCTAAACATTTATACATATACATTTAAAACCATTTTAATTCAAACACCTTAAAGAAAACAAAAAGAAAACTTTGATTAAATCCTATTTTAAACTATCATCTTAAAAATAAATAATTATCTTATATTTGAAACAAATTGAATTAATCTTTAAATTAACTTTTGAAAAATATTAATTTTAAAACAAAGCTTTAAACCCCAATATTCATACATATATAAATTATCAATAGATTAAATTAAATTTCAAAACAATATCAAATTATAACATATACATACATATATATTATAATCTGAAAATTCAATCTTTATTTAAAACAAAAGATCTTCTATTCACAATATATATCAAATATATATATTATAAACAGAATAAAATTTTATTAGCTTTGGAAAATAAATCTTATCCATTTTAAATTAATAGAAAGATACTGATAAGATCAAGGCAGCACCACCCGGTGGCACTCCTGAGAAGTTCATTTCAAGGGAGCGCCTTTTTCCCCAGAGCCATCTTCAAAACACTTTACACTATACACATATAGTATCTTTCAAATCATATACCTAGTATATCTCATACAAGGCTTTTTTACACAAAATCAATTATCCCAAAATCGATAATTCTCAAACTAGCCTTTCCAAATTTCAATATTGATTTTACCCAAAAATCAAAAGCCTTTCCAAATCCAAAGGTTCCCAAAACCTTTTTTCAAAATTCTCATAAGATCCTTTATATATATAGATATATATAAAATTTAAAAACTTTGGATCCTTTCATACTTGTATAAAACTCCTTTTATACTTCAAACACCTTCAAAAATCCTTTTCTTCCGGCAATAGATTTAACAAGGAGATATTTATCTTATATAACAAAGACATATAACTTTGTTTATTCAAAATAAAATATTCCAATTTGATTACTCTTTTCAATATCAATTTCATTCAAATCCCTACGATGTACACATATCATCCGTACGCTATACCAATCTGATCGCTCACTCGATCACACAATTTCACTTCCGAACTTGTATCATCTACCCGACTTCCTAGTGCGGACACAGGTTTGGTTTCTTGATTAGAAACCGTCATTCTTCTTATATAGCCATAACTATGATAGAGAATACCAGAACCAATCAACAATTCCATATCCAGGTTCGCCGTCGAAAATCGAGTGAAAAATCCCAACTCGGATCAATATAATCATTTCGAAATTTTATGCTCGAATCTGGATCAAATCACTATGCGAATAGAATAATATACATACATCCTACGTATTTAATTTTATTGATTTTTAGCCAAATCAATTTCCTTTATATTCATCCTCACTTTGAATTTTATTCACTTATTCACATTTATCTTAATCCTCATTTGGATTATCACTTGAATTCTTATCTCAGTTGGGTATTTAATTAATAACAGTTTGAACTCCGACCAGTTTATATTTAGAGAATAGCATGAAAATTTTAAAAATAGATATGTAGTTGAAAAATAATTATTAGTTTACAAAATAGCTGTAAAATAGTTACGTAATTGTAAAATAGTTGAGAAATAGCTAAATAGTTTCAATTTTTTTAGATAATTGCAAAATAGTTGTAAAATAGTAATTAGTTTGTGAAATAGTTGAAAAATAGTAATTAGTTTAAAATGGTTAAATAGCTCCAAAAATAATTATAAAACAAGTATAAAATAATGTGGCTTAAAGAAAGAAAGGTTGTATATACTAAATAGCTTGGAAAATAAGTTGATATAAAACGATTTATATCGAAAATAATTCAGAGTCAGAACTGTTCACTTCCCCTACTATTCAATTTAAATTTCCATTTAAATTGATCCAATTCCAATTCAAATAATTCCAAATTCCATTGGTCCTGATTTATTCCCAATTCAAGTTGAATCAATCTTGATTTCTTTCCCAATTTAGATCAAATTCCATTTGATTTTAATCCTATTCAACTTTAATTATAGTTCCAAATTATTCGAATAAATTTGGACTAATTTCAAATAGAATCCACTTCAATTTCATATCATTTCAATTACTGCTTGAATTAAATTCTGATTCCCATTCAAATTTTAAACTTCAGATTAATAACCTTTCTACTTAAGTTTAAAACTTGCTTAACTTTGGGTTTCACATCACATTCCAAGGAAAATTTGAAACTCAACCTTAGAGTTTATTTTCATATTTATTTCCTTTACACACAATGCTACTTTTAAATTTTAAACCACCCTTGGTTTTAATTTCAAAACCAATCCCTTACAAATCTTCCAAACATTTCTTGCTTTAAAATAAGACTATATCCAAAATAGTCTGAATTATATTCTTATTATTTTCTTTAACTCTTTGAAACAATTGATGGTTTCCAGACTTAGGTTTTAAAACATCACAATTGTTTTAAACCTACTTTAATTTGGAAGTTATACTCATCTTATAAATTTACTCCATTTGGCTTATGTAATAACAAATATATCATCATTAAACACAATAACTATTTATGATAATACTCAAGGTAATCATATCCAAAACCAATTCCTTTTTATATTATTCTTACTTCTATAAATTCAAGATTTAAATTTCAGTTTGAATCCATTTCAAACTTACCTTATTTAAAGTTTTTAAACAATTTCCGCGGTAGTGGCGCAGTGGTTGAGACATTTGCCTCCTGTTAACGAGGTCGCAAGTTCGATACCCGTCTGCCCTACTCCCAATTTCAAGGCGTGGAGGTAGGTCCCCGTTAATCCCAGAAAAGGGTTGGGGGCATCAAATCTCTGTGCTGGGCTGGCTAAAATCCTAACTGTCTGTGGTCGGACCAGGCAAGAGGGGGCTCCTCCTATCCCTTCGATTTCATCAGGGCAATGGGTTGAGTTTAAAAAAAAAAAATTCGTTTCTGATCTCAAATTCTAGAATTTCATTTCAATCAATTTAATTTTAATTTGATTGTATTTCTGTTACCACTTAATTCAATTCCAATTCAAGATTTCAGTTATATTGTATTTTATTATTTCTTAATTTTAATTTTAATTTTAATAACTAACAACCAATCACCTTAATATTTATTAAAAATATTATTAGAAGGAAATATTGCTTTATATATCAAAATATATTTTTATATAAAATCATTTAAAACCTTTATATAAGAAAACAACAAGTACACTCTCATATATATATATATATATATATATATATATATATATATATATATATACTTGACCCATTCTAGAGTACTACGGACTCTATTTAATGAGTAACTCCCACCAGAGCCAAGGATCTCGCTTAATCTTTCAGCTCTGATACTAAATGTAATGACCCGAAATTTTCGAACCCAAAAAATTCAGATGGTTATGAAAAAGAAGAAAGAGATAAAAGAAGGAGAAGAACAAAAAACATCAACATCTCATATTCGTAGCGGATAAAATATAATAATAAATAATAAAAGTTTACAAAAGAATACTATATCTGTCGATTACATTTAATTACATCTAAGTTACACAAATATTCAACCCTGGACATATACAAATCAACATCTCTCAGATTTACAGTATTATAATACAGCGGAAATACTCTACACGTTCTTGCCATCCAGCTCGCCTCCTGAACTCTAGAACGCCCTTACCTGAAAATCTGTAATACTCGGTTTGACCCGAGCATTACATCAAAGTAACACCCGGGTTAGGCTGGAAACTAGTGTGAGTAAACCATCTAACATGGAATGCAAAGCATACAACTTATATATAACCCGGGTAACTCAAATCAATTCACAAGTTCACAATATGTTATGGAGATCACTTATTTCACATATAAGTTTTCTAAATACCAAGATTTAGATTTAAAATATCCAATTCCTCCAAATCACGTCACACCAGCATAAAAATTTCACATATCAATCTATAAAAATTCAAAGTGGTCTCGGGTATTTCCTAATACCTGATCCCGGCCTCTTCGAGTCTCATGTCATCCTAACTCAAGTTATCCAAATGATATACACAACATTTCATATTAGAGATATTAACTCATTCGAAGCATCCAATACCATTCAATCATTCATAAGCAAAGCTTAATCACATACAAACCAATTCAATTGAGTCTAACTGAATTCTAAACCTCAAACACTTAGATTTCTTCATTAATTAATTCCAGATTTATTAATTGATCAACCCTTCCTTATTTATCTTAATTAATCACCCTGGATTAATTATCTTCAATTACATTCAAGTAATTATCTTTATTTAATTTCACGATAATAATTATTCTTAACCAAATCAATAAGTAATCTTAATTACTTCATAAATTAATTAGCTATATTAATTACATTAATCCTTAATTAGTTATATTAAATACTTCCTCATAAGTCACCAATTCATCTTAATTAATCAATCTTTAATTACATCGTTGATTATATAAATTAATGATTTCCAATTATATTCAATTTATCCTAATCTAAATTAATTTCATTAAATAATTAATGGTTAAATTTAAACTGCAAATATTAATCATTCTTGATTTAGCTCAACCTATAATCAACTATCTTTTTATTTTCTTAAATAAATAAATTATTTCTTAATTAACTATCTTAATTATTCTCTTGATTAATTCCACAAAGTAATTATATTCATTGCATTAAGTAGTTACCTATTTAATGAATCATTAATCATTAAACCCTTATTGATTTTTAACTGAACCATTTTCTTATTTATGACTTAAGTTTAAACCCATTTAAAACCCAAACGCTTCGAGTTCAAACAACAATCAATTCGAGAACCAACCAAAACCAAAGTCATAGATCATCAGTACACATTCAATCAATTCAATCAATTATTTAAATTTAACCATTTAAATCTAAATAAATAAATAAAATAAAAAATCAACCAGAGTGAGATTTACTCACCTTTGCCCCCTTAAGTTTTGCAATCCACTTCCATATTGCCTTGGATTTCCATATGTTTGACCTTGAATAAACATATTATGGTTTTATTAACATTTTTTATAACTTAAACTACCATTAATATTCTCATTTCAATTTAATTTCATTGCCTTACCAAGATTTTGAAAGTATTTTACTGTCAAACGAACTAATAAATTAAATGAATTAAAATCCAAGTTTTTAAAGTTAGGTAACATTTAATACAAGTGTTGAAGTCAACTTACTTGCTCGAACATGATAACCAAAAAACTACTCATTTTCTCTCTTCTTTTTTTATTTTTATTTTTACAGTTTATACTAATTATTATTAATTGGACTAATCAATTTAGCCATTAAAACAACAAAGTAATAAATAATTCTGCTACCCTGATTTACATTTATCCATTTAAAGACGTAACTGAAATTAAATTAATGTATTTTTCTCTGATGAACGAAATGAAATCACGGTTTTGATTAGAAGTTTTAACCTGAGTAAATAATTAAAATATTAAATCAATTACCTCAAAATCAACATGAAGTAAAATCGAGAATCGTCAGAACAAGGTCGAACAAGATGCGCATCACCACAGCCGCGATCGCCCACCCTCGACCCAAATCGCTTCCAAAATCGCGGCCACTCTTTCACCAGCTAATTCCCCAAGCGAGCCGCCGCTTCCAACGCTTCCCTGATTCACTCGCGAGACTGTCCAAGCCACGACATCGCACGCCCCGAGGCACAGACCTAACTCGCCAATTGTAACGTTTCGATTTTTCGTTGCCGAAAAACCGAATAGTTGTGGGTTTTAAAAAGAATTTAAGAAAAGAAAAGGAAAGAAAAGAAGAGAGGGAAAAGAAAACAGAAGATAGAAAATTTTGAAATAGAAGAAAAAGAGAATAGAGAACATAGAAGGGGAAAGAAAAATAGAACATAATTTTAAAATAGAACGGAACAGAAAACAAGAACAACATTAGAATCTCACAATTCGCAGCGGAACAACATATAATAATAAATGAATAATCTTTAAACAAAGAACTATATCAGTTATTACATCACATCACATTATATTACATCATATCATCAGAGTGTACAACAACAACAAATAGTGCAGCGGAAAAAAAGAAATACTATATAAACTAGTAATATGCCATGCCATCCATCTTGCCTCCAGCAATTCCAGAATATCCAGAATATCCTGATAAACCTTACTCTTGACTGCCCGTGTGAAAATTGGTGGGCACCCAGAGTTTAGGAAGGAAAACAATAAACTCCAAGTCAGTCATGTGACTGGTGTGAGAACTCAAAACAGTTTATTTATCTTTAAAATCAAAATAGAGGAATATTTTTAAATTCAATTCGCAATGCTTTTAAAAATGAGACTACCATAAGGCCTCCCGCACACACACACAATGCAAACGCAGAATCGGAGGAGATTTCTCCTTATGATAGTAAAACATGCTTGATACGCATTTAAAAATAACATTTGATATTATTACTAGTGCATAGTGTAGAAGAAATTCATTTCGAAAGTAGAATATAAATCTTAGCCAACATAGACATTTCGAACTATGCCTACTATAGCTACCATCCAAACAGTGTTGCGACACCATAAGTGGATGATACGTTCTACAACTAAAACCGTACAAGTTTCGTATTGGGAATTGGATTTCCAACAAATGGTCAGGCCAAGGAACTTCCCATTGCCACATGAGAATGCCTCTGGAAAGACATCCCCGAGAACCAAACCGGAACTCTGCCAACACAAGGTCGGGTTACCCCTAACTGGGTAACTACTGACACGAGCACGCCATTCCCCGATCGTAAACGACCTTTCTCACGGGATCCCGAAAACCAACAACCACAAAGTAATAAATTCGTAGTAACCACATAGGTTAAATATCTGGGCTCCATACCATGATACCACCTCTATCCAGAAGGAAATGTACATACCCTAAAGGGTGCTGCCCCTCATAACCTTGCCGCATCTTTCCTGTTTTGACCATTTCCGGGGTGTGAGGTTCGACGAAGTCACGTCCACAAAAACATACTTTATACAAAAGCCATGCTTTGGGTCAACAAATGATCAACACAATGATCACCAAGATAGACGATCAAATAAACGATCCTATCACAACAATCAACACAATGATCATTTACAGCAACACTCAGCATGTCACATTACCAAATTGGGAATATATCGCTGATAACTTCAACTATATAACCTCTGAGCTCGTACGTCTCAGAGAAGGGTGTTAAGCTAAAAGAATAAATTCTCCGCCACCAACAGAAATATATTTGAAAGAAATCGGTTTTATATCTCAACTTGTAATGTCAGACACACAATCCATACAAGTTTGTTCCGGGCTCGAACAAAACCGAAGGCACTTACAAAGAAGTCCTTGCAATCCGGATATTCACGATCCTGATCGGATTCACCATCACATATGGAGAACTCAATACCGTAGCTACTCGGTGCAGAGTAAATCGACAGGTCATCCTATCGCTCTCGCAAATACCGGGTCTTTAACACCGATCTTCAATGCAATTCACAACGACGTATCACATATTCGGAATGGGTTATACGACCCCATGGTCCTTTCCCGGTTAACCCGAATAGTGAGCGCTTATTTAAAAATAAGTGTAGCATTCACATTCAAACAAATCACATCTATTACCCATTCAAAGGGAAATATTGATAGTCGGTTATTGAACTATCACTGGATATGCACACATCACCAGTTTCCAAATAATTTTCCAAATTATTTATTTCACAAAAACCTTTACAAGATATATAATTTCAATACTTCAAAAATAAATCAATATTTATTTTTAGACAAATTCCACTTCCTTTATAAATTCCTTAGTGAATTTATAATTCCAAAATATCAATGAATATTCGATTTCAGTTATTCATTTTCAATTTATCTTCAAAAAGATAAATTCTTAAGATATTCACTTTATATTGGAAAACATTTCCATACTTACTTATTTATAAGTAATTCACAAATTTTATTTATTTCCAACACTTAGAAAATATTCAATATACTTCAATCGAAATTAAGTATATATTTCATTCTTTAAGGAAATCATTCTCTTAAACATATTTATTTGGGCCAAAACGAATGTTGCGTAAAACATCGTTACAACAACCCAAAATCACTAGTATAGGGATTCGAAATTAAAATAGATATATAAATCCCAATACTATACAAAACATTTCCTTTCGGAAATCATTTACTATAACAACAGTGTTATAGTCCATTATTTCCTTCTATTTCTCGAAAACGTCTATTTCAACAATAAATGTTGAAGTCTATGGTTTCGAATCTCAACACATTTTAAAACATTGTTCGATCGTTTTAATTCTATTTAAAACATCCAAATCCAAAACAATTTCTTTAACGTGTTATTCGCTATTCAAAAACGTGAATATACTTCATTAACAATTTCATCCTTTTATTCATTTTAATTCAAAGGATTATTCACTATTCAAAAATGTGAATATAACTCCATTTATAGGTTTCAACAATTTACTTATCAAAATAAGTCATTTGCGAATTTATAAAACAACGTTTATAAATTCCATTTCTATTTATTTCATAACTACTTCCTTTATAAATCTCCTTTATTAACCTATTCGATTTATAACTCAATTATAAACCAAAAGTTCACATTATAAGTTAAATGCTTATAAAACGATTATTTTACAAAATCGTTCTTTTTAAAGACTTTCCAATTTATAAATCTTATAACTTATAAGATCCATTTATTTAACCAATCTATTCTTCAAATAATTTCACCAAATTTATAAATCTTACTATTTATAAATTTCTTTTATAACTTCACAGTTTATAATTCTATAAATTTCATTCAATTATGAAATTCATTTCCACTTCATTCAAACACTTATAAAAACTCGTTTTATAATTTCAATATTTCAATTTATAAATATCCATTTATAAATCTCTTAATATAATTCAATTTATATTATTATTTTAAAACATCTTTAATCTCCTTTATAATTTCATCATTTCTCTTGATTTATAAAATAATCAAATTTTATAAATCCTATATTTTAAACTTTTGACAAAAATTCTAAAATATCTCGATTAAACTATTTTATAAACTCAATAGTATCATATTCTCAAAAATCATAATTTTTATAACATTAAAAATTATAACGTTTATTTATTTAAAATGGATCAATTCCAAAATTATTTTATAACGTACACTTTCAAAAATCACTTTGAAATCATTTTAAAATTCCAAATTTGGTCCAATGATGCTACACACCAAATAGTCAATCACGACTACAACGATATCATATATCAATATGAAAATCCATCAAATATCAAAATATCTGAAATCAAATAAAAACCGTTGAGGAATCCAGTTGGATCCCTCCAACCTGTTTTCCTGCATCCACAAACATTAGCACAATACCAATTTCGCTCCAGTACGAAATTATCGCGGTATATGTTCTTATTAAATATTATCCGCTTAATAACGGCGTAATAGGGTCTCATCCGCTAAATAAATAAATGCGGGAAATCAATAACTCCAATATATACATATGCCAATATATATATATATATTGCTATTATATATAATACCAATTTCACTGTTTATGAAATATTCGCGGTATATGTTTTTAATAAATAACATCCGCTTACTAACGGCGTATAATGTCTATTTTAACAATCAATAGATATTAATCAACATTCAAACATGCATTCAAATATTTTAAATCTAACTATTTAAAATAAAAATCGAAACTGATTCGATTGAGTGAGAAGTTCTCACCTTGATTTTATTTTCCGTTTTAGCGATTTATTTCGAATAAAATTAAACGGACGTTTAATTTTACCCAAAATTCTCACTAACTCCAAACGACTCCAATCCAAATCCATCGCGTAGTGCTCGTCCATATGATTCCAACGCAACTGGTTTCGCGCGTTTTCGACCTCGTATGAAAAAGTTATGAATATTTGAAGTTTACACGTATTTAAATAAACTAATTTCAACAATAACTTGAATATTTTAAACCCACACAACATCATAGCCATGAGATCCAACCCCTTTGCATCCTGGCCGTTCTTTCCCTTTCTTCCTCTTCAGTATGCGTGCGTCCCCCCCCCCCCTTCTCAATAGCCGAACCCAATTACATAACTAGGGTTTAATAGTTCGGCCACCACGCTCGACTATACTCGATCACGTCACCACCATCGCGAAGCCCTCGACCAAAGCTATGCTCGGCCAGAAGCATATGGAGCTCGGCCACCTCCTCTTCATCAAAGTGTGTGCGCAAGTGCTTCTGAACGCAGGCCATTATCTCCCCCATCGTCGCTCCAAATCACATCTCCACCGTTGAACTTCAAGATCTCGATGCGCTCTACGACTTTCTAGTTGGAAGCTTCATCTAATTGCTGATGGATTGGAAGATCTAGAGGAGGAAATGAGATTGAATTCTGGCCGTGGGTTATGTGGGTGGCGGCTAGGGCAAATTAGAATTAGGGTTTATTTTTTTATCAAATTTATGAAGGGGTGGTCTATTTATAAAGAAAAATCGAACACTATTCATCCGGAAATTCCAAACTCCGATTTACGCGCCATAACCAGCGTTTCTAGGGTTTACCCCGCGTTCCGGACACAATGGAATAGGTTTCGGAAGCTAATTCGGACATCTGTGCGAGTTATGGCTGTAAACGTTCAATTTAAATTAAACCGATTTAAATCGATTTCTAGGCGTTTTAATTCGTACCGGACAAACGGTAAATCCAATTGACTTGAAATTTGAAACATTACAATAATATCACATTACAGATCCGATGAAACTGGTTTCGTCGAAATCCGAGACTTTTTGAAAAATGGCTATTTTCACTCGCCAAATTTAAATTAAAAATAAATCGATGCGTTTCGAGCTGCCACGATCAAACGATAACTCCGATTGACACCAAATTTGAAATCCGGTAATAACTAACTATTACGGATCCAACGGAACTGGTTTCATTCAATTCTGAGACTGTTCAAAAATTGACTATTTTCACTAGTCGATTTTAATATTAAAATATTCAATTTTCACAAATTAACTTTAAATTCGATTTTGAAAGTTCTAAAATATTTTTCTAACTTCAATATGATAAAATAAAATTTTACAAATCATTTTCAATCATATTTAACTCAATTTTCCATTATTTCCATAATTTAACATATTAAATTATCGATTTAATTATTCAATTAAATTCAATAATTCAAATAAAAATTTATTTGACTTATAAATTCACTTATTAATATTTAAAATTAATTAAATATTCATATTTTAATTTCTAAAAATTCTGGGTCGTTACAATCTTCCCCCCTTAAAAGAATTTCGTCCTCGAAATTAACTAGTAAGAAAAGTTATAGAATTTATTAATTTTCCATAATTCATAGTTAAATTTCTCACCATACTTTACTAAGTTTCAAATCATACTTAGTTATCTTTTCAAAAACAACTACTATTGTTTAACTTTCAACTCTAAAATCAAAGTTAAAGTTTTCAAAAAATTTCCAACTTTCTCAAATTTTTTCTAACGCCTTAAATTTTCGGAAAAATTCGCCATAGTCTCCTTTGCACGGCTCGATCCGAAAAAAAAATGACAGTATATATATCACAAATATACATCTCATCAAGTAATGAGGCATCCCGAAGGGAAAAAAGTGTAAAAGTACGATATTTAATCCGAGATATGTACCTTATATTTTATTAGCAAGCATATACGGCTAATATAGCGCAAAAGCGAGCTCCAAATGCGAAGCAAACGCGATCCGCACCTACTAATCACTCAACAAACAACATGAGAATCATGCATATAGATAATAGTATCAATATACAACATATAGCAACTGAAACAAAAGCAACAACTGCAAACATCAACCAACTATCATTCATATTCTCATTAATATTCAATGAATTGGTTTTTAATTTAATCACATTTGATTCATTAACAGTGGATGTTTTTTTACTAACATTCATTCTCAATTAGTTTATATTCACTAATTCAAGTTGGTTCACTTCCAATTCAAATTCAATTCAATTCAAATTTATTTACTTCTAATTTGAATTCAATTACTTTAGCTTCCAATTTTATTAAATCAATTTCATCAACACTTAATGAATTATATACAATCAACTAACAATCATATAACAATCAATGTTTATTAATTTCAACCAAATTCCTTTGCTTATCAATTGGTTTAATTAATTGATTTTTTTTCAATTATTCAACTTCTAATAACATTAGATTTTAATGAATTAACACTTATGTTCATTTTTTCATATCAACTTAAATTTACATTTAATTGATTAATATTCAATCCATTCATTCAATTTCTAAAGTTGAATTTCATTTATATAACTCAAGTTCACATCCACCACTTAACTTTATTAATTTACTTTGATACTAATATCAACTTCATTCAACATAATTTAAGTTATATTTCCATTTCTAAAGTAAATTTCCATTTAACTTTAAATTCATTTTCATTTACAACTCATATTCATAAATATATTCATTAGTTTCACTTCTTATATATATAAGTTTATTTCACAATTGTAAATCACTTTAATTATAATTCCATTCTTATAATTCTTTTTACTTATACAATTATTCTTTTATTTAGATTATTCAAACAACTAAACAATCAACTTATATACTTTAATAATTCTGAAAAATTATTCCTTTATATATCAAATATAATCAAGGTAAAATTATTTCATTTACCCAATTTTAAAACAATACTGTGTCGAATTGTTCTATTCAAGTGTTTAGAAACCCCTTCGATTCAGTTTCGAAGCTGCGCCGACGAAGGTTCATATACCACTCAACAAACCAATCATCACAATATAAAACAATTTTATATATTCACTATCAAATACGCTCTCATAGCTATTATTACACTCAACTCATTCTAGAGCACTACTGACTGTATCTCTAATGAATTATACCCAACAGAACCATGGTTGTCGCTTAACCATAAGCTCCGATACCAAATGTAACGTTTCGATTTTTCGTTGCCGAAAAACCGAATAGTTATGGGTTTTAAAAAGAATTTAAGAAAAGAAAAGGAAAGAAAAGAAGAGAGGGAAAAGAAAACAGAAGATAGAAAATTTTGAAATAGAAGAAAAAGAGAATAGAGAACATAGAAGGGGAAAGAAAAATAGAACATAATTTTAAAATAGAACGGAACAGAAAACAAGAACAACATTAGAATCTCACAATTCGCAGCGGAACAACATATAATAATAAATGAATAATCTTTAAACAAAGAACTATATCAGTTATTACATCACATCACATTATATTACATCATATCATCAGAGTGTACAACAACAACAAATAGTGCAGCGGAAAAAAAGAAATACTATATAAACTAGTAATATGCCATGCCATCCATCTTGCCTCCAGCAATTCCAGAATATCCAGAATATCCTGATAAACCTTACTCTTGACTGCCCGTGTGAAAATTGGTGGGCACCCAGAGTTTAGGAAGGAAAACAATAAACTCCAAGTCAGTCATGTGACTGGTGTGAGAACTCAAAACAGTTTATTTATCTTTAAAATCAAAATAGAGGAATATTTTTAAATTCAATTCGCAATGCTTTTAAAAATGAGACTACCATAAGGCCTCCCGCACACACACACAATGCAAACGCAGAATCGGAGGAGATTTCTCCTTATGATAGTAAAACATGCTTGATACGCATTTAAAAATAACATTTGATATTATTACTAGTGCATAGTGTAGAAGAAATTCATTTCGAAAGTAGAATATAAATCTTAGCCAACATAGACATTTCGAACTATGCCTACTATAGCTACCATCCAAACAGTGTTGCGACACCATAAGTGGATGATACGTTCTACAACTAAAACCGTACAAGTTTCGTATTGAGAATTGGATTTCCAACAAATGGTCAGGCCAAGAAACTTCCCATTGCCACATGAGAATGCCTCTGGAAAGACATCCCCGAGAACCAAACCGGAACTCTGCCAACACAAGTCCGGGTTACCCCTAACTGGGTAACTACTGACACGAGCACGCCATTCCCCGATCGTAAACGACCTTTCTCACGGGATCCCGAAAACCAACAACCACAAAGTAATAAATTCGTAGTAACCACATAGGTTAAATATCTGGGCTCCATACCATGATACCACCTCTATCCAGAAGGAAATGTACATACCCTAAAGGGTGCTACCCCTCATAACCTTGCCGCATCTTTCCTGTTTTGACCATTTCCGGGGTGTGAGGTTCGACGAAGTCACGTCCACAAAAACATACTTTATACAAAAGCCATGCTTTGGGTCAACAAATGATCAACACAATGATCACCAAGATAGACGATCAAATAAACGATCCTATCACAACAATCAACACAATGATCATTTACAGCAACACTCAGCATGTCACATTACCAAATTGGGAATATATCGCTGATAACTTCAACTATATAACCTCTGAGCTCGTACGTCTCAGAGAAGGGTGTTAAGCTAAAAGAATAAATTCTCCGCCACCAACAGAAATATATTTGAAAGAAATCGGTTTTATATCTCAACTTGTAATGTCAGACACACAATCCATACAAGTTTGTTCCGGGCTCGAACAAAACCGAAGGCACTTACAAAGAAGTCCTTGCAATCCGGATATTCACGATCCTGATCGGATTCACCATCACATATGGAGAACTCAATACCGTGGCTACTCGGTGCAGAGTAAATCGACAGGTCATCCTATCGCTCTCGCAAATACCGGGTCTTCAACACTGATCTTCAATGCAATTCACAACGACGTATCACATATTCGGAATGGGTTATACGACCCCATGGTCCTTTCCCGGTTAACCCGAATAGTGAGCGCTTATTTAAAAATAAGTGTAGCATTCACATTCAAACAAATCACATCTATTACCCATTCAAAGGGAAATATTGATAGTCGGTTATTGAACTATCACTGGATATGCACACATCACCAGTTTCCAAATAATTTTCCAAATTATTTATTTCACAAAAACCTTTACAAGATATATAATTTCAATACTTCAAAAATAAATCAATATTTATTTTTAGACAAATTCCACTTCCTTTATAAATTCCTTAGTGAATTTATAATTCCAAAATATCAATGAATATTCGATTTCAATTATTCATTTTCAATTTATCTTCAAAAAGATAAATTCTTAAGATATTCACTTTATATTGGAAAACATTTCCATACTTACTTATTTATAAGTAATTCACAAATTTTATTTATTTCCAACACTTAGAAAATATTCAATATACTTCAATCTAAATTAAGTATATATTTCATTCTTTAAGGAAATCATTCTCTTAAACATATTTATTTGGGCCAAAACGAATGTTGCGTAAAACATCGTTACAACAACCCAAAATCACTAGTATAGGGATTCGAAATTAAAATAGATATATAAACCCCAATACTATACAAAACATTTCCTTTCGGAAATCATTTACTATAACAACAGTGTTATAGTCCATTATTTCCTTCTATTTCTCGAAAACGTCTATTTCAACAATAAATGTTGAAGTCTATGGTTTCGAATCTCAACACATTTTAAAACATTGTTCGATCGTTTTAATTCTATTTAAAACATCCAAATCCAAAACAATTTCTTTAACGTGTTATTCACTATTCAAAAACGTGAATATACTTCATTAACAATTTCATCCTTTTATTCATTTTAATTCAAAGGATTATTCACTATTCAAAAATGTGAATATAACTCCATTTATAGGTTTCAACAATTTACTTATCAAAATAAGTCATTTGCGAATTTATAAAACAACGTTTATAAATTCCATTTCTATTTATTTCATAACTACTTCCTTTATAAATCTCCTTTATTAACCTATTCGATTTATAACTCAATTATAAACCAAAAGTTCACATTATAAGTTAAATGCTTATAAAACGATTATTTTACAAAATCGTTCTTTTTAAAGACTTTCCAATTTATAAATCTTATAACTTATAAGATCCATTTATTTAACCAATCTATTCTTCAAATAATTTCACCAAATTTATAAATCTTACTATTTATAAATTTCTTTTATAACTTCACAGTTTATAATTCTATAAATTTCATTCAATTATGAAATTCATTTCCACTTCATTCAAACACTTATAAAAACTCGTTTTATAATTTCAATATTTCAATTTATAAATATCCATTTATAAATCTCTTAATATAATTCAATTTATATTATTATTTTAAAACATCTTTAATCTCCTTTATAATTTCATCATTTCTCTTGATTTATAAAATAATCAAATTTTATAAATCCTATATTTTAAACTTTTGACAAAAATTCTAAAATATCTCGATTAAACTATTTTATAAACTCAATAGTATCATATTCTCAAAAATCATAATTTTTATAACATTAAAAATTATAACGTTTATTTATTTAAAATGGATCAATTCCAAAATTATTTTATAACGTACACTTTCAAAAATCACTTTGAAATCATTTTAAAATTCCAAATTTGGTCCAATGATGCTACACACCAAATAGTCAATCACGACTACAACGATATCATATATCAATATGAAAATCCATCAAATATCAAAATATCTGAAATCAAATAAAAACTGTTGAGGAATCCAGTTGGATCCCTCCAACCTGTTTTCCTGCATCCACAAACATTAGCACAATACCAATTTCGCTCCAGTACGAAATTATCGCGGTATATGTTCTTATTAAATATTATCCGCTTAATAACGGCGTAATAGGGTCTCATCCGCTAAACAAATAAATGCGGGAAATCAATAACTCCAATATATACATATGCCAATATATATATATTGCTATTATATATAATACCAATTTCACTGTTTATGAAATATTCGCGGTATATGTTTTTAATAAATAACATCCGCTTACTAACGGCGTATAATGTCTATTTTAACAATCAATAGATATTAATCAACATTCAAACATGCATTCAAATATTTTAAATCTAACTATTTAAAATAAAAATCGAAACTGATTCGATTGAGTGAGAAGTTCTCACCTTGATTTTATTTTCCGTTTTAGCGATTTATTTCGAATAAAATTAAACGGACGTTTAATTTTACCCAAAATTCTCACTAACTCCAAACGACTCCAATCCATCTCCATCGCGTAGTGCTCGTCCATACGATTCCAACGCAACTGGTTTCGCGCGTTTTTGACCTCGTATGAAAAAGTTATGAATATTTGAAGTTTACACGTATTTAAATAAACTAATTTCAACAATAACTTGAATATTTTAAACCCACACAACATCATAGCCATGAGATCCAACCCCTTTGCATCCTGGCCGTTCTTTCCCTTTCTTCCTCTTCAGTATGCGTGCGTCCCCCCCCCCCTTCTCAATAGCCGAACCCAATTACATAACTAGGGTTTAATAGTTCGGCCACCACGCTCGACTATACTCGATCACGTCACCGCCATCGCGAAGCCCTCGACCAAAGCTATGCTTAGCCAGAAGCATATGGAGCTCGGCCACCTCCTCTTCATCAAAGTGCGTGCGCAAGTGCTTCTGAACGCAGGCCATTATCTCCCCCATCGTCGCTCCAAATCACATCTCCACCGTTGAACTTCAAGATCTCGATGCGCTCTACGACTTTCTAGTTGGAAGCTTCATCTAATTGCTGATGGATTGGAAGATCTAGAGGAGGAAATGAGATTGAATTCTGGCCGTGGGTTATGTGGGTGGCGGCTAGGGCAAATTAGAATTAGGGTTTATTTTTTTTATCAAATTTATGAAGGGGTGGTCTATTTATAAAGAAAAATCGAACACTATTCATCCGGAAATTCCAAACTCCGATTTACGCGCCGTAACCAACGTTTCTAGGGTTTACCCCGCGTTCCGGACACAATGGAACAGGTTTCGGAAGCTAATTCGGACATCTGTGCGAGTTATGGCTGTAGACGTTCAATTTAAATTAAACCGATTTAAATCGATTTCTAGGCGTTTTAATTCGTACCGGACAAACGGTAAATCCAATTGACTTGAAATTTGAAACATTACAATAATATCACATTACGGATCCGATGAAACTGGTTTCGTCGAAATCCGAGACTTTTTGAAAAATGGCTATTTTCACTCGCCAAATTTAAATTAAAAATAAATCGATGCGTTTCGAGCTGTCACGATCAAACGATAACTCCGATTGACACGAAATTTGAAATCCGGTAATAACTAACTATTACGGATCCAACAGAACTGGTTTCGTTCAATTCTGAGACTGTTCAAAAATTGACTATTTTCACTAGTCGATTTTAATATTAAAATATTCAATTTTCACAAATTAACTTTAAATTCGATTTTGAAAGTTCTAAAATATTGTTCTAACTTCAATATGATAAAATAAAATTTTACAAATCATTTTCAATCATATTTAACTCAATTTTCCATTATTTCCATAATTTAACATATTAAATTATCGATTTAATTATTCAATTAAATTCAATAATTCAAATAAAAATTTATTTGACTTATAAATTCACTTATTAATATTTAAAATTAATTAAATATTTATATTTTAATTTCTAAAAATTCTGGGTCGTTACACCAATTGAGCCACTGCCCTCAACCCCTCACGCCTGCTCGGCCAGGCCTTCGAGCGATACTACATGATCGGCTCTCAGAAGTACGAGAGAGGGAAATCAATTGATAAAGAAAAATGATAAGATCTAGTCGCCATTTTTTTTTGTAAAAACAAGAGAACTCGGCTTCGATCTGATATTAACTGAGGAAAGAAAGGAAAAAGAAGTCGCGTGATTAAAGGAAGAAACAAGCGTATTTGAGAAGGAACTAAAGTTGTCTAGGTCAATACGCAGACAAATAGGTAAGTGTCCAAAATATTTCGATAAATATTTTAGCGCGTTCACATATCGTACGCTCCCCCAACAACTCCAAACACCACGAAAATTGAAATCCGGTAATAATGCAATCTTACGGATCCAGTGGAACTGGTTTCATCGAATTCCGAGACTATGCATCGGAAGGCTATTTTTGAATATCGATTTAAACGATAAAATTATTAAAATTAACACCTTTAAATTAAATTTCAACCATTCTATTATCTTCAGCGTCATCATTACAAATTTTATAAGCCTTTAAACTATTTTAAACAGGCTTAGAAATTTCAGATTCAACAATTTACCCAATTTCAATTATTAAATTCAATATTTAAACTATATAATTCATCGATTTAATTATCAAGTAAATATTGCTATCAGGAATTCAAGTTAAAATTAACTTTTAAATATTTGAAAATCAATTAATTATTCCAAATTTTAAATTGTTAAAATTTCTGGGTCATCACAGCGTTGATCGTTTCGAAGAGTCCAGGATCGGGATTAATTTCTCGAAAACCACTTCAATCCTGTTTGTACGTTTTCGTGAGGAAAACGAGTTCGGAGTCGAAGATGGAGAAGTGAAGTGCAAGGGCTAGTCGCTACTAATCCTGAGGATATTTCCAAAATGGATGTAGTAGGAGTAGTGCCTTCGGTTCCGTTCAAACCCGGGACGGACTTGTGTGGATGAATGCTTTTGGAATATCGTCAGATGGACGATGGGCATTCTAAGTGAAATGTTCTTAAAGGTAACGCTTAGCCTCAAGCCTCATCAACCGGGAATGACTGAAAATCAGGGGTTATGCAGCAAGGCTATGTGGGTAGCACCCATTAGGGTGAGGTCATCCCTGTCTAGATGTCCCTTTTTATTTCGGCTTAGTGGTGCGGTTGCTGATCCCAACCATAGAGTGATCTTACTCGGGATATCCAGTAAGGACAGTCTCGGTCTTGTGTTGCAGGGGATCAGGAGTGGTCCTCGGTACGGTGATCTAGGCCACGTACTGTGACATGTGGTATCCCAGTGCCTAGTCATTAGTTGGAAATCCATTCTCCCTACGAGCCTTTTACGAGTTTTGTTTGCATTACCCACGATTGTGGCTAGTAGCTGGAATTTAGTAAATGTAACAATTTCGGCTATATTAATAAGTATTTGTGTATAGACACTATTATAATATCAGAGGATTTTATAAGAAGTGTTTAAGCTATCATAAGGTAAAAACCCGACGTGTTTATTTATGGTGTGGTCTTATGAGATGCTTTTGTTTTCAAAAGGATTTTTGAAAACTTTAATGATCAATTTGGGTGTATTTTTATCAGCTGGTATTCTAGACTGACTCGGCTGTCATTTCATTATAATGCTCAGGTCAGACCGAGTATTATAGATTTCGGGATTGGATGCTATGGAGCTCAAGAGAGGAGCTGGAGACCGAGACATATTATCCGTACTTGTATATATTCGCTGCTGTTTATTGTTGATGCTGTCAGGCTGGTAATTATTGTTTGTTCGAGATATACTCTGATGATAAATTGTATAAAAAAGATATAGTTTTCATTTTGTGTAAAGATCTGTTATTGACTATTATATTTTGTTCCGCTGCGATTGTGAGATTCTGTTATTGTTTAGTTCCCTCTTTCTTCTGTCTTCTTTCTTTTTCCTCAACAATTTGTCTTTTCCGGCACTTTATCATCGGCATATTATGCTGTGGAGTATTTTGTGTCGATTTTCGAGGGTCTAGAAGGGTGGGTCATCACAATAATGCTTGGGTCAGACCTGGTATTTTCCCATAGCCTTTGCTGTTATGAAAATCATGGTGGGGGCTGAAGATTCACCTATCGTAGTATTTTATTTTCGGCTGTATTATATAGTGTATCTATCGGCATTTGTATGGTTAGGATTTTATAACTGTCCATTTGATAAGGTTTGTTTTTAACTTTGATATACTCTGTATGTTAGGAGCGACGGTTTCTACTGTCCTTATTATAGTTTATGCAGTCGATTCTGTTGTATGATTTGATTTTCTATGTTCTTTTATTGTTAATTACCCTAACAATCTGCCCTTTTGTCGATTGAATGCATGACATTTGAACATAGTGATGGTGTCGACTTTCGATGGTCAAAAAGGCCGATCGTTACACTTGCTGTCGTATGTATCAGCATTAGTGAGGATATGTTGTTGTAACTGTCATGGCTGATGATGGTACCTAGATTTTGTAACTCCAAATTTTTTGTATTAGAGTAACCCTTTGTACTATTCCTTTGTTATTACATATTATTATTCCGCTAGTGAGATTCTGATGTTGTGTTCTCTTCTTTCTTGTCTGTTTCTTTTTATTTTTTTATTTTGACCTTAACTTTTCATCTTTTCGACACTTGGGTGCTCGACATGTTAATACCGTGGATGTATTAGTGTCAACATTCGAGGGTCGAAAATGCGAATCGTTACAACCATACCATTGATTCAACATTATTTCTTTCCACAATAAATTTTGATTATTATCATTAAATTTCCGTACCATTCTCCTAGTAAAGATATATTTAAGTTATGTAAATTTATAATTCCTAACTATTCCTCATTTTTAGATTTGCAAACCATTTCCCATGAAATAAGACACTTAGAGCTATTATTTGGGTTATCCCTGCTCCATAAAACATACTCTTTAATTTTATCTATTTGACCACTTATCCACTTTGGAAAGAGATAAAACGATATTCAATATATATGGGATGCAAATAAAATTGAATTTATAAGAACCATCCTGCCTACCCTCAATAAATATTTACCGTTCCATTTGGGTAATCCTTTATTAATTTTATCTATTATAGTTAATCGATCATCATGTCTAAGTTCTTTTTAGTCTTATCAAAAATTCTAAATATTCCTTAGAAAATTTCATCATTCTATAATTCAGCGTACTATCAACTTGGTTTTATACCTTATCTATGTCGTTTTGTATTAATGCTTAACATTTATCAAAGTTAATCCTTTAACCGGAATGTAACTCAAAACTGTATAATAATGAACATAAGCACTATAATATGCTTAGGTAAAGGGGAAGTAAAAAGTAGTATCATTCCCAAATTGGAGAACAAAAAGGCTATTAACTTTGATTTGATTTCCTACACTGTCTAAAATTCTATTACTAATGACCAACTTGATAATCCTAGCAAAAACATTCGCTGCTAAATTAAACAAAAGATGTGAAAATGGGTTACTTTATCTAAGTCCACATTTCGATTGAATTTTATTTCCTAATGTACCTTTAACCATAATACTTGAGTTTCCAGTTTTAGGTAAAGACATAATTCAACCCACTCAACTAGCACTGAAATCCCTAGCTAATAGTGAATCCTTAAGGTATTCCCAACTCGAATAAAAAACTTTTGCAAAATCAAGTTTTAAAAGAGCATAAGTGGTAATATTTTTACAACAGTAATCAATAAATTCTTGAACCATAACTACCCGACCTATAATATTTCTACCTTAATAAAAGAACTTTGGGTATTATCTATTAGTTCATTCATTTTTATATTCAACCTATTAGTTAAAACCTTAGAAATAATTTTAAAAGAACGATTTAATTATGAAATTGATGTAAAGTTCTTCAACTCATTAGCTCCCACTTTCTTCTATAGTAAAATTACGTGGGTGAAATTAAACCTATCTAATTGCATGTAATGAGCCATCGTAAAATTCATTTAACATTTTAATTATATCATATTTTACAACATTCCAAAAACTTTCATAAAATAAAATAAGAAACCATCCGGACCCAGTGATTTATCATTGGGCATATTCTATATAGCCCTCTAAATCTCTTCTTTCGTAAATGGAATATCCAATCCACCTAAATTAATCTTAGTGTCATCAGTATACAAGTCCTCCCATGTAGCCATAATTCTATGTCCTTTCTTAGTTCTAAAAATATCTTTATAATACTTAGTAAACTCGTTAAATTCTTTTTGATCAAAAATCTCAACACTGTTAATTAAACTAGAATTAATGGTATTACTACATTTCCTACCATTGGCTAATTTACGGAAAAATTTAGTATTCATATCTCCCTCATCCATCTATTGAACTCTAGATCCTTGTTTCTACATCACTACCTCTTTCACAATAATCTTATTTAATTCTTTTTTTAAATACGAAAGCACGTTTTTTTGAAATATTTAACTTACTAGATTCTTCAATTTTATTCAAATTTAAAATCTCATTTAGTAATTTATCCTTTTGGATTCTAGTGTTTCAAAAACATCTTTTCTCCTTTTCTTAAGAAATATTCTTAAATCTCTATGCATGCTTACAAATGCTTAAGCTATATTTTTTGAAAATCTACAGTTATGATCATAGAAAACCATTTATTTACGATTAGATCTTTATATTTTTAACAACCATATTTTTTCAAATCTACAAATTTTATTCCCAATGTTTTGGTTAGTAAAGGATAAAATAATTGGACAGTGATCCAAGTAAATATACAAGAGTCCAACAACCATATAAACAGGGAATTTGTCTTCTACTTTGTCATCGATAAATAATCTATCTAAAAGTGTCATCGATGGGTCTTCTCCACTATTCGACCAAGTAAACCGTCTATTGCTTAATTTTAACTCTATATGTTGCAATCAACAATAATTGATCAAACTTCTTTATAGCAATAAAATCACCTTCCCTAAGGGATCATTCTCATAAAAATCTAGTGAAATTGAAATCTCCATCCACCATCCATGGACCTGGAGCGAGTAATCTAAACTAGAGATACTCACTCCAGAGAACCATATGATTTATCTTAGTGTCTGGTCTATAAACATTAGTTCCATCATTAAATATAAATGCATTGAATGAACTTTAACAATAGATTGTAAAAGTTGAACACAATGTTTTTCCCATCCCACCTTTAATACCCCCTGAGCTACCCCTAGTTAGGAAGTAAACCCAAATAACTAAAATAGAGACCCTCTAGACTGTTATAAAAGCAAAAATTAGGATGTTCTATTCCTTTTTTTTTGTAATATTGTAATATCTATATTATTATCTTTGAAGAAAGACTTGATTTTACTATAATGAATTAAATAATGTTAACCCCTGACATTCCAACTAACGTATCTCATAATCCAAGAGATCCAGCCAGCTCTAATTCCCTATTCATAATATACTCAGTGACTATCTGAATATCATTAAAAACAAAGCCTGAACTCCTAGCTAAATACTGCATATCACTAGTAAATAAACTGCTCAAAGCTAAAGGACTATATGTACTACCCAAAAGAAAATCATACCCTAGCAAGATTCATCGAAAGCTCTAGTGGCCGCTCTATGGAGATCGAGCACTCCTTCTCTACCTAGGTCCAACCTCTCTATTCATAGTAGAACTAGCCTCTCTACGCCCTGTAGAACCAACGTCTATCATCCTTACGTCACCATCACCTCTTTTTGCATGAAATCAGGATCTCCAAGCATTATATTTTGCTTGCCATGCACTATAATCAAATCACCATATGACAAATTTGAAATAACTTCATCACTGTCACCTTTTTACTATAAAAAGGACTAACTACCTCATGGTTTTGCAATGCCAATGCACCCAAACTTTCAAATTCTAAACTACTTGAAGAAAATATAGATATTTTTTTCTGAAAAGATGTAGCCCTCTTGTATAAACATCAGCACATCTTGCGCTTATATCAACAGTATATCTTATGCTTGCATTTTTGCACATATCAGTCTTAGTAATATTTAGAAGAACTTCAGGAACTTTTCAAAGTCACATTGCAACAAAATTTTCTTTGTTAATACCCTAAATATTGATTTTGATGAATAACCATACAAATACTACTAACATATCTTCAAATTATTGCATTACTTTCAAATATATTCTGGAGACAGTTACAAAGATAAAGAAGAACTAAGTGGAAGAAAATGAATTATATATAAAGATTAATCAGAGCAAGGAGTAGAACAAAATCGATTAAAGAAGAATGAAACACAAAGAAAAATTTCGGATGTTATTTACTTTACTACTTATTCTGTGATTATTTGTTTCTATTTGCAATTTGAGTAGATAGAGTTTTTAATTCATAAGTAAGTTTCAGATAGTAGAAATACATACTTTACCCCATAAAGTTTATAAATAGCCGTAAGATCTATTCCGATTGTGTTATAGACAACCCTTTTTCCCACATTTGGTATCAAAACAGCCGGTTTTCAAAAATTCATAACTTGATGTTCAAAAGTATAAAAGGCTAATAACACTAGCAATAATTTCTTTAATACTTTTGTAGAAGGACAATCTACTACTGGAACCCTACTATTTAATGGTAGTAATTATGCTTATTAGGCCTATAACATGAAAATTGATTTGCAATCTAATGGTTTAGATACTTGGAACACTATCCAAACTAAGTACACTGAGCCCCAAGTGAATTATGCACAATGGACCGTCGATCAAAAGACACAAGCACCTAATAATTCAAAGGCTATGAATATTTTATTCAGCATCATGGTAAAAATAAAGGTAATAGAGTATCTATTAGTAAAAGTGCATATGAAAGTTGAAGAACACTACAAGTCATGCATGAAGGCGGTAGCAAAGTCAAATAGACAAAGATATCCATGTTAACTAATAAATTTCTACTATTTAGACTGAACCAAAATGAATCCATTTTTGATATCTATTCTAGATTTCAGGATATATTACATGCACTAATGTATTGGAAAAGAATGTTATTGAAGAGGACCAAGTCAAAAAGATCTTGAATTCACTTTCTAGTAAATAAGATCAGAAGACACTTGTAATCGAAGAAACCAGTGATATTAGTCCTATGAAAATAAAAGATTTAATTAGGCATCTAATGTCCTATGAAGTACTGTTGCATGTTGGAAAAGAGAATCAAGCAAACGAGAAGAAATTTCCAACACTTACTTCTATAAATGACAATCATGAACCAGATAATGATGATGAGGGAATCGATTTCACGGCCTTCAAGAAATTCTTGAAATATATGAAAATGAACAAACTTCGAAAACTAACAATTATAATTGCAAAAATGGAAATGTTATGAAGTATTTCGTATATGATCACACCGTTCATTTGAAAAGAGATTATCCAAACCTAAAGAAATCAAAGTACCTTTCAAAAACTTTCAATAAGAAGAGGAAATAGGCTTTCAATGCAACATGGGATGATCCAGATACATCAACAAGTGACAGTGATTCAGAAATTGAAAATGACAACATGTGCTTCAAGGCAAATAATGACCAGGAATGGAATTTTAATGAAGAAATTGTTATTTTTTAATATTATATATAAATATAAGGGACATAAAATGCTTAGGAATGAGTTAAGATTAGTTTAGCGGAGATTGGTAGATTAAAAATGTTTAAAGAAATGTTAGTCTATGAAAAATAATTCCAAAAGATAAAATTGAAAGACTTAATAATGAAAAGGATTTAAAACTTGAATGTTTTGTAAAAACAAAATGTGAAAATGAATTCTTAAAATCGAAAAATCTTTCACTAAATTCAAAAATCACCGATTTATATAACAAAATAACATCTTTGGACAAAGTTATTCTTAATTGTAATAAGGATATTAATAAAATAAAAACTGATGTTGATAAATTTAACAAAGGGAAGGATAATCTGGAAAATATATTATCTACATCTAAATGCATTAACAATATCATGGACTTGGATACACCCCTAAGCCCAAAATAAAAAAATAGTTCTCAAGGTACTAAATTTGTTAAGGCTACCAAGTTCAAACCAAAAACTGGGAAATTAAATTTAAAACCCCCAAATAAGTTCATTAACTTATGGGTTCCTAAAAGATTAGACAATAATGAGAAAGAAAATTATATTTATAATTTTATTAATAAAGTTCATTTATCTAATGATTCTATTTTAAAAGGGCATTCAAAATTTTCATGGGTTTGGCTTTCCCAAACTTAACCCTGTGGACCTTAAAATAAAATAAGGCATCAGTGCATATGTTTTATATTTTTCAAGTATCGAATGATGGATACCGGATAGAAGATGTTCAATGCATGTGACAAGAAATTCAAAGAAACTGAGCATTATTGTATACAAAGATGGTGAGATTGTGAACTTTGAATATAATCCAAAAGGTTAGGTTATTGGCATCAGCAACATTGGCACTCTAAAAATTCTTTTAAATCTTTTACTTGAGAAATTTATTTCATGTTTTATATTGATTTTGATTCCCCTTATAAGTTCTATATATATATATATATATATGTATGTATGTATGTATGTATGTATGTATGTATGTATGTATGTACACACATACAAACTCTACACTAATTATCTAGTTGTGCTATTTTTGTTGATGACAAAGGGGGAGAAAATGTATAAATATGCTAGGCAAAACGATAGGCGAGTATATAGAGTTAGGGTGTCAAATATAAAGATATTATATTTTATCTCTCAAATATTTATATTGTTGTCATCATCAAAAAGGGATAGATTGTTAATACCTTAGGTATTGATTTTGATGAACAACCATATAAATATTACTATTAGCGTATATCCGAGTTATGCAGTACTTTCAAATATATTATAAGATGTTTTATAAAGATAAAAAAGAACTAATTAAAAGCAAATGAATATATACATGAAGCTTAATCAGAGAAAATAAAAGAATAAAACCGATTGAAGAAGAATGAAATGCAAATGTTGTAATGATAGAGGTATTTGAAGTGATGAGTAGTTGTTTGAATCATATAATCATTATTAAATAACCCATGGCAATTATATTTGAAGATCATCTAGCATCGATCTCATATGAAGAGCTTTGAAATTTGAAAATCAATACATGCATGTTGGCATAACCTTTCCAAGCATGTTGACATTTCAGATATATGCCGATATATGCTTGCCATGTATGTTGACATACTGATCGGTTTTTTAGTTTTTTAAAATTCAAATAAAGGTATTTTCCCTCCACCTCTTTTCTAATAGACATGTTTCTTCAACCACTATATTGGCTATGAAAAATGAAATTTTACATACAATATTCTCATTCTCTCTTACTATTTCATTTCCATACTTTTGTGAGAAAGATCCATTGCATATTCATCCACTCTCTTTGCAAGTCTGCACTCTTTCACTCTAATTCTTCAAGAATTTCCAAACCATAAAAAAAGAATTTATCTTGAATTTATATCATTTTCTTTCCGATTTTATCTTATTCCTCAAATAGTTCAAAAATATATCGCTATTGGAGGTCTATAGGATCATTATACCGAGTGTGTGAGAATCTGTATTAAAGATACAACTACTTACCATGTTTTACTGTTGATTGTAAAGAGAAGGTGTTCTTGTAGCCTAAGAGGGTACATCTTGTAGCTTGCGAAATCAATATTGCATAGGTGTTCTTGCACCAATGGAAAGCGAGTGGTGATAGTCAAATTCTGTATGATGTAGTGCGAGACTGAATGTAGGATTGATCAATCCAAATCTGGTATTTACTTTACTGCATCTTACTACACTATTTGCATAATTTATGATTATTGGTTTCAATTTGCAATTTGAGTAGATAGAATTTTAAATTCATAATCAAGTTTTAAATACTTGAAATGCATATTTTACCCCCTCTAGTGCATAAATAGCCTGAAGATCCATTCCGTATTTTGTTATAGACAACCCTTTTTCCCGCATTTTTTTATAATTCATGCAATGGGACCCTTTCATTAACTAAACCCAACCTAAAATTATCAGAACTTTCACGTGCGTCCTTCGTATTTAATACAACAACAATATGAACCACATTTTATTCAACCCCACTCTTCACTTAAACCGCAATATTTCAACGTAGCCCCATTAACATTGTTCCCATTGTCAAACATACTACTGTTAGAACCAAATTTCATTACCGTAGGGTCGTATAGCATAGCATAATAGATTTTTGTATTGGAATATTTAGTAAAATTAAATTAAGTATCTACTTAGTAAAACATATTTAAAATATGAATTTTAGTAAACTCTTTTGATATATTTATATAGACAACATTTCCGAAAAATAAATAAAAGAAAAAAATTGAAGATCCAAACATAAATTCCAATGGTTATTTATATATCTATGAGATATGTTCACCACGTGTACCCTATGATAAATCATCATATTCATTATTGTTATAATGTTTGTATTGTGAATACAAACATAATATAAAATTAAATAAAATAAAAGATAACATACATCAAAATTAAATAATAGAAAATAAACATAAAAAATTGAATATATCTTGTATAAAATGTTTATTCATGTTAATACCAAATAAGATCTTATGCAAAATAATAAAAGAATTTATTTTTATTTCCCCTTTTTACCTCACTACAATTACATCTGATCCAATTGGTATTAGAGGATGCAGTGTGTTCGCATGAATAATTAACCAAGACATTGGGTAGTCTTTGAAAAACCAATTTGATGTGAGTATCTAAGGAAAGGGTGTTTAATTAAGGTGAAGGTTACTTTAATTAAGGAACGTACCCGTAACAACCCGATATTTTCAGTTATTCGTATACACACATGCCGGATTTGAATTGCTTAAAATACCGCATTGTAAATAAATTTGGAGCAAATGAAAACAGTTATAGAATCACAGACACAGAAATATCAGAATAACTCGCAGCGGAAATTAAAATACAATAGTAGTTCATGAAGCTACTATAACAAAATCTCAAAACAAAATACATAATATCAGTCTGAAAACATATACAATAGAGATCCCAAATACATTGAAGTTTATAAATACCAGACCTGAAATAGAATAACTGAAACTGAAAGGGAATAGATAACTAGACAAGCAGAATCTCCAGTGGTTCCTAGCTCCAGAAAGAAATCCAAAGCTAAGCCGTAAATACTCAGGCTGACCCGAGCGTAAAGCAAAATACAAAACACTCGAGTCAGGACATACATATATTTATATAATGTAAATCAACTCGAGTGAACTGTGGTAGCAATACACAATAACTTAAAGGATGCTTGGGATCGCCCATCCTCTAAGGATACTTTAAACCATAAATTAAATACATCCCGCAGTTAAAATTCAAAAATGGTACATTTTGAAATCAAATATCATTTCAAATTAAATATCATTCAAAATCCATTTCAAAATATCATATTCCCAAACCACATTCATTTTATTTAAAATACCATTTCAACACACATTTCAAAATAGTTTATATTTCAAAACAATTTACTTCATTTTAAATCATTAAAATGAAGTTATTTTACTTAATAATTAAATTATTAAATTTTCAAAATTTAAATCTTTCAAAGTTCATTTATTCACTTAAATTTATTAAAACAATGAAAATTCAACTTTCACAGCATTTAGAAAATGCTACGGAAAGTTATGTTTAAAACAATTCAATTAGCAAAAGACAGCATTTAAAATGCTATAACAGGTTTTAGATTTCAAATAATATTTTAGTTAAATTCAGAAACTACAACACCTACAAACTGTTTAATAGCCCTTAGTTTATTTTTGCCATTTAGTTCATTTATATCAATTACAGCATTTACATAATGCCGTAATGTCTTTAACTTCAGAAATGATAGCATTTCAGGAATGTTGTCAATTTAAATTGCAAACTTTCACTACAATTTCATAAAAAATTAAAATTTATTTAAATCCATTTTTACTTATAAAAACCATATTTTCTCACTTTAAAAACTATCATTTAAATATCTCTTAATTTATGATTCTACAAAGTGAAATTTTCACAAATAATTATCAAATCTTTAATAATTCACTTATAAAATAAACATAAAATTTTATAACATTTCATTTACTTAACATTTTAATTAAGTTTACTAATTCATAATTTTATTTAAATTCCATTTTATTTTCTTAACTTAACTTTTATTTTTAAAACACTTTCACATTTCCAAGTTAAGTTATACTTCAAATTTCAACTTTTAAACATTTATTTATTTAACTATTTTTAATTTATATAAAATCAATAACACTTTATAAAATCCACTTTAAATTTAAATTAAAATCAAATTATCATATTTTCTTACTTAACTTAAACATTATTTAAAAACAAAATCATAAATTCCAAATTTTACTTATATCTCCAATTCCGCTTTACCATTTATTTATTTCACTTATTTAACTTATATAAAATCATTTTTTTATTTAAATTTAAACCAAGATATCATAATATTTTAAAAAATTTAGAAAAATTATTGTAACCACGGTCTGTATATAATTTTTCTAACCTAAGTCGAATGTTACGGAAATATATCATTTCAATCCGTAATTTACAAAGGAAAAATCCGGGTTCTATCATTTCTAACCCGTAATCCCAAGTTAAATGAAATGAATAAAATAAAAACCATTCAGGCTTATCATTTCGGCCCATAATTATTTTTTCCTATTCTAAAGTCCGTTCGGGTATATATCATTTCAACCCATAGTGATTCTATTCTACAAAGAACTTGCAGTGTGATAAACTGATATAAATAAAAGAATAACATTATATAACAATAACAGGTGATATAATAGGTGTATAAACAGGGGTGAACAACATATAAATAATATCACAGGCAGTTATAACATAATAATATGAACTACAGATTCATAGGATGTCAATTTACTACTTATAAAAGTATGGAATGTCTGGTGAGAAATACTCATCTGTTTAAGCTGGAGATGGCAAACAACTACACCCAACAGAGATCCATAGAAGCACGAGAGCACGATAATGATTTGAGTGTGAGA
This sequence comes from Allium cepa, assembly GCA_030765085.1. Lineage (NCBI taxonomy): Eukaryota > Viridiplantae > Streptophyta > Magnoliopsida > Asparagales > Amaryllidaceae > Allium > Allium cepa. The sequence continues at coordinate 207,421,616 of CM060941.1, read as the reverse complement.
GAGACAAGACTAAATGTCTTGAATACACGAGACAAAACAATTCAAATATACATTAGTAAACACTACACATACTTTTAAAAAACTTATAAATTCAAGCACAAAACAAATCCAAAACAATTGCACTTGCCTTCCTCCAGCCTAGGCTCACCATGGCTGGAAAATACATGAAAAAAGATTGCTCTAAGGTGTGGTTGTGGACCTATAGGGGCCGGCCTATCCTAGAGAAAGTGGTGCAAAGGTTTTTGAGGCAAGAGGCTAATGTTCAAAGGCAAAATCAATGGTTACTATGCAACTTTGGGCTCGGCCAAGGCTATGGAGGGCACGACCACTTCAGGAATGGTCAGGTGAAGATGTGAAGAGGTGTGTTTGGTTGAGATCAGGCCAGTGGTGGTGGTGCTTGGTCAGCCTAGGTGGTTGAGAGAGGTGGTGCTAGACCTAAGTGCTAGGCTTGTACAAAAAGTGGAGTTTTGTTGGATTTTGGTGATGGATCAATCAACTAGGAGGCATGGCTTGGGGTTTGGCCAGTGAGGAGGTGGTGATGGAGGTGTACTCAGGTGATGGTGGAGGCGGCAGGTCATGGTGATGGAGGTGGCTGAACCTATGATGAGAAAGAGCAAGTGCAAAATCATTATCAAAGAAGCATAAAAGTAAAACAAAAGAGAAGAAAAGAAATTTACCCATACTTTTTCTCAAGGCTATGGCCGAAATTTTTTCGTTCAGGAATGAGAAAAGAAAGTAGGTGAAATGGAAATAGAGTATGTGGCTGAAGGAAGTGAGAAATTATGGCTAATTGATGAAAAGTTATGTTAAATGTGAAAAGGTGGAAGATAAAGAGCCATAGGAAAATCGAAAGTCATAACCTTTTCAAATTAACTTTTGATTTCTTTATATAAGTTTAAATTACTGAAAATAATTATAATTTCAGTTCGAATTCGAAAATGCAACAAAAATTTAAAATATAAATAAGTAACTATTAATTATATAAGATAAAAATAAGAAAATAGCACAAACATGAAAACTAGTCTAGAAAATTTGAAAATAAACAGAATAAACTTTGGAAAATTTATATGGACTTGGAAAATATTTAAAAATAAAGATAATAACATAAAATAAAAATTCATTCACAAAAATAAATAAATAAATTTTAATTAAATATAATTTAAATGAAGAAAATAACAGAAAAATAGAAACTAGCCTTTAAAAATAGGAAATAAATGCAGTAAATTTTGGAAAAATTATAACATCACTTTAAATATTTTAAAATAAAATATATATCTAACATGTCACATAACACATATAGAACATGATTTGAGAAATAAAAATATTATTTATATAGATAATTTTATTAAATAAATCAATTTACACCCTATATTGTAAAAAGCATAACTTTCAAAATATAAATCGGATTTCAATGAAACGAAAAGCAGTATTCTTGAAATTTAATATATTTCATAATAAAAGATAAAATTAAAAAATTCAAATATTTAAATTTTAAATTTAAAAGTCAAAGTTTGACCAAATTGACTAAAATCTATATTTTCTGGAAATATTTTATTTATTTGGGGTTGGAATTATAATTCACACAAAAATAAAATTTATATTTAAAATAACAAAATTTAATCATTTTAATAAATATAATATAATTTTTAAATCAGGAGTTTCAATTTAAATAATTAAAATAAACAATTAAAATAATCACAAAATACTGGGTTGTTACACTCTACCCCTCTCAAATCTTTTCGTCCTCGAAAAGAACGAACAAGGAAATAAGAAAAAACAAGATAGACAAACAAATAGTACCTGGAATAAAAAACTCCGGACTCGAAGCACGAATGCTCTCCTCCGTCTCCCAAGTACAATCACGGTCATCCGTACTTCACAGTACTTTGATCAGACTAATAGATTTCCTTCTTGGCTGCTTCGTAGCTTTGTCGGCAATACGAATTGGCTTCCTCTCGACAGTCAGATTAGGCTAAATATCCAGCTATCAAAAGCAGAAGGCTGAACCAAAAAGAGATGGGTCAAGAATATACTAAAGGAGATGTGAGACATGGAATACATCATCCACTCTAGACAGCTTCTCGGAAAATCCAATCGATAAGCCAAAGAACCAACTCTTTCCACAAATGCGAAAAGGACCCTCGAAAAGAAAGAAGAAGATAGGAATAGCTAGAAGGAAAAATAGGTTGGAACACAAGGATGGACCGTTATTTTAAAACCATATAAATTTCAATTTAAAATTTTATATTTACAACATTTTATAATTTGATAAATAGTCATTTGATTCAAAATCGATAGTTCAAAGTAAACAATATTAAAACATTTTACATAAATGATCAAAATATCCTTTATACAATACTTTACCAAAATACTTTTATAACTCGATGTCTTAACAAGTTTACTTTCGTTCCTGCAGACTCTAGTTATGCGTTGATCAGGCGCAAATCTAGAATTCTTCAGGTACTTAATAGACTTGTTTCAGCACCCAGTAAAAATACTGGAATTTTAAAAAAAAAACAGATATGGAAAGTACAATCCAAACAAATCAACCAAACCAAAATAGTTGTCTAACCATAGATCGCAGATACACAATGGTTATGCCTGGATCCCTCAGAAAACAATCCGTATCCGTAAGCTTTCTCAGCCCTGCGAGTTACGCCATGATGACTAGTAGAGTGCATGATACACAATGGTTACGCCTAGATCCCCGAGGAAACAATCTGTACCCCTAGGCCGTCTCAGCGAGGCAGTTTCGCTACTAATACGTCCTACTTAGAGTGCAGGATGCACAATGGTTACGCCTGGATCCCCTAGGAAACAATCCGTACCCCTAGGCCAGCTCAGCCAGGCAGTTGCACTATGCAGTCGCGCTTGTAAGACCACAGTGATCGCCGTGGAATTCGATGGACACTCGAGTATCATATCCGAAAAACCCAAATCAAAGAGAAAATAATATCGATAGAATGAATCCACAGTGTGGCCACAAATCGGATATCAAGCAGAAGGCACTTTCCATATCTTTACTTCGAAAATATGTATCGTATAGTACCTTTCAAAATCACTTTCAAATATCATACTTATATAAAGTACAGTATATATAAGATTCCATTTCAAATCAAATACTTCCCAAAATCAATAGCATATCAAATCACACTTATATAGACTTCGTTTATACATGATTTCAATTTACAAATTGAGCACCCTTTCAAATAAACAGTTTCAAATCACTTCATACTTATACAAATCAATTTCATACTTATACAAATCAATTTTATATAAGTTCAATAACTCCCAAATCAAAGTATTTAAATGAAAAAAGTTCTCAATTTCAATTCCTTTTCTATAACAATTCAGTTTCAAAATCATATATGATTTCGCCAAATCATCTCTTCCAAATTACATATATTCGGTTTACAAAGTTTCCAAAATAATAAGTTAGAAAAATAATCCAAATTTCCAAATCAACAAAAATTTAGGTCAAACAAATTCATTCCATTTCAAACATATATTCACTTTCAAAAATCATAATACTTTCAAAGTTATAAATCTTTCGAAACTAAAATACTTGAAATCATTACACTTTGAAAATCATACATTTGAAATCATAAAACATTCCTTTAATTCTTTACATTTCACAAATTTATTCAATTATACCCAAATCTAAAATTTCCAATTTTAATTCAATTCAAACCATCAGTTTCAATTCAATTTAGTTTTCCAACAAAACCATTTCAAATATTATCAAATTTCAAATAAAGATTTTATTCACAAAATAAACTATTCAGTCTTTAATATATTTCAAAGCTTAAATACCATATTCCAAAACTAAATTTTAAAACTTCCATATATCTCAAACTTTACTTCATTATTGCTTAGTTTTTGAAATATTCATTGCATAAATCCACCATTTTTAAATAAACTCAAATTACAAGTAAACCAAAAATCCTTTCATGAAAATATAAACTTCAAATATTCATTTATCAACATCAAATATGATTTCGAATTCACATTCTTTATCAAATACCCTATACCATTCAAAATTACTTAGCTTTGAAAAGTTAACCTTGATTTGGAAGTGCTCGAACCTTCAAAACAGTCGAAGAAATCATATTTTCAATCCAAGAGTTGGAAATCACCAACAAATCAGTAAATCAATTCTAAAAGATAGGGTTATACCAAAACAAATCTGAAACTCGAGGACTGAACACTGGCTTACTTTAAATCATTTCAAAGATATGTGTGTGTGTGTGTTTAGAAAATCAAATCATACTTCAAAATCTGAAATCAAAATTTGGTTTCACAAAATCCCTCGCGAGCAGTGCTACTAGAGTGGCCTCTCCCCCGCTCAGAAATTTGAAAATCAATGTCGATGATGCATGCATTCGTCACCAAAATTATTTTCCAGCGATTATAAGTGGGTTTTGGACTTTTATTTTCTTGAAACTTCTTCGAAATCATTGGAATTCATTCGAATACATTTTAAACGTTTCTTATTAAGAAAAATATCTTTAAATCATATTATTATTATTATATATTTTCCAAAATCTTAAAACCGATTTCAAAACACCGGAGTTCGAATCCTCGAAATTCAACATTCACAACTTTTCGGTTATATATCATTTTATATAAGTCAAATTCGTATAAATTTTCAAAATTTCAAATCCTTTCAAAGTTTCAAATTTCCAGTTTCAAAAGATATAAAAATCCTTATTGAAAGCATTTCACTTTTATATATAATAGAGTCATCCTTATCAAAATAATAATTTTTATGTATGCACAATTTCAAAATTCAACCAAACACAAATTTCCAAAGGATGATTCAAGGATGAATTTCCAACAAACAGATATTCAATTTAGAGGAATTCTAATCAAATAGAATTTTGGTTCGAAGATAAGCTCGAACAAAGATGAGATAATTTTATTACCAAATAGAAGATGGATAATCCCATATAAGTCGCGGGCGACCTTAACCGGTCAACTGTGACTTCAGGAATATAATAAATTCAATAATCTAAGGCAAATCGACATTCGATCATTAGAGATAGAATCCGGGTAGAGCAAGAGATAGATAGCATCATAAACCGAGGATATAGAAATCTCTTGTTAATTAACGCCAATTGTAAAGGAGTTTTACCTCTTTACAAATCATTCAAAGATTGGCGGAATCACCGGTCTTAAGTGAGGCCATTCCAAAGTGGAGTTATGGAATGCTCCAAAATCAAAATGGATAAAATAAGGAAGGCAAGACTGGATTTTAAAACAATTGGAAGTGTTTCAAAGTTCAAGGAATCCAAACCGATAAGAATCTTAACCAAAAGATTTACATCGAGGTGGATATAAAAGGAATGAAGTTTAGAAAATCTTGATTTCAAAAATAAGAAAATTTTTATACCAAAATAATCTTTGAAAATCTTTAAAAATCATTTGGAAATAATTTTATACTTCGAAAATACGTTCTCTCACAAAGAAAGGATTCTGAGATTGATTTCACTCATTCTAGGGTATTTCTGCCCTATCTCTAATGAGTTTTTGCTCTGCATGCTAAGGTGTGCCTAAAACCAAAGCTCTGATACCACTTGTAACAACCTGATATTTTCAACCATTCGCACTACACATGCCGGACTTGAATTGCTCAAAATACCGCATTGTAAATTAATTAGGAGCAAATAAAAACAATTACAGAATCACAGACACAGAAATATCAGAATAACTCGCAGCGGAAATTAAAATACCATAGTAGTTCATGAAGCTACTATAACAAAATCTCAAAACAAAATACATAATATCAGTCTGAAAACATATATAATAGAGATCCCAAATACATAGAAGTTTATAAATACCATAGCTGAAATAGAACAACTGAAACTGAAAGGGAATAGATAACTAGACAGGCAGAATCTCCAGCGATTCCTAGCTCCAGAAAGAAATCCAAAGCTAAGTTGTAAATAATAAGGCTGACCCGAGCGTAAAGTAAAACACAAAACACTCGAGTCAGGACATATATACTTATATAATGTAAATCAACTCAAGTGAATTGTAGTAGTAATACACAATAACTTAAAAGATGCTTGGGGTCGCCCTTCCTCTAAGGATCCTTTAAACCATAAATTAAATACATCCCGTAGTTAAAATTCAAAAATTGTATTTTATATTTTGAAATCAAATATCATTTCAAAATTAAATATCATTCAAAATCCTTTTCAAAGTATCAAAATATCATATTTCCCAAACCACATTCATTTTATTTAAAATACCATTTCAACACACATTTCAAAATAGTTTATATTTCAAAACAATTTACTTCATTTTAAATCATTAAAATGAACTTATTTTACTTAATAATTAAATTATTAAATTTTCAAAATTTAAATCTTTCAAAGTTCATTTATTCACTTAAATTTATTAAAATAATGAAAATCCAACTTTCGCAGCATTTAAAAAATGCTACGGAAAGTTATATTTAAAACAATTCAATTAGCAAAAGACGGCATTTAAAATGCTGTAATAGATTTTAGATTTCAAATAATATTTTAGTTGAATTCAGCAACTACAACACCTACAAACTATGTAATAGCCCTTAGATCATTTTAGCCATTTAGTTCATTTATATAATTACAGCATTTACATAATGCCGTAATATCTTTAACTTTAGAAATGATAGCATTTCAGGAATGCTGTCAATTTAAATTTCAAACTTTCACTACAATTTCATAAACAATTAAAATTTATTTAAATACATTTTTACTTATAAAAATCCTATTTTCTCACTTTAAAAACAATCATTTAAATAGCCATTAATTTATGATTTTACAAAGTGAAATTTTCACAAACAATTATCAAATCTTTAATAATTCACTTATAAAATAAACGTAAAATTTTATAACATTTCATTTACTTAACATTTTAGATAAGTTTACCATTTCATAATTTTATTTAAATTCCATTTTATTTTCTTAACTTAACTTTTATTTTTAAAACACATTCACATTTCCAAGTTAAGTTATACATCAAATTTCAACTTTTAAACATTTATTTATCTAACTATTTTAAATTTATAGAAAATCAATAATACTTTATAAAAATCATTTTAAATTTAAATTAAAATCAAATTATCATATTTTCTTACTTAACTTAAACAATATTTTAAAAAAAATCATAAATTCCAAATTTTACTTATATCTCCAATTCTACTTTACCATTTATTTATTTCACTTATATAAATTGTATAAAATCACTAATATTTTATAAAAATAATTTTTTTATTTAAAATTAAATCAAGATATCATAATATTTACATTTTTAAAATAATTTAAAAAATTTAGAAAAATTATTTTAACCACGGTTTGTATATAATTTTTCTAACCTAAGTCGAATGTTACGGATAATATATCATTTCAATCCGTAATTTACAAAGGAAAAATCCAGATTCTATCATTTCAAACCCGAATCCCAATCTAAATGAAATAAATAAAATAAAAATCATTCAGGCTTATCATTTCAGCCCATAATGATTTTTTCCTATTCTAAAGTCCGTTCGGGTATATATCATTTCAACCCATAGTGATTCTATTCTACAAGGAACTTGTAGTGTGATAAACTGATATAAATAAAAGAATAACATTATATAACAGTAAGATATTATATAATAGGTGTATAAATAGGGGTGAACATCATATAAATAATATCACAGACAGTTATAACATAATAACATGAACTACAGACTCACAGGATGTCAATTTACTACTTATATAAGTACGGAATGTCTGGTGAGAAATACTCACATGTTTAAGCTGGAAATGGCAAACAACTACACCTAACAGAGATCCATAAAAGCACGAGACACGATAATGATTTGAGTGTGAGAGAGATAAGACTAAATGTCTTGAATACACGAGACAAAACAATTCAAATATACATTAGTAAACACTACACGTACTTTTAAATAACTTATAAATTTAAGCACAAAACAAATCCAAACCAATTGCACATGCCTTCATCCAGCATAGGCTCAGCCATGGCTGTAAAGTACATGAAAAAAGCTTACTCTAAGGTCTGGTTGTGGACCTATAGGGGTCGGCCTATCCTAGAGAAAGTGGTGCAAAGGTTTGTGAGGCAAGAGGCTAATCTTCAAAGACAAAAGCAAGGGTTTCTATGCAACTTTGGGCTCGGCCAAGGCTATGGAGGGCACGGCCACTTCAGGTATGGTCAGGTGAGGGTGTGCAGAGGTGTGTTAGGTCGAGATTAGGCCAGTGGTGGTGGTGGTTGGTCAGCCTTGATGGTGAAGAGAGGTGGTGCTAGACCAAAGTGCTAGGCTTGTACAAAAAGTGGAGTTTTGTTGGATTTTGGTGATGGATCAATCAGCTAGGAGGCATGGCTTGGGATTTGGCCAGAGAGGAAGTGGTTATGGAGGTGTTCTCAGGTGATGGTGGAGGCGGCAGGTCATGGTGATGGAGGTGGCTGAACCTATGATGAGAAAGAGCAAGTGCAAAATCATTATCAACGAAGCATAAAAGTAAAACAAAAGAGAAGAAAAGAAATTTACCCATACTTTTTCTCAAGGCTATGGCCGAAATTTTTTCGTTCAGGAATGAGAAAAGAAAGTAGGTGAAATGGAAATAGAGTATGTGGCTGAAGGAAGTGAGAAATTATGGCTAATTGATGAAAAGTTATGTTAAATGTGAAAAGGTGGAAGATAAAGAGCCATAGGAAAATCGAAAGTCATAACCTTTTCAAATTAACTTTTGATTTCTTTATATAAGTTTAAATTACTGAAAATAATTATAATTTCAGTTCGAATTCGAAAATGCAACAAAAATTTAAAATATAAATAAGTAACTATTAATTATATAAGATAAAAATAAGAAAATAGCACAAACATGAAAACTAGTCTAGAAAATTTGAAAATAAACAGAATAAACTTTGGAAAATTTATATGGACTTGGAAAATATTTAAAAATAAAGATAATAACATAAAATAAAAATTCATTCACAAAAATAAATAAATAAATTTTAATTAAATATAATTTAAATGAAGAAAATAACAGAAAAATAGAAACTAGCCTTTAAAAATAGGAAATAAATGCAGTAAATTTTCGAAAAATCATAACATCGCTTTAAATGTTTTAAAATAAAATATATATCTAACATTCATATAACGCATATTAGAACATGATTTGACAAATAAAAATATTATTTATATAGATAATTTTATTAAATAAATCAATTTACGCCCTGTATTGTTAAAAGCACAACTTTCACAATATAAATCGGATTTCAACGAAATAAAAAGCAGTATTCTTGAAATTTAATATATTTTCATAATAAAAGATAAAATTAAAAAATTCAAATATTTAAATTTTAAATTTAAAAGTCAAAGTTTGAGCAAATTGACCAAAATCTACAATTTCTGAAAATATTTATTTTATTCAGGTTTGGAATTATAATTCACACAAAAATCAAATTTATATTTAAAATAAAAAAATTTATTCAATTTAATAAATAATAAAAAATTTAAATCTGGAGTTTCAATTTAAATAAGTAAAATAAACAATTAAAATAATTACAAAATACTGGGTGGTTATAGTACCAATGAATGGAAAATCTCCTGATCTCCTGGCCCTTACATGGCTCGTCGAAGCGGTCGTTGTCAAGTGTATGCCCTAATGGAAAGCAAAAGTATTTTGCATCTATGGTTGATTCAAATAAATGTATTTGAGTGTGATAAATTTTATAAAGATTCATAAAACATGAATTCAAAATGTATTTTTAATTTTTACTTAAATTTATAAATGTTTTAAATTGATTATTTTAAAATTCTTTTAAACTTGTATTCATGTAGGTTATATATAAGTAAATTTAAAATTGTTTTAAATTTATATTAAAATATAAATTTTATATTTATAGTTAGTTAAAATGTTTAAATAATAAAAGGATGCATATGAATACACACACACACAAATATATATATAATTTAATGAATTATAAATGCTATAAATATATACATATATAAAGAAAATGGGAGGTTAAAACAAATTAAAACCCATATAGACTTAATGGAGTTTACAATGAACATGGAGACAAATAATGTCATGAGGGAAAACTCATCTCCCTTATTGTCAATTATGCTCAGTTAATATTATTTTGAATTATAGGTTTAAAATGATTGCTCTCCATCATTTACAATATAAATAGAGTATTGTACATACATATGCTTATTGAGCACGCTTGACCCACATAATATCTATGGTGATATTTGTATTGTCCCGAGATAGATAAGAATATTACCTTATTTCTTTGAGCATCTCGAGGAATACATAATTACCCATAGCCTTGTTGGATTAGGTGATTGGATAATGGGGTAAAATGGACAAATTTCAAAAGTTTTCCTTTTTAATTCATCATGCATTTGGCCTTTATGATGTTATCATGAATAATTTTGTTAGCGTTAGTTGCCATTTAATGATTTATTTGATGATTTTGATTTGAATTTTAATATTAATTATATTTTTATTATATAAAATTTTTAATATGGTTGACAATTTTATTATTTATCCAAAATATTTAGTAAGGTAATTCATTGTTAAACTAAATAATATATATTCAATGGTAAATTTTATAATAAAATTAACTTTATATATAATGATATATATATATATAAATATATATATATATATAATTTCTTTATTTATAATTAATATTTGAATGATAATAACTAATTAAATAATTTTAATATAAATTCAAGTGGCAATTTTACAATGTTATCAAATTAAAGTTATAAATTTAAATGTTTATAATTCGTCTTAAATCAAATACCAAAATATTCGAATCAAAAGAATAATATATTAATACATTAATTTAGATTGATGGTGTTAATTATAAATATCCTAATAACAAATTAATGTATGTATATATATATATGTGTGTGTGTGTGTGCGCGCGCGCGCGCACACACACACACACATATCTATATCAACATCAAAATATTGTCATATATAAAAGTATGGTATATAGTTAAATAATATTGGTATGTTCCAAAATTTAGAACAAACTCAATGTTATAAGTTGCATGCAAAACCGGATTTCATATGTAAGAGTTATTTGAATTTGAAAATCAACAGTTTGAAATGTAAATTTCAATTTAATAGGGCCTTAAGTAAATTTTTACCTTTTATATTGGAGGGTCTAAAATGCAGGAAATTAATTAAATTAAAAATAAAATATATTATTAAATAGATGAATAAAGTAGTAAAATTGCAAGAATTGTCTAAGGGAGATTTGATTAATTAAGCCTGGGATACTTTAAACATTTAAATGAAAGAACCAAAAGTAATTAGAGAAATTAAGGCTAGCCTTGTGAATGGAAATAAATTATGGATGGGAAGGATTCGGTTTAGGGAGATGTATTTGTGTGATTAGGGTAGAAGGGGTATTAGCCCAAGCCAAAAGCACTAGCCCATTTTCTTTAGCCACATCCCTTAATTTCCACTTCATTTCATTTTCGAAATAACCCTAAAACTCTAAATCAAGATCGTCCACCATTACGCAAAAAGGATAGGAATATTAAGGCTAGAAGATCAAGCTTTTAACTTTAAGGAACAAGAAGATCAAACAAGGTTTTCTTAACCAAGGTGAAAACAAAAATCTATTCTTACTCATTTGCGTTCAGATGATTAAACATTATTTGGTTATATTTAGAAATTTAAATTGAATAAATTTATTCATGATTCAGGGTAAAACATTATTTAGTCATAATTAAATGATTTAAAAATGAGATGATGCTTATAATAATGAAATAAAGATGGCTTTTTGATTTTATATTTTTTGGAATTAATTTGGAATTTATACAAATTCTTTAAGTGAGAAAATGGTTTATTTCAAGAAAATTAATTATAAAAAATAATAATGAAATAAGTATTTTAACTTGAAATTTTGATATAAGGTAGAATAAGATAAATTTGATTTTTGATGAATTTTTGGGATCTTTACCATCAATTTTGATTTTATATGAAGTACTAGCTAATGGAAGTAATAATTATCTAAGGATAACTACTTAATAAATGGAGAATATAATTAGCCAATTTTGAAAATAAAAATGTAAAGTAAGGAATTGGCCAATGGAAATTCGACATCAAATGAGATTTGGTAAGGTAACTACTTTATACGGCATTTAAATTAGGTTTCCCATTAACTACTAATATGGCATATCAACTTGCGATAACATATAGTTTATCAGCATGCGATATCACTTGGGAAGAGTCAATATGCGATGGCTCTTTGGAAGAGTCATCGATGGCTCTTAAGAAGAATCAACATGACATGGCTTTTGGGAAGTGTCAACCTGCGACAGCCCATGGGAGTCAACACTCGATGGCTAGATGGATGCTTAAGGTGCAATGGCTTAGCGAAGTCAACTAGCGATAGCTATTTGGAGTTAACATGTAATGGCTAATAGGGAATCAACATGTGATAGCTTGGAAAGCTGTCAACTCATGATAGCTCCTAGAGCTAACTCACAATGGCTAAAACACTATCAACAGTTGATGGCTAGATAAGAGTCCACCAGTGATGGCCTAGGAATAATCAACATGTGAAGATTATTGGATAGCCAATGTGAAATAGATAGGCTCAATTTTCGAAGGCTATAGGATAGCCAGTATGTAATAGTTAATGATGACTCATGATAGCTTAGGAAGCTATATTTTTCTAAGTAAAACAAGAAATCTTTGTACACTATGGAAGACTATTTCATAGGGATGAACTAAAGGAAGGTTTTTATATGTTAAAATTTTGATAGCTTATTTTTGAAATGAAAGAAAGCTTAGAGAAGCAAATAAATAATAGGGTATAAGAAAGATAAAGAGTTTTATCTAAAGTTGTGACGATACACTATAAATGAATGAAGGAAAGAAGTTGAACCATGATCGTAAATATATATCGGCTCATGGGGTTATTGGATGCCAATATGCCTTAACTATTAGTCTAAAGCCCAATAGTATATGGTATGGTCCCACGATAGGTTTCAATCCTATAATATTTATACACTTTAAAGCGGAGATATGGTAAGGTGCCAAAATATCAAGTTGGTGTTACAACTAAAACAAATAAATCGACAACGTAAATGCTAGCATTCAAGAACTAAGAGGCGTTATTTACGCTTAGTAAGGACGCTTACTAGAACGTATCCAGGGTGCTTGCATTCAACCTCTTAGGAGATTCATGGTGAATGTAGTCGGGATGACTCCTATTGGTGGAATGAGTTGCCATTTCATTAGATAACGTTATCCAAGAATAGATAATTTATTGATAGACAGACTTAAGGAAGTAATCACTAGAATAAGTTAATAAGAACTTAAAGAAGAACATTTGAAGTAAGAGATTATGTGATGTTTGAATAGATAATGAATGGTTGCATGACTTGGTTCATAATTGGATGATAATTATAGAGTACACTTCTTAGTTGAATATATGCACATGGTTACTTTTATGTAACATCGTTTGCATATTATGGCGTATCTTGATGATGACAAAGTGAAGGAAAAACCCACTCTATGCTACAACATTGTGATTTCACTATGATTTCTTAGGGTAAGATTTTACTTATACATGGCTTCATGTATGACTCATGCTTTTATTATTTCCCATAAACTCATGTTACTCATTCGAGTAGGCTAAGTGTATGAATTTAGCAGGTATCGTTTAGAAGGGTGAATAAAGACTTCAAAGATGAAGCAGGAGCCTTATCTAGGAATAAAATATATTTTGAAATTTTTGTTGTGTAAAACCCGAAATCATAAATGGTTATGTATTATACTGGCATCTTTATATGTCAGACACAACACCACTACATTTTCTATTGTATTTACCTCTATGTGGGTTTGAAATGGGTTAAAGATGATGTAATGAAATTCGTAATTCAAATCAATGTGAGGAAAAATTATTTAGGTTCCTTATTGACTTATGTTGTGCAAAATAATATTGAATTTACTCTATTGCTAGAAAATGATATTGATAATGACTACAATATCATTGGAAAAAATGGATCTCGAAGTGGAGGATGTTCCAACATGGTATTAAAGCGGACACATAAGTAAAATAGAGGTGACTATAAGTTAGATAACTAGAAAATGAAAACCTTGGGAAAGATAATGTTCCATTGATCGCGTTTCAAATAAGGTACGGTTCATATGAGTGGTAAGTGATGATGTTTGGACAATACCCCTTTGTATTCTTGGTTGACGTTATGAACCAAGTCTTTCATGATCAATAGGATATATTCATGATGGTCTTTATTGATGACATCTTAGTATATTCTAAGGGAGAGACTATGAAGTTTAGTTTAGATTAGTGTTAGAGACATCGAGACAACACAATTTGAAGGCAAAGTTCTCAAAATGCCAATTTTGGAAATGAGAAGTGAAGTTTAATGGGAACGTGGTTCCAGAGAATAGATTAGCTATGAGTGCATTGTTGCTACAGGATATTAATGGTTTTAAGAGGCAAGAAAAGGTCATGAAGTTAAGGAGTTTCTTAGGTTTGGTTGGCTATTACCGCAGATTCATCAAGGATTTCTCACGTATAGCTGCATCTTTGACTAAGTTAACCAAGAAGAATAAGAAGTTTGCATGGACATATAAGTGTAAATTTTCGTTCAGGAGTTGAAGAGGTATTGATGAAAACTACTATCTTGGTCGTACCAGAAGGGAATCAGGAGTTTCTAGTGTACACCGACGCATATTAATAGGTTTGGGAGCAGTATTGATGCAAAGAGGGCAAGTGACAGCTTATGTGACAAGGCAATTCAGGCCACATGAGGGTAGATTCTAACTCATGTCCTAGAGTTGGCAGCGGTGGTGCTCGTGTTGAAGATTAAAAGACAATACTTGTCGGGAGAATGGTTTGAGTTGTGTACGGAGCACAAGCCCCTTAGCTATATATTCTTTCGAAAGAAGTTGAATACGAGGCAGCAGTGATGATTGGAATTCTTGGTAGTGTATGATTTTAGGATAGAATATACTCTAGGGAAAGGGAACAAGGTTGTCGATGTTTTGAGTAGGAAGCATCAGAATGGAGTGTTGATCATAATTGAAGAATGGAAGACCTTAGAGACGTTAGACTCTTGCATTTGTGCATTTTAGGCAGAACACTAGATCACATAGAGATACGAGCATGCTTGCAAGTTTGGATGTACGTTCAACACGTATGGATAGGACTGCTACAATGCAGAAGGAGGACCCACTAACTTCTAAAAGGATTAAGCAATTAGAGATGGGGATAGATGTCGAGGATCTGGAAGGATTCGAGATAGAATTGAAGGGATGACTTTAAAAGAAAGGAAGACCATAAATTCCATATCTAGGAGACTTTTGGAAGGAAATCTTGGAAGAATGTCATTGATCGAAGTTTACTGTTTATCCCAGAGGCACCACGATGTATCATGATATGAAGAGAGTTTTCTTTTGGGAATGGATGAAGAGAGATATAGGAGAACGCAAAGAGGCGTTTCACTTGTCAACAAGTGAAAGCTGAGCATCATAACTAAGCAGCTTACTTTAACCTTTGAAAGTGATGACTTGGAAGTCGGATGCGTTGTCTGTTGATTTTATTGATGGATTTCCTAGGTCAAGGACAAGAGATGATAGCATTTATAGTCAATAGATTGACTAAGATTCATATGTTATCCCAATGAAGTTGACAAGAATGACAACTAGCTTAGCAAAGCTATATACGAAGAATGTAGTGAGACTGCATAGGGTTCCAAGAAGTAACATAAGTCATAGAGACCAATTGTTCACCAATGAGTTCTGTAAAAGTTTGAAGAGTGCATTTGGTACGATGTTTAACTTGAGCATGGCTTACCACCGGCAGAATAATGGTTAAACTGATAAGATAAACAATATGCTTGAGGACTTGCTGAGAGCATGTATTTCTAGTTTTGGAAGATCTTGGGAAGATCACTTGCATCTGGTAGAGTTTGCTTACAACAATAGTTACCACATAAGTATCAAGATGGCACCGCTCGAGGTGCTTTATGGTAGGCCGTGTAAGTCATCGATATGTTGGTTAGACATAGAAGATGCTACTGAGAAGGTAGAATCGGTTCGTGCCAGGATAAATATGTCGCAATCAAGGTAGAAGAGTTATGCTGATAAGTGAAGGAAAGATCTTGAGTTCTCGGTAGGTGATCATGTGCTCATGAGGGATTCTTTGATGTAAGGAGTTATGCGCTTTGGGAAGGCAGGGTAGTTGGCACCTATATATGTAGGACCATTTTAGGTGATTGAGAGAATTGGTAAACTCGCCTACAAGTTACCAAGTAGTTTGGCGGGTGCACATAATGCTTTTTGCATATCACATTTAAGGAAATGTGTGTGCAACCCAAGTTCTATAATGGAATCGAGTGCGGTAGAGGACTTGTCTGAAAAGGCAAATTCAATATATGTGAGATGACAGAAAAGGATAGTAGGTCACAGTACGAGGGGATTAAGTTATCAGACTTGACTGCATCAAATGGAGTGACGATAGTGAAAATTATACCTGAGAGGGTGAGAACAGGATTAGGAATACTATCCTAAGTCATTTTAAACACTCATATGTGTGTGTATGGGTGCTTTGTTTTTCTATTATATGGGCAAGTAGGGTACTAGTACATTCATATATGATATGATTGTGTATTGTTAGTTGCATTGATACATTTTGGTCGATGGTTTACAATACTACGGTACTAGTGTAATTTTTTGTACTTTTGTGTACTTATATAATGACTTTACACTTTCAAGGTGTTAGTGTAAATTTTGGTTTCTCTATCAAAATTTCAGGGATGAAATTTTTATAAGGAAGGGGGAATGTAACACCCCATATTTTGGAGCATCTATAATATGAGAAATTAATTAAATTAATAATAAGAAGATATTATTAAAGTGATGAATAAAATAGTTTATTTGCAAGAACTGTCAAATGGAGTTTTGATTAACTAAGTATATGACACTTTAGAAAGTTAATTGAATAGACCAAGGTTAATTAGAGAAATAAAGTTTGGCCCTATTAATGAAAAAAAAATTGGATGGGAAGGATTTGTGTTGAGGAGGATGTATTGGTATGATTAGGCTAAAAGGGATGTTAGACTAAGCCAAAATTATTAGCCTATTTTCTTTAGCCACATCCCCTCATTCCACTTTATTTCATTTTAATCCCTTAAACTTTAAATGTATTCGAAAATGAGATATGATGTTTATAATGATAAAATAAAAATGTTTTTTTAATTTCATAATTCTTGGAACTAATTTGAAATTTACAAGAATTTTCTAAGCAAGAAAAAGGTTAATTTTAAAAAAAATTAATTATGAAAAAAATTGACTTGTAAATTTGATATGAGGTAGAAATGATAAATTTGATTTTTGATTATTTTTTTGGGATTGTTCTCATTAATTTTTTATTTAATATGAATGAATTGGCTAAGGGAGTAATAATTAATTAAGGATAATTACTTAATACATGGAGAATGTAATAAGCCAATTATGAAAAGAAAATCGTAAAGTAAGTAATTAGCCAATGAAATCTTGACACCAAATTAGATTGGATGAAAAGTAACTACATTACAAGGAAAAAAATAGTTTTCACATTATTTACAAATATACTGTATCAACTCTCAATAGCTACGTAAAATCAACTCATGATAACTATCTGAGCAATCAACTTGCGATAGCACATAGGCTATCAACGTGTGATGGCCCTTGGGAAGAGTCAACATGCATAGGCTCTTAGGAAGAGTCAACATGCGATGGCTTCTATGAAGAATCAACCTACGATGGCTTATGGGAGTCAACATACGAAGGTTAGACAAAAACTTAAGGTGCAAAGACTTAGGGAAGTCAACTTGTGATAGCTACTTGGAATTAACATGCGATGGCTAATGGGGGTCTACATGCGATAAATAAGGAAACGGTAAACAGCGATAGCTCATAAAGCTAACTCACGATAACTAAAACACTATCAACATGCGATAGCTAGATAAGGCTCAACTAGCGACGACTTAGGAATAATCAACATGCAAAGGCTATGGGATAGCCAATGCTCGATAATTAGTCTCAATTTTCGTAGGCTATGGGATAGCCAATGTGCAATAACTAGGCTCAACTTTCGAAGGTTATGGGATAGCCAATATACGATAGTTAATGATAACTCGTGATAGCTTGGAAAGCAACTTTTCTAAGTAAAATAAGAAATACTTAGTGCACTATGGAAGAGAGTTTCCAAGTGTTAATAAACTACAGGGATGAAATAAAGGAAGAATTTTATAAGTTAAAGTTTTGTTAACTTATTTTTGAAATGAAAGAAAGCTTGGAGAATAAAATGAATGATTGGGTGTCATTTACATTTAAAGATAAAGATGTTTTATCCAAAGAATTGGTGGGGTATACTATAAATGAATACAAGAAAGAGGTTGAACCATGATCATAAAGGCATACCAACTGGAGTTATTGGATGGCAAGGTGCCTTGATTATTACTCCAAATTCCAATGACACATGCCAGGATGCCACGATAGGGTTCGATCTTATAAGATTATGTACTCTAAATTTGAGTTATGGCAAGGTGCCACAACATCAGGTGGTGCTAAAACAAAAAAAGAAAAGAAATTGACGACGTGAAAGATAGTGATTCAGGGACTAAGAGGGGCTACTGATGCTTAGTAAAGACGCTTACTAGAATGCATTAAGATTTCCTACATTCAACCTCTTAGGAGAGTTATGTTGGCTCCTATTGGTGGAATGAGTGGCCAATTTATCAGATAATGTTGTTCTATAAAAGATAAATTAGTCATAGACAGACCAAGGGAGATAATCACTAAAATATGTTAATGTGATCTTAAAGAAGAACACCTAAAGCAAGAGATTAGGTGCGTTCAAGCGGATGATGAATGATTGTATGACTTGGTTCACAACTGGAAGATAAGTGAAGGGTACACTTCTTGATTGAATATATGCACATGATTGCTTTTTATGTAATGTCTTTTACATATTATGATGCATCTTCATGATGATAAAGTAAGATGGAAATCTGTTACATGCTATAGAAATGTGGTCTAACTATGATTGCTTAAGGTAAGATTTTAGTCACACTGGGCTTAATGTCTGATTCGTGTTTTTATTATTTACCATAAACTTATTTCTACTCATTCTAGTAGGCTGATTTTATGGATTAAGCAAGTATCATTTGGAAGGGCGAACAAAGATTTCGAAGACAAAGCAAGAGGCTTATCTGCTAGTAAAAGATATTTTGAAATTTTCATTGTGTAAAACCAAGAATTATAACTAGTTATGTGTTATGCTGGCATCTTCATATGTTGGATACAATACCGTTCTATTTGCTATTCTATTTACCCTTGCATTGGAATGAAATGGTTAAAAGATGATGTAATCAATTCTGTAATTCAAATTGATGTAATGGAAAATCTATTTAGCCGCTCAATTTACTTATGTTGTGCAAAATAATACTGAACTTACTTTGTTGCTTAAAAATGATTTTGATAATGACTACAGCATCACCGGTGTTTAATTTTGGGTCTCGAAGTGGGGGATATTGCACTTTCTTCTTCAATAAAAACCTATTTGTATTTTGTTAAGTCATTGCTCAATGTAATCTACAGTCAAACGTTTTCATGAATGCAGCTGCCAATGCCATTAATTGTGTCGATTGCTCAATGTTTCACTACATTGTTAATCGCCATCTCCTTGTCAATCGATCTAATTTCCATTCTCGCTATCTCCCTAAGTAGGTTAAAGATGCATGGCCATCATAAGATGATCGGATGTGTACAAAAATAATGCATAGAGGATCCACAATTGATGAATAGTTTAATGAAAAAGAATGATCTTTTTTAAATCAATTTTAGTAGAAAATTTATTTAAAGAATTTAAAACCCGATTTAGGAAAAATAGTTTGAATATTTTAATCAATAATCGCGCTGATCGAAATAACTTGAACTATCAATTTCATATGTGAGAGATTTCATCACCAACTCCGAGGTGGAGTTGCAAAATTCACCATTAAGCTTTATTTATATTATGGAGAGAGAGAGAGAATGATTTCAATATATGAGAAGGAAGGCATCTAGGTCTATTTATAGCAGTGCTAATGGACTTTGTAAATATCTTATCTAGATTCATCATTCAGGGTATGACCCATTATAGGAAATATATCTTCTCACTTAATAACTGAACCAATTTAATTAATTCACATCCACTTATATTTTGGCTCGTTTATTTTAAAATAATTTTAAAAATTTCGATATCAAAATGAATTACTACATATAATTTTTATTTGTTATATTAAAATTGTTATATTAGCCAAAAAAATTAAATAAATATATAACGGTTAGATATTTATTAATTAATTTTAGGCCCTCTGATAATAACAAATAATTATAACTAACTAATATTACCATTGTATTAATTTCTCCATAATAATAATTTACAAATTTATAACCAATAAACTATTTTTGGGAAAACTAAGAGTTGGGATTATGTGACTCGTAGGTGTGAACTTAGCTGTCACAAATACTTTAATAATTTAAATAATAAAGCATTTAAGGTCTTTGTTGAAGCATAGTAGTTTGACACAAGTTTGTTGCTTAGATTTTCTTGGTAAAATCCAGTTTCTTATCTATTAAAGTGACACCCTTAAGTAATGATATATTTTTGCACTTTTTTCTCTTCATCATCACAATATCACTTAGATATCTGGAATTCGATCAATGCTCAAAACACTATTGCTATTCGTACTTAATTGCAAAGTCCAAGGCATATTTAATCTACCATAACCTCTTATTTGCAACATTTCCAACTTAAATTCCCTTTATTAAGGGTATATGAATTTAAGACCGACTTACTATATTCAATGTCACTTATGAAGTTCTATTTCGAATATTCTTTTACAAGGAGTTCATTGTTTCCACAAAAATTCTTTAGTACTTCGTAGATTATTAAGAATACTCTGAACTACCATTTAGTGATTTTCACTCGGATTTGATATTTGCTCACTATGCTATGTGCATAAGTGAATTTCGATATAATACATAACATAGAATATATTATGGTTCCTATTGCCGAAGCAATCTATCTATACACTCCATATTAAAAAATTTAATATGGTATCTACATATATCAATTTGGGACAATCCCAACATTCTCTCATATCGAATATAAAGGATGTAACAACCGCTTTTCTTGCACAAAAAGGCAAGCCATTAAAGGTAGAAGAAAAGAAAGATAAGAAGAAACTACTATATCACAGAATTTCACCATGAATCAGAACAACATATAATATATAACGTAGGATATTACATTGTCATTTCCATAGTAAATACATCAGAGTCAATACATAAAAACCTCCAACTGGGTAGTTATAACTACCTGCCCATACAAAAATACACACAACATAATAAGATAATAATTAGCTAATGGCGAGGCCACCTTCTCTAGCTCTTTAAAATTCTTTCGTAAAACCCCGGATCACTTGGCTACTCATAAAAATTAAGTACCCAAGATTTTGGGAAAAGAAAATAAAACCATGGATCAAGTTTGGGTCCGATGTGAGTCAAACTTTAACAGCTGAATTATCACTTAAAAATCTTTGCAAATCGAAGGTATCTCATAAGACCACATCGCACATAAACACCGACGGGTTTATACCATACGATACTCAAAACACTTTATATGCAAATCCAATGATATTATCATAATGTCTAGGGTTTTCAAGTAAATAATTAACATATCCAAAATTGTTATATTAATTAAATTCCATCATAATAGGTACACAACTAAGACCGAAGGCACATATTAGGAAGTGGATTCCATACATGACCAGGTAAGGAGCTACTTCTAGAAGGTGCACCTCTAGATAAAATACACCTAGGTTCTATGTACCGACCTAGAATTTGACCGCTATAAAATATACTATTTAAGGTGATTATAAATATAAATTAGGCAAGGTTATATAACACAAACAATATTAGATAGAATTTGGAATGAGAAATATAAAAAAATAGTAACATTTTCCTATAACGACAAAAGTAGCTGTTTGCGCCAAAATTGGTCACAAACACCCAATTGTCATGAAAGCACTCATCTATAATCACAGATCACAGATAGCAAGTACGTAGAAAATAAAATGTGAAGATCACTCAAAATTTAAATGGAAAGTAGTAGGGACACACCATTCATAGTGGTTCGACGTTGTAGCCTACGTCCAGTTTTAAAAGTTGCCATTTTATTGATGATTCTCAACTGATTTACAAGAGTACAATTGATAATATCCAAATTACAATGGAGTTCAAAAGAGTAACGACGTAGAAGATCCAAAAGATCTCTTTTCTGAAGCTCTTGGACTGTTATTTATAGGTGTAGGCTACAAATATCTCGCTCAGATCTCATTTCTCTCACGTGGATGGGCCCATATGATCGATCCCTGGTTGTTTCGACTTGATCCATAACCGATAGGAATGAGATTCATATTGATCCAAATCTTTCACAATCAAGCCAAAGTTGATCATGAACATTCTTGAGGTTGTATGCAAGCTCCTGTGAAAATTTAGTGGTATTTGGACTTGTAGATCATGAGATACGATCGATGCAAGTTTGGAGTTGTTGTAAGCTGTTTGAACTCGCATCGGTTCATTCGTATTGATCCCATTCGCATCGCTCCTAGGCACGTGCTTGCTAGGTGATGCGGCCCTATCTTTTACGATCGATCCACTTTTCATACTGAATGACCGAGTCTTTCTCTTGAACATATTCTCATTCGCATCGACCTGATGTGTTCCATTCTTCGTATTGATCCTAGGATGCTTATTTCATATTGGTGATTCAATAGCCTTCTCGTATCGATCAGAAAGGGATGACATTCGTATCGATGCATTATACGTTCTTCGTATCGATCAATGGCCGATCTGTATGAAATATGTAAATGGGTGGATCACATCTTGAGCATACGCACTCCGATTAACTTGAAATTTGAAATATAGTCTTTCCTAGCCTTGTTCATCATTCCCAATCAATCCCATCTTGATTGAAGCTCGGTCAAATTTTGACTGTATCGATCAAAGACTTGTTTCCAGTCGATCTCCAATAATGGTTCCCACCTTTTTAGCCTGTTTATTGATATCCCGGCCTTGACCAAAAGGTGGGATAACAGTGAAGAAATGCTGATTTCAAAAAAGTAAGTTTCAATGGGTAAGTAAATTATTTTAATTCACTTATGAGTGTTTATATTTTAAATAACATTATAAAAATTTATTTGTAAATTTGGTTTGTGTAATGACCCGTAACTTTCGATAATTTAAAAATGTTAATTTAATCATAAATTGTGGATAAATACTGAAATATAAAAAAAAAATTGTAACTTATTTAACAAAATAATAACTAAAGTGAAATGCAACAATGCTATTTATGGTTAATTATTTACAACTTGAATGGAATTCCAATTAGTTGAATATAAGTAAATGTATGCTTGGTTATAAATTTAATAAAAGAAAATAAAAGTAAATATTGAATTAACCGAGGAAATTATACTATGATTAATAGTAAATTAGGAAATAAAATTCAAAGTTATATTAATTAACGAAATAATATGTAATAAGCTATAATTTGGAAAAGTCAATGTTAGATATTTAATTGTAATAATTATTGGTTGATAATAAAGTATGAATAGGATAATGATTGATTGAATATAAAGAATGGGAATCAAGATTTATTAATTTAAATTTAATAATTGGGTTAGTTGGAATTAAATGAAAATTAATATTTAAATATTACGAACATAGAAATTAAGAGGAAATTAGGAAATATGAAGTACCAAGATTTACAACAATGTAGTTATATCCTGATTGTAATAAAAGATGTTAATAACGAAGTTTAAAAATTTAATAGATGGATTTGGGAATTTTAATTTATAATTTCTGAATTTAGTGAAATTGAAATTAAACACTGCAATTAATGGATTAATCAACTTTAAATGGACATCTAAAATTGGTTAAGTTATTATAAATGACTAAGAAATCAAAAATAATAGAAAGGGTAATTAATTAAATTTAAACTGGAAAAGTGATTTAATTAATTATTAATTTAATTTAATAACTGGAAATTAGCCATTTTGGCCGCTGACTCGGATTTCGACGAAACTAGTTTCATCGGATCCGTAACATTGAATTATTGTAGGATTTCAAGTTTCGTAGCGATCAGACTTGTTGTTTGATCGTACGGGCTCGAAACGCTTAGAAATCAATGAAATTGAAATCAATTTGAAATAACTTGATTTTAGCATAACTTTTTCATACTACGGAATTTGGACTTGAAACATGTTCAATTGATTTTTAAATATTTTAAAACATATATTTTGATATATGGGTTAACCCAGTTTCGTTCCGGAGTCCGAACGGGCTTTTCGGGCCATTTATCGTTTAACGGTCCAAACCAATCGTATCTGTTCCTCTATTTCTCAACTCTAACTATATATATCTTGTTATAAACCCAAGCAGCCTTTTATTTCTCATTTCTATGTACAGAAATTTATGTTGCTCCTCTTCATCAATGGCTGAAAACTCTAATTTTTCCAATATAACTTCAATTCAAAATACAACTTCAAAATTCAAACTCTTTAAAAAAATCCAAAAAGCTTAAAAGGTCGAAGATCTCAACGATTTGAATCTGCATCTGGTGCCTGTTTTTACAAACGATACCCGAGTCAACCGCAAATCAAGGTCAAAACTAGATTGGGCGTTTTTGATTCGGGCGAAAATCGAGGAAACGGTTTCTGGATTTGCAAGAGTTCGTCGAGGGGAGGCTAACGCTGGTGGCATTATGGGCTTATTCGATCGGAGGTGCTCGAGTTGGTTAATTAGGATTCGAAAACCCTAAACTTTAAGGACAAGGCGGCGATGATGGGAGGACCGGAGGCGACGGCCTCCTAGCCGTAGGTGCGGCTGAGGGAGGCCAAGGCGACGGTGGTGGTGGCCTAGGCTAGCATGGACAGAGGTGAGAGATATTAGCAGTCAAAGTTGGTGATTTTGGGCATGTGTATGGGTTCTTAGTAGTGAACGACTGGAGAGGAACGCGCGGTAATATCAGCTGACGTGGCAAGCTTCTAGAGGTTCCGTGACGATCCGGAATTTCTAAAAATTTAAATTGGAATAATTAATTGATTTTAAATTATTTAAAAGTTAATTTTAACTTGAATTCAAGATATCAATATTTTCTGGATAAGTAAATCATCGAATTATATAGTTTAAATATTGAATTTAATAATTGAAATTGGGTAAATTGTTGAATCTGGAATTTCTAAGCCTGTTTAAAATAATTGGAAGGCTTATAAAATCTATAATGATGATACTGAAGATAATAGAATGGTTGAAATTTAATTTAAAAGTAATTTGTTCAATTTTAATAATATATCGTTTAAATTGAAATTTAAAAATAGCCTTCCGAGGCACAGTCTCGGAATTTGACGAAACTAGTTCCATTGAATCCGTAATAGTTAGTTATTACTCGATTTCAATTATCGTAGCAATCAGAATTGTCGTTTAACCCTGGCATCTCGAAATGCTTAGAACTATTTTAATCAATTTGATTTAAAATTGATCGTTTTCTTCTTTAAGTTGCGCATATGATTGAATTAGCTTCCGAAACACATTCCATCGTGTTCGGAACGCGGGTAAAACCTTATAAAAGTCTGTCGGCATGTCTGATTCGGGGTTTGGGATTTCGCATTATACAACTCGAGATTTTCAATATTTAATTATTTAATAAAGGCGTACTTAGGAAGCTTTTCTCTAACGTATATCATAATCCCGTCTCTCTCTCTCTTATCGAAAAAAAATAGAAAAAGGGGAAGAATGGCCGAAGCCCTTTCATGCTAGGGAAAATCGAAAAGGGGGAAAAGAGGGAGGCGAGCGTTCTTTGAGCAAGCTCGGCGGCGGCGATATTCTAATCGAAGGAAGACAAATCGAGATGCTCGATTCGAGCTGTGGCATCTCAAGGTCAGATGGAGGGGAGAAGCAGCGACATCCAAGCATGTGTATTCAAGCATTCGCGTGTTGGTTCGGCGGCTCGAAACGATTTTGGGATTTTCGCACGTGAGCTAGGGCTTGGGATCGTTGGAGGCATCACGACGTCGTTGGAGGGGGCTCGCGGCTTTGGATGGCGATGGGGTTCGTCAAGTTGGAAGGGCGACGTTGAGGCTGTGGTTAGGGTTCTCTCATATCATTTTCAGTGAGTAACTTTTTTTTCCTACCTTTATTTACTTATTTTATCTTTGTTTGTTTTTAAACTTGGAAAAAAAAAAGAGTAAATAAAATAAAGAAATTGGTTAAAATCATTTATGAACCCTGTAAATTAACTGCTCTTCAAAACTTAAATTAAGACAGTTTGATTTATTGTTAAATTAGGTATGTTATATACAGATACTTAAACTTAGTTATTTTACAAATTAAGTTAAATGTTATTGTGATTAGTATTTAACAAAGAACATGTTTATCTTAAGTATATTTAAGGTTTGGTCACTTATGAAATAAGTTAAAGCTTAATTAAGTAATTGATTTGAAATTTTTGATTGAGCAATTTGTAATTAGTGATTTACGAATGGGAATTAGGTTTTAGGAATTAACAATGAAGGTTAAAAATTAATAGCTAGGGAATAATGAATTAAAAATTTCTTGGGAAGTAATAAATAAATAATCACTAGATGTAATTATTGAATGAAGTGGACTGCCAATTGTGAGGCAAATGTGAGTAAATCTCACTCTGTTGGATTTCTATTTAATTTAAATGGCTAAACTTAAATATTTGGTTGAATGGTTAAATTTATTTGATATGCACTTTGAATTGACGATCTGGTGATTTTGGTATTAAATGGTTCTTGTATAAATTGTTACTCAACTCGAAGCATTGGGAATTTTAGCTTGTTTTAAACTTAAAACAATAAATAAGAAAATGTTTTCGTTTTAAAAAGGTTACTAAAGGCTTAATGATTTGAGATACATTAAATTAGTAGAGTAATTAAAATGGATGACTAATGAATTCGATTAATTAATGATTTGGGATGTTTAATTCACTAATTAAGGGTATTTGAATAAATAATAAATTAAGTTGTAAGTTAATTAACTAAGTATAAGTAATTCAGAATAATCATTTGATGGTGTGAAAAAAAATTACTTAATGTAATTAATAAAATATAATTACCTTGTGAAATTTGACAAGAGATTAATTGAGATAATTAATTATGGAGTAATTAATTTATTAACGAAGTAAGTAGAAGAATAGTTAATTACAGATTGAGATTAATCGAAAATGATTAATATTGGGATTGAATTAAAGTAATTAGTTTAGATTAGAACAAATCAAAACATAATTGGAAACCATTAATTTATTGAATCAACGAGGTAATTAAAGATTTATTAATTAAGATGAATTAATCATAAATGACTCATGAGAAACTAATTAATGTAAGTAATTAGGAATTAGTGTAATTTATTATGGTTAATTAATTCGTGAAGTAATTAAAGATCACTCATTGATTTAGTTAAGGATACTTAATATCATAAAATTAAATAAAGGTAATTACTTGAAGGTAATTGAAAATAACTAATCCATGGTAATTAATTAAGCTGAATTATGAAGGAATGGTCGATTAATTGATTTGAAACTAATTAATGTTAAATGAAGTGTAACGACCCGTATTTTACGTATTGTTATATCGTAGAATTATTAGGTCGATAGTGTTGTTTATGTTATCCCTAGCCTAAGTCGTTTGGGAGGTTAACTCGTGTAGGCAGCTTAAACTTAGGTCGTGATGGAGTTAGGTCGGTAGAGCGACCTAAGGTAGTTAGCGACCTAGGAAGTTAGGGTCGTGGGGAACGACCTAAGGAAGTTGACCGAGTTAAGGTAGTAACCGACCTATGGTATTGGGCGACCTATAGAATTTGACCGGCCTAAGACGTTTGGGTCGTTGGGTAGTTTAGGTCGGTGGCGACCTAGGGAGAAGAAGCGACTTAAGGGTTGCCGAGCTAGTGGAGTTAACGACCTAAGGGTTGTGAGCGACTTACGTTAGGTCGCAAGCAACTTAGTACAGTGAGTGGCCTATGGGGATAAACGACCTAAAGGTTAGTGGCTTAGGTCGGCAGGACGAGTTAAGGATAGGTCGCGTGTGTTGTTAGGTCGGCCGTGTTTGTTAGGTCGCTAGGTGTGTTTGGTTGATAGGTCGTTAGGTCAGCAGTGCGTTAGGTCGCATAAGTGTTAGGTCGTGTGACCCTGTTTTTAGTTAAATCGTGTGGCCTGGGTTTGGTTAGGTCGCGACTTTTGCTAAGTCGCGTACCAGTTAGGTCGTAGGTCGTTGAAGGCGGCTGTGTTTTTAGGTCGGCATGGTTTTAGGTCGTATGTTGTTGGGTCAAGCTGTGTTGAGTCGCGCATAGGTTTGGACGTGCGCGTATTAGGTCGAGGGATTATATAGGTCGGCAGCGACCTAAGTTAGGTCGTATGTTTTTAGGTCGGCAACGACCTAAGTCTGGGCGACCTAAGGGTTTTTCAGCCTATAAATAGAGGGGTTTGGCTCACTTTTTGGCACCGGTTTTTGAAGCGACGAAGTGCTGCCATTTTGGAAACTCGACTACAACATTTCTTCATCTCCTTTTCTCCATTCCAATCTAGTTCTAACATCCATCCAAGATCGAAGATCAAGATCGAAGATCGAAGAGCCAAAGTTGAAGATCTTCATCCATCGAAGCTAGATTTCATCGTTTCAAGCGGGATTTCGACGAATCAAGCTTGGATCTTCGCTGTCCAAATCTGAAGTGATTAGTTTTTGAAGTGTTTGGGTGATTTGGTGAGTGGTAGTTATCTCTCACGCGGACCCAAAGGAGTGTATTGGATTGATGGTTTGTTGGAGTGTTGTAGATAGTGATTTTATGCATTCTTCCTTAGATCCAAGTTTAGATCCATTACTTATGAAGATGTTTACTTATGAAAGTTCATTCATCTAGTTGTAGAGACAAAACCCATGATTTATATTTGTTAGATCTATGCTAAAGACCCATGATTCATGTAAGTTAGATCTATGCTCATTTATTTACGAAATTGCCATTGTAATTATAAATGCCTATTTAGATCATGTTTGATTATTTGATTGTCTATTTAGATCTTGTTGAATGATTGATTGCTTGGATTAATGTTTGATTTGATTGATTAGTTGATCGATTACTTGACTTGGACAAGTATGGTTGATGGTGATTCAAAAGCCAAGTGGAAAGGCTCTTGAGTAAGAAAAGCTGCCTGTAGCATATGAAGCGGATGTGGAAGCTCATATGGATGGATTCGATGATGTGGAACCTTGCCATAATGCGAGAAGGCAAAGCATGATATTGAGATGGGACTTTGCTATGATGTGATGGGGCAAGGCATATGTTGAGATGGGACGGGTCATGATGACGTTCCAAGCATGGGTCATGACGACGTGCGAAGTTATAACTCGGTGATGCGGTCCGAGTTGGGATGAATAATGGTTAGCTTGAGAGGCGCTTGAGCTAGTATGGAAAGAGTCATCAAGGAGGATGACTAGGAGGCTAAGATCTCATCGTTGTTGAAGGTTCTAGCATACTCAAAGCAAGGGTACGTTGGAACGGGTCACGATGACGTTCCAAGCAAGGGTCACGATGACGTGCTAGTACTCTGGGCTGATGCGTTCGGCTTAGGCACGGGTCATGATGACGTGCGGAGTTATGTCTAAAACCGGGGTTACCATTAGCCCTTGACATGTGGTCATTCAACTAACGGTGAAATCAAGGCAAGGATAACAGTGATAGCCAGAGTCATGGATGTTTGGTTGTATTATCATTCGGTCTCAAAAGCGGTGTTTTCTGGGTGCTTATCTGATCTTGGTTTAGGCCTTGGGGGTTTGTATTTGGAAAACATCGTCCTTGGCTCGAGTGATTATTGCTTTACCTTAATTATCTGCTATGTTATGCTTGCTTCTTCTTAGTATGTGTCTGGGGGCTATCACTGTAGAAAGAGGTGGAGTGGGATGGTTTGGTTCCTATTCCTTCTATCCCTTATGCTCTTTTGGTATGTTTGATAGTTGATTTACTGCTCACTAAGACTTTGTCTGACTCAAGGTTTTATGTCTCCTCTTATTACCTTGGGCTGTTCATCCATGTTGGGATGGGCAGATTAGGTAGCAGGTGACAGGTGCTGTTCTTAAAGATCTACGCTGATGATGACGAAGACGAGCAGGAGGCTTTGCATATTAGTTTTCTTACTATATGTACTGGGTGTTCCGCTGTTGTATCTGATTGAGTGTTATGTAGTGAGGCTTTGATGTATGACGATTCATATGTTTGTATAAAACTACTATGATGCTTATATGATGACATTCTGTTATGGAGCTTCACTACATATTTCCCTATTGTATTTTATCCATGCGCTGTGAGTGGTACGATAGAGTTTGCTGTTTTACTTTACCCTGACTATCGTCCATGGCTACCTGGCACGCTTTTCAGCGCACTATTCCCTTGTTTTGGTGCGGGAGTCATGGGCGGTCGTCACATTTGGTATCAGAGCTTTGGTTAATCGATTTTTAGCCAACGCTCGCTGACGTAACTGCGTATGAGATACGTAATTGTATTTTGATGGATGATTACTGTACATAATATAGTAGCTTAGAAGGATTTGAACTCCTTATGCAGTTGTTTCTTAAGGTGTTCTAATCATTCCTTTTTCTAGATACTAAAGATGAGTCGAAGAGGGAGACCAACTACAAGGGAAGGCCGTGCTACTGAAGGAGCTGTTGATTATGGAACTATGTTCGAAGCGATGATGACTTCGATCATGAGAAGGATACCAGCTTCAGGATCATCAGTAGATGTTGGAGTTCAAGTTCAAGCTCCAAGACCAGTGGATTTTGCTAAGCTTTGCAAGGACTATACTTCTCTTGGAGGAAAAGCTTTCTTGGGGACGGAATCGACCATTGAAGTGCAGAGATGGATTGATGCTTGTCGAAGGATTTTTGGTGATTTGGGAATTGAGGATGCAACCAAGAGGAAGCTTGCATCAAGACAGCTTCAGGGAAGAGCTGCTGATTGGTGGAATTCCATCACCATCGATACTCCAGAGGAAGGGATCACTTGGGAGCAATTCCAAGTCAGATTTGAAGCCAAGTTCATCCCTACGGCTCAGAAATCTGTTTTGTTTAAGAGGTTTGTGGAGCTCAAGCAAGGTGGGAGACCAGTTCTTGAGTATATTTCTGAGTTTGAAGCTTTGTCCAAGTATGCCAGATCGTATATTGATTCTCCCTACCAGAAGAACGAGAAGTTTGTGACCGGTTTGGACGCTTATCTTGGAAGGCAGTTAGTGGATCATTTGGACGATCCGTTTGAGAAGCTTGTGGAAAAAGCTCTTAGGCATGAGAGTTTGTTTCCCAGGGAAGGTTCTGTTGTTGCTGTAACCAAGGAAGGGTCTAAGCCACAGCAGGGTGGAAATAAGAAGAGGAAGCAGCAGCAACAGAAGGGAAAGGATGGCCAGAAGAAGTTGAAAGGCGAAGTGACTTGCTACAACTGCCGACAGAAGGGTCATCTCTCCCGGGATTGCAAGAATCCAAAGGTGCAGTTGAAGTGCCACAACTGTGATAAGCTGGGACATATCAAGAAGGACTGTCCAGAACCGAGGAAAGATAGGCAGGTTGTGCAAGCTTATGCTTTGGGAGCTGTGCCGTCGTCTTCAAAAGCTCCTATTGCTGAAGAGAAGGGGAAGAGTGTGGTGGTTCAAGGTACTCTTTCTATTTGTGGTGTTCCAGTTAGAGTGTTGTTTGATACTGGAGCGTCGCATTCTTTTGTTTGTGATGATTTGGTAGGCCGGTTGGGTTTGAAACCGGATATTTTTGATAGGCCATTGGTTGTGACTAATCCAGTTGGGGGTTCGTCATGTTTGTGTGTGATATGCCGTGGCCTAGTTGTGTCGAGTCATGATTGCTCGTTCGTTTGTGATTGCTTTGTTCTGAACTTTACGGGGTTCGGAATTATTTTGGGTATGGACTGGCTTAGGAAGTATGCGGCAAGGATTGATTGTGAGAGGCTGGAGGTGACAGTCGGAAATGTGGAAGGGCGAAAGGTTGTGATACGATGTAAGCATGAGGAAGGCGTCTTCATGAGCTTCATGTATTCGCTGGTTGTTCCACGGGATGGACTGTCGTCGGTGCCTATTGTGAATGGTTTTGAGGACGTCTTTGACGAGGTCAAAGGGTTACCGCCGCATAGGGAGATCGAGTTTCGTATCGATCTAGTTGAGGGAGCCAGACCTGTCGTGATGCCTCTTAGGCGGATGGCGCCTAGGGAGCAGCAAGAGTTGAAGGTGCAAGTTGATGACCTTTTGCAGAAAGGATTCATTCGGCGTAGTGTGTCCGAATGGGGTGCACCAGTTGTGTTCGCAACCAAAGCGGATGGATCGTTGAGGTTGTGTGTCGATTATCGTGAACTGAATAAGGTGACTAAGAAGAACAAGTATCCATTGCCGAGAATAGATGACTTGTTTGATCAGCTTCACGAGGCTAAGGTGTTTTCTCAGATGGATTTGGCAACGGGATTTCACCAATTGAGAGTGGCTAAGGATAGTGTGCCAAAGACTGCTTTTAGGACACCATCCGGGTTTTATGAGTGGCTGGTAATGCCGTTTGGATTGACCAATGCACCAGCATATTTTGTGGATCTTATGAATAGAGTGTTCAGAGATCAGTTGAATAAGTTTGTGCTTGTGTTCGTGGATGATATTTTGGTTTACTCCAGAACTGAAGAAGAACACGGGACACACTTGTGGATTGTCTTGGAAATCCTGCGGAAACATCAGCTGAAGGCTAAGTTTTCGAAGTGTCACCTCTGGAAGAGTGAAGTGAGGTTCTTAGGTCATGTTATTTCTGGAAATGGAATCGCGGTTGATTCCGCTAAGGTGGCAGCAATTTAGGATTGGGTTAGACCTAAGAATACATCCGATGTGAGAAGTTTTCTTGGATTAGCAGGATATTATCGTCGGTTTATCAAAGATTTTTCCAAGATAGCTGCACCGTTAACAGGATTGACGAAAAAGAACCAAGTGTTCAGATGGGATGATAAGTGTGAGCAAGCTTTCGTAATCCTGAAAGAGCGACTGACCAGTGCTCCAGTTTTGACTATTCCAAGTGGGAATGATGAGATGGTGGTTTACACCGATGCATGTGGTACTGGACTTGGAGCAGTGCTAATGCAGAAGGATAAAGTTGTTGCGTATGCTAGTCGACAACTGAAGCCGCATGAAAGGAATTATCCAACTCATGATTTGGAGTTAGCGGCGATTGTGTTTGCTTTGAAGATGTGGAGACATTATCTATTGGGAGTTCGCTTCGAGTTGTTTACAGATCATAAGTCGTTGAAGTATCTGTTCTCCCAAAAGGATTTGAATCTTCGACAGCAATGGTGGCTAGAGTTCTTAGCATCATATGATTTTGGTATAGCCTATACTCCGGGAAAAGGTAACGCAGTGGCAGATGCGTTAAGTCGAAGACATGCAGGTTTGGGAGCCATGTTTTTAGAATGGAAGAGTCTCGAGTATTTGGCTGGATTTGACTTCAGGCCTGGATGTGAATTGGAACCTGAAATTTTGGCAAACTTATCAATAAGACCTACTCTTGTGGAAAGGATTGGCGAGAGCCAAAAGAGAGATGATAAGCTTGTCAAGATTATCTGTGATTTGGAATCCGGATTAGACACAGAGAAGGACAAAGGATTCGAGGTCGATCGAGAGGGTTGGCTTCGGAAGCAAGGACGATTAGTTGTTCCCGATATAGATAGATTGAGAGATGAAGTTCTGAGGGAAAGTCATCACTCGAAGTTGACAATTCATCCAGGTGGAAATAAGATGTATCGAGATATGAAGAGAACTTACTACTGGGAAGGCATGAAGAAAGATGTTGGAAATTTTATTTCCAAGTGTATGAACTGCCAGTTGGTGAAAGCTGAGCAGAAGAAGCCCAGTGGATTACTTCAGCCATTAGAAGTTCCTACATGGAAGTGGGAGCAAGTGTCGATGGATTTTATCGATGGTCTACCTAGAACCAGGACAGGGAAGGAAGGGATTTGGGTCATCGTAGATCGTCTGACTAAGAGTGCAAGATTCATTCCTGTTCGATCGACTAGGACTGCATCGAAGTTGGCTGAGCTTTATGTTAAGTGGATAGTTCGATTCCATGGTATTCCGAAGAGTATAGTGAGCGATCGAGACCCATTGTTCACTAGTGGATTTTGGAAGAGCTTCCAGGAAGTTTTGGGAACTGAGTTGTGTTTGAGTACAGCTTATCACCCGCAAACAGATGGTCAGACTGAAAGAGTCAATCGAGTTTTGCAAGATCTTCTTAGAGCTTGTGTTCTGGACTTCGGAGGATCATGGGAAGATCATCTTCATTTGGTAGAGTTTGCATATAATAACAGTTATCAGTCGAGCATTGGTATGGCACCATATGAGGCATTATATGGGAGACCGTGTAACTCTCCGACATGTTGGTTAGAAACTGGAGAAAAGCTGATACTTGGGCCAGAGATGATTCGACAGACTTCGGATTGTATAGAGATCATCCGGCAACGAATGAAAGCAGCCCAAGATCGTCAGAAAAGTTATGCCGATAATCATCGTAAGGATTTGGAATTCGACGTAGGCGATATGGTTTTTGTGAAGATTTCTCCACTGAAGAATGTCATTAGATTCGGGAAGAAAGGAAAATTGACTCCGAGATTTGTTGGACCATTTCCGATTATTGAGAGAATTGGAAAGCTCGCTTATAGGTTGGAGTTACCGGAAAAGATGGCGGGTGTGCATAATGTTTTTCATGTATCTTATCTACGGAAGTATGTGCACGACTCGAATACTGTGGTTTCTGCTGATAGCTGTGAATACTTGGAGGTTGATCCAGTTGTTTCGAGACCTCGTAAGCCATTTCGTGTTGTTGGAACCGACACGAAACAGCTTAGGAGGAAGACGATTACGTTGCTCAAGGTACAATGGAGTGATGATGTTAACGACTGTACATGGGAGGTGGAAGAGGGGATGAAGGCAGCTCATCCCGAACTCTTCGAGGTATGGCCCTAAAGTGTCGTGACATCTCATGAATTTGTAGCTTGTTCTAAGTCTTAGAATTCTGCATGCTAGGTTAGAATTGGATGCATGGTTTGTTGATTGCTATGGATGGTAGGCATGCAGAATAGCTTTGATTTTTGTTGATTGTTTGGAATTTCGGGGGCGAAATTCCTAAGGGGGAGAGAATGTAACGACCCGTATTTTACGTATTGTTATATCGTAGAATTATTAGGTCGATAGTGTTGTTTATGTTATCCCTAGCCTAAGTCGTTTGGGAGGTTAACTCGTGTAGGCAGCTTAAACTTAGGTCGTGATGGAGTTAGGTCGGTAGAGCGACCTAAGGTAGTTAGCGACCTAGGAAGTTAGGGTCGTGGGGAACGACCTAAGGAAGTTGACCGAGTTAAGGTAGTAACCGACCTATGGTATTGGGCGACCTATAGAATTTGACCGGCCTAAGACGTTTGGGTCGTTGGGTAGTTTAGGTCGGTGGCGACCTAGGGAGAAGAAGCGACTTAAGGGTTGCCGAGCTAGTGGAGTTAACGACCTAAGGGTTGTGAGCGACTTACGTTAGGTCGCAAGCAACTTAGTACAGTGAGTGGCCTATGGGGATAAGCGACCTAAAGGTTAGTGGCTTAGGTCGGCAGGACGAGTTAAGGATAGGTCGCGTGTGTTGTTAGGTCGGCCGTGTTTGTTAGGTCGCTAGGTGTGTTTGGTTGATAGGTCGTTAGGTCAGCAGTGCGTTAGGTCGCATAAGTGTTAGGTCGTGTGACCCTGTTTTTAGTTAAATCGTGTGGCCTGGGTTTGGTTAGGTCGTGACTTTTGCTAAGTCGCGTACCAGTTAGGTCGTAGGTCGTTGAAGGCGGCTGTGTTTTTAGGTCGGCATGGTTTTAGGTCGTATGTTGTTGGGTCAAGCTGTGTTGAGTCGCGCATAGGTTTGGACGTGCGCGTATTAGGTCGAGGGATTATATAGGTCGGCAGCGACCTAAGTTAGGTCGTATGTTTTTAGGTCGGCAACGACCTAAGTCTGGGCGACCTAAGGGTTTTTCAGCCTATAAATAGAGGGGTTTGGCTCACTTTTTGGCACCGGTTTTTGAAGCGACGAAGTGCTGCCATTTTGGAAACTCGACTACAACATTTCTTCATCTCTTTTTCTCCATTCCAATCTAGTTCTAACATCCATCCAAGATCGAAGATCAAGATCGAAGATCGAAGAGCCAAAGTTGAAGATCTTCATCCATCGAAGCTAGATTTCATCGTTTCAAGCGGGATTTCGACGAATCAAGCTTGGATCTTCGCTGTCCAGATCTGAAGTGATTAGTTTTTGAAGTGTTTGGGTGATTTGGTGAGTGGTAGTTATCTCTCACGCGGACCCAAAGGAGTGTATTGGATTGATGGTTTGTTGGAGTGTTGTAGATAGTGATTTTATGCATTCTTCCTTAGATCCAAGTGTAGATCCATTACTTATGAAGATGTTTACTTATGCAAGTTCATTCATCTAGTTGTAGAGACAAAACCCATGATTTATATTTGTTAGATCTATGCTAAAGACCCATGATTCATGTAAGTTAGATCTATGCTCATTTATTTACGAAATTGCCGTTGTAATTATAAATGCCTATTTAGATCATGTTTGATTATTTGATTGTCTATTTAGATCTTGTTGAATGATTGATTGCTTGGATTAATGTTTGATTTGATTGATTAGTTGATCGATTACTTGACTTGGACAAGTATGGTTGATGGTGATTCAAAAGCCAAGTGGAAAGGCTCTTGAGTAAGGAAAGCTGCCTGTAGCATATGAAGCGGATGTGGAAGCTCATATGGATGGATTCGATGATGTGGAACCTTGCCATAATGCGAGAAGGCAAAGCATGATATTGAGATGGGACTTTGCTATGATGTGATGGGGCAAGGCATATGTTGAGATGGGACGGGTCATGATGACGTTCCAAGCATGGGTCATGACGACGTGCGAAGTTATAACTCGGTGATGCGGTCCGAGTTGGGATGAATAATGGTTAGCTTGAGAGGCGCTTGAGCTAGTATGGAAAGAGTCGTCAAGGAGGATGACTAGGAGGCTAAGATCTCATCGTTGTTGAAGGTTCTAGCATACTCAAAGCAAGGGTACGTTGGAACGGGTCACGATGACGTTCCAAGCACGGGTCACGATGACGTGCTAGTACTCTGGGCTGATGCGTTCGGCTTAGGCACGGTTCATGATGACGTGCGGAGTTATGTCTAAAACCGGGGTTACCATTAGCCCTTGACATGTGGTCATTCAACTAACGGTGAAATCAAGGCAAGGATAACAGTGATAGCCAGAGTCATGGATGTTTGGTTGTATTATCATTCGGTCTCAAAAGCGGTGTTTTCTGGGTGCTTATCTGATCTTGGTTTAGGCCTTGGGGGTTTGTATTTGGAAAACATCGTCCTTGGCTCGAGTGATTATTGCTTTACCTTAATTATCTGCTATGTTATGCTTGCTTTTTCTTAGTATGTGTCTGGGGGCTATCACTGTAGAAAGAGGTGGAGTGGGATGGTTTGGTTCCTATTCCTTCTATCCCTTATGCTCTTTTGGTATGTTTGATAGTTGATTTACTGCTCACTAAGACTTTGTCTGACTCAAGGTTTTATGTCTCCTCTTATTACCTTGGGCTGTTCATCCATGTTGGGATGGGCAGATTAGGTAGCAGGTGACAGGTGCTGTTCTTAAAGATCTACGCTGATGATGACGAAGACGAGCAGGAGGTTTTGCATATTAGTTTTCTTACTATATGTACTGGGTGTTCCGCTGTTGTATCTGATTGAGTGTTATGTAGTGAGGCTTTGATGTATGACGATTCATATGTTTGTATAAAACTACTATGATGCTTATATGATGACATTCTGTTATGGAGCTTCACTACATATTTCCCTATTGTATTTTATCCATGCGCTGTGAGTGGTACGATAGAGTTTGTTGTTTTACTTTACCCTGACTATCGTCCATGGCTTCCTGGCACGCTTTTCAGCGCACTATTCCCTTGTTTTGGTGCGGGAGTCATGGGCGGTCGTCACATGAAGAGACCCAAGTGATTGAGGATTGGAATTCAGTTAGAATCAATTGAAATAATTTGGGACCTATAAAATTTGCTTATGAATGTTTGATTGATATTGGATGCCATAAATGAGTTGATACCTCTAATATGAAATGTTGTGATTTTCATTTGAATAACTTGAGAAATGATGGTATGAGTCTCGAAGAGGCCGGGAGCGGGTATTGAGAAATACCCGAAACCACTTCGAATTTTTATAAATTGATTTGTGAAGTCAATACGATGAAATAAAACGATTTTAGTGGATTGGATTATTTTATCTAAGTTTGGTACATAGAAATTTATATGTGAAATAAGGGTTGTCTACAGCAAATTGTGAATTGGTTAAATTGATATAAGTTACCCCGGGTTTTATATAAGTTGTTTGCTTTGGTATACTTTGTTAGTTGGGATTATTCACGCTGGTTTCCAGCCTGACCCGGGTGTTACTTTGGTGTAATTCTCGGGTCAGACCGAGTATTACAGATTTCCAGGTTAGGGCGTTCTGGAGCTCAGAAGGCGAGCTGGATGGCAATATCGTATAGAGTATATCCGGTGTATTTATATTATTGCTAGTCTGAGATATGATATTTGTAAATATTCAGTGACTGTATATTATTTGAAACTCTAATGTATTAGAATGTAATCGACAGATAAAGTATTCTTTTGCAAATATTATTATTTATTATTATATTTTTTCCGCTGCGAATGTGAGATGTTTGGTGTTTCTGTTCTTCTTTTTCTATCTCTTTCTTCTTTTTGATAACTATCTGGAATTTTTGGCTTCGAAAATTTCAGGTCGTTACATTTGGTATCAGGGCGAAAAGGTTAAGCGCGAACCTTGGCTCTGGTGGGGATTACTCATTTAATAGAGTCTGTAGTACTCTAGAATGAGTTGAGAATATATATATATATATAAGCACGTACTTGTTATTTTCTTATATAAAAATTTTAAATGATTTTATATAAAATATATATTTTGATATATAAAGCAATATTTCCTTCTAATAAATATAAAGGTGATTGGTTGTTAATTATTGAAATTAAAATTAAGAAGTAATATAATACAACCAAACTGAAGTCTTGAATTGGAATTAAATTAAATAGAAATAGAAATACAACCAAATTAAAATTTAATTGATTAAAAAAATGAAATTCTAAATCTGGCCCCAGAATTTGAAAATTTTGTTTCAACGTAATGAAAAATAATAAATAAGTATTATTTGGATAATTGGGACTTGTTGCAAACAATGGGTTGTTTGAAAGTTGATTTGAATTAAAAACCAAAAGAGCTCTAAAATTTTAGGATGGCCTCGTGTGTAAAATAAATAATATGTATGAATAAGGAATATACATAAATCAAAAATAGTTTGAATAAACTCTAATGTTGAGTTTGAAATTTGGAATGGGATGTGACATCCAAGTGATAAGTTTTAAGTGGGAAGATTATTATTGTGAAGTTTGAGGATAGAATGAGGTTGACTGGATTAAGTAAATCGAATTTAACTTGGGAGAAGTTAAATAAGTTTGAATGAACAACTTGAATTGGAGATTTTAAGATTAAATTGGAATTTAACTTGGAAAGTTAAATGGTTAATTTGAATTGGTAGTTTGAGAGATCTCAAGATAGGTTTGGGATCTGGAAATTGGAAATGGATGGACGTTTTAAAATAAATTGGTTGATATCGTCCTATTGTTAATAAAAAAATAAATGGAATTTTGAGAATTGGATTCTGAAATTAAATTGATAATAATTCAAATTGATTGGAATAATTTGAAATTATAATTAAAATTGAACAGGATTAAAATCAAATAGGATTTGATTTAAATTGGGAAAGGAATCAAGATTGATTCAACTGGAATTGGGAATAAATCAAGTCCAATGGAATTTGGAGTTTTTTAAATTGGAACTGGGTCAATTTAAATGGAAGCGGAAATTTAAGTTAAATTGTTGGGGAAGTGAACAGTTGGCTCTTGACTATTTTTAATATGATTTTTTTAATATAAACTTATTTTCTAGGCTATTTAATATATACAACCTTTCTTTCTTAAAGCCAAATTATTTTATACTTGTTTCATAATTAGTTTTGGAGCTATTTAACCATTTTTCAACTGCTTTCTAAACTAGTTACTATTTTATAATTACTTATCTATTTTACAGCTATTTTGCGAACTAATTATTATTTTTCAACTACTTATTTTTTTAAAATTTTCAAGCTATTTTCGAAATATAAACTGGTCGGAGTTCAAACTGTTATGGATTTAATACCCAACGGAGATAAGAATTGAAGAGGAAATCCAAATGGAATTAAGGTAAATGTGAATAAGTGAATGGAAATTTAAGTGAATGTGAATGGAAAGGAAATTGATTTGGCTAATAATCAATGAAGTTAAATACGTAGGATGTACGTATATTATTCTATTCGCATAGTGATTTGATCCAGATTCGAGCACAGAATTTTGAGATAGTATATCGATCCGAGTTGGGATTTTTCACTCGATTTTCGACGGCGAACCTGGATATGGATTGTTGAGTGGTTCTGGATATTCTCTATCATAGTTATGACTATGCAAGGAGAATGACGGTTTCTAATCAAGAAACCAGATCAGTGTCCGCACTAGGAAATCGGGTGGACGATACTAGTTCGGAAGTGAAATTGTGTGATCGAGTGAGCGATCAGATTGATATGAGTACGGATGATATGTGCACATCGTACGGATTTAGAATAAAATTGATATTAGGAAGTGTAATCAAATTTGAACATTTGGTTTTGAATAAACAAAGTTGTATATCTTTGTTATATAAGATAAATCTTCACTTGTTGAATTTATTGCTGGAAGAAAAATGTTTTGAAATGTTTGAAGTATAAAGGGATTTTATACAAGTTTGAAATGATCCAAAGTTTTAAAATTATATATAATTTTGAATATATATAAAGGATCTTATGAGGATTTTGAAAAGGTTTTGGGAACCTTTGGATTTGGAAAGGCTTTTGATTTTTGGGTAAAATCAATATTGAATTTGGAAAGCCTAGTTTGAGAATTATCGATTTTGGGATAATCGATTATGTGTAAAGGAGCTTTGTATGATATCATACTAGGTGTATGATTTGAAAGATACTATATACGTATAGTATAAAATGTTTTGATGATGGCTCTGGGGAAAAAGGCGCTCCCTTGAAATGAACTTCTCTGGAGTGCCACCGGGTGGTGCTGCCTTGAGCCCCAAGGGGGGTTCTAAAGTTGATCATGTGAGGTGTCTGGAAAAAACTAGTTCCTGAGGATTATTAGGTAGCGGAAGTCGAGGGCGCTGATGCCTACAGGGGCATTTGGGTTATGCTGTGACGACAGTGTAACTCGATGTCGCTGCGATCTACTGTGGGGACCATAGCGAAATCGTATGGAGGATGAGTGCCAACAGTCTACACTTGATTTTGCCGGGAAGGCAACGCAACATCGGTAGACTGCGATCTATGGTCAAGTGGAGTGGAGAAGTTTCATTTTTGGCAGCGAAATTCGATGGCGTTGATGCCTACAGTTATATGGGTTTTTGCTGTGATAGCTACGTAACCCCAGTTGTAGGTGCGATCTGTCGTGGGTTCCATGGTGTAATCGAGGAGCGCGGAGGCCTACAGTTATCTATGGATTTTGTCGGGATGGCAACGTAACCATCGTGTAACGACCCAGAATTTTAATTTATTAAAATTTGAATATTTAATTAATTTTAAATATTAATAAGTGAAATTATAAGTCGAATAAATTTTTATTTGAATTATTGGATTTAATTGGATAATTAAATCGATAATTTAATATGTTAAATTATGAAAATAATTGAAAATTGAGTTAAATATGATTGAAAATGATTTGTAAAATTTTATTTTATCATATTGAAGTTAGAACGATATTTTAGAACTTTTAAAATCGAATTAAAAGTTTATTTGTGAAAATTGAATATTTTAATATTTAAATCGACTAGTGAAAATAGCCAACTTTTGAACAGTCTCAGAATTGAACGAAACCAGTTCCATTGGATCCGTAATAGTTAGTTATTACCGGATTTCAATTTTCGTGTCAATCGGAGTTATCGTTTGATCGTGGCAGCTCGAAACGCATCGAATTATTTTTAATTTTAATTTAGCGAGTTAAAATAGCCATTTTTCAAAAAGTCTCGGATTTCGACGAAACCAGTTTCATCGGATCCGTAATGTGATATTATTGTAAGGTTTCAAATTTCGTGTCAATTGGATTTACCGTTTGTCCGGTACAAATTAAAACGCCTAGAAATCGATTTAAATCGGTTAAATTTAAATTGAACGTTTATAGCCATAACTCGCACAGATGTTCAAATTAGCTTTCGAAACCTGTTCCATTGTGTCCGGAACGCGGGGTAAACCCTAGAAACGTTGGTTACGGCGCGTAAATCGGAGTTCGGAATTTCCGGGATGAATAGTGTTCGATTTTTCTCTATAAATAGCCACCATTCTAAAAATATATATATATATATATATCTAAACCCTAATCAAAAACTGCAGCCGCCACCCCCCACTGTCAACGGCCAGAAAACCATCAACTTCTCCTCCTCTTTTCTCTTCATCCACTCAACGATTCAAGGAACTTACAACTAGAGAATTGTAGAGCGTGATGAGATCCATAAGTTCAACGGTGATGATCAAGTTTGGTGAGGCGAATCAGCGGCAAAAAGGGCTCGAACGTAACCAAGTCGGCCTCGGTTTTCGTGAGCTAGGCTCGACCGAGCTTTGCCATATTTTTGGTGATGGTGGAGACAAGCATGAGCTACAAAATGGTGGTTGTTGATCGGCTTCAAGATGATGGAATTGGTCGCGAAAATTCGAACTAGGGTTGCGGCTATGGGTGTCGGCCTGGGGAGTTTTGCGCGTGAATGGGGAAGATAAACGTGAGGCCTTGGATCTGAAGATGGACGGCCATGATCTTGTTAGGTTAAAATTAATTAAAAGTTGTTGTAATTTATGTTTATAAAATTCGAGTAAACTTCAAATTATCATATCTTTTTCATACGAGGTCGAAAACGCGCGAAACCAGTTGCGTTGGAATCGTATGGACGAGCACTACGCGATGAAATTGGATTGGAGTCGTTTGGAGTTAGTGAGAATTTTGGGTAAAATTAAACGTCCGTTTAATTTTATTCGAAATAAATCGCTAAAACGGAAAATAAAATCAAGGTGAGAACTTCTCACTCAATCGAATCAGTTTCGATTTTATTTTAAATAGTTAGATTTAAAATATTTGAATGCATGTTTGAATGATGATTGTTATCTATTGATTGTTAAAATAGACATTATACGCCGTTAGTAAGCGGATGTTATTTATTAAAAACATATACCGCGAATATTTCATAAACAGTGAAATTGGTATTATATATAATAGCAATATATATATATTGGCATATGTATATATTGGAGTTATTGATTTCCCGCATTTTTTGTTTAGCGGATGAGACCCTATTGCGCCGTCT
The DNA here is from genome assembly GCA_030765085.1 of Allium cepa. NCBI lineage: Eukaryota > Viridiplantae > Streptophyta > Magnoliopsida > Asparagales > Amaryllidaceae > Allium > Allium cepa. The sequence continues at coordinate 207,377,918 of CM060941.1, read as the reverse complement.
ATTAAGCGGATAATATTTAAAATCCCATATACCGCGATAATTTCGTACTGGAGCGAAATTGGTATTGTGCTAATGTTTGTGGATGCAGGAAAACAGGTTGGAGGGATCCAACTGGATTCCTCAACAGTATTTATTTGATTATGGATATTTTGATATTCGTTGATTATCATATACGATATGTGATATCGTTGTTGTCGTGATTGACTATTTGGTGTGTAGCATCACTAGACCAAATTTGGGATTTTAAAATGATTTTAAAAGTGATTTTTGAAAATATACTATATGTTTGGAATTTGATCTATTTTAAATAAATAAACGTTATAATTTTTAAAGTTATAGAAATTATGATTTTTGAGAAAAATAGTTAAAAACTGATTTTTGAGAATATGATGCTAATGATTTTATAAAATAGTAAAATTTGGATTTTTGGATTTATTGTGAAAAGTTTAAATATAGGATTTATAAAATTTAATTATTTTATGAATCAAAATGGTGAAATAATAAAGGAGATTAAGGACGTTTTAAAAGAATAATGGTATAAATTGATTTTATAAAGGATTTATAAATGAATATTTATAAATTGAAATATTGAAATTATAAAACGAGTTTTTATAAGTGTTTGAATGAAGTGAAAATGAATTTCATAAATTGAATGAGATTTATAGAATTATAAACGGTGAAATTATAAAATTTATAAAGTCATTAAAAGAATGGTTTTGGATAGATAATTGAATCTTATAAGTTATAAGATTTATAATTATGAAGTTCAAAGGAACGATTTTTGTGAACGAATAAATTATAAGTATTTAACTTATAATATGAACCTTTAGTTTATAATTGAGTTATAAATCGAATAGGTTAATAAAGAAAATTTATAAAAGGAAGTTGTTATAAAATAATTAGAAATGGAATTTATAAACGTTGTTTCATAAATTCGCAAATGACTTATTTTGATAAGTAAATTGTTGAAACCTATAAATGAAGTTATATTCACGTTTTTGACTGTGAATAAACCTTTGAAATAAAATGAATAAAAGGATGAAATTGATTAACGTAGTATATTCACGTTTTTGAATAGTGAATAACACGTTAAAGAAAATGTTTTGGATTTGGTGTTTTAAATAGAATTAAAACGACCTAACGATGTTTTAAAATGTGTTGAGATTCGAAACCATAGATTTCAACATTTATTGTTGAAATAGACGTTTTCGAGAAATAAAAGGAAATGGTGGACTATAACACTATTGTTATAGTAAATGATTTCTGAAAGGAAATGTTTTGTATAGTATTGGGATTTATATATCTATTTTAATTTCGAATCCCTATACTAGTGATTTTGGGACGACGTAACGATGTTTTACGTAACATTCATTTTGGCCCAAATAAATATGTTTAAGAGAATGATTTCCTTAAAGAATGAAATATATACTTAATTTCGATTTAAGTATATTGAATATTTTCCAAGTGTTGAAAATAAATAAAATTTGTGAATTACTTATTAAATAAGTATGGAATTGTTTTCCGATATAAAGTGAACATTTGAGAATTTATCTTTTTGAAGATAAATTGAAATGAATAATTGGAATCGAATATTCATAGATATTTTGGATTATAAATTCACTAAGGAATTTATAAAAGAAAGTGGAATTTGTTTAAAAATAAATATTGATTTATTTTTGAAGTATTGAAAATAATATATCTAGTAAAGATATTTTGGAAAATAAATAATTGGAAAATTATTTGGAATCTGGTGATGTGTGCATATCCATTGATAGTTCAATAACCGACTATCAATATTTCCCTTTGAATGGGTATTTGATGTGATTTGTTTGAATTTAAATGCCACACTTATTTTTGAATAAGCGCTCACTATTCGGGTTAACCGGGAAAGGACCATGGGGTCGTATAACCCATTCCGAATATGTGATACGTCGTTGTGAATTGCATTGAAGATCGGTGTTGAAGACCGAGTATTTGTGAAAGCGATAGGATGACCTATCGATTGTCTCTGCACTGGGTAGCTCCTGGTATAGAGATCTCCTAAGTGATGGGAAATTCGATCGGGATTGTGAATACCCGGATTGCAAGGGCTTCGTAAGAAGTGCCTTCGGTTTTGTTCGAGCCCGGAACAGACTTGTATGGATTGTATGTCTGACATTACAAGTTGAGATATAAAGCCGATTTCTTTCAAATATATTTCTGTTGGTGGCGAAGAATTTATTCTTTTAGCTTAACACCCTTCTTTGAGACGTACGAGCTCAGAGGTTATGTAGTTGAATGTTATCAGCGATATATTCCCAATTCGGTAATGTGACATGCTGAGTGTAGCTGTAAATGATCATTGTGTTGATTATTTGTGATAGGATCGTTTATTTGATCGTCTATCTTTGTGATCATTTCTATGATCATTTGTTGACCCAAAGCATGGCTTTTGTATAAAGTATGTTTTTGTGGACGTGACTTCGTCGAGCCTCACACCCCGTGAATGGTCAAAACAGGAAAGATGCGGCAAGGTTATGAGGGGTAGCGCCCTTTAGGATGTGTGCATTTCCTTCTGGAAAAGGGTGGTATCATGGTATGGAGCCCAGATACTTACTCATGTTGAAAACACTTTGTTATGATTGTGTGAATTGATTGCGAGCGCTCGGTGAAAGGTCCCAAAGGACCGGGGGATGGCATATTCGGTCAGTTGTTACTCAGTTAGGGGTAACCCGGCCTTGTGTTGGTAGAGATCCGGTTTGGTTCTCGGGGATGTCCATCCAGAGGCATTCTCATGTGGCAATGGGAAGTTCCTTGGCCTGATCATTCGTTGGAAATCCAAAGAAACAATACGTGACTTGTACGGTATTAGTTGTAGAACCTATCATTCACTTATGGTGGCGCCCCACTGTTTGGATGTTAGCTATAGTAGGCATACGATAATGGTCGTATGTTGGCTAAGATTTATATTCTACTTTCGAAATGAATTTCTCTACACTATGCACTAGTAATAATATCAAATGTTCTTTTTAATGCGTATCAAGCATCTTTGACTATCATAAGGAGAAATCTCCTCCGATTCTGCGTTTGCATTGTGTGTGTGTGCGGGAGGCCTTATGGTAGTCTCATTTTTTAAAAAGCATTGCGAATTGACTTTAAAAATATTCTTCTATTTTGATTTTAAAGATAAATAAACTGTTTTGAGTTCTCACACCAGTCTTGTTAAGCTTTGGGCTATGTGATGGGGGGTTCTCGCTTCGCGGTTTGGTGGCGAACGGGAGACTCTTATTCCCACACATCCTCTTTTAGGGGGTTGGTTAGGTGTAACCTGAGACAGTCGAGAGGCTGGCCGTAAAAGCAAGGTCTGGGGTACCAGTGTAAGCCACGGTGGGGCTGGGATGGTTGAAAAGCCTACCGGTTGTGACCACTGGCTCGTCTCTTTACATTTGGTATCAGAGCTTATGGTTAAGCGACAACCATGGTTCTGTTGGGTATTACTCATTAGAGATAGAGTCAGTAGTACTCTCAAATGAGTTGAGTGTAATAATAGCTATGAGAGCGTATTTGTTAGTGAATATAAAATTGTTATATATTGTGATGATTGGTTTGTTGAGTGGCATATGAACTTTCGTCATTGTGGTCCGCAAGACTATGCCGAAGGGGTTTCTAAACACTTGAATAGAACAATTCGGCACAATATTGATTTTAAAATTGGGTAAATGAAATAATTTTACCTTAATTATATTTTTATATATAAAGAAATAATTTTTCAGAATTATTAAAGTGTATATAAGTGATTGTTTAGTTGTTTGAATAATTTAAATAAAAGAATAATTGTATAAGCAAATGAATTATAAGAATTGAATTATAATTAAAGTGATTTACAATTGTAAATAAACTTATATATATAAGAAGTGAAACTATATGAATATATTTATGAATATGAGTTGTTAATGAAAATGAATTGGAAATTGAATTGAATAAATGATTGAATGTGAATAAAGTTGATATGAAATAATGAATGTAAGTGTTAATTCATTTAAAATATAATGTTATTGGAAGTTGAATAATTGGATGAAAATCAATTTAATTGAACCAATTGAAAGTAAAGACGTTAAACCAAAGTAAATGAATATAAGCAAAGGAATTTGGTTGTAATTAATATACATTGGTTGTTACTTGATTGTTGATTGATTGTATATAATTCATTAAGTGTTAATGAAAGTAAATTAGCGAAATTGAAAGCTATATAATTGAAATTCAATTTGAAGTTAAGTGAATTTTGAATAGAATTGAATTTGATTTGGAAGTGAACCAACTTGAATATGAATTAGCGGATATAAACTAATTGAAAATAAATCAAATATGATTAAATTGAAAACCATTTCATTGAATATTAATGAGAATATGAATGAATATTGATTTGATTATGAATGCTAGTTGGATGATAGTTGGTTGATGGTTGAATATATTGCTTTTATTGCATTTGCTATGTTGACATATATAGTTATTATGTTGCTATATGTTGTATATTGATACTATTGTCTATATGCATGTTCTCATGTTGTTTGTTGAGTGTTTAGTAGGTGCGGATCGCATTTGCTTCGCATTTGGAGCTCGCTTTCGCGCTATATTAGCCGTATATGCTCGCTAATAAAATATAAGGTACATATCTCGGATTACATACCGTACTTTTATACTTTTTCCCTGCAGGATGCCTCATTACTTGATGAGATGTATATTTGTGATATATATACTGTCATTTTTTTTCGGATCGAGCCGCGCAAAGGAGGCTATGGCGAATTTTTCCGAAAATTTAAGGCGTTAGAAAAAATTTGAGAAAATTGGAAAATTTTTGAAAACTTTAACTTTGATTTGGAATGGAAAGTTAAACAATAGTAGTTGTTTTTGAGAAGTTAACTAAGTATGATTTGAAAACATAGTAAAGATTATAAGAAGTTTAACTATGGATTTTGGGGAAATTAATAGATTCTGTAACTTTTCTTACTTAATAATTTCGAGGACGAAATTCTTTTAAGGGGGGAAGATTGTAACGATCCAGAATTTTAATTTATTAAAATTTGAATATTTAATTAATTTTAAATATTAATAAGTGAAATTATAAGTCGAATAAATTTTTATTTGAATTATTGGATTTAATTGGATAATTAAATCGATAATTTAATATGTTAAATTATGAAAATAATTGAAAATTGAGTTAAATATGATTGAAAATGATTTGTAAAATTTTATTTTATCATATTGAAGTTAGAACGATATTTTAGAACTTTTAAAATCGAATTAAAAGTTTATTTGTGAAAATTGAATATTTTAATATTTAAATCGACTAGTGAAAATAGCCAATTTTTGAACAGTCTCAGAATTGAACGAAACCAATTCCATTGGATCCGTAATAGTTAGTTATTACCGGATTTCAATTTTCGTGTCAATCGGAGTTATCGTTTGATCGTGGCAGCTCGAAACGCATCGAATTATTTTTAATTTTAATTTAGCGAGTTAAAATAGCCATTTTTCAAAAAGTCTCGGATTTCGACAAAACCAGTTTCATCGGATCCGTAATGTGATATTATTGTAAGGTTTCAAATTTCGTGTCAATTGGATTTACCGTTTGTCCGGTACAAATTAAAACGCCTAGAAATCGATTTAAATCGGTTTAATTTATATTGAACGTTTATAGCCATAACTCGCACAGATGTCCGAATTAGCTTTCGAAACCTGTTCCATTGTGTCCGGAACGTGGGGTAAACCCTGGAAACGCTGGTTACGGCGCGTAAATCGGAGTTCGGAATTTCCGGGATGAATAGTGTTCGATTTTTCTCTATAAATAGCCACCATTCCAAAAAAAAAAAAGAAAAAAAAAATATATCTAAACCCTAATCAAAAACTGCAGCCGCCACCCCCCACTGTCAACGGCCAGAAAACCATCAACTTCTCCTCCTCTTTTCTCTTCATCCACTCAACGATTCAAGGAACTTACAACTAGAGAATTGTAGAGCGTGATGAGATCCATAAGTTCAACGGTGATGATCAAGTTTGGTGAGGCGAATCAGCGGCAAAAAGGGCTCGAACGTAACCAAGTCGGCCTCGGTTTTCGTGAGCTAGGCTCGACCGAGCTTCGCCATATTTTTGGTGATGGTGGAGACAAGCATGAGCTACAAAATGGTGGTTGTTGATCGGCTTCAAGATGATGGAATTGGTCGCGAAAATTCGAACTAGGGTTGCGGCTATGGGTGTCGGCCTGGGGAGTTTTGCGCGTGAATGGGGAAGATAAACGTGAGGCCTTGGATCTGAAGATGGACGGCCATGATCTTGTTAGGTTAAAATTAATTAAAAGTTGTTGTAATTTATGTTTATAAAATTCGAGTAAACTTCAAATTATCATATCTTTTTCATACGAGGTCGAAAACGCGCGAAACCAGTTGCGTTGGAATCGTATGGACGAGCACTACGCGATGAAATTGGATTGGAGTCGTTTGGAGTTAGTGAGAATTTTGGGTAAAATTAAACGTCCGTTTAATTTTATTCGAAATAAATCGCTAAAACGGAAAATAAAATCAAGGTGAGAACTTCTCACTCAATCGAATCAGTTTCGATTTTATTTTAAATAGTTAGATTTAAAATATTTGAATGCATGTTTGAATGATGATTGTTATCTATTGATTGTTAAAATAGACATTATACGCCGTTAGTAAGCGGATGTTATTTATTAAAAACATATACCGCGAATATTTCATAAACAGTGAAATTGGTATTATATATAATAGCAATATATATATTGGCATATGTATATATTGGAGTTATTGATTTCCCGCATTTTTTGTTTAGCGGATGAGACCCTATTGCGCCGTCTATTAAGCGGATAATATTTAAAATCCCATATACCGCGATAATTTCGTACTGGAGCGAAATTGGTATTGTGCTAATGTTTGTGGATGCAGGAAAACAGGTTGGAGGGATCCAACTGGATTCCTCAACAGTATTTATTTGATTATGGATATTTTGATATTCGTTGATTATCATATACGATATGTGATATCGTTGTTGTCGTGATTGACTATTTGGTGTGTAGCATCACTAGACCAAATTTGGGATTTTAAAATGATTTTAAAAGTGATTTTTGAAAATATACTATATGTTTGGAATTTGATCTATTTTAAATAAATAAACGTTATAATTTTTAAAGTTATAGAAATTATGATTTTTGAGAAAAATAGTTAAAAACTGATTTTTGAGAATATGATGCTAATGATTTTATAAAATAGTAAAATTTGGATTTTTGGATTTATTGTGAAAAGTTTAAATATAGGATTTATAAAATTTAATTATTTTATGAATCAAAATGGTGAAATAATAAAGGAGATTAAGGACGTTTTAAAAGAATAATGGTATAAATTGATTTTATAAAGGATTTATAAATGAATATTTATAAATTGAAATATTGAAATTATAAAACGAGTTTTTATAAGTGTTTGAATGAAGTGAAAATGAATTTCATAAATTGAATGAGATTTATAGAATTATAAACGGTGAAATTATAAAATTTATAAAGTCATTAAAAGAATGGTTTTGGATAGATAATTGAATCTTATAAGTTATAAGATTTATAATTATGAAGTTCAAAGGAACGATTTTTGTGAACGAATAAATTATAAGTATTTAACTTATAATATGAACCTTTAGTTTATAATTGAGTTATAAATCGAATAGGTTAATAAAGAAAATTTATAAAAGGAAGTTGTTATAAAATAATTAGAAATGGAATTTATAAACGTTGTTTTATAAATTCGCAAATGACTTATTTTGATAAGTAAATTGTTGAAACCTATAAATGAAGTTATATTCACGTTTTTGACTGTGAATAAACCTTTGAAATAAAATGAATAAAAGGATGAAATTGATTAACGTAGTATATTCACGTTTTTGAATAGTGAATAACACGTTAAAGAAAATGTTTTGGATTTGGTGTTTTAAGTAGAATTAAAACGATCTAACGATGTTTTAAAATGTGTTGAGATTCGAAACCATAGATTTCAACATTTACTGTTGAAATAGACGTTTTCGAGAAATAAAAGGAAATGGTGGACTATAACACTATTGTTATAGTAAATGATTTCCGAAAGGAAATGTTTTGTATAGTATTGGGATTTATATATCTATTTTAATTTCGAATCCCTATACTAGTGATTTTGGGACGTCGTAACGATGTTTTACGTAACGTTCGTTTTGGCCCAAATAAATATGTTTAAGAGAATGATTTCCTTAAAGAATGAAATATATACTTAATTTCGATTTAAGTATATTGAATATTTTCCAAGTGTTGAAAATAAATAAAATTTGTGAATTACTTATTAAATAAGTATGGAATTGTTTTCCGATATAAAGTGAACATTTGAGAATTTATCTTTTTGAAGATAAATTGAAATGAATAATTGGAATCGAATATTCATAGATATTTTGGATTATAAATTCACTAAGGAATTTATAAAAGAAAGTGGAATTTGTTTAAAAATAAATATTGATTTATTTTTGAAGTATTGAAAATAATATATCTAGTAAAGATATTTTGGAAAATAAATAATTGGAAAATTATTTGGAATCTGGTGATGTGTGCATATCCATTGATAGTTCAATAACCGACTATCAATATTTCCCTTTGAATGGGTATTTGATGTGATTTGTTTGAATTTAAATGCCACACTTATTTTTGAATAAGCGCTCACTATTCGGGTTAACCGGGAAAGGACCATGGGGTCGTATAACCCATTCCGAATATGTGATACGTCGTTGTGAATTGCATTGAAGATCGGTGTTGAAGACCGAGTATTTGTGAAAGCGATAGGATGACCTATCGATTGTCTCTGCACTGGGTAGCTCCTGGTATAGAGATCTCCTAAGTGATGGGAAATTCGATCGGGATTGTGAATACCCGGATTGCAAGGGCTTCGTAAGAAGTGCCTTCGGTTTTGTTCGAGCCCGGAACAGACTTGTATGGATTGTATGTATGACATTACAAGTTGAGATATAAAGCCGATTTCTTTCAAATATATTTCTGTTGGTGGCGAAGAATTTATTCTTTTAGCTTAACACCCTTCTTTGAGACGTACGAGCTCAGAGGTTATGTAGTTGAATGTTATCAGCGATATATTCCCAATTTGGTAATGTGACATGCTGAGTGTAGCTGTAAATGATCATTGTGTTGATTATTTGTGATAGGATCGTTTATTTGATCGTCTATCTTTGTGATCATTTCTATGATCATTTGTTGACCCAAAGCATGGCTTTTGTATAAAGTATGTTTTTGTGGACGTGACTTCGTCGAGCCTCACACCCCGTGAATGGTCAAAACAGGAAAGATGCGGCAAGGTTATGAGGGGTAGCGCCCTTTAGGATGTGTGCATTTCCTTCTGGAAAAGGGTGGTATCATGGTATGGAGCCCAGATACTTACTCATGTTGAAAACACTTTGTTATGATTGTGTGAATTGATTGCGAGCGCTCGGTGAAAGGTCCCAAAGGACCGGGGGATGGCATATTCGGTCAGTTGTTACTCAGTTAGGGGTAACCCGGCCTTGTGTTGGTAGAGATTCGGTTTGGTTCTCGGGGATGTCCATCCAGAGGCATTCTCATGTGGCAATGGGAAGTTCCTTGGCCTGATCATTCGTTGGAAATCCAAAGAAACAATACGTGACTTGTACGGTATTAGTTGTAGAACCTATCATTCACTTATGGTGGCGCCCCACTGTTTGGATGTTAGCTATAGTAGGCATACGATAATGGTCGTATGTTGGCTAAGATTTATATTCTACTTTCGAAATGAATTTCTCTACACTATGCACTAGTAATAATATCAAATGTTCTTTTTAATGCGTATCAAGCATCTTTGACTATCATAAGGAGAAATCTCCTCCGATTCTGCGTTTACATTGTATGTGTGTGCGGGAGGCCTTATGGTAGTCTCATTTTTTAAAAAGCATTGCGAATTGACTTTAAAAATATTCTTCTATTTTGATTTTAAAGATAAATAAACTGTTTTGAGTTCTCACACCAGTCACATGACTGACTTGGAGTTTATTGTTTTCCTTCCTAAACTCTGGGTGCCCACCAATTTCCACACGGGCAGTTAAGAGTTAGGTTTATCAGGATATTCTGGATATTCTGGAATTGCTGGAGGCAAGCTGGATGGCATGACGTATTACTAGTTATATAGTATTTCTTTTTCCGCTGTTTGTTTGATGTTGTATACTCTGATGATATGATGTAATGAAATGAAATGTATAAAATGTAATAACTGATATAGTTCTTTGTTTAAAGATTATTCATTTATTATTATATGTTGTTCCGCTGCGAATTGTGAGATTCTGATATTGTTCTGTCGTTTTCTGTTCTATTTCCTCCCTATTCTCTTTTTCTTCTATTTAAAATTTTTCTATCTTCTTTTTCCTCTGTTACTTGTTTTCTATCCGTTCTATGTTTTTTTCTGTTCCGTTCTCTTTTCTTATTTTCTTTTCTCTCTATTTTCTACTATCTTCTTTTCTCTCTTCTTCTTTTCTTTTTCTTAAACCCATAACTATTCGGGTTTTTGGCCTTCGATTTCTCGGCAGTCGATAAAGTGAGTATCGATGTTGAATTTTCGAAAGTCGAAAATTTCCGGGGCGTTACACATCGGGTTAACGCGACCATGGATGGGGGTGATGATTTCCAGAGCATTCTCACCAAAGATATTTCCTCTATTTTTCAAAAACTGTTTTCTATATTTTCAATAAAATTATTTTCCAAGTATTTTAACTGGGTGTTGAAAACGGGTTTACCAAGTACTTATAGATTTTCAGTTCTACGTCTGATCAACGTATGACTGAATTTCTGTGAGAACAAGGATGGACTGGTTGAGACATCGAGTTATAAGAAATATTTTTTATAAAAAGCTATTTTAATCGTATTATCTGAATTTAAAGGCATTTCTAAATTTTAAAATAAAGGGGAATCCAAACTGGAATTATAAAATAAAATTGAACTCGGGGAAGTTTGTTGAAGTGATTTTGTAATAAAATCGAATATTGATTGAAAAGTTGGAAGTAAGCTAATTAGCTGAATAACTGTTTGATAGAGTATATTAATAAAATTTAACTCGGTTAAATAAAATGAATTGTAAGTTAATAATGAAGTTTGGAGATAAACTCGGATTATAAATAGAATTCGACTTGAATTTGATAATGAATTAAATAAGAGATGTTGTAAAATAAAAATAAAATAGAGTTGGATTGGAAAAAATGTGATAGTTTGAATTACAAATAAAATTCAAGTATGATTTGAATAATATTTAACGAAATTTGCAAGTAAATTGGATATAATGGAAGTGATTATAATAGAAATGTTTTGAGTTGCAAAACAAAACCCAAGTGAATAGAAATAAATTGAGAATGGCCTTGTATTAATAAAATAAATTTGTTAACGAATCAAGTAAGTAAATTAAAATTTTAAAAATGGGTTAATTGAGTTAAATAATAAATGGATGAAGTGTGATTGAATAAAAACTAAAACAAAGTTGTGATTGGAATTGGATTATCAGACTGAACTTAAGTTCGGTATATTAATTTGAAGTATAAATGAGTTAAGTATGTGCTTGGATATTATTTTGATAAGTTGAGAAGGTGAATTTAAAATGAATGGGCTAATTGAATTTAATGAAGGTTGATTAAATGAGAATCAAATAGAATTAAACTTAAGTTTGATGTTGGAATAAATTAATGTAAATTCACCTAAGTTTAAAATTTATGGAAGCTTGGCTTCGAATAAGAATGAAAGCCCATTAAATAAAAGCTTGGATTGAATTAATTTGGGAATGGTTAGAAGTATACAAGGATGGAATATGACGAACTAAATAAATGGTTGGCGAATAAATTAGAAATGAAATGGGAGTAGTTACAGAAGGAGTTGAAATTAATTTAAAGTAGTTATAAACTAAATAAATACTTAATTAAGCGAATATTGTCGAATTGATATAGAATGAATCGTCGTATGACGTAAATAAAAGTAATTAAATTTCTGTGAGCTGATAGAGATTAAATTAATTGATTTTTTAAAATTAGTTGAAGTGAATATGAGCTTGTTTGGATTTAAAAATCAATTGGATGTAAGAAATTTAGTTGCAAACCATTGAAACTGAATGAAATGGATTATGAATTGATAGAAAGCAATTGAATTAGTTTTGAAAACATATAAATTGTATATGGAAGTGTTTGGTGCTTGATGTTTAGTAATGCATGTGTTTAGCTATTTGAAGTGAGTGAAATGCTAAAAAATTTCCATATATGGCACTTACATATTTAAATTGAGTAAGTACAGGTACCTGAAGGCCGTTTGGCTGGATTGGGGTTGCAGTAAATGGTAAAATAAATACGCTGCTTGCTTAAAATGCTAAATAAGGTACGCCTACGCAATAAAAAATAGGAAATATGAACTGTTTTTGCTTTTTCCGATCGGGTTGGTCGATGTATATATATTTATTTCTCTTGTCAAATTGCAAAAGCTCCTCCGTACAAAGGAGACTCTGCCAAAACTTTTCAAAAATTTTGGGAGTTAGAAAATTTTTGAAAATTTTTGAGAAAAATTGGTTAACAAAAAAATGTTTTCAAATTGAAAATTTAAAGTAAATCAGTAGATAAAACTAATATGAATCAGTTATAAATGAAAAATAAAATTTAATATTCAGAAGTGAAGGCAAATTGAATTCATATGGAATGGGAAAACTAATTTTGAAATAGATATGAAACTTATGTAGGGAAATGTATACAATGATTTGGAAGGGTTACGATTGGATATTATTGTCAAATAAGATATGCAGGTATTAAAAGGGGAAAAGAAAATTGGATTTGATTCCAAAAGATAAATGTGAATTGCCCGACAAAAAGGTATGTATTTTAATTTCTGTATGAATTGGATTGGGTTTTTGATCTAACCACTTGGCTTTCTGTTTTCTTTTTAGAATTTGGGAGCCCATAGAGGCCTTTTGTAGTTGTACCGAGCTAGCCGCGCAAAGGAGATGCTGGCAAAAAATTTCGGAAATTTGGAGAGTTAGAAAATTTTTGAGAAAATTTTGATAATTCCAAATTTGGTATTAAGTTGAAATTTAAACGATTGGGTAAAAATGGATTGTTGGAAACCATGAAAGGTTTTGGAAGTTTGATGAGGTAATAGTGAATCTTTAATAAAAGACATTGTGGCAAGTTGATAAACCTGTTGGTTTTGGAGGCAAGCTAAACGGGTATGGTTCCATTCCTCCTAACTAGTAATTTCGGGGACGAAATTCTTTTAAGGGGGAAGGAATGTGACGACCTGGAATTTCTAACAATTTAAATTGGAATAATTAATTGATTTTGAATTATTTAAAAGTTAACTTTAACTTGAATTCAAGATATCAATATTTTCTGGATAATTAAATCATCGAATTATATAGTTTAAATATTGAATTTAATAATTGAAATTGGGTAAATTGTTGAATATGCAATTTCTATGTCTGTTTAAAATAATTGGAAGGCTTATAAAATCTATAATGATGATACTGAAGATAATAGAATGTTTGAAATTTAATTTAAAGGTAATTTGTTCAATTTTAATAATATATCGTTTAAATTGGAATTTAAAAATAGCCTTCCGAGGCACAGTCTCGGAATTTGACGAAACCAGTTCCATTGAATCCGTAATATTTAGTTATTATCGGATTTTAATTTTCATAGCAATCGGAATTGTCGTTTGACCTTGGTAGCTCGAAACGCTTAGAACTATTTTAATCAATTTGATTTAAAATTGATCGTTTTCTTCTGTAAGTTGCGTATATGATTGAATTAGCTTCCAAAACACGTTCCATCTTGTTCGGAATGCGGGTAAAACCTTATAAAAGTCTGTTGGCATGTCTGATTCGGGGTTTGGGATTTCGCATTATACAACTCGAGATTTTCAATATTTAACTGTTTAATAAAGGCGTACTTAGGAAGCTTTTCTCTAACCTATATCATAATCCTGTGTCTCTCTCTTATCGAAAAAAAACACGGCAGTTTGAAAAAAAAATAGAAAAAGGGGAAGAATGGCCGAAGCCCTTTCATGCTAGGGAAAATTGAAAAGGGGGAAAAGAGGGAGGCGAACGTTCTTTGAGCAAGCTCGGCGGCGACGACATTCTAATCGAGGGAAGACGAATCGAGATGCTCGATTCGAGCTGTGGCGTCTCGAGGTCAGATGGAGGGGAGAAGCAGCGACATCCAAGCACGTGTATTCAAACATTCGCGTGTTGGCTCGGAGGCTCGAAACGAGTTTGGGGTTTTCACGCGTGAGCTAGGGCTCGGGATCGTTGGAGGCATCGCGACGTCATTGGAGGGAGCTCGCGGCTTTGGATGGCGATGGGGTTCGTCAAGTTAGAAGGGCGACGTTGAGGCTGTGGTTAGGGTTCTCTCACGATCATTTTCAGTGAGTAACTTTTTTTTTCCTTTATTCACTTATTTTATCTCTGTTTGTTTTTAAACTTTTAAAAAAAGAGTAAATAAAATAATGGAATTGGTTAAAATCATTTATGAACCCTGTAAATTAACTGCTCTTCAAAACTTAAATTAAGACAGTTTGATTTATTGTTAAAATAGGTATGTTAAATACATAAAAGATACTTAAACTTAATTATTTTACAAATTAAGTTAAATGTTATTGTGATTAGTATTTAACAAAGAACATGTTTATCTTAAGTATATTTAAAATTTGGTCACTTATGAAATAAGTTAAAGGTTAATTAAGTAAATGATTTGAAATTTTTGATTGAGTAATTTGTAATTAGTGATTTGCAGATGGGAATTAGGTTTTAGGAATTAAAAATGAAGGTTAAAAATTAATGGCTATGGATTAATGAATTAAAAATTTCTTGGGAAGTAATAAATAAATAATCACTGGATGTAATTAATTGAATGAAGTGGATTGCCAATTGTGAGGCAAATGTGAGTAAATATCACTCTGTTGGATTTCTGTTTAAATTTAAATGGTTAAACTTAAATATTTGGTTGAATAGTTAAATTTATTTGATATGCACTATGAATTGATGATCTAGTGATTTTGGTATTAAATGGTTCTCGAGTAAATTGTTACTCAACTCGAAGTATTGGAAATTTTAAGTTGTTTTAAACTTAAAACAATAAATAAGAAAATGTTTTCATTTTAAAATGGTTACTAAAGGCTTAATGATTTGAGATATATTAAATTAGTAGAGTAAATAAAATGGATGACTAATTAATTCGATTAATTAATGATTTGGGATGTTTAATTCAGTAATTAAGGGTATTTGAATAAATAATAAATTAAGTTGTAAGTTAATTAACTAAGTATAAGTAATTCAGAATAATCATTTGATGGTGTGAAAAAAAAATTGCTTAATGTAATTAATAAAATATAATTACCTTGTGAAATTTGTCAAGAGATTAACTGAGATAATTAATTATGAAGTAATTAATTTATTAACGAAGTAAGTAGAAGAATAGTTAATTACAGACTGAGATTAATCGAAAATGATTAATATTGGGACTGAATTAAAGTAATTAATTTAGATTAGAACAAATCAAAACATAATTGGAAACCATTAATTTATAGAATCAACGAGGTAATTAAAGATTGATTAATTAAGATGAATTAATCATAAGTGACTCATGAGAAACCAATTAATGTAAGTAATTAGTAATTAGTGTAATTGATTATGGTTAATTAATTCCTGAAGTAATTAAAGATCACTCATTGATTTAGTTAAGGATACTTAATATCATAAAATTAAATAAAGGTAATTACTTGAAGGTAATTGAAAATAACTAATCCATGGTAATTAATTAAGATGAATTATGAAGGAATGGTCGATTAATTGATTTGAAACTAATTAATGTTAAATGTAGGGACCCAAGTGATTGAGGATTAGAATTCAACTAGAATCAATTGAAATAATTTGGGAGCTATAAAATTTGCTTATGAATGTTTGATTGGTATTGGATGCCTTAAATGAGTTGATACCTCTAATATGAAATGTTGTGATTTTCATTTGAATAACTTGAGAAATGATGGTATGAGTCTCGAAGAGGTCGGGAGCGGGTATTGAGAAATACCCGAAACCACTTCGAATTTTTATAAATTGATTTTTGAAATCAATACGATGAAATAAAACGATTTTAGTGGATTGGATTATTTTATCTAAGTTTGGTACTTAGAAATTTATATGTGAAATAAGGGTTGTCTACAGCAAATTGTGAATCGGTTAAATTGATATAAGTTACCCCGAGTTTTATATAAGTTGTTTGCTTTGGTATACTTTGTTAGTTGGGTTTACTCACGCTGGTTTCCAGCCTGACCCGGGTGTTACTTTGGTGTAATGCTCGGGTCAGACCGAGTATTACATATTTCCAAGTTAGGGCGTTCTGGAGCTCAGAAGGCGAGCTGGATGGCAATATCGTATAGAGTATATCCGCTGTATTTATATTATTGTTAGTCTGAGATATGATATTTGTAAATATTCGGTGACTGTATATTATGTGAAACTCTGATGTATTAGAATGTAATCGATAGATGTAGTATTCTTTTGCAAATGTTATTATTTATTATTATATTTTATCCGCTGCGAATGCGAGATGTTTGGTGTTTCTGTTCTTCTTCTTCTATCTCTTTCTTCTTTTTCGTAACAATATGGAATTTTCGTCTTCGAAAATTTTGGGTCGTTACAGGTTCGTCCTTTTATTCATTTATTTTCGTATTTTAGAATCGTTCATTTGCTAATCGATATAACTTTTGCATACGGGGTCCAATTCACGTGTGGTTTCTTTTGTTAGGATCGTATCAAAATTTCGAACCTTTTGACCCTAGTTTGGATGAATTCTGAGACTGTTGGAATTTTGGGTTTAAATTGGATTTAAATTCAATTTAAATTCAAAGGTGAGTGTTTTAGCCCACTCACAACTTCTAAAATTTCTTGTGTTTGTTAAACTGATTTATGATGTGATTAGAAATTTATTTATGACTATTTGGCATATTTTGAATCATCATCTCTGTTTATTTGAATTTTATTTGGATAAAATAGTTATTAATTTATTATTGAATATAAATTACCAATAATGCCTATTATTTATTGTATGTTCTATATGATATTATTGATTGAATTGGATGATGATTGTGATAAATGTTTGATGATTGATATTGGATGAATGGATGTTGTATTTATATTGTTATAAACTGCAAGTTGTTATTGATTTTTATTTCACTCGGGATTGCGGTTTGAAATGATATATAACCGTATTTATATTTTAAATTACGGATTGAAATGATAAATATCTGTATCACATGACCATAGGATAGAAAATTATATAAAGACACTGTGGTCTATATATAAAAATATTTTAAAAAGATTTCTATGGGTTTGCAAAGAAATATATGGTTTTAGATAAATATTGACTTTAGATATTATATTTACGTTATTTTATCCTTGATTTTAAGTTATGTATAGTTTATTTTAACATAGAATAAGTTTAATAATAAGTTTGATTTTTATTGAAGATAATATGGTTAAGTATTTAAACTTTATTTTAATATAGAGTTATAATGATATAAAGAAATTAAGATGGGAAGAAAAATGTGAGGTTTATTTGAAATTGAATTTATTAAAGAATTAAACTCAAATAAGTTTGATGTGGAATTTATTAAATTTGGAATTTTAGAAGGTATGATATTTATAACTTGATTTTGGTTTAAGGTGAATTTAATGAATATTTCAAGTATAAATAAATTGAAGTGAATATTTAGTTATTTGAAATTTGAGTTTTATTTAAATGATAATGGATTTATTATATAATATATTTCAAAACTAAATAATATAAAATTCAATTATTGGATCGTAATTTCCAAACATAGTTTTTAAATTGTTGAATACTTTTAGTTTGAAATATATTGAATTTGAAATGGTTTATTTTGTGGATCAAATCTGTTTTGGAATCATATAATTTGGAATAATTTATTTGGAAACTGAATTGATTGAAGTTTATGATTTGGGAATTGATTTGGGAAAATTGAAGAAGCAATTTTATTATATAAAGTATTTTAATGTTTGAATCATTTAATTTGTGGAAGCTATGTTTCGAAGTTATGAGTTTCAACGCATTAGAATTTGAAAGTGTTATATTCAAGTGTTCTGATTTCGAAAGTTATAACTTTGAAAGTGTTATGATTTTAGAAAAGGATAGATTTGAAATGGAAATGATATCGTATCTATATGGTTTTGAAATGGATATTATATTCTGGTTTTGAAGTATAATTTTGAAATGACCGTGGTGTTATGATAATGTTTGGTTGTTAAAGAGACTGGGATCGGAAGTTGTCATACTCTTTGCCAACTCCGAAATCCACTTTAACAACCGTGTATGCGGTGGAGATTCCAGAATGATGTAGGATGGTGGTGGCGTTCCTTTGAGGTATATACGTGGACCCAACTCTCTTGAGTTGGCATTAGGTCGCTAAAACAGGAGCGATTCTCGGGCCAAGGAGGTAGCCCCTCTTATCGGACACACTCCTTCGATATTATACTCTGACTTTTGGATTGATTCGGTGGCTACTTTTGTTTTTTTGATTTTGGGGGTGTGGATCGAGGTGGGCAGTAGTAGCTACTACGCGTTACCACCAGCTCAGATGTATAGTTGATATATCTACCCTGGCATTGCCTTGTGTGCCATTTCACCTACCCTAGCGCACCTTGTATGAGTTTTATTTGTGTCGTACCTATAGAGTATCCTCTTGTAGCCTCCCGATCAGGAGGTATTACTATACTGTATAGACTATTGGCACTATTTATGTATTAAGGGGAAGATTGGGTCACTCTTTAACGCTATTTTAAAGAAAGTTTATTTTACTAATAGACATTATTATAATAGCCAAATATTACTACATATTAAATAGTTTAACGGATCCTTAGGAGATGTAAATCCCAAGCATCTCTTAAGTTACTGCACTAACGTTAGACACTAGATAGGAGATGTCAAATCCAATAAACATCTCTGACGCTGTTCCGCTCATATTATTTACCGTTGATTTAACTTACATAAGATCTTTTAGTTCTGACTCAAGTGTTTTGCCTTTTCAATTCGCTTGGATCAGCCTGAGCATTTCAGGATTTGACGACCTTATTGCTGGAGGACGAAGATGAAGATTGTATTATTATTATTCATTATATTATTCCACTACATTCATACTGTTCCGCTGCATTATTTATTATTCTCTGGTATGTTTAACTCTGATATATGTTGTATAAGTATAATCAAATAATTTGTAAACCAGCTTCATGAACTGTTATTTGATTATTATATTTTTTTCATTCCGCTGTGAGATTTTGTTTTATTTTTATATTTTCTGCTTTTTCTTATTTACCCCAATAACAATCCGCTGTGAAATCCAACTTCAATGTGTCCTTTACGATTTGATTGTAGTCCAAAATAGCTGCAATGGCTTGCAAACATTTCAGCTACCCCTTTTGGTATCTTATATTCCATTTGGTATATTACGTTGACCTAATCCGGATATATTACCTTAGATTTAGTCTGGGTATTGATACCTTATTCGAAAGATGTTTTCCAAAAGAATGTCATTAGAGATAATATTAAATTATTTTGGTAATAAAAGTGTTTTGGTTATCATAAGGTAAAAACCTATTCGTATTTATGTATGGACATGGTGTTATGAGATACTCTTCTTTTCAAAGGTTTTAGTAACATATTTATTTTAAATTTCAAGTACCTCACGCTGGTTTATCAAGCCTGGTCCAGGTATTTTTAATACAAAGGGTCAGATCAGAGTAGTTTAAGGTTTAGTTAACAACGCTTGGAGTTTCTAGAGGAGAGCTAGAGTGCTTCGTCATCGCATGGACATATTCTATTATCCACTGCATCTACTTCATTTGTTTTGTTGTTTTTAGCAATTGTAAGGACATGGGTCTATAACTGTCCACGCTAAATCTTGGTTAGACTCTAATATTGTATTTTTAAATTTTCCGCTGTCAAGATTATTACTGAAATAATATATGTTATTCCATTAGTATGAGATTTTGTCTATCTTTATTTATTTTCTACCCTTAATGATACTCTTATTCGTGCAATTTAAGTTGGACATGTGTGGTTTAATGTCGCTTCAAAGGGTATGGAAAAACGAGTTGTTACATTTGGTATCAAAGGTGAAGGTTAAGTGAGAATCTCGGCTTTGGTGGGGTAAAGACTCAGTAGAGATAGGGTTAGTAATACCCTAAGATGAGTGACTCATTAGAGATAGGGTTAGAACATCCTAGAATGAGTTTGAGCATATTATATGTAAGTGTGTCTTTGTTAGTGACCAATAAATTATTTTGTATTGATTTATCTGTTATGTGATTTATGGATTCTGATCGATATGACTGATCACCGTTATCGATGAGGGTTCTTAAACATTTAAACAAGGCGAACCGACACACTGATTTTGAAAAAATTGGTAAATGAAATAATTTACCTTGGATTATATTTTGAATGTGAAGTATATATATTTGAAAAGTTGTATAGTTAGAAATCAAACTTAGTGAAATTTAAATATTAATACCTTAGATTAGAATTCCACAGTTTGACTATAAGATTTTTCATAAAGATAATCGATAAGTAAGAAATCTGATAAGGTAATTAAGATCTTATATACTTATTTCAAAATAATAAATTTAGAAATGATAATGTTAAGTTACTATCGTAAATTGATCAATTGTTTGATTTAAAAGTTTAAGTACAAATGCCTTGTGAAATATGTTTCATGAGTAGGTTATAAGGTGTTTGATAATAAGATTTGCTTGAGGAATGAACATATAAGATAAAAAAGTATTTAAATAATAGAAAATAATTATGTAAAGGGATAAAAATATATAAAAGGAATTAGAATTTAAATTCGAGTAACTTAAAGAGTTGTGGAAATTTAAATGAAGTTAATTAATATAACATAAAATTAACTTATAAAATAGGTTTTAGAAAGTAATCTCTAAAGGATTTTAAAAATGATATTATTTCAAATAAAAAGAGGTATTTTATAATAACTAATTCGATTCGCTCGAAAATAAACTAAAAATGGACAAGAGATATGTTCGGATGGTAAGCACTTCTCTTAAGTATTACTCTTCTCGTTAAGAGGATATATAATACTATTGGTAGTATCCAGCTCCATGGATCGTTCTGTAGTTACTCGATCTGTATAATTTTCTTAAGTTAAAGAAATAGTGTGAATCATTGATTGGTAATATTTATAAAAGTTTTTAAACCAAACATAAATTTGGAATAGCTGATTGATAAGATAAAGCAGGAATCTCGACAAATTTTTTTCTTTGATAAAAATGTGTGATCCTCTAATAAAAGAGGAGAGCACACATGAAACAATATATATAATACATAATATGGTGCTGCCAACATGCTTGGCAGGTGAAAAATCTGTGTACTAGTAACAAAGAAAATAACAGGTACTCCCTATAATGAGCTCAGGCAAAACCACCGCCCATTACACCATAATACCTAGCTCCGACATGGCCACCGCCCGATAATAGGGTGTTGGAAGTACCTAGAAAACTGAAATATTGTCAAAATCCAAAGATACTGAAATTCAGAACCATCTATAAGGAGACTCTATGTAGCTGCCTCAGAAGAAATAAGATAATCTGGAGGAAAAGTGATCCATAAAGTAGAACTCCACTCTGAAGACTCGGTATAGCTGAAAGTAAAGCCTGACGGAATCGACACTCTTGGAAATGGCTATCCTGCACACCTGTACAAAGACGCTAGCTGTCCTGCAAATGTGAAGAGAGAAACTAACAACCTATCTATTCCAAACCAGTAACAAAACAAGGAAAATAATTAGTATGAATCACATATTTGTATATAAATTGAATTTACATACATATATGCATGTACAAAATCTAATGTGAAAAATAGAGCAAAGATAATCTAGTACAAAAACTAACAATTCTAAAACGTAAGGGTAATATGATCCATACTGAATAAGATAAACAAACTACAAACTAGAACAAAAATAACTAAAGTAAAAACAAAAAAATTACTAGAAATATCTTTGAGGACCTATAATAGGAAGAAAAATTTGATACGCCGAGTGATCATCATTTAAGTTAGAAAAGGTATTAATACAAATATTATTAATGTCAAAATTGTTATTATTATGTTTGAATATATTAATATTATTACTAACCTTGTTAAGATATTCCTTAAAAAGATTATTTTTGGCTGATTTATATTTAGGAATAGAGACCCAATTAAGCAAAAAGATGAAATTAAAAACATCAATTTATTGAAGTGACTATTGTTATTATTAAAAATTCTTTGATTTCTCTCAAACCAAATGTACCACTAGATATAGTGAATAAAGTATCAAGCAAGTGTCTTTTATCCTTGTTGAACTTAAATCTAAAAGTGTTCCAATAGAAAGCACAATCAGTAATTCTAATACTAATTTTTAATTCAAAAATATTAAGGGTATTCATCAGAATAAAATAAGTATCCATACAATCGTAGTAAATATGATTAATATCCTCAAAATGCATATTAAAAAAATAACATTTATTATCAATGTGAATATTTTTTCTTTTTAAAAATTCAATGTTATTTAATTTACCATGAATAGTTAGCCACAAGTGGATTTTAGATTTTGGAGGAGTGTTAGACTTCAAAATAAATTTTAAAAAATTATTAGTTACACCAGAAAAGTTAATAAATTTATAAAAAGAGTTAGTAGAATATTTCTTGCTCTTATCCCACTCACAACTAATATAATCTATATCATTGTCAATATTATAAAGATTCAATCTAGCATAAAGCAAATTAAGTTGTCTAAGGATTGAACCGACTAAAATTCGGTTAAAACTAAAAATCCAATGAGGGTCATTTTCAAAATCAAAAACTTAAGATATAAATGCATATTTGAAGTTACAAATATCATACAATTCATTAAACTCATTCCTAAGAGGAGTAGTGGAAATCCAACCATCATGCCAAAAAGATGTATTATTACCTGAGTGAACAATAATATTAACACCTAAGTTAAAAATCTCACAACATTTTAAAATGGATTCCAAAAATAAGATTGCTTACAAGAAACCGAAGGACTAATTTGATAGAGATTATTACTACCATTGTGGTAATATTTGGAAATAATCTCCTTCCAAGTGGCATTATCATTGGTATCTTTGAATTTCCATAACCATTTACCTAGAAGAGACAAATTCAAACTACGCAAATTAATTACCCCTAAACCACCATCCTTTTTGGACATACAAATAGTTTTCCAATTTACTAAAGAATTTATGCAATTGTTTGGATTTTCACCGGTCCATAGGTAATCTCTTCTAATTTTATATATTTTATATATCACCCGATTAGGAAAAAGATGCATAGACATCCAATAAATTGGGAGAGCTGATAAAACAGAATTAATTGAAACCATTCTACCTGTTCTAGATAGAAATCTCCCATTCCAGTTAGAAATCATATTTTTGATTTTATCTATGATTATTGCCCAATCATCATGTTTAAGTTTAGTAGGTCTAATAACAAAACCAAGATAGTCAAACGGAAAATTCATAGTTTTACAACTTAATGTATTAGCAACTAAATTTTCAACTTTTTCAAAATCGTTTAAAATTAAAAACAGAACTTTTCTCAAAGTTTATTTTTAAACCCGACAAAAGCTCAAAACTATATAGAATAAACTTAAGAGCAATTATGTGTCTAGGAAGATAAGAGAAAAAATGCAAAGTATCATCTGCAAGTTGTAGGACTGTTAAACCTTAACTTGAAATATCATTACCTATATTACTGGAGAACCATTATCAACAACATTTTTAATAATCTTAGCAAAACATCAGCAGCTAAATTAAACAGAAGGGGCGATAAAGGGCCACCTTGCCTTAAACCTCTCTTCAAATGAATTTTATTACCTAAAATACCATTTACCATAATACTAGAATTACCAGTTTTAAGCAAATTCATGATCCAGTTAATCCATCTATTACTAAAGCCTCTAGCATGAAAAATATCTATAAGAAAATCCTAATCGACCAAATCAAAAGCTTTAGCATAGTCTAATTAGATTCTCGACGATTTTGGATAGTCGAAAATTTCCAAATCAAACCTAACTCAGAGCTAAGGAATTTATGAAAACTTTTGGTAAAAATAAAAAATTGTGAAATGTTATGAGTAAATGAAATTGGATAGGTATTATTTATAAATGTGAACATAAACAAAAAGGAAATTATAACCTGGAAAGTGTTTTATTAATGAACTCTAACATTAATTAAGGATTTAGACTTAAGTTTTTAAAAGCGATGAATTTACATAGTTGTGTTCATAAGATATAATAAACTTAAGTAATAGTTATACGATATGATTCATAAATAATATTAGTGTTAAAGGAAATATATCGAGTTAAAAGATTGTGGGAAAACTTTTTTAAAAAGACAAATTATCTTTTGAGTAAAAAATGGTTTCTTTAGAATATTTTCCTTTAATAAAAATATTTGAAAATAAATAATTAAAGGGATTATATAAAGAAGAACCTTCATAAAATGTTTGAACTTAAGACAAAAGTTTTTAGGAAAGATTTTGAAAGTTAATAAATACATATATTATATGTAGATCATTTCATCGGACAAATTTTGATCTAAGATTCGAGTTCGGAACTTTAAGGTTTTTACACCGGTCCGTAAAAGGATTTATCACTCGATTCTTAGACGATCATTGATGAGGGTTTGTGGTTAGATACTTTAGTTTTCTATCATAGTTGAGAAATTTGCAAGGAAAGCAAAGGTTCTTCTTTAGAAGCCTGATCAAAGTCTGTACTAGAGGATCAAGGGATCGATATTAAATTGGAAGTAAAGTTGAGTATTAGAATAAGAAATCGAATAAGACATTTCATATGGATGATCCATGTATATTATATGGAATTAAGTTTAAAGATAAATGTTTTAGGCAAAATTTTGTTATGGTTAATTTTGAGGACGAAATTCTTTTAAGTAGGGAAGAATGTAACGACCTAGAATTTGACCACTTTAAAATATACTATTTAAAGTGATTTTAAACATGAATTAGGCAAGGTTATATGATACGAATAATATTAGATAGAATTTGAAAAGAGAAATACACAGAAATAGTAACATTTTTCTATATCGACAAAAGTGACAAAATGTTGATTTCAAAAAAGTAAGTTTCAATGGTTAAATAAATTAATTTAGTATATTTATGAGTGTTTATATTTTTAAATAACACTATATGAATTTAATTTTAAAATTGGTTTATGTAATGACCCGAAATTTCCGACCTTGAAAATTTGACACTAATACATTCACTATAGAAGTGTCGAGCGATCGAACGTCGGAAATCCCAGATTGTTAGGGTAAAGAAGAAAGAGGTAGAAGAAGAACAGAAACAAATCATAGGATCTCACATTCGCAGCGGATCAAAATATAATATCAAATAATAGCATTTATACAAAGAAAAGATGTCTATCGATATATATACAATACATCAAAGTTACAACCATTCACAATTAAACTGGACTGTTATAATTAACTTTTCCCAGAATACAAACAATACACAACGGAATATACTCCATACGTTCCTGCCTTCCAGGTCGCCTCCTGAGCTCTAGAATGTCCTAATCTGAAAATCTGTAATACTCGGTCTAACCCAAGCATTACATCAAAGTAATACCCGGGTTAGGCTGGAAACCAGCGTGAGTAAACCCATATAATTTGACATACTAAGTCATAAAAAAAAATTTGAAACCCAGGATAACTCATACCTAACAACGAGTTCCTAACTTGTTATAGTTAATCACTTATTCCCAACAATATTTAAAACTATTACTTAGTTTAAATGGTCATGTTGCTTCATTTATATCATTCCAGCCTGTTAGATTCTACAACCAAAATTTATAAAGAATCGAAGTAGTTTCAGGTATTTGCTGGTACCCGACCTCGGTCTCTTTGAATCCAATGTCATCCCAAATTCAAGTTGTTTAAGTGAATACAATTCAATTTATATTCAGAGTAACATATTTACATAGTGATTCCATTACAGATACATAACCCATATTATCATAGTTCAACCCGAGCATCTCATATCACACAACATCACACATCACACATCAGCGATATCAAATAATCCCAGGCATTCAATATAAATAATCATCCATAAGCATGATTAATTAGTTGTTCAATTCCTAATTAATTCAATTTAGTCTCCAAATAAATTAAATTAATTACCATTAAATCCTGTCTACCCAACACTAATTAATCACAAACCATTTATCATCACTTTAACTAGTTAATGAAATTAACAAATCAACCTTTAATTATTAACATTAATTAATTATACTACAATTAATTAACCTTTAATTACTCTCATTACTTAATTATGCCATAGTTAATCACATTAAGTAATTCCTTTTTTAATTAATTTTCATTAAGTAAATTATCCTTTAATTAGTCACTTTAATTAATTGACCTTCAATTATTAAGCAGTTAACCTTTATTTACTTAATTATCCTTTAATTACTTACATTAAGTAATTATCCTTCTAATGAATCACATTTAGTAACTATCCATCAATTCCCACCTTAATTAAGTAATTATTCTTTAATTACTTTCATTAAGTAATTGTTATTAATTCATTACATTAAGTAATTAACCTTTAATAAATTAATCATCTTTTAATTAATTACCTTAATTTATTAATCACATTAACAAATCAATCCTTTAAATTGATTACACAAATTATTTAATCTTTAATTTGTTATCTTTTTTTTGAAAGGCAAGCGGGGTTGGCTGACCCCTACCATAGTTTATTGAGAAAATATGAACATCACGACAATAACACTCTAAAGTCACGAACACAACAGGCAAACAAAGAAAGCAAATAAGAGACAACACACACATAGGCCCAACTATGTAAAGAAAAACAAGAAAAAACACAAAAGCAGGCAAGCGATAAAACAAGAAGTGTGACGCCCCACCTCTGTACCCACGCTAGCCAAGAACACTACGGTGTAGTGCTGTCAACTAGCGCGGAGAATAAGGCTGTTGAGGAGCGACCATCCATGTAATTTCTTATCACACGGTGGCTATAAAATGATCTTCGGAAACAAATATAGAAGTAAGCATAACATGCGAATCAATCACAGATATCCATATCACAAAGGCGGAAAGAGATATGAATATATATCACATAAAAGTGTACATCAGAGTAGTGGTCTAAAAAGATCCACGATAATACAAAAGAATAGCAACGCGTGCTATACAAAAGAATACAACTATGAGTCTATATCTCAAGTGTAAACAACAAAAGCTGCTAATCTAAACAAGTAGCCAAAAGTCTGAGTAGTGAATCACTAGGGGAGGAGTCAAGCAGTAGCACCTGTAACATCTCGGCCTGACCCGAGTATTATTTATAAGAAAATAATAAACGGATCAGTCTAGCTATAAATATCAGATGACATGATATAAAATAAAAGATATGGCATAAACATAAAATATCCATACTGACATACTACTATAAGTATGCAATTAATGATCAACAGGAGATCAACCGATAAGAGATAAATCAATATCACAAGAATCTTCTCAAAGATCCAAAGAGGGCATCATACCTTAAACTTGTACTCATGACAAGTCAAAGAGATAAATTCCAGAAATCAACACAAGAAATCCAGAAATCATAAAAAGGGAAAGAGGCCTATCACATGATGGTCCGAAGACCATGGGGAGCTACCCCACATGTGTGAACGGAATCACACAGATTGAGGTCAAGACTAACCAAAAAGCAGAAAGGTATGTGTGAATGGAATCACACAAGTGGTGTCTAGTCTAACCTTGCAATGAAAGAGACATCGCGCAATTGCTAGTCTAATTCATAAAGCGATCATCAAGATCAACGAGAAGTGTCAATTACACTAAGCTAGTAAATATAGAAGTTTAGCTTCATGTCCCATAACCACTTGCTTAACTTAAATATTTACGAACAAACTGTAAATCTTCACTAATAAAATTGTCACAAGAGGTTCAATCGAACAAGTCCAAGAATTAACCGACGAAGTGAACGCAAGCGTTTCATACCACTTGTTTTACTAAGTCGTTTAATTAGATTTCTCATCCGAGTGAGGTAAAGGCTTGTATATACTAATAGATTAGAAAACGGTTTAAGAAAAGAGCTTTGTTATTAAAAATAGAGTTGAAATTGGTTGTTAAAAGAGTTTTGATATTTACTACTAGTATTGAAACCTTTATATTATAAAGTGACAAAACACATAAGCAAGTGTAGAAACAATCAGTCACAAAGAACGCATACGGAGATGCGAATAAAATCCAAGGAAATCAGCTCAATGTTTTTCAGATAAGATCCCCTACGGAGGGGGGGTCCGGGGGGGGTGGCAACCCCCCAAGGTGGGGGTGCGGGGGCAACGCCACCGCTTACGGGGTTCGACCTGCCCGGTCAGGTCGCGGGGGTCCAGGGGGCAGCGCCCCCGGCGGGGCGCGGGGCAGCGCCCCGACAAAACGGTACGACCTAAGTGAAGGCAAGAGGCCTACAACCTAAAGCAAAATGAGGTCTAACGACCTAAGGGTTCACGCGACCTAACACAATGGCTGAGCGACCTAACTAAGTGCGCGACCTGGTGGGTAAGGAGGTCGAGCGACCTAATGTTCTTTGCGACCTTACGAGGTAGAGGGGACACGCGACCTAAAGGTACGCGACCTAAGAAAGTTCGCGGGCTAAGGATGAGCGACCTAACAAGGTTCACGACCTAACGGAGACGAGGTCATGCGACCTAAAAGTGAAACGACCTAAGGGCGAAAACAAGGTCACGCGACCTAACAGGAAACAAGGTCAAGCGACCTAAGGGGTTACGCGACCTAACGTAACACGGGTCAAACGACCTAAGGCATCACAGGACGAACGACCTAACTTCTTAAGGGACAGGCGACCTAAAGAGGTCCGCGACCTAATAGGGTTCGCGACCTAAAGGTGCACGACCTAAGGTCTTTCGACCTAGGGGTATATAGGTAACACGACCTAAAGATGTCGCGACCTAAAAATAGAAAGCATGGCCGAACGACCTATCGAAGTAGAAAGGCATGCGACCTAACGGTCAAAAGGCCAGCGACCTACGACCTAAAAGTCATACGACTTACGACCTAAAAGCCATATGACCTACGACCTAAAAGCCATACGACCTACGACCTAAAAGCCATACGACCTAACGTGAAACGACCGAACTCCGAAGTGAAGATTCAAGGCAGTGCGACTTAGCGCGATAACACGCGAATGACCTAAGGGTTAGGTCGCGAGCGACCTAAGTACTAGGTCGTGAACGACCTAACTCCGAACACGCGAAAAATGGTCAGAACGATCTAGGAGCTATCTCGTACGCGACCTACGACATAAGACCCACACGACCTAACTCCGAACGACCTAAAAATGGCCAAAACGACCTAAATGCAGAAATTTCGCCAAAACGCCAAAAATCGGAGTTTTTCGCCAATCCAATCCAAACCAAAAGCAAATATTCATGCTAAAGTGATAGGGAATCATTCCCAACAACCCAATATAGTTATAGACTAGATTTGTGAGATAAAAATCTCACCTTTGCTCCAAAACCCAATGAAAATGAAGAACAAAGCTTGAAGGCAAATGGAGAAGCAACCACAAGCTTGAATCCGATGTCTTCTTCTTGAATTTGGAGTTGAATGTTGGAGTTGCAGTAAAACAAAGACTTTGGAGTTTTAATTTCTCATTCCATTCACCATTTTTGTTGAAGCTTTAGTGTTAGGAAATGAAATGAAGCAATGAAGAAGAAGGGGGGTGGAACTTGGGCCTAATGGGCTAAAAGTCTAAACCAAAGGCTCGAGTGAAAAAGTGGTGAAATTCCACTAACCCCAAACATATCAATGTTTATACTTAGAAGATTGCAAACGACATTTCGAACTCAATGGAAGTGGTCTCGAGTCCTAATTTGACCGTTTGCAAAAAGTAGCTTCGGACCAAAATCCGATTAACGATAAAATATTTAAATAAAATATTTAAATATAAAAATCGATAAATATGCGGGTTGTTACAAGAAGGCACGACATGCACAAATGAATGCACAGGCAGGCAAATGCACACAGCTTGACCCAACATACATAGGCCAAGTCAATTCCAGAATTCATGGTTATGAGGAGAGAAACCATGCCTTGAAAATCTAAATCCAGATGCAATTTTCGACATAACCTTGACCCAAAATTGATGCGCCGCTGTGACCTCACTTCTGAAACACCTAGTATTCCGTTCAATCTAGACCGATCTGAAGTAAATCTTTAGAACAGAAAAGATAATATCCCTTCTGTTATGTCTCCACCTCGTAGCCATCTTCCGCTCATTCCATTTAGTAGTTGAATTGCTATCAAAGCTCGTAATTCCTACTTATTCATCAGGGTACAGATCATATTGGATAAGTATGCACAATCAAAAAAGGTGATTAGAAGATTCTGAGGACACATTACAGAATAGGCATAGTTGATCAGTATCCATACCAGCAGACACCAATTTATCCCTAGTTAGTATTGCTTTGTTAACAATTCGCCAGAACATCAAGTTCTCATTTGCTGGTGAATGATATGACCAACCCACCTTAGCCCAAGGAAAAAATGGTAGAGCATCAGTTTGATGGAGAAGATCATACACCCTACCAATACTATTAGGCCTACCCTTCCAACATATTTCTGTCTCATGTTTGAAAATCACAACATGATCATGCAAACTCCTCCATAACGAGTTGACAACCTGATTACTAGATGAAGGAGTGTGAAGATTCCCAATCACAATGTACTCAACTGCACAAGCATTATCACCTATCAGGTATTACAATATTTCTTGGGTTCCCAGCATAGTGTCTAATACCATACCATCCCCTACCCAAGGGTCCTTTCAAAAACTCACCGGGCTAGCAGGGGACAAGTTGTATTTGACAAATGGGAGGAAAGTACTTCTCATGCTTAGAATTTTCCTCCATATCCAACTTGATCCTTAAGAAACATTCATAGTCCAAAAGTTCCCATTCCTAATTCGATTTAACCGTACCCATTGCACCCAAAGACTGTTCCTTTTAAGCAATAATGCATCCACATGGGTACTAGCAGCTGCTTTATTCCATAAGGTGATATTGATCATCCCAAGACCACCCTTTTTGAGAGGCTTTTCTAAGGAGGAGAAAAAATCCATAGGTATCATCTTCCTATTGTGGATGGAACCAGTCCAAAGAAATCTTAACATAGCTGATCTGATCATGGTGAGCAATTGAGAGGGCAGTATGTAGGTTCTAGTCCAATACAGAGTCATTGAGAAGCATACATACTTTACTAACACCATTCTTCCGGCCATGGAAAGAAATTTGTCATCCAAGAGTTTAGCTTTGAAGTACTTTTATCATAAAGGGTTATGCAATCAGCCCCGGCAACCCTGGACATACATAGAAGAAGGCCTAGATATGACATATTATTTTCCATCAACTGAAAACCAGATAGTGCAACCATCCTTTCTTTGGAAGACGTACCAATACCAAAGATGAGTATATGTGATTAAGGTTGATTAATCCTTAAACCAGTAGCAAGATAAAAGGAATGGAGTGTATCAAGAATGCCAACAATGGAGTGATCATTCGGCTTAGAGAAGATTATAATGTCATCCGTAAAGAAAAGAGAGGAAATTTGAAGCTGTTTACATTTTGGATGGTAAGAAATAGTCTTATCAACAAATTTCGTTGTCAGCATACAAGTGAGTGCTTCTCTAACAATAATGAATATATAGGAGGAAATGAGGTCCCCCAGCTAACCCCTTGCTTACCTTTAAAGAACCCCGAAGACTTCCCATTATAGCAAAGAGAGAAAGAGGGTGTTGAAATACAAACATACATCCATGCTACAAAGACCTTGGGAAAACCCATTAATGACATCACTCGAATAATAGAGGTCCAGTGCAAGCTATTATAAGCTTTGCAAATATCAAGCTTCAGCATAGTTCTAGGGGAGATCAGACTTCTACCATACCCATTAGTTAATTCATGTGCCATCATTATGTTATCAAGAATATTCATATTTAGGAGAAATGCAGACTAATTAGGGGAGATAATTGATGGCATCACGGATACAAGTCTTAAGGCTATAATTTTGGAGACACACTTATATACTACATTACAGCATGAAATAGGTCAAAAAGAGGAAGCATTTTGGATAGGCCTGACTTTAGGAATTAGGACGAGATTGGTCGCATTAATCTCACCAAGCAATTTAAAGTTATTAAAAAAATTATGAATTGCCGCAGTGAAAACATGACTTACTAAATTCCAACTAGCCTTGAAGAAGACGACATTAAATGCATCAGGCCCGCCACATGAAGTGGCATTCATAGAAAAAACAGCATCTTTAATTTCTTGATCAGAGACCTTTTGAACAATCATGTTTTTCATTGTTGGGTTTAACATAGGAAGGTGTAGGTTATTCAGTCTATCAAGACCAGGTTCAAAATTATTAGAGTTTCCTAACAGGTTGGAGAAGTGTTGAATCAAGTGTTGGTCAATCTCTTCATCAGATGTAAAGGGAACTCCATCATCGTCCCGAAGTGAATGAATATGATCTCTAGCTTGTTTATCCTTGATAGAAGCATGGAAGAAAGCAGTATTCCTATCTCCATCGATAACCCACCTTTATGCATCTTTTGCTTCATCATACTAGCTTCAGAATTTAAGGCATCATATAGTTGTTGAAAGAGGATGGACTCATTCTGGGCTAGAGAAGGATTGGAAGGATTCTCATCTAAAATCAATTGCGCCTTCTTTAGCCGATCCTTAAGTATATTGGATGTTAGGGAGCCATTTCCAAATTTGAGTGAAGCCCATTGTCTTAAAGCTTGCTTTGTTGCCTTCAATTTGCTGCACAAGATAAACATTGGATTTCCATTAAAGATGGTAGACCAAGAAGTTGATAAAATACTAAAATACTCTGGGTCTCTGACCCAAGCATTGAAAAATTTAAAATCTTTTTTTTCCTCTGCATGGCATATGGGTGGGTGAGAGAATTATAGGGGAATGGTCGGATAAGATTGGATGAGGCAGGTAAGCAGAGGTAGAAGGCCACAAGGTTAACGCAGGAGCATTGCAAAATGATAGATCAATATTGGTAAATGTTCTTATCCCTGACAGACTCCTGTTGTTCCAGGAGAAGGGGACACCAGAGGGAGCAATGGAGAGGAGATCAGAGTCAGATATAGAGATATTAAGAGGGGCAATGTCCCTAGGCAATAGGGGCTGTCCTCCAATCTTGTTAGTTAGGTTGAAGCATAAATTGAAGTCTCACGGAGCAAACCATGGATGGGTATTCTGTCTTAGTGAAGGGAGAAGATTAAGTAGTGATTGCCTAGAGATAGTAGCATTATGAGCATATATGAAAGTTAAGTAAAAAGAGAGATTCAGAGGAAGGAAAATAGCATGAAAATGGATCAATTGAGAAGTAGTTAGAATGGGGAAGAGAGAGAAAGTTAAGGGGTCATGGACAGTGAGAATCCTACCATTGGCAGCTTGATCCAAGTTGTGATGAACAAGCCAAGCAGGGTTGATGTATTTAGCAGCTTTCAGGGTCAAAGGAAGAGAAAGCTTGGTTTCCAAGATTGCAAAAATCTTGATATTATGTTCATTAATCAGAGTTTTGACATGATCTAGTTTGACAGCGTTATGAGCACCCCGGATATTCCATGAAGCAATTTTGTTCATCAAAAACTGAGTAGAGAGGTGAAGCACACTTGCCCTACTCCTAGTTACAGGAGAATCAGATCGCACCGACTATAGCTTAGCAACTAAAGTAGAGGACTTCAGAGCGCCTAGGTTAAAAGAATCTGGACGTGATGGTGGTGATGCCCATCCAGGAATGGATACTGGAAAGGAATAGGGGGAGGGGATTGGAAAGGCAGAAAAAGGAATAGATGGCTTAAAAAATCAAAAATGTGATTCTCAATCTGGTTTAGGAAAGCTTGTTCGATGGAGTTATGATCCAGTTTTGAAGACGGCAACTTTGCATGGGAGTTTAAAACACTTTGATTTGATTGGCCAGTCGGAGGGGTGCATAATAAGCCTGCTTCAATTGGTTTCTGAGCAACCAGATGTGCATTTTCAACCACGTGAGTTGATTGAGCTACTTTAATTTGCATAGCATTTTTTGATAGTATTTCAGGATCAAAAGATTGATCAGAGACCTTCACTGCTGAAGAAAAAAAACTCTCCTTCCTCAGAAGCATTTGATGTTAGTTCATTCTCGTTGTGTTCTGCTACATCATGCACAAGCATAGAAAAAGGATTAGCATTCAACGTTGCTTCGGGTAACATTGTTTCTTCTAGCGTGTTAACTTCGAGATTATTTGCTACTAAATTATTTCCACCTTCGAGAATAGCATGCACAGAAATTACTTCATGCTCAAATGTCCTTCCTCATTACCAGTTTCAGGAAACAGATTCAAAACAGAATTCCCAGCTTTAGTTTTATCCAATCCATTAACAGATTGTAAACCAGCATTGTTACCAATCTTATTCAAATTCTTGAGTATTTTGTCTTTCCTAAGTGGTACCTTCCTCCACCCTCCCTTGGATACATCTTTTCTATGCTCACCTTTTCCATTAAAGTTACTTTCTTTACCAACAACAGAATTGATAGAAACTCCAACCGTAGCTAGTTTCTCTTCCACATTACTATCATTAATGCATTTTTGCACTTGGCAACAAAAAGATTGATGCCCAAAAATCTTGCAAGAACCACATATTAGTGGTTTCCACAAATAATCAACGCCGACTTGTTGCTCAGAGCCATCCAAAAGTTTAACCATGGAAACATCAGACAACTCATCTTGAACAGACACCTCAACCAAACATTTGGCATACCCAATCCTTTCCAACTTTTCAGCATTATCATCCATACATAGGAACTTCCCTATCCTCGTTGCTAACCAATTAATTCCTAAGTGAGACCATCAATATAAAGGGATGTTAGATAGTTTCAACCACACTGGTACAGACTTAATCGTGCTAACACTTTTTCCAATAGAAGGATCCCATTCCTTAACTATAAACATCTTGTTCCTCATCACAATAGGATCAGATTGGATGATCTTCCTTCTATCTTCATCAGAAGATAGATTGAAGAAGAAAAGTTACCATCTGATTTAACCTCCATCGATCCTTTGAGACGCCAAACTCATTTTAGGTGATGCAAGACTACCAAGTAGGGGAGAGGTAAGTCAAAAAAGAAGCTACAAGGCATTGCCCCTCAACAGCATTCCAAGCGTTAACAACTTCCACTGGAGGTACAATAGCACCATCATCATAGACTAACGGGAAAGTGACTAGTTCAAAACTGTCGGCATTGCGTGGCTTGGCTTTGAAGAGTGAGTTCCAAAGAGGAGGAGAAGTAGAGGTGGATTGGGTTGAGGGACAAGGAACTGGCGGAGGGCCGAGGAGCGAGGATGGGGCAGCGAAGGGAATGGGAGGCGGGTCTAGCAGAGGATGGATGGTAGCATTTGAAGGAGGAGAGGTCGAAGTTTACTTGGGGATTGAAGAGTAGACAGGTAGCGTGAATGAAGGGATAGGACGGGAAGGAGAGGCCATGGCAGAGCAAAAAAGCTTTTGAATAAGTAAGTTAATTAATTTCCCTTAACTGATTACATTAATTAGTTACCATCCTTTAATACATTAAGTAATTATCCCTTATTTAATTTCATCATTTAAATCACCTTTGAAAACATTTAGAAATTAACATATTGTATAATTACTTTTAAACAAACAATTCTTAATACATATTAAAACTTTGAAAACTTGTTTAAATTTGTTAATACCTTACTTTAGAACTTGGTTTATATTTTTCTTTTGAAACTTATTCATTTTGATAAATTTTTAAAACTTGATTACTTTAACTAATAAAAACCCAGGGCTATCAAAAAAAATCCCAAGCCCATACTTATTTTTCCTGAGCCACTCACTTCTCTTATTTCTCCCGAGTCGACTCGAACAACACTTCGAGTCAATCCCCGAGAAACCATCCATCTTCCTAAAAATTCAACAACCCAGACACCTAAATGCAAGCGTGCACGTGCACGACCACCCTGACCATCTTCAATCGTCGCCGAGATCACCCGCAAATCCTCGATGATCACCTCATCCCAAACAACCACCCAGATCAATGACTCCATCAAGAAATCAAAATCGAGCCAATCGATTCTTTCTGGAACCCAATCTATCGACCTAAAATCAACTTGCTTCGACTATCTTGTCCACCGGAACTCATGCCGACCAACCCAAAGCTGCTTTATGTCTCCATGCTTCGATCCCCCCATATGCGATCAGGTCTAATTCGCCCATGTTGGCGTGGTTACCTCGACTACCATCTCGACCAAAATTGGGCATTAAACCCTAGATTGTAGTCATCTGGATATCATAGTTGTTTGAAACCCCAGCGAGCATTTTTGCCAAATACCTTGATACTCGAGCAAGCCTCAGCCACGATCCCGACCATTTACGTTGCTTCGATCACTAGAAAATGCCAGTAAACCCAATTCCATTCAACCACGAATTCCTCACTCCATACTATACTAAAAACTCTAAATTTATTTTTAAAAATCATGTTTTTCGAAGTCGAACTAGATGATGTAAGTGCAACTTGTAATCATATCACTCAAATTTGACATGTTTTTGAATTTCCACTGTAAATTTTAATTTTCGAGATAATCTTAAATGATTTGTTCTTAAAAATATTTTTAAAACTCAAATCATGTTAATTCAAGCACTTTTTGTTTAAATATTAAAGCCTATTAGAGAATAGGTGAGGCGATTTTGATTTTTGAATTTGGTCTAACCCTGTAAACCTGGAACAGAGATATATGTTCTTGAACCCAAACGTGCACACATCATTTACATGTTTATATATACATGCAGGCATACTTGCATCTATACAAACATTCCACAATCATACTATAAGAATTTATCATAGGCAATTCAATATATATATAGATTTATGAGTTTAATCACCTTTATATTTGAAAAAAGAGAAAGCCTACATATTTGTTTTGAAAAACTTTGATCTGGAATTTGAACTTGATGTTGATCTGATTT
Organism: Allium cepa; assembly: GCA_030765085.1. Taxonomy (NCBI): domain Eukaryota; kingdom Viridiplantae; phylum Streptophyta; class Magnoliopsida; order Asparagales; family Amaryllidaceae; genus Allium; species Allium cepa. Next base: position 207,340,693 of record CM060941.1, on the reverse strand, counting down.
GCTTTGTGTTTTGAAATGAATTTGAACTAAGCTTGATGATCTTTGAACTGCTTTTATTTTTGTTTGATTTTAGTATGAACTTTGTGAAGATTGTTTGCTGGTTTCTGTTTTGATTTCTTTTTCTGGTTTGAGTTACCAGGTTTCTTTTTTTAAGCCTGATTTAAAATTTTGTTATTTATTTACATTTTCAAGTTTAAAAGGAGGATGAGATATGCCACTTGTGCTTTCCAAGGCATGTACAAACTACACATGTAATATGCATGTATCCTTTAACTTACATTTGTTAAATCCATTATATTTTAAAATTTCCTTATGCTTATTAATATATGTATCATGTTTACATATGTTTTTACACAATTCTGTATTATATTTCCAATTTAGTTTAATATATTTCTTTTGTCTATATTTATAAAATCCTTTAAAGAAAATAATATAAAACTAATTATATACTAATAAAAATCATATATATATATATATATATTATATCCAATTTATTTTAAGATATTTATCTTTTGAATTTGAATTTGAAATCAACACACACATATATATACATATATAGACAACACATATTTTATTTATTTTTAAATGGATAATTTGCCAATTTTAAATAATTTATAAAAGAAGATTATCACGTTTTTATTTCCTAAAGTACCGGGATATCACATTCCTTCCCCCTTTAAATATTTTCGTCCTCGAAAAGGAACGAAGCCATAATTTATTAAAATGCTTGTTATCAGCTTAAATTGCTCTTTGATCATTTTCAACTATAAAATCTTTTATCAAGAATTTTAAATCACTTTAAAATCTATGTAATATTATCAAAATAGTTTTATAAAATACTTTTTATAACTCGATGCCTCAACAAGTCCATCCTCATTCTTATCGAAATTCAGTCATACGTTGATCAGGCATAGGACTAAAGATCTATAAGTACTTAGTAAACCCATTTTCAACACCTAGTGAAAATACTTGGAAAACATTTTTGAAAATTTTTGTGAAAATATAGAAACATTTTTGGTGAGAATGGTTTGGTAATCATCACCCACTCCTTGGTCTTAGTTAACCCGATGGTTACGTTGCCATTCCGGCAAAATCCATAGCTAACTGTAGGCACTCCGTGTCCTTCGATTATGTCATGGAACCCACCACAGATCGCAGCTACACCCAAGTTTACGTCGCCATCATGGCAAAAATCCATGTAACTATAGGCATCAGCACCCTTGAATTTTGCTGCCAAATGAAACTTCACCATTCCTACATAGATCACGGACTACATCAGTCGAGTCCCAATGTAGCCTGTAGGCTCTCACTGCCTCACGACTTTCGCTATGTCTTTATAGATTGTAGTCTACCGATGATACGTTTCCATCACGGCAAAATCAAATGTAGACCGTTGGCTCTCATGGTCACATAACTTCTGCTATGGTCTGTAGTAGATTATAGTGACATCGAGTTAGACCGTCGTCATAGCATAACCCATATGTCTCTGTAGGCATTATCGCCCTCGACTTTCGCTACCCACACATAATCCTTAGGAACTTTAGTTTGTCCGGACTTCCTCCCAGGATCCAATTTAGAGCCTCCCCCTTAGCTCTCAAGGCAAAACCACCCCGTGGATCTCCTATAAAGTTCATTTCAATGGAAGCGCCTTTCATCCAGAGCCAATCTCAAATATATTTTATACTATACACATATAGTATCTTCAAATCATACCCTTTATGATTCATATGAAAATCACCTTTACACAAAATTGATATCTCAAATCGATAGTTCCAAACTTGGCTTTCCAAATTCCAAAATTGATTTTTCCCAAAAATCAAAAGTCTTTCCAAAATCCATAGGTTCCAAAACCTTTTTTCCAAAGCCATTCTCATAATTTTTTTTAATATATATATAACTTATCCTTTTCAACTTGAAAAAAAAAATCTTTAGAACACTTCATACTTATATAAATTCATTTTTCATACTTCAAATATTTTCAAAAATCGTTCCTTCTCGCTATAGATTCAACAAAGGGGAGTTTATCATATGAAACAAATATATATAACTTTAGCTGTGCCAAATTAAATATTCATGTTTGATTTCCTTTAAAAAAAGTTATTTACCATATCACTTACTTTTCATAAAGTAAATTTCAAAAGATATCCAACTTCCACTTTTATTCATCATATATTTTTCAAAATATATTTTCCTATTTCAAAAATCATTTTTACCTTTCAAAATTTCTAATATCACTTTCATTTAAGCACGTACGATGTACATATATCATCCGACAATATCAAATCTAATTGTTCACTCGATCACACAATTCCACTTCCGAACTAGTATCATCCATCCGACTTCCTAGTGCGGACTCAGATTTGGTTTCTTGATCAGAAACCGTCATTCTCCTTGCATAGCCCTAAATATGATAGAGAATTTCTAGAATCAATCAAAAATCCATATCCATGGCTCGCCGTCGAAAATTGAATGAAAAATCCCTATTCAGATCGATATAGTATCTCGAAATTCTATGCTCGAATCTGGATCAAATCATTCTGCGAATAGAATAATATACGTACATCCTATGTATTTATCTTCATTGATTATTAACTAAATCAATCATTCTTTCTATTTACCTTTATTTTGATTCTATTCACTTATTCGTACTCACCATAATTTCTATTTTGGTTATCACTTCAATTCTAAACAGTTTGCGTTCTTACCACTTGTATTTAGAAAATAGCTGGAAAAGTTTAAAATAGTTAAGTGGTTGAAAAATAGTTATTAGTTGTAAAATAGTTATATAATAGTTAAGTAGTTATAAAATAGTTGTAAAATAGTCAAATAGTTGTAGAATAGTTAGATAGTTGCAAAATAGTTGTAAAATAATAATTATTTTGTAAGTAGTTGTAAAATAGTGATTAGTTTGTAAAATAGATGTAAAATAGTAATTTGTTTTCAAAATAATTGTAAAATAAATATAACATAGTTTGGGTTTTTAAAAAGAATGGTTGTATAGTAAATAGCTAGGAAAATAGATTTAAAATAGTTTATATTAAAACAATTAGATTTGAAAATAGTTTTAGAGTCAAACTGGTTCCATTTCCTAACCTCCACTTCTACTCAATTTCTCATCCTATTAAATTGATTCAATTCTAATTCAATTTGAATTAACATCAATTCCTTTCCCAAATTCAAATCAATTCCCATTTGAGTTTAAACTTATTCAACTTCAATCACAATTTCAATTTAATTTCAAATCAAATTCACTTTGAACAAACTTTCAATTTCAATCTCAATTTTTAAACCATCTCGAATTATATAAATTCGAGTTAAATTTTTTTAAATGTTGATTTAATTTCTTAAATCAAATTAACCTTTACTTTTAAGTTAATAGCTTAAATCTTTAAACCATTTAATTATGAGTCCATATTTCAAAAATCCATTTTAAATTACCTTTACTTAACTTATTTCAAAGTTAAAATAAGAGTTCAAAACTTTTTAAATGATTTAATTTCCAGAGTCCAATTTATTAACCAATTTTAACTTCGAAACCAATTCTTAAAAAAAATTCAGCGAGCTCATTTCTAACATTTAAGTCTTTAAGTTCAACATGATTCCCTTTTCATAATTACTATTTCACTTCAAAAATCAAAATAGTTCTAGAATAAAGTTTTGTTTCCATTTTATTTCAGTAATGGATGTATATTACCCCAATCCATTTCTTAATTCATTTAAAATAATCCAATTCTTAGTTTCATAGATTAATAAAACAGGATGATAGCAGGACATGTCAAAATAAATAAACATCCAAATTATTTAAAACATCCATCAATAGCATCCATTTACCAATTTCCAGAACTCAAACCCTATTCAATTCAGCTCAATTAACTTCTCTCAGCTAAATCTCAATTTCAGCTTGAAATTTTCAATTCAGGTTGTTCATTCTAAACTCATTTAACTTCCCCTAAGTTATATTCAATTTATTTAATCCAGTCAACCTTACTCAATTTGAATTCTCCATTTCAAATTTTTTAACTTCTTATCAATATCCTTCCTCACTTAAGTTCAAAAACTTATTACACTTTGGAAAAAATTCAAAACTCAACACCTAGAGTTTATTTCAAATCATCTTTGATATTATGCATATCGCACACATATACATATTCAGTTCTTTTTCACCCCAAGACATATTTTAAATTTTAAACCATTCCTGGTTTTTAGATCAAAACATACTTCTTTAACATTTAAAACAACTCTTGTTTTTGGATAAGATTCCCATATTTAAAAATATTATTTATTATAACTTTTAACATTTTGAAACAATTTCAAATTTTCTGGACTTAGATTTAAAATTTCACAATTTAAATTATCTTCAATTCCAATTTATAAGTCATACTTTTCTAAATTATTATTTCCATAAAAATATCATTCTGCTTAATCATTAACAAACATTCCATTATCGAGATACAACAAACATTTTATGATAATAACCAAGGTTATCATAACTGGAAACCAATTCACTATATATTATCTCTTAATTTATTGGATAATAAAATCAGCGTAACTTAATTCAACATTCTGTAAACACTCTTACAAATTTCAGGATTTTATTCTCTGATTTGAATCCATTTCTAGCTTATCTTATTTGTATAGTTCATATTATCCAATTCTTATTTGGTTGTATTCTATTACCACTTAATTCTTATTATTTTATTTAATTCCAATAATTCAACAACCAATTATCTTAATATTAATAATAATTGGAAAAATTATTTCTTTATATATCAAAATATAAACTTATATAAAAAGCAACCATTTTTAAAATCTTTATTTAAGAAAATAACAAGTACGCTCTCATACACACACACACACTGAACTCATTCTATGGTACTATTGACCCTATCCTAATGAGTAAACCCACCAGAGCCAAGGTTCTCGCTTAACGTTCAGCTCTGATACCAAAACGTAACGATTCGAGATTTCCAGCCTCGAAAACTCGACACTTCTACATTGAACGTAGTTATGTCGAATTTTTGAGGTCGGAAATTTCGAATCGTTATAGTTTACATAAATAAGTAGTTTAAATAAAACGTCAAAATGTGATCATAAAGCATTTTGTCGATAATTAACGTTTTGTCGATAAAAAGGTGCCACAACGTTGTTGCACCTTTGTTAACATGCTTTAACATATATATTACACATTTTAATAACTAAACATGTTTACTTTTACTAAATATAATTAGAAAACTTCTAGAAGTCATTAGTAAAAGTAAGTAAGAATTAACAAAAGTAAGAAAAAGTAAACATCAAATCAACATCACATCAAAAATCAACATAATTGTAACGACCCGTAATTTTTGGTAATTAATTTTTGTCAATTTAATAAGTTTTGGTAATTTAATTCGGAAAGGAAATAAAAATTTTGTAATTTAATAATGGAATCACTAAAATAAAGTTGATAATGTTAATGCAAGTTAATAAATAATTAAATTAGTGCAAACCCAATTAATTAAAACAATTGTAAGGTTATAATTGATTGTATTTAGTAAATTGGAATAAATTTTAATAAATAGAATTAAATATTATGTTAACATGAATCAAGATAATATTTGAAATTAATGTCAATTCTATTTTTAATATGAAAATTGGTTGATTTAAAGACTGGAAATCAAGATTTATTAATTTATTTGAAATTTAAATTCAATAATTGGATTAACTGCAAATAAATGTAATTAAATATTTAATTATTACGTTAATGGATATTAAGATGAAATCTGAGAATATTAATGTAATAGATCATTAATCCAATGTTAGATGCATCATTTGACAACAATGAATTAAATGATAAAATAAAAGTAAATTAAATGGAATTATTGGAAATTAAATTTATAATTTCTGAATTTAATGGAATTAAGGCTAACACTGAAATTGATAAATTAATGAACTCTAAATTCATTTAAATTTGATTAAATTGGTGTAAATGAGTAAGAAATTTAAAAATGATGAAATTTGCTAATTATAGAGTTGAAATTGAAAACTTGATTTAATTAATCAATTATTAATTTATTTAATTAACTAGAAAACCGCCATTTTGGCCACTGACTCGGATTTCGATGAAACCAGTTTCATCGGATCCGCAACGATGAATTATTGTAGGATTTCAAGTTTTGTAGCGATCAGACTTGTCGTTTGATCGTACGGGCTTGAAACGCCTAGAAATCAGTGAAATTGAAATCAATTTGAAATAACTTGATTTTAGCATAACTTCTTCATACGATGGAATTTGGACTTGAAATCTGTTCCACTGATTTTAAAATATTCAAAAACATCTATTTTGATATATGGGTTGACCCGATTTCGTTCTGGAGCCAGAACGGGCTTTTCGGGCCATTTACCGTTCAACGTGTGAACCAATCATGTCCATTCATCTGCATTTCTGACATACCTATATATACCTCATTATAAATCCTAGCTTATTTCTTATGTTCATTATTTTGTACATACAATTCCATTTTCTCCTTCTTATTCTAATGGCAGACAACCAAAAATTCCATTTGCAATCTCAAAATCAAATCAAAATTTCAAACTCCGCAAACTATATCCCATTTTATATGGATTTGAAGCTCTCGACGAGCGCAAGTTAGATATACGATTCTTTTTTCAATTTGAGTTTCGATGTGGTCAGAAATCGAGGAAACATTCTCGGCCATTCATCACGCGACGATCAACTTCAATGGATCGTCAAATCGCTTGTACCGTTGTGTAGATGGGACTAAGGGGATGTCATCGACATGATTCGTTCAATGGCTTGACGTTCAAATCATCATGTAAAATTGACCTAAGGTTTCATGTATTGTGGAGGCCGGTGGTTCGTTGGGTGTTCTTGCGGACTAGGGGGTTCGGCGACATAGAGGAGACCTTGGGGACGGTCGCGGCCTAGCAAGCGGCGGTGGCAGGTGCATTGGCCAGTGTACGGTAGGGATTCATGGTGACTTACCTTAGAGGGGTGCGTGTTTTCTTTCATGAGGAGGAAAACTGTGTGCTAAGGAGGAAGTCAACGGGTACATTCTTTCTTTTGTCTTGTTTCGTTTTATTTTAATTTTGATTTCAATCTACTGATTTAATCGTAACTTTCACATACGATGCCCAATTTACACACAGTTTCTTTGATTTAGGATCGTATCGAAATTCTGGATATTTTGACGCTTGTTTGGACGAATTCTAAGACTTTTCAATTTTTGGGTTTAAATTGGATTTAAATTCAATTTAAATTCAAAAGGTTAGTGTTTTACCCACTCACAACTTCTAATATTTCTTATGTATGTTAGATTGATTTATGTTGTGATCAGAAATTTATTTATGAATGTTTGGCATATTTTTAATCATCATCTCAGTTAAATTGAATTTATTGATTTAAATTGTTATTTAATTCAGTATTGCAAATAAACTGCCTGTGAAATTGTTGTTTAATTTATTATTAAATATAAACTACTAGTAAATGCCTGTTATTTATTATCTGTTCTATATTGATTTTGCTGTTTGAATTGGATGATGATTGGGATAAATGGTTGATGATTGATATTGGATGAATGGATGTTGTATTTTATATTGTTATAAACTGCAAGTTGTTAAGCATTTTTATTTCATTCGAAATTGCGGTTTGGAATGATATATAACCGTATTTTTATTTTAAATTGTGGATTGAAATGATAAATATCCGTATCACTGGACCATAGGGTAGAAAATTATATACAGACGTCGTGATCTATATCTAAAATATTTTGAAAATTATTTCTATGGTTTTGTAAAGAATATATGGTTTAATGAATATCGATTTTTGGTATTATATAAATATTATTTTTATATATAGTTAAATGCTTTAATTTAAGCTATGTATAAGTTTGTTAAATAAAAATTAAGTTTACTAATAGAGTTTGGTTTTTATTAAAATAAATGTGAGTAAGCATTCAAATTTTATTTTAATATAGAGTGTATAATGATTTAAATAAATTAAGGTCGAGAGATAAATTGGATATTTATTTGAAATTAAATTTATTTAAGAATTAAACTCAAAAAGGTTGATGCGAAATTTATTAAATTGGAAATTTTAAAAGGTATAATTATTATAACTTGATTTTGCGGTCAAGGTGAATTAAATGATTATATCAAGTATAAATAATTGAAGAAAATATTTAGTTATTTGTAATTTGAGTTTTATTTAAATGGTAAGGGATATATTATGTATATTTCAAAACTAAATAATAGAAAATTTAATTGTTGAATCGAAATTATCAAATTTAGTTTTGAAATTTTAAAATATTTAAAACCTTGAAATATATCGAAACTGAATTGTTTCGAAGTTATAAATTTCAAAGTATTATGTTTTAAAAGTGTAAAATTTAAAATGTTTGGTTTCGAAGTGTATAAATTCGAAAATGTTATGATTTTGGAAAAGGTATATATTTTGAAATAAGAATGATATTATATTGATTTGGGTTTTAATAAAATGATACCATATTGATTTGGTTTTTGAAGTGGAAATTATATCGTATTTATATGGTTTTGAATGGATATTATATTCTGGTTTTGAAGTATAATTATTTTGAAATGACTGCAGTGTTATAATAGCGTTTGGTTGTTAAAGAGACCGGGATCGAAAGTTGTCATACTCTCTGCCAACTCCGAAAACCACTTTAACAGCCGTGTACGCGGTGGAGATTCCAGAATGAAGTAGGATGGTGGTGGCATTTCCTTTGAGGTATATACGTGGACCCGACTCCCGTGAGTTGGCATAAGGTGGCTAAAACAAGAGCGATTCCGGGCCAGTTTTGATTTGGTGGCCACTTTTGATTTTTGATTTTGGAGGTGTGGCCCGAGGTGGGCGGTAGCTGCACGCTATGCGTCCCCACCAGTCCAGATTATATCTACCCTGACATTGCCTTGTGTGCCATGTCACCTACCCTAGCGAGCCTTGTATGAGTTTGGTTTTCTCCCTTAGCCCGTGTGGTATCCTCTGGTGGCTTCCCGATCAGGAGGGACCATGATACTGGATGGACTACTGGGACTATTACGTGTTAAGGTAGAAAATGTAAAGCCTTAATGCTATTTAAAAGTAAGTTTATTTTAATATAGGCATTATTATAATAGCGAAATATTACTACATAGTGAATAGTTTAACGGATCCTTAGGAGATGCAAATCCCGAGCATCTCTTAAATTACTGCACTCACGTTTGACACTGGATAGGAGATGTCAAATCCCGTAAACATCTTTGACGTCGTTCAACTCATATTATTTGACGTTGATTTAACTTACATAAGATCATTTAGTTCTGACTCAAGTGTTTTGCCTTTGCAATTCGCTCGGGTCAGTCTGAGCATTTCAGGATTTGAAGACTTTTTTCTGAAGGACAAAGACAAAGAATTATTATTACTATTTATTATATTCCGCTACACTATTGTACTCCGCTGCATTAATTATTTTTCTCTGGTAGTATAACTCTGATATGTATTGTATAAATATAATCGAATATTTTGTAAACAGCTTCATGAACTGTTTATTTGATTGTTATATTTTACCGTTCCGCTATGAGATTTTGTTTTGTTTTATTTCTTTCTAGGCTTTTCTTATTCACCCAAATAACAATTCGCCCTTTTGTATGGTTTAAGTCCGACGTGTGTAGTTTATCGTCGATTCAAAGCGTACAAAAAGGTGGGATGTTACATCTGGTATCAGAGCTTTGGTTTAGCGATAAACCTAAGCTTTATGGGGTCAGACTCTTTATTAATAGGGTAGTAATACCCTATGATGAGTCACTTACAGTATATATATGTGAGAGCGTATTTTTAAGTGTTATAAAGGGTTTTGATATTGTGTTAATTTGTTCCGTTTTGTATTTATAAATTCCGGTTTGCATAGGACGCTATGACATCAATAGGGATTTCTAAACACTTAATAGGACAGACCGACATAATATTTGTTTTGAATATAGGTGAATGAAATAATTTTGTCTATTATATTTTCTATATATAAAATGAATTTTATAAAGGTTATATTTGGTTGTAATATATTGGTTGTTAAATAGTGAAATTTATAAATATTGGTTGGAAATAAAATTTACAAATAAAAATAAAGTAAAATTGGAAATTTAGAACTTAAGTTCTGGATTTTGAAACTTTCTTTCGAATAATTTTGGAATATAATAATATTGTTTATAGGTATTTTCTGATATAAATATTTCAATATAATTTGAATGAATCATTTTAAAGAAACTTTGGAAAGAAATAACTAATGTACTCCCCTCTCTATCGCTGGAAAATAATTTTGGTGATGAGTGCATGCATTATTAACATTCATTTTCGAGTTTTGAAGTGGGAAGGCCATTGTAGTATTTTTACTGTAGATTTATGTTTATAAACAAATATAAATTTTAAATTGTTTTAAATATAATCTGATATATAAAGTGTAAGTGCATACATTTATCTATTTTTTTAAATGATTTGAAATTTAACCCGGTATTTAATTCTCAAGTTTCCATTAATTAATAGTTTCAATTAGTGTAGTGAAATGGAATTTAACTAATAATTGAAACCTCTAAATGAAATAAGAGGTTAAATGTTAGGTTATAAACGAAATAACAAGAAAGTTGAAATTTGTAATCTATAAAGAGCAAAGGATATGATTATTGAACATTAAATTAATTTAAAAGAAATGAGAAAACTTGTATAACTTTCAATTACGTTCTTAAAGCATATATATAACTTACGAAATATTAAAAGTTAAAATGTTTAATAAGAAAATGTAATGGAAATTGTGCAAGTAAAAGTATGTAATGAAAGTGTTCAATAAATTGCTTTTATTAATAAGAATTGATGTTATAGAGTATAAACTTAAGCTGTAATTGAAATGTTACTATAATTAAATATAATAGAAAGGTAAGCACTAAATAAATAAACGAAAATAAATGAAATTGAGAAATGAATAAATGTAATGCAATAAAAGGAAACTTACATGACCTAAATACATGAAAATGAATAATTATAAGGGAATAAATGAAAATATGTGAAATAAACACTGAATGAGTGAATGGAAATAAAATTTTGTAAGAAATAAAGGTAAATTAAAAAGATGAATCATTATATGAATGAAAAGGAGTCTAAATAATAAATGCTATGAAATGAAATTAATAAGAATGAACTTGATCTACTGTTTGAAATTGTTGTTTGTTTTGATTTATGGTTGTTTGGGCAAGTGTGGCGCCCCACCTCTATACGCACGCTAGCCAAGGACACTACGGGGTAATGCCGTCAACTGACATGGAGAATAAGGCTGTTGAGGAGCGACCATCCGTGTAATTGCTTTGTGTGAGCACCGATATGTCAGATAGTACAACATGCATCTGTTTAAGGAGGAAATCCGACATACCGATACAAACTCAAAGCTACTACCCGGTGGCTATATACATTCTTCGGAAATAAATATAGAAATAAACATAACACAAATTAGTCACAGACATCCATATCACAAAGGCGGAAATAGATATGAACATATAACACATGAAAGTGTACATCAGAGTAGTGGTCAAACAAGATCCACAATATCACAAAAGAATAGCTACAAGTGCTAGACAAAAGAATATGGATACATCTATGAGTCTATATCTCAAATGTATACAACAAAAACCACTAATCTAAGTAGTTAGCCAAAAGTCAGGGTGATAATCCCAGATGTGAAGTCAAGCAGAAGCACCTGTAACATCTCGATCTGACCCGAGTATTATTTAATAAGAAAATAATAAACAGATTAGTCTAGCTATAAAAATCAGATAAAATGATATAGAATAAGAGATATGACATAAATATATAATAACCATAAAGCCATACTGTGTTAAGTATGCAATTGGAAAAACAAATAGGGATTAATCAATATCATGAGAATCTTCTCAAAGATCAAAAGGAATGTCATACTCCTTATTTACCAAATCACCAAACTATAAATATTGACAATAATATCAATGCCAATCACAAAAATTAATGACACACAAATTCACCAATGCACAAATATTGATAAAACTTATCAATGTAAATCACGAAAATTGGTGAAAACACAAATTCCAGAAATCATCAATGGAAATCCAGAAATCACAAAAAGGGGGAAGGGAGGCCTATCACAAAACGGGAGCATGAAAACTCACCAACACGTGTATCGCAAAATGGAACGCTATTCCATGGTTGCTAACCATTAATTTTGAGCCAAAGCTCCACAAAACGGCCCGAAGACCATCGGTCACTACCCCACCAAATTGAGCCGAAGCTCCACAGAAACGGGGTTTAGTCTCCCTTGTAGACAAAGAGACATCGCGCATTTGCTAGTCTAAATCACAAAATTGATCATCAACGATCATCAAGATGTGTCGGTTACAGTAAGCTAGTAAATATATAAGCTTAGCTTCATTTCCCATAACCACTAGCTTAACCTAAATATTTACGAACAAATTGTAGATCTTCACTCAAAAATTGTCACAAGAGATTCAATCGAACTATCCCAAGAATTAACCGGCGAATTGAATGCAAGCGTTTCATACCATTTGATTTACTAAGTCGTTTAATTAGATTTCTCGCTCGAGTGAAGTAAAGTGACAAATCACAAAAAAGATTGCAGAAACCATAAATCACAAAATTTCACATTCGAAGACGTGAATAAAATCCAAAGAATTCGATTCCAAATTCATCAAAGTGGATATACCCTTGCCACACGACATGGCGCGACCTAGTAGATGAGCGACCTAAGAGGTAGCGGCCTAAGTGCAGGGGGAGCGACCTAAGGGATGGTGCGAGTCAACAGTGCAAACGACCTAACATGGTCGAGCTAAAGGGTGGAACGACCTAATGGATGCGGCCAAGGTTGCGCGACCTAAGGAGTACGCGCCTGAGGAGTACGCGAACTAAGGAGGTAGCGGCTTATGATCATGCGGCCTAAGGAGTGTGACCTAAGACGCAAGTGACCTAAGAACATGGCGCGACCCAGTGGTTGCGGGCTAACACGGAGCGACCTAACTGCAGAAAGTCTGAGCGACTTAGTGGTTGAAACGACCTAGCCGAGCGACCCAGTGGTGGAACGACCCATGCGCAGAAGGGTGAGTGTCTTTGGGGTTGCAGGCCGAGCGACCTAGCAGCTAAACAAGGCCGAGCGACTAAAACCGAGCAACCTAACAAAACAAGGCCGAGAAACGACCTAACGCATATAAGAATGCTAAGCGACCTATCGACCTATGGGTTACGACCTATGGTCGATCGACTCACCGGGGACGACCTAGCATGGCGCGCGACCTAACTACAGACCGAGGGATTTGTATGCAGGCCGAACGACCTAAGGAGCTGAAATGCTAAAACTCTCTCAATTTGCAACCGATCGACCATGAACACTAGGGGATTACACCTATCGGCTACCCGGTCATATTGGCTACTCGATGGATCATCAAAAACGTGTTCAAACATCAAAGATTGGATTTTTAAAGATATGAACTCAAAACACTAAAAATTGGAATTTTCACCAATTCAATCCAAATCAATGGCAAATGCATATGTAAAAGTGTTTGGAATTCATACCCAACAATCAAAGATAGTTATAGACAAAGATGTGAGATAAAAATCTCACCTTTACACAAAATCAATGAAGGAGAAGCCAAAAAGCAAAACAGGAATCAACCACACTTGAATCTCTACACAAGAAGCTTGAATCAATGGCTTCTCTTTGAATTTGGAGTTGGATGTTGAATTTGCAAATGAACTAGGGCTTGGAGTTTTAATTTCCCCTTCCTTCCTTCATTTTTGATGAAGCTTGAGTGTTAGGAAATGAAAGTAAAGTTATGAAGAGAAGGGAGGTTGAGCTAGAGTAAATAGTTTAGGCTAATGGGCTAAACCAAGCCCAAAGTCCAAAGTGAAAAGGTGACAAAATTCCACTAACTCCAAACGTATCAAAGTTTATACTCAAAAAGATCACAAACGGTGTTTTGAACTCAATGGAAGTGGTTCCGAGTCCAAATTTGACCGTATGAAAAAAGTAACTTTTTGGACTAAAATCCGACTAACAATTAAATATTAAAATAAAATATTAAAATATTTAATAATAAAATATGCGGTTGTTATAGACTCCCCTCCTTAAGAAATTGCGTCCTCGCAATATTTAAGAAGAAAATATAAGGTAACAATCATGAAGGCATATCAACACAAAAGAAATTTGAAATATGAAATTCACCTCATGGAGCACGAGAAAGTAAGTCCGGATGTGTTCGCTCGATGAACTCTCTAGATTCCCAAGAGCAATCCTCAGGATTTGAGGACCATTGGACTTTAACAAATGGAATATTTTTATTTCGAAGGCGCTTGACCTCCGAAGCAATAATACGAATAGGATGTTGCTCATAAGTTAAATTAGGTGAAACTTCAATTTCTTCCACAACACCAGGCTCAAGAATAGAATCGGAGTCTCGAAGGCATTTCCGTAATTGAGAAACGTGAAACACATCATGAATGGCAGAAAACTGAGCCGGTAATAAAAGGCGATATGCCATGGAACTAATACGTTCAGTGATAGGAAATGGACCAATATATCGATGTGCTAATTTTCCCGATTGGCTGAAACGTACAACACCCTTCGTGGGTGAAACACGAATAAACACAAGATCTCTCATAGAAAATTCTAATTTCCTTCTCCGGTTATCGGCATAGGATATTTGCCTACTCTGAGTTTCTTTCATCCTATGACGAATAAGGTCAATCTTCTCTGTGGAATCACGAGTAAAATCTAGACCAAAAACAGCTTCTCACCGGCCTCAAGCCAACAAGAAGGAGATCGGCATGGCCTTCCATAGAGTGCCTCGAAAGGTTCTATACCAATACTAGATTGGAAGCTATTATTATAGGAAAACTCAACAAGAGAAATATGATCTTCCCAACTTCCACCAAAATCAAGAACACATGCACGAAGAAGATCTTTAAGAGTTTGATTCACACACTCAGTTTGTCCATCAGACTAGGGGTGATAAGCGGTGCTAAAATTAAGCTTCGTTCCCAAAGCTTTTTGAAGACTCTTCCAAAATCCACTAGTAAACAGTGGATCACGATCACTAACAACAGAAGTAGGAACTCCTTGCAATTTAACAATTTCTTTGATAAAGAGTTTGGCCAAGAGAGGAACGGTTCGATTGGACCGAACGGGAATAAAATGGGCGGATTTAGTAAGTCTATCGACTATCACCCATAAGCTATCATGACCCGAACGAGAACGGGGAAGGCCGTCTATAAAATCCATGGACATTTGGTCCCACTTCCAAATTGGAATTTCTAAAGGTTGCAATAACCCACCGAGCCTTTGATGTTCGGCTTTGACAAGTTGGCAAGTCATGCAACACTTAACAAAGTTAGCAATATCAGATTTCATTCCCTCCCAATAATATAGTCGCTTCATATCTGCGTACATTTTACTACTACCGAGATGAATGATAAATTTAGAACGATGAGAATTTTCTAAAATGTCTTTACGAAGATTACTAATATTTGGCACGATAAGTCTACCAAATTTTCGAATACCACCACGAGAATCAATATCAAAGTCTTTCAAACCTTCAATATCAATTTTATCCCTAAGATTTTGGCCAAGAAGAGCCAATTCAGGATCTAGCTTTTGAGCTTCAAGAATGCGGTCTAAAAGAGAAGGATGAGCATCAAGGCTACATAAAACAAGAGATGAACATAAATGGAAAACACGATCTCGAATCTCACAAGTGAACAGAATTCCGAGATCGTTCCATTAGGATATCATCGTAGAAACAACCGCTTGTTGCTTATGACTAAGTGCATCCGCAACACAATTTCCCTTTCCGGGAGTATAAAGAATATCAAGATCATAAGCTGCAAGAATTTCGAGCCAACGTTGTTGACGCAAATTAAGTTCCTTTTGAGAGAATAGATACTTCAAGGATTTATGATCGGTGTAAAGAATAAATTTTTCTCCCAAAAGATAATGACGCCAAATACGAAGGGCGAAAACAATAGCCGTGAGTTCTAAATCATGAGTGGCATGTCTAGTCTCGGCTGGCTTCAATTGCCTAGAAGCATAAGCAATAACACGTTCTCTTTGCATAAGAACGACACACAAACCAACGTGACTAGCATCGGTATAAACGATAAAATCTTGGTTTCCCTTGGGAATCACATGCATCGGAAAGGAGTTCTTTTAATTCCTGAAAAGAAGCTTCACATTTTTCCGACCAAATGTATTTAACTCCCTTCTTTGTCAAACTAGTAAGAGGCACGGAAATTTTGGAAAAGTCCTTTATGAAACGGCGGTAATAACCTGCCAATCCCAAGAAACTACGAATTTCCGTCACACTCTCCGGTCTCTTCCAATTTTGAATCGCTTAAATCTTTGAAGGATCCACGGAAATTCCGGAATCGAAAATAATATGACCGAGAAATTTCACACAAGATTGCCAAAAGTGGCATTTAGAAAATTTTCCTTTCAATTGATTGCTCCTAAGAGTTTCCAACACAATCCGAAGATGTTTTTCATGCTCCTCCTCGGTTTTAGAATACACAAGAATATCATCTATAAAGATGAGAACATACCGATCGAGGAAGTCTTTAAAAACTCTATTCATAAGGTCAACGAAATAAGCCGGAGCATTCGTTAAACCAAATGGCATAACAAGCCATTTATACGATCCATAACGAGTATGGAAAGATGTCAAAGGAATGCTATCGTCTGCAATACGAAGCTGATGAAAACCGGTAGCTAAGTCTATTTGTGAAAAGACTCTAGCACCACTAAGTTGATCGAATAGATCATCAATCCGAGGTAAAGGATACTTATTCTTGATAGTAAGATCATTAACCTTGCGATAGTCAACGCAAAGCCTAAGTGTACCATCGGATTTCTTCACAAATATAGCCGACGCTCCCCAAGGCGAGGAACTAGAGCGAACAAATTGCTTCGTCTCCAATTCGGATAATTGTTTACGCATCTCCGTATTTTCTTTATTGGACATACGATAAGGAGGACGAGTAATAGGTTGAGCTCCAGGGATGAGAATAATCCTGAACTCAACTGCTCGCTTAGGTGGTAATCCTAAACGGGCTCAAATATGTCGGAAAATTCACGAACAATGTGAATAAGAGAAATAATATCCTCCTTATCATCATTATCGTCATCATGAGGATTTAAAGAATATAAAGATGCAACTAAGCTGGAATCCGAATCTTTAAGGGCAATAGAAATCTGCTTAACAGATTGAGGATGTCGAAGATGAATAGTCCACTCAGGACATAGGTTTGGGCTTCATAGCGGTTAAGCCAATCCATTCCCAAAATCATTCCAAAGCCTAAGTAGAGCATAACATGCAAATCGGCTTGGAAAGAAAAATCACACAAAATAGTCTCGACATCTTTACACAATAAACTGATTGTTGCGGATCCACCAACCGGATTCGCAATTCTCAAAGAAGTCATTAAACACAAAACATCCACAGAAAAAGCATCAACAAGTTATTTTGAAATAACAGAATGGGACACACTCGTATCAAAAAGAACTCGAATAGGATGATCACGAAATAAAATAATGCCATCAAGGATAGAATGAGAAATACCTTTACCACGAGATGTGTTGCCAAGGGCTTGAGCAACATTAAGCTTTCCCTCCTTCCTATTTTGAAGTTTGGGACAAGAAGATAAATAATGATCCGGGCTTTTGCAATAGCGACAAATACGGGGCTTTGAACACCTGTTCGCATAATGGTCCTTAGAACCACAGTTGCAGCATTGCCCACCACTTGGGGTAGAAGTCTTAGTTGCCAGAGAGACTTGCTTCCCTTTCTTATTATTGGGATAAGGACCTTTAAACTTATTAGGCCTTTTCTTGTTGTTGAAGTTCGGTTTGGCACCCATAACTTCAACGTCACTTTCTTTATCTTCCTCTTCAAGTCGAAGAGCGATATCAACGAGTTGATCAAAAGAAACTTCTAACTTTAGAAGTAATGGCTTCTTGAGATTTTTATTCAAGCCATAGACAAATCGTTGGTTTTTCTTCAATGTGGTGTTTATATATTCGACCCTGTATTTATAAAGTGACTCGAAAGATGCGACATAATCTGCCACGGAGGATTCACCTTGAACAAGGTCAATGAATCGGCGAGCCAAAGTCACCTTCTCAGCTTCTGGCACAAATTTTAATTCGAAGCGTTGGATTTTCTTCCAAGTAAGTTCCGCTTCATTTATTTCATAATCAGAAGCTCATACCAGTCTAATGTTTTTTCTTGGAGCATACTAGAGGCCACCTGAACACGGTGAAGATCAATAAGATTCATGCGAGAAAAGACTCGATCGCACGATCTCAGCCAAGCCTGGACTTCAATAATGGTTTCAGAACCTTTGAATGACTTTCCACCCAAATTGGGGTAATCGCTGCACAACCGTGCAAATCCAGACCTAGGGTGAGTAGACTCCGGATTAGATCCTGCTGCTTGAGCATTCCTTACAAGATCAAGAAGCTGCTGGGCAGACATAAATACTCCATCTTGGGGAGTAGCACGAGAATGACCGGTGCTGGGACGGCCATGTCTAACCATTTCTCTTCCTTTAGAAAAAAAAAGAAGAAGGATAAGGTTATTCACCAAATGAATATCAAGCAATCTTGATAGATAAACAAGGAATCATAAAGAAAATAGGATGAATCGGTACGAAGACTCGAATTAAATCCTAAAGCACGACTTCTAAGATGGACTTAGGACGATAATCCTTGCTAGATTATTCTACATTGTTCCGAAGATTAGCTCCGATACCAAGCTGTGACGCCCCACCTTTATACCCACGCTAGCCAAGGACACTACGGGCTAATGCCGTCAACTGGCGTGGAGAATAAAGCTGTTGAGGAGCGACTATCCGTGTAATTGCTTTGTGCGAGCACCGATATGTCAAATAGTACAACATGCATCTGTTAAGGAGGAAATCCGACATACCGATACAAACTCAAAGCTACTACCCGGTGGCTATATATATTCTTCGGAAACAAATATAGAAATAAACATAACACAAGTCAGTCACAGACAACCATATCATAAAGGCGTAAATAAATATGAATATATAACACATGAAAGTGTACATCAGATTAGTGGTCAAACAAGATCGACAATATCATAAAAGAATAGCAACAAGTGCTAGACAAAAGAATATGGATACATCTAGAGTCTATATCTCAAATGTATACAACAAAAACCACTAATCTAAGTAGTTAGCCAAAAGTCAGGGTGATAATCCCAGACGTGAAGTCAAGCAGAAGTACCTGTAACATCTCGATCTGACCCGAGTATTATTTAATAAGAAAATAATAAACGGATCAGTCTAGCTTTAAATATCAGATAAAATGATATAGAATAAGAGATATGACATAAATATATAATAATCATAAAGCCATACTGTGATAAGTATGCAATTGAAAAATCAACTAGGGATTAATCAATATCAAGAGAATCTTTTCAAAGTTCAAAAGGAATGTCATACTCTTTATTTACCAAATCACTAAACTATAAATATTGACAATAATATCAATGCCAATCACAAAAGTTAATGACACACAAATTCACCAATGCACAAATATTGATAAAACTTATCAATGTAAATCACGAAAACTGGTGATAACACAAATTCCAGAAATCATCAATGGAAATCCAGAAATCACAAAAAGGGGGAGGGAGGCCTCTCACAAAACGGAAGCATGAAAACTCACCAACACGTGTATCACAAAATGGAACGCTATTCCATGGTTGCTAACCATTAATTTTGAGCCGAAGCTCCACAAAACGGCCCGAAGACCATGTGTCGCTACCCCACCAAATTTAGCTAAGGCGCCACAGAAACGGGGTTTAGTCTCCCTCGTAGACAAAGAAATATCGCGCATTTGCTTGTCTAAATCACAAAAATGATCATCAACGATCATCAAGAAGTGTCAATTACAGTAAGCTAGTAAATATATAAGCTTAGCTTCATGTCCCATAACCACTAGCTTAACCTAAATATTTACAAACAAATTGTAGATCTTCACTCGAAAATTGTCACAAGAGATTCAATCGAACAAGTCCAAGAATTAACCGGCGAAGTGAATGCAAACGTTTCATACCATTTGATTTACTAAGTCGTTTAATTAGATTTCTCGCACGAGTGAAGTAAATTGACAAATCACAAAAATGATTGCAGAAACCATAAATCACAAAATTTCACATTCGAAGACGTGAATAAAATCCAAAGAATTCGATTCCAAATTCATCAAATTGGAAATACCCTTGCCACACGACACGGCACGACCTAGTAGATGAGCGACCTAAGAGGTAGCGGCCTAAGTGCAGGGGCGAGCGACCTAAGGGATGGTGCGACTTAACAGTGCAAACACCCTAACATGGTCGAGCTAAAGGGTGGAACGACCTAATGGATGCGGCCAAGGTTGCGCGACCTAAGGGGTACTCTACCTAAGGAGTACGCGACCTAAGAAGGTAGCAGCACATGATCATGCGGCCTAAGAAGTGCGACCTAAGATGCAAGCGACCTAAGAACATGGCGCGACCCAGTGTTGCGAGCTAACACGGAGCGACCTAACTGCAGAAAGTCCGAGCGACTTAGTGGTTGAAACGACCTAGCCGAGCGAACTAGTGGTGGAACGACCCACGCGCAGAAGGCCGAGTGTCTTTGGGGTTGCAGGCCGAGCGACCTAGCAGCTAAAGAAGGCCGAGCGACTAAAACCGAGCGACCTAACGAAACAAGGCCGAGCAACGACCTAACGCATATAAGAATGCCGAGCGACCTAGCGACCTAGCGACCTATGGGTTTCGACCTTTGGCCGAGCGACTCACTGGGGACGACCTAGCTTGGCGCGCGAGCTAACTGCAGGCCGAGGGATTTGTATGCAGGCCGAACGACCTAAGGAGCTGAAATGCTTAAACTCTCTCAATTTGCAACCGATCGACCACGAACGCTTGGGGATTACACCTATCGGCTCCCCGGTCGTATTGGCTACTCGATGGATCATCAAAAACGTGTTCAAACATCAAAGATTGGATTTTAAAGATATGAACCCAAAACACTAAAAATTGGAATTTTCACCAATTCAATCCAAATCAATGGCAAATGCATATGTAAAAGTGTTAGGAATTCATACCCAACAATCAAAGATAGTTATAGACAAAGATGTGAGATAAAAATCTCACCTTTACACAAAATCAATGAAGGAGAAGCCAAAAAGCAAAAGAGGAATCAACCACACTTGAATCTCTACACAAGAAGCTTGAATCAATGGCTTCTCTTTGAATTTGGAGTTGGATGTTGAATTTGCAAATGAACTAGGGCTTGGAGTTTTAATTTCCCCTTCCTTCCTCCATTTTTGATGAAGTTTGAGTGTTAGGAAATGAAAGTAAAGTTATGAAGAGAAGGGGGGTTGAGCTAGAGTAAATAGTTTAAGCTAATGGGCTAAACCAACCCCAAAGTCCAAAGTGAAAAAGTGACAAAATTCCACTAACTCCAAACATATCAAAGTTTATACTCAAAAAGATCACAAACGGTGTTTTCAACTCAATGGAAGTGGTTTCGAGTCTAAATTTGACCGTATGCAAAAAGTAATTTTTCGGACTAAAAGCCGACTAACGATTAAATATTAAAATAAAATATTTAAATATTTAATCGTAAAATATGCGGGTTGTTACGGCAAGGGTACTTTAAAATTATTTGGATGTATAAATAATCTATTTAGATTCATCTAAGACTGTTGAGTAAATGGTGCAATTAATACTTTATTGTCCATTCTGTACAATTTAAAGTTTTTGAACCCAAACGACTATTTGTTTTGTTGTTATGGATGGATAATTGAACTGTGTTGATTCTGTATGATGATTGTATGCAGTGGTTGCAAGTGATTGTTATTGTTTGGCATGGATTTATTTGTTAGTGGTTGAAACAACTTTAAATATTTCATTTTATATAATTATTAACACTTTTTAGATTATATAAGTGAAATACAGGTTATGGAAGCAATTACTACTGCTTTTGGTTTCATAATTAAGCGTTTGTTTGCCCGATAAATAGGTACATTCTTGGATTACGGTTTTATACGCTATTAGATTGTTTTTTCGGTATCGGGATATATTATTTTGGAAATTATATGTGATATTTAATTATATTTAATGTTTTATTTTCTCCCGAGCCTCTCCGTACAAAGGAGACTCTACCAAAATTTTCCGTAAATTTTGAACTTAGAAAAATTTTGAAAATGTTTTTCAAACTTTATTAATTTAAGTATAAAAAGCTATGGTGGTTATAAATTGGTATATTTTATTTAAATTAACTAATTTTGTAAATTTGTTTGTTTATAAATTTAATATTTTAGGTAAGATATATTAAATTCTTACTTCTTCTTTTCCTTCTTCTTCCTTCTTGGGGACCAAAAGTTTTGAGTAGGGGAGAGTGTAACGACCTTTAATTTTCGGTAATTAATTTTTATTAATTTAATAAGTTTTGGTAATTTAATTCAAAAAGGAAATAAAAAGTTTGTAATTTAATAATGGAATCACTAAAATAAAGGTGATAATGTTAATGCAAATCAATAAATAACTAAATTAGTGCAAACCCAATTAATTAAAACAATTGCAAGGTTATAATTGATTGTATTTAGTAAATTGGAATAAATTTTAATAAATACAATTAAATATTATGTTAATGTAAATTAAGATAATATTTGAAAATAATGTCAATTCTATTTTTAATATGACAATTGGTTGATTTAAAGAATGGAAATCAAGATTTATTTATTTATTTGAAATTTAAATTCAATCATTGGATCAATTGCAAATAAACGAAATTAAATATTTAATTATTACGTTAATGGAGATTAAGATGAAATCTGAGAATATTAATGTAAATGATCATGAATCCAATGTTAAATGCATCCATTTGACAATAATGAATTGAATGACGAAATAAAAGTAAATTAAATGGAATTATTGGAAATTAAATTTATAATTTCTGAATTTAATGGAATTAAGGCTAACACCGAAATTGATAAATTAGTCAACTCTAAATTGACATTTGAATTTGGTTAAATTGGTGTAAATGAGTAAGAAATTTAAAAATGATGAAATTTGTTAATTATATAGTTGAAATTGAAAACTTGATTTAATTAGTCAATTATTAATTTATTTAATTAACTAGAAAATAGTAATTTTGGCCACTGACTCGATTTCGACAAAACCAATTTCATCGGATCCTAACGGTGAATTATCGTAGGATTTCAAGTTTTGTAGCAATCAGACTTGTCGTTTGATCGTACGGGCTCGAAACGCATAGAAATCAATGAAATTGAAATCAATTTGAAATAACTTGATTTTTGCATAACTTCTTCATACCATAGAATTTGGACCTGAAATCTATTCCATTGATTTTAAAATATTAAAAAACATCTATTTTGATATATGGGTTGACCGGATTTCGTTACGGAGTTAGAACGGGCTTTTCGGGCAATTTACTGTTCAACGTGTGAACCAATCTTGTCCATTCATCTCCATTTCTGACCTACCTATATATACCTCGTTATAAACCCTAGCCTATTTCTTATGTTCATTATTCTGTACGTACAATTTCCTTTGCTCCTCCTTATTCCAATGGCAGGCAAACAAAATCCCATTTGCAATTTCAAACTCAAATCAAAATTTCAAACTTCACAAACTATATCGAATTTTATATGGATTTGAAGCTCTCGATGAGCGCAAGTCAGATATACGATTCGTTTCTCAAATTGAGTTTGATGTGGCTAGAAATCGAGGAAGCATTCTCGACCGTTCATCACGCGTCAATGGATCGTCAAATCGCTTGTACCGTTGTGTAGAGGGGACCGAGGGGATGTCATCGGCATGATTCGTTCGATGGTTTGACGGCCAGATCGTGATGTAAATTTCACCTAGGGTTTCGCATATTATGGCGACCAGTGGTTCGTTGGCCGATCTCGAGGACTAGGGGGTTCGGCGACATAGAGGAGACCTTGTGGATGGTGGCCGCCTATCAAGCGACGGTGGCAGGTGCGTTGGCCAGTGTACGATAGGGATTCATGGCGGCTTACTAGGGGGATGCGTGTTTTTCTTTCGTGAGGAGGAAGACTGTGTGCTGAGGTGGAAGTCAATGTGTACGTTCTATCTTTTATTTTGTTTTGTTTCGTTTTATTTTTATTTTAATTTCAATATGCTGATTTAATCGTAACTTTCACATTCGAAGCCCAATTTACACGCGGTTTCTTTTGATAGGATCGTATCGAAATTGCGGACATTTTGCCGCTAGTTTGGAAAAATTCTGAAACTGTTCAATTTTCTAGTTTAAATTGGATTTAAATTCAATTTAAATTCAAAAGGTGAGTGTTTTACCCACTCACAACTTCTAAAATTTCTGATGTATGTTAGATTGATTTATGTTGTGATTAGAAATTTATTTGAGACTGGCATATTTTTAATCATCGTCTCGGTTAAATTGAATTTATTGAATTAAATTGTTATTTAATTTATTATTGCATATAAATTGCTAGTTAAATTGTTATTTAATTTATTATTGAATATAAACTGCCAGTAAATGCCTGTTATTTTGTAACAGCCCGCAAATCCGTACCCCTTGAGTCAACACTATTCTACCTAAATCAACTCAAGTTGCACAGAAATATGAACCATTTGGGTTAAAGAAGAAGAGGTAGAAGAAGAAAATAGAAAACAACATCAGAATCTAACCATCGCAGCGGAATAAAATATAGTAGATAATAAATGATCTTTACTCAAAATCAGATATATCTGCTTACATATTTTACATCATGAGAGTACACCAATCACAGCTCAACATCAATAACATACAAATGGATACACAGCAACACAACACAGAGGAATATATACATAAACAAGTACGGAAATACGTATCGTCATCCAGCTCGTCTCCTGAGCTCCACAGCATCATATCCTGTATCCTATAATACTCGGTCTGACCCGAGCATTATAGTTAAATAACATCCGAGTCAGTCTGGAATACCAGCGTGAGAAAATCACACTCAATTGATTATTAAAGTTTCAAAAATCCTTTGAAAACAAAAGCATCTCGTAAGACCGCGCCACAAATGGACATGTCGGGTTTTTACCTTACGATAGCTAAAGCAATTTTTATAGAAATCCTCTGATATTATAATAGGGTCTATATACAAATACTTATGAAATAGGCAAAACTGTTACATTATTAAATTCCATCTACTAGCCACAAAGTAGGTAATACAAAAAAAAGTCGTACAAGGCTCGTAGAGAGAATGAATTTCCAACTAATGACTAGGTACTGGGTACCACCTGTCACAGTACGTGGCCTAGATCACAGTACGAGGAGTACGCCCGCTCCCCTGGAACACAAGACCGGGACTACCCTTTACTGGATAATCCCGAGTGAGATCACCCCACGGCTGGGATCAGCAACCGCCCACTAAGCCGAAATAAAAGGGACATCTAGACAGGAATGACCTCACCCTGCTTGGGTGCTACCCACCTTGCCTTGCTGCATAACCCCTGATTTTCAGTCATTCCCATTTGATGAGGCTTGAGGCTAAGCGTTACCTTTATAGAACATATCCCTTTGAATGCTCATCATACACCTGACGATGTTTCGCAAGCATTCATCCATAAAAGTCCGTCCCGGGTTCGAACGGAACCAAAGGCACTATTCCTACTACATCCATTGTGGAAATATCCTCAAGATTACTAGCGACTAGCCTTACACTTCACTGCTCCATCTTCGAATCCAAACTCGTTTCCACGAAACGTACAAACCGAATCGAAGTGGTTTTTGAGAAATTAATCTTGATCCCGGTCTCTTCGAAACGATCAATGTATTTGGCCAATATTGATAGTCGGTGATTTAACTATCAATTGTTGTTCACAAACAACCATCAACCAATAAATAATTCCCCAAATTATTTATTTATCTCAAAATATCTTTACAAGATATAATTTCACTTTCAAACCCTTTTGAAAACAGTTTTCAAACTATCTTCCTTTCCTCAGAATAAATTCCGAGTATTTCCATTTCCACTGGAATCACCAAGCACAAAACTTTAGATTTTTAAAATAATTTAAAACACTTTATTGAAAAATATATTTAGCATTTAATTTACAAAAAATTTACTTTAATACTTAATTTAAAATAATACTAGAAATAACTAAAATAAGGTTACCTTATAACCATACATTAGATTTTCTTCTTTAAAATACAAAATCATTCTTTAAATAATTATTACGATAATAGATTAAAATAAAAGACTTACTTTGGAATTCCTTTTAGAACATTTAAGTTAAGACTACCTCAATAAGTGGCCAAAAATATATACTATATGAATATTTAAAAATAAGGTTATTTTATAAAATATAAAACTAGGTTTTCACTTTTAAAAACAACATACTAAGTTACTTCTTAAATATTTACTGCTAAAATAAATTAAAAGAAAATACTTACTTTAAACTTCAAATATTAGAAATATAAATTTCACAAAACTTGCTTTCTTTAAAAACAACTTTAAAGCATTTAATTTATATTTCAAAATTTACTTTTAAAAAAACATGTACTTGGCTATCCAGAGAAAATCCCAACTTCAATCACTTAAATCAATTTTTTCCAAATTGATTTCCAATTTATTTTATTTGAAATAAATTTCTTTACTCACACAGTTCATTTCAAAATCCGTTAGTTAAGAACTTATTATTATTATTTTCCCGTTTGATTTAAATCTTTTAACTGAAATATACAAATTTCAGATTTTTCCAATTTCTTCTTTATTCCTTTCAATAATTTAAATCTTAAATTTTAAATTAATGTTTTGTTCTTTTAATTAATATCACTGAAGATTTTAAAATTCATTAACTTTCTATTTATTCAAATTTCCCTTTCCATACCCAAGATTTATTTATTAGAATTTTAAAGTCACGTATTTCTTTTTCAAATTCATTCTTTGAATTTATTCTATAATTATTTTACTTACCATGCACTTCTTTTATTTTCTTTCCAAAATTCAATTTATATATTTTTATGGTAATTCATTATACCCAATTATATCCATTCAAATCATAACGTTCAATATTCCAACATAATTCATCATAGAACATCAAATAATCACAACAGAGGGTATTAAATAATTTAAATATATGTTGAGGGGTCCAGTTGGATCCCTCCAACCTGTTTTCCCTGCATCCACGGACGTTAGCACAATATAAAATATCTTCACTATAAAATGAGGGAAATCAATCATTTCAAGGTGTAGTATATACTACTATATAACACAACAATCAATTCAACCATTCAAACAATTATTTAAATTTAATCATTTAAATTTATATTTAACCGAGTGAGATTAACTCACCTTTGATTTTTGTTTGCAAATCCAATCCATCACGGCTTGTTTTCCATGATTTTAGACCTTGTACAAAAATGTATGTGATTTATAAATATTTGAACTAACCAAACCATCTTTTAACATTTAATAGTGTAATTTAAACTAATTAATATTTTTTTTCCTTAAGCAATTTTAGTAACCACAATAAATTCCATAGGTTAATTAAACAGTTAAATTTCCAAATCCATTATATATATTTACTTACTTATTTACTTCTTTGAAACTACTTGTACTAAATGACCTATATACATTTCAAATCAAATCTCAATGATTATCTTACTTAAAGATTCACCCCTTTATTTTCTTTTCAAACCCCAATTATATATATATACACACACACACACACACACACACATATAAATATTAAATTAAAAACCTAATTGTCATATGTATATTTTACTGTAGAAATAGTTTCTTGTTTTCTGTACATCCACAAATTCGAATTTAAATTCAAATGAACAACAAGTATACCTTACTGCCTGACAAAGCACACACAAGCCTAACATTCTTGTCCAAGATCGAGCTATACGAAATCGCCACTGCCCTAGCTGCAGCAACGCCATCGCCTCCAAATCCAGATCCACACCCCTACTTCGAACACGAGAAGCTCTCGCCTCCATCCTCTATTGCACGCGCGCGACTCTCAATCTCGAGCGTTAGTTCGCTGCAACCCCAAAATGCGATGCCACAAAACCCTAACCCCCTTGCGAATGCGTGTGAATGTCGCTTGCCATCATTGCGTTTAGCTGCGAAGAATTCGAATTGAAAAGAGGGTAGAGGGAAGCGAAGGAGGACGACGCGATTGAAGTAGGTGTGGTCGCCATTAATTTTGATTTAGAATTTTTTTTTGATGTATCGTTCGAATAGAAGAAAAGAAGAAGGGTGCGAGGTTTATTAGAAGGCTCGACTTACAGAAGAAGGAAGACACGGCCATTAATCTTTGTTCTGTGACTATTTAAATTTTTCTGAGTTGTGTTTTGAAATCAGAGAAATGTTGGCTTTAAACAAAACAAAGAAGGGGGAAACAAGCTCTGATAGTTGTGTGCTGGTTAGGGAGAAAGGGAACATGATATGGCGCTGCAGTGATTTCGAAAAGTTATGATGGGAAAGAAATTTCAGCTGGAGTTGATTAAGTAATATGAATTTTTATATATATTGATTTAAATTCAAATTCAAATTGTCCCAATAATTGCAACTTAAAATTTCGAATTCCTATCGAGGCGTGCCGCTAGGCGTTTATAATGTTATATCCCTATCCCGAACGCAATGGAAAAGGTTTCGAGTCCCAATCCGATCGTATGGAGAAGATAACTCTCCGAATCAATTATTATCAATTAAAATTTTAAACGCGTTGATATATGGTACGCTCACTCAACAACTCCAATCACTACGAAAATTGAAATCCGATAGTAATACACTATTTCGGATCCAATGGAACTAGTTTCGTCGAATTCCGAGACTGCCCCTCGGAAGGCTATTTTTAAATTTAATTTAAAACGATATAAATTTTAAAACTTAACAAACCATTTTTAAATTTGATTTCGTCACTTCTATTCTTTTCAGTATTATCAATATAAATTTTATAAGCCTTCAAATTATATTTTAACAAATTCAACATTTTACTCAACTTCACTTATTTAATGTAATTATTCAATTATCAAATAAATTGTGGTATTCGTAATTCAAGTTAAAATTACTCTATTGAATATTGAAGATCAATTAAATATCCCTATTTTAAATGCTCGAAAATTCCAGGTCGTCACATTCCTCCCCTCTTAAAAGAATTTCGTCCCCGAAATTACTAGTTAGGAAGAATGGTCCAATACCCGTTTACTTTTTCCCCGAAACCAAACGGTTTATAACAATTCAACATCTTACCAACTATCTTTTTATAAAAGACCCATTATTATTTTTATTAACTTTCAAAACTTTTCCAAAACCTTCTATAGTTTTCAAATAACTTACTTGTTCAACTATTCAAATTATAATTCAAAACTAAATTTTGAATTATCAAAATTTTCTTAAATTTTTTCTAACTTCCTAAATTTTCCGAAATTTTTTGCCAGCGTCTCCTTTGCACGTCTAGCTCGGTACAACTACAAAATGGCTCTACGGCCCCCAAAACTCAAAAAGAAAACAAAAAGCCAAGTGGCACGATCAAAATCCCAATCAAGTTTCACACCAAATTTAAATACATACCTTTTTGTAGAGCATTTCAAATTTTATCTTTTGAAATCAAACCGAATTTTCTTTTCCCTTTATAATACCTGCATATCCTACTTAGCATTAATATCCAATCACAATATTCCCAAAACATCATATCAACTTTCTTACAAAATGTCAGTATTTATTCATTCAAATATTAACTTAGATTATATTTGTAGTATCAATTTCCAATCAAGAATTCATCATTCCCTTCTTAAGTTAGTATAAGCATTTCATATGTTTCTTATATTTATTTTCACCTTACCATTCTAGTTTATATCTATTTCTATTCAAATCGATTCTTTCATTTCCAGATGAATTCAATTTATCATCAACTCTAAATTTTGAATTTTATTTTTCATTTATACTGATTCATGTCATTATTTTAAATTAGTTTCATTTACTGATTTATTTAAATTTCCAATTTGAAATCGTTTTGTCGTTACCTAAAATTTTCAAAAAATTTCTAACTCCCAAAACTTCCGAAATATTTTGGCAGAGTCACCTTTGTACGGAGGAGCTTTTGCAATTTGACAAAAGAGATAAATATAGATACATCGACCCACCCGGTCGGAAAAAACAAAAACAGTTCATATTTCCTATTTTAATTGCGTAGGCGTACCTTATTTAGCATTTTTAAGCAAGCAGCTTATTTTTTGTAGCAAATAGCACAACCAAATCCAGATACACGGCTCCCAGGTACCTGTACTTACTCAATTTAAACATGTAAGTGCCAAATATATGAGTTTAACAATATTTTACTTATTTGCAATAGTTAAACAGATGAATTCTAAAAGAAATTCGCACCAAACATTTTTCCGTAAGCAACTTATAAAATTTTCATACTAATTCCACTGTTCCAATTAATTTATAACCATTTTCATTCAATTTGAATGGTTTTCAACCCATTCGTATACAACTTCATCAATTTGGAGGGTTTAAAACTCAATTGCTTACATTTAATTTATTTTAAGCAAACCGAACTCATATTTAATTCAATTGCTCTCAAAATCAATTTATTTTACTCCTATCAATTCATATAATTTTAATTACTTCCATTTACATCAAATGACAATTTATTTTATGCAATTTGACGAGATCTATGTGAATAAATAAGTACTTATATTTTATAACCAATTTAAATTATTTTCAACTCATTTTATAATTAATTCTATTCCATTTTTAAATTTATTCATAATCCATATATTCTCATTTCCATTGCATTTTAAACTTGAATCCATTCACTTACATTTCATTTTACTAACCAAACTAGTTCATTTAAAACCATTAACCACTTAGGTTCATCTTTATTACCAATTAAATTTCTTTTTTCTTTAATTTAATTCATTCATGACCATTTATTTAGCTCTGTCACATTCCAAGCTTGCATATTACTAACCATTTTCGAATTAATTCAATCCAAGCTTTAGTTACTTTACTCAATTTATTCCATATTCGTTTATGCCAAACTATTTTATTTAGCTCGAAGACAATCCAGGCTATTTCATTCAATAACCATTTCAATTTTATTCACGATCTATTCATTTGCGATTCATTTCTTATCCGCATTCACTTAAAACCATTCTTTTAACTTGAAACATTCTATTTTTCTTATTGTCTCAAGTTACTTCAATTCCTTAACAATTTAAATGGTTTACAATTATTTGTTTAAGAATTTTCGTTCCATTAAATATTATTTGTAACTCACCGAACTTTATTTCGATTAAAATTTATTTTTACTTGATTTAAATCCAATCTAATATAATTAAACTTAGTTTAAGTTGAATTCAATTCAACTTCCCCATCTATTTAGCTTAAGTCAATTTACTTTAATTTATTCAAATTTTTATACTTAAGCTCATTTTCATTTTACAAGTAAATTATCTTTTTTTCTTCTATTCAACTTAATTCTATCTCAATTAAATCTCATTTTAAATCTACAATTTCATTTGATTAGTTATTATAAAATTTAACCATTCAAATTCAGCTCATTCAATTAATTGCACATTCAAACCATTATTATTTTAATCCATTTTCATTTTTATTCAGTACATTCCAATTATATTTAATTTGTTACGCCTCAAGTCAAATTTTAATTAGTAACTCAAGTTATGATTCTACCATTCAATTTTAATTTACCATCCCATTTTATGAACTCACAATTCAATTACATTTACTCCATCAACAATTTAAGTCGAATTTAATATATATCTTGAGTTTTATTTTCAAACTCCATTATTAACTCACAATTCATCTTTTATTTAACTACATTGGGTTCTCATTACATATTTCATTATCTAATTTATTAACAAATTAATTCTCCCCTATTTATAGTTCAATACTTGATCTTAAATCTCAAAATCTCTTCATTTAATTTCCTTAAGTTTGATTTATTTTATAATTCAAGTTTGGATCTTTGTTTTACTTCCACAACATCAAACAATATTAATTTTGGATTTTCTATCTCACCCTTTCAATTTTATAAGTCACAACATATTATTTTACATATTTCCATTCATTCTAGGCTTGAATATATTCATCTTTTATTTTTAACTCAAGCCTTATGCTTATTTATAACCCAAGCATATTTTATTCCATGGATTTTAATTCTTTTATAAGGTATTCTTATTTATTTATTCCAATTCCAATCCTTATCCAACTTATTTTCCATTTATTCAGGTAAGAATCTAATTCCGTTCAATAACTCAATTGAATTTTTATTCCTATTCAATTTTATTTTAAACTCAGATTTATTTAATCTCAATTCGATTTCAACTTAATTCGAAAACAACTGGATATTATTTTTCAGCCTATTTAATTAATTTTAATCCATTTAAATTTTATTCTCTAATCCAAGTTAATTTCATTTTTAACCTTTCACTTTAAATTCAAATTGTAACATTCACAGCTTATATTCCTTTCTTGATTCAAAAATCATCTCAATTTATAAGCTTATAACCTATCTTATCAGAATTTTTAAACACCGGCTTTTGGTTTCAAATCATTTTGAAATCTCCAACATCTCAAAATCACACTTCTCAAAAATTTTAAACCAATCCTGGTTTTTATTCCCAACAAATTTCCTTTGAAATTTCAAAAATAAACAGGTTTTCCTGAACAAATCAATGTGGCAGCAATCTGTCACTTAGAAACTCGAAAATGAACATCGATGATGCTGCAGTCATCACTGAAGTTATTTTACAGCGACTGAAGTGAATTTAATGCTATATCCTTTTCCAAAATTTATTTGAAACAATTTCCTTTCAGAAATACCCCCAAAAACAACAATGCTACTATTTATCTTCAAAATACCTCCAAAATCTCTAGGGTTTTAAAGTTTCACATTCTGTTTTAATTCAAATTTTAACTATAATGCATTTGTATAGTTTATGCTTATACAAATTCCCATTTAATTATATTTCAATTTATAATTTACATTTATAATTTATATTTATAAATTTCATTTTATAATGAATTTATTCCCTTAAACTTTGGTTATATTTTCAATTTCTAGTTAAAGTTTCCACTCAGCAATGATAACAATTTAATATTAGTTTTCCTAACATCCAATCAACCATATATTAGCTAAAATAGTTTACAAAAACTTTTCTTTATATCAATATATATTTTTGTGTAAAATTATTGCATTCACCCACATTTAAAACAATACCGTGTCGATTGTTCTATTCAAGTGTTTAGAAACCCCTTCGATACAGTTGTCCAGACTGTGTCGATGAAGGTTCATATGTGTAACGACCCGTATTTTACGTGTCGACTAATCATAAAATAATGGGTACTAGGTTGTTAGTGTTGTTTATGGCATCTATAGCTTAAGTCGTACGTTTTTAACTCGTAAGGAATTGACCCGTGTGGAGGTTAGGTTGGATTAGAGGAGTTAACGGGTTAAGAGATGAGTCGTGTATGAGTTAACGAGATAGTGGAGTTTTAAGTCGTAACCGACTTAGGAGGGTGCACGAGTTACGAGTTATTGGGTTACGACCTAAAGTGTTGCAGTGACCTTGAGGAGTTAGGTCGTGAGCGAGTTAGTGGAGTTAACAACCTAAGGGTTGTGAGAAACCTAGTAGTAGCGGCTTAAGGGGTGAACGACCTAGGGAAGATAGGTCGTGGTCGAGTTAAGAAAGTTAACTCGTGTAGGGGTAGGTCTGGTTGTTAACGAGTTACGACCTATAGGATGACTGACTTATAGAGTTTGACCGAGTTAAGATTTGGACCGACCTAAAGGTTAGCGGGTTAAGGTGCTTAGGTCGTGAGTCGTTTGGAACGACTTAACGATAAGTCGTATGTCGTTAACCCTGAAGAGTTGTGAGTGTGTTAGGTCGTAGACGACCTTAGTTAGGATGCTGTGGGTCTTAGGTCGTATTAGAATTAAGTCGTAACTCGTAAGGCTGTTAAGTTGTCACAGCTTGAGTCGTGTTTGTTTTAGGTCGTAAGTCGTAACACAGTTAGGTCGTAAGGTTGTTAATTCGTGGTGATGTTAAGCTGTTGAGTGCTAAGTCGTATGAACGACTTAGTGATGAGTCGTAGGTCGTTGACTCGGTAGGTTCTTAGGTCGTATAGGAGTTAGGTCGGCCGTGTGTTAACTCGTGTGACCCTGGGGTTGTTAGCTCGTGAAGTGGGTAGGTCGTAAGCTGTAGGGATTCTATGAGTCGTAGACGACTTAGTTAGGTCAGAGATTTCTTAGGTCGGCAACGACCTAAAACCGAACCTACGAGTTACGACCTAAGGAGAATTCAGCCTATAAATAGAGGGTTTTGGCTCACTTTTTGGCACCGGTTTTTGAAGCGACGAAGTGCTGCCATTTTGAGAGCTCGACTACAACATTTCTTCATCTTCTTTTCTCCATTCCAATCTAGTTCTAACATCCATCCAAGATCAAAGATCGAAGAGCCAAAGTTGAAGATCTTCATCCGACGAAGCTAGATTTCATCGTTTCAAGCGGGATTTCGACGAATCAAGCTTGAATCCTTGCTGTCCAGATCTGAAGTTGATAGTTTTTGAAGTGTTTGGGTGATTTGGTGAGTGGTGGTTATCTCTCACGCGGACCCAAAGGAGTATATTGGATTGGTGGTTTGTTGAAGTGTTGTAGATAGTGATTTTATGCATATTTCTTTAGATCCAAGTGTAGATCCATTACTTATGAAGATGTTTACTTATGCAAGTTCATTCATCAAGTTGTAGAGGCAAAACCCATGATTTATATTAGTTAGATCTATGCTAGAAACCCATGATTCATGTATGTTATATCTATGCTCATTTATTTACAAAATTGCCATTGTAGTAATAAATACCTACTTAGACCATATTTGATTACTTGATTGCTTAAGTTAATGATTGATTTGATTGATTGCTATGTATGTTAGTTGATTGATAGTTAGATCTAGACAAGATGGTCGAAGATGATTCAAAAGCTAAGTGGAAAGGCTCTTGAATGGTGAAAGCTGCTTGTGGCATATGAAGCGGATGTTGAAGCTCATATGTATGGATTAGATGATGTTGAGATGGACTTTACCATAATGCGAGGAGGCAAAGTATGGTATTGAGATGGACTTTGCCATGATGCGAGGAGGCAAAGTATGATGATGAGATGGGACGGGTCATGATGACGTTCCAAGCACGGGCTGCGACGACGTGCGAAGCTATGTTGATAACTCGGTGATGCGATCCGGGTTGATGATAATGGTTAGCTTGAGAGGCGCTTGAGCTAGTATGGAAATAGTCGTCGAGGAGGATGACTAGGAGGCTGAGATCTCATCGTTGTTGAAGGTTCTAGCATGCTCAAAGCAAGAGTACGTTGGAACGGGCTGCGACGACGTTCCAAGCACGGGCTGCGACGACGTGCTAGTACTCTGGGTAGTTGCGAAAATTCCTAGGCACGGGCTGCGACGACGTGCGGAGTTATGTCTAGAACCGGGGTTACCATTAGCCCTTGACAGATGGATAAAGGAATGAGTTGGTCATTCAATTAACGGTGAAATCAAGGCAATGATAACAGTGATAGCCAGAGTCATGGATGTTTGCACGTTTGATTGTATCATCATTCGATCTCAAGAGCGGTGTTTTCTGGGTGCTTATCTGATCTTGGTTTAGGCCTTGGGGGTTTGTATTTGGAAAACATCGACCTTGACTCGAGTGATTATTGCTTTACTCCAATTGTCTGCCATGTTATGATTGCTTCTCCTTAATGTGTGTCTGGGGGCTATCACTGTAGAAAGAGGCGGAGTGGGATGGTTTGGTTCCTATTCCTTTTATCCCTTATGCTCTTTTGGTATGTTTGATAGTTGATTTACTGCTCACTAAGACTTTGTCTGACTCAAGGTTTTATGTCTCCTCTTATTACCTTGGGCTGTTCATCCATGTTGGGATGGGCAGACTAGGTGACAGGTGGTAGGTGCTGATCTTAGTGACTCACGCTGATGATGACGAAGACGAGCAGGAGGCTTTACATATTATTTTCATATTCAATGTACTGGATATTCCGCTGTTTGTTGATTACTCTGAGTGCTATGTAGTGAGGCTTCTTGTATTCATGATTCAGACCATGTGTAAAGCTATTATAATTAGATGATGATATTCTGTTCTATGGGAGCTTCACTATATTATATTTCTCTATTGTATTTTATCCATGCGCTGTGAGTTTTATGATAGAGTCTGCGATGTTTATTTTACCTTTGACGGTCACTCATGGCTGCCTGGCACACTTTCAGCGCACCATTCCCTTGTTTCCGTGCGGGAGTCATGGGCGGTCGTCACAATATGCCACTCAATAAACCAACAACACAATATTAAAACAATTTATATTCACTAACAAATACGCGCTCATATCTATTCATACGCTCAAACTCATTCTAGAGTTCTAGGACTCTATTTTAAATGAGTAATTCCCACCAGAGCCAAGGTTGTCACCAACCTAAGCTCTGATACCAACTGTAACAGCCCGCAAATCCGCACCCCTTGAGTCAACACTATTCTACCTAAATCAACTCAAGTTGCACAGAAATACGAACCATTTAGGTTAAAGAAGAAGAGGGAGAAGAAGAAAATAGAAAACAACATAAGAATCTAGCCATCGCAGCGGAATAAAATATAATAGATAATAAATGATCTTTACTCAAAATCAGATATATCTGCTTACATATTTTACATCATCAGAGTACATCAATCACAACTCAACATCAATAACATACAAATGGATGCACAGCAACACAACACAGCGGAATATATACATAAACAAGTACGGAAATACGTATCGTCGTCCAGCTCATCTCCTGAGCTCCACAGCATCATATCCTGTATCCTATAATACTCAGTCTGACCCGAGCATTATAGTTAAATAACACCCGAGTCGGTCTGGAATACCAACGTGAGAAAATCACACTCAATTGATTATTAAATTTTCAAAAATCCTTTGAAAACAAAAGCATCTCGTAAGACCACGCCACAAATAAACATGTTGGGTTTTTACCTGACGATAGCTAAAGCAATTTTTATAGAAATCCTCTAATATTATAATAGGGTCTATATAAAAATACTTATAAAATAGGCGAAATTGTTACATTATTAAATTCCAGCTACTTGCCACAAGGTGGGTAATACAAACAAAACTCATTCAAGGCTCGTAGGGAGAATGAATTTCCAACTAATGACTAGGCACTGGGGTACCACCTGTCACGGTACGTGGCCTAGATCTTAGTACCGAGGAGTACGTCCGCTCCCACAAGACCGGGACTACCCCTTACAGGATAATCCCGAGTGAGATCACCCCGCGGTTGGGATCAGCAACCGCCCACTAAGCCGAAATAAAAGGGACATCTAGACAGGAATGACCTCACCCTGCTTGGGTGCCACCCACCTAGCCTTGTTGCATAACCCCTGATTTTCAGTCATTCCCATTTGATGAGGCTTGAGGCTAAGCGTTACCTTTATAGAACATATCACTTTGAATGCCCATCGTCCGCCTGACGATGTTTCGCAAGCATTCATCCATACAAGTCCATCCCGGGTTCGAACGGAACCAAAGGCACTATTCCTACTACGTCCATTGTGGAAATATCCTCAGGATTAGTAACGACTAGCCCTTGCACTTCACTGCTCCATCTTCGAATCCAAACCCGTTTCCACGAAATGTACAAGCCGAATCGATGTGGTTTTCGAGAAATTAATCTCGATCCCGGTCTCTTCGAAACGATCAACGTATTTGGCCAATATTGATAGTCGGTGATTTAACTATCAATTAATATTCACAAACAACCATCAACCAATAAATAACTCCCCAAATTATTTATTTATCTCAAAATATCTTTACAAGATATAATTTCACTTTCAAACCCTTTTGAAAACAGTTTTCAAACTATCTTCATTTCCTCAGAATAAATTCCGAGTATTTCCATTTGCACTGGAATAAACAAGCACAAAACTTTAGATTTTTAATATAATTTAAAACACTTTATTGAAAAATATATTTAACATTTAATTTAGAAAAATTTACTTTAATACTTAATTAAAATAATACTCTAGAAATAACTAAAATAAGTTACCTTATAACCATACATTTGATTTTATTCTTTAAAATACCAAATCATTCTTTAAATAATTTTTACGATAATAGATTAAAACAAAAGACTTACTTTGGAATTACTTTTAGAACATTTAAGTTAAGACTACTTCAATAAGTGGCTGAAAATATATACTATATGAATATTTGAAAATAAGGTTATTTTACAAAATATAAAACAAGGTTTTCACTTTTAAAAACAACATACTAAGTTACTTCTTAAATATTTACCGCTAAAATAAATTAAAAGAAAATACTTACTTTAGACTTTAAATATTAGAAATAATAAATTTTACAAAACTTGCTTTCTTTAAAAACAACTTTAAAACATTTAATTTATATTTAAAAATTTACTTTTAAAAAAAACATGTACTTGGCTATCCAGAGAAAATCCCAACTTCAATCACTTAAATCAATTTTTTCCAAATTGATTTCCAATTTATTTTATTTGAAATAAATTTCTTTACTCACAAAGTTCATTTCACAATCCGTTAGTTAAGAACTTATTATTATTATTTTCCCGTTTGATTTAAGTCTTTTAACTGAAATATACAAATTTCAGATTTTCCCAACTTCTTCTTTATTCCTTTTAATAATTTAAATCTTAAATTTTAAAAAAATGTTTTGTTCTTTTAATTAATATCACTGAAGATTTTAAAATTCATTAACTTTCTGTGTATTCAAATTTCCTTTTCCATACCCAAGATTTATTTATTAGAATTTTAAAGTCACTTATTTCTTTTTCAAATTCATTCTTTGAATTTATTCTATAATTATTTTACTTACCATGCAGTTCTTTTATTTTCTTTCCAAAATTCAATTTATATATTTTTATGGTAATTCATTATACCCAGTTACATCCAATCAAATCATAACGTTCAATATTCCAACATAATTCATTATAGAACATCAAATAATCACAACAGAGGGTATTAAAAAATTTAAATAAATGTTGCGGGGTCCAGTTGGATCCCTCCAACCTGTTTTCCCTGCATCCACAGACGTTAGCACAATATAAAATATCTTCACTATAAAATGAGGGAAATCAATCATTTCAAGGTGTAGTATATACTACTATATAACACAACAATCAATTCAACCATTCAAACAATTATTTAAATTTAATCATTTAAATTTAGATTTAACCGAGTGAGATTAACTCACCTTTGATTTTTGTTTTCAAATCCAATCCATCACGGCTTGTTTTCCATGATTTTAGACCTTGTACAAAAATGTATATGATTTATAAATATTTGAGCTAACCAAGCCATCTTTTAACATTTAATAGTGTAATTTAAACTAATTAATATATTTTTTCCTTAAACAAATTTAGTAACCATAATAAATTCCATAGGTTAATTAAACAGTTAAATTTCAAATCCATTATATATATTTATTACTTATTTACTTCTTTGAAACTACTTGTACTAAATGACCTATATACATTTCAAATCAAATCTCAATGATTATCTTACTTAAATATTCACCTCTTTATTTTCTTTTCAAACCTCAATTATATATATACACACACACACACACACACACACACATATAAATATTAAATTAAAAACCGAATTGTCATATGTATATTTTACTGTGGAAATAGTTTCTTGTTTTCTGTACATCCACAAATTCGAATTTAAATTCAAATGAATAACAAGTATACCTTACTGCCTGACAAAGCACACACAAGCCTGACATCCTCGTCCAAGATCGAGCTATGAAAAATCGCCACGGCCCTAGCTGCAGCAACGTCATCGCCTCTAAATCTAGATCCACACCCCCTCTTCGAAGACGAGAAGCCCTCGCCTCCATCCTCTATTGCGCGCTGCGCGACTCTCAGTCTCGAGCGTTGGTTCGCTGCAGCTCCAAAATGCGACGCCACAAAACCCTAACCCCCTTGCGAACGCACGCGAACGTCGCTTACTTCATTGTGTTTAGCTGAGAAGAATTCGAATTGAAAAGAGGGGAGAGGGAAGAGAAGGAGGACGGCGCGATTGAAATAGGTGCGGTCGCCATTAATTTCGATTTAGAAATTTTATTTTTATGTATCATTCGAATAGAAGAAAAGAAGAAGGGTGCGAGGTTTATTAGAAGGCTCGGCTTACAAAAGAAGGAAGACGCGACCATTAATCTTTGTTCTTCGACTATTTAAATTTTTCTGAGTTGTGTTTTGATATCAGAGAAATGTTGGCTTTAAACAAAAAAAAGAAGAGGGAAACAAGCTCTGATAGTTGCGTGCTGGGTAGGGGAGAAAGGGAACATGATATGACGCTGCAGTGGTTTCGAAAAGTTATGATGGGAAAGAAATTTCAGCTGGAGTTGATTAAGTAATATGAATTTTTATATATATTGATTTAAATTCAAATTCAAATTCAAATTGTCCCGATAATTGCAACTTAAAATTTCGAATTCCTATCGAGGTGTGCCGCTAGGCGTTTATAATTTTATATCCCTATCCCGAACGCAATGGAAAAGGTTTCGAGTCCCAATCCGGTCGAATGGAGAAGATAACTCTCCGAATCAATTATTATCAATTAAAATTTTCAACGCATTTATATATCGTACGCTCACTCAACAACTCCAATCACTACGAAAATTGAAATCCGATAGTAATACACTATTTCGGATCCAATGGAACTGGTTTCGTCGAATTCCGAGACTGCGCCTCGGAAGGCTATTTTTAAATTTAATTCAAAACGGTACAAATTTCAAATTTTAACAAATCATTTTTAAATTTATTTCATCACTTCTTTTCTTTTCAGTATTATCAATATAAATTTTATAAGCCTTCAAATTATATTTTAACAGACTTAAAACTCCAAATTCAGCATTTTACTCAACTTCGCTTATTTAATTTAATTATCCAATTATCAAATAAATTATGGTATTTATAATTCAAGTTAAAATTACTCTATTGAATATTGAAAATCAATTAAATTTCCCGATTTTAAATGCTCGAAAATTCCGGGTCGCCACATATTTATTGTCTATTCTATGTTGATGTTATTGTTTGAATTGGATGATGATTGGATAAAGGGTTGATGATTGATATTGGATGAATGGATGTTGTATTTTATATTGTTATAAACTACAAGTTGTTATGCATTTTTATTTCATTCGGGATTGCGGTTTAAAATGATACACAACCGTATTTTTATTTTAAATTATGGATTGAAATGATAAATATCCGTATCACTTGACCATAAGGTAGAAAGTTATATACTGACACTGTGGTCTATATCTAAAATATTTTGAAAAAGATTTCTATGGTTTGGAAAGAAATACATAGTTTAATGAATATCGGTTTTTGATATTATATAATATTATTTTTGTATATGGTTAAATGCTTGAATTTAATCTATGTATAAGTTTGTTAAATAAAAATTAAGTTTAATAATAGAGTTTGGTTTTTATTAAAATAAATGTGAGTAAGTATTTAA
Source organism: Allium cepa (assembly GCA_030765085.1). Taxonomy (NCBI): domain Eukaryota; kingdom Viridiplantae; phylum Streptophyta; class Magnoliopsida; order Asparagales; family Amaryllidaceae; genus Allium; species Allium cepa. Next base: position 207,299,003 of record CM060941.1, on the reverse strand, counting down.
ATTTTATTTTAATATAAAGTGTATAATGATTTAAATGAATTTAGGTTGAGAGATAAATTGGAGATTTATTTGAATTAAATTTATTTAAGAATTAAACTCAAAAAGGTTGATGTGAAATTTATTAAATTGGAAATTTTAAAAGGTATGATTATTATAACTTGATTTTGGGGTCAAGGTGAATTAAATGATTATTTTAAGTATAAATGAATTGAAGGACATATTTAGTTATTTATAATTTGAGTTTTACTTAAACGACAAGGGATTTATCGTGTAAAATATTTCAAAACTAAATAATAGAAAATTTAATTGTTGAATCGAAATTATCAAATTTAGTTTTGAAATTTTGGAATATTTGAAGCCTTGAAATATATCGAAATTGAAATGTTTTATCGAAATTGAAATGTTTCAAAGTTATAAATTCCAAAGTATTATGTTTTAAAAGTGTAAAATTTCAAATGTTTGGTTTCAAAGTGTATAAATTCGAAGGTGCTACGATTTTGGAAAAGGGATATATTTTGAAAAAAAATGATATTATACTGATTTGGGTTTTATTAAAAATGATATCGTATTGATTTGGTTTTTGAAGTGGAAATTATATCGATTTATATGGTTTTGAATGGATATTATATTCTGGTTTTGAAGTATAATTATTTTGAAATGACCGCGGTGTTATAACAACATTTAGTTGTTAAAGAGACCGGGATCGGAAGTTGTCATAATCTCTGCCAACTCCGAAAACCACTTTAACAACCGCGTATGCAATGGAGATTCCAGAATGAAGTAGGATGGCGGCGGCGTTTCCTTTGAAGTATGTACATGGACCCCACTCTCGTGAGTTGGCATAAGGTGGCTAAAACAGAAGCGATTCCTGGCCAATGAGGTAGCTTCTCTTATTGCACACACTCCTTCGATATTATATTCTGACTTTGAGATTGATTTGGAGGCTACTTTTGATTTTTGATTTTGGGGGTGTGGCCAGAGGTGGGCGGTAGCTGCGCGCTATGCCCACCAGTCTGGATAGTAATTGGTATATCTACCTTGACATTGCCTTGTGTGCCGTGTCACCTACCCTAGCAAGCCTTGTACGAGTTTGGTTTTCTCCCGTAGCCCATATGGTATCCTCAGTGGCTTCCCGATCAAGAGGGACCATGATACTGGATGGACTACTGGGACTATTACGTGTTAAGGTGGAAAATGTAAAGCTTTAATGCTATTTAAAAGTAAGTTCATTTTACTACAGATATTATTATAAAGTGAAATATTACTACATAGTAAATAGTTTAACGATCCTTAAGAGATGTGAATCCCAAGCATCTCTTAAGATACTGCACTCACGTTTGATACTGGATAGGAGATGTCAAATCCCGTAAACATCTCTGACGCCGTTTCACTCGTATTATTTACCGTTGATTTAACTTACATGAGGTGTTTTCATTCTGACTTGAGTGTTTTGCCTTATCAATTCGCTCGGGTCAGTCTGAGCATTTTAGGATTTGAAGACTTTATTCTGGAAGACGAAGATGAAGAATTATTATTACTATTTATTATATTCCGCTACACTATTGTACTCCGCTACATTAATTATTATTCTCTGGTATGTATAACTCTGATATGTATTGTATAAATATAATCGAATATTTTGTAAACAGCTCCATGAACTGTTTATTTGATTATTATATTTTATCGTTCCGCTGTGAGATTCTGTTTTATTTTATTTCTTTCTCTTCTTTTCTTATTCACCCCAATAATAATTTGCCCTTTTGTATGGTTTGAGTCTGACGTGTGTGGTTTTTCGTCGATTCAAAGCGTACAAAAAGATGGGATGTTACAATAATTATTAGTTTGCTTAGTTTAGTTCTTAAGAGATTGAGAAATAAAGTAAGAAGTGAAAGGATGATGTTAAGTGTTGAAAAAGTGGAGGTCTCTTTTGGTTGAAATAGTTTGGTATCAGTTTATTTTGGTAAATTTATCGCTTCTTTCTTTTTCTATAAATACCCACCTTCTTCTTTACTTTCATTCCCATTTCTTCTTATTTTCTCAAATTTATTCATCTTTTTTCTCTCCACTTTAATGGCTTTCAAGCTGTATAAAAAATTAGAATGAAACAATGTCAAAATATTTACAAAATATCCATAAAGAAATCAATGTTCATTCTCTTCAAATCTAACTCGTCTTTTTTTCATATTTTACATCTTCTTCTCTTGGCCATAATTTCTTCAAAACTGAGTTAAAATGCAAAATTGTTTTTTTCAAATCATTTATTTTGCCATTGTCTACAGCTTTCATGTTGACCATATTGTCTCATTCTAAACTTAACTATATCAAAAATCCACTTCTTTCTAGTGCATTCTATGGCTTAATTTTTAAGACAAAGAATAGCCTATTTTGTTTTGATCATACCTTGACCATAGATGATCGAAATTATGAAATAAATTTTTTCGAACCATACAAAATTTTGTGGCTACAACTTTCATTTTAATCAGTTTTTCCAATTTTGAGGTTTTCTATACCTGAAACTCAATTATTTGAAGTGTATTTTCGAGCTTCATTTTTGTCAATCCGACAATACCTCTTCTTCATTATCATATCTCCCTCAAATCCACTTAAATTCTATTGAATATTTTTTTCAGAATTCAAGAGAAAATAGTTTTCAATGTCTATTCAGTTAAAAACTTCTCCAAATTTGGAGATTTAGATGGCCTAAAATCAGATACAAGATAACATATTTTTTTGGATCTAATTTTAAGAATTCAAGTCAAAGTTCCAAGACTTCTTCCCTATACCTTCGGCCAACCCTCATCTCAAGCCTTGGCGAAGCTATTGGAATGAAGAGGCTGTTGTTTGCTAATATTTAATGGAGTAGGAAGTAGTTAGTGAAGTGTTGGTTGATTAGAATGTTGGTACGAAGTTTATCGCTTTGGTTTATGGTGGGAAAACTTCATTTAATATCTATAATTATATATATACATGTTTGATGATGTTTTATGATTGTTATGGATGCTTATATATGCTTTGATCATCAAGTATTTATTGTTTGATATGAATGATAAATTGTTTTACCAAGTCACGTTAATACACGTCGATAAGCACAAAGGAAATCACTTTCCTTTTGAAAATGAAATGCTGTATATGGAATGCTTAAAGCTTTTAGAAATAGTTTTAAAATGAGTTTGTAATGTTTTATAAACATTTAAATATGTTTAAAGAAATAAAGAAAGAAAATCAAGATTTCGTCTTGTATATTTTATATATGTCCAAAATAGTTTTCCAGAAAAACCGCGCTTTTGCAGTAAACTAACCAGTTTTCAAAATTGATGTTTTAAATGTTTTAAAAATATGAAATAAATTCCAAAAAATCTTTTAAAATGTTTTGAAGGAGATTTAAATTAAAAAGATGGATTTTTAAATGATATAAATTCATTTTAAAGAACATAGTTTTTAAAACACTATTTACAATAGTTTTCGCAATAGTTTCAAATAACTTTCGAAATGTAGTTTTGAACTTAACAATTCTTTCCTAAATATTTTGTGAATAATTTTAAAAGGATAATTAAGTAATTTAAAGAAGATTTGGAATTTTTAGTAAGAGTTTGAATAAACGGTTAGAAGAATTGTATATACCACTTAAACAAAAAGTAAAGAATACTGAATGTGTTAACAAACTGAGTACGCGAGAACGACTAATATATTTGTCCCACTTGTGATATGGAAAGATAAAACAATATGTTTAACTAGTGTTAGGAATGGAGCAACCAGTGCCCTGAACTTACATGTTTTATGTTTTATCTTTTTAGACGAGGGGTGGAACAGATCGAAAGGAAAGTCCAGATGCTTTAAAAGATCATATTTAAATATTTTCCAAGATAAAAAACAAATTTTAGAATATTAATTAACTAATTAACATATTTTTATCGATGATTAGCGTGAAGGAATTGGGATAGGATTTGGGTGATTCCTATTCGAAAATCCCTTCAAACTAATTTTCGAAATAAAATATATTGAAGACAAAGATCATTGAAGACGAAGATCTTCATGGTGTAGGATTACTTGTCACTTGTCCTTGGAGGTGAAATTTACCATATTTAAGGTGGCAGTGGTGCTCTATTATGAAAATTTTTGATCTACAAAAATATGATTTGAAGTTAAGAAAGAAATCTTTGATTAAGATTTAATAAATGACTTGGAAATATTTTCCCTAAGTTAAAAGTTATAACTTGAAATTGAGAAATATTTTATTTATGTTTAAAAAACTAATGTGGAAATGTTTTCCTTAGTATAAGAGAAAATGATTTTGAATTACTACGGATTTAAGAAAGGTTTAAAGAAATCAAATGAGTTGATAAATGAGGCTTAATGATTCCATATACTATTGAAAAGGATATATTTGAGAAATATATTTGATTTAAATAAAATATAAGGTAATTGATTGATGATTGATGATTATATGAGCTTAACATCCTTTGAATCGATAATTGGCTTCGAAGGAACTAGAGTCAGATTTGGCAGATTCCTATCCAAACCATTTCGAACCAATGTATACGTTCGAAAGTAAAGACTATTGAAGATGATGATTATTGAAGTTCATGGATCTTCATAGCATGAGGACTGCTTGTTGACATGCTCTGGGTCGCTCCTGTTATACAGTTATTTATAGCGGTGGTCTCCTCGTTGTGGAGTTTTTTTGGATTGCAAGGGCTTCTCGCCTAGTAATGGCCGAGGAAAGTGTCTTCGATTTCGTTCAGTCCCAAAAGGAACTTGTATGGATGTTTGTCTGATATTGTATTCTAAATCACATTTGCATGGTTTCTATAAATGTATATCAGTTGGTGGTGGAGAAGGAAACTTCTCTTAGCTTAACGCCCTTACTTGAGACATACAAGCTCAATAAGTTATACTTTTCTATAAATCAGTCGTGTGACGTGGAATGACAATGTGGCATTTAGAGATGTGATATGTGAAAGGTAATCGTAGCCTCGTGAGCTCACACCTCAGTTATGATGGGATTCTATGTGGTCAGATGTATGCTCGTATTTCGGATAGTAGTGATTTGGGTTATCAGATGCTCTAAGCCTTAGGTACCAGATACGTCTGGCTTTCATGGCGGGGATTCGTGAAGTCTGAATCATTGGATGTTATTTGCAGATTGGTTCCCCTTTTAGCCATTTGTGTTATAGTATAATGGCGTCTGAATCTTGGACGTAAGCCATGGATATAGATTGATCCTTCCACTAGTTTCATATCATGTTGGAAATCTAAGTCCAATACGAGCTTTACGATTTTGATTGTAGTTCCAAAATAGCTGCAATGACTTGCAAACATTTAAGCTACTCCTTTTGGTATCATATATTGCGTTCGGTATACCCAGTCCGGTTATACTACCTTAGACTTAGTTCGGATATTGATATCCTATATGAATAAGTTTATTTGAAAGATGTCTTCCAAAAGAATATCATTAAAGATAATATTAAATTATTTTGATAACAAAAGTGTTTTGGTTATCATAAGGTAAAACCCCATCCGCATTTATGTATGGACATGGTCTTAAAAGATACTCTTCTTTTCAAAGGTTTTGATAACATAGTTATTTTAAATTTCGAGTATTTCATGCTGGTTTATCAAGCCCGATCTAGGTATTTTTAATACTCGGATCAGATCCGAGTAGTTTAGGTTTAGTAGAAGACGCTTGGAGTTTACAAAGGAGAGCTGGAGATCTTCATCATCGTATAGACGTATTCTATTATCTTCTGCATCCATTGCATTTGTTTTGTTTTTTTAGCATTTGTAAGGACATGGGTTTATAACTGTCTATACTGAATCTAGGTTATACTCTGATATTGTATTTTATAATTTTCCGCTGTAAACATTATTATTGAAATGATATATGTTATTCCATTTGTGTGAGATCCTGTTCTATCTTTATTTCCTTTCTACCCTTAATGATCTACTTATTCACGCAATTTGAGTTGGACATGTGTGGTTTAATGTCGACTCAAAGGGTAGGGAAAATGCGTTGTTATAGGCTGACAAGAACATCTTGTACCCATGCTACATAGAACTGGCCTACCACTTGACTAGTAGTACCGAATACACCACCTCCATGGTTGGGATCAACAACCGTACTTGAGCATACAAAGTGGGTCAAATATCGATTCTAAATATGGTAATGACATACCCTGATGGGAGCGACCAACATAGCCCTCTTCATACCCTGTTTCGGCAATTTTCGGTCGATGAGGCCTGAGGCTACTTTAACTTTACTATAGCACTGTCACTTGGAATGCTACAAAGTCTTCTAGATGTTGACACAATATCAGCATTCATCCATACAAGTAGTTTAGGAGATGAATAAACCGAAGACACTACCTCCACTGCACCCAATTTGGAATCACCCTCAATGTTAGTAGCAAATAGCCCTCACACTTCGAAGTTTCATCTTGGACTGCCCTTCACTCTTTCCACTTCGAAAACTTACGTTGGTTCAAAGTGGTTTTTAGATAACAACTGCTATCTAATCCTAGTCTCATAAAACCAACGTTTGATAGTTTAAAAGGTCAAGTAGTTTTATAGTGCACCATTCCACTATTAGGGTGTTAGATTTTACATATGAACATATGTTACATATGCATAGATTATCATGGCCTGCTTATCTAAGTTAACTCCCTTGTATTCATCACATTACGGAAGTACGTATTTGTGATAGGTATAAGTCGACTTACTTTTAGTAAAAAATGTCAACGTTTTATTGCAACTACTTTAGTTCATTTGACTAATTAATAGCATGGACAAGCGATCCTTTGAGTTTCAAAACAATTTACTTAAATACGAAAGTTGAGGAAAAATAAATAACTGATAGTTTTTTGAAAGTAGCTTTAAAATAAACAAGCTTTAATTAAATCATAAGTTTAAAGCTTAACTATAATTTAATTAATCTTAATCAAATCAAAAACCATACTTTAAACCTTAATTAATTAAAAATTTATTTATAACTAAATTTAATTAAACTTTAATTAAATAACATTCATTTAAGAATTAAACCCAATTAAAGTGGATAATTAACCTTTAATTAAATAATAATTAATTAAATAACTAACTACAAATAAACTTGATTAAATAAAAATTAATTTCCTTTTATCTTAGTTGATCATTATTTAAAACTTCCTTAATTAAAAATAATTAACTTGGTTAATAATTTCTTAAACACTAATTACTTAACCTAATTAATTAATTAAATAATAATTACCCCAATTAATAAATTACATAATTAAACTATTGGATAACTCAAACTTAAACTTTTGGCTCAATTAACTAGTCTAAAATGAGTTTTCAAAAACAATCTAAAAGAAAACACTTTAAAACTTGAAATCGTGAAATTTTTCGTACTACATTCATAGCGACCACCGCAATGAGTATAGTTTGCGAGAATTGATTTCAAGGTGAAAACTTCACTTTAAATCAAGTTATTGCCTATTTTGAAACACAAATGGAAGAGTTTTGAAAACTTTAAACAAAAATGAAAACTAAAAAAACATTGTTCAAAATCGAAGACTAGAAACAAGCTTTTCGTTTTCAAATCGGATCTCGAGTCCTTTGTGACTTTTCAAGGTGCCAACTTTACAGCAATTATATCAAGTACATTTGGTTTTATCATAAACATACAACCATCATATCCTAACCATCCATCCACATATCCATATCAAAACATATCATTTAACGTCCAAATCACAAATTCAAGCTCAAATACAAACTTACAATCCTATGCCATAAAACAACATGATATTTCAACACAACAACCACTATATTTTCATAATATATAGTTCATCAAAATCAAGTTATTTTCTTTTTCAAAAATAAGAATTTTATTGACCGGAACCTTACTAACTCAAGGCGACTTTTGCTTAACTTGGATATAAGCTAGAATTTTGCAAAAGTTGATACTTTGGACCCTTGAACACTTTAAATGAGCTCGGCCATATGGTGTTTAGGCTTGGCCTCGGGAATATTGGGTACAACCATATGGTGTTTAGGTGGATGGTTGCTTGTATTTTTGTAGAGGAGGTATTGAAATATGAGTAGAAGTGTTTCTAAGTGGAAATGAAGTGGTTTTTCTCAAGTTAGAAGATATGAAAGCCATGGTATGTTAAATCAAGCTTTTAGAGATTTTAAAATGAAGAGGAGGGTTTTAAAAATGAGAACATGAAAGACTAGTGGTATATAGGTTTAGGAAACTACTTAAAAATGTGCAAGTGCTTTTATTGAATATACATGTATGCATGCACTCCCTTTCTAACCCCCCCCCCCCTCCTCTAATTCCGTCCACTTCAAGTATCCCCCTCTCCTGCAACTATTCATGTCGTGCTCTTGTACTATGTGTTGAAAAAGGGAATATTTTTATATGTTAATATTACATATATATATATATATATATGTATATGTATATATATATTAATAAACAAAATCTTATATATTTATATACTTAAGTGAGAAAACATGTAGCATATCTGTACACACCATGTTAGGATATTTGTAATATGTATATATGTGTTTACAATAGTGCTATGATATTTTAAATAACTTTTAACCAATGTAAAATCAATAATTTGGAAAATAATTTCCTGTCATATTTTCTATTTCTCTATGAACTACATATACTGGTAAACAAATTTTGAAACTGATTTTATCGTCATTAGTAATAATTTAAATAGTTTTATTAAGTTAGTAAAAATTCATTTATTTATTATTTGAACATATAATTAAATATTCTTTATAATAATGACTAAATTCTATTTCATTATACTCTCTCCCCTTAAAAGAATTTTGTCCCGAAATTAGCAAACAAGGAGATAATTCAAACTACACAATAAGCTATATATTCATATCATAAAACACATACAAAGATATGCACTAAACATCCATAGAAAACTAGCATGCACTATATATACAACCTACGACTAGCCATCCTAACAACTACTCGAGATAGGCTTCTTTCATATGATCTACCGTATCCCCAGTGCAGTCTCTTGGATCCTTACTCCATTGAATCTTGACTAGTTGCACCACCTTGGTACACAATATTTTTTCATCCTGATCCACAACATAAACTGGATGTTTAACCACTGTCAGGTTTGGTTCTATTTCCAATTCCACTTGAACTAATGACTCCACAATCAAAGATGGGTCACGAACATATTTTCTCAAATGAGACACGTGGTACATAATATGAACTACCACCAATCTCTTTGGCAGCTCGACCCTATAAGAAAGCGATCCGATTATCTCAAGAATACAGAAGGGTCCAACATACCATGGAGCTAACTTTCCAGCTTTTTCAAATCTAACAACTTCTTTTGTTGGTGAAATCTTTACGAACACCAAGTCTCTAACCACAGATTCCAAATATCTTTGCCTCTTATCAGCATATGTCTTTTGGTGATCTTGGGCTTCCTTCATTCTTTTCTTAATCACTTCAACATTTTTGGTAGCTTCTCGGATCATGTCTGGTCCAATTACTAGCCTATGTCCCATCTGAACCCAACATGCTAGTTACTTGCATGGTCTTCCATATAGGGCTTCATAAGGTGCCATTCTGATGCTCGCTAGGAAACTATCGTTATAGGAGAACTAAGTAAATGTAAATGATCCTTCCATGATCCACAAAAATCCAGAATACAAGCTATTAAGATATTGCCTGGAATCTGATTCACCTGCTCCATCTGTTCCTCTGTTTGGGGATGGTATGCCATACTTTGGCCCAAATTTGTTCCCAGAGTTGTTTGCAATGCTTTCCAAAATTAAGTAGTAAATATGGGGTCTCAATCACATACTATACTCATAGGAACTCCATGCAACCTGAATATCTCTCTCATAAAATTTCAGCTAAAGAAGCAACGGTCGTTGTTGGTTTTACCGAAATAAATGTGCCTTCTTCATTAGACGATCCACGATAACCTATAATCCTTCATTTTTTCATTTTGGGTAATCCATCAATAAAATCCATCAATATCATTTCCAATTTCCAATTAAGTATATCGAAGGGGTTGTAATAATCTGGCTGTATTTCGATGATCACCTTTGATTTGTTGACATCACGAATACCTGCTAACAATGATAGAGCTATCTCTCTTCATTCCCTTCCACCAAAACATATGCTTCATGTCCCTATGCAACTTTTGGACACCTAGATGGATATTCAACTTAGAACGATGGCATTCCAACAAAACTTCTTTCCTAAGACCATTGACATTCGGTACACAGATCCATTCATCCTCAAAACTCCTCGGTTATCAATCTTAAAACTTGTACACTACGCCTTCCCAATCTTCCTAATGATTGCCACTAAGCTTTTATCCTCTCTTTGCTTGCTCACTATTCTTTTTAGGAGAGTTGAAGGAACCTCCAAAAGAGTCAAAACAGCATTCCTGCTTAAAGCATCTGCTACGAAATTTGCCTTTCCTGGCTTATAAAGAATATCTAAGTCGTAAGCTGCCAGGAACTCTAACCATCATTGTTCCTCATGTTCAGATCCTTTTGAGAAAAAAGATACTTCAGAGATTTCTGATCTATGAAGAGCTAGAATTATTCACCTAAGCAAAGAAAGAAAACATACTCCAAAAATATCTAAAGATTAGAAAGAAACTAAGAGGGATAGAAGGTTACCCAGCATGTAGTGCCTCCATATTTTTAATGCAAAGACAACAGCCAGCAACTCCAGGTCATGTGCAGCATAGTTCTTCTCATGAAGTTTCAATTGCATACTAGCATACACAATCACTGCACCATGCTGCATCAAAACACCACCCAGTCCCATTCCATAAGCATCTGTGAAAATCGTGAACCCCATATTTCCATCCGAAACTGGTGCACTGGTCAACCTATTCTTCAATTCCAGAAATGCCTCTTCACACTTTGAAGTCATATAAACATATCCCCTTCTTAGTCAGCTTATTCAAATGGGAGGAAATCTTAAAATAATCTTGAATAAACCTTCTATGGTATCCAACCAATCTTAAGAAACTACGAATCTCAATAGGATTTCGTGGTTGCTTCCATTCCTAAAAAGCTTCCACTTTCACTAGGTAACCTGAAATACCCTCTCTTGATACAATATGTCCTAAGAACCTTACTTTTGATTGCCAAAAATGGCATTAAGAAAATTTCATCTTTAGGACATGTCTCCTCAAAGTCACCAACAGTACTTCCTAATGATGTTTATGCTCCTCCTCAGATTTGGGGTAGATAAGGATGTCATCAATGAAAACTAACACAAACTTGTCAAGAACATTTTGGAAAATACGGTTCAAGAGATCTAAAAAATATATAAGTGCATCGATTAACCCTAAAGGCATAACCAACCACTTAAAGAAATAGTCAGGGCCACTAAATGTAGTTAAGGGTATACTATCTTCAGCAACCCTCAATTGATGAAATCCAATAGCAAGATCCATTTGAGGAAATACCATAGCCCTATGAAGTTGATAAAAAATATCATCGATCCGGGGTAAGGGATGCTTATTCCTAGTTGTCAACTTATTCAACTCCCTATAATCCATGCAAAACCATAAAGATCCATCAAACTTAGCTGCAAACACCACATTAGACCCCTAACTCGAACGAATTAGTCTAATCAATCCATTTCTTAATAGGTTTTGGGTTTGACTTGCCAACTCCTCTCTCTCCCTCGAAGCCATCCTTCACTTAGGTTGAACCATAGACCTTGCACTAAGGAATAAATCAATGTGAAACTCTATCTCTTTGTGTAGGGGTAAACTTTTAACCTCTTTGAATACATTAGAAAAATTCTTAACAACTTCAATATACCCTAATTTTTCTTGGGAGGCCTCTAGGGCAAACAAGAAACTGCACATATGAATATCGGGTTCCTTACTTGATAGCTTAGATTTTCTTCCTATATCGTTCACTAAAGATACAGTTCTCTTATTACATTTTAAGACAGCTACATACTTTGATAACCAGTTCATATCAAGAATAATGTCAAATTCTTTAATATCCAAGATATACGGGTTGTAAAAGAAGTGAAGAGAAATGTAGGAAACTGAGAGTTTTTGCAAATCATACTCAAATGGGTTACCCCGCATATGGGGTTAGACACACATAGGTTATTCTACAATACTTGGAATAAGTTAAAATTTATCTACCGATTCTAAAGTGATAAAACTATGTGAGGCACTAGTATCAAATAATCTTTGAACAAAAATACCATTAATCATTAAGGTACCTTCAAGGTTGCCTTTTCCCTTCACATACATTGAAGTAGATGGTTCATTTTTAATGGTGTACACCTTGGGATGATGTACCTTCTTCATGAGTGAGTAGTCCTTTACCATATGCCCAGGATGATGGTAATTAAGATAGGCAGTCTTCTGTACCATCGTGGAGATAGTTCCACTTTGTTGTTACTAATGTTTTTGAATTCCCGAATTCTTTCAAAACTTTACGATGTGGCCCTTCTGTTGAAACTTGTGGCAAACAAAATCCTTAAAATGACTCCCTTGAGCGCCTCCACCAGGCTTTCCCTTTCCTTGATTCTTCCAATTAGGATTAAACTTTCACTTATTAGAACCACCTTTACTGTTATTTTCGATGGTCGATGCTACTAGAGTAAGCTTCTTCTTTTCCAAGGCCTCGTACCTTAGAGCCATATCAACTAAATCCCCAAAAGTGCCTTTAACGTGACAAGTCATTTTCTCATGGAACTCTTCTCTCATATCCAAATCAAACATCTCATTTTTCTTTGATGGGATGTTGATCAATTCCTTCCCTAAATAAGATAACTCATTGAAATTCGCCTCATACTCTACTACAGATAGATCCCTCTGTTTCAAGTCCATAAAGTTCCTGCACATCCTCGTCCTTCCAATCGTTGGCAAGAATTGGTCCTCAAAAGCTTCTTTAAATTGGGCCCATGAAAACTCTTCCTCGATTTTATTTGTAGTAATTGAGTCCCACCAAGTTACTTCTCCCACTTATAATTGTCATGTTGCTAAGAACCTTTTCCGTTCATCTAATAAACCAAGGCATTTGAAAATACTTTTTCAAGATTGCAACCAAGCTTGCACTTCCATGATAGACTTAGTTCCTTTAAATGATTTCCCTCATAAATTGGTATAATCCTTACATAAAGTTGCAAAACTCACTCTTGGCTGCTCTGGCATGGCCTCTTTGACAAGCTATACACTTTTAGGATTTGGGGTTCGACCATTTGTAGTCGTAGTGCTAACCGCTCCTTTACTTCGTCTGACTCTATTACCCATATCTTACTACTTGGACATATTTAGATAATTCTTAGAATACTTGGATGAGATAAATATTCAAAGAAGGGTACTAATCAAACCTATCAAGTTGATCTACCTATCATATATATATGTGTGTGTGTGTGTGTGTGTGTGTGTGTGCGCGTGCATGTGTGTGTATACGAATAAGAAAATTACAAATACGCACTCTCGAAGTTGAGTGTAACCCAAAGCCTAGGGTTCGCTTAACCTAGGCTTTAGTACCAAAATGTAACGACTGCCTTTCTTGCACCGAAAGATGAGCCATTAAGGGTAGAAGAAAAAGAAATATAAGAAGAAACTACTCAATCATAGAATCTCACCATGAATCAAAATAACATATAAAAGATAACATAGGATATTTGTCACGACCCGAATTTTAGCGTTCGAAAATCGACATCCATACTTCATCCATATTCGAATGCCGCAGATTCAATCGTTGAAATCCGATTCGCGCTAGAGCTTATCAAACATTAAGTATAACAACACAGCGTAAGAAAAAGAATAACTTTATTGGTATACAACATTTGATACAACATCAGATATAAATGAGATATCAATACATATATCAGAGATAGACAGAAATGGAAGACAAAATGACAGCAGCGGAGAGACAATGTCTTTAATGCCAAACTCTAAAACTCCAAGCCACAAGCTCGAACGACCATCAAGTTGTATTAAGCAAGGTTAGTCATCGATGCAATCGCTAAGATCCAAAGATTCCAAAGGATTCCAACTGAAAGCTAAAGGCTACCGAATCTACATCTACTAGATGATTATCTGAAAATCTAACTCTAGGCTGCCCATGTGGAAAATTGTGTGCACCCAGAGTTTAGAAAGGGAACATTAAACTCTAGGTCAGTCATGGGACTGGTGTAAGCAAGTAAAAACAATTTTTTTTTGAAAAAAAATGACAAAAGAATTTAAATTTGAAATCCGCAATGCTTTTTGGAAAATGAAACTACCATAAGGCCTCGGGTGCACACACAATGCAATCGCACACTTGTGGGGATTTCACTTTATGATAGTCAAACATGTTTGATACGCAAAATCATTTTGATATTATTATTAGTACATAGTGGAAAACATTTTCAAGTATAATATTAATCTTAGACAGCATACGTACCGTTATAGTATGCCTACTATAGCTACCATGTTAGATGGCAGGTTCTACAACTAAAACCGTACAAGGTGCGTATTGGTGATTGGATTTCCAATAAATGGTGAGGCTAAGGAACTTCATGTGCCACATGGGTACACCTATGGAGGAACGCCTCGAGAACTTAACCAGCTCTCTGCCAACACAAGGCTGGGTTACCTCTGTAACTAGGTAACTAACTGTTACGAGTATGCCATGCTCCAGTCGTACCGACCTTTATCTGAGGCGGCTCTCAACCAACAACCACAAAGCAATAGATTTGCAGCAACCACATAAGTTGAGTATCTAGGCTCCATACTATGATACCACTTCTATCCAAAGGAAATGAACATATCCTCAAGGGGCGCTACACTCAAATAACCTTGCTGCATCCTTCATGTATCGACCATTCTGGGTTATGAGGTTCAACGAGGTCTCGTCCACAAAGCTACACTTTACACAAATGCCATGCTTTGATCAACACATGATCAACAACACTTCGTATGCCACATTACTAAATTGGGAATGCATCACTAGTAACCATCAACTATATAACCTCTTAGCTCGTATGTATCAGAGAAGGGTGTTATGCTAAGATAATCAATTCTCCGCCACCAAATAGAAATGTATTTGATCGAAATCAGCTTTACATCTCAAAGTGTAATGTCAGACATACATCCATACAAGTTTGTTCCGGATTCGAACAGAAAGGAAGGCACTTCAAAGAAGCCCTTGCAGTCCAGGCAATTCCTAATCACATCCAAACTCCCCATCACAAAGGGTGATCAAATCTCTATACCGGGGCAGAGACATTCGACATGTAATCCTTTCGCTTTCAAAAATACCCGGTCTTCACCACCGATCTTCAAATGCTATCCATTTCGTCGTATCACAATTTGAAATGGGTTATATGACTTAAAGTCCTCTTCCGGCTAAACTAAATAATGAGCGCTAATTTTAAAAGCATATGGATATTGGGATCATAATTAAGTCACAACTTATTACCCAAAACCTTTCCTTTAAATGGTTTAAACAATTTCCTTTTCAAATCTTTTACACAAAAGATACACCTATTTAACCTTTTAAACAAAAGATCTACCCTTGATGATCCTCTTCAATTTTAAAATAAAGTTCACCAATCTTTCACAAAGATTTATTCATAGCTTTCAAAACTATTCCATTTCAGATCTTTTATACAAAAGACACATCCTTTAAGTTCCTCTTAAATTTGAAAACAAAGTTCATCAATCTTTATCAAAGATTTATTTATAGTTTTCAAAACAATTCCATTTCAAATTTGAAACCTTTTCAACAAAATGGAAATCCATTCTTTATTTGAAAGATAATATCATTTGAAAACAAGTACTTTTCGATTCGAAAAAATCCTATCAAATATGCACAAGTTATAGCTTTTAAAGTATAAACTTTGGTTAAATTTAAATTCCCAAAATAATGCTTTTAAAATACTTTAAAGATGGTTTTAAAATCCATACATATATATATATATATATATATATATATTATATAACTTGTATAACCTTTTCAAACCATAATTTTCCAAATAAACATACATATATATATATATATATATGTATACAACTTTAAATCTTGAATTCAAATTCAAATCTAACTATTTAAATTCCAAAACTTTATCAAGTTATTCAAAATAATTTTCATCTTCAAAACTCCTTTTCAAAAGTTGTTCATATTAAACCCAATTCCAAACCATTTTTGGATTCAAAATTCAACTTTTAAAACCATTTTGAATTAAATTTAAATATTTGTGACTAAACCGATTTCCTCGTGAAATCCATATTCGTGTGTGTATGGTGTGGTCCAGGGGTTTTACACAATAGTGCTACATCTTCAATCATTACAGATTCAAGCACGGTAATATTGATAAGGGGTATAATCCTATAACGCTTATCTTTCATTCACAGAGTTATAGATAGATATGTAAATACATCACAGATAAATAAATTACTTTCATCGCAGCTCAAATCAAAACAATTCATACCACAAAGCATCACGCAGCAGAGATATCAAACAATTCAAACCATTCAATGCAATCCAAACATCCATAAGTAAGATCAATCAATCATCTGATAAATTTAAATCAGATTAATTACTTATGAATAAATTACTAATTCCGGTAAATCAACATTAGTCAATTACAAATTATTTTAATTAATTATCCTTTAATCATTAAATAATTAACCTTTAATTTTTTAATTTTTCGTTAATTAATTATCCTTAATTAATTATTTTAATTAATTCCTCTCAATTAATTACCATTTAATTAATTACCCTTAATTCATTACCATAAGTGATTATTCCTAATCACTTTCATTAATTAATCTTTAATTAATTAATTAATTATCCTATAATTAATTAATTAATCACACAAATTAATTATCCTTAATTAATTATTAATTTATTAATTACCATAAGTGATTATCCCTAATCACTTTTATTAATTAATATTTAATTAATTAATTATCCTCAAATTAATTAATTAATCACACAAGTTAATTATCCTTAATTAATTATTCTTTAATCACTTGATAAATCAATCTTTAATCATTAATTAATTATCCTTAATTACTTTCATTAAGTAATTATCTTTAAATAATTAATTATTTTAATTAATAACTTCTTTGATTAATTACATTAATTATTCTTTTAATTTAATCACAAAAATTAATTAGCCTTAAAATGATTACACAAAGTAAGTAGCTTTAATTTTTAATTACACAAAGTAATTAGCTCTTAATTACACAAATTAATTATCTTAAATTTACTTACACAAAGTAATTATTTATTAATTGACTTTTAAAAAAACATTTAATCTTTAAATATTAAATCTTTGAAACAAAATTAATATTAATCCATAAATTAACTTAAGACATTAAAATCAAACAACAATTTTAAACATTATTCCCTTTTAAATTAATTTCTTAATTAAGCTTAAACTTAATTAACTTTAAAATAATTACTTTAATTCTAATTCCAAAACTAAATTAAAACATCTATTATTCTCCAAGAATGAATCAGAAAAGGTTTAAAACTTGATTCAATTAGAATTTGAATAAAAATTTGTTTTATTTTAAATATTTGAACTGCAAAATTTTCAAACCACAGATGATTCGAGTGAAACCCGAGGCACCCTGTAACAACCCGCATATTTGTCGATTTTATATTTAAATATTTTATTAAAATATTTTATCGATACTCGGAATTTTGTCTGAAAAGCTACTTTTTGCATACGGTCGAATTAGGACCCGGGACCACTCCCATTGAGTTTAAAATGCCGTTTGCGACCTTTTTGAGTATAAGCTTCGATATGTTTGGAGAAGGTTGATTTTTGATACTTTTTCACTTAGGGTTTTGGTTTGGGCTGACCCCACTTATGTATTCAGTCCCAACCCCTCTCCTCCTCATTTGCTTCATTTTCAATTCCTAATACTCAAGATAAAGCATCAATGGTGGGAGAGATTGGAAATTAAAACTCCAAAACCCTAGTTTTCTCTTGCAAATCAACTCTAGCTCCAAACTAATAGAAGAACCCATTGGTAAGCTTCTCTTCTTCTTCTCCAACTCAATCTCTAATCAAAATTCAGAATTTCCTAAACCTAACTTAGGGAGTGTTCTTCTTTTAAAGTTTAGAATCAAGCTTCTTGAGTTGGATTTGAAGAGTGGTTGATTCTCCATTGATTTCAAGCATCTTCTTCAATCGTTTGGGTTCAAAGGTGAGATTTTTAATCTCACATCTAGGTCTATGATTATCTTCGATTGCTAGGTAAGAATTCCTAACACATATTCATGTGCATTTGGTTTTGGTTTGGATTGATTTGGTGTACACTCCAATTTTTAGTGTTTCAAGTTCAAATCTTCAAAAATCATAGCCTTGTAGTTTGAACTTGTTTTTGGTGATGCGTCGAAGAGCTTATAGGACCGGGTAGTCGATTGGCATAAACCCCTAGTGACCGTGCTCGCCCGATTGCATTTTGAAGAAGATAGCATCTTCATTTCATAGGCTGGAAAACAGCCTTGGTGCCAGTCAGTCGACTGGACCCTTGAGTCAGTCGACTGGCTGTAGCACATAGGCATTCCGAAGGCAATAACTAGAGGCTCGGGTCCTCTGTTTCCCTGCATTCAGTCGACTGAATTTTTAGGTCTGTCGACTGACTGCAGGAAATTATTTTTCCCTGCTTCTGGTTCAGTCGAATGGACCTTTGAGTCAGTCGACCGACCTGCACCAATTTGCCTAATTATGCCTATTTGTGCATATTTTTGCTTGGTTTCCAAATTCCATCGACTCGTGTTATTTCCCACTTGTTGTTGCTACGACGTTAATGACTTCTATTTTTGGAATTTTTGGGAATATCCATTTTGATGGATTCGGATCGATTTCTTTGGATCTTTATTCGCGTCTTTGAATGTGAATTTTGGTGGTTGATTGTTATACAATCATTTTTGTGTTTTGTCACTTTAAAAATATAAAGGTTTCAATACTAGTAGTAAATATCAAAACTCTTTCCTCAAAACGATTTCAACTCTATTTTCAATACGAAATTCATTTATAAAACCGTTTTCCAATCTATTAGTATATACAAACTTTTACCTCACTCGTATGAGAAATCTAATTAAACGGCTTAGTAAAACAGGTGGTATGAAACGCTTGCGTTTACTTCGTCGGTTGATTCTTGGAGTTGTTCGATTGAATCTCTTGTGACAATTTCCTAGTGGAGATCTACAATTTGTTCGTAAATATTTAAGTTAAGCTAGTGGTTATGGGACATGAAGCTAAGCTCATATATTTACTGGCTTACTGTAATTGACACTTCTTGATGATCATGACGATCATTTTTATGATTTAGACTAGCAATGTGCGATGTCTCTTTGTCTGCGAGGGAGGCTAAACCCCGTTTTGTGGAGTTTCGACTCAAATTGGTGGGGTAGCAACCCATGGTCTTCGGGCCGTTTGTGGAGCTTCGGCTCAATTTGTGATGGTTAGCAACCATGGAATTAGCATTCCGTTTGTGATACACGTGTTGGTGAGCCTTGTGCTCCCGTTTGTGATAGGCCTGCCCCCCTTTGTGATTTCTGGATTTCTTGAGATGATTTCTAGAATTTGTGCTTCACCAATTTTCGTGATTTCCATTGATAAGCTTTATCGATATTTGTGCATTGGTGAATTTGTGCGTCATTGACTTTTGTGATTTCTGGATTTCGTGTGTTGAATTCTAGAGTTTGTGGGTCATTGACTTTTGTGATTGACATTGATATTATCGTCAATATTTATGGTTTGGTATCAAACTAAATTAGGTGTATGACGTTTCTTTGATTCTTGTGTAGATTTTGTGACATTGAATAATCCCTTGATGATTTTCAACTGCTTATATATATCACAGCTTGGCATTGTGATTATTATGTGTTTAGTCATATCTCTTATTCTATATCGTTTCATCTGATATTTATAGTTAGACTGATCCGTTTATTATTTTCTTATTAAATAATACTCGGGTCAGACCGAGATGTTTCAGGTGCTTCTGCTTGACTTCTCCCCAGGGATTCATTACTCTGACTTTTGGCAAACTACTTAGATTAGTAGTTTATTTTGTTGTATACGCTTGAGAGATAGACTCATAGTTGTATTCTTTTGTATAGCACGTGTTGCTATTCTTTGTATTATTGTGGATCTTTTTGACCACTACTCTGATATACACTTTCATGTGTTAATTATATATTCATATCTTCTTCCGCCTTTGTGATATGAATTATCTGTGACTGATTTATGTTATGTTTATTTCTGTATTTGTTTCCGAAGATATTATAGCCACTGTGTAGTAGCTTTGAGTTTGTGTCGGTATGTCGGATTTCCTCTTGATAAAGTATTGCATGTTATACTATCTGACATATCGATGCTCGCACAAAGCAATTACACGGATGGTCGCTCCTCAACAGCCTTATTCTCCGTGCTAGTTAACAGCATTAACCGTAATGTTCTTGGCTAGCGTGGGTATAGAGGTGGGGCGTCACAGATTGGTATCAAAGCCAAACTTCGGAACAATATGGAATATTATAACAAGGATCATCGTCCTAAGTCTTTCTTAGGAGTCGTGCTTTAGGATTTTATTGGAGTCTTCGTACCTGATGTGCACGTAAATGTGCATATTTTTACCACCATATTTATTCTATTTAAATTAAATAAATGATCATATTGGGTATTTTAACTTGTTTTAACCAAAATTCATTTTAATTCCAAATTTTCACATATTATCTTCATATAGGGGCAAAACGGTCATTTAAGTGCATATATTTCTTTGAGAAAAATTGATTGGAAATTTATATATATTTTTGTAGGAAAATGGTCTCAAATAGGAGTGGTTTCATGAAGAAATATGCATGCACAAAGAATATAAAGGAATGAAGATGGAAATAATTCAAAGTGAAGATCATGGAGGACCTCACCTACCCACCTACCTTAATGTACAAATTAAAGGCTAATGCACACGCTTTCGGACTTAATGGCTTCATGTACACTTAATGGGGGATTAAGACATGTTAATGATTACTTGGCCTCCACACTTCCTAAGGGGCATTTTGGGCATTCCCCAGAAAAGTGAATTAGGGTTTCTAACTTGTATAAATACCCCTTATGTTTCATGTAGCCATCTCCCTCTTAGTTAGTTAGTTTTAGTTTAGAAAATAAATCAAATCTCTCTTTCTTTCCATGGATACTTAGCCATGTCTTCTCTTATGTAATTCTTTTTTTATGCAACTTCAATATATGTTCTTTTTCTTTTCATGCTTATTTACTTTCATGTTATAGTGTAGATCTCTTCTCTTTTATGCAAGTAGAATAATTTTTCCTTTCATTTTGCTCTCTTTTTCCTCTTCTTTTTATTCAATGTTGTTTGCTACATTTGTTCATATGATGACAAATATGAGAGGCTAAACCCCTTCAATTTAGGGGTAATGAAGCTCTCTAATCATGTAGCTTCAACTTAATTTGATGTTTATGCTCTCTTTTTATGCTTAATGAAAATGATTGAAGTGGTTTAATGATGTTGTTTAGCTTTGAATTTGATAGTCTATGTTGTTTATAACAAATAGGCTATGCTTAAACAAACAAAACACAAATTGCCTCTTCATCTACATATGATTATGGCAAAGAAGTGATTGTTGAAATTGAAATTTGATGGCTTATATTTCTAATTAATGGTTAATAGGCCATGCTTAAAATAAATTTTGCTTTCAACTTTGTTGTCATATTTTATGAGATTTAAAAGTGTATTAGTGGTTGTGTTATAGTTTGATGGTTTATATTGAGCTAATTAATAGCACAAATATACCATACTTATGATAAGCACATCAACTAATTCACTAATGACAAGAAAAGAGAGATCATAACTTCATTTTGTTGATTTATGTGATCTAGAGAGTGGAAATTGCCTCTAAATTGTCTTAGCACTCTCATATT
The DNA here is from genome assembly GCA_030765085.1 of Allium cepa. Classification (NCBI taxonomy): domain Eukaryota; kingdom Viridiplantae; phylum Streptophyta; class Magnoliopsida; order Asparagales; family Amaryllidaceae; genus Allium; species Allium cepa. The sequence goes on along the minus strand of CM060941.1, from coordinate 207,277,093 downwards.
TTTATCTATTTTCTTTTGTCATTTTTCTTCTTTTTTTTTTAGTTAATCACTCTTCCAACTTTGGTTAATTTGATTGAGTAGAATTTTAAAATCATCAATTCCCTACGGATCGACCCGTATTCGCCACGTGCTACATTCGTACACCGTGCGCTTGCGGTATAAATTTTATTTCAAAATTCGTTCGACGATTTTCTAAACCGATAGAATTTCCGTTGATGAACAGTACCGATTCATCCTATTTTCTTTTATGATTCCTTGTTTTATCTATCAAGATTTGCTTGATAATCATTAGTGAATAATCTTCTTCTTGTTCTTCTTTCTTTCTAAAGGAAGAGAAATGTCTAGACCAGGCCATCCCAGAGCCGTACCATCTAGCACTCCACCCCAGGATGGAGTTTTTATGACTGCCCAACAGCTTCTTTATTTAGTGACGAATGCTCAAGCAGCTGGAGCTAACGCGGAACCTACTCACCCAAAGTCGGGATTTGCACGCTTGTGCAGCGATTACACTAATTTGGGTGGAGGGCCATTCAAAGGTTCCGAAACTATTATTGAAGTACAGGCTTGGCTAAGGTCATGCGATCGAATCTTTTCTCGCATGAATCTTGTTGCCCTTCACCGTGTTCAGGTGGCCTCTAGTATGCTCCAAGAAAGAGCATTGTACCGGTACGAACTTCTTATTTCTAAGATTAATGAAGCGGATCTCACCTGGGAGCAATTCCGGGAACGCTTCGAGTTGAAATTTGTACCAGAAGCGGAGAAAGTGACATTGGCTCGACGATTTATAAACCTTGTTCAAGGTGAGTCCTCCGTGACTGATTATGTCGCCTCCTTCGAGTCGCTTTCCAAATATGGGGTTGAATACATCAACACCCCTTTAAAGAAGAACCAGAGGTTCGTCTATGGCTTAAACCGAAATCTCAAGAAGCCATTACTTCTAAAGTTAGAAGTTTCTTTCGACCAACTCATTGATATCGCTCTTCGTCTTGAAGAGGCGGATAGGGAGAATGATGTTAAAGTGGCGGGTTCCAAACCAAGCTTCAACAACAACAAGAAAAGGACTAATAAATTCAAAGGTCCTTATCCCAATAAGAAAAGGAAACAAGCAACCTCTGTGGCAAAGACTTCTTCCTTTGGTCATGGGGAATGCTATAATTGTGGTTCGAAGGACCATTACGCGAACAAGTGCCCAAAGTCTCTCTCTTGTCGCTACTGCAAAGGTCCCGGTCATGTTATATCTTCATGCCCCAAGCTTCAGGGCAAGAAGGAGGGAAAGTTGAATGTTGCTCAAGCCCCTGGCAACACATCTCGAAATCAAGGTACTTCTCATTCTATCCTTGATGGAATTATTTTATTTCGTGATCATCCTATTCGAGTTCTTTTCGATACGGGTGCGTCCCATTCTTTTATATCAAAATAACTTGTTGATACTTTTTCTTTGGATGTTTTGTGTTTAATGACTTCTTTGAGAATTGCGAATCCGGTTGGTGGATCCGCGACAATCAGTTTATTGTGTAAAGATGTCGAGATTATTTTGTGTGATTTTTCTTTCCGAGCCGATTTGCATGTCATGCGTTATTTAGGCTTTGGAATGATTTTGGGAATGGATTGGCTTAACCGTTATGAAGCTCATATCCTATGTCCTGAGCGGATTATTCATCTTCGACATCCTCTATCTGTTAAGCAGATTTCTATTAATCTTAAAGATTCAGATTCCAGCTTGGTTGCATCTTTATATTCTTTAAATCCTCGTGATGACGATGATGATGATGAGGGTGATATTATTTCTCTTATTCACGTTGTTCGTGAATTTTCTGACATATTCGAGCCCGTTTTAGGATTACCACCTAAGCGAACAATTGAGTTCAGAATTAATCTTATTCCTGGAGCTCAACCTATCACTCGTCCTCCTTATCGTTTGTCCAATAAAGAAAATGAGGAGATGCGCATACAATTATCCGATTTGGAAACGAAGCAATTTATTCGCTCAAGTTCCTCGCCTTGGGGAGCTTCAGCTATTTTTGTGAAGAAATCCGATGGTACACTTAGGTTTTGCGTTGACTACCGCAAGCTTAATGATCTTACTATCAAAAATAAATATCCTTTACCTCGGATTGATGATCTATTCGATCAACTTAGTGGTGCTAGAGTCTTTTCACAATTAGACTTAGCTACTGGATTTCATAAGCTTCGTGTTGTAGAGGATATCATTCCTTTGACATCGTTCCGAACTCGTTATGGATCTTATGAATGGCTTGTTATGCCATTTGGTTTAACGAATGCTCCGGCTTATTTCGTTGACCTTATGAATAGAGTTTTCAAAGACTTCCTCGATCGATTTGTTCTCATCTTTATTGATGATATTCTTGTGTATTCAAAAACCGAGGAGGAACATGAGAAGCATCTTCGGATTGTGTTGGAAACTCTTAGGAGTAATCAATTGAAAGAAAAATTTTCTAAATGTCATTTTTGGCAATCTCGTGTGAAGTTTCTCGGTCATATTATTTCTGAATCCGGAATTTCCGTGGATCCTTCAAAGATTGAAGCGATTCAAAGTTGGAAGAAACCTGAGAGTGTGACTGAGATCCGCAGCTTTCTCGGATTGGCGGGCTATTACCGTCGTTTTATTAAAGACTTTTCTAAGATTGTCGTGCCTCTCACTAGCTTAATGAAGAAAGGTATTAAATACATTTGGTCGGGCAAATGTGAAACTTCTTTTCAGAAACTAAAAGAACTCCTTTCAGATGCTCCTATTCTTGTTATTCCCGAGGGGAATCAAGATTTCATTGTTTATACTGATGCTAGTCGCGTTGGTTTGGGTGCCGTTCTTATGCAAAGAGAACGTGTTATTACTTATGCTTCTAGGCAATTGAAGCCTGCTGAGATTAGATATGCCACTCATGATTTAGAGCTCGCGGCTATTGTTTTCGCCCTTCGTATTTGGCGTCATTATCTTTTAGGAGAGAAATTTGTTCTTTATACCGATCATAAGTCCTTGAAGTATTTATTCTCTCAAAAGGAACTTAATTTGCGTCAACAGCGTTGGCTCGAATTTCTTGCACCATATGATCTTGATATTCTTTATACTCCCGGTAAGGGTAATCGTGTCGCTGATGCTCTTAGCGGTAAACAACAAGCTGTTATTTCTATGATGATATCCGAATGGAACGATCTTGAGATTTTATCCACTTGTGAAATTCGAGACCGTATTTCCGATTTATGTTCATCTCTTGTTTTATGTAGCCTTGAGGCTCATCCTTCTCTTCTAGACCGCATTCTTGAAGCTCAAAGGCTAGATCCTGAATTGGCTCTTCTTGGCCAAAATATTAAGGATAAAATTGATATTGAAAGTTTGAAAGACTTTGATATCGATTCTCATGGCGGCATTCGAAAATTTGGTAGACTTAACGTACCAAATATTGGTGATCTTCGTAAAGATATTTTAGAAGATTCCCATCATTCTAAATTTACCATTCATCCCGGTAGTAGCAAAATGTACGCGGATATGAGGCGACTTTATTATTGGGAGGGAATGAAACTTGACATCGCTAACTTCGTTAAGCGTTGCATGACTTGCCAACTCATTAAGGCCAAACATCGAAGGCCCGGTGGGTTATTGCAACCTTTAGAAATTCCAATTTGGAAGTGGGACCAAATTTTCATGGATTTTATAGATGGCCTTCCCCGTTCTCGTTCGGGTCATGATAGCTTATGGGTGATTGTTGATAGACTTACGAAATCCGCCCATTTTATTCCTGTTCGGTCAAACCGAACCGTTCCTCTTTTGGCCAAGCTCTTTGTTAAAGAGATTTTTAAATTACATGGAGTTCCTACTTCTATTGTTAGTGATCGTGATCCATTGTTTACTAGTGGATTTTGGAAGAGTCTTCAAAAAGCTTTGGGAACGAAGCTTAATTTTAGCACCGCTTATCATCCTCAGTCCGATGGACAAACTGAGCGTGTGAATCAAACTCTTAAAGATCTTCTTCGTGTATGTGTTCTTGATTTTGGTGGAAGTTGGGAAGATCATATTTCTCTTGTTGAATTTTCCTATAATAATAGCTTCCAATCTAGTATTGGTATGGCACCTTTCGAGGCACTCTATGGAAGGCCATGCCGATCTCCTTCTTGTTAGCTTGAGGCCGGTGAGAAGATGGTTTTAGGTCCAGATTTTATTCATGATTCCACAGAAAAGTTTGACCTTATTCGTCATAGGATGAAAGAAGCCCAGAGTAGACAAAAATCCTATGCCGATAATCGGAGAAGGAAGTTAGAATTTTCTGCGGGAGATCTCGTGTTCATTCGTGTGTCACCTATGAAAGGTGTTGTACGTTTCAGTTGATCTGGAAAATTAGCGCCTCGATATATTGGGCCATTTCCTATCACTGAACGTATTGGTTCCATGGCTTATCGCCTTTTATTACCGGCTCAATTTTCTGCTATGCATGATGTGTTTCATGTTTCTCAATTGCGGAAATGTCTTCGAGATTCCAATTCTATTCTTGAGCCCGATGTTGTGGAAGAGATTGAGGTTTCGCCTAATTTAACTTATGAGCAGCATCCTATTCGAATTATTGCTTCGGAGGTCAAACGACTTCGAAATAAAGATGTTCCGCTTGTGAAAGTTAAATGGTCTTCAAATCCTAAGGATTGTTCTTGGGAATCTAGAGAGTTCATCGAGCGAACACATCCGGACTTACTTTCCCGTGCTCTTTAAGGTGAACTTCTTATTTCAAACTTCTTTTGTGTTGAATATGCTTTTATGGTTGTTACAATATATCTTCTTCCTAAATATTGCGAGGACGCAATTTCTTTAAGGAGGGGAGTCTGTAACAACCCGCATATTTGTCAATTTTATATTTAAATATTTTATTAAAATATTTTATCGATACTCGAAATTTTGTCCGAAAAGCTACTTTTTTCATACGGTCGAATTAGGACTCGGGACCACTCCCATTGAGTTTAAAATGCCGTTTGCGACCTTTTTGAGTATAAGCTTCGATATGTTTGGAGAATGTTGATTTTTGGTACTTTTTCACTTAGGGTTTGGGTTTGGGCCGAGCCCACTTATGTATTCAGTCCCAACCCCTCTCCTCCTCATTTACTTCATTTCCAATTCCTAATACTCAAGCTAAAGCATCAATGGTGGGAGAGATTGGAAATTAAAACTCCAAAACCCTAGTTTTCTCTTGCAAATCAACTCTAGCTCCAAACTAATAGAAGAACCCATTGGTAAGCGTCTCTTCTTCTTCTCCAACTCAATCTCTAATCAAAATTCAGAAATTTCCTAAACCTAACTTAGAGAATGTTCTTCTTTTAAAGCTTAGAATCAAGCTTCTTGAGTTGGATTTGAAGAGTGGTTGATTCTCCATTGATTTCAAGCATCTTCTTCAATCGTTTGGATTCAAAGGTGAGATTTTTAATCTCACATCTAGGTCTATGATTATCTTCGATTGTTAGGTATGAATTCCTAACACATATTCATGTGCATTTGGTTTTGGTTTGGATTGATTTGGTGTATATTCCAATTTTTAGTGTTTCGAGTTCAAATCTTCAAAAATCATAGCCTTGTAGTTTGAACTTGTTTTTGATGTTGCGTCGAAGAGCTTATAGTACCGGGTAGTCGATTGGCATAAACCCCTAGTGACCGTGCTCGCCCGATTACATTTTGAAGAAGATAGCATCTTCATTTCATAGGCTGGAAAACAGCCTTGGTGCCAGTCAGTCGACTGGACCCTTGAGTCAATCGACTGGCTGTAGCACATAGGCATTCCGAAGGCAATAACTAGAGGCTCGTGTCCTCTGTTTCCCTGCATTCAGTCGATTGAATTTTTAGGTCAGTCGACTGACCGCAGGAAATTATTTTTCCCTGCTTCTTGTTCAGTCGACTGGACCTTTGAGTCAGTCGACTAACCTGCACCAATTTGCCTAATTATGCCTATTTGTGCATATTTTTGCTTGGCTTCCAAATTCCATCGACTCGTGTTATTTCCCACTTGTTGTTGCTACGACGTTAATGACTTCTATTTTTGGGAATATCCATTTTGATGGATTCAGATCGATTTCTTTGGATCTTTATTCGCGTCTTTGAATGTGAATTTTGGTGGTTGATTGTTATACAATCATTTTTGTGTTTTGTCACTTTAAAAATATAAAGGTTTCAATACTAGTAGTAAATATCGAAACTCTTTCCTCAAAACGATTTCAACTCTATTTTCAATACCAAATTCGTTTATAAAACCGTTTTCCAATCTATTGGTATATACAAACCTTTACCTCACTCGTATGAGAAATCTAATTAAACGGCTTAGTAAAACAGGTGGTATGAAACGCTTGCGTTTACTTCGTTGGTTGATTCTTGGACTTGTTCGATTGAATGTCTTGTGACAATCTCCTAGTGGAGATCTACAATTTGTTCGTAAATATTTATGTTAAGCTAGTGGTTATGGGACATGAAGCTAAGCTCGTATATTTACTGGCTTACTGTAATTGACACTTCTTGATGATCATGATGATCATTTTTATGATTTAGACTAGCAATGTGCGATGTCTCTTTTTCTGCGAGGGAGACTAAACCCCGTTTTGTGGAGTTTCGACTCAAATTGGTGGGGTAGCAACCCATGGTCTTCGGGCCGTTTGTGGAGCTTCGGCTCAATTTGTGATGGTTAGAAGCCATGGAATTAGCATTCCGTTTGTGATACACGTGTTGGTGAGCCTTGTGCTCCCGTTTGTGATAGGCCTCCCCCATTTTGTGATTTCTGGATTTCTTGAGATGATTTCTAGAATTTGTGCTTCACCAATTTTCGTGATTTCCATTGATAAGCTTTATCGATATTTGTGCATTGGTGAATTTGTGCGTCATTGACTTTTGTGATTTCTGGATTTTGTGTGTTGAATTCTGGAATTTGTGTGTCATTGACTTTTGTGATTGACATTGATATTATCGTCAATATTTATGGTTTGGTATCAAACTATATTAGGAGTATGACGTTTCTTTGATTCTTGTGTAGATTTTGTGACATTGAATAATCCCTTGATGATTTTCAACTGCTTATATATATCACAGCTTGACATTGTGATTATTATGTGTTTAGTCATATCTCTTATTCTATATCGTTTCATCTGATATTTATAGTTAGACTGATCCGTTTATTATTTTCTTAATAATACTCGGGTCAGACCGAGATGTTTCAGGTGCTTCTGCTTGACTTCTCCCCAGGGATTCATTATTCTGACTTTTGGCAAACTACTTAGATTAGTAGTTTATTTTGTTTTATACACTTGAGAGATAGACTCATAGTTGTATTCTTTTGTATAGCACGTGTTGCTATTCTTTGTATTATTGTGGATCTTTTTGACCACTACTCTGATATACACTTCCATGTGTTAATTATATATTCATATCTTCTTCCGCCTTTGTGATATGAATTATCTGTGACTAATTTATGTTATGTTTATTTCTGTATTGTTTCCGAAGATATTATAGCCACTGTGTAGTAGCTTTGAGTTTGTGTCGGTATGTCGGATTTCCTCTTGATAAAGTATTGCATGTTATACTATCTGACATATCGATGCTCGCACAAAGCAATTACACGGATGGTCGCTCCTCAACAGGCTTATTCTCCGTGCTAGTTGACAGCATTCACCGTAATGTTCTTGGCTAGCGTGGGTATAGAGGTGGGGCGTCAGACACCCACCAAAATCTCCGGGTCCGTCCCCGAGTAAACCTCGGGAAAATTGCTTCCACACTTTCCTCGAGTCAATCATGAAAGCATCTCGAGACCTCCTTCAAGTTTACATTTTCTTCTCCAAACACAGACGAACCCAGACCTGATCGTGCACATGCACCGACAACTTGGTCACCTCTGGCCATCGCAGCAACCTTCAGCACGTCATCGAACACATCCTTTTCCATCACAAACACCCAGATCGCCAAAACTCACTCAAAATGGAAACTTCGCCATCAGGCTTCAACCCGGAACAAACCTGATCATCGAAATTCACCTCGATATGCCACCACTGACCACCAACGAACATGAAACTCCAACCAGAGCTTCATCATGTCACCACACCCTTATCCCCCTTAGTGCGATTGACTTCGGTGCCTCGATGACACCACACGACCCATGAATTGAACGTCGAGCAGTATGAGTTGCTAAACCCTAAATCAACATCGCTCGGCCACCACGCCATTCGATAAATCCAGCGATCATTTTTTTGATGATCTTCCTCACGCCTTCTCCCTCTAGGAACGACCACGACTCACCTATAATCGCCGATCAACGGAATTTACCCAAAACATGTTTTTAGTTTAACCCTGAAATTCTCATTCGATATAGCTCTAAAAATCTTGATTTTGTTCTTAAAAATCATCATTTTTGAAGATGATTTAGATTATATAATCAAATTTTGGGATGTTTTGAGTTTTTTTCACTGTATTTTCAATTTCTAGAAAATGCTTTAATCAATTTTGCCTAAAAATATTTTTAAATTTAAGGCTGTGTTAATTCAAACACATTCTATTCGGACATCAAAGCTTAAGAGAGACTAGAGGCTTAGATTTTTAAATTTTTTTATCCAGGTTTAAAACCTGTAACCTATACAGAACATCAACATGCATATACACACAAGCATGCACAGGCCTATTCAGATATTTTTATAGATATGCAATACATTTTCTTTACTTCACATATATCAAGTTAATAAACGAATTCAGGGTTTAAAATAGAGGTTTGCTCAACTGGAATGTCAAAATAGAAAACAGATTTGAGTTTTAAATCTGGAAATGCTTTGATGCATTTAATGTTGAAACTGAAATGCTTTTCTTTTGACAAAAATTGAAAATTGGAACTTGCTCTGACTTTGTTAAATTGCTTTCAGGCTTCTGATTTTCCTTTGCATAACTTCAAGTTTTAAATGATTGCTTACTTTGATCAGTTCCTTTGCTTTTGGAACCTGGAACAATTCTTGCTTTGATCCCAGTTTGGGTTTTGATCTTGAAAAACTTTGATTTGCTTGATTAAACTCTAAGTTTGGATTTTTTTAAGTTGATTTTTCTCAGGTTTTGAATTTCCTGAGTTTGATTTCTAGGTTTTGTTATGTTTTCAGATTTGATAATTTTTTTTACAGGCTTTTGGTTTTCATCTTGAAAATGAATGAGAGAAGATAGCCTAGTTACTTATTTTTAATATTTACATTAAAATTTTAAAAAGAAATAAGCATGCCACTTGTCTCTACATCTTTTAAACCCTTAACACTTGTTTCTTTTCATGCTAATTTGATAATAAATGTTTAAATACATTTTTAAAATATTTACGCTTGTTAAAACAAACATTTTTATGTTTAAACCCTCCTTTAAATAATTTTATAAATTTTGTACTAAACCCTTGATTTATCAGTTACTTACATTTGTATGAATTTTGTAATATATTTACATATATTCATGTAATACATTTTTTATTTAGTTTAAACACATACATAACTAAATTTATTTCAAGTATAAAAGAAAAGTGTTTTAAACTTCTTATTGATTTAAACAAATTTTACTTAGTTATTTTTTCATATCTAAATTTTTACGTACTTTCTATTACTTTAAATCAATGCATTTATATATATATATATTTATATTTATAATTTTAAGAAATTGTTTTTCAAAATCTAATTACACATGTGTATATATATACATATTAGAATTTTAACCTTTTAAATAGCTTTTGGAAATCATTATATTAAATTCAAAATAAAACTTTCCTAATCAATATATATACACCTATATATACATTATAATATTAGAAAGCAAATTTTTTTATTTATTTTAAAATATGGAGTTTTCAAATCCAATTTATTATTCAAAGCCTTTATTTTTAAATTTCAAATTCAAAAATTAATATACAATCATTTGTAATTAAAAATGAGTAAACAAACAAATATGTTTTTATAAATATGAATTTTATTCCATTCACAATCTATTTATTTCCAAAAAAAATTCAAATCAAACCAAAAACTAAATTAATTAATAATTTAAATTTGATTTAAAAACAGGAATGTTAAGATATTACATTATCATTTCCATAGTAATAATACATCAGAATTAATAAATTACAACCTCCAACTGGGCAGTTTTAACTACTTGCCCATACAAAAATGCATAGATCATACATAAACACAGTGGAATAAGAAAATAACTAGATAATGGTGAAGCAATCTCTCAGCTCCTTCAAAATGCTTCCGTAAGAAACTTGGATCACTTGGAAACTCATAAAAATTGAGTGCCTAAGAGTTTTAAGAAAAGAAAATAAAACTTCGGGTCAGATATGTGTCTGGCGTGAGTAAAACATTAATAAGTAAGTTATTACTTTAAAACTCTTTGAAAGAAAACGTATCTCGTAATACCACATCGCACGTAAATGAAAATGTGTTATGTATCATGTAATATAGATATATGATAACACAGAGTATACTGATGATAGCAATACAATAAATAGTGTGGAATATAAAAGCAGTAAAGTAAAATGACACCAGTAATTTTATACTGGTTCGGAGCTCCGTCCTACGTCTAGTCCCAGACTCCTTCTGGAATTTCACTAAAACAACAACCCTCGCTTAACCTGGAGGAACAGGTCTGTACACCCCTAAGCAGCCAAATAGGGACCTGAGCAGCAGAATAGGATTTCGCCTCAACAGCTGAGGAGGACTTCACTCGCTTGAGTAGTAGAACAAGACTTCAACAAATACAGAAAATAGTTTTGACTTTTTTATGTTCTGATAAAATGGATTTGTCACTTGTAGTACACCCTTCCTATAATCTTCTCCTCGAGCATAGATTTGTATATTTGAAGTATATAAAGAATAGAAAGGTATAATATTGCTTTAATGTAGAATAATTGAAAGTATGATAGCAAATAGATTCTAGAAAATTAGATCAGAGAGATAAGAAATTCGATTATGATTAAGTGATTTGGAATCAAGTTGGAGTCTATATTTATAAAGATTAGAAAGCAGCGACTGTTGGTAAAGAGTTTTGATTGAAGTGTTGCGTCCAATCTTTTTGTAGAGGTTCGTATCTCTTCACAAAAAGTCATGTCTTTTCGAAAAGTGGCTGTTATAGAAATTCAATCAACTGAGCCTCTGGATCAGTCGACTGAATATTCAAAATAATTTTAAATTTAAATTCCTTTATATATGTACCTGTGCGTGTTGTACAAAATTTCTAGTGTCAGTCGACCGGACCTCTAGGTCAGTCGACTGACCTGGTTAAATTTGTGCAATATGCACGGTTTTCATAGGTATATTAATTTTTACAACTTTAAAACACTTTTATAATTTAATTATATGCTTATATATGTATTAAATATTTAGGAAATAGAACGGTTAAATATATAAGCTAATATATACATAACCGAGGAGAGATTTTAACAAAATTGACCTAAGACTCAAAAACAAAATAATATAATTGATGCACCGATTTTGAAGTCTTGTCCTCTTATAGTATATATTCTCTTTTTGACGTAGCAGTCGTCAAATCTGTATGTCGTAGTGATAGCGTTGCGTCATGAATCAAAACCAAGTCTCAACAATAAACACTAACGAGTTTTTACCTTACGATAAACAAAAACATTTTTTGTGAAAATCCATTGATATTATCATAATGTCTAAGGTTTTCAAGTATATAATTAACATAGTCAAAAAATTTACATTAATTAAATTTATTATAATTGGTATACGATTAAGGCTGAAGGCACTCATTTGGAAATGGATTTCATACATGATCTGGTAAGGAACAACCTTCTGAAGGTGCACCTCTAAGAACATCTTATACACGTGCTACAAAGAATCAGCCTACTACTTGACTAGTAGTACCGAATAAATCACCACCATGGTTGGGATCAGAAACGGTACCAGAGCATACAAAATGGGTCAAATATCGATTCTAAATATGGTAATGACATACCTGATGGACTCAACCCACATAGCACTGCTACATACCTTATTTTGGTCATTTCTAGTTGATGGGGCCTGATGCTACGTTTACCTTTACTACAGCACTATTACCTGGAATGCTATATCGCCTTCTAGATGTTGACACAATGTCAGCATTCATCCATACAAGTCGTTCAGGAGATGAATGAACTGAAGGCATCACCTCCAATATACCCATTTCGGAATCACCCTCAAGGTTAGTATTAAATAGGCCTTGCACTTCAAAGTCTTCATCTTGGGCTTCTCCTTCACCATTTCCAATTCACATGCTTACGTTGGTTGGAATTGGTTTTCATATAACAACCATTACCCGATCCCGGTCTTCCCCAACCAACGTTCGATGATTTAAAAGGAAAAGTTTCTTTATAGTGGACCATTTTATGGGTGTAAGATTTAACATATGAACATATGTTCCATATGCTTAGATAATCATGGCCCGCTTATTGAAATTAACTCCTTTGTATTCATCATATTCCCAAAATTCGACATTTGTGATAAGTATAAGTCGACTTACTTTCAAAAAACATGTCGACGTTTTATCACAACTACTTTAATTCATTTAACTACTTAATAGTATGGACAAGAGATCCTTTGGTTTTAAAACAATTTACATAAACAAGAAATTGGTTAAAAATAAATAACCAATAGAGTTTTGATAGAAACTTTAATGTAAATAAGCTTTAATTAAATCATAAGTTTAAAACTTAACTAAACATTAATCAATCTTATTTAAATCAAAAATCATATTTTAGACCTTAATTAATTAAAATTTATTTATGATTAAATTTGATTAAAATTTAATTAGATAACATTCATTTAAGAATTAAACCCAATTTAAGTGTAAACCTTTAATTAAATAATAATTAATTAAATAACTAACACTAATTAAGTAGTTAATTAAAGTATATAAACTTGATTAAATAAAAATTATTTCCATTTATCTTAATTAATCATTATGTAAAATTTCCTTATTTAAAAATGATTAACTTGATCCATAATTTATTAAACTTTAATTACTTACCTAATTACTTAATTAATTAGATAAAAATTACCCTAATTAACAAATTAAATAATTAAATTGTTAAATAACTAAAACTTAAATTTTTGTCTTACGTAATTAGTTTGAAATGAGTTTTCAAAAATAATCCAAAAGAAAACACTTTAACTTGAAATCGTGAAAATTTCCAAACTGCATTTATAGCGACTATCCCTATGAGCGCAGTTCCCTAGAATTTATTTCTAGGTGAAAACTCACTTTAGCTCTAGCTACTACCTAATTTGAAACAAAAATGGAAGAGTTTTGAAAACTTTAAACAAAGGTGAAAACTATAAAAACATTTTTCGAAATCGTAAAATGGAAATAAGATTTTTGTTTTCAAAGCGGATCTCAAGTCCTTTGCGACTTTTCAGGGTGCCAGCTTTTACAACAATTACATTAAATACACGTGGTTTTGTTTCTTAAACACATGACCATTATATCATAACCAATTATTCACATATCCTATCCAAACATTTCATTTAACGTCCAAATCACAAATCCAAGCTCAAATACAAACTTATACTCATACGCCATCAAAACAACATGATATTTCAACACAAGAACACTATATTTTCACAACTTGTAGTTCATCAAAATAAGTTATTTTCTTTTCAAAAATAGGAGTTTTACTCACTGAAACCTTAACTTAAGGCGAATTTTTCTTAACTTGGATATAACTTAGAATTTTGCAAAAATTGGAACTTTGGACCCTTTAACCTTTAAATGGGCTCGGCCATATGGTGTTTAGGCTCGGCCTCGGGCATGTTGGGTATGACCATACGGTGTTTAGGTGGGTGGTTGCTTGTATTTTTAAAGAAGGGGTATTGAAATATGTGTAGAAGTGTTTCTAAGTGGAAAAGAAGTGGTTTTTCTCAAGTTAGAAAATATGAAGAGAAGCCATGGTATGTTAAATATAGCTTTTAGAGATTTTGAAATGAAGAGGAGGGTTTTAAAAATGAGAACATGAAAGAGTAGTGGCATATATAAGCTTAGGAAACTACCTAAAAATGTGCAAGTGCTTTTATTAAATATATACATGTATGCACACACTCACTCTCCTCCCCTCCCCTCCCCCCCCCCAATTCAGTCCACTTCAAGTAACCCCCTCTCTTGCAACTATTCGTGCCATGTCCTTGTGTTATCTGTTGAAAAAGAGGATATTTTTATATGTTAATACACACACACATACACACTTTAATTAATAAAATCTTATATGTGTATATACTTAATTGGGAAAACATGTGCACGCATATATACATGTACACACCATGTTAGGATAGTTTGTAATGTGTATGTATTTCTTTACAATAGTGCTATTATATTTTAAGTAACTTTTAACCAATGAAAAATTAATATTTTGGAATATAATTTCCGGTTACATTTTCTATTTCTCCATGAACTATATATTGGTAAACAATTTTGAAACAAATTTTATCACATTAGTTATTATTTAAAACAGTTTTATTAGTTAATAAAAATTCATTCACTTATTATTTAAAAACATAATTAAATTTTCTTTGTAATAGTGATTAAATTATGGGCCGTTACAAAGGACACCTCTTTCATATCTTTCATTAAGAATTAAATAACCAAACTTTAACTGATTTTAACATAGGTGCAAAATTACCAATCAGTAGCGTGTTATTTACTTATAGTATTAAAAATGTATTAATACCTTTTATTTTATTTCTCATAAACATAAACTTCATATGCATTTTGGCTGAAATCGAACTACTTTGTTTCTCTGTCAAAATACTTTCTAAACCTCTAAAATGATTGTTTAAGATGATATCTTAAAGAATCCACAAGTTTTGTTATCACTTCCACTAACTTTAGGACATTTTGTTTATTGTTAGCACACAGTCTCCTCATAATTATAATTTCAAAATTTTGTTTCAACGTTAAGATGCCAAAATGCAAAGTCGTTTGTATGATAATTTGTGAATATAATCCAAATGAAATTGAGCCTGTTGGCTAGCAAAATGCTCCACCTCCTTCAACATTTGAAGTTGATAAAGTCATTTCCTATCAATGGTCCTTTAAACAATATCAATCGTATTGAACTTATTCCCAAAGACTCACTTGCAATCGATGGATCAAATCATTTTGGATAAAATACCTAAATAAAATATTGTTAACGTACTTGGAATACATTTCAGATTTAAAGCACCACTCTATATAATGGAGTTATATTCTCCATTGCTTGTCAACAACTGAGTAGGTTGTTACTACAAACAATATATTTCTTGATATCGATAAGAAACTCATTGTTTCTCTTCAATGTGTGAGATTTTGTAGTAGAAATTCTGATGAGCTATGACCCTTTGAGTATGGTTAAATTTATATCATCTACGTAATAAGATTCTATGTTAGAATATTAGTTCGTAACCAAGCCCATCACACTATCACTAATTTCTCTAGAAAGAAATTCCTTTGGTATGAAGGTGGCATGACTTGAAACAACAATTTGTTTCTCAACGCGGTGAATAGGCATCCAAAACATTCTATTAACTGCCTATAAATTTACATAAATTGATTTAGTATTTAGTTCACAAAAATTATGTTGACAATGTAGATCATAAAATCACTTATATTAAATCATTTGAGATAGTGTTTCTCCCCAATTCATATCTTATATGGAATTGTAATCTCAACTTTAGATGAAATCAAACTTAAAATGTGTGCTTACTTTTAAGTACATATTCTTGTTGAAAGAAGTAACCCAACTTTGCTCATTAACAATCATGCGTTTTCCAAAATAGTGCAACTACTCCTTATTGATACATTATTACATATCATATGGAGGAGAGAATTTGAGAGTGAATCGTATTCTCTTTTTAGTACTCTTAAAACTCTTATCCAGGATACCTACCACTTCAATCAAATAGACTTGTTCTTTTGCATGTTATATTTTCACTTCCATTTTATATTCTATAAACTTACCAAAGATATCTAATTTGTGAATTAAATAGACATGCTCATGTAGTTCATCATGAATTTAACAAAGTAAGAAGGACCACTTTTGATATTATTAGACCATGGACTACATACATCAGTATGTACCAATATGAAGAGTTTGTTAACTCTTTTGCCGCTCCCACTAAATGGGTGCTTTGACGTTAATCATTAAGCAATAATTCACAATTACCATACGATTCATAATCATATGACTAAAGAATAATTTTTCAAAGGTATGGCTTGGTCCAAGATTACAAAAGGAATTATTAAATATTTTAGATGTTTCTATATGTTCTGTAGCTAAGAATTACTATTCCTATGAAAACAAATACCATTATCGAGATAACGAAAAAATATTTATATTATAATAAATATTTGTAATATTCATATTAAAACAAAACTACGTTTACTATTGATTAAAAAATGATTGATATTTCATAAATAATAGTTGATATACAAAAAATTAGATGCATCCACCGACAATTGCCATATGATATGCTTCAACTATTTCCAATGTTAGAATAGCAACATTTGAAATATGAAGGTTCATTCGATCACTTATTATAGGCTATTTATTTATCTACTATAATTAATTTACATTTGAGAGTTTTAAATCAAGTATCTCGAACTAAAAAAAGAGATCTTATAGAGGACAATTTTCTATAAGAAATACATGTCTGCAATAGAAATCAAAATTCTTGTTCCTTTTCATATGTCTATAAATATTTTGCACAATCCAATTTATGATATCTCTTCATTAAGTAAAGGTGACCATTCACTACTTCTTCATCCTAATCGATCCCGATTGTGCAACATTATTATGTCCACCATCAGACTTCCACTCTCTCTTTTAAATGGTTAAGTCATTCGAAAATTAAATTCTTTACAATTGGATTATATCGAATTCTTTACAAAAATGCATTAGTCATCCTTAACATCTTAATAAGATTGAGTAAGTTGCATTTAGGAAAATATTTGGTAACTAACATTTCAATGATCAAATTCCTATATTTGTCTATAGTCCTTGGTCTATTTGTTTTCAACATAACAAAATCCTCATTGTATTAAATCATGCCGACCACATGATCTTGCACTATGGTTTACTTGCCTAATTCGAATGAAATAATTCCATCGAAATCATATATATTACAACACGACTATTCACCATATAGCTTTTGTATATGATCAAATATGGATCAAACAACCATACTCATGTATTGTTTTTAAGTTCAAAAGTCATAAAAGACAATCCATGATCTTAGGCAAATTCACACCTAAGTGACCCAGTTATGAATGTTTTAATGATTGTATTATTAGATTCTTGCATGGGCCTCGAAGCGATAACATTCCAAAAGATTTATTGGTAACTAAATTTTTATATCCGTCATCAGATTTTAATTTAGTTCATTTAGTATATTTTTATTGTTAAGCATTTTATTAATTATTTATTTATACAAATTATTAAAGTAGTTTACTATAATATTACATATTTTCTTATACTTATTAGAATAGTTTATTGTACTTCTCTAATAAGACTGCCAGAATATTTTACATCTGTCAAAAACCCTAAACGAAATGCTAAAATTTCACAAATACATCTAGTGAGTTTAAGATCCATTTATCCTGTTACTACAATCTTGAGTGTGCTCAACAAATTATAGTTCTCGTAAATGGTAAGCAAGACTTTACTTCCTAACCATATAATCTTTCCTCCAAATTATCTTTATGACCATGAGCGTGCTCAATAAATGATAAATACATTAGATACATAATTTCATGATGATCCAAGGGTAATTTTATAACCCTTAATAATGCTCAAAAGGTTACAATTATTACCAATCTAGGGATAGTATAAACATTGTTGTAAATATTTTACAGTTTGAGGTGCTTAACAACTATAAGTATATATAATGCTCTATTTATATTTTAGATGATGGAGTTATATCGGATTCATAATCTGAAAAATAATAAAGACTATTGTATGTAAGGAATGATGAGTATTTAGAATACTCAAAGACATTATTTATCATATATACATACATACATACATATATATATAATATGTGTGTATTTATTCCTTATAATAATAATAGGTTTTATTTCAATTTTAAGTTTGAGTATATATTTTTATTTTATATACATTATGTTAGATCTCCTATGTAATTATATAATTTATAATATAACATTAACAACATATTGTAATAATTTGTGAATTGTAACATTCATAATTCATTATATAATTTAATATTATTTTGTGTTTTTTTACTTATAAATTTTGCAATTTTAGATTCAAAATAATTTCAAATTTTATATTCATAACATTACAAATTCAAAATTAAACAATTTTTTTCATTTGTAATCTTTACAAATTACAATTTTAAAACAATTTTAAATTATATCCATAAACCTTACAAATTTATTTTAATTTAAAATGCTTTTAAATTAATCAATTTATAACCTTTATAAATTCAAATTTAAACACTTCTAAATCTTTTTATTATAAATTTTATGAATAAAAATTTAAACAATTTTAAATTCATAACCATATTAATTTTATATTTAATTTGGAAATTTTAAATTATATTAATTTATAACTTTTATTAATAATAATTTTTAAATAATTTTTAAATTTATTTATAATATTTATAAATATAGGTTTAAAATAATTTTAAATTCAAATATTTATATATTTTTTCTTAAAGGTAAGCTGGTTTTTATTGTAGATGACCACTTTTTATTATTCCAAAAGAAAATAACAAGTTATCGAATCAATTACATCTCATGTAGAGCAGTACATAACTAAACACGATAACATAGCTTGTACATGAAGCACAAGATGTAAAAGAACATTAGCAATCAACAGTACGAAAGAGTAGACAATTAGCACTGGGAAACATGGGATGAATGCATAATAAGACAAATTTGAACCAGGGAGAACACTTGGCCTAGAATCGAAAATAGCATCGGGAGAAGCCAAGTAGAAAGTGGAACACCAAAATGCCTAGCATGACAGCCATCTAAAGT
The DNA here is from genome assembly GCA_030765085.1 of Allium cepa. Taxonomy (NCBI): domain Eukaryota; kingdom Viridiplantae; phylum Streptophyta; class Magnoliopsida; order Asparagales; family Amaryllidaceae; genus Allium; species Allium cepa. Next base: position 207,258,093 of record CM060941.1, on the reverse strand, counting down.
AGGCAAACCTCCATTGCAAAGTAGCACACTATGGAGGTGAGAAAATGGCCAGCGTGCAACAGTCTACATACCTAGCCTAAATACAAGATTCCAAACAAGTTTCACAATGACCAACATACATTATCCAATAAAACCCAACCAGAGAACCAAAACTCATCGCATAAGAGACTGGAAATCGCCAATAGCCAGATCCAGAAGTGCCACCAGAATTTAAGTCAGCAATTGGTTTACCAATACCCAAAAAGAAGAGCATGATATTCCAGATCATACATCGCCACTTCCATTACAAGCAATCACCAATTGTTATATGAAAGGATGTAGATACGGGCAAGTAGACAAGACAACGGACTAGAACTCTATCTTCCATAGGATGATCTAGAAGCAATATGAGACTTTTGATGTGAAATTGGGAGCAGATCTAATTGGGAAGAGCAAGTAAGGGGATTCTACATGAGGCAAGGATATCAACCAACAACAATAGGAAAAGCAAGGGTTGTAAAAGAGAATAGTGTTTAAGGAAGGGGAGAGTGGGAATAAACAAAGTAATCTATTAAATAATAGTAAAGTAGAAGAAATTCAAGCTCTTATTAATTGCTGGAGCTTTCTCTGCTCTCCTTGATTCTCTCTCTAGATATTTTACTTTTGAACTTTCAATTTATCACTTTTATTCTAAAAAATTCTAATGCCAAATTATAATCCAAGTACATACCTTTAAAAATTTCTATAATTATTCGCAAATGCATTTTAATTCTCTTTTGATATTTAACATTTAAGTACATACATTTAAATTAATTACATAATTCAAAACTTAAACAATTTAATAAAACTCAACTAATGAATGTTCGATACTTCATGTAAATCATAAAATATGAACAATTTCAATAGTATACCGTACTAACATCAACAAATCGATAAGAAAAGAATTTCATTTGGATAAAATGATATGTAAACCACATAGAATAAATTATATACACCACAATAGTAACTAATTTATTTTATAGTTGGTTTATACCAATAAAGTTATCATGCATTAAAGTGAAAAATTGTATTCTTAGCTTTAAACACCTATATTTTAAATTTCCATGATTACTTACAAACCCATCTCAATTCTCTCCTAAAATTTTGTGCTTATATCCATGTATTTGACTAATTATATGATATTTCTTTTAAATCAATCAAATAAATTCAATTAACTAATATTTATTAATTCATCTAATAAATCTTAAAATGTACCAATTAAGTGTGTATACAACATTCATATATATATATATATATATATATAAGCAAAGATAAAATTATTATTTTCAAGTGTATTTAAAGATATATGAAACACATAACATAAAATGTAAACATGAACAATAATATATTTTCTTAATTTATAATTCATTTATCTTAAAAAATATCATACATTGCATTACAAAATTTCATTTTTTTTTTACAACTTTTGAAGAATAAATTTATATTTCACAACATGGGTGTGGAAGCATGGATTACTCTAATAAAAATTAGGTTATTGAGACATTCACATTTTCAACATGATATTAAAACTTACCCAACGCATAACTCAAATTAACGCTACCGAATTATTATTACTATTATTTGCAAATATTAAAGTTGTAAACGTGACACTCCTACAACAATGTGAAATCTATGATTAACTACAAATGTGACGACCTAGAATTTCTAACAATTTAAATTGGAATATTTAATTGATTGTAAATATTTAAAAACTTAATTTTTAACTTGAATTCAAATATTATTATTAATAGAAATTAAGTTATTAGATTTAATAAACTAAAATTGGGTAAAATGTTGAATCTAGAGTTTTAAGCCTGTTAAAAATAATTTGAATACTTATAAAATTTATGATGATGATACTGAAGATAATAGAATGGTTGAAATTTAATTTAAAGGTGATTTGTTCAGTTTTAATAATATATCGTTTAAATCGATATTTTAAAATAGCCTTTCGAGGCATAGTCTTGGAATTTGACGAAACCAATTCCATTGGATCCGTAATAGTTAGTTATTATCGGATGTCAATTTCCATAGAAATCGAAGTTGTCGTTTGACCCTGGCCGCTTAAAACGCGTAGAAACTATTTTAATCAATTTAATTTAAAATTTATCATTTACTTCCGTAACTCACGCATATGATCGAATTAGTCTCCGAAATACTTTTCATTATGTTCGGAATGCGGATAAAACCTTATAAATGCCTAGCGACACGCCTCGATATGGGATCGAGATTTTAAGCTCCGTTTTCGAGACAATCAAAATAAAATTATATATATTTTGTATGCTAATCAGTCAATTGTTTTCTATAACAACCCGCATATTTTTCGATTTTATATTTAAATATTTATTTGAATATTTTATCGATACTCGGAATTTAGTCCGAAAAGCTACTTTTTGCAAACAGTCGAATTGAGACTCGAGACCACCGCCATTGAGTTCAAAATGCCGTTTGCAACCTTTTTGAGTATAAACATCGATATGTTTGGAGCTTGCTAAAAATTTGACCTTTTTCACTTAGGGTTTGGGTTTGGGTTCAGCCCTATGTTTAAATTATACTCAAAACTGAACCACTCCTCCCCATTGACTCTCACTTTCTCTTCTTTTCAGTTCTAAAGCATCAATGGTGGGAGAGATGGGAAATTAAAACTCCAAAACCCTAGTTTCCTTTTGCAAATCAAGCTCTAGCTCCAAACTAAAAGAAGAACCCATTGGTAAGCTTCTCTTCTTCTTCTCCAACTCTTTCTCTCTTTGATTTCAGAAAATTCCTAAACCTAATTTGGGAAATGTTTCTCTTTTTAGCTTAGAATCAAGCTTCTTGAGTTGGATTTGAAGAGTGGTTGATTCCCCTTTTTCTTTCAAGCTTCTTCTTCAATCGTTTGGGTTCAAAGCTGAGATTTTTATCTCACATCTTAGTCTATAACTATCTTTGATTGTTAGGTATGAATTCCTGACACTTATTCGTGTGCATTTGCTTTTGGTTTGGATTGATTTGGTGAATATTCCAATTTTTAGTGTTTTGAGTTCAAATCTTTAAAAAATCCTAATTTTGATGTTTTAACATGTTTTTGGTGATGTATCGAGGAGCATATAGGGCCGGGTAGTCAATTGGCATAAACCCTTAGCGCCGTTGCTCGTGCGATTGCAATTTGGTCGAGATTTGCATCTCATTTGAAATAGGTTTAAATTGGCAGAACATCAGGTTCGGCCGACTGAACCCCTGGGCCGGTCGACCGACCTGCTTCCAAAGTGCATAGGCACTTCTCTGTTTATGGTCCGGTCGACAGACTACAGGGTTCGGCCGACCGACCTGCTACCCCGAGCATTTCTGTTTTTCTGGTCCGGTCGACCGAGCTCTGTAGCCGGCCGACCGACCTATTGCAATTTTGCCTACTTCGCCTAATTGTTTGAATTTCCAACTTTAACCGATTTGTGTTGTTTCCTATTTGTTGTTATCATTTTTTATGACTCCTTTTTAGGGATTTTTAAATATCCATTTCGATGGATCCTTTATCGATTTCTTTGGATTTTTATTCCCGTCTTCATATGTGAATTTTAGTGATTGATTGTTCCTACAATCTTCTTTGTGATTTGTCACTTTAAAAATATAAAGGTTTTCTATACTAGTAGTAAATATCAAAAATCTTTCTTCGAATGATTTCAACACTATTTTATTACAAAGCTCGTTTTCTTAAACCGTTTTCCAATCTATTAGTATATACAAGCCTTTACCTCACTCGTATGAGAAATCTAATTAAACGACTTAGTAAAATGAGTGGTATGAAACGCTTGCGTTTACTTCATTGGTTAATTCTTGGACTTTTTCGATTGAATCTCTTGTGACAATTTTGTAGTGGAGATCTACAATTTGTTTGTAAATATTTAAGTTAAGCTAGTGGTTATGGGACATGAAGCTAAGCTCGTATATTTACTAGCTTACTGTAATTGACACTTCTCTTTGATCATGACGATCATTTCAAGATTTAGACTAGGAATTGTGCGATGTCTCTTTGTTTCGGTGTGATTTCGACTCACACATGTGGGGTAGCTCCCCATGGTCTTCTGGCCATTCGTGTGCCAAAAATTAATGGCTAGCTACCATGAGATAGCTTCTCGTTCGTGTGATACATATGTTGGTGAGTTTTAATGCTCCCGTTCGCGTGATAGGCCTCCCCCCTTTTCTGTGATTTTTGGATTTCGTGTGTTGAATTCTGGAATTTATGCTTCACCTATTTTTTTGATTTCTACTGATATGCTTTATCAATTTTTATGCATTGGTGAATTCGTGTGTCATTGAGTTGTTGTGAATTCAAGTTTTGGGTATGAAACCCTTTTTGGGTCTTTGTGAAGATTTGTGTGATATTGATTAATCTCATGTTGAGTTTCAATTGCATACTTATAGTAGTATACCATTATGGTTATCATATGTTTATGCCATATCTCTTATTCTATATCATGTCGTCTGATATTTATAGCTAGACTGATCCGTTTATTATTTTCTTATTAAATAATACTCAGGTCAGACCGAGTTGTTACAGGTGCTTCTGCTTGACTTCTCCCCAGGGATTTATTACTCTGACTTTTGGCTACCTACTTAGATTAGTAGTTTATTTTGTTGTATACACTTGAGATATGGACTCATAGATGTATTCTTTGGTATAGCACGTGTTGCTATTCTTTTGTATTATTGTGGATCTTTTTGACCACTACTCTGATATACACTTTCATGTGTTAGTTATATATTCATATCTTCTTCCGCCTTTGTGATATGAATTATCTGTGACTGATTTATGTTATGCTTATTTCTATATTTGTTTCCGAAGATTATTATAGCCACTGTGTAGTAGCTTTGTGTTTGTATCGGTATGTCGGATTTCCTCTTGAAATAAAATGCATGTTATACTATCTGACATATCGGTGCTCGCGCAAAGCAATTACATGGATGGTCGCTCCTCAACAGCCTTATTCTCCGTGCTAGTTGACAGCATTACACCGTAGTGTTCTTGGCTAGCGTGGGTATAGAGGTGGGGCGTCACAGCTTGGTATCAGAGCCAAACTTCGGAACAATATGGAATATTATAACAAGGATCATCGTCCTAAGTCTTTCTTAGGAGTCGTGCTTTAGGATTTTATTCGGGTCATCGTACCATCCTATCCTATTTTCTTTTATGATTCCTTATTTTATCTACCAAGATTGCTTAATATTTATTTTGAGAATAACTTTTCTCCTTCTTTCTTTTCTAAAGGAAGAGAAATGGTTAGTTCTAGCAGTCCTAGCACTGGTCAATCTAGTAGCCCTTCTCTGGATGGCGCATTCATGTCTGCCCAACAACTTTTGGATCTTGTAAAGAATCAAGAGTTTATCTGTGCTTTGAGTAAGAACCCCGAAATGGTTCTACCTTTGAAACTTGAAGTTTCTTTCAATTAGCTTGTGGATGTTACTGTTCTTCATGGAGAGGTTAGTAAAGGAATGTTTGTGATATTAGGACTTCCAAGAAGAGGCATATTACGTTCAACAGCCTTAACCCCAATAAGAGAGTGAAGCAAACTACTTTTGTAGCAAAGACTCCAATCCCTAATCATGGAGGATGCTACAATTGTAATTCTAAGGACCACTATGCAAAGGAGTGTTCGGAGCCACTCTTTTGTCGCTATTGCAAAAATACAGGTCATCATATTTCTTCCTGCCCCAAACTTCAAAGCAAGAAGAAGGTGGAACAAGAAACTTCGGTAGCCAAGACTCCTACCCCAAGTCGTAAACTATGCTAAAATTGTGGTTCCACGGACCATTATGTAATTAAGTGCCTGAAACCCCTTTATTGTCGCTATTGCAAAGACTCGGGTCATCTTTTATCTGCATGTCCCAAACTTTTGAACAAGGACATGAGAAAGCTAAATATTGTGCAAGCCCCTAGCAACACTTCTTTGGGTCAAGGTATTTCTTATTCGATCCTTGATGACATTTGCTTTGTGATTATCTTGTTCGTGTTCTTTTTGATATGGGTTCCACCTCACTATTTTATATCAAAAGAGCTTGTTGATTCTTTTCCTTTAAACAACTTTGGGATTGATGACTTCTTTGAGGATTGCGAATGCGGATGGTAGATCTGCAACCCTTAATTTGTTTCTTTTCATTGACGTCGAAATTATTTTATGTGGTTTTTCTTTCCGACCCGATTTTTACTTAGGCTTCGGAATTGATTTTTTGTAACGATTGGCTCAATCGTTGTGAAGCCCATATCCTATTTTCCGTGTGGATTACTTATCTTCGACATTCTTAATCTCTTAAGCAGATTTCTATTTCTCCTTTGTGATTTCGATTCCGACTTGATGGCATCATTTTATTCTTTAAGCCCTCAAGATGAGAAAAGTGTTATTTCTCTTATCTAAATAATTTGTGAAACTTTTTCGGTATTTTTGAGTTTGTCTTAGGATTATCACCTAAGCAATATCTTGTGTGGTGATAAGGTCTTCTTAGCTCGACCTTGCCATCGATTTTCATTTGGCTATGAGTTGCGGGAGTTCGCATTCCACTTACCGCATTCCGCACTCATTACGATTCTTATGAATGACTTATTTTGTCATTCAGTTTGTCTAGCTTATTTCATCCATTTTATAAATCGAATATTCTATGAATATTTCGATGATTCCATTCTTGTATTTATTGAATTTGGATGAAAATAGAAAATTAAAATTTTGCAAATCTTTTTCATAAGATTTATTTATAAGTACAATTGGATTTTGATCTTAAACGAGCAAAGACTATTCTCAAAACTTTTAAGAGATATTTTCATCATATAGAAGATGTTTTCATGATTGTATTGCCCGTTGGGTGCTATAAGAATTCTGGTCGATGCGCTTGATCAACGTTATCGATAGGAATTTCCTAAACGCTTAGAAGTGACAATCAGACACAATAAATTGACTTATGTAAATTTTTCTAGAAAGATTATTGCATATAGATAAATGTAATTTTGAAAGTTTTAACTTTTCAGGAAAGAAGATTATTTAAAAGAAATTCTTTCTTTTCGATACTCTTATTATTGTGATTCCCGAAGGGAACCAAGGCTTAATCTTTTGTACCAATGCTTATCGTATTGGTTTGGATACCGTTCTCTTGCAAAAGATAACGTGCTATCACTTGTGCTTCTAAAGCATTAAAAGCCGATCGAGACTAGGTATGTCACTCATGATCCAGTGCTCGCGGCTATTGTTTTCGCTTTTAGAATTTTGGCATCATTATCTTTTAGGAGAGAAATTTGTTCTTTATACCGATCATAAGTCTTTGAAGTATTTATTCTCTTAAAAGGAACTTAATTTGCGTCAACAACGTTGGCTCGAGTTCCTTGCTCCTTATGATCTTGATGTCCTTTATACCCCCGGTAAGGGTAATCGTCCGGCCGATGCTCTTAGCCGTAAGCAACAAGCAGTTGTTTCCATGATGATATCTGAATGGAACGATCTCGAGATCTTATCCATTTGTGATATTCGAGACCGCGTATCCGGTTTATGCTCATCATTTGTTTTATGTAGCCTTGAGGCTCATCCTTCCCTTTTAGACCGCATTCTCGAAGCTCAAAGGCTAGATCCCGAATTGGCTCTTATTGGCCAAAATATTAAGGATAGAATTGATATTGAAGGTTTGAAAGACTTTGATATTGATCCTCGTGGCGGCATTCGAAAGTTTGGTAGACTTATCGTACCAAATACTGTTGATCTTCGTAGAGACATTTTAGAAGATTCCCATCGTTCAAAATTTACCATTCATCCCGGTAGTAGTAAAATGTACGCGAATATGAAGCGACTTTATTATTGGGAGGGAATAAACTTGACATCGCTAAATTCGTTAAGTGTTGCATGACTTGCCAACTCTTTAAGGCCGAACATCAAAGGCCCGGTGGGTTATTACAACCTTTAGAAATTTCAATTTGGAAGTGGGACCAGATTTCCATGGATTTTATTGATGGCCTTCCCCGTTCTCGTTTGGGTCATGATAGCTTATGGGTGATTGTTGATAGGCTTACTAAATCTGTCCATTTTATTCCCGTTCGGTCTAACCGAACCGTTCCTCTTTTGGCTAAACTCTTTGTTAAAGAGATTGTTAAATTACATGGAGTTCCTACTTCTATAGTTAGTGATCGTGATCCATTGTTTACTAGTAGATTTTGGAAGAGTCTTCAAAAAGCTTTGGGAACGAAGCTTAATTTTAGCACCGCTTATCATCCTCAGTCCGATGGACAAACCGAGCGAGTGAATCAAACTCTTGAAGATCTTCTTCGTGCTTGTGTGCTTGATTTTGGTGGAAGTTGGGAAGATCATATTTCTCTTGTTGAGTTTTCCTATAATAATAGCTTCCAATCTAGTATTGGTATGGCACCTTTCGAGGCACTCTATGGAAGGCCATGCCGATCTCCTTCTTGTTGGCTTGAGGCCGGTGAGAAGTTGGTTTTAGGTCCAGATTTTATTCGTGATTCCACAGAAAAGATTGACCTTATTCGTCATAGGATGAAAGAAGGCCAGAGTAGACAAAGATCCTATGCCGATAACCGAAGAAGGAAATTAGAATTTTCTGTGGTAGATCTTGTGTTCATTCGTGTTTCACCTATGAAAGGTGTTGTACGTTTCAGTCGATCGGGAAAATTAGCGCCTCGATATATTGGGCCATTTCCTATCACCGAACATATTGGTTCCGTGGCTTATCGCCTCTTATTGCCGGCTCATTTTTCTGCTATTCATGACGTGTTTCACGTTTCTCAATTACGGAAGTGCCTTCGAGATTCCGATTCTATTCTTGAGCCCGGTGTTGTGGAAGAGATTGAAGTTTCACCTAATTTAACTTATGAGCAACATCCTATTCGCATCATTGCTTCTGAAGTCAAACAACATCGAAATAAAGATGTTCCGCTTGTTAAAGTTAAATAGTCTTCAAATCCAAAGGATTGTTCTTGGGAATCTAGAGAGTTCATCGAGCGAACACATCCGGACTTACTTTCTCGTGCTCTTTGAGGTGAACTTCTTATTTCAAACTTCTTTTGTGTTGAATATGCTTTTATGGTTGTTACTATATATCTTCTTCTTAAATATTGCGAGGACGCAATTTCTTTAAGGAGGGGAGTCTGTAACAACCCGCATATTTTTCGATTTTATATTTAAATATTTTATTTGAATATTTTATCGATACTCGGAATTTAGTCCGAAAAACTACTTTTTGCAAACAGTCGAATTGAGACTCGAGACCACTCCCATTGAGTTCAAAATGCCGTTTGCAACCTTTTTGAGTATAAACATCGATATGTTTGGAGCTAGCTAAAAATTTGACCCTTTTCACTTACGGTTTGGGTTTGGGTTCAGCCTTATGTTTGACTTATACTCCAAATTGAACCACTCCTCCCCATTCACTCTCACTTTCTCCTCTTTTCAGTTCTAAAGCATCAATGGTGGGAGAGATGGGAAATTAAAACTCCAAAACCCTAGTTTCCTTTTGCAAATCAAGCTCTAGCTCCAAAATAAAAGAAGAACCCATTGGTAAGCTTCTCTTCTTCTCCAACTCTTTCTCTCTTTGATTTCAGAAAATTCCTAAACCTAATTTCGAAAATGCTTCTCTTTTTAGCTTAGAATCAAGCTTCTTGAGTTGGATTTGAAGAGTGGTTGATTCCCCTTTTGCTTTCAAGCTTCTTCTTCAATCGTTTGGGTTCAAAGGTGAGATTTTTATCTCACATCTTAGTCTATAACTATCTTCGATTGTTAGGTATGAATTCCTAACACTTATTCGTGTGCATTTGCTTTTGTTTGGATTGATTTGGTGAATATTCCAATTTTTAGTGTTTTGAGTTCAAATCTTTAAAAAATCCTAACTTTGATGTTTGAACATGTTTTTGGTGATGTATTGAGGAGCATATAGGGCCGGGTAGTCGATTGGCATAAACCCTTAGCGCCGTTGCTCGTGCGATTGCAATTTGGTCGAGATTTGCATCTGATTTGAAATAGGTTTAAATTGGCAGAATATCAGATTCGGCCGACCGAACCCCTGGGCCGGTCAACCGACCTGCTTCCAAAGTGCATAGGCACTTCTCTATTTATGGTCCGGTCAACCGACTACAGGGTTCGGCCGACCGACCTGCTACCCTGAGCATTTCTGTTTTTCTGGTCCGGTCGACCGAGCTCTGTAGCCGGCCGACCGACCTGTTGCAATTTTGCCTACTTCGCCTAATTGTTTGAATTTCCAACTTTAATCGATTTGTGTTGTTTCCTATTTGTTGTTATCATTTTTTATGACTCCTTTTTAGGGATTTTTGAATATCCATTTCGATGGATCCATTATCGATTTCTTTGGATTTTTATTCCCTTCTTCGTATGTGAATTTTAGTGATTGATTGTTCCTACAATCTTCTTTGTGATTTGTCACTTTAAAAATATAAAGTTTTTCTGTACTAGTAGTAAATATCAAAACTCTTTCTTCGAATGATTTTAACACTATTTTATTACAAAGCTCGTTTTCTTAAACCGTTTTCCAATCTATTGGTATATACAAGCCTTTACCTCACTCGTATGAGAAATCTAATTAAACAACTTAGTAAAACGAGTGGTATGAAACGCTTGCGTTTACTTCGTTGGTTAATTCTTGGACTTGTTCGATTGAATCTCTTGTGACAATTTTCTAGTGGAGATCTACAATTTGTTCGTAAATATTTAAGTTAAGCTAGTGGTTATAGGACATGAAGCTAAGCTCATATATTTACTAGCTTACTGTAATTGACACTTCTCTTTATCATGACGATCATTTTAAGATTTAGACTAGCAATTGTGCGATGTCTCTTTGTTTCGGTGTGATTTCGACTCACACATGTGGGGTAGCTCCCCATGGTCTTCGGGCCATTCGTGTGCCAAAAATTAATGGCTAGCTACCATGAGATAGCTTCTCGTTCGTGTGATACATATGTTGGTGAGTTTTAGTGCTCCTGTTCGTGTGATAGGCCTCCCCCTTTTCTGTGATTTCTGGATTTCGTGTGTTGAATTCTGGAATTTATGCTTCACCTATTTTTGTGATTTCTATTGATATTCTTTATCAGTTTTTATGCATTGGTGAATTCGTGTGTCATTGACTTGTTGTGAATTCAAGTTTTGGGTATGAAACCCTTTTTGGGTCTTTGTGAAGATTTGTGTGATATCGATTAATCTCATGTTGAGTTTCAATTGCATACTTATAGTAGTATGCCATTATGGTTATCATATGTTTATGCCATATCTCTTATTCTATATCATGTCGTCTGATATTTATAGCTAGACTGATCCGTTTATTATTTTCTTATTAAATAATACTCGGGTCAGACCGAGATGTTACAGGTGCTTCTGCTTGACTTCTCCTCAGGGTTTTATTACTCTGACTTTTGGCTGACTACTTAGATTAGTAGTTTATTTTGTTGTATACACTTGAGATATGGACTCATAGATGTATTCTTTGGTATAGCACGTGTTGCTATTATTTTGTATTATTGTGGATCTTTTTGACCACTACTCTGATATACACTTTCATGTGTTAGTTATATATTCATATCTCCTTCCGCCTTTGTGATATGAATTATCTGTGACTGATTTGTGTTATGCTTATTTCTATATTTGTTTCCGAAGATTATTATAGCGATTGTGTAGTAGCTTTGTGTTTGTATCAGAATGTCGGATTTCCTCTTGAAATAAAATGCATGTTATACTATCTGACATATCGGTGCTCGCGCAAAGCAATTACACGGATGGTCTCTCCTCAACAGCCTTATTCTCCGTGCTAGTTGACAGCATTATACCGTAGTGTTCTTGGCTAGCGTGGGTATAGAGGTGGGGCGTCACATTTTCCTTCTCCAATACGCCATTTTATACCCATTTATTTCCTTCTCATGCAAACCAAAGGGAAGCCATCAATTAAATAATAGCTGCAAACGAAGAGATCCCAAATCTAAGAACCGAAATAAAAAAAGAAGAAGAGGGCTCGCGATTGAAATCGCAATCTCATGTGGGCTAGGGTTTCGGCGTAGGGCATGAGCTCGTGTGGTTTTGGTAGCAACGTAGGGGCGTGGTCCACGTAATGAGGACCGAGACTCGATGGAAGGGATCGTGTGGCTGTAGGGTTGTTTCACGATGGACGCAACCTTGGATGGAGGCATGCGAAGCTCAGCTGTGGCGACCTGGAGACATGGCAACCTGGGGACATGATGATTTGGAGATGTGGGGGCTTGAAGTGATGGGTATTGTAGCTGTGGCAAGGTGAAGGACCGAAGCATTGATACTAAAGCTTCGTGTAACAGTTTTCTTTGCAGCATTAAAGTGAGTTAATCTATTTTAACTCACACAATTATATCTATTCCATTATTGGCTCTATATATAATTATTCCGAAAATCGATTGCATATGTTTGTTGAATTAATTGGATTGTCTGAATGAAATGTTGGTTTGAAATATTGAAAATTAATTGTTAGTGAATCTTATTTTTTAAATAAATAAAGTTTTTAAATCTAAATTGTTTTAACAACTTGAATGTTAAAAGTGCATTTTTTAAATTGACTTGAATTTAAAAATGAATTTGGTTTTAAATTCCTTTAACCTTCTTTTATAAAATGAGTAATTAATTTATTAAACAAAGTAAATAAAAAGGTAGTTAATTACTGGTTGAGATTAATCAAGAGTGATAAATATTTGTGGTTTAATTAATGATTAATTACTTAATGTAATTAATTTAGTTTAGGATGAATTAAATGTAATTAGAAATCATTAATTCATATAATTAATGATGTAATTAAAGGTTGATTAATTAAGATTAATAAATCAACAATAAGTGATTTATGAGAAATTAATTAATATAAGTGATTAGGGTTAATGTAATTAATTATAGTTAATTAAATTCTGAAGTAATTAAAGATTAATTACTGTTTTTGGATACGAATAATTAATTTTTGTACTTAATTAAAGATAATTACTTGAATGTAATTGAAGGATAATTAATCCAGGGTGATTAATTAAGATTGATAATTAAGGGATGATTAATTAATTGATTTGAATTTAATAAATGTTAAGTGAAGGAATCTAAGTGATTCAGGTAAGTAATTCAATTTGAATTAATTAAATAAATTTAGAAGTGATCAAGCTTTGCTTATGGATGATTGAATGGTACTGGATTCCTTGAATGAAACTCGTAGAGATCGGCGTCGGGTATTAGAAAATACCCAAAACCATCCCAAATTTTTATAGATTGATATATGAAATCAGTAGACCAGAATGAAATGATTTAAGTGAATTGGACTATTTAGTCTAAATTTTGGTACTTAGAAAATTGATGTGTGAAATAAGTGATGTTTATAACAAATTGTGAATTTGTAAATTGATTCGAGTTACCCCGGGTTTTATATAAGTCGTATGCTTTATATTCCATGTTAGATGGGTTTACTCACGCTGGTTTCCAGCCTGACCCGGGTGTTACTTTGATGTAATGCTCGGGTCAGATCGAGTATTACATATTTCCAGGTAAGGACGTTCTGAAGCATAGGAGGCGAGATGGATGGCAGGAACGTATATAGTGTTTCCGCTGTAACATATTTTTGATTATCTGAGACATGATGATTTTGTATATCCAGTGTCTGTATATATGTAACTCTGATGTATTAAAATGTAATCGATAGATATAGTATTCTTTTGTAAACTGTTATTATTTGATATTATATTTTGATCCGCTGCGAATGTGAGATGTTGGTGTTTTCTGTCTTTTCTTCTTCTATCTCTTTCTTCTTTTTCCTAACTATTCGAAAATTTCGGGATCGAAAATTTCGGGTCGTAACAGTTGGTATCAGAGCTGAAGGTTAAGCGAGAACCTTGGCTCTGTTGGGATTACTCATTAAGGATAGGGTCAATGGTACCCTAGAATGAGTTGAGTGTGTGTGTGTGTGTGTTTGTGTGTATATGAGCGCTTACTTGTTATTTTCTTATATAAAGGTTTTAAATGATTTTATATAAGAATATATTTTGATATATTAACAATATTTCTTTCTAATGAAATTTAAGGTAATTGGTTGTTAAATTATTGGAATAAAATTTAAAAAAAGTAATAGAAGTACAACCAAATTGGAATTAAATAAATATATGTTTGAAATGGATTCAAACCGAAATTAAATCTTAAATTTGGGAAGAGTTTCAAAATAAGATAATAACGAATTGATTATAGGATAATCTTAAGTATCATCATAAATGGTTATTGTGTTCAAATAGGATAATTGTTTTCCAATAAATAATGATAAAGCAAAATGGAATTTGTTAAGGAAGTAAACTTTTACATAAGTATGGCTTGTAAATTGAAGAAGGATTTTAAATTGTGAAGTTAGAATCCTAAGATTTAAAAACATTTGAAATTTGTTTTCAAACTGTTAAAAGGAATGATAAATAATATTATTCAGAGTATTTATGGAAATAATCTTATTTTGAAATAAGAAGTTGTTTGAAGCTTTGTTTGGAATTAAAAACCAAAGGTGGTTTAAAATTTAAGGATAACTTAGTGTGTAAAGGAAGTAATATGTATATATAAGGAATATACATAATATCAAAAATGGTTTGAAATAAATCTAAATGTTGGGTTTTAAATTGGAAATGAGATGTGATATCCAAGATGACAAATTTTTGAACTTATAAGATTATTAATGTGAAGTTTAAAATTGAAATGGGAATTTAAATTGGGTAAGGTTGGCTGGATTAAGCAAATTGGATTTAACGTTGGAAAAGTTAAGGAATTTAACAAATAAAGTGAATTGGAAATTTCAAGATGAAATTGGGAAGTTAAATGGTTAATTTGAATTAGGAGTTTGTGTGATCTCAAAATGGGTTTGAGATCTGAAAATTGAAAATGGATGGATGTTTTAAAATAAATTGGATGACATCGTCCTATTGTTATTAAAAAACATTAAATTATGGATCAGATTTGTTTAAATGAATGAGAAATGAAGTGTGGTAATATATCCATTATTAAGTTGAAAGGAAAATTTAACGTTAATTTGAAATTAAGGATAAGGAATTACTTTGAATTGAATATTTGAATAATTGCATTTGTAAATTAAAATTGTTTAAGGAACTGGTTTCAAACTGGAAGATAAAATTTAGCAATAAATTAAAATTTTAAAATAAAATTGTTTTGAACTCTTATTTCAACTTGGAAAAAAGTTAAGTAAAGATAATTTAAGATGGAATTTTGAGAATTTGACTCAAACTTAAATTGTTTAAAAATTTGGGTTATTGGTTTAAAAATAAAGGTTAATTAGATTTAAGGGGTTAAATCGACATTTGGAAATTTAACTCGAATTTATATAATTCGAGATGGTTTAAAGTTGAGATTTAGATTTCATTAGTTTAAATTGAATTTAGTTTGAATTAATTAGAATTGAAGATGGATAAGTATGGAATTCAAATGGGAAATGGGATTAATTCATATAGAAATTAAAATGATTTGAAATTGAAGTGGATTCAATTGGAAAGTAGTCTAAATTAATTTGAATAATTTGAAATTGTAGTTAAAGTGAATATGTTTAAAATCAAATGGAATTTGATTTGAATTTGGAAAGAAATCAAGATTGATTCAAATTGAATTGGGGTTAAATAAATTTCAATGGAAACCAAAGATTATTCAAATTGGAATTGAGTCAATTTAAATGGAAATGGAAAATCAAATTGAATTGATAGGGAAGTGAACAGTTTTGACAGTTTTGACTCTAGACTATTTTCAATATAAATTATTTTAATATAAACTAATTCTGTTTTTCAGCTATTTTACAAATTAGTTACTATTTTACAACTATTTTGCAATTATTTAGAATTTCTATAACTACTTGACTATTTTTCAACTATTTTACAATTACTTAACTATTTTACAGCTATTTCACAAACTATTAATTGTTTTTCAACTACTTATCTATTTTAAACTTTTCAAGCTATTTTCTGAATTTAAGTTGGACAGGGTTCAAACATTTATAATCAGAGTAATTATCCTAATGGAATTGAAACAATTGTAATTATGTGGATTAAAAATCAAAGTAGGATGAATAGAAGGGAAATTGATTTAGTTAATAATCAATGAAAATAAATACGTAGAATGTACGTATATTATTCTACTCGCATAGTGATTTGATCCAGATTCGAGCACAGAATTTCGAGATAGTGATATCGATCCGAGTTGGGATTTCTCACTCGATTTTCGACGACGAACCTGGATATGGATTGTTGATTGGTTTTGGATATTCTCTATCATAGTTATAGCTATGCAAGGATAATGACGGTTTCTGATCAAGAAACCAGATCTGAGTTCACACTAGGAAGTCGGGTGGACGATACTAGTTCGGAAGTGAAATTGTGTGATCGAGCAAGCGATCAGATTGGTATAGCATACGGATGATAGGTGTACATCGTACGGCTTTGAATGGAATTGATATTTAAATTTGTGAATAAGAAATGTGAAATGATTTCTTTTCAAATGAAAGTATATGTTGTGAAATATACAATGGATAAAAGTGAAAATTGAATATTTTTATGATGATAAGCAAGATGGAAACAACTTTATAAAAAAAAGTAATCAAATTGAATATTTGATTTAGAATAAAAAAAAGTTATATATCTTTGTTATATAAAATAAAACTTACCTTGTTGAATCTATAGCCAGAAGAAAATGGATTTTGAAGGTGTTTGAAGTATAAAAGGAATTTGATACAAGTTTGAAATGATCCAAAGTTTTTTCAATTTATATATATATATATATATATATATGTATATATATATGTATGTATGTATGTATGTATGTATGTATGTATGTATGTATGTATATGTATGTATGTAAAGGATCTTATGTGGATTTTGGAAAAAGGTTTTGGGAACCTTTGGATTTGGAAAGGCTTTTGAATTTGGGTAAAATCAATATTGGAATTTGGAAAGCCTAGTTTGAGAATTATCGATTTCGGAATAATCAATTTTGAGAAAAGGAGATTTATCTGAGATTCATACTAGGTGTACGATTTGAAAGATACTATATGTGTGTAGTATAAAGTGTTTTGATAATGGCTATGGGGGAAAAGGCGCTTCCTTGAAATGGACTTCTCAGGAGTGCCACCGGGTGGTACTGCCTTGAACTCTAAGAGGAGGGGTTCTAAAGTTGATCCTGTGAGGAGTCCGGACAAAACTAGTTCCTGAGGATTATGAGTAGTGTGTAGAGGAAGTCGAGGGCCATTGATGCCCACAGAGGCATTTAGGTTAGGCCGTGACGAAAGTGTAACTCGATGTCACTGCGATCTACTTCAGACCATAGCGAAAGTCGTGTGTGCTACTGAGAGCCAACAGTCTGCGTTTGATTTTATATCGGTAGACTGCGACCTATGGTAACATAGCGAAAGTCGTGTATGCCGCTGAGAGCCAACACTCTGCTTTTGATTTTACATCGGTAGACTGCGACCTATGTAGGAGTGGAGAATTTTCATTTCGATAGAGAAAATCGAGGGTGCTAATGCCTACAGTTACATGGACTTTTGCTGCGATGGCAACGTAACCCTAGAATGTAACTGCAATCTGTTGTGGGTTCCATGGCGTAATCGAGGGACGCGGAGTGCCTATAGTTACATGGATTTTTGCTGCGATGGCAACATAACCCAGGATGTAACTGCGACCCTGGATGGGGGTGATGATTTCCAGAGCATTCTCACCAAAGATATTTCCTCTATTTTCAAAAACTGTTTTCTATATTTTCAATAAAATTATCTTCCCAAGTATTTTCACTGGGTGTTGAAACGGGCTTACTAAGTACTTATAGATTTTCAGTCCTACGCCGGATCAACGTATGACCGAATTTCTGTGAGAATAAGGATGGACTGGTTGAGACATCGAATTATAAGAAGTATTTTTATAAAAAACTATTTTAATAGTATTATGTGAATTCAAAAGTATTTCTAAGATTTTAAAATAAAAGTGATGGAACTTTGGAAAATGAAAGCATATCCAAACTGGAATTATGACAAAAATTTTGAACTCAGGAAAATTTAGTGAAGTGATTTTCTTTTGTAATAAAATCAAATATTGATTTAAAGGTTGGAAATAAGCTAATTAGCTAAATAAATTATTTGATAGAGTATGTTAATAAAATTTAACTCGGTTAAACAAAATGGATTGTAAGTTAATAATGGAGTTTAGAAATAAACTCGAATTATAAATAGAATTCGACTTGGATTTGATAATGAATTAAACATGAGTAGAGAGGTTGTAAAGAAATCAAATGAAAGTGAATTATAATAGAAATGCTTTGAGTTGTAATCAAAACCCGGGTGAGTAAAAATAAATTGAGAATGGCTTTGTATTAATAACATAAATTCGAAAATGAATTAAGTAGGCGAATTTAAAATTTAAAATGGGTTAACTGAATTAAATAATAAATGGATGAAGTCTGATTGAATAGAAATTAAATCAAAGTTTTAATTGGGATTGGGTTATCAGAATGAACTTAAGTTATGTGGCATATTAATTTGAAGTAAAATTACTTAAGTTAATAAAAGCTTGGTTTCGAGTAAGAATGGAAGACAATTAAATAAAAGTTTGGGTTAAATTTATTTGGAAAATGGATATTAATATAAGGATCGAATGTTGTCATGCTCAATGAAATAGTTTTAAAATGAAACCAATGCGGAGATGGAATGAAATGCAAATGTATGGTTGGTGAATAAATTAGAAATGGAATGAATTAAATACAGAATAAGTTGAAATTAATTTGCTGTAGTTATAAACAAAATAGGTACTCTATTAAGCGAATATCGTCGAATTTGCATAAAAATAGTTGACATTTGACATAAACGAAGGTAAAGAAATTCTATGAATTAATAGAAGAAAATAAAATTGTTTTTTGAATCATTTGAAGTGAATGTGGGCCATTGAGTTAAAATAAATTGAATGTAAGCAATTGAATTGTAAATCAATAAAATTGAACGAAATGGTATATGAATTGGTTGAAAGCAATTGAATTAGTTTTGAAGTCATGTAAATTGCTCGTAGAAGTTATTTAGAATGCATTCATTTTAGAGTTGATGTGTTGTAGTTGTTCAGGTAAGAGAAATGTTATAAACTTCATATATATATATAGTGCTTACATGTTTAAATTGAGTAAGTACAGGTACCGGGAAGCCATTTGGCTAGATTTGGGTGCGCTAATTGCTAAAATAATAAGCCGCTTGCTTAAAATGCTATATAAAGGTACGCCTGCGCAATAAAAATAGGAAATATGAACTGTTTTTGTTTTTCCGACCGTGTGGGTCGATGTATGTATATTTATATCTCTTGTCAAATTGCAAAAGCTCCTCCGTACAGAGTAGACTCTGTCAAAAAATTTCGAAAATTTTAGGAGTTGGAAAAATTTTGAATTTTTTTTTCTATTAGCGACAAAACGATTTCAAATTGGAAATTGAAATAAATTAGTGGATGAAACTAAATTAAAATAATGATATGAATCCGTTATAAATGGAAGATAAAATTCAATATTCAGAATTGAAGATAAATTGAATTCATATGGAAATGTATAAAATGATTTTAAAAGCTATGATTGGATATTATTGCTAAGTATGATATGCAGGTATTATAAAGGAAAAGGAAATCTGGTTTTGATTTCAGGAGATAATTTGAATTGCCCGACTAAAAAGATGCGTGTTTAAATTTCTGTATGAATTGGATTGGGTTTTTGATCTAGCCACTTGGCTTTTTGTTTTCTTTTGGAATTTGGGAGCCCGTAGAGACATTTTGTAGTTGTACCGAGCTAGCCGCACAAAGGAGACGCTGGCGAAAATTTTCGAAAACTTAGGGCGTTAGAAAAATTCTGAGAAATTTTGATAATTCAACATTTGGTTTTAAATTGAAATTTGAATGATTGAGCAAAAAGATATTGTTTGAAACCTGTAGGAGAGTTTGGGAAGTTAGTAAGATGGATAGTGTGTCTTTAATAAAGATAGTTGGGTTGTTGTTAAAAATTGTTGAATTTTGAAAAATAGTAATGGTATTGAATCATTCTTCTTAACTAGCAATTTCAGGGACGAAATTTTTTTAAGGGGGAAGGAATATGACGACCCAGAATTTCTAACAATTTAAATTGGAATATTTAATTGATTGTAACTATTTAAAAGGTTAATTTTTAACTTGAATTCAAATATTATTATTAATAGCAATTAAGTTATTAGATTTGATAAACTGAAATTGGGTAAAATGTTGTATCTGGAGTTTTAAGCCTGTTGAAAATAATTTGAAGAGTTATAAAATTAATAATGATGATACTGAAGATAATAGAATGGTTGAAATTTAATTTAAAGGTGATTTTTTCAGTTTTAATAATATATCGTTTAAATCGATATTTTAAAATAGCCTTCCGAGGTACAGTCTCGGAATTTGACAAAACCAGTTCCATTGGATCCATAATACTTAGTTATTATCGGATTTCAATTTTCGTAGCAATCAGAGTTGTCGTTTGACCATGGCAGCTCAAAACGCATAGAAACTATTTTAATCAAATTAATTTAAAATTTATCGTTTACTTCCGCAACTCGCGCATATGATCGAATTAGCCTTCGAAACACGCTCCATTGTGTTCGGAATGCGGATAAAACCTTATAAACGCCTAGTGGCACGTCGCGATAAGGGATCGAGATTTTAAGCTCCGTTTTCGAGACAATTAAAATAAAATTATATATATTTTATATGCTAATCAGTCAATTGTTTTCCTTCTCCAATACGCCATTATGTATCCATTTATTTCCTTTTCGTGCAAACCAAAGGGAAGCCATCGATTAAATAATAGCTGCGAACGAAGGGATGCCAAATCCAAAAACCAAAATAAAAAAGAAGAAGAGGGCTCGCGATTGAAATCGCAATCTCGTGTGGGCTAGGGTTTCGGCGTAGGGCGTGAGCTCGTGTGTTTCGGTAGCAATGTAGGGGCGTGGGCCGAGTAAGGAGGAGCGAGACTCGATGGAAGGGCTCGTGTGGCTGTAGGGTTTTTTCACGATGGACACGACCTAGGCTGGAGGCATGCGAAGCTCAGCTGTGGCGACCTGGAGACGTGGCAACCTGGGGACGTGACGATTTGGAGATGTGGGGGCTTCAAGTGATGGGTGTTGTAGCTGTGGCGAGGTGAAGGACTGAAGCATTGATACTAATGCTTCGTGTAACAATTTTCTTTGCAGCATTAAAGTGAGTCAATCTATTTTAACTCATATAATTATATCTATTCCATTATTGGCTATATATATAATTATTCCGAAAATCGATTGCATATGTTTTTTGAATTAATTGGATTTTTTGAATGAAATGTTGGTTCGAAATATTGAAAATTAATTGTTAGTAAATCTCAGTTTTTAAATAAATAAATCTAAATTGTTTTAACAACTTGAATGTTTAAAGTGCATTTTTAAATTGATTTGAATTTAAAAATGAATTTGGTATTAAATTCCTTCAAACTTCATTTATAAAATGAGTAATTAATTTATTAAACGAAGTAAATAAAAAGGTAGTTAATTACTGGTTGAGATTAATCAATTGTGATAAATATTTATGGTTTAATTAATGATTAATTACTTAATGTAATTAATTTAGATTAGGATGAATTAATTGTAATTAGAAATCATTAATTCATATAATTAATGATGTAATTAAAGGTTGATTAATTAAGATTAATAAATCAATAATAAGTGATTTGTGAGAAATTAATTAATATAAGTAATTAAGGATTAATGTAATTAATTATAGTTAATCAAATTATGAAGTAATTAAAGACTAATTACTGTTTTTGGATAAGAATAATAAATTTGTGTAATTAATTAAAGATAATTACCTGAATGTAATTGAAGGATAATTAATCTAGGGTGATTGATTAAGATGGATAATTAAGGGATGATTAATTATTTGTTTTGAATTTAATAAATGTTAAGTGAAGGAATCTAAGTGATTGAGGTAAGTAATTCAATTTGAATTAATTAAATAAATTTAGAAGTGATCAAGCTTTGCTTATGGATGATTGAAAAGTATTGGATGCCTTGAATGAAACTCGAAGAGATCGGGGTCGGGTATTAGAAAATACCTGAAACCACTCCGAATTTTTATAGATTGATATGTGAAATCAGTAGTCTGGAATGAAATGATTTTAAGTGAATTGGACTATTAATCTAAATTTGGTACTTAGAAAATTGATGTGTGAAATAAGTGATGTTTATAACAAATTATGAATTTGTAATTTGATTCGAGTTACCCCGGGTTTTATATAAGTTGTATGCTTCGTATTCCATGTTAGATGGGTTTACTCACGCTGGTTTGCAGCCTGACCTGGGTGTTACTTTGATGTAATGCTCGGGTCAGACTGAGTATTACAGATTTCTAAGTAAGGACGTTCTGAAGAATAGGAGGCGAGCTGGATGGCAGGAACGTATGGAGTGTTTCCGCTGTAATATATTTTTGATTATCTGAGACATGATGATTATGTATATCCAGTGCCTGTATATATATGTGTAACTCTGATGTATAAAATGTAATGGACAGATATAGTATTCTTTTATAAACTGTTATTATTTGATATTATATTTTGATCCGCTGCGAATGTGAGATGTTGGTGTTTTCTATCTCTTCTTCTTCTATCTCTTTGTTCATTTTCCTAACTATCCGAAAATTTCGGGATCGAAAATTTTGGGTCGTTACAACAAACTTAAAAAAAGGTTTACTAATTGACATCTCATGTAATAAATAAAAGTTCATGTGTAGATAAGTTGATTGTAAGATGTTTTTCTCAACTACAATTACATACATAGCTCTTCTCATTTTTCCTACTTTCTAACATGAAGCTCCATATATTTAATTAGTTAAGTTGATCATTGATTTAAAATATTTAAGTATATTTAATTCTGTAACATTCATTATTTCATTATAAATCCTTAAAAATATATATACAATATTCATATTAAAAAAAATGGAAAATTCATTTTTTTCATCTATATAAATGAAAAATATGCGTATCACATAACATCAACTATTTACATATATAGTAGCAAACTATATACATACGCACACATATGTATGTATATTGTCTTTGCTATTAAGGAGTTAGGATAATAATTGCGAAATGAATATGTGCTTAGCAAGCATCTACCACACATCTGAGCGTTGCATGTCATTTTAAATTATAAATTCCTTTATTTCAATAAATTAATCATACACTACTTGAAAAAAATTCAATTTTCAACAATAGTTAATTTTAAAGATTATTTTTTTTAACAACATTATTGTGTGCAATGCACGGGTTACACACTAGTAGAAAAGTGAGTGGCGAGAAAAACACATAGTCCCTATGCTTACCTACCTCTTTGTTTGTACAACTACATATTCACCTTCCCGAGTCACTGCTTATGTCTCTGCCAAACTGCAAGGGCTCTGGTACCATTTGTTTGACTGAGTACCATTTAACCGAGTATATCGGCCAGTCGAGGTAAAGGTGCAAATTTAAAAAAAAAACTTTTTGGTTCATCATGACTAGATCTTTTATAATGTTATCATGAATAACGTCATTGTTATATCATATACAATGTTTTATTAGATGATTTTGACTTAAATTTTAATTCTAATTGTATTATTACTACATTAATATTATTAACATGGTTTACAATGTTATTATCTATTAAAAATATTTATTAACATAATTCATTGTCATACTAAATAACATTTATTCAAACATAACTTTTGTAACGACTCGGAATTTCAAACACTTCGTATTAAAATATTTGAATTATTTAAATATTTGATTCTTGGATTAAATATTATTAAAACGGTTTAGTAAGCTTTATAACTCCATTTTATCTTAAGAAATGATGGTAAACTTATTTCGGAAAAATGTTTACAAGAATAAATACTTTGAAAAAATATTGATAATGTGAGTGAAAATCGTTTTATCGATAAACAGATTTTTAAACATCAGAAGTTGTTTATATTTTTTTACGCACGCTTCTTTAGTTATGAAATTAAGAAAATGAATTTTTTTAACCATTTATGGAAAAAACCTTTGGATGATGTCGTGGGCGAGGTCAACAAAGATATTTAGGAAATGACCTTTTACGGTAATACTTAATTTTTAAGAAAAAGAAGAGAGGTGTAAAATTAACATGTGAAAAGGAGGCTCCTCCTTTTTGACGTTTCATGGAAGGTAAGAGGTGGTTGTGACCTCCTGTAAAATCCTATATAAGAAGGGGCGTACCTTAACAATAAACCACCAATTCACTTAAATTTGAGATAAAGTATGAGAATCAAAAATAGTGGAAGTTCATAAGCACCAATTCACTAATTATTCTTTAACTTTTTCAAGTCTTAACCTAATCATCTTCAATCGCTTTTAAACTTTGGCTTTAAGCCTAAAACATCATAGAAAGTATGATTAGCAAGTAATAAGTAGGAGAAGGTGAGAGGAAGAGAAGGATCTAGGAGGGGTCGTGAGTATGGATAGAGGAAGAGGACGTATGACTTTGGTTTGAAAGTGCTAAAGGTTGGATCTCTAGGCTTTTTGTGATGGAAGGAGTTGGTTCTTTGTCCTCGTGGCTTTCTGCATAGCTTTGGCGTGGATATAGATGAGTTATACCACTTTCTCATAAGTATGTATTGTGTGTGTGTATATATGTTGTGTGCAAATTATAAAGTTAAAGTGACATTAACTAAGTGAAGTTATAAACTTTGGACCCCTATTTCTTTTGAAAGCAAATGATAACTTTATATTGTATAATATCACTTCTATTACTACCTTAAATATATGGCGTGACCTTGACTTGTTGTTTAAATGGTTTTTTAACTTGTGTGTTAAAAGTAAAGAAAGTTTGAAAGGGCTTGAAGCAAGAATAGTAGTTATAAGCGCACTTCCAAATTCCTTATTTTCATGAATTTTTATAAATAAGTGGAAAAAATTTCTTTGGGGTTTCATTCCATGGTATTCAAGTACCCTAATGTTAGTGCTTACCATAAAAATTCCAAGTATTAAATCATTAGGAAAGGTGGTTAAAATTAATCATAAAGGTCGTACTTTTCAAAGTGCTCTTTAATAGAGGCTTTTGACAGCACTTATAAATGCTGCATTAAGTCGCTTATGTTTTTAAGTGTTTAAGAATAATATTTAAATTTGTTATTTTTCTCTTATATTTTAAGAGAAGTTTTCAAACATGTCTGAAGCATCTTAAAGTTAGTTTGAAGTTTAAATATGTTTCTAATAATTATATATAAATTTTGAAAAAGTAAAGAAGAGATTTAACACTGAAAGCCGATGAGGTAGACTTCTCTATTTTTGAGAGCTTAGATTGAGGTCAAATAGCTTTTGAATAGAAAATGGCACAAACACCCAAGATTTTATATAAAGAATAAAATACGAAGAAAGTAAAATGAAAAATGAGGAAAAGAGAACACATAACAATTTATAGTGCTTTGATAAAGCAAGGCCTACATCCACTTTAATCTTTTATTGTTTATTTATGATTTAGAGGCAGAAGTTTTTACGAGTTGGTACAACTCGGACACTTCGTTTTTCTAAATTACAAGAGTATAGCTTTGAATAGAACTAGAGCCTAAAATATCCTTAAAAATGTACTCTACCTTCCTATTTATAGAGGTAGAGAGTCTAATATCTCGTATAAAATATCTCCAAGCCGTTTTACATGATTTAGACATATTCTTCCATAAAAATAGACGCCACATCATCGAAAAGTAAGATTCAATACCGATCCATGGGTAGGAATTGGTACCAATCGTCGACTTGGCCAAAATGGTTGTTCCCATCTTTTCATCTAGGCTCGTCTTGTGGTTAACTTTATGATTGCATTGTTGTTTGCACCAGTATTAGCTTATTTCTAGGTCCAAATGATGGGGCTATGGAAGAATAGAGTTGCAACTCCAAGTGTTCATGGAGATGATGGAGAATTAGATCCAATCAACAAAGCAACATAGGAAATAGGCTCGAGTCTTATATGATCTTGGACTTTTTTTGTGCTTGGTTTCTGGACTCCTAGGTTATCTCTTTAGGCGTCCTGCCTTGAGAACTCCACGGTCGGTTCATTCCATATGTCTGACTGTTGCCTTCTTAAAAGGCTAGATAGCACTTGCCCCTTAAAATACATATCACTTTGAACGTGATGTGCTTTAAATTGAGACAAATCCAAATAGTCGCCAAGGACTCCACTATGTGTTTTGAATGGTCATTATCCTTCCTGCAAAACACACTACAAAAAGTTATGTCCATTATCATGCAACGCGATGCTCTACAAGCATCTAAGATTATAAATCTCGAACGCATCTTTGTGATTCGTCATTCCAAGTGTGATGATTTTAAACTGATTCTATCCATGGATTTCTTAGGTTAGAACTTAATTTCCTTTTGGTTCTGATTGCCCGATACAGGATACACACATGGTCCATCACATGTTCATACGTGCATACACATTCACACATATATGCATATAAAATACATACATTTATGTTTATGTATATGTTGGTTTTTTTTGTATTTTTTTTAAGTTAGCACTTGGTACCGACCCCTAAACTCAGGAGTTGATACCAACTCTAGACTTGGAGAAACTTTCAAGTCTTATGGCCAAGATTTCGGGTCCATTATGCTATATAGCCTTCCCCTTCACTTCGACTTCCTCTCTTGTTCGTTTGCAACCGATCTTAATTCAAGTAGCCATTAATATAGCTTTCAAGTTCAAATCGAATCAATGCCTCCACCTATATCTAAGACCATCGTCATTTATCTTCACCCGAAGCCATCACTGCTGTTGAATTCAAGTCAACCCCACGGATCCCACTTATCCCCTCACTAATCCAAGCCCTAGAAATAAAAGTTACCTTTTCTTGACTTAGGTAGGTATGGACTTGGATTGAAATAGGGATTGACATGCAACTGTGGATTAATGGACGTGGATGATCATAATAACGGACGATCATGGCTTGGGAAGTGGCAAAGGTGAAAGAAGAAAAGAAGGAGGAATTCTTTTTTAAGTCTTGGAGTTGTTCGACTCCAAAAGTTAGAAAATTTTCTATGTGTTTTCTACTCACATGCCCTTAGATCTCTTCTCGGACCTGAATCCCCTCCCAAAGCATGGCCAATAACGTAAAACTTATTGGGACGATCGGCGATAACGACCACGTCAAGTAATATCCAGAATTTAATAACTGTGGAATAATATCAGAAACTTGAAATGCATGACACTACACGATGTCGCACTAGAATTCACTTCAGCATAGAGGGTGTACTTTGTGATCACTGTAATTTTATAATTTATATAGTTTCTTATAGAAATAGACCAAAAAGTTTCTAAACGTCTTAGTGCTCAGACCATAGGTACATCACCTTCACGATATATTCAATTTGATATATAGTCAAGCTCAGCTAAAACTCCATATATACATAGCAAACTCTAATTCAGCAAGAATAGAAATAAGAGATACCACTAGGTGGATAACAATTCAAGAGAATTCCGAAGTCGAGTAAAAGCTCCTGAAAATTCAATTGATCCGGTGGGTGGTCCAGATGTAGAACCCACATCAAACACTCTGGAGGGTGTAGTAGTATTAAATGATCCCATTGATTCCGTTGCTTCTATAATCGACAAGGGATCTCTTAAATAATATGCAAAAAGCATGGAATTTCGTTCAATGATTTCTTAGTCCCGTCTCGCAATCAAAGAGCTCACAATCCCCTAGAGGGTTATATTTCTTGCAATATATATATATATATATATATATATATATATATATATATATATATATGCTTAGTGGGATGCATCCCACCGTTCAATCCGTTCGTTCATCGAGTTTTGAATTTATGAGGCTCACTCCAACACAGTGGCTATGCCTTTCTCTTTAGCACATATATGATCTTCACTGAACACTTACATCGAGCGCCCAGTGATGAGAAGATTCATTGTGTGTGCGTATACACACACACACATACACACACACGGTTTCAAAAGCTAAAAGGAATGCCCACCTTTCATTTACTTAGACAAATCGAGGGTTGCATAGTGGTTATTAAGGCATGGAATAAGCTGAGCTACTTCAAAACTAAGTGGTTCTATGTCCGTTGTCCGCTCTGGTTTACACATAGATGGTTGTCCGGACATAAGTTCATTTGCATGTGCATTATATGAATTTGTTTAATAGTACGCTAAATTAACTTAAATCCCTGCTTTACTATTTAGCGAGACCCAGTAACTCAGAACTTTCAGATGTCGTCAACATTCTTATGATAGCTCCTAAGGGATATAGAGATATTAGAACTCTTAGAAAATTTTCTTGCCTACAGCTTGTTAGAAGAGGGCCACAGTACTGGCATTGTCCAAATAGCCTCTAGTGATGACGATGATGATGATGACAACCCGCTTAAAGGAGACGAGATTGATTCAAGATTTGCCCTGAGTCCCAAATCCTTGACCTGGAATAGAAGAAAAATTGAAAAAGCACTAGAAGATGCTAGGGAAGGAAAAATGATAGGTGAAAATGGCGAAGCTAGCCAAGGAAATATCGATGAGGTTCATGAGTCTGAAACTGAAAAATCTAGGAACGACCAATCACCTGGTTCGAAGAAGAGGTTAATAATGAAAATCTTTAAGGCGCAGACTTCTATCCAGCCCCTACTAGATACAGATGTAGAGAAATCTCCAACTTTTCCTTCGATGGGTACATTCGCTGACTTAGGGCCAATTCCTACTGGGTTTGGTTCTTTCGATGTTGGTAATATTAGTATTAAGGGAATTGACTCCCCTATCTACATCGATAAGGACCTTATTCCTATCAGCATGGGAGAGGTTACTCGCATGAGTAAAGCTCCAGCTCATGGTCTGCCAAGAGGACACTAAGACACTCATGCGCATTTGCACTTCATAACACTCGCATTTTACTTGTGCCCTTGCTTGTTGGTTCTAATTTATTCTTATTTCCATTGTAGGATCCATAGAGAAAATGATATACATTTATCGGTTTTTGGACAAGAAATCATCCCAAGCAGAAAGGCCATGGTTGAGTTCGTACCACCAGGGATGCAGTCGCGATTATGAGTCAGGTCATCGTTCTAGCCGAGACAGAGGTTGCTTAACTTTGCTTCCAAACATCTCCTTAGGTCTAGATCATCTCCTCCTAGATGTCCAAACAAGCAACTTGATTGTCACGATAACATCCTACCTGGTGACGCTTCTAGTGAACCACAGTTCCCTCCTTGTGCAACCTTTGGTTCCATTCACTTCAATCGGTCCTCAAATCGTAGGCATCACAAGGGTGGCTCTGAAACTTCCTAGCATAGGCCAGGCAAAGAAACTGCTATAGTCCCACCTCTATCTCTTTGGAGGAATAGCTTGCAGCTAATGCTCGAATGGGCAAACTAAAAGAATTTTTTGCAAACCTTTGATTTGATGGGTCAACATCACTACGATGACATGTGATAACAACCCTGAGGTAATTAAATTAAGAATAATTAATTAAAGGTTAATTAACTTAAAGTGATTAAGAAATCATTATTTATTAAGGAGTAATTAATTATTGTAGTTAATTAAGGAATAATAATCTATTAATTAACCAATTAAGGGTAATCAATTATAATTAAGATTTAATTTATAATTAGAGGTTTATTAATTAAAGTAATTAATTAAGGAATAATTAATTAATAAAAGTAATTGAGATTTAATTAATTACAATTAAGGGTTAATTAATTAAGATAATTAATTAAGGGAATGATTAATTAATGAAGGTGATTAAGACTTAATCAATTGTAGTTAATGATAATTAATCATTGATTAAAGATTACTATTGAAAGTAATTATGTGGGTAATAAATTTGAAACCAAACGATTTATTCATCTTAATTAAAGATGTTTGATTGCTATTGAATGCTGTATGGTGGATTGATATATTGGATATATGATGTGATGCTATGTAATTCTTCATGCTGAGCTGTTATATCTATGATGGATATACCGTTGTTTGAACATGAAACCCCTTGACCCGTAAAACGACATTTGAATTTCGATGCGACAGGGAGTCGGATTCCAGTTGGTTATCCGAAAATCACATCGAATCGTAATAGTGAATATTTGTGATTGATAAGTTTACTTTATCTATGAATCCATGAATGTGGATAAGCGATATGGGTCATACCGCTTATCGATATTGGTATGATTGATGTTTTGCACTATTGTGTTAAACCCGTTGGACTACACTACACACACACAAATATGGATTGCACGTGGAAATTGGTTAAGTCATAGTTGGTACCTAATCTGAAAAGAATCGCAGCCGATGTATAAAAGATGACCATTGATTGTGTAATCGACATTCATAATTAGTATAACGAATGGTCGAGGTTAGCTGAGAAAATTTCCAAAGCCTCCAGGGACAGGTAGCTAAAGATTGATAATCAAAGACTCACTGATAATAGGAGAATCATTGCTAGTCTCAATGCTAAGCTTAAGAAACTGCTAATATCCCAAGTCGAAGCTGAGAAGAATGCCGAGGTGGCCACCAAAGCACTCGAAAAAGAGCAGATTAAGCATTGAAATAAAATAGAGAAGGCTTTCCCCAAAAACAATGCTCTGGTAATGGAGAGGGATACCTCAAACAGAAATGCAGCCGAGTTGAAAACCAAACTAGAGCTTGAAACAAAAGAAAATGACAAAGCGCTCCGACAAGCTCATTGTAAAGAGTTGCTCCACACCAGAGAGGGAACAGATAAAGCGCTTGAGCATGTTAAAGATGTTGATGCACTTGCCAAAAGAGAAGTTAAGGTCGCAGAATAGTGAGCGAAAGAGCACACGATGGAGATGTTTGAACCGTTGCTGAACTAGTATAATGCCAACGTACTCAAATTCTGAAATCTATAGTGGTTTAAAGATCCCAGAACCCTCTCCATCACCTAGGAGCGAAACGTTGAAGAAGAAAAAGCTTTCTTCGAAGGTGGGAAGGTGGATTTAAAGCAGCTGGAGAGAGAAGTCTTAATAGTGTATGAGACTAAGATTCTAAAAGATGGCAGCTTATCTTTCATCTAGATCTTACCTTAACAGCACATAAAGACATGGGCGAAGGCTCCCAATCAGCACCACATAATGTTACTTCCAGCCATATGCATAGGTCCCAAGCTTCTCTGACACCAAGGTATGATCCTAAGAGGCATACAATCTTCTCTTTGATTTTTGAGAGGAATTCCATCAACACACTGGCCCACGCAAAACTCCATAGCGAAGAAGGTATCTCAATGACTTCTCTTGTATTCTTGAAAGTTTACATGTCATCGATTAATATATATTCATTTGCAATAGTGGCGTAGTGATAGAGACACTTGCAACCTATTAATGACGTCATGAGTTCCATACCTATCTGCCCTACTCCCTCAAGGCGGGAAGTTGTCTTTCCTATTAAATCCAACTAAACATGGTTGGAAAACGAATGCTTCCTACTGCGCTAGCTAACCTCCCATTCCTGGCTCGGGTCAAACTAGCTGGGTTGGGGCTCTACTCTTTGGAGTGGGGTTTTTGAAAATAACTTAGCTAATATTTCTCAACTTATTTCTCGAGCCTCAAGTCAGCCTCATGTTGCTCCGCTTCCCGACGAGAATTCTCAACCGAGACTGTAAGTGCCTATTACAGAATTAGTTATTGGTACTACCTCAATAACAATTCCAACCGTCCTAGTTGACGATACCCCTGGCCTTAATGAGCAGATGATCAATGCTTTGTTGGATAAAGGAGCTGATAGGACTTAGGAAACTAAGATTGATGAAGATGTTTTTATTACATGGGTATCCAAGCCTCTATTGGGTCCTACCATCCATGAGCTTGAGCAGGAACTTGAGATAGACATCCTCCTTGCCATAGAAGTCGAGCGGGAGAAAGTTGAAGTTATTCCTCCTCCTCTATCCATTACCTGTTGGTTCCCACTATTTTCGCATCAGTCTATATTACCTTGCTTGGTAGCACTGAAAGCTTACTTGTTGGATCATCGTAGAGCACTCCTCCCAAAGGCAAAGGAAGTGGAGGAAGAGGAGTGAAAAAACAAGGTGAAAGCTCGAGTGATGTTTCTCCCAACTCTAAAAAGAAACAAAGGAGAAAGAAACCGAAGAAGTGAGTGGCGACTTGTTTAGTGTATATAGGCTTGCTTTTTAGTAGTAGTTGCATTCTATTTTGCTTTATGGCTAGATTTGCACGGATTCGGCTTTCGCTTTTGCTTTTTTTTTCTAGTGTCAACAAACTTGTACTTAGCTTTCTAGAGTTCATGTGAATGACAAAGGTTTTTGTTTTGTTTACTCCTTGTATGGATTTGTCTAATTACTTAAGAAATACAATTTTCGTTCAATGTACTTACGATCCATTCATTTAATTATTATTGTCGGATTGAATCCTTTAGCCTGTTTTGTGATATGCTGGTCGTTCATCATTCTAACGAACGATATTAGTTGTTGAAATGCCAAACTCTAGGCATTAGTTAGAGATAACCACTTAGAACAGCTGTAACAACCAATGAATTTATCGCTTTGGAAAGTAATATTTAATTTAAAATATTCATATATAAGGTTTTGTAACAAAAATTATATTGTTTTGAACAATGATTAATAATGGTAATCTTATTTTGAATAAGTAATTAGAAAAACATACTCTTTCGAAAAATATCGATAAACTGATCGAAAATCGTTTTATCGATAAGCTGCTTTTTAACAATCAGAAATCGTAGACAAGTCTAGATACATACACTTATTTAACCATATAAGTAAGAATATATAATAAAATTATTTTTTTTATTTTCGAAAATAAAATGTTTTCATGGCATCATCAATAATATCATCATTTTCAAATAATCGATTTGTGAATTTAAATTTAGTTTAAATGATATAATAATTATTCTGAAATCAAATAAGGCCCTTTGATTATTAAATAATAATAGGAATATTATTTCCAAACTTTGTTTACCAATATACATAGTTTAACTAAGAAGTGAAAATACGATTGAAAATCGGAATTGGAATTCAATACGATTTGACGTAGAGAAGTTGTGCGACGTTATAGGTTATACGTGACACAAATATACACATTTATACATCCATATACATATGAAAACACTTAAGAATTACCATTTACCTTTCATATTTTCTAATGGTAAAATAATACAAATATCATGATATATCCTAACCAAAATGAACAAAACTCTCCATCGCTTGTACACCATGGGTAACACAAGCATATCTCACATGGGGTGGTATGGTTCAGCCGTAAGGATGATGGAGAAGGATAATGTAGTGGTGATGTGTGGCAAAAGAAATATCATGATATTTTTATCACATTTTTGCCTATAAATACAACCCATTTGTCCTCACTTTCATTTACACTCTCTTCTCTTCATTTCTTAAGCTTCTTCATCTTCTTCTTCCCTTACATTAATGGCTTTCATAGCCTCTTCGGAAAATTCAAAAATAGCGTTGAAATTCTGTCAAAATAAGTCATAAAATAAAGAGAGATATATCACTTCGAGATAGAGATAGAGATTAGTGATCTTCTCCTTCTTTTCCTAACAAGGATGTACCCGTCTAAGCTTCCCACTACCCTTGCAAGCCCAAGGCCGAACCTCTAGAAGTCATAGTGCAAGATCCATAAGCTCCGGTTTTGGAACTGTGGATCTATAGTCGATTGAAAGTTAGATCAAAAGGATATCAAGTGAGGAACTCTACTTATTTTTATTATAAATTTTATGGTGATATGATATGCTAGTTTACTTTGGTTGTTTATTATATTTGGACGGTACGATATGATTGTTTGATTACGTAAATAATTCACGTTAAATACAAGATAAATTCACACAAAAGAAAATCACCTTCCTATACGAATTATAAAAGTGTTATGGCTTAGTTAAACCTCTTTAAAATGATTTAACATGGTTTATAGATATATTATAAACATTAAAATTCAATTTGGAAATTTCTTGACAAGATATGAAATTGGAGTCAAAATAGACACGTCGCGTGAATGTTATTGGCGATTTTGCGCCATGAAAGTTAAATCAATGTGTAAAGTGAATTATAGCTCAGAATGATTCAAAATAAGAATTTCACGAACTCTCATATCTATGGTTTTCAAAAAAAGAAGAAAAATCAAGATTTCATTAAGTAAAATTTTAGATGTGTCCAAACCAAGTTTTCAAAAACATCGTGCTTGGGCAGTTCGGAAATCAAAATGGAAAATCTTTAAAATGGATATTTTTAACCTTTAAAAATACGAAATAAATTCCATAAATATATTAAAATGTTTTAAACGGATTTGAGTTATAAAAATGGACGTATGTGGAATGAAGTTAATGTTTTGGTCGAAAAAGCTTTTAAAAACACTACTCACAGTGCTTCTTACAATTGTTTTTTGTAACTTTTGAGATTAAGATTCAACTTGGGATTTTCTTCCCAAATGTTTTGCAAATTTTTTTCAAATAATAAATAAAGTATTTTATAGAGTTTAGAGTTGATCAAATAACTTGACAGCCTTATGGGTGACAGGAGAGATAGTCTCTAGGCTGAATTTGGGAAACTAGTTGTCTGCTCTCCCTAGCTATCTGTATTGGCTCGACGGAGGGAGTATTAAATTTGGTTTACTCGGGCCATATTTACCTTAGAAAAAAAAAGAGATTTGAAGATTTTCAAAAGTTAAAGAAGATTTTAAATAATAAGGTTGGTGATATATGAAGCATATTGGTTAAACCCTATACTAAATTCTAATGAGGGCATGCATATTATTCGTATGAATTTAAATGATGATTTCACCGTTATTTGACGAATAGTACAGGTTGAATGTGGAATTAGTATTGATTATAATTAATATAATTCCTATTGATCCTATTTACTCAATACGAATTGAATTTGAATTTACCATCTTAGATAACATGGTTTTAACCCATTTAAAAGATATGTTTTAAAAATATGAAACCTCTATTAAAATTTTACTAAATTATTTAAACATTTTCCTATGTAATTAATGAGAAATGATTTGGTGTTTCTAAAGTTAAAAAGAGGTTTAATGATTCCATATATACTAAAAAGAATGATTTAGAGATGTATATCTCTAGAAGATATTTTATTTGGATAAAAGATATTGATAAATTGAATAATAATCACCCACATACTTAATATTTTATCGATAAATTGGTTCGAAGGAACCAGGATCAGATTTCGGTGATTTTTATTCGAAAACTACTTTGAACTAATATACATTCGAAAGTGTAAATATGTTAAAGACAATGATTTTGAAGACAAACATCTTCATAATGTAGGGCTTCTTGCCACTAATTGTTAGGGTAATTCCCTTATCATATATATATATATAGTGGAAGTGGTTCCTTCAATTTGAAATCTTCGATGCAAGGATTACTCGCTACTAATCCTAGGGGTGATTCCCAAATAGGTTATAGTAGGAGAAGTGCCTTCAGTTTGTCAAATTATTGGATAACTTGTATGGACGAATGTCGGACATTGCATTTCTAAGACCACATACATTGATCTCTACAAACATACATGTTGGTGTAAGAGGCAGTCCCTCCTATAGTTAACACCTTTCTCTAAGACATACGAGCTTAGAGGTTGTACTTTTGTGGAAATCAATAATGTGCTGTCGGAAATGGTAATGTGGAATTTAAAGTAGGATTTGTTCTGTAAAAGGTAAAACGTTACTTTAAGCCTTGCACATTGGGAATGAAAAAATGAGGTAGATGTAGTAGGGCTATGTGGGTCGCACCCATTAGGATATGATCATTACCTTTCTAAATTACCCTTTTATATTTCTGGTATGTTGTGTATGCAATGGGATCCCGGTAAAGGTCGGTAACGACTAGGGAGATGTCATATTTGGTACTATCTATGGTAAAGGTAGGCGGTTCTGTGTTAGTAGAGGCTGGAGCTTCAGGTGCTTCCCTCTAGAGATGTACTATCGAAAGGTATCCTTTACCTTGTCATTATATGGAATCCATTCTCCAATACGATCCTTTAGCATTTTAGTTGTAAACCTATTATGCTGGAATTTATTAAATGTAACAATTTCGGCTAAGATTATATATATTTATTTAAAAGAGTTTTCAAAGAATATCATTTAAACTAATATCTTTAATTTTGCATGGAAAATGATTTGGTTAACAAAAAAACTCATATGTATTTATGTGTGGCATGGTTTTATAAGATACCATTTGTTTTCAAAATCCTGTGTTTTGAGTTTCGTCACACCTGTCCCATGACTGATCCAGAGTTAATTTTATTTTTCCCTTAAATGTTGAGTACCATATTTTTTCGGGCAGCCAAGTAGTTAGGTAGCTTGGAGCATTTTAGGAGCATGGAGCATAAAGCTGGAGGGTCCAATGTAGGTAGTTATCTATTTCTATTTCCACTGTATTATGTATAATTATCTACAAGCACATATAGGGATAGGTAATTATAACTGTCCCTGGTTGGGTTAGTACTTGTTATGACTCTGTTATCTTATTCGGAGAGTGATTGTATGTACTATCTATATGTATAATTATAAGTTGTAAAAAGCAATGCGAGAATCTATTTTTTCTTCCTTCTATCTTTTTTTTCTTTTATCCCTGATTATCTACCTTTCCTGCACTTGAATTTGCGGCACATGAACACTGAGGATGTATTAGTGTTGATCTTCGAGGGTTGAAAAGGCTGGTCATCATGACAGCAGTTTGGGTATCCTTTTCCAGGATAACAACATCCGATTGATCCATAATCCAGGCACCAATCTGAATTGACTTATCGTAGTTCACACATCCTCGTCCAGGATGCACCCTTGTAATTGTGCCTAACTCCGTGCATTGATTCAAAGTTTAAAGGCAAGATCACGCCTTACGTCGGGCGTAGACCTTTGGCTTCGCCTGCTCTGGGCAAAGTGTTAAGAGTTGGACGGTCCTATCACATCTGCTTTAGTTTGTGCTTCTACCTCCAATTCAAGGACAAGAGCTGAGCGAGTGAACGGTCATATCACATTCATTTCGATTTATACTCCTACTCTCGCATCAGGGCAATAATTTGTGCACGAACGATCATGTCACATCTAGTTAGAGTTTATACTCCTGCTCCCAATCCGAGGACAAGAGTCGGTCAATGGAAAGTCAGGTCATGTCCATTTAGTTTATACTTATGCCCCTAATTCGGGGATAAGAGTTATTCGGTAGACAGTTGGGTCACGTCCATTCAGTTTATACTCCTGTCCCAAATCAATTTCCTTTATACTCCTGCTCTCAGTCCAAGGACGTGAGTTAGTCTACGGACAATCATGTCATGTCCGGCTTAAGTTTATACTCCTGCCTCTAATCTAAAGGCAAGAGTTGGTTGGCATCAATCTTTGGACACCAAAAGGGACTACGCGGGCCCGATCATGGGCCATAGAAGTTTGATGGGCACCTACCTAAGGTACCTACACACCTATATTAATCATATGCAGATTCATTCGAGTCGGCTAAGTAACAACTCTTAAGTAATGGAGGGATGGATTTTTGGGTAGGAAAAGCCATTTTCTTTCACAAAATATGGAAAATGATAGAATTTGTTCAATTACATGAATCTAGCCAATTATTTGCAAGCTTGTTTCTAAGTGAAATAGTGTCGTAGGTGCTCACTATTCCACGCCGTCAGAAGTGAGATCCTGTTCATGGTATCTAGGTTGAAAGTGCCATCTCCAAGCTTTTTATCTATTACATACGGACCATCCCAACTCGGGCCCAAGTTCTTAGGGTTAGGAAAGATTTTCTTGCGGACCAACTCGCCACTTTAGATGTTTCGACTGCCGACTTTGATATTGTAATATCGAGCGACTTGGTGTCTGTTTGTAGCTACTCTCAACTCAGTTTTGATCTGCTTCTCATCAATCCTATTAACGGGATCTAGAAAGAGCTGCTTATTTGTTTGCGTATTGTAATGCATCACTCAATGAGAAGGTACTTCTAGTTTGTTCGAAATCATAGCCTCCGGTCCACATACCAAGGCGAATGGAAAGTGACTAGTCACTAACTTGTAGGTGATTCGATAAGCCCAAAGTTTTGACAAAAGTTCATCGACCCACTTGCCCTTGGCCTTCTCTAATAGCATCTTTAGAATGGACTTGATAATTTTGTTTAGAGCTTCAACCTATCCATTTTCTTGAGGGTGTGCTACCATTGCAAATGTCTTCTTTATGCGATGTGAGTGGCAGAAATCATTGAATTCATTGTTGACGAATTGGGTTCTATAATTCGTAATGATTTCCAGCGGAACTCTAAAGCGACCAAAACAACAACAAAAATACTCTATTACAACGTTATTTTTTACAATGGGCATTTTTTGCCCGTTGTAATAGAACTTTATTACAACGGTTAGTTTTTGAACATTGTAGTAGAGGTTTTATATTGGGTCTTTTACAACGGTCCTCTGCTGACCCTTGTAATAGGTGTATATTTTACAATGACCTTTCTATGCCCCTTGTAATAGGTTTCATTTTCACAACGGGCATGAATTGCCCGTTGTAAGGGTTTTTAATAAATTACCATCTAAACACGTAAACATATTTTCCCTTCAGCCTTTCCCTTTCACTGTCCGCCTTTCCCCAAATTTGACCGCCAAACCCCAAATCGACTATCCCTATCCCTGCAGTCATTCGCTTCGCTTGTTCTCAAAATCGAAGACTATCCAACTTCGAAAGGTCCGGACATTCCAAAAATCGAAGACTATCATTCGCTTCGCTGTAATCATTTGCTTTGCTGTTGAGGTATTGGATTCGCTTCGGATTCTCTTTGGATTTTTATTATAAAGTTTCATCAATCATAGCATAATAATGCGAGAAGCTATGTTAGGCGTTGCTGTTAAGCATAGATTTTTCTAAAAGAAACCTCTGCATCATCTAGATTTTCAAAGTTATTACTGGTTTGTTGGCAATCTTTGCTGCCAGATGTGAAGGTTCTTGGATTAGATTTATGCATAAATGCAGTTCGAATACTTGAGAAGCAATAAAACCGAACAAATGATTCTAGCTTATGTTTCATGTTTACTTGATTTTGATAAGATTCTAGTTTAAGTTCATATTGTAGTGAAATCTGTTAGAAATAAAAGTTTCACTGAAAAATATTTTCCTAGAGGAAGTAACAGTATCTGACATTTTGCATGGCCTAAAACCACTCTTCTTAATATTTTAAGTCTTCATGTGATTTGGAAATAGGTTTTGCTTTAGGTTCATGAAATTTCCAGCTACTATACTTACTGCTTTATGAATGTACTGCAAAAAATAAAATAGGAGGTTGACCTTATATGTTGATTGACATCCATATCATTCCATCTCATAAGATCTAATCACAAATGATTGTCTATACACTAACTCATCATTGTCAATGAATCTCCCTAGCCTATAACTCTTCATAGACTCATCATTGCCTTCATCTTCACATACACATAATTTCGTATCAATGCCATTTACTCTCTTTCCATTCACTTTTTCAACGATAAAGTTCCTACTTCCTCCTAGACTATTTCTCACGGATAAAGCAGCACTCCTCGTTCGATCTCCCCCGTTCTTCAAACACCCTAGAGAGATCCTAGCCTTTGATACATCGTGTACATCTTTTTTATAGAAACACAAACTGTTGTTGCTAGTTATGGATTTTGTAGCCATTGACATTGTTGCCATTATTGCTGTTTCATAGATATGAACGTTTAGTTGAAAATTTGATATTTTTGAATATAGAAATGAGGAATATATGGAGCAGCAGAAGAGATAAATTAGAGGTAATTAAAGCACTGTATAATGGAGTGGTGGAGAGGAATATAGGGAGGTTATGTGATTTTTGAATGGTCTGCTTTGTCCATGAATGTAGGAATAGGCAAATGAGATGTTGAGAATATTTGTGTTGCAGATCATCTAACATATCTAACTTTATTTTAATAATTTTTTTTTTTTAGTTTAAGATTATTATATGATGATTTTTAATAAAGCTAATTTGGTCAAGTGGGATTTGGTGAGAAGATTTTCTATTTTTGCTGGCCTTTTCATGCGTTGATGAATGTTTTGTTACTTTGAATGGGCTCTTTGCAACTTGATTACAGTTAATGTTAGTGATTTTTTTTATATTTTTTTAAGAAAAAAAAATAACATTGCAATAATGTCAGGAAGCACAATTTGGAAGGAACAGTTTGAATATGGTCATATAATGGTGTTATATACACCTGTTGCAATATTCACAAATAACTAGTGCTAAAATGTGAAGATTAAAACCAGTGAAATCTGAACTTTACAGCACTTTGTTCACCCAAGAGATAGCCTGTAACAAACCCAATTAACTAGAATTCACCCTTAAGAGATAGCCAATAAAGTAGGGGTGTCTACACTATAACAAAATACCATATTACAACGCAATTTTTACAATGGATATACATCTTTTCATTAGGTTCTAACATCAAAGGATTATCAAGATGGACAAAGCATGGATTCATCTACCAAAGTTTTGTCAATTTTATTTTATCAGTTTTATACTTTCAATTATTATGGTTGATTATTGATCCCTTTGTGTTATAGAATGACTGAAGAATACAGGCAAGTTGTTCGAAAATTTATGTATGGGCATGCAGAAAGGAAGGGAAATCCAGAAAAGATTATTTGCCCTTGTTCAAAATGTAGGAATCTTATCCGCCATCCGTCAAGGGAAGTTGTATCACACTTGGTTTGTTTTGGAATTGACCCAACATATGATGTATGGATTTTTCACGGCGAAGCACGCCCTTTAGAAAATGAAGGCGATGAAGTGACAAATTCATATAGAATGTACTTAGACACACAAATATGTAATGATGAGATGGAAGATCATTCTAATGTAAGACAAGGGGTAGGGAATAAGGAGATGATAGAAAATTCTGAAATTCCTTTGTATCCTGGTTGTACAAGCCACACAAAGTTATCAGCTACAATACTTCTTTACTAGCACAAGGCTCGAAATGGTGTATCTAATACTGCATTTACGGAACTTCTTAAACTTCTTAAAGATATGCTGCCTGTGGAGAACACGCTTCCTGATTCGACGTATGCAACAAAGAAGCTTCTTAAATATTTGGTTTAGGCTATAGACAAATACATGCATGTGTAAATGATTGTTGTCTTTTTAGGAAAGAGCTTGCACATAGTGATATTTGTCCAAAATGTGGAAATTCTCGTTGGAAAAAGAACAATACAAATGAAGATGGAAAGCAAACCAAAGTACCTGCAAAGGTTTTGAGATACTTTCCAATAATACCAAGACTGAAAAGAATGTTTATGTCCAAGAAACATCAGAGCAATTAAGGTGGCATAACAATCATAAGAGTGAAGATGGTAAATTACGTCATCTAGTAGATTCTTCTCAGTGGGCTACAATTGATAGGATGTACCCTTCCTTTGCATCCGATCCATGAAATTTAAGGCTTGGTCTTGCAAGTGATGGCTTTAATCACTTTGGGGATTGGAACTATGCATATAGTTGTTGGCCAGTATTTCTTGTTGCGTACAACTTCGCTCCGTGGCTTTGTATGCACAAAGATAATATGATGTTATCATTATGAATTCTTGGACCACGACAACCAGGGAATGATATTGATGTGTATCTACAACCACTTATTGAAGATTTGAAAAAATTATGGGATAAAGGGGTGAAGGCGTATGATGCATATACTCGCAATGAATTTAGATTAAATGCAATTTTAATGTGGATGATAAATGATTTTCCAGCTTATGAAAATTTAGCAGGTTGCACCGTAAAGGGTAAAAGGGCATGTCCTGTTTATGGCGTTAATACATGCTCAACATGGTTACCATTTAGTAAGAAGTGTGCATATTTAGGCCATAGGCGATTCCTTGATCCTAATCATGAATATCGCCAACGAAAAAACATGTTTGATGGATCTATAGAGACTAGGCAAAGACCTCCAATACAAACCGGTGCTCAAGTCTTTGATATTGTTAAAGATATTTGCAATGATTGGGGGAAAAACCAAAGGAGGAAGAGAAAGAGAAAGAAAAAAGGAAAAGAAAAAGGGGAGATAAGAAGAAAAAAAGGAAGTCAAATGTGGAAGAAGAAGTCTATTTTCTTTGATTGCCTTATTGGCGGGTAAAGTTTAATCAGAAACAAAATTGCTTCTTCTTTTCTATCTAAGTAATCAATGCTTTATTATTAATTAGTTAGAGTCTATTTTTTGTTTTCTTAGGTACTTCCTTTGCGTCACAATCTAGATGTAATGCATGTTGAAAAAAATACTGGTGAAAGTATTCTTGGTACTTTACTTG
Organism: Allium cepa; assembly: GCA_030765085.1. Lineage (NCBI taxonomy): Eukaryota > Viridiplantae > Streptophyta > Magnoliopsida > Asparagales > Amaryllidaceae > Allium > Allium cepa. The sequence continues at coordinate 207,215,752 of CM060941.1, read as the reverse complement.
ATATTAAAGGAAAATCAAAATATGATATTAATTCACGTAAAGATCTAGAAGTACTTGGTATTAGGAAAAAGTTACATCCTATAGACATAGGAAGTAAAGCATTACTTCCAGCCGCCCCATGCACCTTAACTGATTCAGAAAAAGAGATCTTTTATAATAGAATGAGGAATTTGAAAGTACCCGATGGCTATAACTCAAATATTGGAAAAATGTTTTGCAAAACAAAACAAAATTTCAAGTCTAAAGTCCCATTATTATCATGTTTTGATGCAACAGGTATTGTCTGTATCACTGAGAGGACTTCTACCTAAAGGGACAAGGAATGCATTACTACGACTATGTTCTTTTTACAACGACATTTGCCAAAGAGTGCTTGATAAAGATAAATTAGAATCCATCGAGAATCAGGTCGCATTAACACTATGCGACCTTGAGAGATTTTTTTCCTCCTTCTTTTTTTGACATCTTGATTCATTTGACAAAACATTTAGCGAAGGAAGCAAGAATTTGCGGACCAGTAAAATATCGGTGGATGTATCCATTTGAGAGGTAAAATTTGGCATTAGTACCTTTAGTAGTTAATAATATATGTACTTATGAAAATATTTTACTTATGCATCTTGATTATAGATACATGAGAACACTGAAGGGGTATGTTAAAAATCAAGCACGACTTGAAGGATGCACAGTTTAGTGCTATTCTGCCGATGAATGCATGAAGTATTGTGCTGGATATATTAATGGTGCATTAGAAATTGGACAAAGGAAAAATAGAAATGAAGTGGAACAAAGTGATTCCATAATCGAGGGGCATCCTATTTCCAAAGGAAAACCAATGGTAGTCACTAAGGAGGTGATTGATGTTGCTCATCGGTACGTGTTGTTTAATACCGAGGAAGTGGAGCCTTATATAAAGTAAGCATAAGTTCAATTCAATTAATGTGTGAAATAAATTAGATTTGACATGAATGTTTACGTATATAGGATGCACAATGAGGAACTAAAACTTTTGCATCCCCGGCTTTCATGAGATGATTTGGAACTTTCAAAGCTGCATTCAGAGACTTTTAGTCATTGGTTTAAAAAAAAGGTTGACATTGTTATATATTTTAAGAGGGATAACTTCGACATAGAAGTATATGTTATTGTGATTAGTCTTTATATACAACATTATGCATTTTCAGGTTCAAGATGATAGAAACACATTTGATGTTAGTGAACTAATAAATTGGCTTTCATATGGACCTCGCCATCAAGTAATTTCTTATACCGGCTATATAACTAATGACCACCGTTTTCATACTAAAGACAATGATAAATCTACACAAAATAATGGTGTTTCCATTGAGGCAAGTACTTTTCATACGGATGGATCCATTGAGAAAGTAATATGTTATGGTGTTTTTGCGTGAGATTTTGTTGCTTGACTACCGGCAGTTTCAAGTTGCCTTGTTTATGTGTGATTGGGCAAATATAGATCGTGGAGTTAAGGTCGAAGATGGATTTACGTTAGTCAACTTACATCAATTCCAAAATCAATTTGCAGGCGACCCTTTCATCTTGGCAACGCAAGCCGTACAAGTGTTTTTTTGTAGAGAAAGTAGTTTTCCAAATTGGTATGTTGTGCTAAGAGCACCCTCTAGAGGTTTTCATGAGTTGGAAAGCTATGATGAGGAGGACGAGTCAAGTAGCAAACCGGTAGATGAGTCACTACTTGATGATAGAGATGTCAATGATGGTGATGAAAGTTATATAAGGAAGGATTGTGATGGTATTTTGGTATGATATAAGCATCCTTTATTTATATTGTACATGTAGTTATATTCGTAAAGAGTGTATTTATACAGTTTTATGCATAGTTATATTAATTAATCAAGAATTATTAACCATGAATTATTAATCATGAATTATATATGTTATGTTTTTTTTCTAGGTTCCTCACTTAACAGAAGATATCTGAAATTGAAGCATCAAGAGTAAAATGGAGCAACATCAAAGAGGGGTAAAATATTAAAATTTTAATATGCACTTTAATTTTTTTAAACTGGCATTTCTTCAATTTTTTTAAACTGACACTTCAATTAAAATGGAGCAACATCAAAGAGAGGTAAAATATTAAAATTTTGTCTTCTTCTTCTTAGTAAAAAAAAAAAAAGACAGAGAAACTAAAAAAAATAAACATTTTGTGTTTACGTTTGTATGCCACATAGTTTACATTTCATCTCTTGTTACAAATACACTGCATTTTGCTTCCAGGCTCTCTTAGAATCAATGGATTTACTTATGTACATATCCAGAAACATCAAATAAAAATGAACATTTGTTTTGCTGGGTTTTATTCATATCCGTTAGCAGACAAATTTCAGTCCACATATCCGATAATACTAGCTGCCTTCTCTTTATTCTGTTGCGTTCTACCATTGTATTTGTCTTCATTTGCCCTTCTTTTGAGGTTTTATTCATCTCTGATTTTTGAAATTCATAGCTTTCACTCTTCTGTTTTGACAGTTTTTTTCTTGAATTTCCTCGATCATCTTCTTTAGTTCCCTTATATTTTTTTGAAGATCATGAAACAAATTAGTTTTTGCAACGCGAAGAGTTATGCCACATTCTTGGGTGTTTTAACCCTAGTCAGTTCAGACCTTAGTCCAAGACCAACATTCTTTGTCGATCTTTTAGTTTTGGAGGCTTCATGGGACTGCAGGGGTATACTAGTCTTTTTGAATGGTGGGGGTTGATTCCTATTGACCCTGAAATGATTAACTTTCTTGATATCTCCGGTACATAGAAAATTCCAGTAAATATATATTTGACAATGTCGGGGTAATATTGACTGAGTGATGAGTTTTCTAGTGAAACCGATGCGATGTTGACTGAGTGACAAGCATTAGATTTAACTACTTCTGTATACAGCAAGCAGATATATATTGCAGATTTTACATTGGAAATTACTATACTCTGAGGATTATATTTTAAATGAAGGGTTGAAATAAATATTTTGAACATTCTGATTTAAGTAGTTCTGAAAACGATAATTGTTTCAGATTAACATTTTAGCTCAGTGAATGTGACCTACATGATATTACATATTTAAAAACCTTTGCAAAACTGTCTAGAACATATATGTACAAGTTTATGCCAGTTCAATTATCAAAACACGGTACCCTGAAACTTTATTCTCATTTTTTCTAAAAGTACATAATGTTCTGCCTTTTTTTGTAACAGAAGCATAACCTTTTTTTTATCAAACTTTGCCTGTATGCTAATTTCAGATATCAAAGGTAGCAGCGAGATATGCAAAGAGGCAATCCTTAGCTGCAGTTGCAACTTTAAATGCAAAAGGTAAGCCTGCTGGTAAAATCAATGAAACAAGACATGTTGATGCAACTCATTCTCTTTAAAGTTTAAACAGCAATATTAGAAGATCCCCTCGGAAGCGTACTGAAATACTCCACCCGATAAAATCAAGTCTTCAAAGCTCAATCCTGTCCGTACTGGAATGCAGCCTCCACCCGATAAAATCCAGCCTTCAAATCTCAATCCTGGCCCTAATTCAACTGGATCTCCAAATATCACTCCCAACGCCATGGATGCCTCAAACAACCTAGATTCTAATGATGATATTCAACAAAAGACGACAAGGAAAAAAAGAGGGAAGACGATGATGACTTGTATGCGGAATGAAAAGGATGAAATTGAATTCAACGAGCGAGGTCAACCAATAGGCTCCAACTCCAAGCACTTATCATCCTATCTTGGTACCTTAGCAAGAGAGATGATACCTTTGACGATTTCAGAGTGGAATAAAGTCGATGCAAACTTAAAGAAAGATTTATGGACTTGTATTCAGGTATGAAAAATGTGCTGAGAACATTTTTATGAACAACTGGCCAGATGGAAATTTTAATACAACATGATAACTTATTTATAAAGTGGTGAGTGGTTATGTGCACAAATTTCTACTTGTACTTATTTATCGTCTATTTTTATGTCATATAATTGATTCAAACCTATAATGTAAACATTCATAAACAATGCAACAACTATAGCTTACAAACCTGCAATGTTTCATACTTACAATTTGCGACTACAGCCATCATAAGTATCTGTTCTAAAATCAGTCACATCATTATTCACATTAAAAGGAACCCCGTGAAAATTCCTACACTCTCTGTTAGACTCTCTATTTTTGGTAAATTGTGTCAAGTATGACTTGTTTTGGAGTTAATTGTAGCTTCATCCACGATAAAATGTTAGTAACAAATCAGTTATAATAATAAGGAGTTGAGTATCTATTGGATTATTGCTAATTGTTATGGTATCATCATCTCACAATAAGCAGCCAAATCTTAATGTTAATATAAGTTGTGAATTATTTTGCATAAGTTAATATAAGTTGTGAATTATTTTGCATACTGTTTTATGTGTATGGAGAAGTACAAGTAGAAATTTGTGCATTGACATTGTAGACATACATATACAACAAATGCATGACTAATGAATATCAATGCTAATTACAAAATTGAATGAAATTTGAACATGAACATGTACCTTATTTGTTACCTTATTTTTGTTGTGCAGTAAAGATTCAAGGTGGATGAAGCATACAAGGGTTTAATGTTTAAGATGTTGGGATTATGATGGAGAGAGGCAAAGTCGAGGTTAGTTTCCGCTATTAAAGTAGCTTCTACTTGTCCCGACGCTTCCTCTAGGCTAGCGATGCTAAAACCGGATACTACATGTTTGTACCAAAATTGGGCACAACACTCTTTGGAAGTCTTTGAAGAGATAATAAATGAAGAATGTAAATTGAAAATGACGATTATCTAACAAAAACTCCAAATAACAGTAATATAAAGGCAAAGACAAGAGATTTATAGTGGTTCGGCGTGTTGCCTACGTCCACTGTGAAGTTTTTGCAATTTTATTGATTCTCTTTCAACGTTTACAAGTGATTACAGCAAGCAACAACCAGTTACAACTGGAAATTCGAAATCAACAGCAAGAATATGATGTAGGATGATGAAGATCTAGATCCAGCAGAGTCTAGGCGCTTGAGAATCCAAAGATCCTTTTTCTGTTGGCTCTGGGGTTCTATTTATAGGCGTAGGAGGCTGAGATCATGCTGAAATCTCGGGAGACTTTTTCTGGCACGTGAGTGGGCCCACGCGACCAACCTCAGAAAGTTTCATGTCGATCTGTGATCGATACGAATTCCTTTCGTATCGATCTAGATGATGTCCAATTGGGTTGAAATTTGGTGGAGACATTCTTCATCATGCATGCAAGCTCCTGTGAAAATTTCATGGCATTTGGATCAGTAGATTGAGAAATATTGTCGATACGAATTGAGCATTCTCGAGTGGCTGTTTGGTTCGAATCCATCTCTTCGCATCGGTGGTTTCGAATCGATGGTGGCACGCACCTTTGTGATGACGTGGAGCGCAAACTTCGAATCGATCCGGTCTTCACTCTGAGTTGACCGCATCGACTCCATATACTTTGACTTGTTCGTATCGAGGGATGACACGTTACCAAGTCAAGTTGACTCGATGGATTCGAATGATGCCTTATTCATGGATACGAACTACAACTGTTGGTGCATACGAATCACTGATGGACACGAAGCAGGGTAACCTGATGGATACGAAGGGCTTTGACCAGATGGATTCGAAGGGATGCTTCTATGATGGATACGAAGAGGATATTGGCCGAACGTTACGAAGTGCATCATCTACTGATGGGTACGAAATCCATCGATACGAAATCGATGGATTCGAACACGGCCGATCCTGATCGATACGAACTCATGGGGGTTGATCGATACGAAGTAGGTGATCTGCCGATGGATTTGAATGAGACCAAGTTGAACTGAGGTACTTCGATGGATTCGAACTGATCAATAAGAACCGAGACACTTTGATGGATTCGAAGTTGATCGATACGAAAGTGATCGATTCGAAACAGAATTCGGTGATGGATACGAAATCACCCATAGTGATGGATACGAAATCTGGGCTTTTCCCTTCAATTTGAATCGATCATAACTTGAACCTATGAACTCGGATTGACTTGAAATTGGAGATGCTGACTTCTATGATCTTTCTTGTCATCCTAACAATTGTAGCTCAATCTGGACTCGGACAAAATTCAGCGATATCCATAGTGAAGCAAAGTATGACCAATCTCTGAATGAACTGCCCTTTGTTTTCAATTGATCTTTTGGTATCACGGCTTTGCCAAAAAGCGGGATAACATTTTCCCTCCAAAGTACATCTTATGGAAACATGACATGCTTTTAAAAGCTGCAAATTCGCTCTGAACAATCATTGCTCTCTTTCGTTGAAAGTCGTACTCTGTATTGCTGTAACCTTGCGTTGATATGATTGATTGCTGTATAATAGTGCTTAGCTATTGGTTGTCGTAATCGTAACAAGATGAGTATTCGATCCATGTGAATGTTTAAAATCGAATATTAGTCTGACATATATGCACATATGTTAATTTGACTCTCATTAACGTTGTGTGTTCACGAGTCGTTGTCAGTTTTGTTTGTTATTGAATTTCGTATCGATTCTCCTGAACCGATTTGGAAATTTGAGTTGAAACAACGCTTGATAGTTGTTTTTGACTATCCTCTTGTATCGATCCTCTCCTGAATCGATGTAAGAGATGGGAATGTTGCTCTCACGCTGATGGTCTTTGTGATGCGCAAGTGTAGTACTTCGAATCGATGGGTATGGGCATTGACGGATGCGAAATTACCATTCGTATCGATGAAGTACGCATATGTTATGATGGACACGAAATCGATGTTCCTATCGATGATCTGTAACTCCAATAGCCTTTGTTGTGTCTTTCGTATTGATGCTGATGTTTGAGTTACTATGGATACGAAATCTCTGTTCGTACCGATTTGCAATGGATTGAGCTGAGAATTTGCTGATGTGAGTAGGGGCTTCGAGTCGATGCGCTCACTGCTCATTTCGCATCGATAGAATTCAATGTCTTCAGCACAGCCTTAGTTGTGTATTTCGTATCGATGAAGTATGAGTGTAATATCGCATCGATAAAGCCTGAAGCGTATGGATTCGAATGGAGTTTTCGAAACGATCCGTGTTTTGACTGGTTGCGACCGGTCAAGTTGACTGGGAGGCGAACCGACCCGGTCTCCGCTCAGGTACCATATAAATACCTGGGACTTCGACATTTTTCACCTTTTACTTTTGCTGTTACCCTGTACTCTCTGTGTTTTTTGCATCGACTCGAAGCTTCCAAGAGAAGAGCAGTTTGTCATGTCTTCGAATCGAACAAGATTCAGATCTCTAATTCCTCGAATTCCATACTCACATTAGGTAATCAACTTCGAATCCAAGCAACAAAGCTATTTTAGTTCCGCCTTTTCTTCATCGATTATCCACTCTGGTGATTGGTAAAGCCAGATCTGGCACAGAGTTCAACGATCATGGCAACGCTCATGGAAATTGGAGAAGAAAGGGTGGAAAAGGCAAAAGTAAAACGATCCGGGGGGCTTGCGTTCGAATCGATGAAGGCAATGATGTTTTTCTCTAAATTTCGCATCGATCCTTGGGACACTCTAACGGTAGTGATGCAGTTCGTACCGAGGGCTATGGAGATAGATCATATCGATACGAAATGATCGATATGGAACATAAGTTACTGATCGATTCGAAGTTCTCGGCTTTAGATCGATACGAACAGTATCTTTATGATCGATACGAAAGGTATCGACTCGAACGTAATCGGTGTTAAGCTGGGAGCTTCCTGATCCGTACGAACCATGTAGCCAAGGATCGACTCGAAATCATCTCATTTTGATCGATGCAAACTCGTCCCTTGACCATCGATTTGAAATTTGCCCCCTGGTATCGATTCGAAGTATGCCCCCGGTATCGATTCGAATTGTGCCCCTGGTATCGATTCGAAGTTGCACCCTGGTATCGATTCGAAGTTGCACCTAGATGGATTCGAATGATCTTCTTGCCATCGATTCAAAACCTTCTACGATGGATACGAAAATTTTGACACTCTTTTTGCATGATTCCAACGAGCTTCATTCTTGCATATCTGGACTTGATAATTGAACTGCATATTCGACCACCTTTTGAAACTTGTTGATGGAACTTAACACCATGACAACGAACTTTAACTCGTATCGATCCCCAACATCTGGATGATACAGTAGCGACGGTCAGCGATGACGGTCACTCCTGTTGGTCTCGGATTATCTTTGTCGCTTGCAAGTTTTCTTTAATTCTGCAAAATCTTTTCAAGTAATGCACAACACTACACTACACACACTCTTTCACGCGGGGAATGCACGGGTTTTTTATCGCTTAACGATAGTTTCTCATAAGTTAGCCAGTTATGGAACCATCAAGTTCACAAGCGCAAGAAATCCAGAGTACAACTACTCCAAGACTTGAGATTCTGAACATTGAGCCTGAGATCATCGATCCAGCCCCGGACGAATTCCCCAATGCGTCTTTTATTGCCAATCCATCGGACTCCGTCCGATCCAACGTCTCTGAAGATATGCTAGGGAGGATATGTTTAAGGCATCGCCTTCAATGGACGACGTGTTATTGCCAGGACCAAATGATAGACCACACAATCTGCCAGAGGGATACATCGCATTCAATCGCCACGCGTGTGCGACCGGGACGCTCCCTCCGTTCAGTGAGTACATAAGAGAAGTATTGTCTTTTTGGGGATCGCTCCATCTCAACTACACCCGAACGGATATGATTCAGTGAATAGCTTGTTCATCGTCTTCATGGAGTATCTTCATCGACCACCGATCCCGACTGAGATCATATATCTGTTCAACTTCAAAAGCCGAAATGATAACCCATCCTTTACATTCTTGGAGGCAGTGAGGAACTGTCAAGTGGTCACCGGGTCTTGGACCAGGCTAAGTTACTACAAGATGGAGTGGTTTTACGTTAGATGTCCTCCAGGGCTCGCCCGACGATGGTTATTCAGACGTGAGTATAGCTGAGTTCTCAAATAATTACTAAAGCGATTGCAGTTGAAGTGAAACTTATATCTTTTCCTTTTTACAGCAATGATTCAGTGACCCGAAGGTGAACACTTCAAGGAGATAGTGCGGGTACTCCAAGAAGTCCCGAGTGAAGATAGGGATATTGAATTGCTTTTGACGGATAGGAATATTCGGACTCTTGGGTTGATTGAACGGGGGCAGAGTATAAAGTTTGACAGGGCACTAAGGACCGTCTTGAAAAAACGAGTCAAGCACAAGAAGCCCAAAGTTGTTATAGCCGAGGAAGCTGATTCTGAGAGAACCCATACTGATGATGAGACGTTGGCCGCGCCTACAGATGTAGTTCAGGATGTCGTAGAGATGAGAAAAGGCAAGGCAGCCTTTTTTAAGTTGCCTGAAAAGGGAAGACGGAAGTCGGTCGTCATGTCCCGGCTCGCCCCTAGAATTAGAATTTCGGAAAGGTCTCCCCCAAGAACAGAAAGTCTTTTCGAAGGGCTTGCCGATCTTCCAATCCCGGACGATGTGTCTTTTCAACATGATGCCGGGTTGGAGGAATTCCACCATACTCTAGAATTGAGCGAGCCTTTTATTACTAGCGTGGTCGACACTTCCGGTTGGTTGGGGGATGCATATTCATACACATTTCATCACTCTTCACAACCCTTAGTCGTAGGTCATCGTTTTTGAAAAGCCACTAACTCTACTCTCATTTTTCTTTGCAGATATTATGACTAGACGTGGTTCAATGTTAGGAAGTCTTCGACAGGCTCGTAAATCTTCCTCATATTACGAGTCGCAACGAAGGGAAGGAGATAGGGATTACGATCGCAGGTACTCTGGGTATTCTAGCCAAGAACGACATGATAGAGATAGGGACTACAGATGTCGGTCTCGATCTCGCACTCCTCCTCCCAGAGCTTCTATACAACCTCCTGCCTATGTTTCTCGTCCTTTCGAATCTTCTTGATACAAGTCAGCTTCTCAATCTTCCAGATCCGAGCCCCATCATTCCAGATCTGAGGCAATGACCCCAATAGTTGCGGAACAGCCTCCTACTGAAATTTCGGGGGAAGGAGCAATCAGCCTTGCGCAATTGAAGAAGGACTTCCCGAATATTTGCTTTGATAACTACATTTTCCCTCTTCATTTGAAAAGAATCCCGCCGGAGGCCGAGCAGGTGGCGCACGATTATGTGCATGACTTTTATGCCCAATACAAGGCGTGGTATAAAGCGGCCGAGAAAGCGTCGTCATTAGCCTTCGAACGAGCGGCTATTGTTGAGAAGCTACAAGCCGAGCTGGCTCGAAAATACCTATCATACAAGTACTGAACACAAAAGCCGAATCATCTCGAAAATCAGAGATGGAGGCTCTTACGAAGGCCGATGAAGCTTAAACCGCTATGGATAGAATGAAAAAAGAGCATTATGTCACGGTGGAAGACATAGGCCACCGGAACACCATCGTCACCGCCGAGCGAGATGCGGCTTTGAAAGAACTTAATGAGCTTAAGGCTAAAGTTTCTGAAATCATGAAGGAAAGGGATACCGCCAATATTTCTGCACAGGAGGCATGTGATCAGGCGGTAGAATTCTGGACCAAGTGTGATGCTGCGATGGCTAAAGTAATAGAGATCGGAGCTGATGTTGATAGAAAAATTGAAATTGCCGAGTCCAAACTGGAGGCCGACATTGAAGACCTCCTCATCAATTATAATGCTAATGTGTTAAAGCACAGAAATTTGGCTTGGCTCGAGAATTATCCGGTACATGTTTACAGCGCCTGGAGCTGGTTTATTAAGGAGGAGAAAGCGACGCATCCGGATGAATCAATTGACCAATTTGAGCTTGAAAATCGGTTGCTGACCGAAGATGAAAAGAAATTCCTTCATGACGCCCTTATTTCTCATGAGAAGGAGATGGTCGGCGCCCGACATCTAGAAGTTGGGGAAGGTTCTGGTGTTGAACATCAGGATGCAGTTCTTGAGATCACCGCTCCACTCCCGTCAAAGCCCACATCTGCGGTTGATTCACGGTCTGTCCCAGCCTATAATCCAGAGCAACCGCAGCTATCTCTAATCCGGGAGCATGTTTCTGAAGCTTCTCAGTCGTCAGCAGGCCAAGTTGAGGAAGGTATTCCGAATTTATCTCAAGTGTATTCCAAATAGAGAGTTTGTTTTGAAGCGATTATTAATAACTTCTTGTTATCTTTTCTCAGTGACTGGAGTTGCGCCGATTACTGCGACTCAAGAATCAAGTCAAGGGCAGAAGGCCATCACAACCGAGACGACTGTTGTGACAACAACAGTGTCAACTGGGATGATGTAAGGGAGCGCACTATCTCTTGATGAGCAAATGGTGAGCGAGCTGCTCGGCCAACATGGTGGCTCCTTTACAGACTTGTCGTTCATCGTTAGTGACCTCCCGCCAGCCTCTAGCTCTTCAATGCAGACTGCAGATGACCCCAGCCAAGCCCAAGCGATTCGTGATGAAGAAATTCTGGCCGAGATTAATGTAGAATTAGAAGCTGCGGGGCAAGGTGGTAGTATTGGTGGCACTATGGCGGTGCACAGCCCAGCGCCTCTAAGGATAATATCACCGGGCGGCACTATCTCATCTTCTGTTGTAGATCCAGTCCCCCCAACTCCTCCAGTGAGCATTATACACCTGGAATCAAGTTCAGAGGAGGACGTCGACATTATGCCCCCAGCTAGGGAGCAACCATCGGAGGGGAGAGGCTCGAAACGGACGATTTCTAGCGAGTCGAAGGGTTCCCTGTTGAAGAGAAGGCCAAGAAAGAAGAAGTAGGTTGGCTACTTAAGCAAATTTTCGATAGATAGGAATTTGTTTTTGCTTCTTATTTATAGGCCGTGTATAGATGCAGGTTCGGCCCTGCTAGTAGGAATTTTGGAAGAACTTGCTCATAAGCTCTTGTTTCCAGTTAATCGAAATAAAACTTAGCTTTTCTTCATTTCAACTGTTTTTTCTTACTTTACTTGTTTAAGTGTTGTGACGATCAGCTTGTGACCGCACCTATTACAGATCTTGAATACACGTCCGCGCTCCGGGGACTTAGAATAATTTGCAAGCGATAATTTGGTTTGCATTCCGGGAATCCGATAATTATCGTTGTTTATGACACAGTTCGCACTCCGGGAACTTCAAGTTGATACTTACACTTTAATTAACACTCTGGAATTCGAAGTCAGCGCTTACGCTCTAGTCCGCTTTCTGGGAACCTAAAGTCGATGTTTATGCCCCCAATTCGTACTTTGGGAATTTGGAGTTAGTATTTATACTCCGGTTCGCACTACGGGAACCTGGAGTTGATGTTTATATTCCAGTTCGCGCTCTGGGAACATGGAATTATTGGGATCGTGGATGATCGGATCATATCCACCCCGAGTTAACAAGCGAGGTCGTTAGATGGACGGGTCCATCCTCCTCAAACTTGTTTAAGATACGGTCGAAGTTGTTAGGAGGATGGATCCACCCTCTTCGAAACCGCATTTGTATGTTTATGCTCCAACTCGCACTCTGGGAGTTTGGAGTTAGTGTTTATGCTCTGGTTCGCGCTCTGGGAACCAAGATGTGATGTTTATACTCCAATTCGCACTCTGGGAATTCGAAGATAGTATTTATACTCCGGTTCGCACTCCGGGAACCTTGAGTTAATGGAAGGGTTGTCGTGTATCAACCCTTTTAGATATTGGTGTGGTGACATGCCCTCGAGCTCGGGTTTCACTTAGTGAGTGACCGGTCGTATCTCAATCACTCCCTATTCGAATAAATCCCACCGTATGATGGAACTTAGCTCTCTGTGCATTGTGACGTTGTATGTCATATTCAATAAATCACAGCTCTTGCTCGAAGAGATATCATTTTATTGCTGAAATAAAAAAATATGGCAAAGTCAGTTGCTTTATTACAAGTTCAAATTTCAAAATGCAAAAATAAAATGCAAAGGAAATAATGGGCTAAAACAAATAAAGCCTGTCACGTATAGTAGTGACGGAGACTCTCGCTATTCCATGCTCTCGGCAGAGTAAGACCGTCAACGGTCGACAACTTGAATGTGCCATCTCCGAGCTTTTGTGAAATCACATATGGTCCTTCCCAATTAGGCTTCATGTGTGAAGGAACGGGATAGATCCTTTTGAGTACGAGCGAGTTCAAATGTTCATGACTAGACCTTAGCATTGTATATTCAGGCGACTCGACTCCGATGCGCGGCTGCCCTCAGATCAGCCTCTTCACGCTTTTCACCGAGTAAATCCAGAGATTCAGCAAGTAGTATGGCATTTGTTTTCGGATCATAGTACGTCACACGATGAGAAGATACTTCCTTCTCGACTGGAATAACGACTTCCGAGCCATAAGATAGAGAAAATGGAGTGTGTCCGGTTGCAGTCTTGTGGGTCATTCGATAAGCCCGTAAAGCCATATGAAGTTCATCAACCCATTTGCCCCCGGCTTTTTCCAATCGTTTATTCATAATAGATTTGATAACCTTATTAACAGCTTCGACTTAGCCATTTGCTTGAGGGTGTGCCACTGCAGAGAATTTCTTATGGATATGAAATCGTTGACAGAAATTCTTGAACTCAACGCTGTCGAACTGTGCTCCGTTATCAGTGATAATAGTATGCGGGAGACCAAACCGACAGATAATGTTGCGTACTACAAAGTTGATTACTTTTTTCGTCGTGATTGTCGCAAGAGGTTCAGCTTCAGCCCATTTGGTGAAGTAATCAACTGTGATGATGGCGTACTTCGCACCACCTTTGGCCAAAGGCAATGTACCGATTATGTCAATCCCCATACTACAAACGACCAAGGACTGACCATTTGGGTTATCTCAGTAGGTGGGGCTCTAGGAATCCGAGCATGTTTTTGGCATTTATCACATTTTCTGGCGTAGTCTGCTGCGTCACGGTTAACAATGGGCCAGTAATACCTATATCGGAGTACTTTCTTGGCGAGTGCCTGCCCCCTAGTGTGATCGCCGCATTCTCCTTCGTGTACATCGTGTAATACTCGTTTGATTTCATCGTGTGCTATACACCGGAGGAGAGGAACAGAATATCCTCTTCGATACAGAACTCCGTTTTGAATGACGAACCGCGAGGCTTTTCGAAGAATCTGTCTCTTCTCACTTCTACGATCAAGTAATATCCCATGCTCAACAAAATTTCGATAAGGGGTCATCCATGATTCCTTACTAGAAGTGGTCTCAAAGGTGAAGTCAGTCTCCATTTGATCAATGCTCGGAGAGGATAGAGTTTGAACGGGGACGAGCCCTAACTGTTGAGCTTCGCCCGTACTTGCTAACTTTGCCAACGAATTGGCTTTCTGGTTATGCTCTCGGGGTATGTATAAAATGTAATAGTAATCAAATTGATCAAGCACTTTTCGGATTCGGGCTAAAAAAGCGGTTAGCCTTTGATCTTTCGCCTGATACTCACCCCGGACCTAGCACGCGACTAATTGGGAGTCACAATAGATTTCCACCGCGGTAATTTTCAAATCGCGAGCTAGCTTCAACCTAGCAAGTAAAGCTTCATATTCGGCTTCATTATTGGTCGCACAGAACTCGAACTTTAAAGCATAGCATATGGATCAGTCCTCGGGGGTTTCAAGTACTACCCCAGCGCCCGAGCACCGATCGTTGGATGCACCATCAGTGTGTAACTTCCAGATGTACTCAGGAGATTTGCTGGTCTCAGGCAAGTCTTCAGGAACAGTAAACTCGGCTATAAAATCTGCTCGGACTTGACCGCGAATAGCTCTCCTTGGAGTGTAAGTGATATCGAATTGACTCAGTTCGTTGATCCATTTGAGTAACCTACCAGATGTCTCAGGCCGCATGAGGACCTGTCGTAACGGCTGATCGGTGTATACAGTGATGGGATGAGCCTGAAAATATGGACGGAGCTTCCTTGAGGCAATGACCAGGCAGTAGGCTAATTTCTCTAACTTCGGTTAGTTTCTCTCAGCTCCGGTGAGTCATTTGCTAACATAGTAGACCGGTTTCTGAACTCGGTCTTCTTCCCGAACAAGGGCAACGCTGATTGCATTTTCTAACACTGCCAGGTAAAGATACAACTGTTCGTGGTTGATAGGCTATGAAAGGATTGGCGGAAGTGGAAAGATGTTGAACCAATGATTTGAATGCGTTCTCGCACTTCGCGGTCCATTCGAAGTTCCGCTTCCCTTTTCGAATCAAATCGAATAATGGGATGCGTTTATAGGTGGACTTTGATATGAACCTGCTCAGCGCTGCTACCTTTCCGTTGAGACTCTGGACTTGCTTTATAGTTCTTGGAGTTTGTAAATTTCTGATAGCCTAGATCTTTTCGGGGTTGGCTTCTATTCCTTTCGCGTTGACGATGAACCCAAGGAATTTTCCGCATGCGACTCCAAAATGACACTTAAGCGGATTGAGCTTCATCCCGTATCTTCGAAGGGTATTAAACATTGACTCCAAGTCTTTAATGTGGTCAGTGGAGTATCATGACTTTACCAACATGTCGTCCACATAAATCTCCATAGTCTTTTTGATCTAGTCAGCGAACATCCGGTTAACCAAGCGTTGGTAAGTTGCTCCAGCGTTCTTCAATCCGAAGGGCATGACTTTGTAGTAGTATAGTCCCAGATCGGTTACGAAGCTTGTATGCTCTTGGTCGGGCACATGCATGGGTATTTGATTGTAGCCCGAGTAAGCATCCATGAAAGATAATAATTCATGTCCGGCGGTTGAATCTACGAGTTGATCAATTCGAGGAAGTGGAAAGCTGTCTTTCGGACAAGCTTTGTTTAAGTCAGAATAATCGATGCACGTTCTCCATTTCCCAGTTGGTTTTCGAAAGTACAGGGTTGGATACATACTCCGGGTATAGAGAATCCCGGATAAACCCATTGGCTTTCAGTTTATCAACTTCTTCTTTAGGGGCGGTAGATCTCTCTGGATCCATACCGCGCCATTTCTGCTTGACCGAGTATGCCGCGGGTCAATATTCAGGGTGTGGCTCGCGATGTCCGGCGAGATCCCACGCATATCAGAATGCGTCCAGGCGAACACGTCGAGATTCGCCCGGAGAAAATCAACCAATTCCTGTTGCATTTCTTGGCTCAACTGAGACCGAACCTTCAACATTCTCGAATCATCATCATCTTCACCATCGATTGGAACATCAATCGTCAGCTCAGCCGGGGATGCCTGACTTTCAATAGATTCTTCCTTGTTTTCATTGTCTCTCGGGTCAAGATCCCTGTGGAATTGGTTGTGGAGCCCGGGCCGAGGCCCAGGCATTAATTGTCAATTATCTGCAAAACGAATGCAGAGAGATTCCTCTACGCCCTTTTCTTTTTCTCGTCGATGCGCCCCGCACAGCTTAGCCACATAGCAGGCTCTTCCAGCTGCCTGATCTCCATGTATAACTCCAATCCCACGATCAATGGGGAACTTCAAGGTCAAATACCATGGGGCAATCGCTGCCCTGAACTCAGCAAGGGCCGGTCAACCCAAAAAAGCATTGTATGGGGATTGAATATCCAAAACAACAAACTGTAAAATCCGAACCCTTAGGCACTCTCCAACTCCTAACTCCACCGGCAACTCTACCACCCCAGTGGGTATATTAGCACTCCCATCAAAACCATGAATTCTAGATTGATAAGGCTTTAGATCTTTGGCTTCCATTTTCATATGGTCGTACGCTCTTTTAAACAAAATATTTACTGAACTCCCACTGTCCACCAGGATCCTCTTCATCCAAGCAGGACCGACCTGAGCAGATATGATGAGTGGGTCAATAGTTGGGGCTTTGACCCTATCAGCATCCCGTCTCCTGAATACGATGTCATCCGTCATCATCATTTGTAGTTTGGCCGGGGCCCCTTCATTGAAATTACTGCAACACTCAAAATCCACATGCCTGATAGAATTGGCATATGACTCCATCTCCCTCCATCTTCGGTCTGCTGGATGGGGACCACCACTGACTGTGTTAATAACTAACCTTCTACATGTACGGGTAGGTTCTTCCCGTCTCTCGTGAGTTCGCACACGGTTCTGATTGGATGGGCCTGCACCACCAGACCGCGGCGCTCGAACGAACTGATCCAGCTTTCTTTCTCTGATCAATCTCTCAATGAGGTCTTGCAAATGTCTACACTCATTGGTGTAATGTCCATAACTTTCATGGAATCTATAGAACTTCCCTGTTTGGATCTGCCTCTCCGACGATGGCTTCGGAGCAGCTTTCTTATACTGCGTAGCGTTGTAAGTCTATAAATACACGTTCTCCAGCGACGTGTTCAGTGGTGTATAATTTTCAAACATTGGGGCCCTATGTCGAGGGCCACGGTTCTGATCCCGTTTTCTATTCTGATTATCATTGTTCCTTGGTTGTTGAGTTTGTTTATTTTGAATATTCAGCTGGACTTTTCTTGAACTTTCACTAGATTGTTTGACTGCAACATTACTCTGAATCCCTTCACTGCCAGGTCTTACATCGTCATGTTTCCTAGACTGTTTCGCATCCTCACGCCTCAAGAATTAAGCGGCATTGGAATAGAAACGGTCAAACGATGTGGGAGGCTTCCCAGCTAACCAGTTTCCAAACTCGGAATTGGGGTCGATCCCCTTAGTTAATGCCATTAAGATCGAATTATCATTGGGGTTACTGATCTCTGCACAAGCGGCATTGAACCTTTCCAAATATCGCCTGAGTGTATCTCCGGGAGCTTGAGTGACACTGGATAGAGTATTAACGTCTTTAGGCCTGGCGACGTGCATACGAAACTGCTTGACGAACTTAGTAGCCAACTGGTCGAACGAAGAGATTGATCGAGGAGGCAATCGTGTAAACTACATTTTTGCGATTCCCCCAAAGAAATGGGAAAACTATGGCACTTTGCTGCATCATCGGCTCTTGCAGCACTCATCGACCATTCATATTTCAGGATATGTTGATTGGGGTCGGAATTCCCTTCGTACATGGGCAGAGTCGGCATTCTGAATCACCGAGGGCTTCAGCATATAAAATTTCATCTGTGAACGGAGTATGACTTCGGGAGATTCCCCAATCGTCGTTTGTCAAGCCTTGGCTCTCGCGAATCATTTGGCGTATCATGGCTGGAAGGTTTAGCATCGGAGTATTTTGTGCATGTTGGGCCAAAGTGTGGTCGGGTTCCACATTGCGAGGTTGGATCGGGCGCTGTCGACGGTCCGTGTCTCGCCTCCTTGGCTCAACATTTTCTGGAACGTACGGTTCAGGAGTACGCCCTTGTTGGTTATGGGTATCAATCCCTATATCAGCCGTGGTAGCAGTGGCCCGGTTGTCCGTGGTGTTTTGTGGAACAGTGCCTCAGGGTCCAGTATGAAAACTAGCAGAAGGGCCAACTCTTAACTGCCCAACGGTCAACGCTGGATGGTGATCAACTGCCTGTGCATAATTTCCCTCCAGCCTAGGACAGGTTGATCTATGACTGTAATCGGATGAAGCAGAACTTTCAGTGGAGGAGCGAGACGCATGATCCCTTCTGGATCTTCCATGCCCTTGGCGGTTTAGTTGATTAGCTAATTCAGCGTTAACGCTCAACTGCTCAGCTAGCTATTGTTGGCTTTGAGTCAGTTCTTGGACCAATGTCTGGAACTCTTGTCTAGTGACCGGACCTGATGGATCAGAATGCCCGGTATCTTCTTGATTAGGTCGAGGTAGCTGTGCGGGATTCTGTCTATCCCGGCCTTCTTGACCAGCGGCGGTAGAAGCGGTTCTTGCTAACCATCTTTAGAAGTGGACTCCTTTCCCTAGATTTTTGCAAATCTGAATAGAATGGAAGGAATCTGAAAGTGAAATCTGGATCTCTCTCTTAGATTTGTACAATCCAGTATCGATGATAGATCCAATGAGCAGGATAAAGTCTGGGTTTTTTTCAGTGAAAGCACCAAAGTTTTTGTACCAAAATTGGGCACAACAGTCTTCGGAAGTCTTTGAAGAGATAACAAATGAAGAATGTAAATTGAAAATGAGGATTATCTAACAAAAACTCCAAATAACAGTAATATAAAGGCATAGACAAGCGATTTATAGTGGTTCGGCGTGTTGCCTACGTCCACTGTGAAGTTCTTGCAATTTTACTGATTCTCTTTCAACGTTTACAAGTGATGCAGCGAGCAACAGCAAGTTACAACTGGAAATTCGAAATCAACAGCAAGAATATGATGTAGGATGATGGAGATCTCGATCCGGCAGAGTCTAGGCGCTTGAGAATCCAAAGATCCTTTTTCTGTCGGCTCTGGGCTCTATTTATAGGCGTAGGAGGCTGAGATCGCGCTCAAATCTTGGGAGACTTTTTCTGGCACGTGAGTGGGCCCACGTGACCAACCTCAGAAAGTTTCAAGTCGATCTGTGATCGATACGAAGTCCTTTCGTATCGATCAAGATGATGTCCAATTGGGCTAAAATTTGGTGGAGACATTCTTTATCATGCATGCAAGCTCCTGTGAAAATTTCATGGCATTTGGATCAGTAGATTGAGAGATATCGTCGATACGAATTGAGGATTCTCGAGTGGCTGTTTGGTTCGAATCCATCTCTTCGCATCGATGGTTTCGAATCGATGGTGGCACACGCCTTTGTGATGACGTGGAGCGCAAACTTCGACTCGATCCGGTCTTCACTCCGAGTTGACCGCATCGACTCCATATACTTCGACTTGTTCGTATCGAGGGATGACACGTTACAAGGGCAAGTTGACTCGGTGGATTCAAATAATGCCTTGTTCATGGATACGAACTGCAACCGTTGGTGGATACGAATCACTGATGGACACGAAGCAGGGTAACCTGATGGATACGAAGAGCTTTGACCAGATGGATTCGAAGGGATGCTTCCATAATGGATACGAAGAGGACATTGGCCGATCGTTATGAAGTGCATCATCTGCTGATGGGTACGAAATCCATCGATACGAACTCAATGGATTCGAAGACGGCCGATCCTGATCGATATGAACTTATGGGGGTTAACCGATACAAAGTAGGTGATCTGCCGACGGATTCGAATGGGACCAAGTCGAAACGAGGTACTTCGATGGATTCGAACTGATCGATACGCACCAAGACACTTTGATGGATTCGAAGTTGATCGATACGAAAGTGATCGATTCGAACCAGAGTTCGGTGATGGATACGAAATCACCCATAGTGATGGATACGAAATCTGGGCTTTTCCCTTCAATTTGAATCGATCATAATTTGAACGTATGAACTCGGATTGATTTGAAATTTGAGATGATGACTTCTATGATGTTTCTTGTCATGTCCTATCAATTGTAGCTCAATCTGGACTCAGACAAAATTCAACGATATCCATAGTGAAGCAAAGTATGACCAATCTCTAAGACGAACCGCCCTTTGTTTTCGATCGATCTTTTGGTATTACGGATTTGCCAAAAAGCGGGATAACACTACAGAAAATATTCAAGAGTGGAACGACTTTGTTAAAGAAAAATTGTCGGAGAAATTTAGGGTAACAAGTTATATTTTATTCATTATAATTTTTTTAACTATACAGATTTAAATATAAATATGTTATCCCTGCATATTTTATTCCTCTAGGCTGAACATGCATAGTTTATTAATGAATTTCTCCTACGTAGGAAACTTGCAAAAAATTCAAAGCAATAAGAGATAAAAATAAAATTCCACATATAATGAGCAGAAAGGGATATGCGAGATTAGCGGAAGATATGGTAAGAAATGCATGTACGTTTACATCAATAATTTTTTTTCTTTGGTTCAAATTCGTCTTCTTACTATTATTATTTGCAAAAAAAAAGAAACAGGAATATCAAACATTAGCAGAGATGATCTATGGTGTAAAGCCCATACAAAGAAAAATGGAGACCCACCAAATTCCGTTGTTGTCGGTTGCATCGTAAGTTTTTTATTCTTTTGAGATAGGACTGTAGATATTTATTCAATAGTTTATTCATACTTCCCTTTTCTTGAAATGGTCTATTTTAATTTGTAGGCTAAGATAAAAGAGCAGAGTAGTGCTCAGAATTCTCATGGAACAGCATCAGTAAGTGGAGATGGAGTGTCACATGTTTTTGGAAATGAATATAGGGGAAGGGTGAGGGGATTAGGTTTTGGTGTAGCACCATCTCAAATAGATGTTTATGCACATAATTCAAAATGGCTGCATTGGAAAATCAAGTAATAGTTCAAAGGGATATGTTAACTAATTTGGAGGCAAGAGTAGACTACTTGACTAATTTGATCATGACAGTAAGTTTATAGTTAATTAGCTATTGTTAATAAATATGTGATATGTGCTTATGAATTACTAAGTATTCTCTTGTACTTTTACAGAGAAGGAATGATAATGTGGCAGATATGGAGATGCCCAGACTCATACACCTCAGGCTAGAATATATAAATAATCATGATTGCTTGCTTGACATGCTTGTTGTTTCCTTGAAACTGAATTACCAAAACATGATTGCTTGCTTGACATGCTTGTCGTTTCCTTTAATTGCTTGCTTGACATGCTCTTTTTGGTTGTCGTTATGATTTTGTTTTTTAAAATGCCTACCTGTTTGGCTTTCCTTTTTTAACTTTGGATTTCTCAAAAAAAATCAGTAAATCATATATTAATGATAGTGTAGTAGTGCCGGGCATATGAAAAGCATGCTCTTGCATCATCTAATATATTTTTTGCTTTTATTTGGAGCAAGAAGCAGAGGTGTTTATAATAATAAGAGCAAATTTGAATCTTCCAAGTATTTTTTTTGTTTATAATAATAAGAGAAAATTTTCAGATATCCAGTTGTGCATTTTTATAGACTTTATGTTTAGATCTTTTCAAATTAATTTTTTTAAATAGTCTATATTATGATGTTTAATTTTTGTAGATAATATATATTAGATGTGTCGCTGACAAAATTAGAAAATGTTCAATGGTTCCCTTCCATGATAGATAGTATACTTTATAAAATTAGTCAAATTGCACCTTACCATTTAGTTTAATAATATTAATGTTCCTAAGTTTTTTCTTTCCAGAGTCATTTCAACTACTGTTATGGTCTGTAGATTTATGTATATGCTTTAAATTTGGTTTGTAAATATGCTTAGTGTTACACTTCTACTTTCTCATAAAGTTGGGAGTTCATCGAGTATTTTGATGCAAGTACACATGTGACTACGTTTGAAGAAAATTATATTGTTTATCAAATGGATAGCATCATTTAGCATGTTGTCCTATTCTGCATTGAGTGACGCTTAGTTTATTTTATTTTTAAACCAATCAATTTTTCGATATCAGAAACCAACTGTGCATGTTAGTAGATAATAACAAAAGGTAAAAAAAATTAATCAAATTAAACGCTGGATAATTGCTTATTGCAAAAGACTGATTAAAAAATAAAAAGTAAAAAGGAAAAAAAATCGATCATTTTGATTACTTACGTATCAAAAATTGGATTATTTTCTTTATCTTATACCAACATTAGAAATTTAATTTTTGACATCGGCCATAGTAAATAAATTGATTTTTATACATCATAATAAATTGAAATTTGCAGTATCATGTTTACATTGGCAAAGCGTCTCCAAGTTGGTTTCTGTTAGCTTGATAATAAAGCTTATAAGCCATCTATCAGAAGGGATTTGTAACTGCACTTTGAACCGTGACTAAGTCGTAGTTGCATGAATCAACCATGGACAAAAAAATTAACACCGATGGGACAAATTTGTATTTTGCAAGTAAAAAAAAGATCGAAAGAAGTAATTTCCAAAAGAACAAATGAAATAAGCCATTGCAAGCAAAAATTTTTATTTATTTTTATAGATGAATGATAGGCCTTTTATTTTATATTGCCAAAACCGTTAAAAAACAATCATAATAATAAAATAAAATAGAAGCTTAAAAAAACAATCTATCGGGGTCTACCAAGCCACTGGGAGAAACATCAACTTAAATTTTGATGCTCAGATTCATTATCAAAGTCGGTTGCTAAATGACGAGGAAAAGGATGCAACTAATATTAAATGCAATAGTGAATTACTCATGACGTGAACAAAATTAAGAGGCCTGGCCCATGTTTGGCAACATGCATGCTCTAACTGAACTTATTTACAACAAGTTTGGTGGACCAGTAGCACAAATGTAGCAAATACAAACATCTTCATGATTACTGTTTGGTTTAAGATAGTTGTTTCTCCGTTTGCAGATATGAGACAACAGTAGACTAGATCAGACATTTCTGGTGGCTTTAAATAAACAAGAATTCATATTGCAGAAGATTTATGTTTAGCCGTCTCCTTCACAAATATATCTGTATCATTTAGAAACTTTTAAATAGGCTTACATAGTTAGGTGCGGTGCAACTCTGGTACTCACTTCCAGACGCCTGAGTCACGTCTGATAGCTCTGTGTCGAAGTTAAACAACGAAACACAAGTAAATTGATGGTTTAGTTTAGAAATATAAGAAGAGGTTGAAGTGTAGAAGAGCGTTTGATATAGATCTAGATTATCACCAACTGTAAAAGATCTACAGAATTGCAGAGGGTGACAATTAATGCTAGTAGGAAGAGAACCTAAAGTGATTTGGCTGTAGTTGTGCGCATTTGATCTGTAAAAATTGAAATTTTATATAAGTTGATGTTTGTGTTGGTTAAGACACTCTTATAACTTCTATATTTCAGTTATCTGTGATGTACCGTCACATATTGTTGATGTCAATTATGTGCAGTTATATTTAATGAGAAAATTATACAAACAACAAATTTGGTTTACTTTTTTGAACTGCAATCATAATTAAGGATATAAGTGGGTCAAAATCATACCCAATCTCATACAGATAATAACCGTGTACAAAAAAATTGATCAAAGAGAGAAGACGATAAATTAAACCAAACACACAACGAAACGGAAAATAACAATGTTAGATATACAGGTCCATATTAAAACCTTAATGCAAATCTATTTGTAAGTGTGTTCACATTTTTCAGTTTGGGTGCACTGTTCAGCTTGGGTACATTGTTCGGAACTCTTTTAAGTTTACTGTTTTATTCTTTTGATTTATCCGTCTTTTATTCATGGCTTGAAACATTTTTGGGCTTTGCTTTAGGTTTACTAGTAGGTGTTGACTTCCGAGATGGTAACTTTGCCAGTGATTTTTTAATGGTAACTTCACCTGATCATGATTATCATATTCATTAAAGTCAATTATTTTTCTTGCAGTCACACCGCGATAGCAACAATACGCAGCAGGTTCAAGATCAGCAAGAACGAGTTATTGTGGATGGTTTGATGAAAAGAAGTTCAGGCTATTGAGTTGGGAGAAGAACGTAGTTGCATAGAGGACAATAGCAAGCACTGATCCTGATGCGTCGGTACATTTTGTAAAGCTTGGAGCAGAAGCTTGGAAAGTATGGGTGGATGTAGCGGTGGAACCAGAAGCTTTTTTATTTAGGCCAAATTCAGAGATGTCCACTATTAAAGAGGCCGCTGGATCAACCGTCGCGTGGCACAAAGACTTTATATCCTTAGTCTAGTATGATTGTACTTAGAACTTGATATTTATAGCCGACTGTTATGTATTAATGCTTTATGAATTTGGGAGGTAAACTTATCTGACTTTTTGGAGTGTTGGAATTTTATGACTATCTTTTAGTCTTTTCGCATGTGATTTTGGTTGTTTGTGCGTAATATTTAATACTGTTAAATTATTCATTATTTGTATGGATGTGCTACCTATACGTTTGCATTTTTTCTACAACGGTCAAAGTGCGTTGTATTACACTCTATTACAACGGTCAATAACCGTTGTAAAAATCATTTTCACAATGGCCAGTTGCGCCTTGTATTGAAGTCTATAACAACGGTCGAAAACCGTTGTCATAATATTTTTTACAACGGTCATGGAATGTTGTGAAACATGCTATCCATCTTGTATGATAGTATTTTGCAACGGGCAAAGAAGCTTGTATTATAGTCTATTACAACGGACGACGACCGTTGTAAAAAAGATTACTATAACGGTCGACGCCTTGTATTAAAGTCTATAACAACGGTCGAAAACTGTTGTCAAAATGATTTGCAATGGGCAAAGAAGCTTGTATTATAGTCTATTACAACGATCGACGACCGTTGTAAAAAAGATTACTACAACAGTCTTTACAACAATAAGTGCCCGTTGTAAAATATGGGTGACCTATTACAACATCGCCTATTACAACGGTCGGCTTCCCATTGTGGAAAACATATTACAACGGGCTTTGCCCGTTGTAAAAAGCCTGTTTTGTTGTAGTGCGATAATATTTCGAACTACAAAGTTGATTACTTTCTTTATGGTAATAATGGCTAATGGCTACGCCTCAGCTCGCTTGGCAAAGTAATCAACCGTCCTGATGGCATACTTCACGCCACCTTTGGATACCAGCAAAACTGATGATATCAATGCTTTAAACTGCAAACAACCAAGGACTAAATATGATTAATTTTCTTTGACGTGGCTCTTGAAAAATTAGCAAATCTCCACACTTGTGACATCTTTGTATGTAATCAGCTATGTCTCGATTGAAAGTTGGCCAGAAATATCTTTATCGGAGAATCTTCTTTGCTAAGGTTTGCCCCCCAGCGTGGTTGCCAAAGTGCCTTCATGAACTTCTCTTATGACTTGTTTGGCCTACTCGAGAGTGACACATCGAAGCATGGGGACAGAGAAACCTTTCCTATACAGTAATCCTTCTTACATGATGTGTCTCGAAGCTTGGTGGAGGATCGTTCATTTCTTCTCTCCAGAAGGATCCCTATTTGCAAATAATTCCGAATCAAAGTCATCCATGACTTCCTTTCAGGTTTAGTCTTCAAGGTCCAATAAACATCCACCCGGTCAATGCTCGAAGCTAAAATTACTTCCACCGAAACTAAGCTCATGAGCTGCAAATCTCCAAAACTAGCTAGCTTAGCTAATGAATCGACCTTCTCATTCTGATCTCGGGGAATATGTGTTATCGAATAATATTCAAAGTCTTCGAGCAGCTCAAGTAAACGGTTTAGATAAGGAGCTAAATGTTAGAACATTAGTTCTCTATTTTGATGATGAAAACTATATACTGCACATATACACTATATCATGATGACGAGCCATCATTCAAGAAAACAAAAGGCAAGACAATAAGTAGAAGAATCATCTACAAATCAAAGAAGTCAAAACCATAGAGCTTCAAGGTTAATTATATGTATATGGTCTTAGATTGAATTGTAAAGTCTCCTTAATAATTCATATACACACGCAAAAACATACGCAAACACAAACTTCAACATAGCATAGAGATTAAACTTAAAATGACAAATGTTAATATATAAAACTTAATTACACTATTCAATCGACTAAAATAGGTTTCAGTCGACTGAGCTCAATTTCAATCGACTGAAACTGTGTTAAACTATGTTTTTAAGAATTCAAATATTTGCTACGAAAACTATTATGTTCATACTCAATAAACCGACGTACTCGCTCAGTAGACTGAGATGCTGTAATGGCTACTTTAATGAAAGGTCATCTTCAAGAGTTTCAATTATATAAACAGTTTTATATAATTCTTAAAGGATTTCTTGAAGATTAACAACTATTGATTGCTTCTCCTCAATATATATGTGTGTATATATAGCTCAACAATTCATACTTAGAGATACCTTCTATTCTGATTTCTATCGTTCTACTCTCTTATGCTATTCTAAGCATTTACTTTCAACTCTATTTCATTTGCTATTGTTCCAATAATCACCGTGTACTCACTAATGTGCATGTAAATGTGCATATATTTACATCCATATTTTATCTCTTTTTATTTAAATAAATATAATATTTGGGCATTTTAACATGTTTAAAACCAAAATTAAAATATTTTCAAATCATCATATATTCATCTTCAATCAAGGGAAAAATAGTCATTGTTGTGCATGCGTCAATTTGAAAATTTTTACTTGGATATTTATTTATGATTTTTATAGGAAATTTTGATGCATATGGAAGTGGGATTCAAGAAGATATATGCATGCACAAGATAATACAAAGAAATGAAGAGGAAATGATTCAAGTTCATGATCATGGAGGACCCCACCCACTTACTAAATCTACAATTTGAAAGTAATGGACAACGAAGTGGAGGTTAAAGCTTCATGCACATTAATTGATGGATTAATTAGTGGTTAATGGTTACTTGGTGGCCACGCTTCCTAAAGGGAATTTTAGAAAACACCCTAATAATAGAATTATGGTTCTATGCATGTGTAAATAGTCTTTTTATGTACATGATAATATCTTTTACTCTTTGAAATTAGATTGGAAGTCAAAATGAAAGTTGTAAGCTCTATGTTGAATGAAATAAAAATGGCTTCATAGCCTTTTTCTCTTCTTTTTTTTACTTGTGTTTATTTACTTTTATGTTCATTTTTACTTCTATGCTCTCTTCTTTCCTTTGTTTGTAGATTAGATTTACATTCATGCAAGTAGTGTAGTTTTGTTTTATTTCTTTTATACAAGTAGCTTAATAGTTAGTCTCATTTCCTCCTTTGTTTAGTTTCTATTTCTTTTTCTTTTGATGTTGAAATTTACGTGTGTTGATATGATAACACAACTAAGTAGCTAAACCCCTTCAATTTAGAGGCAATGAAGCTTTCTAACTTAATGTAATCTCAACATTTTATGATTTATGATCTCTTTAGCTTGCGCTTCATGAAAGTGAATTTTGATATAAGTTTTATACAAGTGAGTTTGATAGTTTATATTGCTTATGTAAGTGAGCTATTCTTATTCAATATAAACACAATTTACATCATCATTTGCTATTGGATTTTTAATTTTGAAAAGAAAGTAAAAATAAAATTTGATGATCCATGTTACAGTAGTAAAAAGATCATACTTAAAATAGTTTTTGCTTTCGCTTTATTTTCACAAGAATTTATAAGTGGTATAGCAATTGTATGATAGTTTGATGGTTTGAGTTATGTTAATTAATAACATAAACAAATCATACTTATGATAAATGCAACAATTATTTCACTTGATTTCATAACCAGAGATCATAAATTATTTGTTTGTAGATTTACAAAAATATGAGAAGGGATTTGCCTCTAAATTGTTCTCTATTCTAATAATTTTTTAAATCACACTTTAATTCTAGTTGAGCTTCATTTTTATAGCTAACAATTTCCACTCACTTTGATTCAATTTTATTGAGTTGATTTTTAAAATCTAAAATAATTCTTTGCGGATCGACCCGTACTCGCCGTGTATTAAAATTGTACACCGTGCGCTTGGGATTAAAATTAATTTAAAACTTATCAGCATTTTTCTAACTCAATAGAAGATCTGTCGTTGAACAAGTTTTTGACGTCATTGCCATGTAATTTGTTTTGATTTTGATTTTCTATTTTTCGAATTATTTTTCGTTTTATTATGTGTGTGTATGCATTAAAAAAATATTGTTGTGTTGAGTGTTTTTTGTGTGCATTTTGATTTTGTTGTTTGTAGTTTGCAAGTTTTCCATTTGCAAATATTTTTAAAAAAACATGCACAATTTCTTAAAAAACATTTTATTACATTTGCATTTTGCATCTATATTTTTACATTTACATTTTTGCTTTTTCTTCTTTCTTTTTTGTTTTACATATACAAACTGACTGTTACAACAATCCTCATTCTACCACGTACTGTTTCTGCCTTTCCAAACCCCAGTGCACATCAGCCTCTACTTCATTTCCTCTCTAGTCTCTCCTAACTACCGCGACACTACCAATACCTACCTGTGCACCCTTCTATGCATGCACAACACTGATTACCTCCTTCACACTTGCCCACTTCTACAACCAGCACTGTCATCTCATATAACTGCCATACAAAACCTGATCACAGCCCCGAGTCCTACAACAAATATCCACCAATAGCAACTTCACTACACTAACCACTTACAACATCCCACTCCTCCTTTTTACCATTATACCACATCTGCATTCTCCTCAACTTCAACAAGAAAACAACTCACCAAACAGCTGTAGTCAATCCACCTTTTTCCTACACAATCCCCTTAACTCTCTTATCACCATTATACCAATTCACAACTGCCTCGACATCACACTCATCCACAACAACCTAACATGCCTGCCAAATACTTCATACAGTCAAACAACTGCAATCCATACTTCATTTCATCACCAACAACTTGAACAAGCACTGTTACATCCTCCACAACTACCATCCATATTGCTGCTCCAAACTTCACCTTTCCATTTCCATCAACCAATACTTTAGACTTAACTGTCTTTCATACTTCATTTTACACAAACTCCATTTTCATATATCAACCCCACTGCACATTTTTTGCTTCATTAACCTCTTCCATACATCATACAACATGTCACTGTTCTCCGACCATTTCCTTTCATACGTCTGCTCTCCAGCTATTATATACTCTCCACAACTCACTTCCATTATTGCCTCATTACAATCACTTCCTACATCACTCACCGACAATCAAATTATTCATCACTGCCATTCCCACTGCTTTGTTAAAACCCATCCCCTTCATCCCTTACTTTTGCAGTTCAAACACTGCACATATTCCACTGTTTGTTGTAAAATTTTCAAAATGCTTTGGGTTTGGGTTTTTTGTTTTGGAAGAGTGGAAGAAAAGAAAGTAGGAAGGAAAAAGAAATCAAAGTCCCACATTATAGAAAGCTATACAATATACTTGTATAAATATAGCTTTCTCAAGTGGATGATGGGGCCTTGGGGCTCCCACATGTTTGCTTTGTTGTGAGAAGAAAAGTCATGCAACACCACACGCGCGCCGCCGCCGTCCGTCCGACCAAACCGGGCCGGGTAAGGGTTTCGGGTTTCGGGTTCGGATCCGAAAATATTTTTGGATCAAAATAAGAACAGTAACAGGCCAGATTTCAGCCCGTTAAGGAACCAGAACCGAAATTAAGAATTTGAATTAATGGCGGGAATTTGTAACGTTTTCTAAAACGTTACAAAATGAATGGACGCGACCGCTGCAAATATAAAAGGACGCGACGTTTGCTTTTGAATCCGTAACAGTTGCAAACCGTTGCTAACGGCCGTGACACTTCGCGAATGGACATTTCCTCCCATATATAAATAGCAACGCCCATAATAGTTGCAAAAGTAGTTTCGAATTCTTCTTCTTCCCCGAGCATTTCTGCGACGCCAGAAACTGTTGCTCTGTTTTGCGACGCCTCCAAGGTGTTGCAGATTCAAAAACCGTTGCAGAATTGCTCTCTTCTTCCTCTTCAATCTGTTCTCTACAAATTGCATCATCGGATACAGTTTCTGAAGTGTTCTTGGCGGATCAAAGTCGTACAAACTTTGAATCTGATTACGCTGTTATAAGGGCTTCATTGAATCCTGAAAGTCGATAGTTCGATAACCTGTTTGCACCTGGTGGGTTGAACTATTGTCTGAAAGAATCTATTCCATAGATCCTTGACGTTGGAAGTACAGCATTGTCTTTATCTCTATCGCCATCAAATCCGTATCGAACCGCAAAATCCCCAACAAATTTTCAGACAATAATCTTCAACCATGGAAGGTTCGAGCGCTCTACAAGTTATGAATCAGCACCTAACTCGATTGGAGCGTTTTGATGGCGACAATTTCACTCGTTGGCAAAAGACGATGAAATTTTTCCTGGTCACCGTCAAGTTGTTCTACATCTTGGAAGATGACTTGGAAGAAATCCCGGAGGAAACTGATAAGGATGATGCTGCTCTAAAGGCTAAACGTGCAAAGCGCAAAGAGGACGATTTCCTATGCAGAGCCCATATTTTGAATGCGCTCTCTACCACAGTCTACAATGCTCGTAGGACCTTGGAAACAGCAAAGGCACTCTGGACTGCTCTGGAGAATAAGTACCGCATATCCGAGGCAAGTAATAAAAAGTTTCTTATTTCTTATTTTATGGATTTCAAAATGGTCACCAATAAGTCCATAATTGGACAAGTAAGCGAAATCTTACTGTTGGTGAATCAACTTAAAGATGCTGGAATTGATCTCCCTGAATCTTTTGTTGTTGGAGTTATAATTTCTAGACTTCCGTATAGTTGGAATGGTTATAAGAAAAAGATAAAGCATGCGGAAACGGATTATAATTTAGACGGTTTACAGCGTCATCTTTGTATTGAAGAAGACTCTCGCAAACGTGATCTAGATGATAATCCGCAAACTGAGTCTCATTCTAAGGCAAATAATGTTGAAATTACTAATAAATTAAAGACAAAGAACGAGACACGGTTTAAGAAAAGTCATTCCAAAACTAACAACAAAATGAAAGGTGCATGTTATTTTTGTAACAAACCCGGCCACTATGCCCGAGACTGCCGTCTGCGGAAGGAACCACAAAAAGTGAATGTGGTCGAAGACTCGCTTGTGGCTGTAGTGCAAGAGGCAAATTCCATTAGTGACAATGATAATATTTGGTGGTTCGATACTGGAGCAACCATTCACATTTGCAAAGACCGTAATCTGTTCAAGAGTTACGAAGAAAATAAAGGAGAAGCCGATGAAGTTACTGGAGCAAATAAGGTTCCAAGCAAAGTTCTGGGAAAAGGCACTATAGAACTTCTTCTCACCTCTGGAAAAGTTCTTACATTAGTCAATGTATTCTATGTACCCAATATGTGTAAGAATTTGGTCTCTGGATACCTTCTTAACAAAGGAGGATTCAAGATGGTGTATGAGTCTGATAAGCTAGTGTTGTCTAAGAATGGTAAATTCATTGGAAAGGGATACTCTTGTAATGGCATGATTAAGTTGAATCTGATAAAGAAATATTTTGTTTATATTGTTGATTCTATTAATTTATGGCATGGTAGATTAGGACATGTTAATTATAATTCCATTAGGAATATGAATAAATTAGGATTAATTTCTGATTGTGATTTCGATACCATCTCTAAATGTGAAATATGCATTCAAGCAAAAATACACCGGAAATCCTTTAAATCCGTAGAAAGGAAAACTGGTTTGCTTGATTTGGTATATAGTGATGTAGGTGACTTAAAAAGTCATATCACTTATGGTGGTAACAAATACTATATAACATTCATTGATGATTATACTAGATATGCATATGTATATCTAATGAAAACTAAAGATGAGGCTTTTGATAAATTCAAAATTTACAAAGCATAAGTCGAAACACAATTAGGAGTTAAAATTAGAATATTACATTCAGATCGTGGTGGTGAATATTTCTCAAATGAATTCACCTTGTTTTGTAAACAACAAGGTATAATTCACCAATGTACTGCCCCATATACACCACAACAAAATGGTGTTGCTGAAAGGAAGAATAGAACTTTAGTAGAAATGGTTAATCCCATGCTCATAAGTTCTAATTAACCTTATAACCTATGGGGTGATGCTATGTTATTTGCATGTTATATTTTAAATAGAGTACCACTTAAAAGGAATAATATTTCCCCTTATGAATTATGGTTTAATAGGAAACTTAACCTAACTAGACTTAAAGTTTGGGGTTGCTTAGCTTATGTTAGAAAACCAGACCCTAAACGACCAAAGTTAGGAAATAGAGCATTTAAATGTGTTTTCATAGGATATTCACTTAATAGTATAACTTATAGATTTCTTATTCTTGACACCCTAGAAGTTATAGAATCTGTAGATGTAGAATTTTTTGAAAATCAAACTGTTGAGATCCCATTGAGATCATCTAGTCCAGAACGTAGTATGACTAATGATATCAATGACGATGATTATGCTCCTACTCAAAACAGCAAGGAAGTGTCAGTACCAGATAATAGTACTGAACAACGGAGAAGTAAAAGAGCGAGAATAGAGAAGGACTATGGTCCTGACTTCATTACATATCTTGTAGAAGGCAGTAAGGACGAAGTCCTTAATGTGACTAAATATGTAATGAACGTTGATGATGATCCCAAAACTTATTCTGAAGCTATGAGTTCCAGAGATTCAAATTTCTGGAAAGAAGCTATCAATGATGAAATGAATTCCATAATGTTAAACAAAAATTGGGTTTTAACTGATTTACCTCCTGGTGCTAAACCTATAGGATGTAAATGAATATTCAAGAAAAAGTTGAATACAAATGGATCCATTGATAAGTTTAAAGCCAGATTAGTTGCTAAGGGATATAAGCAAAGACATGGAGTAGATTATTTTGATACATATGCTCCAGTTGCTCGCATATCTTCTATACGCTGTTTAATTGCACTTGCATCAATTCATAAATTAGTCATACATCAAATGGATGTAAAGACTGCTTTTCTAAATGGAGATTTAGAAGAAGAGATATATATGGAACAACCTGAAGGTTTCAAAACCCCAGGCCAAGAAAAGAAAGTTTGCAAATTAGTAAAATCTCTTTATGGCCTGAAGCAAGCTCCCATGCAATGGCATGAGAAGTTTGATAAAGTTGCACTGTCATATGGATTCATCGTTAATGATGCTGATAAATGTATTTATAGTAGATCGGATAACAACGGTATTGTTATAATATGTTTATACGTCGATGACATGCTAATATTTAGTTCCAATATATCATGTGTGAATGAAACTAAAAAGTTTCTGTCTTCTAAATTCGATATGAAAGATCTAGGAGAGGCTGATGTAATTCTGGGAATTAAAATTGTTAGGTAAGAGGGGGAGTTATTACTAACTCAATCCCATTACATAGAGAAATTCCTACAAAAGTATGGTCATTACGATGACAAACCAGCACCAACTCCTTTAGATCCTAGTATTAAATTAGAAAAGAACACTGGACGTACTATCTCTCAACTAGAGTATTCCAGTGTTATTGGGAGTCTTATGTATGCTATGCATTGCACTAGACCAGACATCGCGCATGCTATAAGTATATTGTGTCGATTTACGAGTAATCCAGGTTTCGAACATTGGAAAGCCATTTCCAGAGTTTTAGCTTATTTGAAAGGAACCATTGAATATGGTTTATCTTATAAAGGATATCCTGCTGTAATAGAAGGATATAGTGATGCAACCTGGAACAATGTAGAATTCAAATCCAAGTCTAGACTGGATGGATCTTTACACTAGGAGGCGCTGCTGTGTCTTGGGCTTCCAAGAAGCAGACCTGTATTTCTGACTCAACAATGTTGTCAGAATTGATTGCATTAGCAGATGCATGTAAAGAAGCGGAATGACTTAGGAATTTATTAATGGAAATCCCTTTGTGGAAGAAGCCATCTCCAGCAGTCTTGATTAACTTGACAACCAAGCAACAATATACAATGTGTCTAATAAGACATATAATGGAAAGTCTAGACATGTGAGTCTAAGACATCAAATGGTGAGACAGTTACTCAAAAGAGGAGTTATAACTGTTGACTACATAGAAACGAAGAAAACCTTGGCTGACCCACTTACAAAAGGTCTTCCAAAGGCAATGGTTTCTATAAAGTCACAAGAAATGGGACTAAGGTCTGTGAATGAAGGTTGATCATCCTTAACAGAAACCCAACTTATTTCTTGAAAAGGATAGACAAAGTTCAATGGGTACCAACAAGTTAAGCGAATGATTATGGAACACTAAATTGGTAATCCCATAATATTTAGTTTTGGATTCTGCAAGAACAAAGGATGGATATACTTCCTTATTAAGTCTAGAAACCTTAAAAGGTGTATCTCAGAAACACCTTAAGAGACTTACCTATATGAGTATGGAAATCAAGCCGTTTCCTAGGAAAGTAAGACCGCTTTCTAAGTAGACTCATGAACCAGGATTTAAGCACATGGCCATTAACGTGCTGAGCAATACATAACACTTTACCTAAGAAAATCAACATGTGTGATTGTTCCGGTTTTATCATTAGGGATACTTGGTTCAAGATTCGTTCACCATAGAATCTCGATAAGGTTTTGAATGGTTTGCACTAAGTAAAGGTTCAAATCCAAAAGATACCTTTTATTTATGTGTTGGTTTTCACGATGATGCAAAACTTGATCTTAGAACTACATAGGCTTAATCCCACTTGGGTATGTAGGAAGTCACTCTAGTGATTCAGCCGTCCTATTTATTTATTTTTTATTTTATTTTGAAAATTGGGGGAGATTGTTGTAAAATTTTCAAAATGCTTTGGGTTTGGGTTTTTTGTTTTGGAAGAGTAGAAGAAAAGAAAGAAGGAAGGAAGAAGAAATCAAAGTCCCACATTATAGAAAGCTATACAATATACTTGTATAAATATAGCTTTCCCAAGTGGATGATGGGGCCTTGGGGCTCCCACATGTTTGCTTTGTTGTGAGGAGAGAAGTCATGCAACACCACACGCGCGCCGCCGTCGTCCGTCCGTCCGACAGAACCGAACCGGGTACGGGTTTCGGGTTCGGATCCGAAAATATTTTTGGATCAAAATAAGAACAGTAACGAGCCAGATTTCAGCCCGTTAAGGACCCAGAACCGAAATTAAGAATTTGAATTAATGGCAGGAATTTGTAACGTTTTCTGAAATGTTACAAAATGAATGGACGCGACCATTGCACATATAAAAGGACGCGACGTTTGCTTTTGAATCCGTAACAATTGCAAGCCGTTGCTAACGGCTGTGACACTTTGCGAATGGACATCTCCTCCCATATATAAATAGCAACGCCCAGAATAGTTGCAAAAGTAGTTTCGAATTCTTCTTCTTCCCCGAGCATTTCTGCGACGCCAGAAACTGTTGCTCTATTTTGCGATGCCTCCAAGGTGTTGCAGATTCAGAAACCGTTGCAGAATTGCTCTCTTCTTCCTCTTCAATCTGTTCTCTACAAATTTCATCATCAGATATAGTTTCTGAAGTGTTCTTGGTCGGATCAAAGTCGTACAAACTTTGAATCTGATTATGCTGTTATAAGGGCTTCATTGAATCCTGAAAGTCGATAGTTCGATAACCCGTTTGTACCTGGTGGGTTGAACTATTGTCTGAAAGAATCTATTCCATAGATCCTTGAAGTCGGAAGTACAGCATTGTCTTTATCTCTATCGCCATCAAATCCGTCTCGAACCGCAAAATCCCCAACACTGTTCAAACACCCACATACTTTTGACATTACATATCAACTGCCTCCCCTTCTCTCTGCATCACAGCTCTGTACATGTACAACTTTGCCTGCTATCAACCTCACTTTCCTTTGCATCTCCACAAAACTGTGCACCATCCTCTATGCCACCATCACCATACCACCAGCAAATACACAACAAAAACTTTCAATATACCACCTGCCATTTCTTACATCACTGATCATAGAAATTCCACAACTTACCTGCATTTCACTTCGTCAAGCACTGCCTCTGTTGCACTTCATTTCGATACACTACAGCGCTGCCTCTGCCTTTGTTAAAAATAAAAAATAAAAAAGAGACTGTTGCATTTCGATACACCTCAAACTATCACTCAACATACTGCACATTTTCATCGAACAAGCTTCTGACCAAGCTTCCTCTACCATAATTCCACGACAACAACCCGCTTTGAACGCTCCTCAAATCTCCTCCTTCACCTTCAAGCAACCTTCACAAACTCTAAGCTACCCAGTCCAGCAACCTTTACAAAGCCGAAAACATCTGCAAAACAATTTGACACTCCAATCACGAACCCCACAGTCAAATCGCCTCACCATCAATCGCCGATCAATTGCCCTGACACCGCTGTCAATCGAACCTACTACGACCAAAATCGCCTCTGGCAACATCGCGGACCCCTGAATCGACCTCTCTAAAACTGCCAAGCAACCAAATAGCCTCGCCATCGAACACTTGACTTCCATCCCAAGACGCGAACAAGTTGTTGGTGGTTTTGAATTGCGAAAATGAAATCGATCTGTGGAAGGTGGAAGATTTGTTATTTCGTTTGTTCGATTGTAAGTGGAAAATGCTTTAGTTTTGTTGAGTTGGGCCGGGCCATTGTTATTTTGTTTTATTTTAATCATCTTTTTTTCCTTTTCTCGTTTTTAGTTAGTTTGTTTTCTTTTAATTTAGATTTGTTTTACTAAAAAAAAGAACAAATTCAAATTGTTTTATTTTCATTTGTTTTGCCATTCTTATGCTAACATCCCGCCTTTTTGTACGCTTTAAATCGACGATAAACCACACACGTCAGACTTAAACTATACGGAAGGGTGGATTGTTATGGGGTAATTAAGAAAAAACAGTGAAAGAAAAAACAGTGAAAGAAGAAACAAAATAGAATCTTGTAGCGGAACGATAAAATATAATAATCAAATAAACAGTTCATGAAGCTGTTTACAAAACATTTAATTATACTTATACAATACATGTTAGAGTTACCCATACCAGAGAATTATAAAATAATGCAGCGGAACAATGTAGTAATTAATAGTAATAATACAATCTTCTTCTTCGTCCTTCAGAAATAAGGTCTTCGAATCCTGAAATGCTCATACTGACCCGAGCGAATTGAAAAGACAAAACATTCGAGTCAGAACTAAAAGATCTTATGTATTAGACGGTGTTTAAGGGACAAGGGAGTTTCAGTGTCCGTAACAGTTTTTCCTCCTGCCATGGCCCAGGTTAAGTCAATGTAAATAATATGAGTGGAACGGGGTCAGAGATGTTTACCGGATTTAACATCTCCTATCAAGTGTCAAACGTGAGTACAGTAACTTAAGAGATGCTCGGGATTGACATCTCCTAAGGATCCGTTAAACTATTTACTATGTAGTAATATTTCGCTATTATAATAATGTCTATAGTAAAATAGACTTACTTTTAAATAGCGTTAAGGAGTTACCCAATCTCCCCCTTAACACAATAATAGTCCCAGTAGTCCATCCAGCATCAGCGTATTTCAAGATCGAGAGACTACCCTAAATACTCCACGGGCTATGGGAGAAAACCAAACTCGCACAAGGTATGCTAGGGTAGGTGACACGGCACAACTAAGCAATGCCAGGGTCGATAAACCAATTACGCTTCCGGACCGGCTGTAACACGTAGCAACTACTACCACTCACCTCGAGCCACACTCCCAAAATCAAAAGGGCCCAACTCAATTATAAAGTAATAGAATGGTATCGAAGGAGTGTGTCCGATAAAAGGTGCTACCTTCTTAGCCCGTCGATCGCTCTTGTTTTAACCACCTTATGCCAACTCACGGGAGTCGGGTCCACGTATTTATCTTAAAGGAAACGCCGCCGCCATCCTACTTCATTATGGAATCTCCACCGCCTACGCAGTTGTTGAAGTGGTTTTCGGTGTTGGCAGAGAGTACGACAACTTCCTATCCCGGTCTCTTTAACAACCAAACGTTAATATTACACCCCGATCATTTCAAAATAATATATACTTCAAAACCAGAATATAATATCCATTTCAAAACCATATAAATACGATATTATTTCCATTTCAAAAACCAAACCAATATGATATCATTTAATAAAACCCAAATCAATATAATATCATTTTTATTTCAAATATATCCATCCCAAAATCATAGCACTTTCAATGATAATACTTTGAAACTCATATCCCTGAAACATATCTTCCACCACTTAAATGGTTAAAATATTCAAATACTTTATAAAAAAAACTAGCTTTTTCAATTTCACAAACTAGTTTCAAAACAACCCGGATTTCTAAATTTTAACTTTAACCAAATCCTAAATCATAAACTTCAATTCAATTCAGTTTCCAAATAAATTATTTCAAATTATATCGATTTCAAAACAGATTGATCCATAGAATAAACCATTCCAAATTCAATATATTTCAAACTTTACGTATTCAACAAGTTTCAAAACTAAGTTTAGTAATTTCATATATATATGTGTATATATCAAACTCAATTTTCTATTATTAAGTTTTGAAATAATTTACTTAATAAATCCATTATCTTTTAAATAAATCCCAAATTACAAATTACTAAATATTTCTTTCAACTTATTTTCTAAACTTAAGTTATTTAAATCATTATAAACTCTATATTAAAGTATAATTTAATACTTAATCATATCATCTTCAATAAAAAAATCAACTTATTCTTAAGTTTATTCTATATTAAAACAAGTTTATACATAGCTTAAATATCAAGAATAAAATATCATTTATATAATATCTAAAATCAATATTCATATAAAATCATATATTTCTTTACAAAACCATAGAAATTATTTCAAACTATTTTTATATATAGACCGCGGTGTCTGTATATATAATTTTCTATCCTATGGTCAAGTGACACAGATATTTATCATTTCAATCCGTAATTTAAAACATATATACGGTTATATATCATTTCAAACCGCAATCCCGAATAAAATAAAATCCATAACGACTTGCAGTTCAAAGCAATATAAAATACTACATCCATTCATCCAATATCAATCATCAAACATTTATCACAATCATCATCCAATTCAATCAACAACATCCATATGGAACAAATAATAAATTGCAAGTATTTACTGGCAGTTTATATTCAATGATAAATTAAATAACAATTTAACTAGCAGTTTATATGCAATAACAAATTAAATAATAATTTAATTCAAATAAATTCAATTTAACCGAGATGATGATTAAGAATATGCCAAACAGTAATAAATAATTTCTAATCACATCATAAATCAATTTAACAAACATAAGAAATTTTAGAAGTTGTGAGCGGGTTAAAACACGAATCTGAAAATAATAGACTTCTAATCAATAGCTCCGCTCTATGTTTCCTTAGTCTCGTTCTTGATTGCCAGCTTTGTTCCATAATTTTTCTTTTATTTTGACTTACTTAAATTTTACTCCTTATTATATTAATATATGTATGTATGTATGTATGTATTTTTAAAAGGTTTGAAAAAAAAGATTTGAAAAAGAAGAATTGAAAAATAAAAGGATTAAATAAGAAGAACTGAAAATGGAAGAGAAGATGAAGATTTGAAAAGAAAGAAAAAAGTTTGAAATGGAAGAAAATTTGAAGAAGAAGAATATTTAAAGAGGAAGGAAAAATTAAAATGAGAGATAATAAGGAGATTTGAAGAAAAAAAAGAAAAAAAGATTAGAATGGAGGCTGGGGTTTCATTTGCATCATATCTTATTTATAAGGTTAGAGTTAGATTTTGGGCCAAAGAGATTAGAAAAGAGAGGCCGCTATTAATTAGAAATAAATGAAATGACGT
Source organism: Allium cepa (assembly GCA_030765085.1). Taxonomy (NCBI): domain Eukaryota; kingdom Viridiplantae; phylum Streptophyta; class Magnoliopsida; order Asparagales; family Amaryllidaceae; genus Allium; species Allium cepa. The sequence continues at coordinate 207,175,519 of CM060941.1, read as the reverse complement.
TTCAGAAAATAAGTAAATATGAACAAACTTTGTATTGAAACATAGTAAATATGAATAGCCTTTTTTAAAAGTAGCAGGTATCAAAAAGAGGTTAAAGAAAGATTTAAAAATATGAAAAGTATTTATGTTTGCAAAATCGCAAAGCTTCGGACAACGTAAATGGAAAGGAGTAATGGAACAAATGGGGAAATAACGAAAAGAATGCGGCAGTTATTAATTAGAAAGGGAACAAATGGACCAACTCTACACTACAAACAAATTTTTAGAATTCAAATTTCAAAAACAATAGTTCACTTAATTAATTTTGTTAACCCTAAACATACCAAAATTAACATCGTTTAATGATTTCATTAACATACAATAAATGAAAATAAATTCTCTACACAAATTTGTGTCATAAACTAAAAGAATATACAGGATTAAGAAATTTTCATGTCTCCCTCTTTGTGATTAGATTGGGAATCAAAAAAACATGTTAACATTTCGTTTGAATGTCTACAAGGAATGCATTAACATATATTCAAAATTATGATAACATAAACAAGGTAATATAAACAGGTGTATAATATATATATATATATGTACATCTTTATCGCCACTATAGTTTACATTCATAAATAAAAGGTATGAAAATAATCCACATAAGGAGGTAGTGAATGTAAGAGTAAATTAGAAAAGTGAAGATGGAAAGGTAAGTTATGTTGCAATTAAAATATAATAAAGTCTAATTGAAAAGGAAATAGTCAAGTGTAAATCTACTTTACCCCCTTTTTCATTTCCTATTAACATTTAACTTAATAACGTATGAGATATCAAACCTAAATAATCCCTTTTTGTAACGACCCTTAATTTTCTGTAATTTAAATTTGTTAATTTATTAATATTTTGGTAATTTAATATTTAAGGAAACAAAAATTTGTGATTTCATAACGTAATAATAACTAAACTAAAATGAAACAATGTTAATCCAAGTTAACTGTTAAAAGTCTTAATGAAATTCTAATTCATTGCCATTTAAATGCTATGCTTGGTTATCAATTAAATATAAGAAAATAAAAGTAAGTATTGAATTAACCAAGGGAATAATATATTAGTTAATAGTAATTGAATGGGATTAGTGTTAGGAAACTAATGGTAACAATTATTTGTAAATAATATGCCTATAAATACGATTAACAGTTAATGGTGACAACTAATATGAGCTACCTATTTATTTCGCCTATTAAATAAAGTTGAGATCAAATTTGTAATTAAATGAATTTTGGTCGTCAATACAAATAGGGATGGGAATTTGAATGATATTATTGTGATGAAAGACAAACAAATATTAATAGACTTAATAAAATAATGGAAAAAACAAGATCCATTAATTTATTGAAATTTAAATTTAATAATTGAATTAATTGCAAATAATTGAAATTAAATATTTAAATATTATGTTAATGGAGGTTAAGATGAAATTTGAGAATATTAATGTAACAAATCATGAACCAATGTTAGTTGCATCCTTATGGTAATAAAGGACTTGAATAACAAGGTTTAAAAGTTAATAAATGGATTTCAGAATTTTAAAGTATAATTTTCTAAATTTAATGAAATTGAAATTAAACACTGAAATTGAGGAATTAATCAATTTTAAATCGACGGTTAAATTTGTTTAAATTAGTGTAAATGATTAAGAAATTTAAAAGTGATAAAAATTGCCAATTATAGAATTGAAATGGAAATTTGATTTAATTAATTAATTATTAGTTTATTTAATCAATGTAAAAATAGCCATTTTGGCCACTGACTCGGATTTCGATGAAACTAGTTTTATCGGATCCGCAATGGTGAATTATTGTAGGATTTCAAGTTTCGTAGCGATCAGACCTGTCGTTTGAACGTACGGGTTCGAAACACCTAAAAATCAATTTGAAATAACTTGATTTCAGGATAACTTCTTCAAACGATGGAATTTGGACTTGAAACCCATTCCTTTGCATTCAAAATATTTTTAAACATCTATTTTGATATATAGGTTGACCCAATTTCGTTGGGAGTCAAAAATGGGCTTTTCGGGCCATTTTATCATTCACGCGTATATCAATCGGGTCCATCTATTCTATTTCAACTTTGCCTATATATACCTTATTATAAACCCTATCCTATTTATTATTCCTCATTTCTGTATGTACAATTCTATTTTCTTCTCCTCTTTCAATGGCAGTTAGAACCTAAATTCCAATTTCAATTTCAAATCAAATTTAAAGCCAAAAATTAAATCTCTTCAAACTATATCGAATTATACATGGATTTGAAGCTCTCGACGAGTGCAAGTAAAGTTCGAAATTCGTTTTCCAATTTGAACCTTTGTTTGTCCACAAATTGGAGAACGAATTTCGACCGTTCATTAGCGTTCGATGATCGGTGTCCGATCGACAAATCTGTGGCACTGCTGCGTAGAGAGACGAACACGTAGTCCATCGGTGAGGTTAATTTGGAGAAGTGACGGCTGGATCGTGCTATAAAATTTGGTAGGGTTTCAAACCCTAGTGGCGGTTGCGGCTGAAATGGGTCAACCAGCTTCGTTGTGGGTCCGGGAAGGTCGGCTGGACGAGGCGTGATCGGTGGTGGCCACGGCATAGCCAGCGGCGGCGTGTAGGCGGCGGATTTGGTGCTCAACGCTTGCTTTGGGTGCGTGTTCTGATGTCGTGCATTAGTGCTCGAACGCGATGCGGAGGGGGCCTGCTGTAGTACGTGTGTGACATGGCCGAGTAATAGGTAGTTCATTTTATTTTAATTTATTCAAATTCCTGTTTCAAATGTTCCAAAACGCATAACTTCTGCATACGACATCCGATTTACACGCGGTTTTTTTGTTATGATCGTATTGAAATTCCGGACATTTTGACGCTAGTTTGGACGAATTCTGAGAATGTTCAAATTTTGGGTTTACATTGGATTTAAATTCAATTTAAATTCAAATGGTGAGTGTTTTAACCCACTCACAACTTCTAAAATTTCTTATGTGTGTTAAATTAATTTCTGATATGATTAGATATTTATTTATGACTGTTTGGCATATTTTATCATCATTCCAGTTAAACTGAATTTATTGAATTAAATTGTTATTTAATTTATTATTGCATATAAACCGTTAACTAATTTATTACTCAATATAAACTTCTAGTAAATACCTGTTGTTTATTATCTATTCTACATTGATGTTATTGTTTGAATTGGATGATGGTTGTGATAAATGGTTGATGGTTGATATTGGATGATTGGATGTTGTATTTTTTTATTGTTATAAACTGCAAGTTGTTATGCATTTTTATTTCATTCGGGGTTGCGATTTGAAATGATATATAATCGTATTTTTATTTTAAATGATGGATTGAAAGGATACATATCCATATCACTTGACCATAGGATAGAAAATTATATACAGACACCGTCGGTTTATATATAAATATTTTGAAAATGATTTCTATGGTTTTGGATGGAAATATACGGTTTAATAAGTATTGATTTTTTTTGATATTATATAAATAGTATTTTATATATAGTTAAATTCTTGAATTTAAGCTATGTATAAATTAGTTTAATAAAAGTAAGTTGAATAATGGAGTTTAATTTTATTAAAATAAAATATGGTTAAGTATTTAAATCATACTTTAATATAGAGGTATAATGATTTAAATAAATTAAGGTTGGGAGATAAATTGGAGATTGATTTGGAATTAAATTTATTTAAGAACTAAACTCAAAAAGGTTGATGTGAAATTTATTAAATTGGAAATTTTAAAAGGTATAATTATTATAACTTGATTTTGGGTCAAGGTGAATTCAATGATTATTTCAAGAATAAATGAATTGAATGAAATATTTAGTTATTTGTAATTTGAGTATTATTTAAATAATAGGGGATTTATTATGTAAATTATTTCAAAACTAAATAATAGAAAATTTAATTGTTGAATCGAAATTTGTCAAATTTAGTTTTGAAATTTTAGAATGTTTACAGCCTTGATATGTATCGAAATTGAAATGTTTTATCGAAATTGAAACGTTTCGAAGTTATGAATTTCAAAGCATTATGTTTTAAAAGTGTTATAATTTCAAGTGTTTGATTTCGAAATATTATAACTTTGAAATTGCTATGATTTTTGGAATTATATTGTGTTTGGTTTGAAACGGCAATGATATTTGGTTTTAAAGTATAAATTATTTTGAAATGACCATGGTGTTATAATAACGGTTGGTTGTTAAAGAGACCGGGATCGGAAGTTGTCATACTCTCTGCCAACTTGGAAAACCACTTTAACAACCGTGTATGCGGTGGAGATTCCAGAATGAAGTAGGATGGTGGCGACATTCTATTAAGGTATATATGTGGACCCGACTCTCGTGAGTTGGCATAAGGTGGCTAAGACAGGAGCGATCTCGAGCCAATGAGGTCATTCCTCTGATCGGACACACTCCTTCGGTATTATATTCTGACTTTGAGATTTATTTGGTGTCCACTTTTAATTTTTGATTTGGGGGTGTGGCTCGAGGTGGTCGGTAGTAGTTGCTACGCGTTACCACCAGATTGTATGTGTAATTGGTATATCTACCCTGGCATTGCCTTGTTATGCCGCGTCACCTACCATAGTGCGCCTTGTAAGAGTTTGCTTTTCTCCCGTAGCTCATGGAGAATTTAGGTTAGTCTCCCGATCTAGAGATGCGCTGATACTGGATGGACTACTGGGACTATTATTGTGTTAAGGGGAATATTGGGTCACTCCTTAACCCTATTTAAAAGTAAGTTTATTTTACTATAGACATTATCATAATAGTGAAATATTACTATATAGTAGATAGTTTAACGGATCCTTAGGAGATGTGAATCCCGAGCATCTCTTTAGTTACTGCACTCACGTTAGACACTGGATAGGAGATGTCAAATCCCGTAAACATCTCTGAAGCCGTTCCACTCATATTATTTACACTTGATTTAACTTAAATAAAAACTTTTAGTCCTGACTCAAGTGTTTTGTCTTTTCAATTCGCTCAGGCCTACCTGAGCATTTCAGGATTCGAAGACTTTATTTCTAGAGGACGAAGATGAAGATTGTATTACTATTATTTATTATATTGTTCCACTGCACCACATTGTTCCATTGCATTATTAATATTCTCTGGTATGTGTAACTCTGATATGCATTGTATAGGTATAATAAAATGTTTTTGTAAAACAGCTTCATGAACTGTTTATTTGATCGTTATATTTTATCATTCCGATGGAAGATTCTATTTCGTTTTTTTCTTTTCTTTCTATGTTTTTTCTTATTTACCCCATAACAATCCACCCTTCTGTATGGTTTAAGTCTGACGTGTATGATTTATCGTCGATTAAAACCATACGAAAAGGCTGGATGTCACACTTTTTTTAATGATCTAATTGGAACGAAAATATAAGTTTAAATTTAGGTATAAATATATATGCAGTAAACTAGCATTAAATTTTGATACATGAACTGGATTAATTGGAAATAAATCACCCAATTTAAATTTATTTCAATAAATTTTTACAATTAATGTCTTCCCACTTTTTAATTAAAAGATTCCAATCACATTAATTGTCATTGATTTCTAATGTGAAAATAAATGAGACAATTCAACTCCTTTTTATAGTAATTTAACATATTTACGGAATTAGAATTATTGTATACAAATCAAAAGTTATTAATTTCTTATTTCTGTAATATATTTTTCAACTACCAACATTTCAAATAAACAAAAATATGATTTTTTTTAATTTAGTAAAGAAACATATATTATTGTTTTTTTTCTAGCATTTATTATTCCAATCAGCTAGAATTTACATTCATACGGTCATTTCTTTGCCTTCTTATTAAACTTTACAACTATTTCCAATTTAAGCTCTACAATTACATTCATAAATATGTATTTTTGCCAATTGTACACATTAATCAAGGTTTAAAACCAATTAAATAAATTTACCTTAGTTTCATTCTTTTACCAATTTATTGCTTTATAAATACATCTACGTTTCTATTTAATTTATACATTGACACCTTCCGTTACGGTATTAATTCTCATTGATGACATTTAAGATTTCCTATTTTAATTTAGTAGACCAATTAGTTATACCAATTCATATATTTACACAGCACTTACCCTTATTTACTTAAATTCAAATTTTATACTCAACCATAACATTTACACTAAATTAATATACAATTTAAATAGCAACTTACCACCGTTACTATAACTTTTAATCACATCTTTGATTTCATTGTTCACAACAAATGTTACCCTTCTTATATACCCAATCTTTATTCACTAGTCATTTATTTCATATTATTCCATTTAAAAATATTAATGTTGCATTTGTTTTCTTACATTAATTTATAGCCAAGCACAACAATTTTCATTGCTTCACTAAATTGTAAATTTCATTTCAATTGTTAATAATTAGTTTTAAATTTCCATGGTTGCATTTCATTTCATTATTAAATTATAAAGTATTTCTTTTCTTCATATTACATTACCTAACTTATTAACCTTAACAAATTTAATTTGAAATTTTATGGGTCGTTACACTCTCCCCCATTCAAAACTTTTCGTCTCTGAAAAGGAAAAAGAAGGGAAAAGAAAGAATTTAGTAAACAATCATCTTATTCAAAAATATTAACTTTATAAACAAATAAATTTACAAAATTAATTAATTTGAATAAAATATACCAATTTATAACCATTAAATCGTTTTATACTCAAATTAATAAAGTTTGGAAAACATTTTTCAAAAATTTTCTAGGTCCTAAAATTTTTGAATTTTTTTGGCAGAGCCTCCTTTGTACAAAGAGGCTCGGGAAAAAAATATAATATCAAATATAACAATATATATCACAATATCTTAAGATAATATATCCCAACAACGGAAAAAATAATATAAACAACAATCATTAGCAACAGAACATACAACCATCACATAAGATGAACACAAATAAATTATCTATTCATATCAAACAAAACAAATAGTTGTTCGGGTTCAAAAACTTTAAATTGTACATAATTAAAAATAAACTACTACGTGTACCATTTACTCAGCAGTCTTAGATGAAACTAATATATTATTCATACATCCAAACAAATTTAAAGTATCCTTGCCCAAACAACCACAAACCAAACAAACAACAATTCCAAAACAATAGATCAAGTTCATTCTTATTAATTTCATTTCGTACATTTGTTATTTGATTTCCCTTTTTTTACATTACATTCATTCATTTCTCAATTTCATTTATTTTCATTCATTTGTCCATAGTATTCATGTTCAATTCAGTTACTTGGCACATCAATTTCATTTACTTAAGTTTAAAATCATCTACTTATAACGTTTACCTTCTATAATAATTTATTATAGTAACCTTTCAATTATAACTTTTTTAAGTTATAACTCTATAACATCAATACTTCTTTATTAAAGAATTTCATTGGACACCTTCATTATTTCACGTTGTACTTGTACAAAATTCCATTACATTTTCTTATTAGACATTTTAACTTTTTAATCTTTTGGTAAGTTATATATGCTTTTTAAGAATGCAATTGAAATTTATACAAGTTTATCTCATTTCTTTTAATAGCCTAAATGTTCAATAATCTTGTCTTTTGTTCTATAGGTTACTAATTTCAACTTTCTTGTAATTTCCTTTACAACCTAGCATTAAATCTATTATTTTATTTAGATGTTCCAATTATTAATTAGTTACATTCCATTTCACTACAATAATTGAAACTATTAATTAACAGAATTTAAGAACTAAAAACTAGGTTTAATTTCAAATCATTTTAAAATAATAGATAAATATATACTTACAACTTATATATCCAATTATATTTAAAACAATTTAAAATTTATATTTGTTTATCAAAATAAATCTGCAGTAAAACTACTACAGTGGCCTTCCCCCTTAGAAACTCGAAAATGAATGTCGATGATAAGTGCACTCATCACTGAAATTATTTTCCAACGACAAAGAGGAAAGTACATAAATTATTTCTTTCCAAAATTACTGTAAAACAATTCTTTCAAGTTATATTGAAGTATTTATATCAGAAAATACTTATAAAAAGTATTATTATATTCTAAAATCTTTTGAAAGCAATTTTCAGAAATCCCGGAACTTAAGTTCTAAAATTTCCAATTTTCATTTGTTTTATTTTCTTCAAATCTTGTTTCCAATCAATATTTATAAATTTCACTGCCTAACAACCAATATGTTACAACCAAATATAAACTTTATAAAAAAATTATTTTATATATAGAAAATATAATAGGCAAAATTATTTCATTCACCTATATTCAAAATAAATATTGTGTCGGTCTGTCCTATTAAGTGTTTAGAAATCCTTATTGATGTCATAGCAACCTATGCACCAACCACAATTTATAAATACAAAACGGAACAAATTAATATAATATAAAAACCTTTTTTTAACATTAACAAATACGCTCTCTCATATATATATATGCTCAATGACTCACCATAGGGTATTACTATCCTATTAGTAAAGAGTCAGACCCCACAAAGCTAAGGTTTTTCGCTAAACCAAAGCTCTGATACCATGTTGTAACATCTTGCATTTTTGTACGCTTTAAATCGACGATAAACCACACACGTCAGACTTAAGCCATACAGAAGGGCAGATTGTTATGGGGTAAATAAGAAAAAGCATAGAAAGAAAAAAACAAAATAAAATCTTGCAACGAAACGATAAAATATAATAATCAAATAATCAGTTCAAGAAGCTGTTTACAAAACATTTAATTATACTTATACAATACATTTCATAGTTACCCATACCAGAGAATAATAAAATAATGCAGTGGAACAATGTAGTAATTAATAGTAATAATACAATCTTCGTCTTCGTCCTCCAGAAATAAGATCTTCGAATCCTGAAATGCTCAGACTGACCCGAGTGAATCGAAAGGACAAAACACTCAAGTTAGAACTAAAAGATCTTATGTAAGTTAAGTCAATGTAAATAATATGAGTGGAATGGCGTCAGAGATTTTAATGGATTTGACATTTTCTATCCAGTGTCAAACGTGAGTGCAGTAACTTAAGAGATACTCAGGATTCACATCTTCTAAGGATCCATTAAACTATTTACTATGTAGTAATACTTCGCTATTATAATAATGTCTATAGTAAAGCAGACTTACTTTTAAATAGCTTTAAGGAGTTACACAATCTCCCCCTTAATACAATAATAGTCCCGGTAATCCATCCAGTATAGCGTATCTCCAGATCGAGAGACTACCCTAAATACTCCATGGGCTACGGAAGAAAACCAAACTGTACAAGGCACGATAGGGTAGGTGACACGACACAACTAGGCAATGCCAGGGTAGATATACCAATTACGCTTCTGGATCGGCGGTAATGAACAGCAGCTACTACCGCCCACCTCAAGCCACACCCGCAAAATCAAAAGGGCCCAAATCAATCATAAAGTAATTGAATAGTACCGCAGGAGTGTGTCCGATAAAAGGCGCTACCTTCTTAGCCCGTCGATCGCTCCTGTTTTATCCACCTTATGCCAACTCACGGGAGTTGGGTCCACGTATTTACCTTAAAGGAAACGCCGCCGACATCCTACTTCATTCTAGAATCTCCACCGCGTATACAGTTATTGAAGTGGTTTTCGGAGTTGGCAGAGAGCATGACAACTTCCGATCCCAGTCTCTTTAACGTCCAAACATTAATATTACACCCCGGTCATTTCAAAATAATATATACTTCAAAACCAGAATATAATATCCATTTCAAAACCATATAAATACGATATTACTTCAATTTCAAAAACCAAACCAATATGATATCATTTAAAAAACCCAAATCAACATAATGTCATTTTTATTTCAAATATATCCTTCCCAAAATCATAGCACTTTCAATGATAATAGTTTGAAACTCATATCCCTGAAACATATCTTCCACCAGTTAAATGGTTAAATAAACTAGCTTCTTCAATTTCACAAATTAGTTTTAAAACAACCCGGATTTCTAAATTTTAACTTTAATCGAATCCTAAATCATAAATTTCAATTCAATTCAGTTTCCAAATAAATTATTTCAAATTATATCGATTTCAAAACAGATTGATCCACAGAATAAACCATTCCAAATTCAATATATTTCAAACTTCACGTATTCAACAAATTTCAAAACTACGTTTGGTAATTTCATATATATATATATATATATATATATATATATATATCAAACTCAATTTTCTATTATTTAGTTTTGAAGTAATTTACTTAATAAATCCATTTTCTTTTAAATAAATCCCAAATTACAAATAAATAAATATTTCTTTCAATTTAGTTTCCAACCTTAATTTATTTAAATCATTATAAACTCTATATTAAAATATAATTTCAATACTTAACCATATCATCTTCAATAAAAAAATAAACTTGTTCTTAAGTTTATTCTATATTAAAATAAATTTGTACATAGCTTAAATATCAAGAATAAAATATCATTTGTATAATATCTAAAATCCATATTTATATAAAACCATATATATTTTTTACAAAACCATAGAAATCATTTCAAACTATTTTTATATATAGACTACGGTGTTTGTATATAATTTTCTATCATATGGTTAAGTGATACAGATATTTATCATTTCAATCCGTAATTTAAAACATAAATATGGTTATATATCATTTCAAACTGCAATCCCGAATGAAATAAAATCCACAACGACTTGTAGTTCATAATAATATAGAATATAACATCCATTCATCCAATATCAATCATCAAACATTTATCACAATCATCATTCAATTCAATCAATAACATCCATATGGAACAGATAATAAATAACAGGTATTTACTGGCAGTTAATATTCAATGATAAATTAAATAACAATTTAACTGACAGTTTATATGCAATAACAAACTAAATAACAATGTAATTCAAATAAATTCAATTTAACCGAGATGATGATTAAAAATATGCCAAACAGTCATAAATAAATTTCTAATCACATCATAAATCAATTTAACAAACATAAGAAATTTTAGAAGTTGTGAGTGGGTTAAAACACCTACCTTTATACGAATCTGAAAATAATAGACTTCTAGTCAATAGCTCAGCTCTATGTTTCCTTAGTCATCTTCTTGATTGCTAGCTTTGTTCCATAATTCTTTTTTTGATTTACTTAAATTTTCCTCCTTATTATATTAATATATATATATATATATATATATATATATATATATGTATGTATGTATTTTTAAAAGGTTTGAAAAAAAAGATAAGAAAAAAAAGAATTGAAAAAAAAGGATTAAAATAAAAAGAACTTAAATTGGAAGAGAAGATGAAGATTTGAAAAGAAAGAAGAATGTTTGAAATGGAAGAAAAGTTGTAGAAGAAGAATATTTGAAGAAGAAGGAAAAATTAAAATGAGCGATAATAAGGAGATTTGAAGAAGAAAAAAGAAAAAAAAAGAAGAAGATTAGAATAGAGGCTGGGGTTTCATTTGCATCATATCTTATTTATAAAGTTAGAGTTAGGTTTAGGGCCAAAGAGATTTGAAAAGAGAGTCCGCTATTAATTTGAAATAAATGAAATGACATTTCAGAAAATAAGTAAATAAGAACAAACTTTGTATTGAAACATAGTAAATATGAACAGCCTTTTTTAAAAGTAGCAGGTATTAAAAAGAGGTTAAAGAAAAAATTAAAAATATGAAAAGTATTCATGTTTGAAAAATTGAAAAGCTTCGAACAATGTAAATGGAAAGGAGTAACGAAACAAATGGGGAAATAATGTAAAGAATGCGGCAATTATTAATTAGAAAGGGAATGAATGAACCAACTCTATACTGTAAACAAATTTTTAAAATTCAAATTTAAAAAACAATCGTTCACTTAATTAATTTTTTTTAACCCTAAACATACCAAAATTAACATCGTTTAAAGATTTAATTAACATACAATAAATGAAAATAAATTCTCTATACAAATTTGTATCATAAATTAAAAGAATATACAGGATTAAGAAATTTTCATTTCTCCCTCTTTGTGCTTAGATTGGGAATTAAACAAACATGTTAACATTTCGATTGAATGTTTTACGAGGAATGCATTAACATACATTCAAAAATATGATAGCATAAACAAGGTAATATAAACAAGTGTATAATATATATATGTACATCTTTATCGCCACTTATATTTTACATTCATAAATAAAAGATATGAAAATAATCCACATAAGGAGGCAGTGAATGTAAGAGTAAATAAGAAAAGTAGAGATATAAAGGTAAGTTATGTTGCAATTAAAATCTAATAAAGTCTAATTGAAAAGGAAATAGTCACGTGTAAATCTATTTTACCCCCTTTATCATCTACTATTAACATTTAACTTAATAACGTAAGAGATTCGAAACCTAAATAGTCCCTTTTTTATGATCTAATTGGATCTAAAACATAAGTTTAAATTTAGGTATAAACATACATGCAGTAAACTAGCATTAAATTTTGAAACATGAACTGAATTAACTGGAAATAAATCACCCAATTTAAATTCATTTCAATAAATGTTTACAATTAACGTCTTCCCACTTTTTAATTAAAAGATTCCAATTACATTAATTGTCATTGATTTCTAAGGTAAAAATAAATGAGACAATTCAATTCTTTTTTATAGTAATTTAACATGTTTACGGAATTAGAATTATTGTATACAAACCAAAAGTTATTAATTTCTTATTCTGTAATGTATTTTTCAACTACCAACATTTCAAATGAACAAACATATGGTTTTTTTTATTTAGTAAAGAAACGTATATTATTCTTTTTTTTAACATTTATTATTCAAATCAATTAAAATTTACATTCATACGGTCATTTGTTTTCTTCCTTATTAAACTTTATTATTATTTCCAATTTAAACTCTACAATTACATTCCTAAATGTGTATTTTTGTCAATTGTACGCATTAATTAAGGTTTAAAACCAATTAAATAGATTTATCTTAGTTTTATTCTTTTACCAATTTATTACTTTATAAATATATTTACATTTCTATTTAATTTATACATTCACACCTTCCATTACTGCATTAATTCTCACTGATGACATTTAAGATTTCCTACTTTAATTTAGTAGACCAATTAATTATATCAATTCATATATTTACACAGCACTTACCCTTATTTACTTAAATTCAAATTTTATACTCAACCATAACATTTACACTAAATTTATATACAATTTAAATAGTAACTTACTACCGTTACTATAACTATTAATCACATCTTTGATTTCATTGTTCAAAACAAATGTTACCCTTCTTATATACCCAATCTTTATTCACTAGTCATTTATTTCATATTATTCCATTTATAAATTTTAATGTTGCATTTGTTTTCTTACATTAATTTATAGCCAAATATAACAATTTTCATTCCTTCACTAAATTGTAAATTTCACTTCAATTGTTAATAATTAGTTTTAAATTTCCATGGTTTCATTTCATTTCGTTATTGAATTATAAAATTTTTCTTTTCTTTCATATTAAATTGCCCAACTTATTAACCTTAACAAAGTTAATTTTTGAAATTTTACGCGTCGTTACGCTTATCTTTCTCTTAAAAAATAATTTTTTTTCAAATTGTTTTATTTTCAGTTGTTTTGTTTTAATTGTTTTATTTGGTCTTCCTTTGATATATAAAACAAAAATTTGTATATATATTGTTCGAAATTTTTAGGTGCCCAAAGCAGATAAAAAGAAGTAGTGCTTGCTAATAATTGCTTTGTTTTGCTTGCTAAAATAAATCGCCACTTTAAAAAAAAATCTAAATAATCTACACGCTCTAGTATAGTGTTTTCATCTCTTTGAATTGCATTATTGTTGCTTGCATTTGCATTTATATTAAAAAAATTCAAAATCCAAAAACAAAAACAACTTCATTTTAGTTGCATTTTAGATTCACGTTTAATTTTTGCTTTGCATTCATCTCATCTTATTTTTATTTTCTAAGAGCAATAACCCAATTCACATAAGGTGAGGGATTTCATCACCCTTTCCTTAGCCTGCAAATGCATTTCACCGTAGAATTTGATTAATAATAAAGGTTGGAAGTTCGGATTAAGGGTGTCACATCTAGGGCTTAATTATATCTTCAGAATTGTTTTCATTGAACATTATTTCTTGGTGTCAAGACTACCGCAGAGTAGTAACCATTTATAAATATTACGGTGATTCGTAAATATTATAGTGGTTGTTCCTCTGAAGGTACTTAAACATTCGACTGCATTGCTACGATGATTTCGTGGTGCACCGATAACCTCTGCCCGTTACCTGGTTGAGAAATATTTTTATTTTATTTAAAACAATGTGTGATTATACAGTTTTGGGTTAGGAGCTACCAAGGATAGAAAACTGTAATTAAATCTTTTGCATTCATTTAGTTGCATTAGTTCATGAATATTTAAAAAAACACAAAAAAATCAAAAATCCAAAAAAACAATTTGTAAATTTTACTTAACTTAGTTTTTAATTCCAAAAGAAAAACAAAATCAATTTTCCTTTCCTTTGCAAATTTTCAATCAAAAACAAAAATCCAAATAAAAATATATAAAATCTTTTCAAAAACAATTTTTTTTTGAGAATTCAAAAACAAAAACAAAAATCAAATTTCCATTTTCTGAAAACAAAAAATCCTTTTGGTAAATATTTTAAATTTTGAAAATTCAAAAACAAAATTTTTTTACAAAAACATATAAAAAATTGAAAAGCCTGAAAAAAAATCAAACTTCTCTTTCGAAAATAAATCTCATTTGGTATACATTTTTCTTCCCTTTAAAAAAACAAAACAAAACAAAAACAATTTTTCACTTCATTTTCCAAATCTAGTTTCTTTCTCTAAACTCATTTCTAAATTCTTTCTCTTCTTGAGTTTCACTTGTGCATGAGTACTTGGACTCGTGACACAACAACAGATCGTTGGACTCGCGACTTGACAAGTAATCGTTTAACTCGAATAGACGATCCTCCCGAAATGGCGAACGAGAACGCCCCTTGAAGTTTTATGGATAGAATCTTTTTCGATAGAGTTTCTATTCCAACGTTACCCGCCCCTATGGGTAACCATTTCGAAATTCGCTCGAACTATATTGCCACACTTCCAAAATTTGGCAATTTCGAGCATGATGACCCCTACATTTTCTTGACCAAATTCAAACAAGTTTGCACAACCATTAAACTCCAACAACTTTTCGATGACGAAATCAAACTTCGATTAATCCCATTTTCTCTAACGGATTACATTGAGAAATAGTTATACAGCTTACCATCGAACTCGATTAAAACGTGGGAAGAATTCTTAAAAGCTTTCTTAAAAAATTTATACCCCTTGGAAAAAACTAGTAGAATCTGAAACGAAATCGTAAATTTTCATCAATTCAAGGGGGAACCGTTTGGAAAATATTTTGAAATATTCAAATCAAAATCTCCACACCACCACTTTGAAAAATGAATGATTTGCCAAATCTTATACGATGGACTTGAAAAAAGCTCACGAACTATGCTCGAATCAATGTGCGAAGGAAATTTTCTTGCCCAACATCACGACGATGCTGGGCGATTTCTTGAAAATTTCGCCGAAAAATCATCCCAATGGGAACGTTTGAACGAAAAATCAATTTACTCACAATCTAGCGCACACTCAATAGGATCTTCTTTTGCTTTGGAAGCTATGATTGACGCAATGATTAAAAAGTTCGATAACGTTTTTCGTCAAATCAAATGAACCAAGCTTCCCAACCCATGTGTTATAAATGTAATGATCCTTATCATATAGCCGATTAATGTCCCAATTATGTCGAACAAATCAATGCTTTCAATAAAGCCAAAAACGATCCGTTTTCTCCAACGTACAATCCTGGATGGAGAAATCATGCAAATTTTAGTTGGAACTAAAAACAATCCCAACACGAATACGGTTCGTCCTAATTTTCAAGCATTCCCAAATAATGCTTCGAATCCTCCATTTCAACCCAACAATTTTCAATCAAACTTTGCAGGTCCGTGTCATTATCAACCGCAACAATCAAATTTTCAACCAAATTCCGCTTATCCTCCCTAAGACGATAAACATTTAAATCCACTTGAGAAAACTCTTGAAACGTTGGCTAAAGCAACTATTCAATGCCTTCAATCAAACAACAATTTGCAAAATTTATTAACCTCATATATGCAAAACACAAACCAATCAATTGCAAAACTCGAAATGCAAATGAGCCAATTAGCCACTTCTGTAGGTGAACGCGAATGAGGAACATTTTTAAGCCATGCCATTCCAAATCCTAGAAATCAAAACGCAAATTCAAATCAAGACCATGTTGTTCAAGATAGCATTGTCACCCAATTGAATGCTATCACAACTTTACGTTCCAGTAAACAAATCGATAATCAATTTATTAATCCCAACGATTTACTTGAAAAATCTCTCGACACTTCTAAAGCAACGAATGAATCTGAACAGAACGTAGAGCAAAACGTTAAATCGAATGCCAATCAAAATTCTACTTCTTCTACTCGAGTAGACCCACCTATCGGGTATTATGTTTTATTTCCACATCGTCTTCAACCCAAGAAACACTCGGACCAAATGGAAAGATGTTGGAAATTTTTAAACAAGTGAAATTGAACATCCTGCTTCTTAATATTGTTCACCAAGTCCCCACTTACACGAAATTTCTTAAGGACTTGTGTAACCAAAAGCGACACACTCAAGTGCCCAAAAAAGTCTTCTTAGCTACCAGTTTGAGTGAAGTCTTGTCCCAATCCATGCCCGTCAAATACAAAGATCCTAGCCGCCCTATGATTTCATATACAATTCGGGACAAGACGATTAACAAATTTTTGATAGACATAGGCGCGAGTGTCAATTTGATTCCATACTCCATGTACGAACTATTAGGCTTAGGTGATCACAAACCTACAAAAGTTATGCATCATTTTGCCGATCGTTCCATTAAGAAGCCCATGGGAGAAATCGAAGATGTGCTCATTCGAGTAGGGCAATTCATATTCCCCGTTGATTTTATCATTCTCGAAACAAAAACCGTGAGAAATCCCGCAAGTCAAATTCCATTGATTTTAGGGCGACCACTCTTAGCAACCTCAAATGCCTTAATCATTTGTCATAACGATTCAATGAAAATCTCGTTTGGAAACATGACTTTAAATATTAATATTTTCAATCTTGAAAGCCAATCGAACGAACCTCGTGACCAAATGTTGGAGGTTAATGCCATTTACAAAAATTTCAAAAATGAGACGATTGACCTTAACAATGAACGCGAGGCCGAATATGAAAAATTGTTTCACGAAATCCCCAACGTGATTAAATACACTCTTCCTTTTGAATCACTTCCAGTTGAGTCTGAATATCAACCCAATTCTTTGATCGAAAAACTCCAGAAGTTGGGTCTCAAACCACTACCCGATCACCTTAAGTAAGCATACTTAGGTGAAAACGAAACTTTTCATGTCATAATTTCTAACGATTTCTCTTGACCAAGAAACTTCTCTTCTCTCCATTCTTTTGAAAAACAAGGAAGCAATTGGATGGTCGATTACTGATATTAAGGGAATTAGTCCCGCTCTTGTTCAATATCACATCCATTTAATTGACGATGCCAAGCCTATTCGTGATGCGCAATGAAGGCTTAATCCAAAAATGAAAGATGCGGTGCGTGATGAAATTCTTAAACTTCAGCATAATGGAATCATTTACCCGATCTCTGATAGTTCATGGGTTAGCCCAAGTCAATTTGTATCGAAAAAGTCTAGGAAAACCATTATCAAGAACGATTCGAACGAACTAATTCCAACTCATACTCAAATGGGTTGGCATGTTTGCATTGACTATCGAAAACTAAATGTCGCAACACGAAAAGATCACTTCCCTCTTCCTTTCATTGACCAAATGCTCGAACGTTTAGTGGCCATGAATTTTACTGCTTCCTTGATGGTTATTCCAGCTATAACCAAATTCCAATCGCTCCTGAAGATCAAGAAAAAATGAATTTCACGTATCCATTCGGTACCTTTGCTTATAGACGTATGCCATTCGAACTTCATAATGATCCTGCGACTTTCCAACGATGCACGGTTGGCATCTTTTCTGTCATGATTGAATGCTTTTTAGAAGCTTCTATGGATGATTTCTCTATCTTTAGCGACTCTTTTTTCCAATGTTTACATCATCTTGAGTTGGTTCTAAATTGATGCAAAGAAAAACATTTGACTTTAAATTGGAAAAAATGCCACTTTATGGTTAAACAAGGCATAGTCCTTGGACATATCTTCTCAAATGAAGGCATTAAGGTAGATATAGCAAAAATAAATGCCATTTCAAATATATCCATTCCCAAATCTATTAATGACATTCGATCATTTCTAGGACACACTGGCTTTTACCAACGCTTTGTGAAAGACTTTAGCAAAATTGCTCGTCCTTTGACTACTCTTCTTGGAAAAGACGTTCCATTCGATTTCAACTTTGAATGTATCTCTTCTTTTGAACATCTCAAAAACGAACTCATTTTTGCTCCAATCGTTTGTGCACCCAGTTGGGATCTTCCTTTTGAAACAAGGTTTGACACTTTTATATTTATGGTTGGTGTTGTCTTAGGACAACGCATTAACAAAATCCATCATGTCATTTACTACGCGATATGACTTTCAATGACGCTCAACTCAACTACACAACAACCGAAAAAGTGTACCTAACTGTCATTTTTGAGCTCGAAAAGTTTCGACCGTACTTGATAGGTTTACCCATTACTGTGTACACGGATCACTCTTTGCTTCGATATCTCTTGGCTAAAAAGGATGCTAAATCCCGTTTGATTCGTTGGATCCTTTTACTTTATGAATTTGACCTTACAATTAAAGACAAAAATGGATCCGGTAACATTATTGCCAATCACTTGTCTCATCTTTCGAACGCACCATCTTCTTTTCCAATCAATAAAAAATCCCCAAATGAACAGCTACTTTCAATTTCTATCGATCCATGGTACGTTGATATAGTGAACTACTTAGTCACTAAAGAAACTCCATCATCTTGGTCCAAACAAGACAAATACAAATTCATGTCCCAAGTGAAAATTTCTATTGGGTTGATCCATACTTGTTCAAATATTGTCCCGGCCAAATCGTCCTAGTGCATTTCGGATAATGTGATCAGGAGTGCCCTTTCGTTTTGCCACGATCAAGCATGCGGTCCACATTTCGGTCTTCAAAAAATTGCAAAAAAGTGCTACGGTGTGATTTATATTGGCCTTCACTTTTCAAAGACTCATTTTTATTTTGTACAACTTGTGATTGATGTCAAATGCTTGGACGAATTTCTCGACAACATATGATGCCTCTAAACCCCATTCTTGCAATCGAAATCTTTGATGCTTGGGGTATCGACTTTATGGGACCTTTTCCCAACTCTTTTGGAAACTTGTATATCCTTCTCGCTGTCGATTACGCCTCAAAACAAGTCGAAGCCATTCCGTGCAAAACCAAAGATCATAGAATTATTGTGAAATCTCTCAAAGAAAACATTTTTTCGAGGTTCCGCACACCTCGCACAATAATCGTTCATAATGGGACCCATTTTTGCAACCGTTCTTTTGAAACTTTAATAAAAAACTACTCGATAACCCACAAGTTATCCACCCTTAGAGTTGTGGCTAAGTTAAAGTTTCAAATCGACAAATAAAATAAATCTTAGAAAAAAAATTGATAACAAAAATTGAAAAGGTTGGTCTTAGAAGTTGACCGATGAGCTATGGGCTTACCGTACTGCTTTTAAACTAGCCTTGGGATGTCCCCGTTTCATTTAATTTACGGTGAAGCTTGCCATTTACCCATTGAAATCAAACACAAAACGTTGTAGGCAATAAAGAACTTAAACTTTGATCTTGAAAAAGCTGGCGAAAACCAAAAATTACAACTCAATGAACTAGAATAAATTAGGAACGACGTGTCTGAAAATGAGAAAATTAACAAAGAAAGAACAAAAGTTTTTCATAACAAGTCAGTCCTAAGGAAAACATTTTCGCCTAACCATAAAGTTCTCTTATATGACTCAAGACTTCATTTATTCCTTGGAAAACTTAAATCGAGATGGACTGGACCATTTGTGGTACGAACTATTTTTCCACATGGTGCCATAGAAATAAAAAACCCCAGGGATGGATCAATTTTCAAAGTCAACGGTCATCATTTGAAACCTTTCTTGGAATTGCTCAGTAACCAAGAAGAGGAGCTCATGATCCTTCATGAGCCAAGCTACGTCTTGTAAGAATGTTAACCCTCTTTTGTAAATATATACACAGCTTTCCCAGTTATACTCATTATATCATGCATTGACTGTGGGGAGACGGTCAAAATTAAGTGTGGGGGGAGTCTCATTTTCTTTTTTTAAGTTCATGGCATTTTTGAATTTTCGTTTTCTTTTATCTGAAAAAAAATAAAAATTTCTAAATCCCAAAACATTTTCTTTTTAGCGTTTTGATTTATTTTTGAAGAAACACTATAGGATAAGTATAAGTTTCGGTCAATAAATTGAAATTTTTGAAAATTTATTTGTCTTAAAAAAAATAAAAATGAAGTTTGATCACAAATAACAATGGTTTAACTAGTATATAGGAAGGTTCAATGTGTTAATTATGAAGTATGTTCTAATTGAAAATCTTTGTTTAAAAAAGTGGTAAATTTAAAGTAAAAGATATAACATTTTTATCTTTTAAGTTAAATGGTGATAAGATGATTTTGCAGAACTCTCTCTTTCTAAAAAAACACAAAAAAATATAAGTAAAAAAATATATTTGTATATATGTATATATTTTTAACACCTAGAGTCATGTGTTCACATTCATGTGATCACTCGCCATGCTCTGTACACTTCTCACGTAAGCCCGAAAGGCGGTGCATGATCGGTATATCTAGCCTCAGTTTATCTGAGTTAGGTGTACCTATATAAAAAATCTTTTTAATAATGCCAATAGTCAATAAGTGTTCACACTTGTATGTTCACTCGCCACGCTCTGTATTCCCCTCACATCAGTCCGTAAAGCAGTGCATGGGTAATATATCTAGCCTCAGTTAACCTGAGTTAGACATATGTAAATATTGTTAATATCAATAAAATTTTCAAATAAGAGAGAGTAAGCAGTTAAATCCAAGCATCATTTTAACTAGTTTGATTTGGTTTTTTATTGGAAAGAAATGAAAATACCACTTTGATAAACTTTGATAATCAAATAAGGATCTATTTCATAGTTGCACTATATTATCGACTGAATCAATGAGTTAAACTATTGTCTATTTGTTATGATAACTTAATTTTTGTTGGAAATTTTGACGAGTAAATGACTTAAATTGTGAAGTTAATGACCAAAACTTATATTTAACTTATTTGTGTCTATTTAAAAGTAAATCTTTAATTTGTAAATATTCTAAAAAACATGCACTAATCTCATTGTAAATAAATCTTGCACTTTGCAAATATTTTTGCATTTGGATTTTGTGGGTAGTATCTGCTGAAAACCCTCATGAGACAACACTCGTCCTACTGGAATACTAGAGGTTTAACGGCTTGTTGCATACGATCAATGTAATCGTGCTCCCTACGAAATGGATTTATCTTAGTTTTTCTTTATTCGGGGATGAACAAAAAGATAAGTGTGGGGATATTTGATGTGCACGTAAATGTGCATATATTTACATCCATATTTTATCTCTTTTTATTTAAATAAATGTCATATTTGGGAATTTTAACATGTTTAAAATCAAAATACAAATATTATCAAATCATCATATATTCATCTTCATTCAAGGGCAAAATGGTCATTGTTGTGCATGTGTTAATTTGAAAATTTTTACTTGGACATTTTTTATGATTTTTATAAGAAATTTTGATGCATATGGAAGAGGGATTCACGAAGATATATGCATGCACAAGGGAATACAAAGGAATGAAGATGAAATAATTCAAGTTCATGATCATGGAGCACCACGCCCACTTACCTAATTCTAAAATTGGGAGCTAATGGACAACTTAGTGGAGGTTAAATCTTCATGCACACTAAATGATGGAATAATTAGTGGCAAATGGTTACTTGATGCCCACACTTCCTAAAGGGCATTTTAGGAAGCACCCTAAAAATTGAATTAGGGTTTTATGCATGTATAAATAGCCCACTTACGTACACGAGAATATCTTCTACTCTTTGAAATTAGTTAGGAAATCAAAATGAAAGTTATAAGATCTATGTTGAATGAAATAAAAATGGCTTCCTAGCCTCTTGCTCTTCTCTTTTCTACTTGTGTTTATTTACTTTTATGTTCATTTTTACTTCTATACTCTCTTCTTTCCTTTGTTAGTAGATTAAATTTACATTCATGCAAGTATTGTGGTTTTGTTTTATTTCTTTTATGTAAGTGGCTTAGTAGTTAATCTCATTTCCTCATTTGTTTAGTTTCTATCTCTTTTGCTTTTATTGTTGAAATTTACATGTGTTGATATGATAACACAAATGAGTAGCTAAACCCCTTCAATTTAGGGGTAATGAAGCTCTCCAACTTTATGTAATTTCAACATTTTTATGATTTATGATCTCTTTAGCTTGTGCTCATGAAAGTGAATTTTGATGTAAGTTTTTACATGTGGGTTTGATAGCTTATATTGCTTATGCAAATGAGATATTCTTATTCAATATAAACGCAATTTACATCATCATTTGATAATGGATTTTTTATTTTGAAAAGAAAGTAAAAATAAAATTTGATGATCTATCTTACTAGTTACAATCGTAAATAGATCATACTTAAAATAGCTTCGGCTTTGGCATCATTTTCTTGAGAATCTTTAAGTGGTATGATTGTTATATTATAGTTTGATGGTTTGAGTTATGTTAATTAATAACATAAACAAACCATGCTTATGATAAATGCAACAATTATTTCACCTGATTTCATAACTAGAGATCATAAATTATTTGTTTGTTGATTTACAAAAATATGAGAATAGATTTGCCTCTAAATTGTTCTTTAATCTAATAGTTTTTAAAATCACATTTTAATTCTAGTTTAGCCTTATTTTTTAGTTAACAATTTTCTCTCACTTTGGTTTAATTTTAATGGATTGATTTTTAAAATCTAAAACAATTCTCTACGGATCGACCCGTACTTGCTAAGTACTAAAATTATAGTCGTACACTTGCAGTTAAAATTAATTTAAAATTTATCATCATTTTTCTAACTCAATAGAAAATTTATCGTTAAAAACTCACTGGGAATCATCAAGAAGATTGTAGGAACTATTGTACTATCAAGTCAAAATCAATGTTAGGCGAACACAAGATTTTCAAGCAAGAATTGTATTTTTCAAAAGAAAGAATAAATCTGAAAGGTGCTCAGATTGATTAAGTCATAACCTATTCCTTCTGGTCAAGTGAGGGATTTACCAAGGAAATACCTAAGAGGTGTTTAAGCACAAGATGTAGAAGAGGTGCTCCGAACCAGTATAAATTCCGGTGTGTACATTTACTTACTGCTATATTGTTTCATGGTACAAGTAAGTATATACCGACAAGCACCAATGTCCAAGTGGTTAAGTGATTCGACTTTGGTGCGAGATGTCACAAGTTCGAAACTTGCGTAGCATGATTCGAACATATATGGACATGTGATTTGTGATATGTTGTCCTAGTGACATATTGTATCTATGTACCATTTAAAAAAGAGTACATTTACTTTTTTATTAACCATACACGATCTATTAGTTCTTTCAATTGGTATCAGAGCACGGTTTATTCAAAATCATAACACAATTTTGTATACTATAGCCAATATGAGTTACAACACATTTCAAGAAGGATAATCAACTACGCGTCCACCATTTTTTATGGGTTCTAGTTATATGTATTGGGCTACAGGTATGAAATTTTTTATGGAATCAAGTGGTCCTGACATTTGGCTATTTACTCAATCTTAGTATGTAGCTCCTACTACTGATATTAGTACCTAGATAGATGCTCATAAACCGTAATGCAAAAGCTATGAATGTGTTATATTGTGCATTAGATAAAAACAAATTTTCTATAATTATGATGTGCAAAAAGACTTATGATATATGGCATGTGCTATAAGTCACACATGAAGGAACCACCAAAGCAAAGCAAACTGGGATAAGTTTGTTGACAAACCAATTTCAATAATTTAAAATGAAAATTAATGAAAGCAACATAGAAATTTATTCTAAATTTCAAACTATACAACATGATCTCATGGTATTAGGAGTTTTATTTACTGATTTTGATTAAGTTGCACGTATTCTAAATGTATTAACCGATGAATATGAAAGAAAAGTATCAGCAATAGAAAAAGCCAATGACCTTTCTAAACTCAAATTGAAGAGTTAATTGGAAATTTAATGTCATATGAAGCAAATTTGCAAGCTAGAAAAGATCTATCCCGGGAAAATGAAGTATTGCTTTTTAGTTAAATAATGATGGCGACTCGGAATTAGAGGAAGAATATGTTGTTTTCTTTGCTAAAAACTACAACAAGTTTAGAAAATTTAATAAAATGGTGCAAAAACAAAAACCAAGTGACTCCAATAATGCGTCGTCATTTGAATGTTATGGGTGCAGTCGATTTGGTCATATGAAAAAGGATCGTCCATAATTAAATAAAGATAACAAATCTTTAACAAGAACAGCAAATATGAGAAATTATCGAAAAAGAAATGTGCATTCCAAGTAACATGGGATGATTCCTCAAGCAACAGTGATAGTGATGAAGAACAAGCCAATGTCTGCTTCATGGCAACTAAGGATGAGGTCCTTTAAGTGACGATGTCATAGAAATAGTTCGAAACTCGATAATAAATGCATGAACCTTAGAAAGACTCACAAAGAATGTTCGGGAAAAATGACTAGACTTTAATTAGAAAATGAAATGCTAAAAGATGAGAAATTTATATTATAAGAGGAAATTTTAAAATTACAAAATAATTGTAAATCTTTTGGAGAAAATCATAATGTACATACTTTAGAGAAGGAAAATTTAACTCTATCAGAGGATAACATAAAATTAAGAAAAATTGTCATTAATTTGAAAAATCAGGTAAAAGTATTAAACAAAGATAACCAGTCGTTAGTAATGAAAGTAAATGACGTATCTACAAAAATTTCTAAATTTAACAAGGGAAAAGAGAATCTATCTCACTAAATTACTATTTCAAAATCTCCTAGCAATAAAAAAGGTTTAGGGTTTATAAAATCAAAGAAACCAAAAGTTCAATACAAATATGTTACACTTTGGTCAAAATTTTGTAAATCAGTAAGTAGCAAATCAAATTATGATAAATAGACTATTCAGATATGGATCCCAAAAACTAATAAAAACTTGATTGGACAAAAACATATAGATGGATTTTTGAATGATGTTCAATTTAATAAAGATTTTAAATTCAAAGGTTCTACCGAACCCTCCTAGGTATAGTTACCTTCAGTTTAACCCAAGGACCCTAACGGAGAAAGTGGGTACCATTAAATTGTTCTTAACTTTGTAGGTACCCCAATACAAACATAAGAACTGGATTCTTGACAGTGGATGCTCTAAGCATATGACCGAAAATGTTAATATGCTAATGAATATGTCTTCCAAGGATGGTGGAACTGTCACTTTTAGAGATAATTCTAAAGGGTATGTTATAGGACAAGGAGATGTTGCTTCTATTGGTATATCTAACTCTCCCCTTATTTCTAACATTTATCTAGTTAAAAATTTAAAACATAACCTCCTTAGTATTAGTCAAATATGTGATAAAGGATTTACTATAAAATTTGAAACAGGAAAATGCAATATCTTTGATAAAAATAAAAATCTAATCTTTGAAGTAATAATAAAACATTATATTTATATTTAAAATATGAAAATAAGGCATGATAATGTTTGCTTAATAGCATATATTTTTGATCCATGGATTTGGCATAAACATTTTTGTCATGTTAATTTTAAAAATATTTATAAGTTAGCTAAAATAATTGAGTTCGTCGCTTACCTGAAATAAATTTTAAATTCAATAATCTATGCGATGCATATCATAAAGGAAAACTTAAAAAATCATCTTTTAATTCTAAGCAGGAGATTTCCACAAAACAAAATTTACAACTTTTAGATTTGGATCTTTTTGGACCAATGCAAATTAAGATCTATTAGTCATAGTAAATACGTTTTTGTTATAGTTGATGATTTTTCACGATATATGTGGACATTGTTTTTAAAACACAAAAGTGACACTTCTAAAACATTCAAAATCTTTTCAAAACGTATTCAAAATCTAAAAAATTAAAAAATCAAAACAATTAGAAATGATCATGGTGGAGAATTTGAAAATGAATCATTTCAAAGTTTATGTAATAAAAAGGAGATAAGTCATAATTTTTTCATTTCTTAGAACACCACAACAAAATGGTGTTGCAGATAGGAAACATAGAATTCTGCAAGAATGTGTAAGAACTCTTCTTTGTAGTAGTAATTTACCTCAAAAATTTTGGGCAGAAGGTGTAGCTACGTCATGGTATGTTCTAAATCGTGTCTCCCTAAGGCCTTTAACCAAAAATACTCCTTAAGAACTTCTTTTTGAAAGAAAAGCCAAAATATCTTATTTTTAAATTTTCAGATCTAAATGTTTTATTTTACACACTAATGATCCTTTAGGAAAGGTTGATCTGAAAGCCGACGAAGGAATATTCATAGGGTACTCAGATCAAAGTGAAGCATGTAGAATTTTTAATAAAAAATCTAATAAAATTGAAGAGATATTACATGTATCAGTTGATAATTTTAAAACTATTAATGAAGATGATGAAAACATAAATCAATTAAATATTCAAAATGAACAAATCGAATCAATTAATCCTAATAACGCTGAATTAAAATCACCCCCTAGAATATTAAAAGATCATCCAACAGATAATATTATAGGAGGCATTAATACTAAAGTTTCAACATGCAATCAATTAAATCAAATGGGACATGTAGCTTTTATTTCAAATATTGAACCAAAGAATGTTAAAGAAGCATCTATAGATGATTATTGAATTATCACAATGCAGGAAGAACTAATTAATTTGAACGTAAAATGTATGGGAACTTGTACCAAGACCCAATGATCAAGCTGTTATTGGTACTGAATAGATTTTCATAATAAAATGGATGAAAATGGTGATATAGTTTAAAATAAAGAAAGACTTGTAGCTCAGATTCTCAGGAAGATGGAACTGATTATGAAGGGAACTTCGCTCCTGTAGCACATCTCGAAGGTATTAGAATTCTCCTAGCATTTGCATGCCATCATAATTTTATATTATATCAAATGGATGTTAAAAGCGCATTTTCAACGGATACATTAAGGAAAATGTCTATGTTGAACAACCACCATTGTTTGTACATGAACAATTTCCAAATTACGCTTTTAAATTACGAAAAGCACTTCATGGACTTAAACAAGCTCCTCATGCTTGGTATGATAGACTAAAAACATATCTTTTAGAATCTGGTTTTCAAATTGGCAAAGTTATTTATTCCCTGTTTATAAAAACAAATAAAAATGAAATTTTAGTCGTTGAAATATATGCAGATGATATTATCGTTGGATAAACTAATAAAACTTATGTGATGAATTTTTGAAGATTATGAAAAATGAATTTGAAATGTCGCATGTGCGAGAACTGAATTATTTTTTATGATTACAAGTTAAACATTTAAAAGAAAGAACTTTTATTTATCAAGAAAAATATTTTAGAGATTTAATTGATCGTTTGGAATGGATAATGCAAGTAGTAAAGCTACTCCTATAAGTACTAGTATTCACTTAGACAAAGACTGGAAAAGATATCGAACAAAAATTATATAGAAGTATGATAGGATCACTATTATATTTAACTGCTAGTAGACCAGACATTTTAATGAGTGTTTGTTTGTGTGCCTGTTTTCATGCTAATCCTAAAGAAACGCACTTACGAGCAGTTAGAAGAATTTTACAATACTTATGAAATGCCAAAGATTACTGAATTTTTTATCCAAAAGACTGTCCATTCGAACTCGTATCGTATAATGATGTCGATTTCAGTGGTTGTAGATCGGATCGAAAAAGTATAAGTGGAATTTCTCACTTCATCAATCAATCTTTGGTATCATGGTTTAGTAAGAAACAAAATTGTGTTTCATTGTCTATATGTGAAGCAGAATATATATCTGCAGCACCAGCTTGCACTTAAGTTATATATATGCAAAAAACATCATAGGATTTGGAGCGTATCTAAACAAATTTCCTACCTTTTGTGATAAACTAGTGCAATTAATTTATCAAAAAACCCCATTAATCACTCGAGAACTAAACATATTAACATTAGACATCATTTCTTGCATGATAATGTAGAAAAAGAGAAAATATTATTAAAATTTGTTGCTATAGACAAACAAATAGTAAATATATTTACTAAACCTCTTTATGAAACTACGTTTTTAAACCTTCATCATAATCTCGGAATATACTCGGTTAAAGATTTAAATATGTAAAGCACATTTTATATAATATTACATTGAACCAACATCAGAAATTAGAAAATGAAAACCATTGGACATCAATTAAATTATAAATATAACTAAATTTTATAAGGAATATAATTGGTTACTAAATTTAACTAAAGGAAGAAATTAACTCAGAAATTACAAAGCTTAAAAATTATGAAAACCAAAATATATATAAATACTCTCTGTCAAAAGAAAAAGGATACATATAAAAGTTAAAATCTATATACAATCAATTGAATAGTGTTGAACAATAACGATTCCACTCATTCATCTCTCGATTTTAGCTCTTCTTCCACATAAGTGGATATCCATCTTCGAACATTTCAACTCCTCGTTCTACAAAATCACCATATATCCAAATTCCTTCTTTTCCGACTGACCACATCGGATTCTTACACAAGGGAAAGAACATAAGAAGAGATTTGGAACTGGACACTCATACTAAAATAGATGAAATACATCACCATCGAAAAGAAATATTGGATGTACAAAGGGAGATGTGCTATGAACAAAAATGCCAAGGTGTGCATCTAAATTTTCGAGAAGGTGTGTACTTGCTATCTACGGTCATTCCCCGATCAAAAAGAGCATACATCAACGTAGTCCGCATATTACCAAGTCTCCGATTGTTATCGAAAACAATCCAACAAGAAATTCATGGGAAGCTGAACCATCCACATCAAATTGGAACAAAACTTTAGTTCAGTATAATAGGTGGTCTCCAATTTGACCATTAATTGATGATACCAAGATGGAACCAAATTCTTGGGATCGTTTTCATGGTAACAAGTTTGATGATTCAAAAGATAATTAATATGATTTTTTATAAAGCAATGTGTAATAAATATCCGAAAATGGATGTAAACAATAATTTATATCATATGTAATATTAAATTAGTTTGTTTTCAAAATTCTTCTTATAAAATAACTTTTATATGTAAAGAAAACATTTCTGCACAGGTTCAGTCGACTGAACTGGATTCATAGTCGAGTGAACATGTATCAAATTGATGGTATACTCTCTGCCTCAAAAAGGCATGGTTTCAGCCTACCAGGGATATATCTCAATCGACTGAACCTGTTTAAAATGCCTAATGATTCTCTGCATCTAAATACATACTTTTAGTCAACTGAATTTCTATCTCAGTCGACTAGAATTCAATAAACTGCCAGTATAACTATCTTTTCCATCACGCCTTTTCACCAAATCATTTTGTCTCTTCACAAACCATACCTCCAAACTTCATTTTAATGGCTCCAAGAAAGAAACTTCCAGCTTTTCGCCCTTAACCAAGCAGAGACAAAGCTCCAACTTCTTCTTTATCCACTCAGGCTCATTCCAAATTTGCTTCTGATGCTCAATTCTTAGAGTGGCTTAATGGTAGTACCACAAATCTACGGATCTTCAATGAATTGAATGACAAACAAATTTTCTAAGAAACATTTCACAAGATGGAAGATTTCACTGCTTTTGGCATAGAAGATTTAGCAAGAAAATGTGATTTCCTTTCTTTATTGATGAAAAGCGAAATAAGGTAAAAATTTGCCCATTCTTAGTAAAATTATTATATTCAAATCTTTTGTGGAGATTTCTAGACACCTCCGAATGAAACCGATGAGGGAATTTTATGGAGTAGAGTGTTAGGAGTTGATATAGTGCTCAATGCTCAATATCTAGGAGCTATTTTAAATTGTATTGGCAGTGGATCTACCTTTGATAATGTCTACTATTGTGATTTTGCCTATGATTCAACTAGATACAAATTCTGTATTGAAAACACGGAAAATACTTCGGTGAATTTAAGACCTCAAGCCAGAATCATTGATAAAATGCATCTTCATGCTATTTTTCCTCGCACTGGGAGCTGTGAAAAATTGTATGACTACAACTATAAGGCTGTTTATGCCATTTATTCAAACATTCAACTTAATTAGGCAAAAATTAATCATGATGAAATCAAAAGCTTTAGTTCCCGTTCTCGCAAAACAATGTTTTTTTCTCCTATCTCATGAAAATATTTTTTCATATTGGAATTGATGTGGAAAGTTTATAATATATCATCTCACCCAGGGTTATGGACCAAAAATCTATTTCGCTTATGAAATTACCGTCCCAAATGGAACCCCTACCTCCATATAATATTTATTTATCGAATTTGGTAAAAAATACCTTGGGTCGATCATCTTGCTAACCGTCTCAAGCTCAAACTTCTCAAGATCAACTCGACGGACAAACAAGTCATGGAAGTTGAAGAATTCGATTGGTCTTCAGATAGTGAAACTAAAGTTTGATTAGTTCAACCTTCCAGAACCATCAATGCCACAATATCTATTCTTCAAAAATGAGAAATTCTCGTCAAACAATAACAAAAGGTGATAAAGCGTCAAAAAACATTTGGGAGATTGCTAGGCAAAATTTGAAAAAAAAGTTTCTTCATGCTCAAGCTCATCATTATCCGAGCCTAAATCTTAGGTTATTTCTACTTGGCCTATATATATTTGGTAACTCTATCATATCTCTTTTTTTGATTTCATGGTGTTTGGATTTGTGGTCTTTCAAAAACCTTCATGTTATCTGTTATTGTGTTGTATTGTATTGTACTGGTCCGTAACTTAATTTATGGCGCTATGTGACTCTATGATGTAGTATGTACGTGAAAACTTCTCTTTAATGTTATATACGTAAGTTTTAAGTATTGTGAATATTTATATGCATATTCATTATGTTTACTATTATCGTGTTGTTGATGCTAAAGGGGGAGAAACATAAAGATATGGAGAGCATGAATTAGGGGTTGTAAAATAAATATTTTAATTCAGACTTTGATCATTGTCATCATCAAAAAGGGGGAGATTTTTTAGAACATTAGTTCTCCAATTTAATGACGACAACTATATACCGCACATATACACTACATCATGATGACACTTTATCATTCAGGAAGACAAAAGGCAAGGCAATAAGTAAGAAGAATCATCTAAAAATCATAGAAGTCAATATTATGGAGCTTCAAGATCAATTATATGTATGTGGTCTTAGATTGTATTGTAAAATCTCCAAGATAATTCATATACACACACAAAAACATACACGAACACATATATCAACAAGGCATAAAGATTAAACTTAAAATGACAAATGTTAATATATAAAACCGAACTTACAATGTTCAGTCGACTAAAATTGGTTTCAGGCGACTATGCTCAGTCAATTGAGCCTAATTTCAGTCGACTGAAACCGTGTTAAACTATTTTAGAAAAAATTCAAATATTTGCTGCGAAAATTAGAATATTCATACTCAGTAGACTGATATATT
Source organism: Allium cepa (assembly GCA_030765085.1). NCBI lineage: Eukaryota > Viridiplantae > Streptophyta > Magnoliopsida > Asparagales > Amaryllidaceae > Allium > Allium cepa. The sequence goes on along the minus strand of CM060941.1, from coordinate 207,143,495 downwards.
CACTCAGTAGACTGGGATGTGTAATGGCTACTTTTTATGAAAGGTCGTCTTCAAGAATTGCGACTTTTTAAATAGTTTCTACAATTTTGAAAGGATTTCTTGAAAATTAACAACTCGTGATTGCTTCTCTTTAATATATATATAGGACAACAATTCATACTTAGAGATACCTTCTATTCTGATTTCCATCGATTCTACTTTCTTGTGCTATTCTAAGCATTTGTACTTTCAACTCTATTTCATTTGCTATTGTTCCAATAATCACTGTTCACTCACTATGAATCATCAAGGAGATTATAAGAACCGTTGTACTATCAAGTCAAAATCAGTGTTAGACGAACACAATATTATCAAGCAAGAATTGTATTTTTCAAAGGAAAGAATAAAATTGAGAGGTGCTTAGATTGGTTAAGTTGTGAACTTATTCCTCAACATCAAGTGAGGGATTTTCCAATGAAATACCTAATTGGTTCTTAGGGACTGGACGTAGGAGAAGTGCTCCAAACCACTATAAATCTCGGTGTGTACATTTATTTACTGCTTTATTATTTCATAGTATAAATTAGTACATATAATTGTTTTATTAGCTATACACGATCTACTAGTTCTTTCACTAATCTTGCTTCCTTTACCTAATACTCACTCCTAACCTAGCATATCACTAGCTGGGAGTTGCAAAAAATGTGCAGCCTTTATTCCCAATTCCTTGGAGATTTTGAGTCCAGTAATTAGAAACTCGTATTCAACTTCGTTGTTCGTCGTCCGAAAGTTGAGTTTCCGAGCACAACTGATCGGGTGTCTTTCAAGAGTGACAAGTTCAGCTCCAGCACTGGAACAATGGTCATTAAATATACCATCCATGTACATCTTTAATCTAACTTGTTTTTCTCCACCGCTCTTCGAAGGATCATCTCATGCAGTGAATTTAGCTATGAAATCATCCAGCACCTGACCTTGGATTGCTCTCCGAGGGTGACAGGTGATATCATACTAACTAGATTCAATGTTCCAGAAGTCTCAGGTCATTGCAAGACTTCTCATAAAGGCTGGTTAGTGAGGACATTTATTGGATGAGCCTAGAAATATGGGGGAGTTTTCTAAAAGGACTCAACAGACAGTAAACAAGTTTTTCTAGTCTCGTATATTTTCTTTCTGCTTCTGCCAACCACTTGCTTATATAGTAAACTGATCGTCAGATGTAGGATTCCTCACATACAAGTGTGGAGCTTGGGGCATGCATCGACACCACCAGATATAAGAACAAATCCTCATCATCCATAGGTTTCAAGGGAATGGGTGGTCTCTCCAAATGATTCACCAGAGCTTGGATTGCGTCCTTTCAGTACTGATTCCACTTGAAATTTCTTTTCCCTTTCTTGACCACTTCGAAGAAAGGGATGCCTTGTCGGTGACTCAGGAGATGAACCGGCTTTGGGTGGCTACCTTTCCATTTAAGATTTGATCCTCCTAGATCGTCTTTGGGACGTCGATCTCTCTTAAAGCGTTGATATTTTATGGATTGGCTTCAATCCCGTGGAATTTGACAATGAAGCCTAAACACTTTCCTAATGAAACGTTGAAAGAGCATTTCAAAGGACTAGGTTTCATCTCTTATCGTCGGAGGATACTAAACATCTCTGCCAGATCATCAACATGGTCTCTTAAACACTGTGACTTAACAAACATGCCATCCACGTAAATTTCCATCGATCATCCAATCTGGTCTTTAAGCATTCGATTCACAAGTCTATGGTATGTCGCCCCTGCATTCATTAATCCAAAGGGCATGACCAGGTAGCAGTAGAGTCTAAGGTCGGTAATGAAGCTGGTGTCTTCTTGATTCGGGACATGCATCGGGATTTGATTTCATCCAAAGGGCATGACCATAGATGAAAGTAGCTCATGTTCGGTGGTCAAATCCACTAGCTGATTTATCCTTGGAAATAGGAAGTTGTCCGTTGAGCATGCCTTATTCGAGTCTGAATAGTTGATGCATGTCCTCCGCTTCCCACTTGCCTTTTTCACCAATATATGATTTGATACCCAATCCAGGTATAGGGCATCACGGATGAAACCATTGTCCTTCATCCTATCCACTTCTTCTTTGAATGTAGCGGATCTCTCCGTACCTATGCTGGGGCTTTGTTTATGGAAACACATTTGGGATTGATGTTTAATGTGTGGATTGCTATCCTGGGCGAGATCCCATACATATCCGAGTGTGTTCAGGCAAACATATCCGGGTTTTCTCAGAGAAATCCAACCGACTCATTCATCACATTAGCCTAGAGCTGAGGTTGAACCTCTAGGACTTTGCTTGAATCATCCCTGCTGATGGGAACAATGATCATCAACTCGATGGGAGTTAGTCGTCCACCTTCTGGCTCTTTTCGTCGGTCCATATCATTTAGAACCAACTAGTCTGGCCAAGCCAGTGCTCAAGAAGTAGTTGCTATGATACCATAACCTTTATGCTAAAGCCCTTCTACATTCATTCCTTTCTCCTTTTTCCTTGCCTCCTTTAGCACCACGATGTAGCATTCATGGCTAGCCACTTGATCTCCATGCATTATTCGTACTCCATTATCTGTAAGGAACTTCATAATTAAACACCAGGTTGCGATGGTCACTTTAAGTTCAGCTAGGTTTGATTGGCCTAAAAATGTGTTATAAGCAGAATGTATATCCAACACCAAAAAAGGCATGACTCACACTTGCTAGCTGTCACCATCACCAAGTTCCACTGATAATTCAACAAAACCTATAGCTTCATTCATTAAACCCTTGTATTCTAGACTTATAAGGCTTCAAATCTTTCTACTCCAACATCATTTGGTCTTAAGCTTTCTTGATAAGATATTGACTGAACTCCTATGGTCAACAAGCACCTTCCGTACAATATTAGGACCAATCATGGCTAAAATCACAAGTGGGTCGATTATCGGAGCTTCCACTCTATCAGCATCTCTATTTTTGAAAACAATATCGTCTGTCATGGATCGAGATTATTTCGATGGAGCTCCATCCTCAATAATATAACAACTTTCATTCTAAGCATGTTTTATAGCTCTAATGTATTTGTCCATTTCTGCAAAGCTTTTATCGGCAGGATGCGACCCATCGACGATTGTGTCAATCACCAAAAGCCTCTCTGGCTGCCTGGGTGGATAAGCATCAGGCTAAGCTTGCCCCTGCTAGAAAGATGACCTAAGGAGTTAGAAGTTCCTTGTCTTCCACCCTACGGGGCTTTCACATACTACTGCAATTTCTTTTTTCAATCAAAACTTCAATCATGTCATGCAAGTTCCTACATTCATTGGTATTATGACCATGAGTCTCATGAAATTTGCAGAACTTACTCGACTTCCTTTCCTTATCAGTCGACTCCTTGGGAGCCAGCTTCATATATGGTTAGTATTCTAAGTAGCCAGAATTATCATTGTTTCATTTTCGACCTGCATTCTAATTTCCAAACTTCACATTTACATCCCTAGAATTATCTCTAGTTTTATTTACAATGATATTACTTTGGCTCATCTAAATTTCCAAAAAGGGTCCTTCGTGGATGTTTGCGCACATCCTCCCGACGTAAATATTAGTCGGATTTCCTATAAAAAGCTTCCTTTGCCGACGATTTCTCCTTTCCTAACCAGTCTCTGAAGTCCAAGTTAGGGTGTACTTCCCCATATAGTGCCATCAATACCATATCTACCTTAGGATCCATTACTTCTACTACAACTGTGTGAAACCAATTCAAAAGTCCCTCAACAACTCTCCTTCAGCTTGATAGATATTGGATAGTGACATCATGTGCTTCGAAAACAAAGCATGCAAATGAAATTGCTCTAGAAACAATCACAATAACTTAGCGAAAGATGATATGGACTTTGGTGGAAGCCAAGTGAACTACATCATAGCCACCCCCTTTAGGAAAATTGGGATAGAGCGGCACTTCACAGCATCTAAAGCACTGTTAAATCCATGTGCCATTCATATCCTAATAAGAGTTACCTAGGATCCGTCGTTCCTCCATACAATGGCATTATTGGCATATTAAATCTCTAAGTATATCTTGCATGAAGAATGTCCTCCGTGAACAAGTTTCGACTCACATTGGCACCACATTTATCATTGGACCTAAATTTATTTTCACTCATCGATCTCCTAGCCATATCTTATAGATAGTCTGAGTGAATTGGTTCGACTAAACGGTGATAATTGGGTCTTGTCTCGAGTGTTTAGCCAAGAAAACACTCTTGGTAAGGTGGTCGGTACCTAGGCTCCCCAAACTTCGAGGAATCCATTCATCCAGCAGCTTCCCTGTTTGATTTCTGTGTGTTCTATTATCAACAGCAATCTGAAACTCCATATTCTGAACACCAGCAGCATGTCTAGAAGCCACATCCATGCTTCCTTCCAACAGCTATATGCCAAGCCCACTATAATGGGGTTTGGTACCGATCCCTCCTTGGGAGTTGGTACCAATCCCCATACTTATGCCCTGGGTTGGCGCATTCGCCTATTATGATGTCCCATTGGTTTTTTGGATCTACTTCAGCCTTAAATCCCTATTTCTTTGTTCGAATGAAGTAAAATTCTCTGACACTGAGCTAGAATCCCTTCTACTCCATATATGGCTGCTTTGTTAGTTCATTTAGCAGCCTAAAGCTCTGCCCGCATTGTTAATTCATCACTAAGTGACTAGCCTGAAATCTATCTTCTATCTCGTTCATCATCCTATCCATCTCCACTCTGGTCACAACATCGGTTGGAGTCTGGATTTCCGTTTGCTTCGGATGATTAGCTTCGATCCCATGTTGTGGATTCTAATTCTTACCATCACCAAGGATAGCTTTGGCTATTATGGTATGTGTTTCTTTCCTTCGTGGGGCTATGGAAAAAAGCTTTTAGTTGATTTTTGAACATATGAGTTATAGAATTTAAAGGTAGGGAAACTCAATCTATCTCTTGGATATAGGAAATCCAGTAGTAGATGATGGATCAAAATTGCCTAAGAATATCTTTCTCAGTGAAAGCACCAAACTGTTTGAAAGAAAAATGGCACATGGCACAAACATCCAAAAGTTTTATAAAGAATAACACATGAAGAAAGTAAAATGAAAAACACACAACAATTTATAATGGTTCGACAAAACAAGGCCTGCATCAACTTTAGTCTTTTATTGTTTATTTCTAACTTGGAGGTGAAAGTTCTTAGGGATCGATAAAACTCCGACATTTAGATTTATGAATTACAAGAATATAGCTCAAAATAGAACTAGAGCCTAGAACATCCTGAAAAATAGGCTCTACCTTCCTATTTATAAAGGTCGAAATCCTCATTTCTCGCATAAAATATCTCTAAGTCATTATACACGATTTAGATCAATTCTTTCACAAAAATAGTGCCACATTATCAGGAATTGAGAGTCAATACCGATCTCTGGGTAGGAGTTAGTACGGATCCCCAACTTCGCCCAAATAGTTGTCCTCATCTCTTCATCTTAACTCATCTTATGGTCAGCTTCGTGATCCATAGTTGTTTGCAATAGTATTAGCTTGTTTCTAAGTCCAAATAATGGAGTTGTGGAAGAATAGAGTTGCAACTTTTAGTGTTCATAGAGATCGACAGAGATTTGCATTGACTCAAGAAACCAATATTGAAAATAGGCTCAAGGCATCATGTATGAGGCATAGGAAGAAGATGGGGTCCACCTAAGGTGGAATCAGGAGTCAATACAAATCCATGGATAGGGTTCGGTACCGATCCCTAACTTTAGTGATCCCATTTGCCGAATTGGCTTAGGTTTGTCTTATATAGATCTTATGACTTTGTCTGTGCTTGGTTTCTAGACTCCTGGGCTTTCTTTTTAGGCATCCTACCTTGATAACACCAAGTTCGGTTCATCCTATCTTTCTAAATATTGCCTGGTAAAAAGGCTGGGTAACAAGTAGAGATGGAGTAATAGATCTCTAACCTGTCGGGCATCCCACTTGAACGAGGAATGGTTAGGTTGGAATGTTTTTAAAAAAATTAATCTTATTGTTTTCTTAAGTGTTTGAAAGGCAATTAACCTTTTTTAACGCTAAAAGCCGACAATGTAGGCTTATTTATTTCAGTGATTAAGATTGATGTCAAGTAGGGATCGAGCAATAGAGCTCTATTGTACCAGGCTTCCCTCTTGAACGAGGATACTTAAGTCGGGAATGTCAAAAATAGGTTAATTAAGTTGTTTATTTGTTTATGTAAATCATTAGTACTTTACTTAACATTAAAAGCTGATGAGTATGCTTGTCTATTTGTATGATTCAAGAATGAAGTGCCTAGGTAAGGCTTTAATGCAACTAGTGCTCTAACTCACCTAGCTTTACTCTGGGACGAGGAATAGTTAAGTTGAAACATTAGGAACGAGTTATGTATACAAACATTGATTTATGTAGCAATTTCCTTGACTAGATAATCGATTAGTCGACTATCGAACTTAAACTATTATTAAACGTAGATCTTAAATAGGATGTTTTAAAGATAATACAAGTATGGAATGGCTTTGGCTCTACTGTGGTAAAGTTTTATTATTCATCTTTAACCCTTTTTGAATATACTTATAATGTAAGTAGATCTTTAAAAGGAATATTTTAAAGACAAACATAAGTAAAATAGTTTTGTGTTTGTAGTGACAATGTTTGAGTAACATTAGTCTTAAACCTTTACGAATAGATTTGTGGAAGTACTTAGATCCTTAAAATGGATATTTGAAAGTATTTATAAGTAAGGAATCTTTTGGAAAAGATGAAAAAATAAAAGTTTGAAGTAAGAAATCTTGTTAATGATTTGTGAATATCCTTATATCATTTGAAATAAGTATATAATACTTATTGAAGTATTGAAAAGAGTATAAATGAATAGTAGAAATTCATAAATGAAGTATTATTAGGTAAAAAGAAGTTGTATTGTTAAAATGGTTTTAATTAATAAAAGATTAATTAAATAAATAGAGGATTAGAAGTCGCTCACGTGACGTAATCGTGCTTTGTGTGACTTGATCGTACTTTGTATGTTTACTCATTTATGGAAAACATTTAGTCGTACACTTGGCACTAAAAGCTGATGAAGCAGGCTTATCTATATGTAGGAATTAGGACTGATGTTTCATGTACGGACTATGTAACAGAGCTCTAATCTACTAGCTTTACTATTGATTCATGGATAGTGTGAGAAGAAAATATCAAAAACGTGATAAGTATACCAAACTTGGTTCCATATGCGATCTTTTCTGTTTATCATTGAATGACCAAATTTGTGGATTCAGTCTTGGAGAGGTCGGGATTAGTAAGTCTTTTACTTCTCAAAAACCACTTCAATACCAAGATACATGTTCTATCTCTTGGAAGGAATTGAAAGAGAATCTATATGGAGATTCGAGATCTATTCAAGATGCTTGAATTAATGCAATGATCCGTGGTATGTTCAAGATGAGGGAATCCAATTGGGATTCATGTTCTGTTCGAGTAATGAAGACTTGTGCGAAAGACGCTGAACATAACCTCGAGATCGAAAACAACTAAAAACAGAGTAGGCCTCACAACCTGGGATTGCAACCTATGTCAGAGGATTATCAACTCTATATCTAGAAATACTTATCGACTAATGGTATGTGGGAGTTGACGATATTTGGTTCACGTTGTTCTTGTTTACGTTCGAACACTGGGTTGTTTGTGTTTACCTAAATGGTACTTTTTGACCCTTGTGCAAGAGATTAGATCCGGCTCTACTGAAGTGATATCCATGAAAAATCCATATGCAAATGTTCCTTATCAATTTTGATTGTACCCTCTAATATGTTATTCAATGTAACAAATGAAACCATTCTAGCTATGTTATAATATTTATATCATAAACCCTAGACATTATCTATTATAGCACCTTATGTAATTAGATGAGTGGTTCTTTTGAGGCGTTAACAATTATGGCATTCACATGCGATCTCAAAAGTCCTATTATATGTTGTACACATATTTCTTGAGTTTTTCATACCAGACTTATATCTGATCTTGGATTTTGGTTTTCCTAAATTCCTCATATAGACTTTTGAATAGTTTGAGAAAGGTGGGGTTTTCATTTATTTTCTTTGAAGCTCAAGATGACGAGCTGGATGTTTCACCTATCATAGAATTCTTATTTCCACTACATTACTATATTGTACATGTCAACATTTGTGAGATGGGATGTTATAGGTTTCCAGGCTGATGATAGTGCTTAGTTTTTGTAACTCCAAAAAATACGTATTGGAGTAACCCCTTATATTCTTCTTTTGATATTATATATTACCGTTCCACTAGTGAGGTTCTAATTTTATGTTTACTTCTTTCTTATTCTACTTCATTTTCTTTTTTACTTAACTCTAACAATTCGTCCTTTCGGAACTTGGATGCTCAGCACACGAATACCATGGATGTATTAGTATCGACATTCGGTGGTCGAGAAGGTGGGTCATTACAGGTGGTATCGAAGCTGAAGGTTAAGTGAGAACCTTAACATTGGTGGGGTATGCACACTATAGATTGGGTAATGGAATGCCCTAGCATGAGTGGAGTATATTATTCAAATGAGAGTGTATTGTATTTGTTATAAACGTATACCTTAATGCTAATTATAATTGCGAAAATTAAAGATCTTATATAAGGTAACTTGTATAGGTGAATTATCAAAGTATAGTTTAATTAATGTTGGGGTTAATTATGTTTATCTATCATCCCTCGTTAATTTTTTTAGTAATGCTCGACCATTTTGTAGGCATTCACTATCATTTTTTAATTTTTGGTTTGTGCTCGACAAGTTTATGAGTAGTTTTACCTTTTTATTGCACTGCATAGATTAGATAGACGGTATTTGTAGATGCTTTGAAATGAACACCTTGTGAATCTAATTTCACGGTTTGACTATAAGCCGATTGGTGGCAATGTTAGGTTAAAAGTTGAACTTAGTGAAAGATGCTTATTTTAATCTGAGGAAAGATAAGATATTTTGTAAAATAACTAATTGTGAAATGATTTTATATAGTAAGGTGATTTTATATAGATATGGTTTATAAAAAATGATTCATAAACAAGAAGGATTTAAACTTATATTTGAGACCTTAAATCTTGATGTCTTTGAAAACATTTTTCAAGATTTTAGAAGAAAATAATAGATGTATTACTTGAAAGTAAATATTTGGGAAATTGGCTTAAGAAACTAAGATCATGATACATACTAATATTTACAAAGTATCTGATACCGTTTTGAAATGATTTTGGTTAAGTTCGAAGGCATGATTTGGATGTACTAAACCCACTTATATCGCTTGAAAATAATTCTGGTGATGACTTCAACATCATCAACCTTCATTTTTGGGTTTCTAAGTAGGGAATGCTATACGGTTATTTTAGTAAAATGGATTTCTATTTAATTCTGAAAGTATGATTTATTACATAAAAGATATATATATATATATATATATATATATATATATATATATATCAAAGTGAGTTGAAATAAAAGCCGATGTTTAGTTCTAGAGTTTTTCTTTGGAAAGAAGATCGATATAAACATTTTTTATGCAAAAAAGTTTTATTGAATAATGTAGGGTGCCCGAGTGGTAGTGGCATAGCCCGGAATAAACATTGGAACTTCTCATATTTTCCCTTTATGGATAAAGGGTGTTTAATAAATTATTTAACGACCCATAATTTTCGATAATTAAAATATTAAATTGAATAAGATTTTAAAATGTTAATATTGTAAGAAATTAAAATTTATGAGTTATTAATGAGAAAATAATTAGAATATGATTTAATATTATCGTTCGAATGCTTTGGGCAACTAATCTAATGTAATTATAATCAACTGAACTAAATTTTTGGCTAATTTGTTTATAATTGTAAATAATGAAATAGACTATATGATGTATTAATGATGAGATTGTATGTGATTGATTGAAATAGGTTAATATAGAATATAAAATCATTATGGTAAGCATTTATAACCCTTGGTTGTAAATGATAAGATAATGGATATGAATAATTATTATAAAATAATTTTTTTAGTTATCTTCTCATTAATTTATCCGTTTGAATATCGAATGGGTAATCAACGGAATTAAGGCAGTTGTATATTGGATTTATTGTTGGGAATTATATGTTATTAATTGAAATAGGTTTATTATGAATTACAAAATCAATTTATTAGTACATAAATTTATTGGGTTTTGTACGTAAACAATAGACTTGGAAATGTTTTTGATTTATTGCTGTATAATAATTGCTTTAGTTATCATTTGTTATTTAATCCGTTTAAATCAATTTAGAAATCGATAATAATCTTACATAACTGAAATATTGCAATTAATGTGTTAGGAGATGATAATTATATAATATTAATATAATAAAATGCAAAACCAGTAGTAATTCTATCTATAAGATAATAGTTAATTCAATAATAAAAGTGAAATCAAAATAAATGAATTTATTGGAATTTAAATTATAATTAACTGGAAATTTGTTGCAATTGCAATTGAACGCTGAAAGTTGTGCAATACTTAATATTGAATCAACATGGAAAGTTTATTTATCAAGATTATAAATTTATATATAATAATCAATGATGAAGATTGTTAACTATTAAACCTGAATTTAAAAAGTGAATAAACCTGTAACATCCCTTCAAAATGGGAATAATAGTCCCACATTACGGAAAAACACTATGAAGTAGGTGCTTATATACCAAAACCTCCACCTTTTAATAACGTCGACGCCTTTTGAGGAGCAAAACCCATACCTTGGCTTGGCCTATGAGGCGGAGGTGACTGAATTGGGGACAATATCTACGTTAAGTGAGGTGTGGTTGTTACAAAGCCAATTTAAGAATAATTTATTTATTTAATGTGAAATTAGTGCTTGGTATTTAAATGGACATTTACGTTACAATTGAATTTATATTGAATTTAATTTCCATTTAATTTAATATTGAAATTTAATTTACCATTTAAATTCCTGTTAATGATAACCAGTAAATTGTTGTTAATATTGGTTGATTTGGATGATGATTATGTTGTATGTTCAGTTGTTGATATTTTGATGATTGCATGGATGTTGTTGGTTGACATTTTGGACGATTGGCTATTTATTTGTGTCTATATATCTATTATCCTATGGGTTGAAATGATAAACCTGAGCGGTTTTCATTGATTTGGAAATTTTGGTTTTAATACCGGTTGAGATGACATATACCCATATAATTTCTTGAATTTGGATTATTTATTGGAATTGAATTATTTGAAAAGGTTTACGTTAATTTGAACTTCGGATTTATTTTAATTAAAGTGATTAACATTGGTATTTTGAATTATTTGAAATCTTTTAAATAATTATATCTATGTTATACACATGATAGGAGATGGAAAATCCTATAACATCTCAGAAATCATTGCATTAATATTCGTATTTTACTTATTTTGATTTGACTTACATAGGATCTTTTAGTTCTGACTTGAGTGTTTTGTCTTTTCATTACGCTCGGGACAGTATGAGCCTTCAGTGTATTGAAGACTATTTTCTAGAGGATGAAGACAAAGATTCAGTATATTATTACAATTTATTTTTATTATCCCACTGCATCACGTGTTCCGCTGCATTATTTTTTATTCCTGCTTTATGTATAACTCTGATTTGCATTGTAAGAGTGTAATCAAATGATATTTCTAAAACAGCTGCGTGAACTGTTTATTTTATTATTATTTTTTGTTACTCCACTGTGAGATTCCGTGTATTTGTTTTTCCTTCGTTTTCTTTTATTTTCTTATTTATCCCATTAACAATCCTCCCTTTTGAATGGTTTGAATTAGATATATGTGCTTTATTGTTGATTTAAACCATCCAAAAAGGTGAGTCATTACATTATTGAAATTTGGTAAGTTATTTTATGGATACATGTAGCCTATATATTAGGATTGTAAGGTATGTACATCATATTATGTTATGTTGTTTGGTTGATTTCATTTGTTAAAATGAAACGGATTTTTTCGACGATTTTGGATAGTTGGAAAACTTTCGAATCATACAAAATTTGAAGCTAAGTGTTTTATGAAAAATATAAAGATGAGTTTATAGTACACTTGAATTGAGAAGATAATAAGTTAAAACAAGTTTTGAATTTGTTATACATTCTTATTTAGTAAAATAAATTTGATATTTCGTATATAATCTTAGGATGTTATGGATTATTATACAAATATGGACTTAAGTTATAACTATTTATAAACTTAAAGTTATATTTTATGAAATGGTTCGTAAATGATTTTAGTATTTGATAAAACGTACTATTTGAATAAATAAAAGTGATAAAAATGATATTGTATATTTAGAAAACTAATATGATAAGCACGTAAGTTGTACGCAGATCATTTTATTCGCAAGACTATTCTTGATCCAGTATTTAAGTACATGATTTTGAAGTGATGTACATTGGTCTGAACAAGTATTTTTCACTAGATGCTTGAGGGCAAACACTTGATACAGATTCTTAGTATGATCTCAAAGTTTTCTAACATAGTATATAGCTATGTCAGGAGAATAAGGTTTCAAATTAAGGAACCTGATCAGAGTCCGTAATAGAAAGGTAAAGTGATATATACTTGTTGTGAAGTGAAACTTATGTGATTGAGTAAGTGATCAGAATTGATATTGTGTACGGATAGTCCATGTATGTGATAACCTGAATTTTAGAATATCTGTAATTGATAAAATAACTGGGTTAATTAATAGAATACTGATTATAGAGTGAACAAATAAATCTGATGATAAATATTTGTATTTGGATAAATATTTATTTAATAATCTTCTAGTATAGTTATTTAAAATTTGCAAAATTATTATTTTCAAACAAATTTAATGTGTGTTTGTTAAGTATATATATAGGAGTCAATTTAAATTGAAACTGAATTTGAAATTGAAATCCAAAGATAATATCTTAAAATATACCGGATATTATATATATATATATATGTATGTATATAATTTTATTAGTATATAATTTTTTTTGTATCATCTTCTTTAAAAAAAATCATATTATACAAATTAAGAAAATGTAATTACTAAACTGAAATTTAAATATAAAAATTTATTAATTTTTTAAAAAAATAATAAACACATGCATAAAAACAAATGTAAGACAACTAACTAATGCTAAAGACAAATGTAAGTGAATTCAACAAGTGTCATGATTTCTTTTATTTTCTTTATTTTTTTTTAAAAATCCTAAAAGAAAGATATAAATCTATCTATACATTCTCTACTAAAATTTTTCTTCTATCCTCATTGTTAAGACTATGAAATCAAAACCTATGACATCTTTAAAACCAAAAAATTAATTAAAACCATAATCTTTTCAAAACAAGTTTTCAACTTCAAATTAAATCAAGCAAAGATAGACTCAAATCAAAATATATCAAGTAAGCTAACAAGTTCAAAGATTCAACATCAACAGCATCAGATCATCTCAGACCCAATAGAAATCCCAGATTTCAAAAGTAAAAATAATCAAGTTTCAGATTTTTCAAAGTCTTCCTGTTCGCTGTTAAACATAAGGTGAGTAATCCAAGTTTTAAACTGTTTAAAATTATGTTGCATGCAGTAACTTTTTGAGCAAAGCATGATAAGTATTTGCATTTTTATTTACATGAATTGCATGAAGGTATGAATATGATTTCATGGTATGCTTATCAGAGTACAAATCAATTCTCTGTTCTGGTTATCCAGGTTTCAAACCTGATCCAAATTTAAACATCTCTTTCCTGATTCATTTTAAAAACATTGATGTACAAATAAATTTTTGTTTGATATAACATGGTGTAAATTTTTAAAAATAAAATCAAATAATTCCAAGATAATTCTGAAGCTTGTTTCAAAACAAAAGAAGAAGAATAGTAAGATTTAAGCTATATCAAAATTTCGATTTTTATAATTGAATCATTCAATTACATATTATGTTTTGTTATCAGAGATGAAGATTTTTGAAAATAAAATCAATATTTTTAGGCTTTTATTTCGAGAGTAATTCCAAGTTGAAAGGAATCGAGTAATTACTCAATTTCTGGCGAACGGCAAAGGATCAGGAGTCGAGTTTTTGGTCGAAGTAAGATTGGAAGCCATAGATCTTAGGAAAAATGGTGTTGCATTTTTGTAATGCCGATGGTGGCCAATTAAGGTGAAGTTAGGGTCTAAAATGGTTTTGGGTCAAGGTCTGTTGCCTGACAATTTCTTCATTAAGGTGGTTGGTTAAGACTGCGGTGGGGGGAAAATAAAGATAGGGTCGTGGCGAGTTCACTAGTGGGTTGTGAGTAGCTCTGGTGGCTGGAGGTGGTTGATCGGGGCAGAAGTGGGAGGATGGGTCATCTTTGGTCTTCGATCTGGTATTTGAGATTTTGATTTTACGGTTGTTAAGGGAATTTTGGACAACCAAATAGTTAGTATGGGTCGGTAACGATTGGGAGGTGATGGCGAAGATGGTCGGAGGGGCGCCGATGCCCTATGCACGTACACGCATGTACAATCTGTTGGTTTTTTTGGTAGGGTTGGTTTTTGAAGAGGAGATCGAGGATGTTGGGTTTTGACTCGAGATGGTCTCGAGTGTGTACCGTAGAGTTTGGGTAGGCAGTACTGAAGGAAGGTCAAAGAAGTTTTGGGGCCAGGGAGATTTAGGTTTGATAGAATAAAGTAAGTAAAAGAAGTAAGAAATAAAGAAATAGAAGTAGTGGGCCAAAGAAGATTTGGGCCGAAGGTATGGGAAATTTTTGAAGAAAAGGTAAATGAATATAAGAATAAAGAAATTTAAAACTCTACTTACTTGATTTTTACCTGGTTTAAAGGCTTAAATAAAATTGTTTATCTTAAATAGTTAAGCTTAGGGTTGTTGTATTATACTTTCTTTATTTTAAAGAAATCTTCTAAAGATATTTAGACAAGATCTAACTATGTGTTAAAGGTTTAAGATAAAGGTTTAAACATTAATTAATTAGGGTTTTAAGTAAAAAAATTCTGAATTGATAAAGGATAATTTTTTAATCTAATTAATTGAAAATAATAATTACTTAATGTAAGTAATCAAAGGATAAATCGTTAGGGGTCAACTAGTTTAATTATGAATTAAAGCTTAAATTATTTAATGATTAAAGGTAAATGGATTAAGGATAATTAACCAATAGAATGGTTACTTGATGAAAGTAATTTGAGGAAAGTTTCTTAATGGAAGTAATTAAGAATTAATTACATGGTGTAATTAATTAAAGGATTCATTAATTAAGAAAATTAATTAGGGGTTAGTTAATTAATGAGTGTGATTAATTAAAGGATAATTAATCAATATAAGTGATTATGGAATAATTAATCTGAGTAATTTATTAAGGATCAATGTAATTAATATGGATGGGTAAAGGTTAATTAATTTGTGTAATTAATTGAGAGTTAATTACTTAAATATAAATAAGGAATAATTAACCATGGATGATTAGTTAAAAATAATTAATTTAAAGAAGGTTGATCATGGTGGATAGTTAAGGAATAATTAATTAATTGGATTGAAATTAATTAATGGTTTAGTAAGCAGGATGTGTAGTGATGGGGTAATTAATTAAATCTATTTGAATTAATTAGAAATAGTGTGACTAATTAACCTTGATTATGGATGATTGAATAATATTGAATGCCTTGGATTATTTCTTATCACAGGTATGTAATTGTGATGCTATGTAATATGAAATGTTTTGTAATATGAGATGTTGGGTTGAACAGTAATAATGTGATTATCTATGATAGATTGTTGTGTAAAAGTGACATCATTTATTTAAGATTGAATTGTATTCACTTGAATAACGTGGGTTAAGATGGTATTGAATTCGAAGAGATCGGAGTCGGGTATTAGTAAATACCCGAAATCACTTCGATTTGTAATATGTGATAATTCTACATAGATTTGATATGTGAAATCGATAGGCTGAAATGGAATAATTTAAATGACTGGACCATTCAAAACTAAGTAAAGCTACTTAGATATTGATTGTGAATATAAATGTTGAGCATAACAAGTAATGAACTCGTAGTGAAGTACGAGTTACCTTGGGTCTCTCGAATAAATTTTATATCCTTGTATTTCGTGTTAGATGGGTTACTCACGCTGGTTTCCGGCCTGACTCGGGTGTTACTTTGATGTAATGCTCGAGTCAGACCGAGTATTACAGATTTTCAGGATAGGATGTTCTGGAGCTCATTAGGCGAGCTGGATGGCAGGAACGTATGGAGTATATTCCGCTGAGAGATATTATAGTTTATTTGAGAAAAGTTGATTTTATTTGTCCAGTGTTTGTATAAATGTTGTAACTCTGATGTACTATATGTGTAAATTAACTAATTCAGCTTTTCTTTGTGTAAAGAATATTATTTGATATTATATTTGATCCGCTGCGAATGTGATATTCTGTGATTGTTTCTTGTATCTTCTTCTACCTTTTTTCTTTTTTTCCTAACTATTTGGAATTTTCAAGATTGAAAATTTTGGGTCGTTACATTTGGTATCAGAGCCGAAGGTTAAGCGAGAACCTTGGCTTTGGTGGGTTTACTCATCAAGAATAGGGTCAGTATTACCCTAGGATGAGTTAAGTATATATATAAATTGAGAGCGTACTTGTTATTTTCTTATATAAAGGTTTTAAAAATGGTTTTAATGAATGATTTTTATAAAAGCTTATATTTAAATATATAGAAATAATTGGTTTTTGGATATTGCAATTGAATAAGAATTAAGTGATATATATATATATATATATGTATGTATGTATGTATATCAAAATAGGAATTGAATAAAATGGACTATAGAAAATAATAATAATTGGATACAAACCAGAAACTAAAATGGTTATTGTGTTTAAATATGGGATTATTGTTTTCCAATGATAAAGCAAAATGAAAATTTTTAGGGAAGTAAACTTTTTAGATAAGTGTGATTTGTAAATTGAAGTGGGTTTTAAATTGTGAAGTTTTGTATTCTAAGTCTGGAACATGTGAAATTGTTTTCAAAATGTTAAAAGAACTTATTCGGACAATTTTGAATGTGATCTTATTTTAAAATAAGAAATGTTTGGAAAATTTTAAAGGAATTTGTTTTGAATTTGAAACCAAGGTGGTTTAAAAATTAAAGTAACTTGGTGTGTAAAGGAAATAAATATGTGTACTTGAAATAAACTCTAAGGTTAAGTTTTGAATTTCCTTGGAATGTGATGTGAAACCCAAAGTGAAGTAAGTTTTTAAACTTATGTAGGAAGATTATTAATCTGAAGTTTAAAATTTGAATGGGAATTCAAATTGAGTAAAGTTATTTGGATTAAATTAAAGTGAATTTAATTTTGGAGGAAATTAAATAAGTTTAGAACAGACAACCTGAATTGGAAATTTCAAAATGAAATTAAGATTTAACTTGGGAAGTTAAATTATGGAGTTGAATTGGGAGTTTGTGTGATCTCAAAACGGGTTTGAGATCTAGAAATTGAAAATGGATGCTGTTAATTGGTGTTTGGATAAAATTTGGATGTTTATTTATCCTGATATCATTTTATTGTTATAAATAATCTATGAAACTGAGAATTGATTTTGAAGTTAAAAATGGACAATAAATTAGAATATGATGATTAAATTGTTTTTGAATCCTTGTTTTAACTTTGAAATAGGTTAAGTAAAGATGTATAAGTTTAAAAATTCAAATGGAAAATTTGAATTAGATTAATTTGAAAGAGATTGAAGTTGAATGAGTTTAAATTCAAATGAGAATTAGGATTAATTCAAACAAAAATTGAAATGATTTGAAATTGAAGTGGGTTCAATTTGATAATTAGTTCAAATTGATTTTAATTTGGAAAGAATCGAGGTTAATTCAACTTAAATTAGGGTTAAATAAATTTCAATGGAAATTGAAGTTATTTAAATTTGAAATTGAGTCAATTTAAATGGAAGTGGATATTTAAATTGAATTAATGGGAATGGAGATTGGGAATTGAACGGTTTGGCTCTGGACTACTTTCAATATAAATTGTTTTAATATAAACCTATTTTTCCAAGCTATTTATATATACAATCTTTCTTTTTAAACCCCAAACTATCTTATACTTATTTTACAATTATTTTTGGACTAATTAACTACTTTACAATTGTTTTATAAATTAATTACTATTTTTCAACTACATTTTAACTAATAACTATTTTACAACTATTTTGCAATTACCTAAATATTCAATAAATATTTGACTATTTTCTAACTATTTTACAATTACTTAACTATTTTACAGCTATTTTACAACTAATAACTATTTTTCAACTACTTATCCATTTTAAACTTTTTTTCAAGCTATTTTCTAAATATAAGCTGGACAGAGTTCAAACTATTTACGATTAAATATCCATGTGAGATAAGAATTAAAGTGATAATCCAATAGAGGATTGGGAAAATGTGAATGTGAATAGAAAAGGGGATTGATTTGGTTAATAATCAATGAAGATGGATACGTAAGATGTACGTATATTATTCTATTCACATGGTGATTTGATCCGGATTCGAGCACAGAATTTCGAGATAATATATCGATCCGAGCTGGAATTTTTCACCCGATTTTCGACGACGAACCTGGATATGGATTGTTGATTGGTTTTGGAAATTCTCTATCATATTTATGACTATGCAAGGAGAATGACGGTTTCTGATCAAGAAATCAAATTTGAGTTCGCACTAGGAAGTCGGGTGGACGATACTAGTTCGGAAGAGAAATTGTGTGACCGAGTGAGCGACCAGGTTGATATAGCATATAGATGATATGCGTACATCGTATGGGTTTGAATGAAGTTGATATTGAAAATTTGAGAATAAAAACTGTAAAATGGTTTTTGAAACGGAAAGTATATTTTGTGAAATATATGATGGAATAAAGTGGAAATTGGATATTTCTATGGCAGAAAGGAAATATCGTTAATAACTTCAATCAAATTTGAATATTTGATTTGGTGAGTAGTAAAGTTATATATATCTATTATAATTGATTATCTCCCCTTGTTGAATCTATTGCCAGAAGAAAAGGGTTTTTGAAAATATTTGAAGTATAAAAAGGGAACTTATACAAGTATAAAGTGATCCAAAGATTTTCAAAGTTACGTATAAAGGATCTTGTGAGAATGATTTTGGGAAAGAGGCTTTGGAACCTATGAATTTGGAAAAAGGCTTTTGATTTTTGGGAAAAATCAATTTTGGAAATTTGGAAAGCCTAGTTTGAGAATTATCAATTTTGGGAATCGATTTTATGTAAAGACGATTTTGATGAAAACCATTAAGGGTATGATTTGAAAGATACTATAAGAGTATAGTATAAAGTGTTTTGAGATTGGCTCTGGGGAAAAGTGCGCTCCCTTGTAATGAACTGTAACATCCCGGAATTTTTAACACGGGATTTGTAAACATTTAATTGATTTTAAATGTTTATTATGGGTTTAAGATTTATTATAAACTAAAAGAATTGGTTTAAACTATATTAACAAGTTAAAATTTCTAAGGTGGGGATTTAATTTGAAAATTGAACAATAATAATATAATATTCAGAATTGAAGTAAAAGAAATTCTGGATGTAAATAGTGATAAAATGGTTTTAAAAATTTATCTTGGGCTATTTGAGTGTAAATATCGGGGTGGAAATTTTAGATGAATTTAAAAGTCGATAAATTAATATTTGGAATTTTATATTAATTTAAAATGAATTTAATATTATTAAATATTGCAATTAATTCGATTTAAGTCCAAAATGAGCCAGAATGATTTTTAATGTGTATATAAATGTTATATGAATTATTGTTAAGTTAATAAAATTTTAAAAGTGGAAATTTTGAGTGATTTCGATAATTTCGAAAATTGCTTAATTAATAGACGAGTTAAAATAGCCTTCCGGGGCACAGTCTCGGAATTCGACGAAACTAGTTCCATTGGATCCGTAATAGTTAGTTATTATCGGATTTCAATTTTCGTAGCAATCGGAGTTGTCGTTTGACCCCGGCAGCTCGAAACGCATCGAAAATCGTTTTAATCGATTTAATTTTAAATTGACCGTTTAATTTCGTAACTCGTGCATACGACCGAATTAGCTTACGAAACCTATTCCATCGTGTCCGGAACGCGGAAAAACCTTAGAATCGCCTGTCGGATCGCGAAGTTTGGAGATCGTTTACGTAAAACGGTTGAATTGAGAAATTTATTAATTAAATAATATTAAACCAGTATATAAATTCACGTTTATATCTCTAAACCCTAGAATCATCGTGAGCCGCCGCGTTTTATTCAATGGCCGATAACTCGCGCGTTTCTTCTTCCTTTTCCCACCAATCCACACATTAATTTCAAGAATCTCCAACTAGAAAATTAAAGGTGATGTTGAGATCTATAAGGTGGATGGTTATGATGGTATATTGTTCGACGATGGCGTCGTTATCTCGCCGTGTTCGTATGCAGTTCGAGTACGTTTTCAGGGCGTTTGGAGCAGCCGAGCTCGGAGTCCTTTGGGCCGTGGGTGAGCGTCGCCGTGGGCTTTGTCGTGGCTACCTTGGATCGACATATAGATAAGCAGAGGGAGGGGCGATGGGAACCCTAGTCGCGTGTATGATGGGTTCGTGCTGCTGTGCATTCTCGCGTGAGGGAGATGAAGAGCAGGAGCGGCCGTTGTTTGGTATAATAATAGTAATAAAAAAAAATTGTTTAAATTCAAATAGAAATTAATAAAATTCATATCTCTTTCATATGTAATCAGAATTCATCGAATTCGGTAGCGCCGGAATCGCAGAAAAGAGTACTACTCAATGGTGCAGTTCGGGATTCATTCCGGGCAAGTAGAAATTTAGGTTAAATCGAACGTCGTTCGGTTTAATTTAAATTTCGAACGCTCGCCGAAACTCAAGGTGAGTTATTCTCACTCACATCTGGATACTAGTAAAGTTAGATAGCTAGTATTGATTGTTTGTTTGGATGTATAGCTGAATATGTTAATTATTATCAAATTGAGTTGATATATATATGTGGTTGTGCTAATATTTGTGGATGTAGGGAAAAACAGGTTGGAGGGATCCAACTGGATTCCTCACAATGTATTAATTTTTTTTATATTGATGATGATGCCTGTTTATATATTGTGATTGATAAATATGGAATTAAATTGTTCTGTGATATTGTGGTATAAACTACAAACCCAGAATGTTAATTATAAAGAAATTGGAGTTTAATTATAAAGGAATTAAATTGGTTTTTCAAGAAGGAAATTAAGGAATTTATAAATAAGGAATTTAAAAGAGTATAAGAAATTAGAATCTATTGGATGGAAAACTGAAATAAAATTCAATTGGAATAATGCTGAGTAAATTATAAATCCATAATTAATTATAAATGGAAAAATTGAATTTTAGAGGAATAAAGGATATTGTTAAATAATGAATTTAAAAGAATTAAATTTGAAATCTATTTAGAATGGAAATTGAAAATTTGTAAAATCTGGAATGATAAACAAAGAGAAATGTTATCAGTTGATACATGTGAAAGTAAATTTATGTTATTAAACTATAAAACTAAATTGAAATAAATTGACAGAAATCGTGAGAAGGATTTCTGTGATGTTTAAGTGGAAATGAAATTCCTTGGGAAAAACCAAGTTCGAGTTTAAACTGATTTTATAAAAAGAAAGTTTTGAAGTTTAAACTTGTTTAAAAGAGTGTTTGGAAATTTTTTTTTTTTTAAAGTAACTATTTATTAATTAGTAATAGTAAAGTAATTATTCTTTTACAAATGGATTTGTTTAAAAAGCTAGTTTTGACCTAAGTATATTGCAATAAGTCTTAATTTTTTTTTTACAACTCTATTTTTAAAATAAAGTTTAACTAAAACCTTAGTTTAAATCAAGTTATATCCTATAAAATAGTTTTGCTTTAAATATCTTAAAATTATATTTTGAGTATATAATTAGTAGTAAATTTACCTATTTTAAAGGATATTTAGAATAAAATGTTTTAATTGTTTTAAATCTAAATAAATTGAACTTGGTTATTTCCAATGGGAACATATGGTAAAGGATTTACCTTGTAAGGAAAGAGTTTTGGAAATTGTTTTCAAATGAGTTTTAAAAATTTGAAATATATCTTTTAAAGATATTTGAGGTAAATAAATAATGTGGAATATTATTTATTGTATGATGGATGCTTATGGATGTTTATGAATATAAGTTGATAGTTAAATCACCGACTATCAATATTGGACAATGCGTTGATCGTTTCGAAGAGACCGGGATCGAGATTTATTTCTCAAAAACCACTTCGATCCGATTTGTACGTTTTCGTGCGATAAAACGTGTTCGCAGTCGAAGATGGAGTAGCGAAGTGCAAGGGCTAGTCGCTACTAATCCTGAGGATATTTCCAAAATGGATGTAGTAGGAGTAGTGCCTTCGGTTCCGTTCGAACCCGGGACGGACTTGTGTGGACGAATGCTTGCGAAACATCGTCAGGTGGACGATGGGCATTCTAAGTGAAACGTTCTAAAAAGGTAACGCTTAGCCTCAAGCCTCATCAACCGGGAATGATTGAAAATCAGGGGATATGCAGCAAGGTTAGGTGGGTCATGCCCAAGCAGGACAAGATATTTCCCCTGTCTAGATGTCCCTTATATATATTTCGGCTTAGTGGGTGGTTGGTCGCGCCAACCACGGGGTTTATCTTGTTCGGGACTGTTCAGTAAGGAATGGTTCCGGCCTTGTGTTGCAGGGGATGAAGGGAGTAGTCCTCGGTACGGTGATTTAGGCCCCGTACTGTGACAGGTGGTACCCCAGTGCCTAGTCATTGTTGGAAATCCATTTTCCCTACGAGCCTTGTACGAGTTTTGTTTGTATTACCCACTTTGTGGCTAGTAGCTGGAATTTAATCATGTAACAATTTCGGCTATTTTATAAGTATTTGTAAATAGACACTATTATAATATCAGAGGATTTCTATAAAAAGTGTTTTAGCTATCGTAAGGTAAAAACCCGACATGTTTATTTGTGGCGTGGTCTTACGAGATGCTTTTGTTTTCAAAGGATTTTTGAAACTTTAATAATCAATTTGGATGCATATTTAGTATCAGCTGGTATTCCAGACTGACTCGGGTGTTATTTTATTATAATGCTCGGGTCAGACCGAGTATTATGTGTTCAGGTTAGGTTGCTATGGAGCAGGAGAGGAGCTGGAGTCCGAGACGTATTATATATACTTATATATATGTATATTCCGCTGCTGTGATTGTATGATATGTCTGATTGGTAATTTGATGTATGAGATACTCTGATTTGTGATGATGTGATATGTATAAACAGTAATAGATTTCATTTTGTGTAAAGTTCTATATTTACTATTATATTTTATTCCACTGCGACTGTGAGATTCTGATATGGTTTAGTTTCTTATTCATCTATATCCTCTTCTTAACCCTAAATGGTTCGTATTTCTGTGCCACTTGAGTTAACCAGGATAGAATAGTGTTGATTCAAGGGGTACGGATTTGCGGGCTGTCACACTTGGTATCAGAGCATAGGTTGGCGACAACCTAGGCTTTGGTGGGAAAGTTACTCATTAAATTGAGTCAATAGTACTCTATAATGAGTTGAGTGTAATAATAGCTATGAGAGCGTACTTGTTAGTGCATATAAAATTGTTTTTCTACTGTGTTGACTTATCGGTTGAGTGTTTATGAATTCTGGTCGGTACGGGAAGTACAACCGTATCGATAGGGGTTTCTAAACTCTTAAACAAGATAAACCGACATAGTATTAATTTTAAAGTGAGTAAATGAAATAATTTATCCAAAATTATATTTTGATATAAAAGAAATAATTTTCTGAAATTATATATATATTTGGATGATTGGTTGTTAATGTCTAAATCGAATAAGAATCTAAAATTTAATCTGAAATTTGAAATAGTTATAATGAAAATAAAATTCTGCAAATGTAAATTATATAAAAGAAAGAATAACTAAATTTGAATTAAACCAGAATTCAAATCCCGGAGTTTAGGAAAGGATTTTAAATAAAAATAAAAGTTTGGAAATTTAAAATCCTGGGAAAGTTTGAAATGTTTGTTGAGATTTGAAGGTGTTTGAAGGCAATGTTGGAATATTGTTTTGGGAAATAATTTTAAATAGAAACTGTTTTGAAATGAATTTAGAAAAGTAAGAAGAATTGAACTCACTTCAGTCGCTGGGAAATAATCCTGATGATGCTGGCCACATCATTAGAATTCATTTTCGAGTTTCTAAAGTGATGGATTGCTTCCCTAGTATTTGGTTATGGTATTGTTTGGACTAGTTGGGTATAACAGTTGTTTTGGACATTCCAAAAATGGGAAATTTGTTTTGGTATAAACAAATTGCTTTGGAAAATCTGGTGATTTGATTGATATATCAAATAGGTCTATATTTGATATATTTTAAAAATGATTTTGGAAATAAAAACCGGGTAAATTGAATTCTGGGAGAATCCTAATTAAATAATGTGTAAACTTTAAATAAATTAACTATTGAACTCATTTTGGTGATGAGATGCTATTAAGATGGAAGGAAATGAAAATTTAAATCTTGAAATTAAAATTTAACTCAAGTAATTGGAAGTGAATAAATATGTTGAAGTAAATGGAAATTTGAATTTAACTTGGATAGGTAAAATGAATTGAACTTAAATAAAGTTAATTTGAATTAAATTAAAATGTAAGATGACCTTGCGATTGAGGGTCATTGTGAAATGAATTGAACTCCTGAGCTATCAGGTGTTATGCTTATAGGTTGAAACTATGGAATTTGGAATTGTGATTATAAAATGTAGATGGGTTAAAGGAGAGCTATATAAGCTTTTAAGTAAATAAGTTGGTGAACTTATAAATAAGAAGTGGAAATTATAATCACAGCTGGAAATAGTGGAATGGTATGGTGAATTCAAATCTAATCTTAAGTGAAATGTGAATTGAGTAAAAGTAAAGTGGGATATAAAGAAGTGAATGAACTTCACTTAGTAAACAAGTTTTGAACTTGTATATATGGAGAATTAAAATTGAGAATTTGAAATTAAATTAAATCTGGATGAATTGGAATTAAAGTAAATTGGATATAAAGGTGAAATGAAAAATTGTTTATAATTGCATAATGAAGATCATATCCTTAAGTTGTTAAGTTATATAATTTAAATTTGAGATTATAAATTGGAAAATAGATTTGAGTAAGCAATCTAAATTTTTGAATGTAAGTAAAATTGAAATTTATTAATGAAAAGAGTGAATGGTGTGGCAAATTTAAAATTTGTCCATAAATGAAATGTAAAGTGGGAACATAAATGTGGATGTTCTTAAGTTAGCAAATAAGTCTTGGACTTATGTATTGGGAAGATGAAATTTGCTATGATAATGAAATTGTAATTGAATTTCAATTGTGTAATAAATAATGTTGAAAGAAATTTAGATTCTATTTAAAGAAGTATAAGGAAAGGTAGAAATTTAAATTTGTTGAATGAAATAATATAAATGGCTCATGTTAATAAAATAAAATTGACTTATAAGAAGATAATGGAAATAAATATTGGAAGGGTGAATGAATAATGGAATTTGAATATATTAATGATGATTTGAATTGTGAATAAAATTCAAATGAGTGAAATAATTTAAATGGTCTCTTTGTTAATAAAATAAACTTAACATGGATTGGATAACTAAACAAAGAGCAAAAAATTTGTATGTGAATTGAAATTTGATTTGAATAAGAACCAAATGGAAATAAAATTAATTTGATAAGAAGATAATAAAAATATTGTAAAAGAATTAAGCGAATTGAAGGTATGTATGGATTTTCAATGATAACTTCTCCAATGTTTATTTAAAAATTGAATTGTGAGTGGAATGATATTAATATAAACTTGGATTGGTTAATGAAATAAAGATGTAAGGAAATGTAATTTAACAATTGCATTGGAAAGAGAGAAAAAAAATGTTTGGGTTGTGAACCTTGTAATGGAGTAAAACTAATATAAATCTAAGTTGAAATTAATTTTAAATGGTTATAAGCTTAAGTGGCAATTGTTTTGCTTGAATGACTTGAATATTTGAATGTATTTAGAATTGAGTTGTTTAAACAACTAAACTGGTTTTGGATAAATTGGAATTTGATTAAGTAAAGTCAAATTAAAATGAAACTAAATTTGGTATGCAAGAAAGAATTGAGATATTATGCAATTGAATTGATTCTTGAATAAAATTGATGTGGATTAGAATCCAATTCAAAGAGTTGGTAAATGAATGCAAGTGAATGGGTTTCAAGAAGCAAATGGAATTGATTTTAAATCAATTGGAGTGAATTATCATTTAATAAGCAATGTTTGCATATGAATCGAAATGAGGCCTAAAAGAAATGTGAGTGATTCAAATTGGAAATAAAATTTGGTTGTAAATCAAATTGGAAATGTAAGTTGTAATAAGAAAAGGTGAGTGAAGCATATGTTAATCATATTTAAATAGAAATGAATTGGTAGAGATAAATATGGATTGTATGTAGTGAACTTGAATTTAAACCATTCAAGTGAAATAAAACAAAGTTGGACTTGAATAGGTAATTTGAAAGGTGATTTAAATCTTTGATTTGTTGGTAAATGGTTAACATTGTTAAAAGTATGAAGTTGCTTGGTTAGGATGTAAAATGGACATGTTGGCTTGCATTTTCATTTGAAATGTTGTTATAATGCTCATATCTTTGAAAACTGATATGTTTGTTGAGTATAGCACAGGTGCGGGAGGCGTTTGAGAGAGTTGGAGCGTGTATATGCTAAAATATTTGCCGCTTGCTATTAAAATTTTGCTAAAAGGTACGCCTACGCAAATATAATTGGAAAATGATATATATATTGTGATATATTTTGGTTTTCGGCCGTGTGGGCCGATGTATATATATTTGTGTATCCTGCGATATCGCAGAAGCTCCTCCGTACAAAGGAGACTCTGCCAAAATTTTCCGAAAATTTTGGGAGTTAGAAATTTTTTTTTTGGGTTTTGAGAAAAGTTAAGTAACTTGGGAGGTTATTTTGAAATAACGTTGAAACAAAAGCTTTAGTATATAAATAAAGCATATGAGTTTGAACATGAGCTAAAGGATCTTGGGAAGTGTATATAAGTTGTAATTAGAGAAGTTTGGGTTAAGTTAATGAGTGTAAGAACATTCTTTCTACCTTAGCAAATTTCGGGGACGAAATTTTTATAAGGGGGGAGGAATTTAACATCCCGGAATTTTTAACACGGGATTTGTAAACATTTAATTGATTTTAAATGTTTATTACGGGTTTAAGATTTATTATAAACTAAAAGAATTGGTTTAAACTATATTAACAAGTTAAAATTTCTAAGGTGGGGATTTAATTTGAAAATTGACAATAATAACATAATATTCAGAATTGAAGTAAAAGAAATTCTGGATGTAAATAGTGATAAAATGGTTTTAAAAATTTATCTTGGGCTATTTGAGTGTAAATATCGGAGTGGAAATTTTAGATGAATTTAAAAGTCGATAAATTAATATTTGGAATTTTATATTAATTTAAAATGAATTTAATATTATTAAATACTGCAATTAATTCGATTTAAGTCCAGAATGAGCCAGAATGATTTTTAATGTGTATATAAATGTTATATGAATTATTGTTAAGTTAATAAAATTTTAAAAGTGGAAATTTTGAGTGATTTCGATAATTTCGAAAATTGCTTAATTAACAGACGAGTTAAAATAGCCTTCCGGGGCACAGTCTCGGAATTCGACGAAACTAGTTCCATTGGATCCGTAATAGTTAGTTATTATCGGATTTCAATTTTCGTAGCAATCGGAGTTGTCGTTTGACCCCGGCAGCTCGAAACGCATCAAAAATCGTTTTAATCGATTTAATTTTAAATTGACCGTTTAATTTCGTAACTCGTGCATACGACCGAATTAGCTTACGAAACCTGTTCCATCGTGTCCGGAACGTGGAAAAACCTTAGAATCACCTGTCGGATCGCGAAGTTTGGAGATCGTTTACGTAAAACGGTTGAATTGAGAAATTTATTAATTAAATAATATTAAACCAGTATATATATTCACGTTTATATCTCTAAACCCTAAAATCATCGTGAGCCGCCGCGTTTTATTCAATGGCCGATAACTCGCGCGTTTCTTCTTCCTTTTCCCACCAATCCACACATTAATTTCAAGAATCTCCAACTAGAAAATTGAAGGTGATGTTGAGATATATAAGGTGGATGGTTATGATGGTATATTGTTCGACGATGGCGTCGTTATCTCGCCGCGTTCGTATGCAGTTCGAGTACGTTTTCAGGGCGTTTGGAGCAGCCGAGCTCGGAGTCCTTTGGGCCGTGGGTGAGCGTCGTCGTGGGCTTTGTCGTGGCTACCTTGGATCGACATATAGATAAGCTGAGGGAGGGGCGATGGGAACCCTAGTCGCGTGTATGATGGGTTCGTGCTGCTGTGCATTCTCGCGTGAGGGAGATGAAGAGCAGGAGCGGCCGTTGTTTGGTATAATAATAGTAATAAAAAAAATTTGTTTAAATTCAAATAGAAATTAATAAAATTCATATCTCTTTCATATGTAATCAGAATTCATCGAATTCGGTAGCGCCGGAATCGCAGAAAAGAGTACTACTCAATGGTGCAGTTCGAGATTCATTCCGGGCAAGTAGAAATTTAGGTTAAATCGAACGTCGTTCGGTTTAATTTAAATTTCGAACGCTCGCCGAAACTCAAGGTGAGTTATTCTCACTCACATCTGGATACTAGTAAAGTTAGACAGCTAGTATTGATTGTTTGTTTGGATGTATAGCTGAATATGTTAATTATTATCAAATTGAGTTGATATATATATGTGGTTGTGCTAATATTTGTGGATGCAGGGAAAAACAGGTTGGAGGGATCCAACTGGATTCCTCACAATGTATTAATTTTTTTTATATTGATGATGATGCTTGTTTATATATTGTGATTGATAAATGTGGAATTAAATTGTTCTGTGATATTGTGGTATAAACTACAAACCCAGAATGTTAATTATAAAGAAATTGGAGTTTAATTATAAAATTTTCAAAATTTCAAATCCTTTCGAAATTTTAAATTTTTAAAGAAAGAAAAATATATAATCCTTATCGAAAACGTTTCACTTTTATATAAAATGTGGTTATCCTTATCAAAATAATACTTTCGATGTATGCACAATTTCAAAATACGACCAAACACAAATTTCCAAAGAATGATTCAAGGATATATTTCAAACAAACAGAGATTCGAATTTGGAGGAACTCTAATCAAATAGAATTCTGGTTCGAAGATAAACTCGAACGAAGATAAGATAATTTTATTACCAAATAGAAGATGAATAAGCATATATAAATCGTGGGTGACCTTAACTGGTCAACTGTGACTTCAGGAATATAATAAATGTGAAAATGTAAGGCAAATCGACATTCGATCGCCAGAGATAGAATCCAGATATAGCAGAAGATAGATATCATCAAAATCTGAGGATATAGAAATCTCCGATGAACCAATGCCAATTGTAAAGGAGTTTCACCCTTTTACAAATCATTCAAAGATCAGCAGAATTACCGATCTTTATAGAGCTCATACAAAGTGAAGTTATGGAATGCCCCAATATCAAAAGGATAAAAATAAGGAAGACAAGACTGGATTTCAGAACCAGTGGGAGCGTACCAAAGTTCAAGGAATCCTAATCGATAAGAATCCTAACCAAAGAGACTACTAACAAGGTGGATACAGAAGGAATGAAGTTTAGAAAATCTTGATTTCAAAATAAGGAAATTTTTTATACTAATATAATCTTTGAAAATATTATAAAAATCATTTGGAAATCATTTTATACTATGAAAATACGTTCTCTGTGATGACCCGGAATTTTAAAGCAATATCAATTTAATAATCTGTAATAAAAATTAAATTGATTTGATAATCTTTGTAATAAAATTTGAATTAATTTAATAATTCAACAAAATAAATAGTTAATTGATAGATTTTATCTTTTTAAATCTAATATCTGTTTTATATTTATAATATATATAGAATATTGTATATATTGTAAATAGGTATTGTTTTAAATGAATCTTGTTTTTCTATAAAATATATATCTTTAGTAAAATTGGAAATTATGATTTTATTTAAAAGTTAAACTTTTCAAAAAAAAGCCATTTAATAAATAAAATATGGTTTTAAATACCTAAGATAAATATTAAATGATTTAAAATATGTGTAACTTAAGTTTAAAATTTAAATAAATAACAATGAGATTATTTTGAGTTTCTTTTAAATATAATGTGATAAAATAAATAATTTATTAACATGAAGATAATTTCTTTTATAAGTTATTTATGGTTATTAAATATTGTTATTTCTAAAAATATAATAATACATTGTTTCAACAAATAAATTTTTAATAAAATTATTGTTTTTCAGAATTCAAATTTGTAGTGGTATTTGTAAATAAACTGGGTTTCAAAATTCAATTTGAACTTGAATTCAAAGTTTTAAATCTAAAGTATAAATGTTTTTATTTTTTTTTGGTTTTGAAATATTTGTATAAGTTTAATTTTATAAATATAGTTTGATTTATTTTATTTTAAAATCTATATACATGTAAATAAATGCATGTAACTCATTAACTAAACTATCTTATATTAAACATCCAACTTTAAATATAAGTTAACTAAATATTTAGCTTTTTAACAATTAATACAAGTGTAAATGAATAACCAAGAGTTTTGACAAATGTTAGAATGTGAGACAAGTGTCAAAAATTTAATTTAACATTTTCTTTTATTTTTATTTTAATAATTTCAGTTTGCATAAAAACTTCTTTCCCTCATTTTTTTTTCTTCCAAAAATTTGAAGACAAGCAAATCTAAAATAAATACACTTCAATTCAAAGATTAAAATCTGTAGACATCTTCAAATCTACAAAATCACTTCTCAGACCTGAAACAAAGGTCAGTAATCATCTTCAAATGCCTCAGATGAAACATGCAATCCCTTCTGCCTGTAATTCATTTTAAAATCTGAGATATGTGCAAACACTTGCATCAAAATAGCCTGCATTTCTTATTCAAGCACCTGCATTGCCTTCTATCTGGAGTTTCATGTAGCATGCATGCAAGAATTCAGTCACAAGCCTTTCGGTTTTTAACTCAAGCAAACCTGTAGCATGCATGCAATTGAAAATCTGGAAGAAAAATTTATATGAGCCTGCATTTCAAAAATATGGAGCTAATGGAAAATAGGATTTAAAATTTAGCAGAGCAAAAGGGAGGTTCCAGTTTTTTTTTTTTTTTTTTTAAAAGCACAAGTCTTGTTTCAAAATCTCTGCTCTGCCCGTCCAGTTAAGGTGAGTAACTTTTCAACTTAAAATGAATTAAGGTTGCATGTTTTTTTTTAGAAAATAATTGCAATTGGATATGTTTACAAGTATGTTGTGCAAATATGATTGATGAATTCTGCTGTATGAAGAGAGCCATTTGAATATTTGGTACATCACTGTTTCCAATTTTAAGTTTCTGGTTTATAAATTTAAATTCAATCTTTTAGTTTAGTCATGTTAAAATTTTAAGTTTCAAAGAAAACTCTTGTATTCCAGCAAAGATTTGGTTAATATACCTTTAAGTTAAAAAGAATGGTAACATCACTGGGATCAAGGGGAAAGACTGAACAAATTTTGATATGAGTAAGATGCAAACATTTTAATTTATTAATTTAAGAATGTAAACTATATTATTACTCTAAATCATGATTTTTGAAACTTAAAATCATAATTTAAAATGATGGGAAATGGTGTAATTCTGTAAAGAACAGAAAAAAGGAATTTGGGAATTTCTTATGATCTATCTACATTGAGGGATTAGGGTTCATTTTGTGGGTAAAGGGGTTACCAATGAAGCTGGGAAAAATAAGGGCAGGGGATGAAAACCACCATGGATGCAGTGATGATGATTTGCTTCCTGTAGCCCTAGTTTAGGCTAGGTAACTTGGTTTGGTCGATTCATCCTGTAGACTTGATCAAGTTGAATGGGAATTTGGCAGATGGAAGCTTGGTCGTGGGTGGAATCATAGCCGGAGTTGTTGGATTTTAGGTGGTCGGAGGGCCGTGATCTTGGCGATGACAGGTTTGATGGGTTTTTAGTACTTCTGGTTACAGGTTTTGGGAATTAAGTCTCGAATTTGAATTCGAGCTGTTGAGGGATAATTGATGGTGGTAAAGGGTAGTGGGGTTTGTCGCCGTCATGGGAGGACCACCTGAGGTGGTTGGAGATCGCCGGAGGCACGGTGCATATGCACCGTGCACTGTTGTTTCAGGTGAAGCTGGGCATTGTTGTCTTTATTTTGAACTCGAAGTATTATTCGAGTGATGTTGTGTTTTGCTCGAGGGGATGGTTTAGATGACTCGAAGATTGGAACAGGGTGACTCGGGTAGTGTAGTAATAGCTGTTTTTTTTACAGGAACCTGATGTCCTGTTTTTAAAATTCAAATAAAATTTAAAACCCTGGATTTAAATAAAAATTAAGTTTCAATTCTAGTTTTAAAATCTGAGTTAAGTTAAATCTAGTATATATATATATATATATATATATATATATTATAGTTTCAATTGATTTTGAAATCTTAAAATCTCTAAAATTTTAAAAGGGGTTTGCATTTTTAAAAAAAAATAAAGAGAAGAAAGAAACCTGACAGTTTCCTGGAAATTTAATTTTAATTTGAAAATCTGAAATTTATTTAAAAATAGCAGTTCAAATTTCAATTTTAAACTCAGTTTCTTAAGATTTTTGAATCTTCAGGTTTTAAAAATAAATTTGTATTTTAAATAAATGTTTTAAAATCAAGGTTCAAATCAAAAGTTTATTTTAAGTTTAAATTATAAATGATTTGATTAAGGAATGGTTTCAAGTGTATTGAGTTAAAAATCTGGGATTTGAATAAGTTTTAAAATTTGAATGTTTTTCAAACAAGTTAAATTTAAATTGTTTATTTGAAGTAAATGTGTTTTCAAACATTTAATTTGATTTTCATTTTAAATGAAATCATTAAATGGTTTATAAAGGAAGTTAAATGATTGTTAACTTGAATTTGAAATTTAAATGGTAATGTATTTTAAACTTAATTTTTATTAAATTAAGTATATTAAGATTTATCTTATATAAGTTTAATTTTATGTAATAAATGTTATTTACATTTATTTCAAAGAAAAATAAATGAAAATATAAATTGGTTACTTCTTAATATCATTTTGAATTTTAGATTCAAAATGAAATTTGAATTTAAATTTTTAAAATGTTCTAAGTATATTTTAATATTAATAAAATTATTAATAAGGAATGGGTTATCTTAGAATTTATTAAGATATTAAATATAATTAAATAAATTGGATAATTAAGGAATAACTTGTTTATTTAATTTATTTAATTAATAATTTGGATTAATTTAAATTAGAGTTAATTAAGAAGTAATTAAAGAATAAATAATAGTTAATGATGGTCATTAAATAAAGTTTATTTAGTAATTAATTAATATGATTATTTTCAATAATTAATTAAATTAATTAATTAATGTTAATGAATTGTGAAATTTATTTATGTTTAATTACTTAAACATAAGTAATTAAGACACTAATTACTCAATGTAATTAATGGAGTTTATTAAGGTTGGTTTAAATTAATTAATTAAGTTTAATTAATTTTAAACATGAGATTTGATAATAATTACTTGATGTAATTAATGGGATTACTCAGTAATGTAATTAAAGGTACTTACTGGATGTAATTAGTGGATAATATTGGAATTGAGAAATAATTAGGATTAAATTATTTTGTATAATTAATTATGGGATTAATTAAAGAATTAATGAAGGGGTAATTGATTTGATAAGTAATTAATGGTAGTTAATTATAAATGAGATTAATCAAGGTGATTTAATATTATGGTTTAAGTGATATTAATTATTGGAAGTAATTAATATTGAGTAATTAATTAAACATAATTAATAATCATTAATTAATATAATTAATGATGCAATTAAGATTGATTAATTAATATTATTTAATCAATAATAAGTAATTAAGGATAATTAATTAATCGTAATTAATTAAGGTTAAATGTAATTAATTATAGTTAATTAATTAATGAAGTAATTAAAGGTTAGTTACTGTATTTGGTTTAGGGTAATTAATTTTGTGAAATTAATTAAGGTATAACTAATCAAGATTGATTAATTAAGATGATAAATTAGAGGTTAATTAATTAATTAATTTGTAATTAATTAATGATAATGTAAGCAATATTTATATTGAGATAATAATTAATTTAATTCATTTTAAATTAATTAGAGATGATGTAATTAATTTAATTCATTTTAAATTAATTATAGATTGTATGAATATAAGTCATTGCTTATAGATGGTTGATATTGATTACTTTGAATGGTTTGAATCTCAGAGATGAGATTAGTAATTTTGATTGATATGGATGCATTGGTTGCATTGTGATATTGATATGGATTATCTTTTAATAGTGATAATGTGGATTATCTGTGGTTTGAACAGATAATGATAATTATCAGTTGTGAATCTATGAATTATTTATCTGTGTGTATATAGATAATATAATTGAATTGTTTTAAACTTTAAAACAACTTGGACCTAAAAGACACGCTTTGGATTTCGATGAGACCGGGATCGGGTTTCCATATTAGGATAACCGAAAACCACATCGATTCCAATTAAACGTTAGGTCGTTAATCCAAGTGGAGCGAGTGAAAACTCGAGGTGTAAGGGCTATACGTCAGTATAACTCTGTGGGTGATTCCGTAATGAGTTTGACGGAATAGTACTTATAGATTCGAGATGGAGATTCAGAGTGCAAGGGTTATCGTCGTTAACTCTGAGGGTGATTCCAAAACGAGTGTAACGAGAAAATGCCTTCGGTTTCGTTCGAACCCGGAACGAACTTGTATGGATTGAATGCTTTCAGAACATCGTCAGGTGGGCGATGAGCATTCTAAGATAATGTGTCCTCTAAAGGTAATCGTAGCCTCAAGCCTCATCAACCGGGAATGGCTAAAACAGGGGAGGTGCAGCAAGGCTTCGTGGGTAGCACCCACTGGAGAGCAAGATTGATCCCTGTCTAGAGGTCCCTTTTTATTCGGCTTAGTGGGCAGTTGGATATGCGCACCAACTGCGGGGTTGTTTTGTTCGGAACTATTCAGTAAGGAATGGGTCCGGCCTTGTGTTGCAGGGGAGTGGGAGTACTCCTCCGTACGTTATCTAGGCCACGTACTGTAACGGGCGGTACCCTAGTAGCCCTGCCATTGTATGGAATCCAAAATCCAATAAGTGCCAACGGTTTGGATTGTATTACCCACTTTTGTGGCTAGTAGTTGGAATTTAATCATGTAACAATTTCGGCTATTTCATATTTACTTGAAAACCCTAGACCTATTATAATATCACTGGATTTCCTATCAAATGTTTTGGTCAGTGTAAGGTAAAAACTTTTCCATGTTTATGTGTGGGAAGTCTTACGTGATACCTTTCTTTTTAAAGGATTTTTAAAGTTAAGCAACTTTAACCTGTTACTCACACCAGACCCATGTCGGACCCGGAGTTTATCTTTTGTTTTCATAAACTCTTGGGTACTCAAATTTTTACGAGTAGCCAAGGGATTCAGGTTAGCTTTGACGAATATTGGAGGAGCAATGGAGAAGGAGGCTTCTGCGATAGATATTAGTATCCTGCTGTGTGTTCTGTGTTGTCTCTGAGTTGTATTATGTTGTAAATACTAGACAGGTGTTTATAACTGTCTAGTATGTGTTGTATTATCTGTGTACTCTGATAGTGATTGTAAACTATGTAATATTTTATGTTATTAATATAATTTATTCGTTCCGCTGTTTAGATTCTGATGTATTGTTTCTTCTTTCTTCTCTTTCTTTCTCTTTTCTATCCCTTTCTTTCTTATTAGCGATGCAATTTCTTGGTGTTAGGAAGTTGGGTCGTTACATGTGGTATCAGAGCATTAGGTTGAGTGAATACCTAGGCTCTGGAGTGGTGTCTATCTTGAGAGAGCGTATTTGTAATTTTATATATATTTATATATATATATATATATATATATTTCTACCTATCTGTTGGGTTACCTGTTCAGGTTTTTCCAATATAGGTTATAAAGGTAAATAAGGTAGTAGTGTTTGTAACACGATTACTACCATTGATTGGAGTCTGATGTTGGGATTGGAAGTGTATGTGTCGAGACCGTAGACCCAATACCATCTCGAGTAAGTTTTTTAGTGTTGAAGTATTTCATCGATCTCTGAAGGAAACCTGTTAAGGTTCGGAGAAATCTTTGAAGTGCAGAGTTTGGTGAGTAGGGTTTGGATCTGTTTGGTTGAGCTGGAGCAAGTGAAGGTATCTTGATACCTCAGGAAGTTGTAACTGCGTGCTGAGATGCAGTAACTATGGATTGTTTCCGAAGATGTTTCTTTGGAACAAGTTTGGGAAGTGTGACTTTCCCGAAGTTATGGCTGGATTCAGCAGGATGTTGTGGTGTTTTCTGTTTGCTTTGAAGTCCGAGTTTCTCGAAGAACTTTGGATTAAGAAGTTTGGCATTGGCGACAGCAGTGCAGCTCGGAGTGTTCTGTGTGCCAACAGAGAGGTCATAGCGGAGTAGATTTTCTGAATATGGAGTTCAGAAGCTACTAAGTGAATCCGTTTCTTCAATGGATTGACTAGACCAGTGTAAGCCGTTCCGTTTGGTAAAGAGAGAACGGTTTTCTTTGGAAATTTATCTGGGTTGATCGCAAAAGTGACTTGCGATTGTTTGAGTGTTCTCTTGGATTGTTGAAGATTATTCTAGATGTCTTCTAAGAAGACAGAGATTTGTCCGCATCTGGAAATTGAGTTCTCTTATCGACTAGTATTCCAAGAGTGGAACTGATAGTTCTGTTTAGTTGGAGAATGATTCCTAGAGATGGAATTTGATGAAGTCACTCGGTTTTGAAGGAATTTCTAAGTTTCGTTATGGATCTGTTGAACCATATTTCCGAAGGTGATGTCCAGTTGGTGCTTGTGTTCTTCGTCGGCTTTTTCTTATATACTTCGGATTAGAGTTGTGTAGCGGAAGCAGTTTGATAGTGTTTTTGATTTTCTTTTCCGGATTAGGAGAAGTTTGTTGTTTTCTGCTGTCTATGGAGTAGAATTGTGTTTTGGGTTGGATCGATCTTGAGGAGATCATTGTGTTGGGTTGTTTTTGGTTCTGATTGTTTCTAGAGAAATCAGCAAGGGGTTGAGCTGATCAGTTTGGATGTTGGCAGCCCAGGATTTTGTTTGAAACTTTTGTGAATAAGTGACGAAGGAATTTGGGATTCGAAGTTGGAGGCTTCGTTATTGTTGGGATTTTCTCTGATTCAGGAGCTATAATAGCTCGGTGATGTTTGGATCTTTTATCTGTGTTTTGGTTGGATCTGTGTTTGATTTACATGATTGAATTGTCAGTTTGGATAACTGGAATTCGATGAGTTTCACGTATCTCTGAGTGAGTACGTGTATGGTCTATCTCTGGTTTTAGAACCAGTAGTTATAGAGGTTGGTTGTTGAGTCAAACTCGTCTGTAGTCTGATATGTTGTATAGTTCTATAGATCTAGATAAATAGGAGCTTTATAGCTAAATAATATTGATTGTTTGGAATCTATAGAGCGGGTATCCCGATATTTTTAACCGGGGAAACTCGTGGAAGTTCTATCTAGAATTTTTCTGGATAACTATAATTGATTAGTTAGATTTGTTTGATTGGGTGAATTGATTGCTATGGTTGTTAGCAACTCATTGGTATATGCTTGTGTTTTAAAATTTAATCCTTTAAATAGATTATTAAATTACGTTTGTTTTAAATTTCGGGGACGAAATTCTTTTAAGGGGGGAGGAATGTGATGACCCGGAATTTTAAAGCAATGTCAATTTAATAATCTGTAATAAAAATTAAATTGATTTGATAATCTTTGTAATAAAATTTGAATTAATTTAATAATTCAATAAAATAAATAGTTAATTGATAGATTTTATCCTTTTAAATCTAATATCTGTTTTATATTTATAATATATATAGAATATTGTATATATTGTAAATAGGTATTGTTTTAAATGAATCCTGTTTTTCTATAAAATATATATCTTTAGTAAAATTGGAAATTATGATTTTATTTAAAAGTTAAACTTTTAAAAACAAAGCCATTTAATAAATAAAATATGGTTTTAAATACCTAAGATAAATATTATATGATTTAAAATATGTGTAACTTAAGTTTAAAATTTAAATAAATAACAATGAGATTATTTTGAGTTTCTTTTAAATATAATGTGATAAAATAAATAATTTATTAATATGAAGATAATTTCTTTTATAAGTTATTTATGGTTATTAAATATTGTTATTTCTAAAAATATAATAATACATTGTTTCAATAAATAAATTTTTACTAAAATTATTGTTTTTCAAAATTCAAATTTGTAGTGGTATTTGTAAATAAACTGGGTTTCAAAATTCAGTTTGAACTTGAATTCAAAGTTTTAAATCTAAAGTATAAATGTTTTTAATTTGTTTTGGTTTTGAAATATTTGTATAAGTTTAATTTTATAAATATAGTTTGATTTATTTTATTTTAAAATCTATATACATGTAAATAAATGCATGTTAACTCATTAACTAAACTATCTTATATTAAACATCTAACTTTAAATATAAGTTAACTAAATATTTAGCTTATTAACACTTAATACAAGTGTAAATGAATAACCAAGAGATTTTACAAATGTTAGAATGTGAGACAAGTGTCAAAAATTTAATTTAACATTTTCTTTTATTTTTATTTTAATAATTTCAGTTTGCATAAAAACTTCTTTCCCTCATTTTTTTTTTCTTCCAAAAATTTGAAGACAAGCAAATCTAAAATAAATACACTTCAATTCAAAGATTAAAATCTGTAGACATCTTTAAATCTACAAAATCACTTCTCAGACCTGAAACAAAGGTCAGTAATCATCTTCAAAAGCCTCAGATGAAACATGCAATCCCGTCTGCCTGTAATTCATTTTAAAATCTGAGGTATGTGCAAACACTTGCATCAAAATAGCCTGCATTTCTTATTCAAGCACCTACATTGCCTTCTATCTGGAGTTTCATGTAGCATGCATGCAAGAATTCAGCCATAAGCCTTTTGGTTTTTAACTCAAGCAAACCTGTAGCATGCATGCAATTGAAAATCTGGAAGAAAAATTTATTTGAGCCTGCATTTCAAAAATCTGGAGCTAATGGAAAATAGGATTTAAAATTTAGCAGACCAAAAAGGAGTTTCCAGTTTTTTTTTTTTAAAAAAAAGCACAAGTCTTGTTTCAAAATCTCTGCTCTGCCCATCCAGTTAATGTGAGTAACTTTTCAACTTAAAATGAATTAAGGTTGCATGTTTTTTTTAGAAAATAATTGCAATTGGATATGTTTACAAGTATGTTGTGCAAATATGATTGATGAATTCTGCTGTATGAAGAGAGCCATTTGAATATTTGGTACATCACTGTTTCCAATTTTAGGTTTCTGGTTTATAAATTTAAATTCAATCTTTTAGTTTAGTCATGTTAAAAATTTAAGTTTCAAAGAAAACTCTTGTATTCCAGCAAAGATTTGGTTAATATACCTTTAAGTTAAAAAGAATGGTAACATCATTGGGATCAAGGGGAAAGACTGAACAAATTTTGATACGAGTAAGATGCAAACATCTTAATTTATTAATTTAAGAATGTAAACTATATTATTACTCTAAATCATGATTTTTGAAACTTAAAATCATAATTTAAAATGATGGGAAATGGTGTAATTCTGTAATAAACAGAAAAAGGGAATTTGGGAATTTCTTATGATCTATCTACATTGAGGGATTAGGGTTCATTTTGTGGGTAAAGGGATTACCAATGAAGCTGGGTAAAATAAGGGTAGGGGATGAAAACCACCATGGATGCAGTGATGATGATTTGCTTCCTGTAGCCCTAGTTTAGGCTTGGTAACTTGGTTTGGTCGATTCATCCTGTAGACTTGATCGAGTTGAATGGGAATTTGGCAGATGGAAGCTTGGTCGTGGGTGGAATCACAGCCGGAGTTTTTGGATTTTAGGTGGTCGGAGGGCTGAGATCTTGGCGATGACAGGTTTGATGGGTTTTTAGTACTTCTAGTTACAGGTTTTGGGAATTAAGTCTCGAATTTGAATTCGAGCTGTTGAGGGATAATTGATGGTCGTAAAGGGTAGCGGGGTTTGTCGCCGTCATGGGAGCACCACCTGAGGTGGTTGGAGATCGTCGGAGGCACGGTGCATATGCACCGTGCACTGTTGTTTCAAGTGAAGCTGGGTATTGTTGTTTTTATTTTGAACTCGAAGTATTATTCGAGTGATGCTGTGTTTTGCTCGAGGGGATGGTTTAGATGACTCGAAGATTGGAACAGGGTGACTCGGGTAGTGGCGTAATAGCTGTTTTTTTTACAGGAACCTGATGTCCTATTTTTAAAATTCAAATAAAATTTAAAACCCAGGATTTAAATAAAAATTAAGTTTTAATTCTAGTTTTAAAATCTGAGTTAAGTTAAATCTAGTATACCTATATATTATAGTTTCAATTGATTTTGAAATCTTAAAATCTCTAAAATTTAAAAGGGGTTTGCAGTTTTAAAAAAAAATAAAGAGAAGAAGGAAACCTGACAGTTTCCTGGAAATTTAATTTTAATTTGAAAATCTGAAATTTATTTAAAACCAGCAGTTCAAATTTCAATTTTAAACTTAGTTTCTTAAGATTTTTGAATCTTCAGGTTTTAAAAATAAATTTGTATTTTAAATAAAAGTTTTAAAATCAAGGTTCAAATCAAAAGTTTATTTTAAGTTTAAATTATAAATGATTTGATTAAGGAATGTTTCAAGTGTATTGAGTTAAAAATCTGGGATTTGAATAAATTTTAAATTTGAATGTTTTTCAAACAAGCTAAATTTAAATTGTTTATTTGAAGTAAATGTGTTTTCAAACATTTAATTTGATTCTCCTTTTAAATGAAATCATTAAATGGTTTATAAAGGAAGTTATATAATTGTTAACTTGCATTTGAAATTTAAATGGTAATGTATTTTAAACTTAATTTTTATTAAATTAAGTATATTAAGATTTATCTTATATAAGTTTAATTTTATGTAATAAATGTTATTTACATTTATTTCAAAGAAAAATAAATGAAAATATAAATTGGTTACTTCTTAATATCATTTTGAATTTTAGATTCAAAATGAAATTTGAATTTAAAATTTTAAAATGTTCTAAGTATATTTTAATATTAATAAAATTATTAATAAGGAATGGGTTATCTTAGAATTTATTAAGATATTAAATATAATTAAATAAATTGGATAATTAAGGAATAATTTATTTATTTAATTTATTTAATTAATAATTTGGATTAATTTAAATTAGAGTTAATTAAGAAGTAATTAAAGAATAAATAATAGTTAATGATGGTCATTAACTGAAGTTTATTTAGTAATTAATTAATATGATTAATTTTCAATAATTAATTAAATTAATTAATTAATGTTAATAAATTGTGAAATTTATTTAAGTTTAATTACTTAAATAAAAGTAATTAAGACACTAATTACTTAATGTAATTAATGGAGTTTATTAAGGTTGGTTTAAATTAATTAATTAAGTTTAATTATTTTAAACATGAGATTTGATAATAATTACTTGATGTAACTAATGGGATTACTCAGTAAAGTAATTAAAGGTAATTACTGGATGTAATTAGTGGATAATATTGGAATTGAGAAATAATTAGGATTAAATTATTTTGTATAATTTGGCATGGGATTAATTAAAGAATTAATGAAGGGGTAATTGATTTGATAAGCAATTAATGGTAGTTAATTATAAATGAGATTAATCAAGGTGATTTAATATTATGGTTTAAGTGATATTAATTATTGGAAGTAATTAATATTGAGTAATTAATTAAACATAATTAATAATCATTAATTAATATAATTAAATATGCAATTAAGATTGATTAATTAATATTATTTAATCAATAATAAGTAATTAAGGATAATTAATTAATCGTAATTAATTAAGGTTAAATGTAATTAATTATAGTTAATTAATTAATGAAGTAATTAAAGGTTAATTGCTGTATTTGGTTTAGGGTAATTAATTTTGTGAAATTAATTAAGGTATAATTAATCAAGATTGATTAATTAAGATGATAAATTAGAGGTTAATTAATTAATTAATTAATTTGTAATTAATTAATGATAATGTAAGCAATATTTATATTGAGATAATAATTAATTTAATTCATTTTAAATTAATTAGAGATGATGTAATTAATTTAATTCATTTTAAATTAATTATAGATAGTATGAATATAAGTCATTGCTTATAGATGGTTGATATTGATTACTTTGAATGGTTTGAATCTCAGAGATGAGATTAGTAATGTTGATTGACATGGATGCATTGGTTGCATTGTGATATTGATATGGATTATCTTTTAATAGTGATAATGTGGATTATCTGTGGTTTGATAATGATAATTATCTGTTGTGAATCTATGAATTATTTATCTGTGTGTATATAGATAATATAATTGAATTGTTTTAAACTTTAAAACAACTTGGACCTAAAAGACACGTTGGATTTCGATGAGACCGGGATCGGGTTTCCATATTTGGATATCTGAAAACCACATCGATTCCAATTAAACGTTAGGTCGTTAATCCAAGTGGAGCGAGTGAAGACTCGAGGTGTAAGGGCTATACGTCAGTATAACTCTGTGGATGATTCTGTAATGAGTATGACGGAATAGTACTTATAGATTCGAGATGGAGATTCAGAGTGCAAGGGTTATCGTCGTTAACTCTGAGGGTGATTCCAAAATGAGTGTAACGAGATAATGCCTTCGGTTTCGTTCGAACCCGAAACGAACTTGTATGGATTGAATGCTTTCAGAACATCGTCAGGTGGGCGATGAGCATTCTAAGATAATGTGTCCTCTAAAGGTAATCGTAGCCTCAAGCCTCATCAACTGGGAATGGCTAAAACAGGGGAGGTGCAGCAAGGCTTCGTGGGTAGCACCCACTGGAGAGCAAGATTGATCCCTGTCTAGAGGTCCCTTTTTATTCGGCTTAGTGGGCAGTTGGATATGCGCACCAACTGCGGGGTTGTCTTGTTCGGAACTATTCAGTAAGGAATGGGTCCGGCCTTGTGTTGCAGGAGAATGGGAGTACTCCTCGGTATGTTGTTCTAGGCCACATACTGTGACAAGCGGTACCCCAGTAACCCTGCCATTGTATGGAATCCAAAATCCAATAAGTGCCAACGGTTTTGATTGTATTACCCACTTTTGTAGCTAGTAGCTGGAATTTAATCATGTAACAATTTCGGCTATTTCATATTTACTTGAAAACCCTAGACCTATTATAATATCACTGGATTTCCTATCAAATGTTTTGGTTAGCGTAAGGTAAAAACTTTTCCATGTTTATGTGTGGGAAGTCTTACGTGATACCTTTCTTTTCAAAGGATTTTTAAAGTTAAGCAACTTTAACCTGTTACTCACTCCAGACCCATGTCTGACCCGGAGTTTATCTTTTGTTTTCATAAACTCTTGGGTACTCAAATTTTTACGAGTAGCCAAGGGATTCAGGTTAGCTTTGACGAATATTGGAGGAGCAATGGAGCAGAAGGCTTCTGCGATAGATATTAGTATCCCGCTGTGTGTTCTGTGTTGTCTCTAAGTTGTACTATGTTGTAAATACTAGACAGGTGTTTATAACTGTCTAGTATGTGTTGTATTATCTGTGTACTCTGATAGTGATTGTAAACTATGTAATATTTTATGTTATTAATATAATTTATTTGTTCCGCTGTTTAGATTCTGATGTGTTGTTTCTTCTTTCTTCTCTTTCTTTCTCTTTTCTATCCCTTTCTTTCTTATTAGCGATGCAATTTCTTGGTGTTAGGAAGTTGGGTCGTTACATGTGGTATCAGAGCATTAGGTTGAGTGAATACCTAGGCTCTGGAGTGGTGTCTATCTTGAGAGAGCGTATTTGTAATTATATATATATATATATATATTTATATATATATATACATATATATATATATATACATATATACATATATATATACATACATATATATATATATATACATATATACATATATATATATATCTATTTCTACCTATCTGTTGGGTTACCTGTTCAGGTTTTTCCAATATAGGTTA
Source organism: Allium cepa (assembly GCA_030765085.1). Lineage (NCBI taxonomy): Eukaryota > Viridiplantae > Streptophyta > Magnoliopsida > Asparagales > Amaryllidaceae > Allium > Allium cepa. The sequence goes on along the minus strand of CM060941.1, from coordinate 207,098,995 downwards.
TAAAGGTAGATAAGGTAGTAGTGTTTGTAACACGATTACTACCATTGATTGGAGTCTGATGTTGGGATTGGAAGTGTATGTGTCGAGACTGTAGACCCAATACCGTCTCAAGTAAGTTTTGTAGTGTTGAAGTATTTCATCGATCTTTGAAGGAAACCTGTTAAGGTTCGGAGACATCTTTGAAGTGCAGAGTTTGGTGAGTAGGGTTTGGATCTGTTTGGTTGAGCTGGAGCAAGTGAAGGTATCTTGATACCTCAGGAAGTTGTAACTGCGTGATGAGATGCAGTAACTATGGATTGTTTCCGAAGATGTTTCTTTGGAACAAGTTTGCGAAGTGTGACTGTCCCGAAGTTGTGGCTGGATTCAGCAGGATGTTGTGGTGTTTTATGTTTGCTTTGAAGTCCGAGTTTCTCGAAGAACTTTGGATTAAGAAGTTTGGCATTGGCGACAGCAGTGCAGCTCGGAGTGTTCTGTGTGCCGACAGAGAGGTCGTAGCGGAGTTGTTTTTTTGAAGATGGAGTTCAGAAGCTACTAAGTGAATCCGTTTCTTCAATGGATTGACTAGACCAGTGTAAGCCGTTCCGTTTGGTAAAGAGAGAACGGTTTTCTTTGGAAATTTATCTGGGTTGATCGCAAAAGTGACTTGCGATTGTTTGAGTGTTCTCTTGGATTGTTGAAGATTATTCTGGATGTCTTCTAAGAAGACAAAGATTTGTCCGCATCTGGAAATTGAGTTCTCTTATCGACTAGTATTCCAGGAGTGGAACTGATAGTTCTGTTTAGTTGGAGATTGATTCCTAGAGATGAAATTTGATGAAGCCACTCAGTTTTGAAGGAATTTCTAAGTTTCTTTATGGATCTGTTGAACCATATTTCAGGAGGTGATGTCCAGTTGGTGCTTGTGTTCTTCGTCGGCTTTTTCTTATCTACTTCGGATCAGAGTTGTGTAGCGGAAGCAGTTTGATAGTGTTTCTGATTTTCTTTTCCGGATTGGGAGAAGTTTGTTGTTTTCTGCTGTCTATGGAGTAGAATTGTGTTTTGGGTTGGATCGATCTTGAGGAGATCATTGTGTTGGGTTGTTTTTGGTTTTGATTGTTTCTATAGAAATCAGCAAGGGGTTGAGCTGATCAGTTTGGATGTTGGCAACCCAGGATTTTGTCTGAAACTTTTGTGCATAAGGGACGAAGGAATTTGGGATTCGAAGTTGGAGACTTCGTTATTGTTGGGATTTTCTCTGATTCAGGAGCTATAAGCTTGAGTAAATCGGGAAAGCTAGCTCGGTGATGTTTGGATCTTTTATCTGTGTTTTGGTTGGATCTGTGTTTGATTTACATGATTGAATTGTCAGTTTGGATAACTGGAATTCGATGAGTTTCACGTATCTCTGAGTGAGTACGTGTATGGTCTATCTCTGGTTTTAGAACCAGCAGTTATAGAGGATGGTTGTTGAGTCAGACTCGTCTGTAGTCTGATATGCTGTATAGTTCTATAGATCTAGATAAATAGGAGCTCTATAGCTAAATAATATTGATTGTTTGGAATCTATAGAGCGATTATCCCGATATTTTTAACCGGGGAAACTCGTGGAAGTTCTATCTAGAATTTTTTTAGATAACTATATTTGATTAGTTAGATTTGTTTGATTGGGTGAATTGATTGCTATGGTTGTTAGCAAATCATTGGTATATGCTTGTGTTTTAAAATTTAATCCTTTAAATAGATTATTAAATTACCTTTGTTTTAAATTTCGGGGACGAAATTCTTTTAAGGGGGGAGGAATGTGATGACCCGGAATTTTAAAGCAATATCAATTTAATAATCTGTAATAAAAATTAAATTGATTTGATAATCTTTGTAATAAAATTTGAATTAATTTAATAATTCAATAAAATAAATAGTTAATTGATAGATTTTATCTTTTTAAATCTAATATCTGTTTTATATTTATAATATATATAGAATATTGTATATATTGTAAATAGGTATTGTTTTAAATGAATCCTGTTTTTCTATAAAATATATATCTTTAGTAAAATTGGAAATTATGATTTTATTTAAAAGTTAAACTTTTAAAAACAAAGCCATTTAATAAATAAAATATGGTTTTAAATACCTAAGATAAATGTTAAATGATTTAAAATATGTGTAACTTAAGTTTAAAATTTAAATAAATAACAATGAGATTATTTTGAGTTTCTTTTAAATATAATGTGATAAAATAAATAATTTATTAATATGAAGATAATTTCTTTTATAAGTTATTTATGGTTATTAAATATTGTTATTTCTAAAAATATAATAATACATTGTTTCAATAAATAAATTTTTACTAAAATTATTGTTTTTCAGAATTCAAATTTGTAGTGGTATTTGTAAATAAACTGAGTTTCAAAATTCAGTTTGAACTTGAGTTCAAAGTTTTAAATCTAAAGTATAAATGTTTTTAATTTGTTTTGGTTTTGAAATATTTGTATAAGTTTAATTTTATAAATATAGTTTGATTTATTTTATTTTAAAATCTATATACATGTAAATAAATGCATGTTAACTCATTAACTAAACTATCTTATATTAAACATCTAACTTTAAATATAAGTTAAGTAAATATTTAGCTTATTAACAATTAGTACAAGTGTAAATGGATAACAAAGAGTTTTGACAAATGTTAGAATGTGAGACAAGTGACAAAAATTTAATTTAACATTTTCTTTTATTTTTATTTTAATAATTTCAGTTTGCATAAAAACTTCTTTCCCTCATTTTTTTTTCTTCCAAAAATTTGAAGACAAGCAAATCTAAAATAAATACACTTCAATTCAAAGATTAAAATCTGCAGACATCTTTAAATCTACAAAATCTCTTCTCAGAACTGAAACAAAGGTCAGTAATCATCTTCAAAAGCCTCAGATGAAACATGCAATCCCTTTTGCCTGTAATTCATTTTAAAATCTGAGATATGTGCAAACACTTGCATCAAAATAGCCTGCATTTCTTATTCAAGCACCTGCATTGCCTTCTATCTGGAGTTTCATGTAGCATGCATGCAAGAATTCAGTCACAAGCCTTTCGGTTTTTAACTCAAGCAAACCTGTAGCATGCATGCAATTGAAAATCTGGAAGAAAAATTTATTTGAGCCTGCATTTCAAAAATATGGAGCTAATGGAAAATAGGATTTAAAATTTAGCAGAGCAAAAAGGAGTTTCTAGTTTTTTTTTTTTTTAAAAAAAAAGCACAAGTCTTGTTTCAAAATCTCTGCTCTACCCATCCAGTTAAGGTGAGTAACTTTTCAACTTAAAATGAATTAAGGTTGCATGTTTTTTTTAGAAAATAATTGCAATTGGATATGTTTACAAGTTTGTTGTGCAAATATGATTGATGAATTCTGCTGTATGAAGAGAGCCATTTGAATATTTGGTACATTACTGTTTCCAATTTTAAGTTTCTGGTTTATAAATTTAAATTCAATCTTTTAGTTTAGTCATGTTAAAAATTTAAGTTTCAAAGAAAACTCTTGTATTCCAGCAAAGATTTGGTTAATATACCTTTAAGTTAAAAAGAATGGTAACATCATTGGGATCAAGGGGAAAGACTGAACAAATTTTGATATGAGTAAGATGCAAACATCTTAATTTATTAATTTAAGAATGTAAACTATATTATTACTCTAAATCATGATTTTTGAAACTTAAAATCATAATTTAAAATGATGGGAAATGGTGTAATTCTGTAAAGAACAGAAAAAGGGAATTTGGGAATTTCTTATGATCTATCTACATTGAGGGATTAGGGTTCATTTTGTGGGTAAAGGGGTTACCAATGAAGCTGGGAAAAATAAGGGTAGGGGATGAAAACCACCATGGATGCAGTGATGATGATTTGCTTCCTGTAGCCCTAGTTTAGGCTTGGTAACTTGGTTTGGTCGATTCATCCTGTAGACTTGATCGAGTTGAATGGGAATTTGGCAGATGGAAGCTTGGTCGTGGGTGGAATCACAGCCGGAGTTGTTGGATTTTAGGTGGTCGGAGGGCTTGGATCTTGGCGATGACAGGTTTGATGGGTTTTTAGTACTTCTGGTTACAGGTTTTGGGAATTAAGTCTCGAATTTGAATTCGAGATGTTGAGGGATAATTGATGGTCGTAAAGGGTAGTGGGGTTTGTCGTCGTCATGAGAGGACCACCTGAGGTGGTTGGAGATCGCCGGAGGCACGGTGCATATGCACCATGCACTATTATTTCAGGTGAGGCTGGGTATTGTTGTTTTTATTTTGAACTCGAAGTATTATTCGAGTGATGTTGTGTTTTGCTCGAGGGGATGGTTTAGATGACTCGAAGATTGGAACAGGGTGACTCGAGTAGTGGAGTAATAGATTTTTTTTACAGGAACCTGATGTCCTGTTTTTAAAATTCAAATAAAATTCAAAACCCAGGATTTAAATAAAAATTAAGTTTTAATTCTAGTTTTAAAATCTGAGTTAACTTAAATCTAGTATATATATATATATATATTATAGTTTCAATTGATTTTGAAATCTTAAAATCTCTAAAATTTTAAAAGGGGTTTGCAGTTTCAAAAATAATAAAGAGAAGAAGGAAACCTGACAGTTTCCTGGAAATTTAATTTTAATTTGAAAATCTGAAATTTATTTAAAAACAGCAGTTCAAATTTCAATTTTAAACTTAGTTTCTTAAGATTTTTGAATCTTCAGGTTATAAAAATAAATTTGTATTTTAAATAAAAGTTTTAAAATCAAGGTTCAAATCAAAAGTTTATTTTAAGTTTAAATTATAAATGATTTGATTAAGGAATGTTTGAAGTGTATTGAGTTAAAATATGGGATTTGAATAAGTTTTAAAATTTGAATGTTTTTCAAACAAGCTAAATTTAAATTGTTTATTTGAAGTAAATGTGTTTTCAAAAATTTAATTTGATTTTCCTTTTAAATGAAATCATTAAATGGTTTATAAAGGAAGTTAAATGATTGTTAACTTGAATTTGAAATTTAAATGGTAATGTATTTTAAACTTAATTTTTATTAAATTAAGTATATTAAGATTTATCTTATATAAGTTTAATTTTATGTAATAAATGTTATTTACATTTATTTCAAAGAAAAATAAATGAATATATAAATTGGTTACTTCTTAATATCATTTTGAATTTTAGATTCAAAATAAAATTTGAATTTAAAATTTTAAAATGTTCTAAGTATATTTTAATATTAATAAAATTATTAATAAGGAATGGGTTATCTTAGAATTTATTAAGATATTAAATATAATTAAATAAATTGGATAATTAAGGAATAACTTATTTATTTAATTGATTTAATTAATAATTTGGATTAATTTAAATTAGAGTTAATTAAGAAGTAATTAAAGAATAAATAATAGTTAATGATGGTCATTAACTGAAGTTTATTTAGTAATTAATTAATATGATTAATTTTCAATAATTAATTAAATTAATTAATTAATGTTAATAAATTGTGAAAATTATTTATGTTTAATTACTTAAATAAAAGTAATTAAGACACTAATTACTTAATGTAATTAATGGAGTTTATTAAGGTTGGTTTAAATTAATTAATTAAGTTTAATTATTTTAAACATGAGATTTGATAATAATTACTTGATGTAAGTAATGGGATTACTCAGTAAAGTAATTAAAGGTAATTACTGGATGTAATTAGTGGATATTTGGAATTGATAAATAATTAGGATTAAATTATTTTGTATAATTAATTATGGGATTAATTAAAGAATTAATGAAGGGGTAATTGATTTGATAAATAATTAATGGTAGTTAATTATAAATGAGATTAATCAAGGTGATTTAATATTATGGTTTAAGTGATATTAATTATTGGAAGTAATTAATATTGCGTAGTTAATTAAACATAATTAATAATCATTAATTAATATAATTAACGATGCAATTAAGATTGATTAATTAATATTAATTAATCAATAATAAGTAATTAAGGTAATTAATTAATCGTGATTAATTAAGGTCAAATGTAATTAATTATAGTTAATTAATTAATGAAGTAATTAAAGGTTAATTACTGTATTTGGTTTAGGGTAATTAATTTTGTGAAATTAATTAAGGTATAATTAATCAAGATTGATTAATTAAGATGATAAATTAGAGGTTAATTAATTAATTAAATTGTAATCAATTAATGATAATGTAAGCAATATTTATATTGAGATAATAATTAATTTAATTCATTTTAAATTAATTAGAGATGATGTAATTAATTTAATTCATTTTAAATCAATTATAGATAGTATGAATATAAGTCATTGCTTATAGATGGTTGATATTGATTACTTTGAATGGTTTGAATCTCAGAGATGAGATTAGTAATGTTGATTGATATGGATGCATTGGTTGCATTGTGATATTAATATGGATTATCTTTTAATAGTGATAATGTGGATTATTTGTGGTTTGATAATGATAATTATCTGTTGTGAATCTATGAATTATTTATCTGTGTGTATATAGATAATATAACTGAATTGTTTTAAACTTTAAAACAACTTGGACCTAAAAGACACGCTTTGGATTTCGATGAGACCGGGATCGGGTTTCCATATTTGGATATCCGAAAACCACATCGATTCCAATTAAACGTTAGGTCGTTAATCCAAGTGGAGCGAGTGAAGACTCGAGGTGTAAGGGCTATACGTCAGTATAACTCTGTGGGTGATTCCGTAATGAGTTTGACGGAATAGTACTTATAGATTCGAGATGGAGATTCAGAGTGCAAGGGTTATCGTCGTTAACTCTGAGGGTGATTCCAAAACGAGTGTAACGAGAAAATGCCTTCGGTTTCGTTCGAACCCGGAACAAACTTGTATGGATTGAATGCTTTCAGAACATCGTCAGGTGGGTGATGAGCATTCTAAGATAATGTGTCCTCTAAAGGTAATCGTAGCCTCAAGCCTCATCAACCGGGAATGGCTAAAATAGGGGAGGTGCAGCAAGGCTTCGTGGGTAGCACCCACTGGAGAGCAAGATTGATCCATGTCTAGAGGTCCCTTTTTATTCGGCTTAGTGGGCAGTTGGATATGCGCACCAACTGCGGTGTTGTCTAGTTCGGAACTATTCGGTGAGGAATGGGTCCGGCCTTGTGTTGCAGGGGAGTGGGAGTACTCCTCGGTACGTTGATCTAGGCCACGTACTGTGACGGGCGGTACCCCAGTAGCCCTGCCATTGTGTGGAATCCAAAATCCAATAAGTGCCAACGGTTTTGATTGTATTACCCACTTTTGTGGCTAGTAGCTGGAATTTAATCATGTAACAATTTCGGCTATTTCATATTTACTTGAAAACCCTAGACCTATTATAATATCACTGGATTTCCTATCAAATGTTTTGGTTAGCGTAAGGTAAAAACTTTTCCATGTTTATGTGTAGGAAGTCTTACGTGATACCTTTCTTTTCAAAGGATTTTTAAAGTTAAGCAACTTTAACCTGTTACTCACACCAGACCCATGTCTGACCCGGAGTTTATCTTTTGTTTTCATAAACTCTTGGGTACTCAAATTTTTACGAGTAGCCAAGGGATTCGGGTTAGCTTTGACGAATATTGGAGGAGCAATGGAGCAGGAGGCTTCTGCGATAGATATTAGTGTCCCGCTGTGTGTTCTGTGTTGTCTCTGAGTTGTATTATGTTGTAAATACTAGACAGGTGTTTATAACTATCTAGTATGTGTTGTATTATCTGTGTACTCTGATAGTGATTGTAAACTATGTAATATTTTATGTTATTAATATAATTTATTTGTTCCGCTGTTTAGATTCTGATGTGTTGTTTCTTCTTTCTTCTCTTTCTTTCTCTTTTCTATCCCTTTCTTTCTTATTAGCGATGCAATTTCTTGGTGTTAGGAAGTTGGGTCGTTACATGTGGTATCAGAGCATTAGGTTTAGTGAATACCTAGGCTCTGGAGTGGTGTCTATCTTGAGAGAGCGTATTTGTAATTTTATATATATATATATATATATATATATATATCTATTTCTACCTATCTGTTGGGTTACCTGTTCAGGTTCTTCCAATATAGGTTATAAAGGTAGATAAGGTAGTAGTATTTGTAACACGATTACTACCATTGATTGGAGTCTGATGTTGGAATTGGAAGTGTATGTGTCGAGAATGTAGACCCAATACCGTCTCGACTAAGTTTTGTTGTGTTGAAGTATTTCATCGATCTTTGAAGGAAACCTGTTAAGGTTCGGAGACATCTTTGAAGTGCAGAGTTTGGTGAGTAGGGTTTGGATCTGTTTGGTTGAGCTGGAGCAAGTGAAGGTATTTTGATACCTCAGGAAGTTGTAACTGCGTGATGAGATGCAGTAACTATGGATTGTTTCCGAAGATGTTTCTATGGAACAAGTTTGGGAAGTGTGACTGTCCCGAAGTTGTGGCTGGATTCAGCGGGATGTTGTGGTGTTTTCTGTTTGCTTTGAAGTCCGAGTTTCTCGAAGAACTTTGGATTAAGAAGTTTGGCATTGGCGACAGCAGTGCAGCTCGGAGTGTTTTGTGTGCCGACAGAGAGGTCATAGCGGAGTAGTTTTTCTGAAGATGGAGTTCAGAAGCTACTAAGTGAATCCGTTTCTTCAGTGGATTGACTAGACCAGTGTAAGCCGTTCCGTTTGGTAAAGAGAGAACGGTTTTCTATGGAAATTTATCTGGGTTGATCGCAAAAGTGACTTGCGATTGTTTGAGTGTTCTCTTGGATTGTTGAAGATTATTCTGGATGTCTTCTAAGAAGACAGAGATTTGTTCGCATCTGGAAATTGAGTTCTCTTATCGACTAGTATTCCGGGAGTGGAATTGATAGTTCTGTTTAGTTGGAGAATGATTCCTAGAGATGGAATTTGATGAAGCCACTCAGTTTTGAAGGAATTTCTAAGTTTCGTTATGGATCTGTTGAACCATATTTCCGGAGGTGATGTCCAGTTGGTGCTTGTGTTCTTCGTCGGCTTTTTCTTATCTACTTCGGATCAGAGTTGTGCGGCGGAAGCAGTTTGATAGTGTTTCTGATTTTCTTTTCCGGATTGGGAGAAGTTTGTTGTTTTCTGCTGTCTATGGAGTAGAATTGTGTTTTGGGTTGGATCGATCTTGAGGAGATCATTGTGTTGGGTTGTTTTTGGTTCTGATTGTTTCTAGAGAAATCAGCAAGGGGTTGAGCTGATCAGTTTGGATGTTGGCAGCCCAGGATTTTGTCTGAAACTTTTGTGAATAAGGGACGAAGGAATTTGGGATTCGAAGTTGGAGACTTCGTTATTGTTGGGATTTTCTCTGATTCAGGAGCTATAAGCTTGAGTAAATCGGGAAAGCTAGCTCGGTGATGTTTGGATCTTTTATCTGTGTTTTGGTTGGATCTGTGTTTGATTTACATGATTGAATTGTCAGTTTGGATAACTGGAATTCGATGAGTTTCACGTATCTCTGAGTGAGTACGTGTATGGTCTATCTCTGGTTTTAGAACCAGCAGTTATAGAGGTTGGTTGTTGAGTCAGACTCGTCTGTAGTCTGATATGCTGTATAGTTCTATAGATCTAGATAAATAGGAGCTCTATAGCTAAATAATATTGATTGTTTGGAATCTATAGAGCGAGTATCCCGATATTTTTAACCGGGGAAACTCGTGGAAGTTCTATCTAGAATTTTTCTGGATAACTATATTTGATTAGTTAGATTTGTTTGATTGGGTGAATTGATTGCTATGGTTGTTAGCAAATCATTGGTATATGCTTGTGTTTTAAAATTTAATCCTTTAAATAGATTATTAAATTACCTTTGTTTTAAATTTCGGGGACGAAATTCTTTTAAAGGGGGAGGAATGTGATGACCCGGAATTTTAAAGCAATATCAATTTAATAATCTGTAATAAAAATTAAATTGATTTGATAATCTTTGTAATAAAATTTGAATTAATTTAATAATTCAATAAAATAAATAGTTCATTGATAGATTTTATCTTTTTAAATCTAATATCTGTTTTATATTTATAATATATGTAGAATATTGTATATATTGTAAATAGGTATTGTTTTAAATGAATCCTGTTTTTCTATAAAATATATATCTTTAGTAAAATTGGAAATTATGATTTTATTTAAAAGTTAAACTTTTAAAAACAAAGCCATTTAATAAATAAAATATGGTTTTAAATACCTAAGATAAATATTAAATGATTTAAAATATGTGTAACTTAATTTTAAAATTTAAATAAATAACAATGAGATTATTTTGAGTTTCTTTTAAATATAATGTGATAAAATAAATAATTTATTAATATGAAGATAATTTCTTTTATAAGTTATTTATGGTTATTAAATATTGTTATTTCTAAAAATATAATAACACATTGTTTCAACAAATAAATTTTTAATAAAATTATTGTTTTTCAGAATTCAAATTTGTAGTGGTATTTGTAAATAAACTGGGTTTCAAAATTCAGTCTGAACATGAATTCCAAGTTTTAAATCTAAAGTATAAATGTTTTTAATTTGTTTTGGTTTTGAAATTTTGTATAAGTTTAATTTTATAAATATAGTTTGATTTATTTTATTTTAAAATCTATATACATGTAAATAAATGCATGTTAACTCATTAACTAAACTATCTTATATTAAACATCTAACTTTAAATATAAGTTAACTAAATATTTAGCTTATTAACAATTAATACAAGTGTAAATGAATAACCAAGAGATTTGACAAATGTTAAAATGTGAGACAAGTGTCAAAAATTTAATTTAACATTTTCTTTTATTTTTATTTTAATAATTTCAGTTTACATAAAAACTTCTTTCCCTCATTTTTTTTTCTTCCAAAAATTTGAAGACAAGCAAATCTAAAATAAATACACTTCAATTCAAAGATTAAAATTTGTAGACATCTTTAAATCTACAAAATCACTTCTCAGACCAGAAACAAAGGTCAATAATCATCTTCAAAAGCCTCAGATGAAACATGCAATCCCTTCTGCCTGTAATTCATTTTAAAATCTGAGATATGTGCAAACACTTGCATCAAAATAGCCTGCATTTCTTATTCAAGCACCTGCATTGCCTTCTATCTGGAGTTTCATGTAGCATGCATGCAAGAATTCAGGCACAAGCCTTTCGGTTTTTAACTCAAGCAAACCTGTAGCATGCATGCAATTGAAAATCTGGAAGAAAAATTTATTTGAGCCTGCATTTCAAAAATATGGAGCTAATGGAAAATAAGATTTAAAATTTAGCAGAGCAAAAAGGAGGTTCCAGTTTTGTTTTTTTTTTAAAAGCACAAGTCTTGTTTCAAAATCTCTGCTCTGCCCATCCAGTTAAGGTGAGTAACTTTTCAACTTAAAATGAATTAAGGTTGCATGTTTTTTTTTAGAAAATAATTGCAATTGGATATGTTTACAAGTATGTTGTGCAAATATGATTGATGAATTCTACTGTATGAAGAGAGCCATTTGAATATTTGGTACATCACTGTTTCCAATTTTAAGTTTCTGGTTTATAAAATTAAATTCAATCTTTTAGTTTAGTCATGTTAAAAATTTAAGTTTCAAAGAAAACTCTTGTATTCCAGCAAAGATTTGGTTAATATACCTTTAAGTTAAAAAGAATGGTAACATCACTGGGATCAAGGGGAAAGACTGAACAAATTTTGATATGAGTAAGATGCAAACATCTTAATTTATTAATTTAAGAATGTAAACTATATTATTACTCTAAATCATGATTTTTGAAACTTAAAATCATAATTTAAAATGATGGGAAATGGTGTAATTCTGTAAAGAACAGAAAAAGGGAATTTGGGAATTTCTTATGATCTATCTACATTGAGGGATTAGGGTTCATTTTGTGGGTAAAGGGGTTACCAATGAAGCTGGGAAAAATAAGGGTAGGGGATGAAAACCACCATGGATGCAGTGATGATGATTTTCTTCCTGTAGCCCTAGTTTAGGCTCGGTAACTTGGTTTGGTCGATTCATCCTGTAGACTTGATCGAGTTGAATGAGAATTTGGCAGATGGAAGCTTGGTCTTGGGTGGAATCACAGCCGAAGTTGTTGGATTTTAGGTGGTCGGAGGGCCGAGATCTTGGCGATGACAGGTTTGATGGGTTTTTAGTACTTCTGGTTACAGGTTTTGGGAATTAAGTCTCGAATTTGAATTCGAGCTGTTGAGGGATAATTGATGGTCGTAAATGGTAGTGGGGTTTGTCGCCGTCATGGGAGGACCACCTGAGGTGGTTGGAGATCGTCGTAGGTACGGTGCATATGCACCGTGCACTGTTGTTTCAGGTGAAGCTGGGCATTGTTGTTTTTATTTTGAACTCGAAGTATTATTCGAGTGATGTTGTGTTTTGCTCGAGGGGATGGTTTAGATGACTCGAAGATTGGAACAGGGTGACTCGGGTAGTGGAGTAATAGCTGTTTTTTTACAAGAACCTGATGTCCTGTTTTTAAAATTCAAATAAAATTTAAAACCCAGGATTTAAATAAAAATTAAGTTTTAATTCTAGTTTTAAAATCTGAGTTAAGTTAAATCTAGTATATATATATATATATATATATATATATATATATATATCATAGTTTCAATTGATTTTAAAATCTTAAAATCTCTAAAATTTTAAAAGGGGTTTGCAGTTTTAAAAAAAAATAAAGAGAAGAAGGAAACCTAACAGTTTCCTGGAAATTTAATTTTAATTTGAAAATCTGAAATTTATTTAAAAACAGCAGTTCAAATTTCAATTTTAAACTTAGTTTCTTAAGATTTTTGAATCTTTAGGTTTTAAAAATAAATTAGTATTTAAAATAAAAGTTTTAAAATCAAGGTTCAAATCAAAAGTTTATTTTAAGTTTAAATTATAAATGATTTGGTTAAGGAATGTTTCAAGTGTATTTAGTTAAAAATCTGGGATTTGAATAAGTTTTAAAATTTGAACGTTTTTCAAACAAGCTAAATTTAAATTGTTTATTTGAAGTAAATGTGTTTTCAAACATTTAATTTGATTTTCCTTTTAAATGAAATCATTAAATGGTTTATAAAGGAAGTTAAATGATTGTTAACTTGAATTTGAAATTTAAATGGTAATGTATTTTAAACTTAATTTTTATTAAATTAAGTATATTAAGATTTATCTTATATAAGTTTAATTTTATGTAATAAATGTTATTTACATTTATTTCAAAGAAAAATAAATGAAAATATAAATTGGTTACTTCTTAATATCATTTTGAATTTTAGATTCATAATGAAATTTGAATTTAAATTTTTAAAATGTTCTAAGTATATTTTAATATTAATAAAATTATTAATAAGGAATGGGTTATCTTAGAATTTATTAAGATATTAAATATAATTAAATAAATTGGATAATTAAGGAATAACTTATTTATTTAATTGATTTAATTAATAATTTGGATTAATTTAAATTAGAGTTAATTAAGAAGTAATTAAAGAATAAATAATAGTTAATGATGGTCATTAACTGAAGTTTCTTTAGTAATTAATTAATATGATTAATTTTCAATAATTAATTAAATTAATTAATTAATGTTAATAAATTGTGAAATTTATTTAAGTTTAATTACTTAAATAAAAGTAATTAAGACACTAATTACTTAATGTAATTAATGGAGTTTATTAAGGTTGGCTTAAATTAATTAATTAAGTTTAATTATTTTAAACATGAGATTTGATAATAATTACTTGATGTAACTAATGGGATTACTCAGTAAAGTAATTAAAGGTAATTACTGGATGTAATTAGTGGATAATATTGGAATTGAGAAATAATTAGGATTAAATTATTTTGTATAATTAATTATGGGATTAATTAAAGAATTAATGAAGGGGTAATTGATTTGATAAGTAATTAATGGTAGTTAATTATAAATGAGATTAATCAAGGTGATTTAATATTATGGTTTAAGTGATATTAATTATTGGAAGTAATTAATATTGAGTAATTAATTAAACATAATTAATAATCATTAATTAATATAATTAATGATGCAATTAAGATTGATTAATTAATATTATTTAATCAATAATAAGTAATTAAGGATAATTAATTAATCGTAATTAATTAAGGTTAAATGTAATTAATTATAGTTAATTAATTAATGAAGTAATTAAAGGTTAATTACTGTATTTGGTTTAGGGTAATTAATTTTGTGAAATTAATTAAGGTATAATTAATCAAGATTGATTGATTAAGATGATAAATTAGAGGCTAATTAATTAATTAATTTGTAATTAATTAATGATAATCTAAGCAATATTTATATTGAGATAATAATTAATTTAATTCATTTTAAATTAATTAGAGATGATGTAATTAATTTAATTCATTTTAAATTAATTATAGATAGTATGAATATAAGTCATTGCTTATAGATGGTTGATATTGATTACTTTGAATGGTTTGAATCTCAGAGATGAGATTAGTAATGTTGATTGATATGGATGCATTGGTTGCATTGTGATATTGATATGGATTATCCTTTAATAGTTGTAATGCCCCGAAAATTTTCGACTTTCGAAAATTCAACATCGACACTCACTTTATCGACTGCCGAGAAATCGAAGGCCGGAAACACGGAATGTTATGGGTTTTAAGAAAAAGAATTTAAGAAAAGAGAAGAGAAAAAGATAAGAAGGTAGAAGATAGAGAGAAAAGAGAAAACAGAAGATAGAAAATTTTAAAATAGAAGAAAAAGAGAATAGAGAACATAGAAGGGGAAAGAAAAATAGAACATAATTTTAAAATAGAACGGAACAGAAAGGAAACAGAACAACATCAGAATCTCACAATTCGCAGCGGAACAACATATAATAATAAATGAATAATCTTTAAACAAAGAACTATATCAGTTATTACATTACATCACATTACATTACATCATATCATCAGAGTGTACAACATCAACAACAACAAACAATGCAGCGGAAAAAGAAATACTATATAAGTAATACGCCATGCCATCCAGCTTGCCTCCAGCAACTCCAGAATATCCAGAATATCCTGATAAACCTAACTCTTGACTGCCCGTGTGGAAATTGGTGGGCACCCAGAGTTTAGGAAGGAAAACAATAAACTCCAAGTCAGTCATGTGACTGGTGTGAGAACTCAAAACAGTTTATTTATCTTTAAAATCAAAATAGAGGAATATTTTTAAATTCAATTCGCAATGCTTTTAAAAGTGAGACTACCATAAGGCCTCCCGCACACACACATAATGCAAACGCAGAATCGGAGGAGATTTCTCCTTATGATAGTCAAAGATGCTTGATACGCATTAAAAGAACATTTCATATTATTATTAGTGTATAGTGTAGGGAAAATTCATTTCGAAAGTAGAATATAAATCTTAGCCAACATACGACCATTATCGTATGCCTACTATAGCTACCATCCAAACAGTGGTGACCACCATAAGTGAATGGCAGGTTCTACAACTAATACCGTACAAGTTTCGTATCGGGAATTGGATTTCCAACAAATGGCCAGGCCAAGGAACTTCCCATTGCCACATGAGAATGCCTCTGGAAAGACGTCCCCGAGAACCAAACCGGAACTCTGCCAACACAAGGCCGGGTTACCCCTAACTGGGTAACTACTGACACGAGCACGCCATTCCCCGATCGTAAACGACCTTTCTCACGGGATCCCGAAAACCAACAACCACAAAGTAATAAATTCGTAGTAACCACATAGGTTAAATATCTGGGCTCCATACCATGATACCACCTCTATCCAGAAGGAAATGTACATACCCTAAAGGGTGCCACCCCTCATAACCTTGCCGCATCTTTCCTGTTTTGACCATTTCCGGGGTGTGAGGTTCGACGAAGTCACGTCCACAAAAACATACTTTATACAAAAGCCATGCTTTGGATCAACAAATGATCAACACAATGATCACTAAGATAGACGATCAAATAAACGATCCTATCACAATAATCAACACAATGATCATTTACAGCATCACTCAGCATGTCACATTGCCAAATTGGGAATATATCGCTGATAACATTCAACTACATAACCTCTGAGCTCGTACGTCTCAAAGAAGGGTGTTAAGCTAAAAGAATAAATTCTTCGCCACCAACAGAAATATATTTGAAAGAAATCGGCTTTATATCTCAACTTGTAATGTCAGACACACAATCCATACAAGTCTGTTCCGGGCTCGAACAAAACCGAAGGCACTTACAAAGAAGTCCTTGCAATCCGAATATTCACAATCCTGATCGAATTGCCCATCACTTAGGGAGTCTCTATACCGTTGCAACTCAGTGCAGAGACAATCGACAGGTCATCCTATCGCTCTCGCAAATATCGGGTCTTCAACACCGATCTTCAATGCAATTCACAACGACGTATCACATATTCGGAATGGGTTATACGACCCCATGGTCCTTTCCCGGTTAACCCGAATAGTGAGCGCTTATTCAAAAATAAGTGTGGCATTCACATTCAAACAAATCACATCAATTACCCATTCAAAGGGAAATATTGATAGTCGGTTATTGAACTATCACTGGATATGCACACATCACCAGTTTCCAAATAATTTTCCAAATTATTTATTTTCCAAAATATCTTCACTAGATATATAATTTCAATACTTCAAAAATAAATCAATATTTATTTTTAAACAAATTTCACTTTCTTTTATAAATTCCTTAGTGAATTTACATTTCACAATATCTATTGATATACGTTTTCAATTATCCATTTTCAATTTATCTTCAAAAAGATAAATTCTAAATATCACTTCATATTGGAAAACAATTCCATACTTATTTAATAAGTAATTCACAAATTTTATTTATTTTCAACACTTGGAAAATATTCAATATACTTCAACCAAAAATAAGTATATATTTCATTCTTTAAGGAAATCATTCACTTAAACATATTTATTTGGGCCAAAACGAATGTTACGTAAAACATCGTTACGACAACCCAAAATCACTAGTATAGGGATTCGAAATTAAAATAGATATATAAATCCCAATACTATACAAAACATTTCCTTTCGGAAATCATTTACTATAACAACAGTGTTATAGTCCACCATTTCCTTTTCATTTCTCGAAAACGTCTATTTCAACAATTAATGTTGAAATCTATGGTTTCGAATCTCAACACATTTTAAAACTTCGTTAGATCGTTTTAATTCTATTTCAAATATCACATTCAAAACAATTTCTTTAACATCTTATTCACTATTCAAAAACGTGAATATACTACGTTAACACATTTCATCCTTTTATACATTTTATTTAAAAGAATTATTCACTATTCAAAAACGTGAATATACTTCATTAACAATTTCATCGTTTTATTCATTTTAATTCAAAGGATTATTCACTATTCAAAAATGTGAATATAACTCCATTTATAGGTTTCAACAATTAACTTATCAAAATAAGTTGTTTGCGAATTTATGAACAACGTTTATAAATTCCATTTCTATTTATTTATAAAACTTCCTTTTTATAAATTCCTTTATTAACCTATTCCAGTTTATAACTTAATTATAAACTAAAAGTTCATATTATAAGTTAAATACTTATAAAACGATTATCTTACAAAATCGTTCCTTTTTAACTTCCCAAATTATAAATCTTATAACTTATAAGATTCATTCATTTATCCAAAATCATTATTTTAATAACTTAATAAATTTTATAAACCTACTGCTTATAAAATTCCATTTATAACTTCACCGTATAAAATTCTATAAATTCCATTCAATTATGAAATTCATTTTCACTTCATTCAAACACTTATAAAAACTCGTTTTATAATGTCCATATTTCAATTTATAAATATCCATTTATAAATCTTTTATATAAATCAATTTATATTAATATTTTAAAAACGTCTTTAAATTCCTTTATAATTTCATCATTTTGATTTATAAAATAATCAAATTTAATAAATCCTACGTTTAAACTTCTCATAATTATTTCAGAAATCCCAATTTAACTATTTTATAAAGTCATTAATTCCTTATTTTCAAAAATCAGCTTTTAACTATATTTCTTAAAAATCATAATTTTTATAACTTTAAAAATTATAACGTTTATTTATATAAAATGGATCAATTCCAAAATATAGTATATTCTCAAAAATCACTTAAAAAATCATTTTAAAATCCCAAAATCTGGGTCCAATGATGCTACACACCAAATAGTCAATCACGACTACAACGATATCATATATCGATATGAAAATCCATCAAATATCAAAATATCTGAAATCAAATAAATACTGATGAGGAATCCAGTTGGATCCCTCCAACCTGTTTTCCTGCATCCACAAACATTAGCACAATACCAATTTCGCTCCAGTACGAAATTATCGCGGTATATGTTCTTATTAAATATTATCCGCTTAATAACGGCGCAATAGGGTCTCATCCGCTAAACAAAAAAAATGCGGGGAATCAACAACTGCAATATATACATATGCCAATATATATATATTGATATTATATATAATACCAATTTCACTGTTTATGAAATATTCGCGGTATATGTTTTTAATAAATAACATCCGCTTACTAACGGCGTATAATGTCTATTTTAACAATCAATATATATAAATCAACATTCAAACATGCATTCAAATATTTTAAATCTAACTATTTCAAATAAAATCGAAACTGATTCGATTGAGTGAGAAGTTCTCACCTTGATTTTAAATTCCGTTTTAGCGATTTATTTCGAATAAAATTAAACGGACGTTTAATTTTACCCAAAATTCTCACTAACTCCAAACGACTCCAAACCAACTCCATCGCGTAGTGCTCGTCCATACGATTCCAACGCAACTGGTTTCGCATTTTTTCGACCTCGTATGAAAAAGTTATCAATTTATGAAGTTACACGAATTTATACTTAATAAATTACAACATTTATTTTCTTTTTATTTTACCCAAACTCATCGCAACCGTTCATTTCAAAGCCCCCAATCATCAGGCCGCTCCACTACTTCACCTTCATCACGTTTCTTCTTCCAGGTCGCGCACGAACAAAAGAACCCATTATAGAAAACTAGGGTTACAAATTCAAGCCTCTTCACTCAACGATAATTCGATCAGACACCTCCACATCGAAGGCCATAGCTTGCTCTAGGTTCGGCCCCAAGGCCATGAAGCTCGGTCATCTTTTGAGCTTGGAAATGCGTGCGTGAACGGCTACGAACGCGGCCTCCTATCTCCCAAAATACAACTCCAAACTCGATCATAACCATTGAACTTCAAGATCTCGATGTGCTCTACGACTTTCTAGTTGGAAGTTTGTGAAATTATTGAGTAGATTGGAAGATAAATGAGGAAGAAAACTGGAAGATTTCGGCCATAGATTGCTTGAACTGGCGGCTAGGGCAAATTAGGTTTAGGTTTTGATATTTTTTTTTTATTTGTGAATGAGGCCTATTTATAGAGTTTCCAACGACACTATTCATCCCGGAAATTTCGAACTCCGATTTACGCGTCGAAACTGACGTTCCTAGGGTTTATCCCGCATTCCGGACACAATGGAACAGGTTTCGAAAGCTAATTCGGACATATGTGCGAGTTATGGCTATAAACGCTCAATTTAAATTAAACCGATTTAAATCGATTTCTAGGCGTTTTAATTCGTACCGGACAAACCGTAAATCCAATTGACTTGAAATTTGAAACCTTACAATAATATCACATTACGGATCCGATGAAACTGGTTTCATCGAAATCCGAGACTTTTTGAAAAATGGCTATTTTCACTCGCCAAATTTAAATTAAAAATAATTCGATGCGTTTCGAGCTGCCACGATCAAACGATAACTCCGATTGACACGAAAATTGAAATCCGGTAATAACTAACTATCACGGATCCAATGGAACTGGTTTCGTTCAATTCTGAGACTGTTCAAAAATTGGCTATTTTCACTAGTCGATTTAAATATTAAAATATTCAATTTTCACAAATTAACTTTTAATTCAATTTTAAAAGTTCTAAAATATCGTTCTAACTTCAATATGATGAAATAAAATTTTACAAATCATTTTCAATCATATCTAACCCTATTTTCAATTATTTCCATAATTTAACATATTAAATTATCGATTTAATTATTCAAATAAATCCAATAATTCAAAATAAAATTTATTCGACTTATAGATTCACTTATTAATATTTAAAATTAATTAAATATTCAAATTTTAATTTCTAAAAATTCTGGGTCGTTACAATCTTTCCCCCTTAAAAGAATTTCGTCCTCGAAATTACCAGTAAGAAAAGTTAAAGTTTTCAAAAATTTCCAATTTTCTCAAAAAATTTCTAACGCCTTAAATTTTCGGAAAAATTCGCCATAGTCTCCTTTGCGCGGCTCGATCCGAAAAAAAAAATGACAGTATATATATCACAAATATACATCTCATCAAGTAATGAGGCATCCCGAAGGGAAAATAGTGTAAAAGTACGATATGTAATCCGAGATATGTACCTTATATTTTATTAGCGAGCATATACGGCTAATATAGCGCGAAAGCGAGCTCCAAATGCGAAGCAAACGCGATCCGCACCTACTAATCACTCAACAACAACATGAGAACATGCATATATGAAAATAACCTCAATATACAACATATATCTCCATAACAACTATATATGTCACATAGCAAATGCAACATATTCAAACATCAACCAACTAGCATTCAACAAATTCATAATCAATATATATTCATTTATATTCTCATTAATATTCAATGAATTGGTTTTCAATTTAATCACATTTGATTCATTTACATTTGATTTTATCAACATTCATTCTCAATTAGTTTATATTCACTAATTTATATTCAAGTTGGTTCACTTCCAAATTAAATTCAATTTTATTCAAATTTATTTACTTCTAATTTGAATTCAATTACATAGCTTTAAATTTCACTAATTCACTTTCATTAATACTTAATGAATTTTATACAATCAATCAACAATCATCTAACAATCATATTCAATATCAACCAATGTTTATTAATTGCAACCAAGTTCCTTTGCTTATATTCATTCAATTTGATTTAACACCATCGCTTTCAATTGGTTTAATTTAATTGATTTTCCGTTCAATTTTTATTCAACTATTCAACTTCTAATAACATTAGATTTTAATGAATTAACACTTATATTCATTATTTCATATTAACTTTATTTACATTTAATTGATTTACATTCAATCCATTCATTCAATTCAATTTCTAAAGTTGAATTTCATTTATATAACTCAAGTTCATATCCACCACTTAATCTTTATTAATTTACTTTGATACTAATATCAACTTCATTCAACATCTCTTAAGTTATACTTCATTTACAAACATCGCTTTGTTTTACTTAACTTAATTCCCACTTGTAAATAAATTCAGATTTCAATTCTAAAGTAAATTTTCCATTTAACTTTAAATTCATTTTTATTTACTACTCATATTCATAAATATATTCATATAGTTTCACTTCTTATATATATAAGTTTATTTCACAATTGTAAATCACTTTAATTATAATTCAATTCTTATAATCCTTTTGCTTATACAATTATTCCTTTATTTAGATTATTCAAACAACTTATTCAATAACCAAACAATCAACTTATATACACTTTAATAATTCTGAAAAATTATTTTCTTTATACATAAAATATAATCAAGGTAAAATTATTTCATTTACCCAATTCAAAACAATATTATGTCGAATTGTTCTATTCAAGTGTTTAGAAACCCCTTCGGCATAGTCTTGCGGACCACGCTGACGAAAATTCATATACCACTCAATAAACCAATCATCACAATATAAAACAATTTTTATATATTCACTATCAAATACGCTCTCATAGCTATTATTACACTCAAATTCATTCTAGAGTACTGCTGACTCTATCTCTAATGAGTAATACCCAACAAAACCATGGTTGTCGCTTAACCATAAGCTCTGATACCAAATGTAACGCCCCGAAAATTTTCGACTTTCGAAAATTCAACATCGACACTCACTTTATCGACTGCCGAGAAATCGAAGGCCGGAAACACAGAATGTTATGGGTTTTAAGAAAAAGAATTTAAGAAAAGAGAAGAGAAAAAGATAAGAAGGTAGAAGATAGAGAGAAAAGAGAAAACAGAAGATAGAAAATTTTAAAATAGAAGAAAAAGAGAATAGAGAACATAGAAGGGGAAAGAAAAATAGAACATAATTTTAAAATAGAACGGAACAGAAAGGAAACAGAACAACATCAGAATCTCACAATTCGCAGCGGAACAACATATAATAATAAATGAATAATCTTTAAACAAAGAACTATATCAGTTATTACATTACATCACATTACATTACATCATATCATCAGAGTGTACAACATCAACAACAACAAACAATGCAGCGGAAAAAGAAATACTATATAAGTAATACGCCATGCCATCCAGCTTGCCTCCAGCAACTCCAGAATATCCAGAATATCTTGATAAACCTAACTCTTGACTGCCCGTGTGGAAATTGGTGGGCACCCAGAGTTTAGGAAGGAAAACAATAAACTCCAAGTCAGTCATGTGACTGGTGTGAGAACTCAAAACAGTTTATTTATCTTTAAAATCAAAATAGAGGAATATTTTTAAATTCAATTCGCAATGCTTTTAAAAGTGAGACTACCATAAGGCCTCCCGCACACACACATAATGCAAACGCAGAATCGGAGGAGATTTCTCCTTATGATAGTCAAAGATGCTTGATACGCATTAAAAGAACATTTCATATTATTATTAGTGTATAGTGTAGGGAAAATTCATTTCGAAAGTAGAATATAAATCTTAGCCAACATACGACCATTATCGTATGCCTACTATAGCTACCATCCAAACAGTGGTGACCACCATAAGTGAATGGCAGGTTCTACAACTAATACCGTACAAGTTTCGTATCGGGAATTGGATTTCCAACAAATGGCCAGGCCAAGGAACTTCCCATTGCCACATGAGAATGCCTCTGGAAAGACGTCCCCGAGAACCAAACCGGAACTCTGCCAACACAAGGCCGGGTTACCCCTAACTGGGTAACTACTGACACGAGCACGCCATTCCCCGATCGTAAACGACCTTTCTCACGGGATCCCGAAAACCAACAACCACAAAGTAATAAATTCGTAGTAACCACATAGGTTAAATATCTGGGCTCCATACCATGATACCACCTCTATCCAGAAGGAAATGTACATACCCTAAAGGGTGCCACCCCTCATAACCTTGCCGCATCTTTCCTGTTTTGACCATTTCCGGGGTGTGAGGTTCGACGAAGTCACGTCCACAAAAACATACTTTATACAAAAGCCATGCTTTGGATCAACAAATGATCAACACAATGATCACTAAGATAGACGATCAAATAAACGATCCTATCACAATAATCAACACAATGATCATTTACAGCATCACTCAGCATGTCACATTGCCAAATTGGGAATATATCGCTGATAACATTCAACTACATAACCTCTGAGCTCGTACGTCTCAAAGAAGGGTGTTAAGCTAAAAGAATAAATTCTTCGCCACCAACAGAAATATATTTGAAAGAAATCGGCTTTATATCTCAACTTGTAATGTCAGACACACAATCCATACAAGTCTGTTCCGGGCTCGAACAAAACCGAAGGCACTTACAAAGAAGTCCTTGCAATCCGAATATTCACAATCCTGATCGAATTGCCCATCACTTAGGGAGTCTCTATACCGTTGCAACTCAGTGCAGAGACAATCGACAGGTCATCCTATCGCTCTCGCAAATATCGGGTCTTCAACACCGATCTTCAATGCAATTCACAACGACGTATCACATATTCGGAATGGGTTATACGACCCCATGGTCCTTTCCCGGTTAACCCGAATAGTGAGCGCTTATTCAAAAATAAGTGTGGCATTCACATTCAAACAAATCACATCAATTACCCATTCAAAGGGAAATATTGATAGTCGGTTATTGAACTATCACTGGATATGCACACATCACCAGTTTCCAAATAATTTTCCAAATTATTTATTTTCCAAAATATCTTCACTAGATATATAATTTCAATACTTCAAAAATAAATCAATATTTATTTTTAAACAAATTTCACTTTCTTTTATAAATTCCTTAGTGAATTTACATTTCACAATATCTATTGATATACGTTTTCAATTATCCATTTTCAATTTATCTTCAAAAAGATAAATTCTAAATATCACTTCATATTGGAAAACAATTCCATACTTATTTAATAAGTAATTCACAAATTTTATTTATTTTCAACACTTGGAAAATATTCAATATACTTCAACCAAAAATAAGTATATATTTCATTCTTTAAGGAAATCATTCACTTAAACATATTTATTTGGGCCAAAACGAATGTTACGTAAAACATCGTTACGACAACCCAAAATCACTAGTATAGGGATTCGAAATTAAAATAGATATATAAATCCCAATACTATACAAAACATTTCCTTTCGGAAATCATTTACTATAACAACAGTGTTATAGTCCACCATTTCCTTTTCATTTCTCGAAAACGTCTATTTCAACAATTAATGTTGAAATCTATGGTTTCGAATCTCAACACATTTTAAAACTTCGTTAGATCGTTTTAATTCTATTTCAAATATCACATTCAAAACAATTTCTTTAACATCTTATTCAATATTCAAAAACGTGAATATACTACGTTAACACATTTCATCCTTTTATACATTTTATTTAAAAGAATTATTCACTATTCAAAAACGTGAATATACTTCATTAACAATTTCATCGTTTTATTCATTTTAATTCAAAGGATTATTCACTATTCAAAAATGTGAATATAACTCCATTTATAGGTTTCAACAATTAACTTATCAAAATAAGTTGTTTGCGAATTTATGAACAATGTTTATAAATTCCATTTCTATTTATTTATAAAACTTCCTTTTTATAAATTCCTTTATTAACCTATTCCAGTTTATAACTTAATTATAAACTAAAAGTTCATATTATAAGTTAAATACTTATAAAACGATTATCTTACAAAATCGTTCCTTTTTAACTTCCCAAATTATAAATCTTATAACTTATAAGATTCATTCATTTATCCAAAATCATTATTTTAATAACTTAATAAATTTTATAAACCTACTGCTTATAAAATTCCATTTATAACTTCACCGTATAAAATTCTATAAATTCCATTCAATTATGAAATTCATTTTCACTTCATTCAAACACTTATAAAAACTCGTTTTATAATGTCCATATTTCAATTTATAAATATCCATTTATAAATCTTTTATATAAATCAATTTATATTAATATTTTAAAAACGTCTTTAAATTCCTTTATAATTTCATCATTTTGATTTATAAAATAATCAAATTTGATAAATCCTATGTTTAAACTTCTCATAATTATTTCAGAAATCCCAATTTAACTATTTTATAAAGTCATTAATTCCTTATTTTCAAAAATCAGCTTTTAACTATATTTCTTAAAAATCATAATTTTTATAACTTTAAAAATTATAACGTTTATTTATATAAAATGGATCAATTCCAAAATATAGTATATTCTCAAAAATCACTTAAAAAATCATTTTAAAATCCCAAAATCTGGGTCCAATGATGCTACACACCAAATAGTCAATCACGACTACAACGATATCATATATCGATATGAAAATCCATCAAATATCAAAATATCTGAAATCAAATAAATACTGTTGAGGAATCCAGTTGGATCCCTCCAACCTGTTTTCCTGCATCCACAAACATTAGCACAATACCAATTTCGCTCCAGTACGAAATTATCGCGGTATATGTTCTTATTAAATATTATCCGCTTAATAACGGCGCAATAGGGTCTCATCCGCTAAACAAAAAAAATGCGGGGAATCAACAACTGCAATATATACATATGCCAATATATATATATTGATATTATATATAATACCAATTTCACTGTTTATGAAATATTCGCGGTATATGTTTTTAATAAATAACATCCGCTTACTAACGGCGTATAATGTCTATTTTAACAATCAATATATATAAATCAACATTCAAACATGCATTCAAATATTTTAAATCTAACTATTTAAAATAAAATCGAAACTGATTCGATTGAGTGAGAAGTTCTCACCTTGATTTTAAATTCCGTTTTAGCGATTTATTTCGAATAAAATTAAACGGACGTTTAATTTTACCCAACATTCTCACTAACTCCAAACGACTCCAAACCAACTCCATCGCGTAGTGCTCGTCCATACGATTCCAACGCAACTGGTTTCGCATTTTTTCGACCTCGTATGAAAAAGTTATCAATTTATGAAGTTACACGAATTTATACTTAATAAATTACAACATTTATTTTCTTTTTATTTTCACCCAAACTCATCGCAACCGTTCATTTCAAAGCCCCCAATCATCAGGCCGCTCCACTACTTCACCTTCATCACGTTTCTTCTTCCAGGTCGCGCACGAACAAAAGAACCCATTATAGAAAACTAGGGTTACAAATTCAAGCCTCTTCACTCAACGATAATTCGATCAGACACCTCCACATCGAAGGCCATAGCTTGCTCTAGGTTCGGCCCCAAGGCCATGAAGCTTGGTCATCTTTTGAGCTTGGAAATGCGTGCGTGAACGGCTACGAACGCGGCCTCCTATCTCCCAAAATACAACTCCAAACTCGATCATAACCGTTGAACTTCAAGATCTCGATGTGCTCTACGACTTTCTAGTTGGAAGTTTGTGAAATTATTGAGTAGATTGGAAGATAAATGAGGAAGAAAACTGGAAGATTTCGGCCATAGATTGCTTGAACTGGCGGCTAGGGCAAATTAGGTTTAGGTTTTGATATTTTTTTTTTATTTGTGAATGAA
Source organism: Allium cepa (assembly GCA_030765085.1). Lineage (NCBI taxonomy): Eukaryota > Viridiplantae > Streptophyta > Magnoliopsida > Asparagales > Amaryllidaceae > Allium > Allium cepa. The sequence continues at coordinate 207,072,040 of CM060941.1, read as the reverse complement.
GCCTATTTATAGAGTTTCCAACGACACTATTCATCCCGGAAATTCCGAACTCCGATTTACGCGCCAAAACTGACGTTCCTAGGGTTTATCCCGCATTCCGGACACAATGGAACAGGTTTCGAAAGCTAATTCGGACATATGTGCGAGTTATGGCTATAAACGCTCAATTTAAATTAAACCGATTTAAATCGATTTCTAGGCGTTTTAATTCGTACCGGACAAACCGTAAATCCAATTGACTTGAAATTTGAAACCTTACAATAATATCACATTACGGATCCGATGAAACTGGTTTCATCGAAATCCGAGACTTTTTGAAAAATGGCTATTTTCACTCGCCAAATTTAAATTAAAAATAATTCGATGCGTTTCGAGCTGCCACGATCAAACGATAACTCCGATTGACACGAAAATTGAAATCCGGTAATAACTAACTATCACGGATCCAATGGAACTGGTTTCGTTCAATTCTGAGACTGTTCAAAAATTGGCTATTTTCACTAGTCGATTTAAATATTAAAATATTCAATTTTCACAAATTAACTTTTAATTCAATTTTAAAAGTTCTAAAATATCGTTCTAACTTCAATATGATGAAATAAAATTTTACAAATCATTTTCAATCATATCTAACCCTATTTTCAATTATTTCCATAATTTAACATATTAAATTATCGATTTAATTATTCAAATAAATCCAATAATTCAAAATAAAATTTATTCGACTTATAAATTCACTTATTAATATTTAAAATTAATTAAATATTCAAATTTTAACATCTAAAAATTCTGGGTCGTTACAATAGTGATAATATGGATTATCTGTGGTTTGATAATGATAATTATCTGTTGTGAATCTATGAATTATTTATCTGTGTGTATATAGATAATATAATTGAATTGTTTTAAACTTTAAAACAACTTGGACCTAAAAGACACGCTTTGGATTTCGATGAGATCGGGATCGGGTTTCCATATTTGGATATCCGAAAACCACATCGATTCCAATTAAACGTTAGGTCGTTAATCCAAGTGGAGTGAGTGAAGACTCGAGGTGTAAGGGCTATACGTCAGTATAACTCTGTGGGTGATTCCGTAATGAGTTTGACGGAATAGTACTTATAGATTCGAGATGGAGATTCAGAGTTCAAGGGTTATCGTCGTTAACTCTGAGGGTGATTCCAATACGAGTGTAATGAGAAAATGCCTTCGGTTTCGTTCGAACCCGGAACGAACTTGTATGGATTGAATGCTTTCAGAACATCGTCAGGTGGGCGATGAGCATTCTAAGATAATGTGTCCTCTAAAGGTAATCGTAGCCTCAAGCCTCATCAACCGGGAATGGCTAAAACAGGGGAGGTGCAGCAAGGCTTCGTGGGTAGCACCCACTGGAGAGCAAGATTGATCCCTGTCTAGAGGTCCCTTTTTATTCGGCTTAGTGGGCAGTTGGATATGCGCACCAACTGCGGGGTTGTCTTGTTCGGAACTATTCAGTAAGGAATGGGTCCGGCCTTGTGTTGCAGGGGAGTGGGAGTACTCCTCGGTATGTTGATCTAGGCCACGTACTGTGACGGGCGGTACCCCGTAGCCTGCCATTGTATGGAATCCAAAATCCAATAAGTGCCAACGGTTTTGATTGTATTACCCACTTTTGTGGCTAGTAGCTGGAATATAATCATGTAACAATTTCGGCTATTTCATATTTACTTGAAAACCCTAGACCTATTATAATATCACTGGATTTCCTATCAAATGTTTTGGTTAGCGTAAGGTAAAAACTTTTCCATGTTTATGTGTGGGAAGTCTTACGTGATACCTTTCTTTTCAAAGGATTTTTAAAGTTAAGCAACTTTAACCTGTTACTCACACCAGACCCATGTCTGACCCGAAGTTTATCTTTTGTTTACATAAACTCTTGGGTACTCAAATTTTTACGAGTAGCCAAGGGATTCGGGTTAGCTTTGACGAATATTGGAGGAGCAATGGAGCAGGAGGCTTCTGCGATAGATATTAGTATCCCGCTGTGTGTTCTGTGTTGTCTCTGAGTTGTATTATGTTGTAAATACTAGACAGGTGTTTATAACTGTCTAGTATGTGTTGTATTATCTGTGTACTCTGATAATGATTGTAAACTATGTAATATTTTATGTTATTAATATAATTTATTCGTTCCGCTGTTTAGATTCTGATGTGTTGTTTCTTCTTTCTTCTCTTTCTTTCTCTTTTCTATCCCTTTCTTTCTTATTAGCGATGCAATTTCTTGGTGTTAGGAAGTTGGGTCGTTACATTCTCTCACAAAGAAATGATTCTGAGATTGATTTCACTCATTCTAGGGTATTTCTACCCTATCTCTAATGAGTTTTTGCTCCGCAGGCTATGGTTTGCCTAAAAACCAAAGCTCTGATACCAACTGTAACAACCCGATATTTTCAGCCATTCGCATCCACACATGTCGTGCTTGAATTGCTTAAAATATTGCATTGTAAATAAATTTGGAGCAAATGAAAAATAATCACAAAATCTCAGAATTAGAAATATCATAATAACTCGCAGCGGAAATTAAAATACCATAGTAGTTCATGAAGCTACTATGACAATACTCTCAAAACAAATACATAAGATCAGTCTGAAAACATATACAATAGAAATCTCAAATACATAGAAGCTTATAAATACCAGAACTGAAATAGAACAACTGAAACTGAAAGGGAATAAATAACTAGACAAGTAGAATCTCCTGCGATTCCTAGCTCCAGAAAAGAAATTCCAAGCTAAGCTGTAAATACTCAAGCTGACCCGGGCGTAAAGTAAAACACAAAACACTCGAGTCAGGACATATATACTTATATAATGTAAACCAAATCAAGTGAACTGTAGTAGTAATGCACAATAACTTAAAGGATGCTTGGGATCGCCCATCCTATAAGGATCAGTTAAACCATAAATTAAATACATCCCATGGTTAAAATTCTAAAATGGTATTTTAGACTTCCATATCAAGTATCATTTAAAAATTCAATATCACTTCAAATTCATTTCGAATATCAAAATATCGTATCTTTCCAAAACCACATTCATTTTTATTTAATTTAAATACCATTTCAAATCACATTTTAAAATGTTTTATATTTCAAATCAAAATATTCCATTTAAACCATTTAAATATTCCAATTAAACCAATTAAATATTCCATCTAAATCATTTAAATATTCCATTTAAAACATTTAAATATTCCACTTAAATCATTTAAATATTCCATTTAAATCATTTAAAAGTGAAGTTATTATATTTAATAATCAAATATACAATTCACAAAATTTTACCATTTTCAGAATTCATTTATTTACTTCAATTTATTAAAACAGTGAAATTTCAACTTTCGCAGCATTTAGAAAATGGTACGGTAAATTTACATTGGAAAATAATTCATTTTAACAAGGATAGCATTTACAAAAATGCTGTAATAGGTTTTAGTTTAGTTCCTACAACTACAACACTTACAAAGTGCTATAGTAGCCCTTAGTTCAATTTAGTCTTTCAGTTCATTTATATCAATTACAGCATTTACAAATGCTGTAATATTTTTTACTTCAGAAATGATAGCATTTCAAAAATGCTGTTAATTAAATTCCAAGTTTTCAAAAAAAAATTCATAAACAATTAAATTTTTATTTAAACAAATTTTAACTTATAAAAATCATATTTTCACACTTTAAAAATGATCATTTCTATACTTTTTAATTTATGATTTTATAAAGTGGAATTTCACAAATAATTGTCAAATTTTAATAATTCACTTATAAAAATCAATGTACAATTTTATAACATTTCATTTACTTTACATTTAAATTTAATTTACCATTTCACACACTAAATTTAAAAATTCCATTTTATTTTTCTTAACTTGCCTTTTATTTTTAAAACCCATTTCACATTTTCCAAGTTAAGATATATTCAAATTTCAATTTTTAACATTTATTTATTTAACTATTTTTAATTTATAGAAAAATAAATAATAATTTGCAAAATCATTTTATATTCAATTTTAAATCAAATTATCATATTTTCATATTTAACTTAAACTTCATTTATAAACAAAATCATAAATTCCAAAATCAACTTATATTTCAAATTCTACTTTACCATTTATTTATTTCACTTATTTAACTTATAGAAAATTACTAATATTTTATAAAAAATCATTTTTAAATTAAATTGAAATCAAAATATCATAATATTTACATTTTTAAAATATTTTAAAAAATTTAGAAAAATATATCAACCACGGTCTGTATATAAAATTTTCTAACCTAAATCAAATGATGTGGATAATATCATTTCAATCCGTAATTTACAAAGGAAAAATCTGGGTTTTATCATTTCAAACCCATAATCCCAAGTAAAATAAAAAAATAAAAATCATTCATGCATATCATTTCAGCCTATAACGATTTTTCCCTATTTTAAAGTCCGTTCGGGTATGTATCATTTCAACCCATAGTGATTGTATTCTACAGGGAACTTGCAGTGTGATAAACTGATATAAATAAACAAAATAGGATTATATAACAGTAACAGATGATATAATAGGTGTATAAACAGGGGTGAATGTCATATGATCATAGGATGGGCAATAATAACATGATGACATGGTTTACAGATTCTTGCTATCATTTTACTAGTTATATAAGTATAAATGTCTAGTGAGAATTACTTACCTCTATAAGCTGGAGATAATAACCAAACACACAACAGAGATCCAAAAGGCATGAAAACACGACTATGATTCAAGTGAGGGAGAGCCATAGCTATTTGTCTTGTGCATATGAAATAAAATAATATATATATAACATGAATTCAACCCAAAATATAACTTTAAACAATCTAGAAATCATATACAACAAAGAATCAAACCCCTTGCACTTGCTTCCACCATCACTATGCTCGGCCCGAAGAGTGATAAGGCACGGCCATGGGGTGTGTTTGGTTAAGTATGGATCAAGTATACTCGACCTAACTAAGGTAATGAAGGCATGGAAGTTGATATGCATGAAAATACAAGTACAAGGCAAACAAGTGGATTTTTGTGCAAATATGGTTTGGACATAGGCATGTATTGGCACGGCCAGGCCTGGTGGGGTCAGGGAATGAGGTGGTAGTGGTCTTTGAGTCAGGTAGGGGCTGGAGAAAGTGGTGCAAAGGGCGGCCAAGGGGTTGTATGAGGCGATAATGGTAATAGGAGCTCGACTATGCATGATATAGGAAGTGTTTGCATTATTTTTGTGGAGTTTTCAATCAAGAGGGTGCACGGGCTGACATGGACAGTGGGGCTGGAGGACATGGAAGCCCAGTGTGGTGGTGGTAAAGGTGGCTATGGTGATGGAGGAGCAAGTGGCCGAACCTAGAAGGTGAAGCAAGGCAAATAAAATTAATAAAACAAGAAAGAATGTTAGAAAAAGTGAAAAAATCATTACCAAACTTTGCTTCAGAAATTGATGGCCGAAAATTTTATGGTGAGAATTTTTCTTTTACGTGAAAGAAAGTGAAAATGTTCAGCTGAAAGAATAAAATAGGATCGGCTAAAATTAAATGCAAATGTTGTTTGGAATTAAAAGGGCAAAAGGAGATGAAGAAACAAAGGCAAGTGAAAGGTTAAAACTCATCAAATTTCTTTATTTCCTTTTGCATTTTTAAACATATGAAAATGAATATCAATAAAATAAAATAAAAAAATAATGTATGAAAATAAATAAATAAATTTTAGATAAATTTAAATTAATTAACAAAATAGCTAAATAATAGAAACCAAGGTTTAAAAATTGAATATAAAATACAATAAGCTTTGGAAAATTATAACATCACTTTAAAAATGTTTTAAAATAAAAATATATACCTAACATGTCATATAACACATATTAGAACATGATATGAAAAATAAAAATGTTATTTATAAAAATTAAAATTGACAATTTTATTAAATAAATCAATTTACATACAATATTGCAAAAAGCATAACATTCACAATATAAATCTAATTTCAACGAAATGAAAAGTAGTATTCTTTAAATTAAATTTATTATAATAATAAAAGATAAAATTCAAAAATTCAAAAATTTAAAATTTAAATTTAAATGTCAAATTTTGACCAAATTGACCGAAAATCCACTTTTTTGGAAATATTCTATTTTATTACGGTTTGAAATTATAATTCACACAAAAATCAAAAGTTATAATTAAAACAATAAAATTTATCCATTTTAATAAATATAATAAAGTTTTCTTTTAAATCAGGAATTCAAACAAAATAAACAATTAAAAATAATCACAAAATTCAGGGTTGTTACAACAAGGATCAGAGTTATACTTCCGAAGCATCATACCAGTCTAGCCAGGGTATTATAGGGAAAACATAACCGGTCTTGCTAAGGCCGAATGCATCACCACGGCATGCCAAAAACAACTGAAGGTATTGCTAGAAAAAGGAGTCGATTACACTCTATGGGTTTGCCAACCCTATTCGCCATGCCTCCTATCTCTAGTTTTAGTCATTTCTGTTGATGAGGCTACATTAGGCGTTCTAGCTTACGCACCGCTCCAAAAATAGGTCATGGAATCCCATATGGATTCCCACACGACAATGGCCTTAGAATCGCATACAAATTCCCACATCTCAAGTAGATCTTGGAATCACACACAGACTCTTATACCCAACGGTCTCGGAACCACATATGGACTTCAACATCTCAATATAACACAAAAAATCTTCCATAGAATAGTATATGGGTTTAGAGTGGTAACGGTTCCAAGTCATCTTTTATGAGTAAACTCTCCCGCTTCTCGGGTGCTCCATAAACCAATTGTCGATTTCGAGAATTCTCAATACCAATTCTTTAGGAAATAATCTGACAATATATAAAAATGGGGATCACCCCTAACCGTTTTAGTGGATGGATCTCCTTATAATTTATTCTAGAAGAACAACGAATTTATACGTATAGTATAGCACCACCAATGGTAACTATATCATATAATTCACATTGTTCCTATTGATATTTCCAGAGTTAAAACCCTTCATTGTTAAGTAGGAAATCGTTTCCCTACCACCAAAATTAAGAAGGATTACATATCTGGCCAAGATTTGATAGTCGGTTATTTAACTATCAAATAAACAAACATCCAACCAAAGATTACATTTCCCACTAATCATTAAGCCTCATTTAATTTAAATTTGATAAATTTGAATTCCTCATTTGAAACAGGCATATACTTATTTCATCTGAACAAGTATATGCGCAAATCATTTCTATCAAAAATACTTGAAAAATCATTAAGATAGATATGGAAGTACCATTCGGTATCTACCATGGATCGTAGCTCGATGATTGCGTCTCTATGCCAGAAAATCTAAACTCAACTTAGGCAATCTCTCCCTTCTGATTTTCGCCATGCAACTAATCATAGATCGCAGTTTGCGTAATGGTTACATCGCTATTCCAGCGAAAACAACCCAAACTGTATGCATTCTATGCCCTCGAATTGCGCTATGAAAATATACCATTACTTCTCAAAAATTTCTTTATTTCATAAATATTTCCAAATTTATCTATAAGACTTCTTTATAAATTTTAAAGTTTATTTTAGAGAAATATTCCTTTACAAATTTCAAAAATTATCGAATATACTTGTTATCCCAACTTTTGCAAAGCTGAGATACCCAAAAATTAGCTGAAAATCAATGATTACTATTCGTAAATATCAACTGTACATTGCAGGATAACCATGGATATCGATGAATTTTGTCCGAGTCCGGATCGGGCTATAATTGACAAGACATTGTAGGATCTAGATTAACCCTAGAGGGGGGTGAATAGGGTTATAGCAAATTTTTGCGAATTAAACACAGAAGCAAACTGCAGAAATAAATATGCTGAAAAATAAATCACACACAGAATTTACCCAGCTTCGGCAACCCCTGCCTACTGCTGCATTCCCAGATTTCTATTAGAATTAAACAGTTTCCCGCTTACAAACACTCTAACAGACTTGCAAACCCTGCTACCGCCTATAGAGTTTTGCAAACTTGCAAACCCTGCTAACTGGACTAACTCTAACTAGACAATCTGACAACACCTAAACCCTAGGTGATAATTTATCATGTTTTGTTTTGAAAAGAACATACAAATAAAGCAAATTATAAAAGCAAGCACTAAATTTAAAACAATTTAAATTATCTTGCCTTTATAATAAAAATAAAAACACCCTAACCCAAAACAAACAAAAGATATGCGGTCACTTCCCTTTATCTTATTTCACCCGGTCCATTTTCTTTTGTTTGTAAAAAAATGGCGGCCCTCTGTTTATTCGATCTGAATTAGGGCTTCTGTTTCTTCCTCGAATTTGGGGCTTCGGCTTCTTTCTGATGTCTGATTAAGCTCTTGCTTGTCCTCTGATGATTGATGCTTGTTGCTAGCTCGTTCTCTGTTGATCGAGTTTGTTGATGGTTCGGTATGTAATTTCTTTTGTTGTTTGTTTGATTGCTTGCTTTTTAACTCGATTGTTCTGTGTTCTATGATGATTTCTTGGGGTTTATTTATAGGGTTGAAACCCTAATAACCACTGTCAGGTTTGATTTCTTCACGTCGTTGATTATTTTCCTGAATTTGTTCTGGATTTGGAGTATTCCTTTCTTGATTCAATTTCGAATAATTGCTGACCATATTTGTATTCGAATTAATTGATTCGAAGATATCTTCCTTTATTTGTTGTCTCGGCCCCTATTTGAATTAATACTGACCATATTTAGTCGAGAAGTTTGATGCAGAGATTTCTTTCCAAAATTTGATTTCTTTGACTTAATTAAAAATACGAATTTGATCTTTAACTTTGGCTTGATTTCTGCACTGACTTGTACTTGCCACTGTCTTGTGTTTCCTACTGCACATTCACCTGTTTACTATATATGTGCATACATACATATGTATGTGTGTATGCATATATTCTTGGGTTTGTACTTTCATTGTGACTTGATTTTGCTATGGGATTAAATCAGAACTTCATTTGATCTGCATGTAGTTGTGATCTGATTCTTGATAGCTTGCTGGTGCATGTCATTTGTTTCTAGCTCGAATTCGTCTTTGAGGAACACTGTACTTGTTGTTATGATGTTTTGAACTTGATTCACTTCATGTTGCATTAGTCACTTGCATTGGTGTATTGCCTTGTACATCCATGTTCTTTACTTGGTTGTTGTCACTGGTCTGCTGCCATGTTCACGTGCACTTGAGTTTGTTTCCACTGCTTTGATACAGATGCTACACTTGTTCATGTTGCCTTTGTACACTTGTTCATATGAGCTGTTGTTCCATTGTTGTAGTTGCAGTATTTATGTTCCTTGTTTCATTTGAAAGCTGGTTCGATGTACTCAAATATTGTCTGGACACATGTTTTATCACTTGAGTTTGCAGTCTTCATTTTTTGCTGTGACTCTTGTGATATTCATGTTGATTGCTTCATGACTTGTTGTTGGCAAGTACATTGTTTTCACTGTTGCACTTGGTGTTTGTAGCTTGCCACTGACTTCTTTGTAGTTGCACTGCACTTTGGTTACTATATATGCTATGTTCTGATTTGCATTGGTGCAGTTTCCATATTTTGTGTATTTTGATGTTGTATATGCTTTTTCATGCTGCTGTGATGCAGTTTCTTTCACTGTTGTATCTTTGGGAGTTTGCACTGCTTCATGTTGAATTTGTGCAGTGTTGTACTTGTTGCCTTGTATCACTGGTTCATTCTGGTTGGTGCAGTATTCAAGTTTTTTGTTGGTCTGGACATTTGTGGGATATTTGACTGTTTCTGGCTCAATGTTGTTAATGCATTCATGACCACTGTCTTGCATATTTTTGATAAAGTGTGACTGATGCTGCACTTGGTCTTTGTTCTTCTCTGCTATGTTGCTTTGAATGAATTTGTGTTTTGTTGTAGTTTGTGCACACGAGTTGGCGTGGCAGTGCACACGTATACGAATGTACACGTGTGTACTGCAGCCACTTATAATTGCCTGTCCCTGATAAAAATTACTGATATGCATAGATATTGCACAATCAAAGATGATGACAATAACCCATGTATCTGAGACACAAACAAATTTTATTTTTGCAAATTTAAATTTGTTTGTTTTCAGATTACTGTTGTAGTTGCTAATTATACAGGTACACAGGAGACAGGACGTGAAGTGGAGCTGGACAATGCAGATAGATGCAGATGTGCAGACAGAGTGAAAAACTGAGTGTTGAGTGTTGTAGTGAGAAAAGTAAAATGTATGAACTGATGTATGTATATATATATATAGAGAGAGCTGAAAACTTTGTATTGTTTAAGTGTTGTAATAAAATATTATATTGAATAAAAAATACTAGTTGAATTATATAGATTCTGTGCAATAGTATAATTATTCAATATGAATATTTCTTCCTTTCTGTATATAGTCCAAATTGCAAACACATATATATATTGATATATATATGTTTGTTATCATCAAACAAAAAATCACATCAAACAGACATGATGAGCAAAGCCATGAAAGTCAGCGTTCCAAATTTCAGGTTAATTGGAGTTCGTATGGATGAGATATGATCGATTCAAATTAGAGAAAGTATGTTGTTCGTATCCATCAAGGGGTCAAGGAGATATTCTGTTCGAACCCATCGAATTCGTATCCATCAATATTTATTTTGTTCGAATCCATCAGGTTCCACATACTCCGAATCGATTGAGTTCGAATCGATCAGTAACATGGTATCGAACAGTTTCGAATCGATCAAATAGACATCGCCTCACTCTATTCGAATCCATCGGGTTCGTATCCATCATACATTGACTTGTTCGAATCGAGTGGTTTCGTATCCACCAGAATGGCGCCACCTTCGTACAATTCGTATCCATCTTGTTTGTATCAAGCCAATGCATTGATATTGTTTGCATCCTACCAAGCACTTCGTATCTATCCCCAGACAGCCATTTCGTATCGATCGATCCGATCGATACGAAACATAACTACAATTGATCAGTGCAAATAAGGTAATGAACAATGCAAATGCTATCGACGCAGAGTCAACGCAAACAAGGTGCAGTATGATTTAAACTTTAATCTTGGAACGAACAAAGCGCGAGCGACTCGGTCAACACGCCACGAAGATGGGATCGATCCCGAAGACTCGACATTAAAATTGGATCGATCCAGAAAATGTAACGACCCCGGATTTTATAAATATTTAAATTGATAATTAATTGAATTTTTGAATTTAAAATTGTTAAGTAATTTCATTTTGAATAAAATTTGTGAAATTAATTGATTAAGTGATGCGAGTTTCCCCGGATCCAAGTATATTCTGTATAAATCATTTACATTTAAAATACTGTAAATAGGAGTATATATTGAATGTATATATATTTGGGTATATATGAGCAAATTTTATATATATATATGTATATATTGAACTTGAGTTAAAATCTCAAGTAAATGGTTTAAAAATAATCATAAAATACAGATATTTGACATGAGTATAAAATAAATAAATAAGTAATAATAAATATTTGAATTGATGGTTAATAATGATTTGAGTTTATAAAATAACATAAGATAATAAATTTGAAATAAAATAATTATTATTATTATTTCTTCTAAAAATAGAAAGTAGAACATTTGCCAAATGTAAACAACAATTTTAAAATAGAAGTTTATTTGTAAAGTAAAATAATTCATACTTAAGCTATGAATAAAAATAAGAACATTGATATATAAAAATATAATCAATAAGGATTTAAAACAAATAAAATAAGAAATTAATGTTTGGGTAAATTTGAATTTAATATATAGGAAATGTGAACTACAAACAAAGTATGTTTATAAAATATAAATCTATGTATAACAAGACATGCAAGTCAATGAAATATTTAAGTTAGAAGTGTGAATAAATTCATACAAGATGAATTATAAAATATAGATTAAACACATTGAACAAAATATAATAACATTTATTGTCATTCATATTACTAAAACAAGTAAAATAATATTTTAAGTTAACAATAGAAATTTATTCATGATGCAAAGTATAAACAAATAAAAGACAAATTACAAAATAACAAGTATATTACCAAGTAAAACTATAATATTGAATTCATTTATATTATAAAGCATATTACAATACAAAGTGAATAAAGTAAAGCAAGTAAGATGATATACTCTAACCTGGAAAACAATGCAGCAACATGTACTAAAGAAGAAAATATAATATAGTCAAAAATAATAAGACAATATAATATGAAAACATAAAGTACTCAAGCAAATAAGAAGTACTTAATAATATATGCTAGTATCTCTAGCATACAAGGGAAAGTATCAGTAATTAATACAAAGCATGGGCTGTAAATAAAAGAAAAAGGGAGGTAAGCAGGGTAATTAATGCAACAAGCCTTTAGCATTGAATGCAAGCATACTTCAGCCATGACTTGTTGTACAAAATGAAAACATCCTGCATACTTCTCTTTATATACATCAATCCTCATTTTAGTTCGAGCATCATCACTGAGGAAAATCAAAAATGAACATCAGTTCAACCTTAAAAACAATAATACAAAATCCAGACAAGCAAAGGAAGATTCAGCTTCCAGTTCAGCCCTGAAGAATGCTCTGTTCATTCTCTAAGCAGGTGAGTAACATTTCATTAAAACAATTTGAAGAATAAATATGTGAGCAAACTTTTTGACTCAAAACTTGAATTTGTTTACATTTTGATGATGCTTGAAAAGAAGTTATGGTTGTAAGTTTTGTTGTATGTCTGTAATGGAAAGGTTCAGTGTTTACATACAGGTGAGTATAAATGTTTATACTTCTCTGTTTTAAGGAAGTTTACAGGCCCTAACAATTTAAGAAAAATCAAATACTCATCCCCTAATTCTTTTCAGGGCTTGATGTTTAGACAAAAGTTGTTTGAATCAACCAGATCTTGTCCTTAAAAATATTTCCAAGTGTTGTTCACTTAAATTTCTATGGGGAGCTTGAAGATACAGTAGATTTTCTTTAAGTATGAAAACCCAAACATTTTAAATTGCTAATTCAACTACATGTCTCGAATCTACCTACAAAAGTATGATTTTTAAAACGAAAATGAGAATTTTTGGTTTGTTATAAGCTCCGGCGAATCGGATTTGAACAATCGAATCTATGGCATTCGAGTACGATTTGAAGTATGGATGTCGATTTTCGAGCGGGCAAAATCCGAAACGTTACATTTGGTATCAGAGCTAAGGTGAAACTTTAGCTCAGGAGTGTAACACATTAAGTAACTCATTATAGATAGGGTGAAGTATCCCTAGAATGAGTAATCCTTAAGATATCCGTTTGAATGCCTCAGTAAGTTCTCTTACTATCTACTGATAGTGAGTATGAGTGCAAGAAGAGAACGAGATAGAGGGCAGGGAAATACGACTATAATTGGTCGATACTCTGTAACAATAGTGGAAACATCTTTCTTATCAATTTTCTTTGATTCGTTTCTAAATTCTTTTGAATTCTTCGCGACAGCTCCAGAAAGAAGTTTCGATGTGATGGTGGCCTTACGGATCGTTGCAGAAAATTATTACTTCGTACTTCATCAATTTCTTATCGGCTTCTCGATTTAAACTCTAATAAATGAATTAGAAATTGAAAATTTTAATTGAATTAAATTGATTAATAGAATATGAAGAATGATTAGAATTGTATCGATAAAATGATTTTGTTTAAAAAAACCAAAATTTGAAATTTTAATTATAATTTCCTGTATCTATTATTGATATTCTGATTTGGTGAGCCAAATGCAGAATCGATATCCAGTTTGATCTGAAAAGATATTTCTCTATCTTTCATCTATCCTTGTTGTTTTCGTGCCTGCAAATTTCGAGGACGAAATTCTTTTAAGGGGGGAAGTCTGTAACGACCCCGGATTTTATAAATATTTAAATTGATAATTAATTGAATTTTTGAATTTAAAATTGTTAAGTAATTTCATTTTGAATAAAATTTGTGAAATTAATTGATTAAGTGATGCGAGTTTCCCCGGATCCAAGTATATTCTGTATAAATCATTTACATTTAAAATACTGTAAATAGGAGTATATATTGAATGTATATATATTTGGGTATATATGAGCAAATTTTATATATATATATGTATATATTGAACTTGAGTTAAAATCTCAAGTAAATGGTTTAAAAATAATCATAAAATACAGATATTTGACATGAGTATAAAATAAATAAATAAGTAATAATAAATATTTGAATTGATGGTTAATAATGATTTGAGTTTATAAAATAACATAAGATAATAAATTTGAAATAAAATAATAATTATTATTATTTCTTCTAAAAATAGAAAGTAGAACATTTGCCAAATGTAAACAACAATTTTAAAATAGAAGTTTATTTGTAAAGTAAAATAATTCATACTTAAGCTATGAATAAAAATAAGAACATTGATATATAAAAATATAATCAATAAGGATTTAAAACAAATAAAATAAGAAATTAATGTTTGGGTAAATTTGAATTTAATATATAGGAAATGTGAACTACAAACAAAGTATGTTTATAAAATATAAATCTATGTATAACAAGACATGCAAGTCAATGAAATATTTAAGTTAGAAGTGTGAATAAATTCATACAAGATGAATTATAAAATATAGATTAAACACATTGAACAAAATATAATAACATTTATTGTCATTCATATTACTAAAACAAGTAAAATAATATTTTAAGTTAACAATAGAAATTTATTCATGATGCAAAGTATAAACAAATAAAAGACAAATTACAAAATAACAAGTATATTACCAAGTAAAACTATAATATTGAATTCATTTATATTATAAAGCATATTACAATACAAAGTGAATAAAGTAAAGCAAGTAAGATGATATACTCTAACCTGGAAAACAATGCAGCAACATGTACTAAAGAAGAAAATATAATATAGTCAAAAATAATAAGACAATATAATATGAAAACATAAAGTACTCAAGCAAATAAGAAGTACTTAATAATATATGCTAGTATCTCTAGCATACAAGGGAAAGTATCAGTAATTAATACAAAGCATGGGCTGTAAATAAAAGAAAAAGGGAGGTAAGCAGGGTAATTAATGCAACAAGCCTTTAGCATTGAATGCAAGCATACTTCAGCCATGACTTGTTGTACAAAATGAAAACATCCTGCATACTTCTCTTTATATACATCAATCCTCATTTTAGTTCGAGCATCATCACTGAGGAAAATCAAAAATGAACATCAGTTCAACCTTAAAAACAATAATACAAAATCCAGACAAGCAAAGGAAGATTCAGCTTCCAGTTCAGCCCTGAAGAATGCTCTGTTCATTCTCTAAGCAGGTGAGTAACATTTCATTAAAACAATTTGAAGAATAAATATGTGAGCAAACTTTTTGACTCAAAACTTGAATTTGTTTACATTTTGATGATGCTTGAAAAGAAGTTATGGTTGTAAGTTTTGTTGTATGTCTGTAATGGAAAGGTTCAGTGTTTACATACAGGTGAGTATAAATGTTTATACTTCTCTGTTTTAAGGAAGTTTACAGGCCCTAACAATTTAAGAAAAATCAAATACTCATCCCCTAATTCTTTTCAGGGCTTGATGTTTAGACAAAAGTTGTTTGAATCAACCAGATCTTGTCCTTAAAAATATTTCCAAGTGTTGTTCACTTAAATTTCTATGGGGAGCTTGAAGATACAGTAGATTTTCTTTAAGTATGAAAACCCAAACATTTTAAATTGCTAATTCAACTACATGTCTCGAATCTACCTACAAAAGTATGATTTTTAAAACGAAAATGAGAATTTTTGGTTTGTTATAAGCTCCGGCGAATCGGATTTGAACAATCGAATCTATGGCATTCGAGTACGATTTGAAGTATGGATGTCGATTTTCGAGCGGGCAAAATCCGAAACGTTACATTAACTTGCTCCACATCATCGAGTGCACACGCTTCTAATCGATACGAAGGGTATGGATACGAAACATGGATTCAAACGAAATAGTGTACACGAAAACGCAATCTCGTATCGATCGTATCTCCTAAACCACTGATCCAAATGCAATGAAATTTTCACAAAAGCTTGCTTACAAGGTAAAGAACAATCCTGCCAAGTTTCAGCTCGATTGGAGCATTCTTTGATCGATACGAAATCGCTTCGTATCGATCGCAGATCGAGCCGAAACTTGGTTGGGTCGGTCGCGTGGGCCCACTCCCGTGCCAGAAGAAGTCTCCCGAAGTTTGAGCGCGATCTCAGCCTCCTACGTCTATAAATAGCCCCCTAAAGGATACAGAAAAGGGATCTTCTACCTGTTGAACGCCCAGACTCTGCCGGATTCGATTCTATACTTCAATTCAAGCATTGTACTCGAAATCCTACATTTTAACTGCTGTAATCATCTGTAATCACTAAAGAAAGTCAATAAAAGATAAAACCCTTGAAGTGGATGTAGGCCGGAGATAGCCGAACCACTATAAATCGTGTGTTCTTGTTCATTAATTTTGTATTGCTGCGTGTTGCTTGCTTAGATCTGTGATTTGTGTTTGAATATTGCTGATTTGTATTCATACACTGGTGCTTTCATGATAATTGGGGTTTCTGACCAATTTTGGCGCAAACACTTTGGTGCTTTCACTGAGAAAGACTAATACCCGCTACACCAGATTCAAAGTTCAGATTTGAAAGTTTGAAGAACTTGGACTGGTTCAACAATGACTCAACAGAATAGTAGAAGACAAAGAGTGGAGAGAAGCCAACAGGGAGGAAGTCAGGAGGCATCCTCTGGAGGTGGAGAAGGACAAGCCTCGATCTACATCACTTGGGACGAGATGGAGGCTATGGCAAATTCGATGCATGAAAGAATGATGAAGACTCAATAGGAGATGCTGCAGAATTTCCTCAAACAAATGAGGGCGGCGAATGTGCAAAACCTTGGACCAACTACAGCAACTGCAAGTGCGGGACAAGGAATCAGGATTACAGAAGCTAATGAAGGCCAGGTTCAAGACCAAAATGCAGGAGCTGAAGGTAATCAACAAGGACTTGGGGGCAGACCCTCAGGGTCCGATACTGGAAGACCAATAGACGGAGCTTGACAGGCTAGAGCCAATGCCTATGCTAACAAGCCTCACGAAGAGTATGTACCAGAATTCCCTTCAAGACTCGGGGGGCAGAACAGGAATATGGCCAGGGGTCAACCCCTGGACGGAGATGAGAGAATGATTGGTCTAATGCGACGAATCATGAGAGGAGGATTGTCTAGCGGAGGCTTGGAAGAAGTCAGTCGGAGTCCGTTCACTCCGAACATCAGAAATGCAAGGAACCCTCCAAAATTCAAACTACCAATGCTGGATCCCTATGACGAGAAGTCGGACCCGACCATGCACATTACCAGATATATTAGGCATATGGAAGTGCTCGGAGCATCCGAAGAGGTAATGGCACGATGTTTCCCCTTATTTTTATCAGACTTAGCTGCACTTTGGTTCAGGCAACTGGAGACCGGATCAATCAGGACATGGAGCAGGCTTGTAGATTGCTTCATGAGATAGTTTAGGGTCCATGTGATGCGACCCAAGAGTGTGATGACCTTAGCTTCGATAAAGAAAAGGATCGAAGAGTCCATAAAAGATTTTCTACTGAGATTTAATGCAACGGTGACTTCTGTAGATCGCCCAGATCCATATATGATTTTGATGGCGGCGGTGGCAGGAGTTGTGGAAGGCACCAAATTCAAAGATTCTCTGACTAAAGATCAACCGCAAGATCTCGGAGAGTTCGATCATAAAGCTGAAAAGTTCATATGATTAGAAGAATCACGAGCCGAGAGTCAGGAAACAAACGCCGTGCAAAGCGAAGGAACCTCCAGGGAACAGTCCGGAGTAGATAAAGGAAAGAGGAAATAGGATGACAGATATGATGATCCTGATAAACGGAAGAAATTCTGAGAACTTAGATTCAGGCAATACACAGATCTGACTGCAGGCCTGGAACGAATTTACACTGAAACTCGGGTGCAACTCCCTTACCGAAAGCCACCCAGGAGGGATCCCATTGAGCGGGAGCGTAGAACTGGTAAATATTGCCTATTCCATGAGCTGGATGGGCACACTACAGATGAATGCCGCCATTTGAAAGATGAGGTGGAAGAATGTAACAACCCGCATATTTGTCGATTTTTATATTTAAATATTTTATCGATACTCGGAATTTAGTCAGAAAAGCTACTTTTTGCATACGGTCGAATTAGGACTCGGGACCACTCCCATTGAGTTTAAAATGCCGTTTGCGACCTTTTTGAGTATAAGCTTCGATATGTTTGGAGATAGTAGAATTTTGACCTTTTTCACTTAGGGCTTTGGTTTGGGCTGAACCCATTAGCCACTTACTAATTCAGTCTCAACCCTCTCCAACTCTTCATTACTTCATTTCTAATTCCTACCACTCAAGCTCAAGCAAAAATGGTGGAAGAGAATGGGAATTAGAAACTCCAAGCCCTAGTTCCTCTTGCTAGCTCAAGTTCTCGCTCCAAAATCAAAGAGAACCCATTAGTAAGCATCTCCTTCTTCTTCTCCAACTCATTCTCTCTTTGATTTCAGAAATTCCCTAAACCTAACTTAGGGAATGTTCTTCTTTTAAGCTTACATTCAAGCTTCTAGTGTTGAGATTGAAGTGTGGTTGATCTCCCCTTGTCTTCAAGCTTCTCATTCATTGATTTGGGATCAAAGGTGAGATTTTTATCTCACATCTATGCTTATATTTATCTTCGATTGTTAGGTATGAATTCCTAACACTTATTCGTGTGCATTTTCTTTTGGTTTGGACTGATTTGGTGAATATTCCAATTTTTAGTGTTTTGGGTTCAAATCTTTAAAAATCCTAACTTTGATGTTTGAATGGGTTTTTGATTGTGCATCGAAGAGCTTTTAGGGCCGGGTAGTCGATAGGCATAAACCCTTAGCGTCGTTGCTCGAGCGAATGCAATTTGATCGAGTTTGCACCTCCTTTGAAATAGGGCAGGGGAGTGCTGGCAACAGGTTTGGCCGACCGAGCCCCTGGTCCGGTCGACCGACCTGCTATCCAGGCACTTCCTGCCTCTGTTTGGAAGCGCCGAGTACAGGCCTCGGCCGACCGAGCCCCTGGGCCGGTCGACCGACCTGGTGCCCCGGACTTCCAACCCTTGGTTCGGCCAATCGACTCAGGGAGTCTGGTCGACCGACCTGCTCCTATTTGCAAGTTTTGCCTATTTGCTTGAGAATTCCAACTTCAATCGATTCGTGTTGATTCCCTTTTGTTATTATCACTTATTATCGACTTTGATGACATTTTCTTCGTGATTTACGGGAATATCCATTTTGATGGATTCGGTATCGATTTCTTTGGATTTTATTCACGTCTTTGAATGTGAATCTTTATGAGTTGATTGTTTCTACAATCACTTCTATGATTTGTCACTTAAAAATATAAAGGTTTTCTATACTAGTAGTAAATATTAAAACTCTTTCCTCAAACGATTTCAATACTATTTTAATACTAAATTCGTTTATAAAACCGTTTTCCAAGCTATTAGTATATATAAGCCTTTACCTCACTCGTATGAGAAATCTAATTAAACGACTTAGTAAAACAAGTGGTATGAAACGCTTGCGTTTACTTCGTCGGTTAATTCTTGGACTTGTTCGATTGAAACTCTCGTGATAATTTTCTAGTGGAGACCTACAATTTGTTCGTAAATATTTAAGTTAAGCTAGTGGTTATGGGACATGAAGCTAAGCTCATATATTTACTGGCTTACTGTAATCGACACTTCTCATTGATCATGACGATCATCTTTGTGATTTAGACTAGCAATGTGCGATGTCTCTTTGTCTATGTGGAGGACTGTTCCTCATTTTATTGAGTTTCGTCTCATTTCTTTCATAGGTCGTACCTATCTAGGTGCGTCGATGTTTGTTTACACATGGGTCGTACCTTTCTAGGTGCGTCAATGTTTATTTATGCATGGGGTGTACCGTTTTAGGTGCATCGATGTTTGTTTACTTCGTGGAGCAATCGGCTTAATAAGTCGACACATGGTGCGTATCTTTCTAGGTGCGTCGATGTTCGACTTTGCATAGGGTGTATCTTTCTAGGTGCACCGATGTTAGAATTTGCATTGGGTGTATCTTTCTAGGTGCATCGATGTTTATTTATGCATGGGATGTATCTTTCTAGGTGCATCGATGTTTATTTGTGCATAGGGCGTATCTTTCTAGGTGCGTCGATGCTAGAGCATGGGGCGTATCTTTCTAGGTGCGTCGATGTTCGACTGTACATGGGGCGTGTCTTTCTAGGTGCGTCGATGTCCAGTTTATGGGATTGGCCATCCTTTTATTGTGATTTCTGGATGTCGTGTGTTGATTTCTGGAATTTATGTTTCACCAACTTTTACGATTGGTATTGATATATATGTCATTTATTGTGGCTTGGTGAATGAAATTAGGAGAATGACATTCCTTTTTATCTTTGAGAAGATATTTGCGATATTGATTAATCTCTTGTTGATTTTTCAATTACTTATTTATCACAGCTTGGCATTGTGATTATTATACGTTTAGTCATATCTCTTATTCTATATCATTTCTTCTGATATTTATAGCTAATTTTCTTCTTAAATAATACTCGGGTCAGACTGAGATATTACAGGTGCTCCCTCTTGGCTTCCTATCCGGAACCATCTTCTGACTTTTGGCTAACTACTTTAGTTTAGTAGTTTTTGTTGTATACATTTGAGATACAGACTCTATGATGTATACTTATTCTTTTGTCTAGCACTTGCATCTATTCTTTTTGATATTGTGGATCTTGTTTGACCACTACTCTGATGTACACTTTCATGTGTTATATTCATATCTATTTCCGCCTTTGTGATATGAATTGTCTGTGACTGATTTATGTTATGTTAATTTTTGTATTTGTTTCCAAAGATATTATAGCCACTGTGTAGTAGCTTTGAGTTTGTGTCGGTATGTCGGATTTCCTCTTGATAAAGTATTGCATGTTATACCATCTGACATATCGATGCTCGCGCAAAGCAATTACACGGATGGTCGCTCCTCAACAGCCTTATTCTCCGTGCTAGTTGACAGCATTCACCGTAATGTTCTTGGCTAGCGTGGGTATAGAGGTGGGGCGTCACAGCTTGGTATCAAAGCCAAACTTCGGAACAATATGGGATATTATAACAAGGATCATCGTCCTAAGTCCATCTTAGGAGTCGTGCTTTAGGATTTTATTCGGGTCTTCGTACCGTTCTATCCTACTTTCTTTTATGATTCCTTGTTTTATCAATCAAGTTTGATTGAAATTTACTTTGAGAATAACTTTTTCCTCTTCTTTCTTTCTTTCTTAAAGAAGAGAAATGGTTAGACCTGGCCGTCCCAGCGCCGGTCAATCTAGTGCTACTCCCCAGGATGGAGTATTTATGTCTGCTCAACAACTTTTGGATCTTGTAAAGAATCAAGAGTTTATCTATGCTTTGAGTAAGAACCCCGAAATGGTTCTACCTTTGAAACTTGAAGTTTCTTTCAATCAGCTTGTGGATGTTACTCTTCTTCATGGAGAGGTTGGTAAAGGAAGTGTTTGTGATATTGGGACTTCCAAGAAGAGGCATATTAAGTTCAAGAGCCTTAATCCCAATAAGAGAGTGAAGCAAACTACTTTTGTAGCAAAGACTCCAATCCCTAATCGTGGAGGATGCTACAATTGTAATTCTATGGAACACTATGCGAATATGTGTCCAAAACCCCATTCTTGTCGCTATTGCAAGAAACCGGGTCATCTTTTATCTGCGTGTCCCAAACTTTTGAACAAGGACATGCGAAAGCTAAATATTGTGCAAGCCCTTAGCAACTCTTCTCTTGGTCAAGGTATTTTTCACTCAATCCTTGATGGCATTGTTTTATTTTGTGATCTTCTTATTTGAGTTCTTTTTGATATGGGTTTCATCTCACTATTTTACATCAAAAGAACTTGTTGATTCTTTTTCTTTGAATATTTTGGACTTGTTGACTTCTTTGAGAATTGAGAATCCGGATGGTAGGTCCGCAACACTCAATTTGCTTTCTATTGATGTCGAAATTATTTTATGTGATTTTTCTTTCCGAGCCGATATTTTTTTACTTAGGCTCCGGAATTGATTTGTGCGATAGGATTGGCTTAATCATTAATGAAGCCTATATCCTATTTTCTCGAGTGGACTATTCATCTTTGACATTTTCAATCTGTTAAGAAGATTTCTATTTTTCCTTTATGATTTTGATTCCAACTTGATGGCATCATTTTATTCCTTAAGCCCACTTATAAGGAAAGTGTTATTTCTCTCATTCATGTAGTTTGAGAAATTTTCCGGTATTTTTGAGTTTGTCCTAGGATTATCACCTAAAAGATCTTTTGTGTGGTGTTAAGGTCTTTCTAGTTCGACCTTGCCACCGATTTTCATTTGCTACGAGTTGCGGGAGTTAGCATTCCACTTACGCACTCCGCACTCGTTATGATTCTAATGAATGACTTATTTTGTCATTCAATTTGTCCAGCTTATTTCATCCATTTTATATATCAAATATTCTATGAATATTTCGATGAGACCGTTCTTTTATTTATTGATTTTGGATGAAAATAGCAATTTAAAATTTTGCAAAATCTTTTTCATAAGATTTATTTAGAAGTATAACCGGATTTTTGTTCTTAAAACGAACAAAGAATATTCTTAGAAGTTTTTGAGAAACTTACTTATCCTATAGAATATGATTTTGTGATTGTATTGCCCGTTGAGTGCTTTAAGAATTCTGGTCGATGCGCTTGATCAACGTTATCGATAGGAATTTCCTAAACTCTTTGATGAGACAATCAGACACGGTATATTAACTTGAAAATAGTAAATTTTTCTAGAAAGTTTATTACATAATGATAAATGTAATTTTGAAAGTTTTAACTTTTCAGGAAAGAAGGTTATTTAAAAGAAATTCTTTCTTTTCGATACTCTTGTTCTTGTGATTCCTGAAGGGGAACCAAGACTTTGCTATTTGTACCGATACTAGTCGTATTGGTTTGGATGCCATTCTCTTACAAAGGAGAATGTGCTATCACTTGTGCTTCTAAACCTTTATAGCTTATCGAGACTAGTATGCCACTCATGATCTAGTGCTCGCGGATATTGTTTTTACTTTTGTAATTTGGCATCATCATATTTGGATGAGAAATTTGTTCTCCACCTCGATCATAAATCTTTGAAATATTTATTTCTCATAAGGAACTTAATCTTCGTCAACCTCGTTGGCTCGAGATTCCTTGTATCTTATGATCGTTTTACCAAGTTCATCGGGCGTTTTGACGTACTTCGTTTTATTGAGTTTCATCTCACCTCTTTTATGGACTAGCGTCCGATGTTCTTTTATGGTGTTCGGTTCATCGGATGTACTATTATTATACTACATCGATGTTTCGTCTTATTTGATTCATTGGATGTACCGTTTGCACTACATCAATGATTTGCTTTTGATACATTGGATGTACCGTTTGTACTACATCAATGTCTTTGCTATTTGATTCATTGGATGTACCGTTTGCACTACATCAATGATTTGCTTTTGATACATTGGATGTACCGTTTGTACTACATCAATGTCTTTGCTATTTGATTCATTGTATGTACCGTTTGTACTACATCAATGTCTTTGCTTTTGGATTCATTGGATGTACCGTTTGTACTACATCAATGTTTTTGCTATTTGATTCATTGGATGTACCGTATGTACTACATCAATGTCTTTGCTTTGGTTCATTGGGCGTACCGTTTTTGTACTACGCTGATGTCCCAAATTATTTGAGTTTCTAGTTTCTCGGGCGTACTGTTATTATACTACGTCGTTGCACCAGCTCAATTTTCTGCTATTCTTGACGTTCTCCATGTCTTTTATCTACGGAAATGCTTTTATGTTTTCGGTTTTATTCTTGTGCCTGGTGATATTATGGAAATTGAAGTTTCACCAGATTTGATTTATGAGCAACATTCCATTCGCATCATTACTTCGGAGGTTGAGCGCCTTCGGAATAAAGATGTTCTTTTTGTGATAGTTCAATGATTCTCAAATCCTAAGGATTGCTCTTGGGAATCCAGAGAATTCATTGAGCGATCCCGTTCGGGCTTACTCTTTCATGCTCCTTATGGTGAACTTCTTATTTCAATTTTCTTTTGTGTTGATATGCTTCCATGGTTGTTACTTCTTATTTTCCTCTTAAGTATTGCGAGGACGCAATTTCTTTAAGGAGGGGAGTCTGTAACAACCCGCATATTTGTCGATTTTTATATTTAAATATTTTATCGATACTCGAAATTTAGTCCGAAAAGCTACTTTTTGCATACGGTCGAATTAGGACTCGGGACCACTCCCATTGAGTTTAAAATGCCGTTTGCGACCTTTTTGAGTATAAGCTTCGATATGTTTGGAGATAGTAGAATTTTGACCTTTTTCACTTAGGGCTTTGGTTTGGGCTGAACCCATTAGCCACTTACTAACTCAGTCCCAACCCTCTCCAACTCTTCATTACTTCATTTCTAATTCCTAACACACAAGCTCAAGCAAAAATGGTGGAAGAGAATGGGAATTAGAAACTCCAAGCCCTAGTTCCTCTTGCGAGCTCAAGTTCTTGGTCCAAAATCAAAGAGAACCCATTAGTAAGCATCTCCTTCTTCTTCTCCAACTCATTCTCTCTTTGATTTCAGAAATTTCCTAAACCTAACTTAGGGAATGTTCTTCTTTTAAGCTTACATTCAAGCTTCTAGTGTTGAGATTGAAGTGTGGTTGATCTCCCCTAGTCTTCAAGCTTCTCATTCATTGATTTGGGATCAAAGGTGAGATTTTTATCTCACATCTATGCTTATATTTATCTTCGATTGTTAGGTATGAATTCCTAACACTTATTCGTGTGCATTTTCTTTTGGTTTGGATTGATTTGGTGAATGTTCCAATTTTTAGTGTTTTGGGTTCAAATCTTTAAAAATCCTAACTTTGATGTTTGAATGTGTTTTTGATTGTGCATCGAAGAGCTTTTAGGGCCGGGTAGTCGATAGGCATAAACCCTTAGCGTCGTTGCTCGAGCGAATGCAATTTGATCGAGTTTGCACCTCCTTTGAAATAGGCCAGGGGAGTGCTGGCAACAGGTTCGGCCGACCCAGCCCCTGGTCCGGTCGACCGACTTGCTATCCAGGCACTTCCTGCCTCTGTTTGGAAGCGCCGAATACAGGCTTCGGCCGACCGAGCCCCTGGGCCGGTCGACTGACCTGGTGCCCCGGGCACTTCCAACCCTTGGTTCGGCCAACCGACTCAGGGAGTCCGGTCGACCGACCTGCTCCTATTTGCAAGTTTTCCTATTTGCTTGAGAATTCCAACTTCAATCGATTCGTGTTGATTCCCTTTTGTTATTATCACTTATTATCGATTTTGATGACATTTTCTTCGTGATTTATGGGAATATCCATTTTGATGGATTCGGTATCGATTTCTTTGGATTTTATTCACGTCTTTGAATATGAATCTTTATGAGTTGATTGTTTCTACAATCACTTCTATGATTTGTCACTTAAAAATATAAAGGTTTTCTATACTAGTAGTAAATATCAAAACTCTTTCCTCAAACGATTTCAATACTATTTTAATACCAAATTCGTTTATAAAACCGTTTTCCAAGCTATTAGTATATATAAGCCTTTACCTCACTCGTATGAGAAATCTAATTAAACGACTTAGTAAAACAAGTGGTATGAAACACTTGCGTTTACTTCGTCGGTTAATTCTTGGACTTGTTCGATTGAAACTCTCGTGACAATTTTCTAGTGGAGACCTACAATTTGTTCGCAAATATTTAAGTTAAGCTAGTGGTTATGGAACATGAAGCTAAGCTCATATATTTACTGGCTTACTGTAATCGACACTTCTCGTTGATCATGACGACCATCTTTGTGATTTAGACTAGCAATGTGCGATGTCTCTTTGTCTATGTGGAGGACTGTTTCTCATTTTATTGAGTTTCGTCTCATTTCTTTCATGGGTCGTACCTATCTAGGTGCGTCGATGTTTGTTTACACATGGGTCGTACCTTTCTAGGTACGTCAATGTTTATTTATGCATGGGGTGTACCTTTTTAGGTGCATCGATGTTTGTTTACTTCGTGGAGCAATCGGCTCAATAAGTCGGGACATGAGGCGTATCTTTCTAGGCGCGTCGATGTTCGACTTTGCATAGGGTGTATCTTTCTAGGTGCACCGATGTTAGACTTTGCATGGGGTGTATCTTTATAGGTGCATCGATGTTTATTTATGCATGGGATGTATCTTTCTAGGTGCATCGATGTTTATTTGTGCATGGGGCGTATCTTTCTAGGTGCGTCGATGCTAGAGCATGGGGCGTATCTTTCTAGGTGCGTCGATGTTCGACTGTACATGAGGCATGTCTTTCTAGGTGCGTCGATGTCCAGTTTATGGGATTGGCCATCCTTTTGTTGTGATTTCTGGATTTCGTGTGTTGATTTATGGAATTTATGTTTCACCAACTTTTACGATTGGCATTGATATATATGTCATTTATTGTGGCTTGGTGAATGAAATTAGGAGTATGACATTCCTTTTTATCTTTGAGAAGATCTTTGCGATATTGATTAATCTCTTGTTGATTTTTCAATTACTTATTTATCACAGCTTGGCATTGTGATTATTATACGTTTAGTCATATCTCTTATTCTATATCATTTCTTCTGATATTTATAGCTAGACTGATCCGTTTATTATTTTCTTCTTAAATGTTACTCGGGACAGACTGAGATATTACAGGTGCTCCCTCTTGGCTTCCTATCCGGAACCATCTTCTGACTTTTGGCTAACTACTTTAGTTTAGTAGTTTTTGTTGTATACATTTGAGATACAGACTCTATGATGTGTACTTATTCTTTTGTCCAGCACTTGTATCTATTCTTTTTGATATTGTGGATCTTGTTTGACCACTACTCTGATGTACACTTTCATGTGTTATATTCATATCTATTTCCGCCTTTGTGATATGAATAGTCTGTGACTGATTTATGTTATGTTACTTTCTGTATTTGTTTCCGAAGATATTATTGCCACTGTGTAGTAGCTTTGAGTTTGTGTCGGTATGTCGGATTTCCTCTTGATAAAGTATTGCATGTTATACCATCTGACATATCGATGCTCGCGCAAAGTAATTACACGGATGGTCGCTCCTCAACAGCCTTATTCTCCGTGCTAGTTGACAGCATTCACCGTAATGTTCTTGGCTAGCGTGGGTATAGAGGTGGAGCGTTACAAAGAACATGCCAGGAGTGGTAGATTGCCACGGTATGTCAGAGAATGTGCAGCGGCGGTAAGGCCCGGACAACTATCGTCTCCACCTAACAGAAACGATCCTGGACCAGGACACGACTTGTCATCGACTGATTAAGATGACAAGAGCCAAGTTCAGGACTTGAACTTTAGTCAAATAATTTCATTAGATTTGTTTTCAGAATAAACGGCTATTCCACTTACTCATGTACGGGAACCGGAGAGATCCCTAGGCATGCTCTGAGATGGCAATAGACTGTCCTGCCCGGAGAGGCGATGTCTAGTTTTTCCTGGTGTTTGAGATTGAACATCAAGGATTTGTATTTAATAAATAAACTTGAATTTCTTGAAGTAAAACATTTGACCGGAGAGTTAAAGGATGAATAGTAAAAACCAACTTGAAATTGATCGCTTTATGACCCTATCCGGAGAGACGGGGCCCGGAGTGCAAGAAGTGAGTCGCTTCGTCGGAGAGCGACAGGATCGACTCGCTTAACGTTGCGTCCCATTCACCAGAGAGTGATTGGATCGGGATTCGATAAGAGCCCGGAGTGGCTGTGATCGGTATATGATCTAGGCCATGACATCGCTTAATGTTCAGGTACACTGAACCGGAGTGCAAGAAGTGAGTTGCTTCGCCGGAGAGCGACATGATCGACTCACTTAACGTTGTTCCCCCTTCACCGGAGAGTGACAGGATGGGATCCAGCAAGAGCCCGGAAAGGCTATGATCTGTCTAGAACGACCAAGACATCGCTATATGCCCGAGTTGGGGCCAGAGTGCAAGGGATAGAAGACAATGCCAGAGTGCAATAGGATCTTTCTATTCGATCACTAAGTCCAGAATGGACTCGGCAAGGGTTCGAAGTGGCCATCGATGGTCCGGAGAGACTGTAGAATTTCATTCTTAACTTCCACAGGAAGAAATGGGTAATGATTTGGCTTCGAACAGCCGCAAACTTAATTGACAAAGTTATAATCTTTGAACAAAGCATGAACTCACTACATTCGATTTGAGAACTATTCAAAACACGCCTTTTACCAAAAAGGCATGTTTTGGGGGGCAAAGTGATATCCCAAGTTTTGCAAAGTTGAGATACCCGAAAATTAGCTGGAAATCAATGATTACTATTCTTAAATATCAACTGTGTATTGCAGGATAACCATGGATATCGATGAATTTTGTCCGAGCCCGGATCGGGCTACAATTGACAAGACATGACGAGCAAAGCCATGAAAGCCAGCATTCCAAATTTCAGGTTAATTGGAGTTCGTATGGATGAGATATGATCGATTCAAATTAGAGAAAATATGTTGTTCGTATCCATCAAGGGGTCAAGGAGATATTCTGTTCGAACCCATCAGATTCGTATCCATCAATATTTATTCTGTTCGAATCCATCAGGTTCCACATACTTCGAATCGATCGAGTTCGAATCGATCAGTAACATGGTATCGATCAGTTTCGAATCGATCATATAGACATTGCCTCACTCTATTCGAATCCATCGGGTTCATATCCATCGGACATTGACTTGTTCGAATCGAGTGGTTTCGTATCCACCAGAATGGCGCCACCTTCGTACAATTAGTATCCATCTTGTTTGTATCAAGCCAATGCATCGATATTGTTTGCATCCTACCACGCATTTTGTACCGATCCCCAGACAGCCGTTTCATATCGATCGATCCGATTGATACGAAACATAACTACAGTTGATCGGTGCAAATAAGGTAACGAACAATGCAAATGCTATCGATGCAGAGTCAACGCAAACAAGGTGCATTATGATTTAAACTTTAATCTTGGAACGAACAAAGCGCGAGCGACTCGGTCAACACGCCACGAAGATGGGATCGATCCAGAAGACTCGGCACTAAAATTTGATCGATCCAAAAAACTTGCTCCACATCATCGAGCGCATGCGCTTCTGATCGATGCGAAGGTTATGGATACGAAACATGGATTAGAACGAAACAGTGTACACGAAAACGCAATCTCATATCGATTGTATCTCCTAATCCACTGATCCAAATGCAATGAAATTTTCACAATAGCTTGCGTACAAGGTAAAGAACAATCCTGCCAAGTTTCAGCTCGATTGGAGCATTCTTTGATCGATACGAAATCGCTACGTATCGATCGCAGATCGAGTCGAAACTTGGTGGGGTCGGTCGTGTGGGCCCACTCACATGCCAGAAGTAGTCTCCCGAAGTTTGAGCGCGATCTCCGCCTCCTACGCCTATAAATAGGCCCTGAAGGCTACAGAAAAGGGATCTTTCACCTGTTGAACGCCCAGACTCTGCCGGATTCGATTCTATACTTCAATTCAAGCATTGTACTCGATATCCTTCATTTTAACTGCTGTAATCATCTGTAATCACTAAAGAAAGTCAATAAAAGCTAAAACCCTTGAAGTGGACATAGGCCGGAGATAGCCGAACCACTATAAATCGTGTGTTCTTGTTCATTATTTCTGTGTTGCTGCGTGTTGCTTGCTTAGATCTGCGATTTGTATTTGAATATTGCTGATTTGTATTCATACACTGGTGCTTTCACAATAATTGGGGTTTGTGACCAATTTTGGCGCAAACACTACTTATTTATAATCCAACTAACAATTTATATCTCCTTTATCGAATTCAAATTCATTGTTGAAGTTTCCATATCTAAACAATTTGGAAATTTCCTTTTCTCTAAGTTTCTTAAGTTCTCAAATTCCATTATAAGATTTTCTTATAAAACCACATCCATTCAATACAGCCCGGTTCACAAATCTCGAGAGCATTTATAAATGAATTGAAATCGCTTACTTTTAAACTATATATATATACACATGTAATAATAAGTTTCCAAAACATGGTTAAATAATTATTTAAGATATCAAAGCACTTTTAAAATAAACGTCAATTAACTAATTCCAATTCATTTACAAATTTTTAATCGATTTATAAAACTTAGAATTCATTTCAACAAATTTAATAACTAACTTTTTGAAATATTTTAATCTAATTGATAGTTTTTAAAACTATATAGATTAATAAATAAAATCCTTTTTAAACAAACTTCACTTCTTGATAAAATATTTTTTAAAAATTCCAATAAAACCAACTTTATATTTATAAATCTCTCTCGATTCGTCACAATTGATTTACGTTTCCAATTCCATAACCCTTTTCTAAATTCCAATATAGAATTTCCTATTTCTTTCTAAACTGATTCCCATCTCATTATAAATTCCCACTATGAATTTATATTTGCAATTCATTAAATGATAATCATTCCACTTTATTTATATTACCATTTATAAATTTCACAGACTAATTCCCAATTCTTCTCTATTAACAACAGATTTATATTAACAATTCCATTGTTTATATTAACAATTCCTATTTATAAGTATCATCCCTTATAAACTTCCCTTATCCTCCCAATCTATTGAAATACCAATTTTTTTAAACCTTCTACTTTTAAAAAATATCACATAAGATTTTTTTTATTTGAAAATCCTTTATGTCCATTATTTCAATCTCCATTTAAATTACTTTACGGAATGGTTGAGTGCAAATTTATAGTCAAATCATTTATTTTATCCAAAACAATATCTCTTTAAATAATCCTAAAACTCAATATAAATATGTCACTTCCAAAATCCTCTTTTAATTTCTTTTAAAATTCAAAAATAATATTTATGGTATTTTAAAATACCAAGATTTAGGCCAGTGCTACTATAGCATCCAATAGATCAAAACATATCATAATCTATCAGAGATTATTCAAACACATCATACATCACTATATATAAAATAAAATTCAATATTTTAAGGAATCCAGTTGGATCCCTCCAACCTATTTCCTTGCGACCACATATGTTATATAACATAAATACCAATCCAGCTTCGAGGCGGAATATCGTGCTAATATAGGATCCTCCGCTATTATGCGGAGCGTACAGTGTCTCATCCGCTCCAATCGATGGGAATATATCCAACTACTTATATATATATATATGTGTGTGTGTGTGTGTGTGTGTGTGTATAAATAATGTAACATCCAATTGATAAAAATTTATCAATACATCCAATCAACCAATAATTAAATTTCAAATATTATAAAATTTAAAACCAGCAGTCCAAATGAGTGAGATTTACTCACATTTATCCTTTGCTGTAGCCTTAAGCGTTTCGGTTTGGAAATAAAACCGGATGATGTCCGGTTTTAGCCCAAATTCCGACAATCTCCAAATCCGTCCAAATTGGTTTCATTGCAAAGCATTCGTCGTCATGATCGTAACGCTAAAAGTTTCATCTCGATGGGATCTCGTATGAGAGATTTATGAATTTTAGAACTTATGAATATGTTTTTAATTTAAAATAAAATAAATAATATAAACCATAACTAATTACATAAATACCCTTATGACCTTCTTCTTGCTCAATACCTTTCCCCCTATACATGAATAGATGAAACCAAATTTTCCTTGCACGTCTCGAGTGATACGGAGCTACACACGATGAATTTTCATTCCGTCTTCACCGATTGACTCTTCTCGACAAACTCCTCTCACCTATATCCGAAAATCAATGCACCCCTCGACAGAATGAAACATGACCTAGACCAAAATGAAGCACTGTCGCTTGATGTTGCATCTTCCATTCCTGCATCGCACTCCAAGATCCTTCGGCCACAGCTGTTATTGGACATGAGATGCTCGAATCCAAGCTCTGTTTCATGAATCGAAGTCTATAACTCCAAATAACCCAAGCCCTAGCAAAATCTGCTCGCGACTCCCTCACTACCGCACTTACCAAGCTAAAATCGAACATCACCAAATTGCTACAGCTCGAAGCTGTAACGTCCCTCCTTTTCGCACGCTTTAAATCGACAATAGACCACACACGTCAAACTTAAAACATACAAAAGGGAGGATTGTTATGGGGTAAATAAGAAAAACAGAGAAGGAAAAAAAACAGAATCTCACAGTAGGAGGATAAAATATAATAATCAATATACATTTCATAAAACTGTTTACAAAAATTTGATTCTTCTTTATACAATAAATATCAGAGTTCACATACCAATAAATATCAATGCAGCGGAATACAGTGTGTAGTGGAACTGTGACGCCCCACCTCTATGCTCACAATAACAAAGAGTATTAAAAGAAATACTGTCCGTTATTACGAAGAATAAGGCTGGATAGGAGCGGCCATCCATAGTTAGGCCTTACGCTAGTATTGGTTATCTCGATAAGGGTGGTATATATTTTTCTCTTATTTATTTACTCCCATCAAAATATCCAATTCCAGTGTAAAACGAACTACGATGGCTCATAATAGTTTAGGACAATAGATATAATAATAACACAGATAATTCAAATGCGGAACACAGATAAACAAATATCTCATATATATAATAACTGATGTCAGTTACAATACATGTGATACAGTACAGATGTCAGTTACAATACATGTGATATAGTACATATGATACAACTACCACTGTCGACTCTGGAAGTTACATATACAAGTACATTATCGTGAATAATATACATGAATATACAACATCCTATACAAATACACTGACTACTTCAAAAGATGACGACTACTCCAAAAGTATGAAAAGACTTCATAGCTCTAACAGCAACCCAAAGTAAGATATCAACAACCTGTAAATACTCGGTCTGACCCGAGTATTAAATTCAAAAGAAAATAATACACGGGTCAGTCTAATTCAAATTCATTTATTAGTGCACAGAAGCAATAATAATTAAATAATGAATAGACGACAGTCACAATAAATCTCGTCTATCCGATCCTTAAATAAAGAAATCGGATAACGATAAATATAACACGTAATAGTGTTAAACAATAAATCAGCAAATTCAAATCATCAACAAAGATAAGTGAAAAGAATATGGATGAAGATAATTTAAAAACATCAGAATTGCCTAAACGGAAATTAACAACAAAATCATCAAATTAACCAATCAAAATACAACTCCAAAACAAAATGAAATAACAATTAAAATGCCAACTCGGGTAGGGATGCAGTACACGCACGCGTGTACTACCTCGCCACTACAGCATATATAATATGCAAAAGTTCAATAAATCAAAACAAAATAGAAGATTCATAAAAGTCATACCGTGTGGCTGCAGTTTACGCTTTCGTGCACTGCCTTGCCACTACAGTGATGATGTGCACAAAAGCTTAATACCGTGTGGCTGCACAAAGACAGCAGGGTACAACATGCCTCAAAGTATCGGTCGCTACTAACAAGCATGTGTGGTCGAGGAAACCCAAATACTACATGAAACAGATATGTAACTGTCCCAAATGGTCAAGATAGCCACAATGAATAATCAAACTCGTGAAATACTTCAACTACATGTTAAAAGTAAGATGGCCTGGAGACCTAACAAACATGCACAAGGCATAGGCTACCCAAGCATGATGCAGGAAAACAATAAATGCAACCTGAACAAGAATGGAACAAAGGTGGCAACATGGGACTATACCAAAGGAATGTCATCAGGTATACACAAATCAATGCAAACCAATACAGTTTGCACACCGAGACCAAGGACAAAAATGAAACAAAGATGACATACTATACATGTAGTACAGATGCACATATATATAGCATGTGCCAAAAAGAAAAGTGAACAGCAGGTTGTACGAGACTGAACTAGACGAATGCACTGAATTCAGGTAAATGGCAACAGCAGTGAGGCATCAGTGAAACGACTCAATATGTAAACTCTATATGCAGCTCAAGGACAGGTTTAAAATGAACCAACCACAAATGCAATGCATCACTGGGGCACAAATACATAACCAATAACGCAACTGTATGCATACTACCCCGAAGGAAGTAGCATGATCAGCAGTACAAAAATGCAGACTGCATAAGAATCAATATATAGTGACCATATGGTGCGGTGAAGAACAACAGAAAGTGTTGACCAAACGATGAAATGCAACAGACTACACTGACTACAGCATATCAAGCATACAAGACCGATGCCGACAATGCCAATAAGACTTAGTTCAAGGTGCAACACAGAAGCTAAAGAGCTCACATTTATCAAAACTACAAGAATCAAACCTGAAGCAACACTCCCGTGTAGCCTCAGCTACAAAATGTATGCATATAGTCAAGTAATGACAAAGAGAAAGAAACACAAAACTTCTAGATGAATACAAGCATCAAGGATAAATGAATCTACAAAACAGCAAGTGTTTAACTACATAGATATATGCAGTAACTATATGTGGAGTTGAAACAGAGTGAACTAATGAAACTGGAAAATGCAAATATCACCAATCCCATACCAGAAAAAAATAAACTGCAACAACCTAAGTACAACAAGCACTTCCCAAAGTCAGAGACCATAATCAAGCAACAAGATATATAGGTCGGTGAACAAAATCAAGTGAAAGTCGAAGTCAACTAGAAATTCACGCAAAAAGTCCACATTAAAGCCAGAAATTCACGAAATCAAAGAAACAGGTGAAGTCAAAGGAAATCAACACCGTGGAATTCAAGCAAAGAAAACATTTTCAAATTGAACAAGTCATAAGAAATCGAAGTCGTGGTCTACAAAGGATACCGTGGCCAACAAATGACCAAAGTCAACAAGTGATAAGGGTATAGATGTATAACAGTTATAAATGATATCAACCAAAATGTCAAGGCCGACATTAACTAAGTCATAATCATGTCAGAACCCATCAATGTTGAAACCAAAACAAACGCAAAGTAAAGTACTAAGTTAAACTAGATGTGAGTAACAATTCAAATCACTCACCTTTGACACCGAAGCGAAGACGAACTCGACCAAAAGAAGAAGCGGCCGAAGCAAGCAATGAGGAGACGATCGATCAACTTTAAAGTCGGTGCTTTGAATTAGCTCAAGACCCTAGATTTGAAAAGGGGAATGAAGGAGAACGAAGCCGTCGCCATCTTCATTCGCTTTGATTTTATTTTTTAGGGTTACGAAGAAATGAAAGAGGAATGGAGGGCCGGTTTGTCTTGGATAGTTATCACGACACAAATACGTGGGCCGAGATTAAGAATTTTTTTTTTAAAGCCCAAACTATACTTAACAAATCTCTCAAGAATTTTAAACTCGATTACAAAATCCCAACAACAATTAGCTAGCACGATAATCGTTTAATGACTATTATAAATTGGTGCTAAAATCCAAGTTGTTACAGACTCCCCTCCTTATAAAAATTGCGTCCCCGCAATTTTCATATATAAAGTCGTCAATAACAATTATTTTTCTAACATAAATTGGTTAAGCTAGAAAATAAAGGCAGAGAATTCAAACGTCAAAGAAATCTTTCAATTTCATAAAAGAAATTCACAAATTCTCAACAAAATCTAATCATCAAATAGATAATCAGAATACAAAAATCACAAAACAGCAATATCTAATTATCGATGCGATAATTAGAAGACAGTAAAATCTAATTATCAACAAAGATAATTATGAAACCCAAACCGTAAATCGGAAAACCGCAATTATCTTGTTACCAAAACGGTAATCAGAAAACAACAAAGGTCTAATTATCAAAAACGATAATTAGAATTCTCAAATCAACAAATATTCAATTATCAAAAACGATAATTAAATCTCAAGTCAACAATTATTTAATTATCTAAAACGATAATCAAATCAACAAATATTCGATTATCAAAAACGATAATCAAATCAACAAATATTCGATTATCAAAAACGATAATCAAATCTCAAATCAACAATTATTCGACTATCCTAAAACGATAATCAAATCAACGAATATTCGATTATCAAAAACGATAATCAAATCTCAAATCAACAATTATTCGATTATCCAAAAACGATAATCAAATCAGCAAATATTCAATTATCAAAAATGATAATCAAATCTCAAATCAACAAATATTCGATTATCAAAAACGATAATCAAATCTCAAATCAACAATTATTTGATTATCCTAAAACGATAATCAAATCAACAAATATTTGATTATCAAAAACGATAATCAAATCTCAAATCAACAATTATTCGATTATCCAAAAACGATAATCAAAACAAATACTCGATTATCAAAAACGATAATCAAATCTCAAATCAACAAATATTTGATTATCAAAAACGATAATCAAATCTCAAATCAACAATTATTCGATTATCCTAAAACGATAATCAAATCAACAAATATTCGATTATCAAAAACGATAATCAAATCTCAAATCAACAATTATTCGATTGTCCAAAAACGATAATTAATTCGATTATCAAAAACGATAATCAAATCTCAAATCAACAAATATTCGATTATCAAAAACGATAATCAAATCTCAAATCAACAATTATTCGATTATCCTAAAACGATAATCTAATAAACAAATATTCGATTATCAAAAACGATAATCAAATCAACAAATATTCGATTATCAAAAACGATAATCAAATCAACAAATATTCGATTATCAAAAACGATAATCAAATCAACAAATATTCGATTATCAAAAACGATAATCACAACTCATAACATCAAATATCTAATTATCACAAGCGAAATCAGAAACAACAAATATTCGATTATCAAAAACGATAATCAGAACTCATAACATCAAATATCTAATTATCACAAGCGATAATCAGAAACAACAAATATATGATTATCAAAAACGATAATCAGAACTCATAACATCAAATATCTAATTACCTGCAGATAATTTGTAACAACCCGCATATTTAACGATTTTATATTTAGATGTTTAATTTAAATATAGCGTCGTTAGTCGGATTTTGGTCCGAAATGTTACTTTATGCAAATGGCCGAATTGGAGCTCGAAATTACCTCCATTGGTTCCAAAAGGGCATTTGCGATCTTTTTGAGTATAATCTTTGATATATTTGGAGTAAGTTGAAATTTGACCCTTTTTCTGCTTAGGCTTGAGTTTGGGTTCAGCCCATTGGCTAGCTAACTCACTTAACCTTCTACTTCAGCCCCTTCCCCTCATCTCTCTTCATTTCATTTTATTACTTAAGCTTAGAACTGAAAATGGGGGAAAGGAAGAGGAATTAGAAATTAGCAAGCCCTAGTTCTCCTTTGTATCTTGATTTCTTGCTCCAAATTCCTAGAGAATCCATTGGTAAGTTTATCTCCATCTTCTCTATCTCTTCTCCTCTTCAATTTCAGTAATTTTCCTAACCCTAACTTAGGAAATACTTGCTTTGATTCTAGATTGATGCTTGTAGTGTTGAAGTGGAGTGTAGTTGGTTGATTCCTTGCAATTGTGCTTCTTCATCTTCTTTGTTTTGTGTACAAAGGTGAGTTTTGAACTCACATCTACTTCTCTTGATTTTATTGATGTTGGATATGAATTCCTAACACCTTGTTCATATGCACTTGCATTTGGTTTGAGTTGAATTGGGGGATATTCCAATTTTTAGTGTTTTGGGTTCAAATCTTTGAAATCCTAAATTTGATGTTTTGATCATGTTTTGGTGATGCATCGAGGAACATATAGGGTCGGGTTGTCGATTGGCATAAGCCCTTAGAGCTAATGTTCGTCCGATTGCATTTTGGAAGAGTTTGCTCTTCATTTTAATAAGGCTGAAAAACAGCCCAGGCGTGATTCAGTCGACTGAAAACTATGTTCAGTCGACTGAACCTAGAACCCGAAGTTTTTAGGCATGATTCAGTCGACTGAAAACTCTGTTCAGTCGACTGAACCTGGAAACAGAAAGTTTCCTAAACCTGGAAAATTTTCGGGTATAGGATCAGTCGACTGAAAACTCTGTTCAGTCGACTGAACCTGCTGTTTCAGCCCACTTTGCCTTTTGGGAGTGAATTTCCAATTTGAATCGATTCATGATGATCCTATGTATGATTATCAATTGTTTTGACTTTGATGGTTCCTTTTTAATTTTAATCCACGGGTTTTTATAAAATAATTTCTCAAATCGCATTTAAAAGCTCGTTTCTCTAATTTATAAATTCTATTTAAAACACACACTTTCGCACTTCGAACGAAGTGGAAGGGTAATTAAATGGTTGGGCAAAACACGGACCATGAATCTGTGTGTTTATCCTTCTGATTAATCCTCGACCTATTCGATTGATCGTTTTGACCTTCGGGTTTGGTTTATCGATGATATGAGATAAATTTGTACTGCTTTGAGTGTGAAATAAACTAACGGATAGTAAACCGTTTAGTGCGAACGAGTGGTTATGGGACTCACGTTACCACTTTTCGGATTCCTCTCTGGGAGTTTGTGACACATGCTGCCTTTGGGATAGTGTCTTCGGACTGTCTCCTCTGGCTTGTTTCCTTTAAATATCGCTTTTGGAGTTGGTCCTTTGCCCCGACTCGAAAGATATTTGGGGTTGTCGGTTGCCTTTAGTATTGCTTTCGGAGTGGTTTCTTCACCACCGCTCAAGAGATATTGGAGTGGTTTCTTCACCACCGCTCAAGAGATAACGGAGTGGTTTCTTCACCACCACTCATGATGCTTCATTTATATGTATATTCCCTAGGTATTGCTTTTCTGTAATGGTTCTTTAGAGCCACACGAAATATAGCGTTTACCTTGTGGAACTCGTATTTATTGGTATTTGTTGTTTGCCTTTATGGCTTGCCTTAGGATATTCTTATCCTTTGTTTCTATATGTTGCCGATGATATGAGGCTTGATCTATATGATTCATCTTTCATTAGATGATTGTGTTATCTCTTTTAGAGATATCTATTATGCTTTGTAACTTTGCAGGTTTATTGTTGTTCAGTTTATCTAACTGATTTGTTATCTAGACTGATCCGTGTATTTTATACTCGGGTCAGACCGAGATGTTTCAGGTTAGGTGCTTTTGGACTTAGCCTATTTTGCTTCCGCATGGACTATTCGCTAGCTTCTTTTTGTTATAGCGTCTTTTGTAGTCCTTATCTATTGTAACTCTAATTTATAATCTTTTGTCTCGTCTGTATAATGTGGTCTCCTGTACCACTTGACATGTATTATTTTGTATACTCTGTGTATCTGTGTATGTGTATATTATGATCGACTGTTCTGTGATGTATATTACATTTGAGTTGTTATATTTTCTTCTGATAGATCCTATAGCCATTGTAGTTTTGCCTTAAATATTTATTGAATAGGTCGAATTTTAATGTGTTTCTACTTTTCGACGTATTTAGTGAATAGTTAAGGTAAGATTGCACATGGTCGCTTCCATTATACTTTATTATCCGTGTCAGCCGACAGTATTATCTATGTAACACTCTTTGTTAACGAGGTTCTCGGAGTGGGGCGTCACAGCGTGGTATCAGAGCTAAGTTCAGAACAAAATATGATAAACACATAAAAGATGCATATATTATAGTACATCAAAGTGTACAAGTGATACAGATCCTTGAATCGTAGTGTCTCTTTATTCCATCAAGGTTAGATAGAGTTTGGGAATACGTCTAGGATTATTCCATAGTATCCCATATTGAAATATCTACCTTGTGAATAATCTTGTTCTTATCTTGACTTTCAGCTTATGTTTGGAAGAGGCAGAGGTCGACGTTCGGATGCTGGGCAATCTAGTGGCTCACATCCGGATGGCGTATATATGTCTGCCGATCAGTTTTTGGAGTTGTTTAGGAGCACTCAGCCTCCCGTTCCTCCTCGAGTGTCTCCACCTCACAAATCTGCTTTTGCACGTCAGTGTAGTGATTTTGCTCATCTTGGAGGAAAACCGTTTAAAGGCTCTGAATCCGTTCTTGAAGTTCAAGCTTGGCTTCGAACGTGCGAACGAATCTTTTCTCGCATGGATCTTTCTGACCATGATAGAGTTCTTGTGACTTCTAGTTTATTACAAGAGCGTGCTCTTGAATGGTATGAGCTTTTTGTAGCTGAGATTGATGAGTCTACTCTTTCTTGGACTCAGTTTAGGGGACGATTTGAACTCAAGTTCGTTCCTGAATCTGAAAAAGTTTTATTGACCCGTCGCTTCCTTGAGTTGAAGCAAGGGAAATCTTCTGTTTCTGAGTATGTTGCATCATTCGAGGCTTTATCTCAGTATGGTCTTGAATTCATCAGCACTTCTTACAAGAAGAATTTGAAGTTTGTTTCTGGTCTTAAGAAATATCTTAGGAAGTCTTTGTTGCTCCAGCGTAAACTTTCTTTCGAGGAATTGGTTGATTCGGCGCTTCATCTCGAGACCGTCGAGAAGGAGTGTGATAGTGATGTAGATGTTGAGACTTCTAAGAACCCCAACAAGAGGTCGTTTCCAATTCAGAAGAAGCCTTTTCCTTCTAAGAAAAAGAAGACTGGTGGTCCTAGTTCTCAACCTCAGTCTTCCGGAACTCCTTTCGTTCGAAAGTGTTTTAATTGTGGTTCTCCGGATCATATTATTCGAGCTTGTCCTAAGCCTCTCTTCTGCCGTTACTGCAAGAGGGAAGGTCATCGTAGTTCCACTTGTCCCATTGCTCCGAATAATTCTTCACCTGGCAAGTTAAATGTAGCGAATGCTTCTGGAGGTCCTTCTCAATCTAAAGGTATATCTCCATCTATTTTGGAAGGTTCTATTTTATTTTATGACCATAGTATACGAGTTCTTTTCGATACGGGTGCTTCACATTCTTTCGTATCGAAAAAGCTCGTTGATGATTTATCTTTGGATGTTTCTTGTATGGTTACTTCTCTAAGGATTGCGAATCCTATTGGGGGATCCGCGACCCTTAGTTTGCTTTGTGATAATGTTGAGATTGTTTTATGTGGCTTTTCTTTCCGTGCGAATCTGCACGTTGTTTCCCATTTGGGTTTTGATATGATTTTTGGTATGGACTAGCTAGTGAGGTACGATGCCAGGATTATTTGTTCCGAGAGAATTTTATATTTTTGTCATCCTGATTCGCCTTCTCAGTTATCTCTTATTCTTCGGGATGTGGATAATTCCAAGATGGCTTTATATTATCTTGATTCGCGAGATGATGATGATATATCTCGTATTCCTATTGCTTGTGACTTTTCAGATGTTTTTGAGCCTGTATCGGGTTTGCCACCCAAACGGGCAATTGAGTTCCGCATTGATCTCATTCCAGGCGCGCAGCCAGTTAGTCGTCCTCCCACGAGGATGTCTACAAAGGAAAATGAGGAACTCAAGAAGCAACTTTTAGAGCTCGAGTCCAAGCAGTAGATTCGGTCCATTTTTTCTCCGTGGGGATCCGCGGTCGTTTTCGTGAAGAAGTCTGATGGAACTCTTAGGCTTTGCATTGATTATCGCAAGCTTAACGAGTTGACCATTAGGAATAGGTAACCATTACCTAGGATCGATGATATGTTCGATCTATTGAGTGGTGCTAAGGTCTTTTCTCAGCTTGACCTTGCCATAGGTTTTCATCAGTTATGAGTCGCGGAGGATAGCATACCTCTTACCGCTTTCCGCACTCGATATGGTTCTTTTGAGTGGCTTGTTATGCCGTTCGGTTTGACGAACGCTCCTGCTTTCTTTGTTGATCTCATGAATCGGGTATTCCGGGAATATCTCGATAAGTTTGTCCTTGTCTTCATTGATGATATCCTTATTTATTCTAAGTCTGAAGCTGAGCATGCAAATCACTTGAGAATAGTCTTGAGTACTCTCCGTCATCATCAGCTTAAAGCCAAATTCTCCAAGTGCCACTTTTGGGAGAATAAGGTTAAGTTCTTAGGCCATGTTGTATCTTCCGATGGCATTTCTGTCGATCCCTCAAAGATCGAAGCCATTCAGAATTGGAAGAGGCCTGAGAATGTGCATGAGATTCGTAGTTTCCTTGGATTGGCGGCTTATTACCGGCGGTTCATTAAGGACTTTTCCCGTGTTGTGCTTCCTCTCACCTGCCTTACCCGGAAAGGCATTCGTTTTATTTGGTCCGACAAGTGTGAAGCTTCCTTTCAGGCATTGAAAGAACTTCTCACTAATGCTCCTATTCTTGTGGTTCCCGAAGGGAATCATGATCTTGTTGTCTACACCGATGCTTGTGGTAGTGGTCTCGGTGTTGTGCTTATGCAGAGAGATCGGGTGGTTGCTTATGCTTCTAGGCAACTGGGTCCGAATAAAGTTCGCTATGCCACTCATGATCTTGAGCTTGCCGCCATTGTCTTTGCCTTGAAGATTTGGCGACATTATTTATTGGGCGAGCGCTTCATTCTCTATACCGATCATAAATCCTTGAAGTATTTGTTTACTCAGAAGGAACTCAATATGAGGCAACAACGTTGGCTCGAGTTTCTTGCTTCTTATGACTTTGATATCCAGTGTACCCCTGGTAAGGGTAATCGTGTTGCAGATGCGCTTAGTCGCAAACATTCGGCTGTTATTTCTATGATGCTTGCCGAATGGAATGTTCTTGAGACTCTATCTTTTTGTGAAATTCGTGATTGAGGTTCATCTTCTGATTATCCTATTCTATTATTTAGTTTGGGAGCTCGACCTATTTTATTGGATCGTATTGCCGATGCTCAGCGGCGTGATCCTGAATTGTTGCATCTTATTCAGCTTTGTGAGTCTGGATCTTGTGATGAGGCGTTGCAAGATTTTAGCATTGATTCTCATGGGTGTCTTCGTAAGAAGAACCGTCTTTTTGTGCCTTCTGATTTTGCACTTAGGCATGACATTCTTGATGATTGCCATCATTCTAAGTATACTATTCATCCCGGTAGTAGCAAGATGTATGCCGATATGCGTCGTCTTTATTATTGGGAAGGCATGAAGCGCGATGTGGCGAGTTATGTGAGCAATTGCATAACTTGTCAGCGTTTTAAAGCCGAGCATCAGCGTCCTTCTGGTCTTCTTCAACCTCTTGAGATTCCATCGCGGAAGTGGGATTAAATTTCTATGGATTTTATTGACGGCCACCTCGTTCGAGATCAGGTCATTCTAGTATTTGGGTTATTGTTGATCGTCTCACTAAGTCTGCTCATTTTGTCCCTATTAAGTCTAATAGGACAGCTTCGCATTTGGCTAAGTTGTATGTCAAGGAAATCGTGAGACTTCACGGTGTTCCTAGTTCTATTGTGAGTGATCGTGATCCTTTATTCACGAGTCATTTTTGGAAGAGTCTTCAGCAAGATTTGGGAACAAAGCTTAATTTTTCTACAGCTTATCATCCGCAATCTGACGGACAGACTGAACGGGTGAATCGTATCTTGGAAGATCTTCTCCATATTTGTATCTTTGATTTCGGTGGTAGTTGGGAGGATCACCTACCTCTTGTAGAATTCTCCTACAACAATAGTTTTCAGTCTAGTATCGGTATGGCTCCTTTCGAAGCCTTATACGAAAGGCCATGTCGATCACCGTCATGTTGGTTGGAATCTGGAGAGAAGCTTATTCTTGGTCCAGATTTTGTTCGTGATTCTTCCGAGAGGATTGATCTTATTCGGTTAAGAATGAAAGAGGCACAGAGTCGCCAGAAATCCTATGCGG
This sequence comes from Allium cepa, assembly GCA_030765085.1. Classification (NCBI taxonomy): domain Eukaryota; kingdom Viridiplantae; phylum Streptophyta; class Magnoliopsida; order Asparagales; family Amaryllidaceae; genus Allium; species Allium cepa. The sequence goes on along the minus strand of CM060941.1, from coordinate 207,028,109 downwards.
ACAACCGTAGGAAGCCTCTCGAGTTCTCGATCGGCGATCTTGTTTTTATTCGTGTTTCTCCTTTGAAGGGGGTTATGCGTTTCAGACCGACTGGGAAATTGGCTCCTCGCTTTATAGGACTATTTTCTATTACTGAACGTATTGGCCCTGTGGCTTATAGAGTTTCACTTCCAGCTCATCTATCTGGCATTCATGACGTGTTTCACGTCTCGCAACTTCGGAAGTGTCTTCGGGAGTCGGATTCTGTTATTACTTCTCCTGATTTGCAAGTGCTTGAGGTCTCACCGGACTTATCTATTGTACAGCAACCTATTCGCGTGCTTGACACGAAGGTGCGACACCTTCGGAACAAGGACGTGTCGCTCGTTAAAGTTCAATGGTCCGCTAATCCCAATGACTGTACTTGGGAAACCAGAGGGTATATCGAGCGATCTTATCCGGGGTTTCTTTCTTAGCTTGAAACCGGTGAGTATGTCTTTTCATCTCCAGCTTATTTCCTTTTCCTTTTGATGTTGTATGTATGTAGTTGTTACAAATATTGTCTCTAGAAATTGTGGGGACACAATTTTGTAAGGAGGGGAGATCTGTAACAACCCGCATATTTAATGATTTTATATTTAGATGTTTAATTTAAATATAGCGTCGTTAGTCGGATTTTGGTCCGAAATGTTACTTTATGCAAATGGCCGAATTGGAGCTCGAAACTACCTCCATTGGTTCCAAAAGGGCATTTGCGATCTTTTTGAGTATAATCTTTGATATATTTGGAGTAAGTTGAAATTTGACCCTTTTTCTACTTGGGCTTGAGTTTGGGTTCAGCCCATTGGCTAGCTAACTCACTTAACCTTCTACTTCAGCCCCTTCCCCTCATCTCTCTTCATTTCATTTTATTACTTAAGCTTAGAACTGAAAATGGGGGAAAGGAAGAGGAATTAGAAATTAGCAAGCCCTAGTTCTCCTTTGTATCTTGATTTCTTGCTCCAAATTCCTAGAGAATCCATTGGTAAGTTTATCTCCATCTTCTTTATCTCTTCTCCTCTTCAATTTCAGTAATTTTCCTAACCCTAACTTAGGAAATACTTGCTTTGATTCTAGATTGAAGCTTGTAGTGTTGAAGTGGAGTGTAGTTGGTTGATTCCTTACAATTGTGCTTCTTCATCTTCTTTGTTTTGTGTACAAAGGTGAGTTTTGAACTCACACCTACTTCTCTTGATTTCATTGATGTTGGGTATGAATTCCTAACACCTTGTTCATATGCACTTGCATTTGGTTTGAGTTGAATTGGGGGATATTCCAATTTTTAGTGTTTTGGGTTCAAATCTTTGAAATCCTAACTTTGATGTTTTGATCATGTTTTGGTGATGCATCGAGGAACATATAGGGCCGGGTTGTCGATTGGCATAAGCCCTTAGAGCCAATGTTCGTCCGATTGCATTTTGGAAGAGTTTGCTCTTCATTTTAATAAGGCTGAAAAACAGCCCAGGCGTGATTCAGTCGACTGAAAACTCTGTTCTGTCGACTGAACCTGGAACCCGAAAGTTTCCAGGCATGATTCAGTCGACTGAAAACTCTGTTCAGTCGACTGAACCAGGAAACAGAAAGTTTTCTAAACCTGGAAAATTTCCAGGTATAGGGTCAGTCGACTGAAAACTCTGTTCAGTCGACTGAACCTGCTGTTTCAGCCCACTCTGCCTTTTGGGATTGAATTTCCAATTTGAATCGATTCATGATGATCCTATGTATGATTATCAATTGTTTTGACTTTGATGGTTCCTTTTTAATTTTAATCCACGGGTTTTTATAAAATAATTTCTCAAATCGCATTTAAATGCTCGTTTCTCTAATTTATAAATTTTATTTAAAACACACACTTTCGCACTTCGAACGAAGTGAAAGGGTGATTAAATGGTTGGGCAAAACACGGACCATGAATCTATGCGTTTATCCTTCTGATTAATCCTCGACCTATTCGATTGATCGTTTTGACCTTCGGGTTTGGTTTATCGATGATATGAGATAAATTTGTACTGCTTTGAGTGTGAAATAAACTAACGGATAGTAAACTGTTTAGTGCGAACGGGTGGTTATGGGACTCACGTTACCACTTTTCGGATTCCTCTCTGGGAGTTTGTGACACATGTTGCCTTTGGGATAGTGTCTTCGGACTGTCTCCTCTGGCTTGTTTCCTTTAAATATCGCTTTTGGAGTTGGTCCTTTGCCCCGACTCGAAAGATATTTAGGGTTGTCGGTTGCCTTTAGTATTGCTTTCGGAGTGCTTTCTTCACCACCGCTCAAGAGATATTGGAGTGGTTTCTTCACCACCGCTCAAGAGATAACGGAGTGGTTTCTTCACCACCGCTCATGATGCTTCATTTATATGTATATTCCCTAGGTATTGCTTTTCTGTAATGGTTCTTTAGAGCCACACGAAATATAGCGTTTACCTTGTGGAACTCATATTTATTGGTATTTGTTGTTTGCCTTTATGGCTTGCCTTGGGATATTCTTATCCTTTGTTTCTATATGTTGCCGATGATATGAGGCTTGATCTATATGATTCATCTTTCGTTAGATGATTGTGTTATCTCTTTTAGAGATATCTATTATGCTTTGTAACCTTGCAGGTTTATTGTTGTTCAGTTTATCTAACTGATTTGTTATCTAGACTGATCCGTGTATTTTATACTCGGGTCAGACCGAGATGTTACAGGTTAGGTGCTTTTGGACTTAGCCTATTTTGCATCCGCATGGACTATTCGCTAGCTTCTTTTTGTTATAGCGTCTTTTGTAGTCCTTATCTGTTGTAACTCTGATTTATACTCTTTCGTCTCGTCTGTATAATATGGTCTCCTGTACCACTTGACATGTATTATTTTGTATACTCTGTTGTGTATCTGTGTATGTGTATATTATGATCGACTGTTCTGTGATGTATATTACATTTGAGTTGTTATATTTTCTTCTGATATATCCTATAGCCATTGTAGTTTTACTTTAAATATTTATTGAATAGGTCGAATTTTAATGTGTTTCTACTTTTCGACGTATTTAGTGAATAGTTAAGGTAAGATTGCACATGGTCGCTTCCATTATACTCTATTGTCCGCGTTAGCCGACAGTATTATCTATGTAATACTCTTTGTTAACGAGGCTCTCGGAGTGGGGCGTCACATAATTAGATTCAAAAAATATCTAGAAATCAATTAAGATATTCTAGAAAATCAACATAAAAGGTTGGATCGATCCCATCATATGGCGAGTTTTAGCTACGCCGCACGTGCATCTCATATGGCCGAAGTCTACCAAGTACCGTCATCATAATTTTGGCGCCCATCATATGACCCGAAGGTCCAACATATGACCCGAAGGTCCGGTACTGGTATTTGACCCGAAGGTCCATCATATGACCCGAAGGTCCATCATAGTGGCTCGAAAGCACACAAAAATCATCAAATATTTCAATTAACGAGTCCGGAATTAACCAAAATAGCAAACGCACATGTCCCATAACCACGAGTTTTACTAAATCGTTTAATTCTCTTCATCGTTTCCTTGAAAGTGCAAAATTGTGTATTCCAAAAACAACATTTCACATTCTCAAACGGACAAGTCCGGAATTAAACGAATCAGTAAAAGAAAGGGGTCATACTCCTCGATTTTGCTGAAACGTTTAAATTGCTTCCTCGTTCTTTTGAAAACGCAAACTGCAAAACTTCTGAAAACAATTTCATTTATTTTGTAAAAGTAATAATTTACATTCTCAAACGAACAAGTCCGGAATTAAGCGAATCAGTAAAAGAAAGGGTTCACAGTCCTCGATTTTGCTGAAATGTTTAAGTCACTTTCTCATCCTTCTGAAAGCGTAAACTATAAAAAATATGGAAAATAATTTTATTTTTAAAACGATTTGCAAATCCGTGATAAAAACAGCAACATTAGTGATAATTTCAACAAGGAAATTGCACTCTTCGAAACACCGTAGAAACGGATCTCAAAATCAGCGTTGCGGGATAATCGCTTGAAAATCCACTTTAAAATATGACGGATACTGAAGTCAATGCGACAGTAATTTTTTTAAACGTCAAAATCTCATCAAAATAATTTGCATCAAAATATAACACCAGAGAATTTTCATTCAAAAAAAATGTCAACAAACACCATGCTTCAAGATTTAGCATAGGTGTAAAAATCCCGTTATAAAATAACGGCAACAAAATACGTTAAAACCAAACATCGGTTCAACGTAAAAATAATGCAGTAACGTGCAACTTAAATTTGCACGTATACTACAAAAAGAACGAAGAAATCAGTCAAATATATCTTCAATGAAGATAATTCAGAACAACAAAATCTCAACAAATTCACATAACTGCAATCGCTTCGGATCCTCAAATCGGATTCAAAATTTTTAAAGAAAAAAAATTAAACACGGTTATGTAAACAACAAATGAAATTCATTTAAATTTCATACTTTGATTTTTAAATCAAAAAGGAAATCAGTTGTACTCAGCGAAGACAGTCTCACTGTTTCCGTTGCGCACTCTGATAAACAGAACAAAAACCAATCAATCATCAAAACACAAATTCACTTTTATTTTTAAGTAAGGAAATTTAAAAATTTCATCATAATTTCAAAACTTTAGTTTTGACTCAAAACACAACTAAAGCATCGACTAATAGTTGTAACACATGTTCCATCTAAGTTATGTTTTATATTATGTCCATAAACCCCATGCTCTGATACCAACTATGAAGCCCCACCTCTATGCTCACAATAACAAAGAGTATTAAAAGAAATACTGTCCGTTATTACGAAGAATAAGGCTGGATAGGAGCGGCCATCCGTAGTTAGGCCTTACGCTAGTATTGGTTGTCTCTATAGGAGTGGTATATATTTTTCTCTTATTTATTTACTTCCATCAACATATCCAATTCCAGTGTAAAACGAACTACGATGGTTCATAATAGTTTAGGATAATAGATATAATAATAACACATATAATTCAAATGCGGAACACAGATAAACAAAAATCTCATATGTATATAATAACTGATGTCAGTTACAATACATGTGATACAGTACATATGATACAACTACAACTGTCGACTCTGGAAGTTACATATACAAGTACATTATCGTGAATAATATACATGAATATACAACGTCCTATACAAATACACTGACTACTTTAAATGATGACGACTACTCCAAAAGTATGAAAAGACTTCATAGCTCTAACAGCAACCCAAAGTAACATATCAACAACCTGTAAATACTCGGTCTGACCCGAGTATTAAATTCAAAAGAAAATAATACATGGGTCAGTCTAATTCAAACTCGGTTATTAGTGCACAGAAGCAATAATAATAAAATATTGAATAGACGACAGTCACAATAAATTTCCAATCCTTAAATAAAGAAATCGGATAACGATAAATATAACACGTAGTGTTAAACAACAAATCAGCAAATTCAAATCATCAACAAAGATAAGTGAAAAGAATATCAATGAAGATAATTTAAAAACATCAGAATTGCCTAAACGGCAATTAACAACAAAATCATCAAATTAACCAATCAAAATACAACTCCAAAACAAAATGAAATATCAATCAAAATGCCAACTCGGGTAGGGCTGCAGTACACGCACGCGTGTACTGCCTCGCCACTACAGCATATAGAATATTCTAAAGATCAATAAATCAAAACAAAATAGAATATCCATAAAAGCCATACCGTGTGGCTGCAGTTCACGCTTGCGTGCACTACCTTGCCACTACAGTGATGATGTACACAAAAGCTCAATACCGTGTGGCTGCACAAAGACAGCAGGGTACAACACGCCTCAAAGTATCGGTCGCTACTAACAAGCATGTGTGGTTGAGGAAACCCAAATACTACATGAAACAGATATGTAACTGTCCCAAATGGTCAAGACAGCCACAATGAATAATCAAACTCGCGAAATACTTCAACTACATGTTAAAAGTAAGATGGCCTGGAGACCTAACAAACATGTACAGGCATAGGCTACGCAAGCATGATGCAGCAAAACAATAAAAGCAACCTGAACAAGAATGGAACAAAGGTGGCAACATGGGACTATACCAAAGGAATGTCATCAGGTATACACAAATCAATGCAAACCAGTACAGTTTGCATACCGAGACCAAGGGCAAAAATGAAACAGAGATGATATACTATACATGTAGTACAAATGCACATATATATAGCATGTACCAAAAAGAAAAGTGAACAGCAGGTGGTACGAGACTGAACTAGACGAATGCACTGAATTCAGGTAAATGGCAACAGCAGTGAGGCATCAGTGAAACGACTCAATATGTAAACTCTATATGCAGCTCAAAGACAGGTTCAAAAAGAACCAACCACAAATGCAATGCATCACTGGGGCACAAATACATAACCAATTACGCAACTGTATGCATACTACCCCGAAGAAAGTAGCATGATCAGGAGTACAAAAATGCAGACTGCATAAGAATCAATATATAGTGACCATATGGTGCGGTGAAGAACAACAGCAAGGGTTGACCAAACGATGAAATGCAACAGACTACACTGACTACAGCATATCAAGCATACAAGACCGATGCCGACAATGCCAATAAGACTTAGTTCAAGGTGCAACACAGAAGCTAAAGAGCTCACATTTATCAAAACTACAAGAATCAAACCTGAAGCAACACTCCCGTGTAAGCTCAGCTACAAAATGTATGCATATAGTCAAGTAATGACAAAGACAAAGAAACACAAAACTTCTAGATGAATACAAGCATCAAGGATAAATGACTCTACAAAACAGCAAGTGTTTAACTACATAGATATATGCAGTAACTATATGTGGAGTTGAAACAGAGTCAACCAATGAAACTGGAAAATGCAAATATCGCCAATCCAAGACCAGAAAAAAACAAACTGCAACAACCCATGTACAACAAGCACTTTCCAAAGTCAGAGACCATAATCAAGCAACAACATATATAGGTCGGTGAACAAACTCAAGTGAAAGTCGAAGTCAACTAGAAATTCACGCAACAAGTCCACATTAAAGCCCGAAATTCACGAAATCAAAGAAACAGGTGAAGTCAAAGGAAATCAACACCGTGGAATTCAAGCAACGAAAACATTTTCAAATTGAACAAGTCATAAAAAATCGAAGTCGTGGTCTACAAAGGATACAGTGGCCACAAATGACCGAAGTCAACAAGTGACAGGGGTACGGATGTATAACAGTTATAAATGATATCAACCAAAATGTCAAGGCCGACATTAACCAAGTCATAATCAAGTCAGAACCCATCAACGTTGAAACCAAAACAAACGCAAAGTAAAGTACTAAATTAAACTAGATGTGAGCGACAATTCAAATCACTCACCTTTGACACCGAAGCGAAGACGAACTCGACCAAAAGAAGAAGCGGCCGAAGCAAGCAATGAGGAGACGATCGATCAACTTTAAAGTCGGCGCTTCGAATTAGCTCAAGACCCTAGATTTGAAAAAGGGAATGAAGGAGAACGAAGCCGTCGCCATTTTCGTTCGCCTTGATTTTATTTTTTAGGGTTACGAAGAAATGAAAGAGGAATGGGGGGCCGGTTTGTCTTGGATAATTATCACGACACAAATGCCTGGGCCGAGATTAAGAACTTTTTTTTTAAAGCCCAAACTATACTTAACAAATCTCTCAAGAATTTTAAACCCGATTACAAACTCCCAACAACAATTAGCTAGCACGATAATCGTTTGATGACTATTATAAATTGGTGCTAAAATCCAGGTTGTTACAGGAACCATATAATATATAATAATAATAATGATGAAATCTTCCTCTTCGTCCTCCAGAAATAAATTCTTCGATCCTGAAAAGCTCGGACTGACCCGAGCGAATTGAAAAGACAAAACACTCGAGTCAGAACTAAAAGATCTTATGAGAGTTAAATCAACAGAAATAAATATGAGTGCAGTAACTTAAGAGATGCTTGGGATTCACATCCCCTAAGGATCCGTTAAACTATTTACTATGTAGTATATTTCGCTATTATAATAGTGTCTAATTGTAAAATAAACTTACTTTTAAATAGAGTTAAGGGGATACCCATATAGCCCTTAACACAAATAATGCCAATAGTCCATACAGTACCGTAATACCTCTTGATCGGGACGCTACCAGAGGATACTCCATAGGTACGACACAAATAGAAACTCGTACAAGGCGTGATAGGTTAGGTGACACGGCACAACTAGGCAATGCCAGGGTAGATATACCAATTACGCTTCCGGGTCGGTGGTAATGCGCAGCCGCAGCTATCGCCCACCTCGAGCCACACCCTCAAATCAAAGAAATCAAAAGTGGCCACAGAATAAAACCAAAGTCAGAGTAGAATATCGAAGGGATGTGTCCGATCAAAGGTGCTACCTCATTAACGCGTCGATCGCTCCTGTTTTAGCCACCTTATGCCAACCCACGGGAGTTGGGTCCACGTATTTGCCTCAAAGGAAACGCCGCCACCATCCTACTTCATTCTGGAATCTCCACCGCGTACACGGTTGTTAAAGTGGTTTTCGAAGTTGGCAGATAGTATGACAACTTCCGCTCCCGGTCTCTTCAACAACCAAACGTTATTATGACACCGCGATCTTAGTGTATACTTTTAAAACCAAAATATAATATCCATTTAAAAAACTATAAATACGATATCATTTCTGTTTTAAAACCCAAATCAATATGATATCATTTTTTTTATTTCAAAATATTTTCTTTTCCAAAATCATAGCCCTTTCAAATCGATATAACTTGAACCCATAGCTTTGAAACATACTTCTAATACTCCAATGGTTTAAATATTAAATTACTTCATATAATAAAATAGCTTTTTTTCCACATAAATCCCAAATATCGATTTGAACCTCCAGATAAACCATTTCTAATTTAATATTTTCAAAACTTAAAAATTCAATATTTCAATACTAAATTTTATAATTCATATATATATATATATATATATACCAATTTCACTTTTTCTATTATTTAGTTTGAAATATGTACTTAATAATCTAGTATCCCTTTAAATAAAACTCCAAATTTCAAAATTGAATATTCCTTAATTCGTTTAGACTTGATATTTTACATAAACCACCTTAACCCTGAATTTAGTTTAAAACCATATTCTTTTAAAAATCCAAATTTCAATAAGTTCCAATGTGTTTTTTTTTTAAAATAAAATTCTTAACTAAATAGAATCTCAAGTCAATTTCAAAACTATTTTCTCATACTTGATTTATAAAATAAATATAAACTCTATATAAAAATGATATTTAAGTAAATACTTCCCATAATATAATTAAATAAAATCATCTTTATTATTAAAATTATTTATACTTTAAACAATTTTATACCTAGCTTAAAACCAAGAATTTTACTATATATCAAATAACCTTTATCAAATATCTGAATCGATATCTCATAAAACCATAGATATTTCTTTACGAAACCATAGAAAACATTTCAAAATATTTTTATATATAGACCGCGCTGTCTGTATATAATTTTCTACCCTATGCTCAAGTGATATGGATATTTATCATTTCAGTCCGTAATTTAAAAATGAAAATTTGCGGTTATATATCATTTCAAACCGCAATCCCAAATGAAATGAAAAATGCATAATAACTTGCAGTTTATAACCATATAAAATACAGCATCCATTCATCCAATATCAACCATCAACTATTTATCACAATTATCATCAAATTCAAACAATAGCATTAATAGAAAACGGATAATAAACAACAGGTATTAAATAGCAGTTTATATTCAATAATAATTTAAATAACTGTTTAACTGGCAGTTTATATGCAATGAATAATTAATTAACAATTTAACTGGCAATTTAAATGCAACGAATAAATTAAATAGCAATTTAATTTAAATAAATGAAATTAACTAAGATGATTGATTAAAATATGCCAAACAACCATAAATAAATTTTAAATCACATCATATATCAATTTAACAAACATAAGAAATTTTAGAAGTTGTGAGTGGGTTAAAACACTCACCTTTTGAATTTAAATTAAGTTCAAATCCAATTTAAACCCAAAAATTCAACAACCTCAGAATCTGTCAAACTAGCGTCAAAATCTCCGGAATTTAAATACCATCCTAGTGCAAGAAACCGTGTGAAATTCTAATATCTTGTGCGGAAGTTATTGCAGTTAGAAGCTTTGAAGTAAAAATTTAAAATAAAATAAATAAAAGAAATAAACATTCACCTCTCTCTCTCTCTCTCTCTGCCACGTCGCACGCGTCTTCCTCACGCGAAACTGCAGCAACCCTAAATTCGCGAACTCTAAAACATCGTATACACGAAACTGCGCCGCCACCATTGCTCAAATTTTTACACCATCCACGGCCGTCTTCGACACGATCAAGCACCACCTCCATCATACCCTACAACCGCCGCCCCCATACGCCGAGCGCGGCCCACCACGGCGCTCCAAAGCGTTGCCGTACAGATCTCCTTCCCTCGACGACCTCTTCGATACTACGCTGCCTGATCGTTGTAAGATCGACGATCTATCGTCCAAATGAATAACCATCAACGAACGATCGAGGCTTCTTCGATTTTTACCGGTCAAATGACAATCCAAAACGAAAAACGAATTTCACTCGAAGATTACGCACCTCGAGAGCTTCAACATATATTTTTTTTGAATTTTTCTGAGGAGTTTGGATTTTTGACTTTGATTTGGGATTGGAATTGGATCTGAAAATTTGTTGTCTGCCATTGAGGAGGAGAGAGTTGAGATATACATACAAACAAATGAAAATGAGGGGAATTAGGGTTTATGTAGGTAGGTCAGAAATTAGAATGGATGGATAAGGTTGGATATACACGTTAACGACAAAGTGGCTCAAAAAGCCCGTTCTGACCCGGAATGAAATTGGGTAAACCCATATATCAAAATAGCTGTTTAAAAATATTTTAAACGCGATGGAAAAAGTTTCACATCCATATTCCATCGTATGAAGAAGTATGCTAAATTCAAATTTTCAAATTTATTTCAATTGATTTAAATTTAACTGATTTCAAGGCGTTTCAAGCCCATACGATCAAACGACAAGTCCGATCGGTATGAAACTAGAAATCCTACAATAATTCACCGTTACGGATCCGATGAAACTTGTTTCGTCGAAATCCGAGTCAGTGGCCAAAATGGCTATTTTTATATTAACTAAATAAATTAAATCAAATTACAAATTTCAATTCGAAAATTTACAAATTTCATCACTTATGATTCCTTAATCATTTACAATGATTTAAACAAATTTTAATATGTCAATTTAGAGATGATTTATTTATAAATTTCAATATTAATTCTCAATTTCATTAAATTCAACATTATAAATTTAATCTCAAATAAATCTATTAAATTCACTTCCATTCTATTATTTAATTTATTGATGTCAATTGGATGAAATTAACATTGGCTCCATACCTATAACATTAAAAATCTCCAATTTAAACTAAATTTTCAATTAACGTAATAATTGAATATTTAATTTCATTCATTTGCAATTAATCCAATTATTAAAAATTAAATAAACTAAACCACTATTTAAATTCAAATTCTAAAATTCATAAATTTTATCATCTTGTATTACTTAAGAAATTTAGAAATCCTTTAAAACCAATTCCCATATCAATTTAAAGTAAATAATTTCACCAATTATAGTATTTAACATTTAATTTAATAAATCCAGTTATTTATAATTACTTAAAATACATTGCTTTAAACCTGATTTCAATCCTTCCATTAATTACATTAATAATCGCTAAAGTAACGTTTATTATCAACCATAAATATTAAAATTTTACTTAACGGACATTGATTGTATAATTTTACAATTTATTACCTATGCATCATCAGTTAACATAACTCTGAATTCATTTCCCAATCTACTAATTTTAATCAATCCTACTTTGCAATCTGTTTCAATTAATAGGGTGTGCACTAATTTAGTTATTGCGTTAATTCTTATTAATATAACATTAAGGTTCCTTTACTCTAATTGATTTCAAATTTTATTATAAACGAAATAAACAGGTAACCTTACAATACATTAAGGTTTATTATTTCCAACAAATTATCATAGTTGCCTACATAATATTTACTCCAATATTTACACACAACCGTTACTATTCTCATATGCCAGATCCTTATACAATGGTACTTTTATTTATATCTATTGTTACATTTATAACTTAAATGTTTGCCTTGGTTTTCTTACATTAATAGGGTTTTTATTTCTATCAATATCAGTGTTACCATTTACCCTATTATTTCACCCATTATTTATAATTAGAGTCTTAATTAAATTTATTTATTTAGATTTCACTCTTTAAATCCACCACTTGTTATATTATAAATAAAATTAACACTGGTTACATTTTACATTAATGTAACATTTATTTACATTTATTACAAACTTATTTCCAATTTCAATTAACAATCTAAATAAACAAATAGGCAACCTACCATAAACATTACTGTTACGTTTTGTGACATTAATAAGCTTGTATTACTTAAAATCAATTTTGGCATTTATTTATAACTTTGAATCTATTCCCCAATTTTCACATTTCAATTATTATATTAATTTAAATTCCATTCTATTTAATATTTTTATTGATAATTCACAAATTCAACATTCCTATTTATTTCTTATATTAAACTTAAAACCAAGTATGAAAATTTACATTTTTTTTAACTGCAATATAAATTTTAAATGGTAAATTTTAAGTACAATTGCTAGATCAAATTTCTACATTCGCTCCAATATAAATTATAAGATCTTTATTTCTTTCTAAATTTAATTAAAAATCTTATTAAATTAACTCATTTTAATCATCGAATTTTATGGGTCGTTACACTCTCCCGCACTCAAAACTTTTCGTCCCCGAAAAGGAAAAGAAGGGAAAACAAGAATTATAAATCAATATATATTATTCAAAACATTATATTCATACAATTATTTTACAAAATTGGATAAATTAAATAAAATATATAGATTTATAAACAATTAAATCTTTTATATTCAAATTAATAAAGTTTGGAAAACATTTTTCAAAATATTTTCTAAGTCCAAAATTTACGAAAAAATTCGACAGAGTCTCCTTTGTACGGAGAGGCTCGGGAGAAAATATAATATCAAATATAACAAAATATCACATATAATATCCAAAATATAATATCCCAACACGGGAAAATATGTAAAATAGCGCTATAAACCGTAATCCGAAAACGTACCTATTTGTCGGGCAATTAACGCTTAATTATGAAATCAAAGGCAGTAGCAATTGCTTCCATAACATGTACTTCACTTATATATTCTGATAAGAGTTAGCAATTATATAGAATGAAATATTTAAGTTGTTCAACCATAAACAAACAATCAATTCAACAACCAAATGCAACAAACAGCATACAACCTTCATACAGAATCAACACAATTCAAACATTCATTCAAAAAAAAACAAACAGTTGTTTGTGTTCAAAAATTCAAATTGTACAGAATGAAAAATAAACTACTAAATGCACCATTTACTCAACAGTCTTTGACGAAGCTAAATCAGACACTTCTAAAGTATCCTTACCCAAACAACCATAAACCAAAACAAACAACAACTATTTCAAACAACATATTTAGTTTATTTCTATTAATTTCATTCATACATTTGTTGTTTGATTTCTTTCTTTCATATAATGATTTATCCTTTTATTTTCATTTATTTCTTACAATTTTATTTAGAAATAACTTCAACTTATTTACTTAAGTTTAAAGTTTCTTTCTTACAATACCTGCCTTCTATCATATTTAGTTAGTAGTCTTTCCATTATACTTAACTTTATAACAACTACAACAACAAATTCTTATTTATTATTTATTAAGGTGATTCATTTAACCTTTTCATTATATTTAATTGGTGTCCTTTCAGTAATCTTAAGTTTGTAATCTTTTATTTATATTCCTTATCTTTATATTATACTTTATTAGAAGCAATTTCAATTATACCTAAGTTTATACCACTAGAACAACAAATTCTTATTTATTAAAGAATTTCATCAATTACTTTCATTACCTCAAATTTATTACTTGTATAATATTTATTACATCTTCTTATTAACATTTCAACTTTTTATATCCTTTAGCAAGTTGTATATATGTTTAAAGAATGCAAATGAAACTATACAAGTTTTATCTCATTTCTTTTAATTTTAATCTAATGTTCAATAATTACATCTTTTGTTTTATATGTTACAATTTCAAATTACCTTTAATTTCATTCATAACCTAGCATTAAATTACATGTTTTAATTAAAGGCTCCAATTATTAATTAACTTCCATTTTACTACCCTTAATTGAAACTATTAATTAATGGAAACTAAGGAATTAAATCCTGAGTCTTTATTAAAAATCATTTTAAAATAACAGATAACCATTGCTTGCAAATTATATATCCAATTATATTAAAAACAATTTAAAATTTATATTTATTTATTAAAATAAATCTGTAGTCAAACTACTACAGTGGCCTTCCCACTTCGAAACTCAAAAATGAATGTCGATGATGCGTGCACTCATTACCGAAATTATTTTCCAGCGACAGAGAAGGAAGTACAGAACTTATTTTTCCAAACTCTTCTTTAAAAAATTTATTTCAAATTATATTGAAATATTTATGTGAGGAACCGATTCTTCGACTGACGAAAACCGACATCAATACGTCCACTGTATCAACTGCCGAGCAATCGAAAGCCGGAAAACTGAACCCTTAGGGTTTAAGAAAAAGAAAGAGGTAGAAGGAGAGAGAGAAGGGTAGAGAAGAATAGAAAGAAACAACAGAACAATATCAGAATCTCACAATCACAGCGGAACAACATATAATAAATAATGAATAATCTTTAAACAAAGAACTATATCAGTTATTACATTACATCATATTACATTACATTACATCATCAGAGTGTACAACAACAACCAACAACAAACAGCGGAAAAGAAATACTATATACTAGTGAATATGCCATGCCATCCAGCTTGCCTCCAGCACTCCTGAATTCCAGAATATCCTGATAACCTGACTCTTGACTGCCCGTGTAGAAATTGGAGGGCACCCAGAGTTTAGGAAGGAAACAATAAACTCCGAGTCAGTCATGGGACTGGTATGGGAAATTAAAACAGTTTATCTTTAAAACAAAGAACATGATATATTTTTTAAAATAGATTCGTAATGCTTTATAGAAAATGACACTACCATAAGGCCTTCCGCACACACACATAATGCAAACGCAGAATCAGAGGAGATTTCTCCTTATGATGGTCAAAGATGCTTGATACGCATTAAAAAGAAACATTTGATATTATTACTAGTGCATAGTGTAGGAAAAATCATTTCGAAAGTAAAGATATAAATCTTAGCCAGCATAGGCATTTCGCACGTATGCCTACTATAGCTACCATCCAAACAGTGGTGACCACCATAAGTGAATGATAGGTTCTACAACTAAAACCGCACAAAATGCGTATTGTTTCTTTGGATTTCCAACAAATGGTCAGGCTAAGGAACTTCCCATTGCAACATGGGTATGCCTCTGGAAAGACGACCCGAGAGCCTAACCGGATCTCTGCCAACACAAGGCCGGGTTACCTTTCAAACTAGGTAACTACTGACACGAATATGTCATTCCCCGATTGTAACCGATCTATATCCGAGGATCCTCGATTTCCAACAACCACAAAGCAATAAATTTGCAGCAACAACATAGGTTAAGTACCTGGGCTCCATACCATGATACCACCTCTATCCATAAGAAATGACATACACTAAAGGGACGCTGCCCTCTAATAACCTTACTACATCCTTCCTGTTTTGACCATTTTCGGGGTGTGAGGTCCGACGAAGTCTCGTCCACAAAGCCAAGCTTTATACAAAAGATGTGCTTTGATCATCAAATGCTCAACAGCACTTCGTATGCCACATTACCAATTTGGGAATGTATCGCTAGTAACCATCAACTACATAACCTCTAAGGGTGTTAAGCTAAGAGAATAAATTCTCCGCCACCAATGGAAATATAATTGATAGAAACCAGCTTTGCATCTCAAATTGTAACGTCAGACACACATCCATACAAGTCCGTTCCGGGATCGAACGGAACCTAAGGCGCTTACAAAGAAGTCCTTGCAATCCGAATATTCACTAATCACGACCGAACTTCCCATCACAAAGGGTAATAAATTTCTGTATCGGGGATCAGCCGATGCAGAAACATTCGACGGTAATCCTTCCGTTTTCACAAATATCCGATCTTCAACACCGGTCATCAAATGCAATCCATAACGACATATCACATATTCGAAATGGGTTATACGACCCCAAGGTCCTTTCCCGGCTAACCCGAATAGTGAGCGCTTATTTTGAAAATAAGTGTGGCATTCAAATTCAAGCAAATCACAACAAATAACTATTTAAGGGTAAATATTGATAGTCGGTTATTTAACTATCAATATGCTCACATCACCAGATTCCAAATAATTTTCCAAATTATTTACTTTCCAAAATATCTTTACTAGATATATAATTTCCACACTTCACCCATTTGAAAACAAATTTTCACTTCACTTTTCACCTTTACCACTTTTGAAAACAAATTTCAATCATTTTCCTTACGCGGAAATACTTTCGTTTCAACATGGTTCGTTTAAACCAATTAAATAAATCCTTACCGATTTACTTTATATTTACGTTCCAAATCTGTAAATTTATTCCCACACTTCAAAAATAAATCAACGTTTATTTTTAAACAAATTTCCCTTTCTTTTATAAATTCCATAGTAAATTTATAATTCTAAAATATCTATGAATATACGATTTCCAAATCGATTTCTAATATTCATTTTCAATTTATCTTTAAAAGATAAAATCTCAAAATATTCACTTCATATTGGAAAACATTCCCATACTTATTTAATAATAAGTAATTTACAAATCCATTTATTTTCAACACTTGGAAAATATTCAATATACTTAAATCGAAATTAAGTATATATTTCATTCTTTAAGAAATCATTCTCTTAAACACATTTATTTGAGTCAAAACGAATGCTGCGTAAAACATCGTTACGACGACCCAAAATCACTAGTATAGGGATTCAAAATTAAGATAGATATATAAATCCCAATACTATATAAAACATTTCCTTTCGGAAATCATTTACTATAACAACAGTGTTATAGTCCACCATTTCCTTCTATTTCTCGAAAACGTCTATTTCAACAATGAATGTTGAAATCTATGGTTTCGATAGTTAATACATTTTAAAACATCTTTTAAAACAATTAACTTCATTTTTAAAATTTCACTTCTCCAAATCATACCCGTTTTATTCAATAATATATTCACTGTCCAAAATCGTGAATATACCTTATTTACCCAATTCAGTATTTCTACACTTTTATCAAAAGATTATCCACTGTCCAAAATCGTGGATATACATAGTTTACCAAATTCAACACTTCCACATATTTAATTAAAGGATTTTCCACAGTCTAAAAGTGGATAAAATTCCTTTAATAATTTCTATGTTTACTTACCAAATTTATTTGATTACGGATTTATAAGACAACGTTTATAAATTCCATTTCTATTTCATAAATACTTCGATTTATAAACCTCCTTTAATAACCAATTCTATTTATATTTCGTTTACATGTCGAATCCAATTTATAAGTAAATTACTTATAATCCATTTATTCACAAATCCATTCTTTTATATCATCATTAATTTATAAATCTAAAATTCTTATTTACTTATAAAACTAGGTACAACTTTATTTTAACACTTATAAAAGCTCGTTTTATAATTCAAATATCTTTAACTTATAAAATATCAATTTTATAAATCTTTTATATAAACCATTTATAATAATTCAAAAATCCCAATTTAAACTATTTTATAAATTCATCAACTTTTTATTTCAAAAATCACATTTCGGTTATATTTTACAAAAATCCTAATTTTTATAACGTAAAGATTTATAACGTTTTAATTATTTAAAATGAGTCAATTCGAAAATTTAATAAAACGTATACTTTCAAAAATCACTTTAAAAATCCCTTAAAAATCAAATCGTTATTTTAAACTTTAAAAGTGGATCCGATGATGCAACAGCACCAAATAATCAATCATGGCATCCAAACATCATATATCGATATGATAATCATTCAAATATCACAATATCTGAAATCAAATAAATACTGGTGAGGAATCCAGTTGGATCCCTCCAACCTATTTCCCTGCATCTACAAACATTAGCACAATACCAATTCCGTTCCAGTATGGAATTATCGCGGTATATGGGATTTATAAAATATTATCCGCTATTATGCAGCGCAATAGGGTCTCATCCACTATATAATGCGGGAAATCAACTCCAAGTACATATATAGTACCAATTTCACTATATAGTGAAATATTCGCGATATATGTTTTTAATAAATAACCTCCGCTTACTAACGGCGTATAATGTCTATATTTAACATCAATAGATAATAATTTATCATTCAATAATACAATCAAGAATTTTTTTTAAATTTAACTATTTAAAATTTAAATCGAAACTATTCGATTGAGTGAGAAGTTCTCACCTTGATTTCAATTCCGCTTCAGCGTTTTATTTCGAATAAAATTAAACGAGCGTTTAATTTTACCCAAAATTTTTACTAAATCCAAATGACTCCAATCTAGTTCCATCGCGTAGTGCTCGTCAATACGAAGCCAATGCAATTCGTTTCGTCACAATCCGACCTCGTATCAAAAAGATATCATATTTTAAAGTTTCACGAATTATAAATATAATAAATATACAATTTTTTTTAAGTTTTCAAACCCTATCATCATCTAGCCGTCCATTTCTACACTCCAGATCGCAGCCGCACTATGCTTCTTCCCTCTCATTCCAAGCTCCAGGCAAATACACGCAAGAACCCATCAAAGCCGCCAAGCTTCAATGAATTTTCACGACCAAAATACACGAATTGAAGACGATCGGCCACCTCCATTGCGAACCCCTCGGTGAACTCTTCCTACACCGTGAATAGCATGAAACTTGGCTGCCCCTTTGGCCTCGAAAAACGTGAAAAACGCAGCGACTTTGAACGCGATTTTCCGTCGATCCGAAGCTCCATTTCAGATCATGACCGTTGGATTTGTAGATCTCGTCGAGATCTACAACTTTGTAGTTGGAGGATTTTGCTAATTATCGATGGATTGTAAGATATTGAAGGAGAAAGGCAAATGATTTCTGGCCATAGAAATGGTGGACAGCGGCTGCACTAGAAACCCTAGCCTTTGTTTGCAAATTGTGAAATGGATGGCATTTTATAGAAAATTTCCAAAAACACTATTCATCCAAAATTTTCCGAACTCCAAACGAAGCGTGCCTGTTGGCGTTTCTAAGGTTTACCCCGCATTCCGAACACAATGGAACGTATTTCGGAGGCTAATTCGATCATCTGTGCGAGTTACGGCAATAAACGATCGATTTCAAACTAAACCGATTTAAACGAATTTCTATGCGTTTTGGCTTGCCCCGGACAAACGGTAAATCCGATTGACGCGAAATTTGAAACCTTGCAATAATTTAACATTACGGATCCGATGAAATGGGTTTCATCGAAATCCGATACTGTTTGAAAAATGGCTATTTTAACTCGTCAATTAAATATTAAAATATTCAATTTTCACAAATTAACTTTTAATTCGATTTTAAAAGTTCTATAACATAATTCTAACCCCAATATGATATAATAAAATTTTACAAATCATTTTCAATCATATTAAACCCAATTTTCAATTATTTCAGAAATTTAACATATTAAATTATCGATTTAAATATCAAATTAAATCCAGATATTCGAAAAATAAATTATTCGACTTATAAATTTCACTTATTAATATTTAAAATCAATTAAACATACAAATTTTAATTGACAAAAATTCTAGGTCGTTGCAAACTTCCCCCCTAAAAGAATTTCGTCCTCGAAATTACCAAGTAAGAAAAGTTACAGGATCCTTTATCTTTCCAAAACAAACCATTCAAATTGGATTTTTCAAATCTCTTAAGTGTTTAACTTTTTCAAAATTCATAGTTAAACTTCTTAAAAAAAACTTTACTAAGTTTCCCAATTCATACTTAGTTTTCAAAAATTTCCCGATTTTCTCAAAAATATTCTAACGCCTTAAATTTTCGGAAAAATTCGCCAGAGTCTCCTTTGCGTGGCTCGATCCCCAAAAAAATGACAGTATATATATCACAAATATACATCTCATCAAGTGATGAGGCATCCCACAGGGAAAAAAGTGTAAAAGTATGATATTTAATCTGAGATATGTACCTTATATATTTTATTAGCGAGCATATACAGCTAATATAGCGCGAAAGCGAGCTCCAAATGCGAAGCAAGCGCAATCCGCACCTACTAAACACTCAACAAACCAATGAGAAACATGTATATATGAAAATAATATCAATATACATCATATAGCAACATAACAACTACATGTGCCAACATAGCAATGCATTCAATCAACAAATGCAACCATCAAACAACTATCCAAC
The DNA here is from genome assembly GCA_030765085.1 of Allium cepa. Taxonomy (NCBI): domain Eukaryota; kingdom Viridiplantae; phylum Streptophyta; class Magnoliopsida; order Asparagales; family Amaryllidaceae; genus Allium; species Allium cepa. The sequence goes on along the minus strand of CM060941.1, from coordinate 207,007,398 downwards.
CAATAAACATCCAACAAATCCATAACCAAATCAATATGAATTCACTTCTCATTAATATTCAATGAATTGGTTTTCCGATTTAAATCATATTTGATTCATTAACATTGGATTTACTAACATTTATTCATATTCAATTTCAATTATTTTGCATTCACTAATTTACATTCAAGTTAGTTCACCTCCACATTCAAATCAAATTCACTTAACTTCCAATTTGATTTATAGCTTTCAATTTTTCCTTAATTCAATTTTATTAACACTTAATGAATTATATACAATCAACTAACATTCATATACAACCAATATACATCCATTACAACCAAATTTATTCAATTTACATTTTATTTTCCAACTTAACAATTGTATTCCAATCATTTAATATAACATTCCAGAGTCTTTTCAATCTTTCAAAACTATTTTTTTTTGAAACCAATTCAATTATCCTTTGAATTTCAAAACCCAAACCCAAATTTTTCCAAACAACTTTCGTTTAAAACTATTCGGCAGCAATTCCTCTTTTGGAAACCCGAAAATGAACACTTCTCTAGAATTCTCCAAAACAATTTTCCAAAATATCAAATCCTTTCAAAACACTTCTCTAGAATTTTGTTTTTAGATTATAATTCACATTTATAAATCTTTTACTTATATAATTTCGTTTCTTATATAAGATTATTTCACAATTGTAAATCATTTTAATTATAACTTCATACTTATAATTCATTTGCTTATACAATTCATTCTTTTACAGCTGTTGTTTTTACTTAACTTATTCAACAACCAAACAATCAATTTTATATGCACTTTAATAATTCTGAAAAATTATTCCTTTATATATAAAATATAATCAAGGTAAAATTATTTCATTTACCCTATTCAAAACAATATCGTGCCAAATTGTTCTGTACAAGTGTTTAGAGATCCCTATCAACAACGTTAATTATTCATGTTGACCAAAATCCATATACCACTCAACAAACCAATCATCACAATATAAAACAATTTCATATTCACTAACAAATACGCGCTCGTATCTATTATTACACTCCAACTCATTCTAGAGTACTACTGACTCTATCTCTAATGACTAATTCCCAACAGAGCCATGGTTGTCGCTTAACCATACGCTCTGATACCAAATGTGAGGAACCGATTCTTCGACTTACGAAAACCGACATCAATACGTCCACTGTATCAACTGCCGAGCAATCGAAGGCCGGAAAACCGAACCCTTAGGGTTTAAGAAAAAGAAAGAGGTAGAAGGAGAGAGAGAAGGGTAGAGCAGAACAGAAAGAAACAACAGAACAATATCAGAATCTCACAATCGCAGCGGAACAACATATAATAAATAATGAATAATCTTTAAACAAAGAACTATATCAGTTATTACATTGCATCATATTACATTACATTACATTATCAGAGTGTACAACAACAACCAACAACAAACAGCGGAAAAGAAATACTATATACTAGTGAATACGCCATGCCATCCAGCTTGCCTCCAGCACTCCTGAATTCCAGAATATCCTGATAACCTGACTCTTGACTGCCCGTGTGGAAATTGGTGCGCACCAAGAGTTTAGGAAGGAAACAATAAACTCCGAGTCAGTCATGGGACTGGTGTGGGAACTTAAAACAGTTTATCTTTAAAATAAAGAACAGGATATATTTTTTTAAAATAGATTCGCAATGCTTTTTAGAAAATGAGACTACCATAAGGCCTCCCGCACACACACACAATGCAAACGCAGAATCGGAGGAGATTTCTCCTTATGATAGTCAACGATGCTTGATACGCATTAAAAAGAAACATTTGATATTATTACTAGTGCATAGTGTAGGAAAAATCATTTCGAAAGTAAAAATATAAATCTTAGCCAGCATAGCCATTTCGCACTTATGCCTACTATAGCTACCATCCAAACAGTGGTGACCACCATAAGTGAATGATAGGTTCTACAACTAAAACCGTACAAGGTGCTTATTATTTCTTTGGATTTCCAACAAATAGTCAGGCCAAGGAACTTCCCATTGCCACATGGGTACGCCTCTGGAAAGAAGACCCAAGAACCTAATCGGATCTCTGCCAACACAAGGCCGGGTTACCTTTCAAACTAGGTAACTACTGACACGAATATGTCATTCCCCGATCGTAACCAATCTATATCCGAGTATCCTCAATTTACAACAACCACAAAGCAATAAATTTGCAGCAACAACATAGGTTAAGTATCTGGGCTCCATACCATGATACCACCTCTATCCAGAAGGAATGACATACACTAAAGGGGCACTATCCCCTAATAACCTTGCTGCATCATTTCTGTTTTGATCATTTCCGGGGTGTGAGGTCCGACGAAGTCTCGTCCACAAAGCCACGCTTTATACAAAAGCTGTGCTTTGATCATCAAATGCTCAACAGCACTTCGTATGCCACATTACCAATTTGGGAATGTATCGCTAGTAACCATCAACTACATAACCTCTAAGGGTGTTAAGATAAGAGAATAAATTCTCCGCCACCAACGGAAATATAATTGATAGAAACCAGCTTTACATCTCAAATTGTAACGTCAGACACACATCTATACAAGTCCGTTCCGGGATCGAACGGAACCGAAGGCGCTTACAAAGAAGTCCTTGCAATCCGGATATTCACTAATCATGACCGGACTTCCCATCACAAAGGGTAATAAATTTCTATATCGGGGATCAACCGATGCAGAAACATTCGACGGTAATCCTTCCGTTTTCACAAATATCCGGTCTTCAACACCGGTCATCAAATGCAAACCATAACGACATATCACATATTCGGAATGGGTTATAAGACCCCAAGGTCCTTTCCCGGCTAACCCGAATAGTGAGCGCTTATTTTGAAAATAAGTGTGGCATTCAAATTCAGCAAATCACAACAAATACCTATTTAAAGGTAAATATTGATAGTTGGTTATTTAACTATCAATAGGTATGCTCACATCACTAGATTTCAAATAATTTTCCAAATTATTTACTTTCCAAAATATCTTTACTAGACATATAATTTCCACACTTCATGCATTTGAAAACAAATTTTCAAATCACTTTTCACCTTTACCACTTTTGAAAACAAATTTCAATCATTTTCCTTACGCGGAAATACTTTCATTTCAACATGGTTCGTTTAAACCAATTAAATAAATCCTTACCGATTTACTTTATAGTTATGTTCCAAATCCGTAAATTTATTCCCACACTTCAAAAATAAATCAACGTTTATTTTTAAACAAGTTTCCCTTTCTTTTATAAATTCCATAGTGAATTTACAATTCCAAAATATCTATGAATATACAATTTCCAAATCGATTTCTAATATTCATTTTCAATTTATCTTTAAAAGATAAAATCTCAAAATATTCACTTCATATTGGAAAACATTTCCATACTTATTTAATAATAAGTAATTTACAAATCCATTTATTTTCAACACATGGAAAATATTCAATATACTTAAATCGAAATTAAGTATATAGTTCATTCTTTAAGAAATCATTCTCTTAAACACATTTATTTGAGTCAAAACGAATGCTGCGTAAAACATCGTTACGACGACCCAAAATCACTAGTATAGGGATTCGAAATTAAGATAGATATATAAATCCCAATACTATATAAAACATTTCCTTTCGGAAATCATTTACTATAACAACAGTGTTATAGTCGACCATTTCCTTCTATTTCTCGAAAACGTCTATTTCAACAATGAATGTTGAAATCTATGGTTTCGATAGTTAATACATTTTAAAACATCTTTTAAAACAATTAACTTCATTTTTAAAATTTCACTTCTCGAAATCATACCCGTTTTATTAATAATATATTCACTGCCCAAAATCGTGAATATAACTTATTTACCCAATTCAGTATTTCTACACTTCTATCAAAAGATTATCCACTGTCCAAAATCGTGGATATGCACCGTTTACCAAATTCAACACTTCCACATATTTAATTAAAGGATTTTCCACAGCCCAAAATCGTGGATAAAATTCCTTTAATAATTTCTAATTTTCCTTATCAAATTTATTTGATTACGGATTTATAAGACAATGTTTATAAATTCCATTTCTATTTCATAACTACTTCGATTTATAAATCTCCTTTAATAACCAATTCTATTTATATTTCATTTACATGTCGAATCCAACTTATAAGTAAATTACTTATATTCCATTTATTCACAAATCCATTCTTTTATATCATCATTAATTTATAAATCTAAAATTCTTATTTACTTATAAAACTAGGTACAACTTTATTTTAACACTTATAAAAGCTCGTTTTATAATTCAAATGTCTTTAACGTATAAAATATCAATTTTATAAATATTTTATATAAACCGTTTATAATAATTCAAAAATCCCAATTTAAACTATTTTATAAATTTATCAACTGTTTATTTCAAAAATCACATTTCGGTTATATTTTACAAAAATCCTAATTTTTATAACGTAAAAATTTATAGCGTTTTAATTATTTAAAATGAATCAATTTGAAAATTTAATAAAACGTATACTTTCAAAAATCACTTTAAGAATCCCTTAAAAATCAAAATCGTTATTTCAAACTTTAAAAGTGGATCCGATGATGCAACAGCACCAAATAATCAATCATGGCATCCAAACATCATATATCGATATGATAATCAATCAAATATCACAATATCTGAAATCAAATAAATACTGGTGAGGAATCTAGTTGGATTCCTCCAACCTGTTTCTCTGCATCCACAAACATTAGCACAATACCAATTATGTTCCAGTACAGAATTATCGCGGTATATGGGATTTATAAAATATTATCCGCTATTATGCGGCACAATAGGGTCTCATCCGCTATATAATGCGAGAAATCAACTCCAAGTACATATATAATACCAATTTCACTATACAGTGAAATATTCGCGGTATATGTTTTTAATAAATAACCTCCGCTTACTAACGGCGTATAATGTCTATATTTAACAATCAATAGATAATAATTTATCATTCAATCATACAATCAAGCAATTTTTTAAATTTAACTATTAAAAATTTAAATTGAAACTATTCGATTGAGTGAGAAGTTATCACCTTGATTTCAATTCTGTTTCAGCGTTTTATTTCGAATAAAATTAAACGAGCGTTTAATTTTACCCAAAATTTTCACTGACTCCAAATGACTCCAATCCAGTTCCATCGCGTAGTGCTCGTCAATACGAAGCTAATGCAATTCGTTTCGTCACAATCCGACCTCGTATCAAAAAGATATCATATTTTAAAGTTTCACGAATTATAAATATAATAAATATACAATTTGTTTTTAAGTTTTCAAATCCTATCATCATCTAGCCGTCCATTTCTACACTCCATATCGCAGCCGCACTATGCTTCTTCCCACTCGTTCCAAGCTCCAGGCAAATACACGCAAGAACCCATCAAAGCCGCCAAGCTTCAACGAATTTTCACGACCAAAATACACGACTTGAAGACGATCGGCCACCTCCATTGCGAGCCCCTCGGCGAACTCTACCTACACCGTGAATAGCAGGAAATTCGGCTGCCCCTTTAGACTCGAAAAACGTGAAAAATGCAGCGACTTTGAACGTAATTTCTCGTTGATCCGAAGTTCCATTCCAGATCATGACCGTTGGATTTGTAGATCTCGTCGAGATCTACAACTTTGTAGTTGGAGGTTTTTGCCAATTATCGATGGATTGTGAGATATTGGAGGAGAAAGGTGAATGATTTCTGGCCATAGAAATGGTGGACGGCGGCTGCACTAGAAACCCTAGCCTTTGTTTGCAAATTGTGAAATGGAGGGCCTTTATAGAAAATTTACAAAAATACTATTCATCCGAAATTTTCCGAACTCCAAACAAAGCGTGTCCGTTGCCGTTTCTAAGGTTTACCCCACATTCCAAACACAATGGAACATGTTTCGGAGGCTAATTCGATCATCTGTGCGAGTTATGGCAATAAACGATCGATTTTAAATTAAACCGATTTAAACGAATTTCTATGCGTTTTGGATTGTCCCGGATAAACGGTAAATCTGATTGACACAAAATTTGAAATCTTATAATAATTTAATATTACGGATCCGATGAAACTGGTTTCGTCGAAATCCGAGACTGTTTGAAAAATGGCTATTTTAACTCGTCAATTAAATATTAAAATATTCAATTTTCACAAATTAACTTTTAATTCGATTTTAAAAGTTCTATAGCATCATTCTAACTCTAATATGATATAATAAAATTTTACAAACCATTTTCAATCATATTAAACCCAATTTTCAATTATTTCAGAAATTTAACATATTAAATTATCGATTTAATTATCAAATTAAATCCAGATATTCGAAAAATAAATTATTCGACTTATAAATTTCACTTATTAATATTTAAAATCAATTAAACATACAAATTTTAATTGACAAAAATTCTGGGTCGTTATAATTTATATCGGAAAATACTTCAAATAATATTATCATTATATTCCAAAATCATTCAAAAGAAATTTTCAAAAACCCAGGACTTAAGTTCTAAATTTTCAATTTTCATTTATTTCATTTCAATCTCATTTCAACTATTTTTTTTATAAATTTCATTACCTAACAACCAATATGTTATAACCAAATAAAATCTTTATAAAAATTTGTTTTATATATATATATATATATATATATATAGAAAATACAATAGGCAAAATTATTTCATTCACCTATATTAAAACAAATATTATGTCGGTCTGTCCTATTAAGTGTTTAGTAATCCCTATTGGTGTCATAGCGTCCCATGCACCAACCAGAATTTATAAATACAAAATGGAACAAATTAACACAATATTAAAACATTTTTATAACACTGACAATTACGCTCTCTCATATATACACTCAGCGACTCATCGTAGGGTATTACTACCCTATTAATAATGAGTCAAACCGCTAAACCAAAGCTCTGATACTAGATGTAACGTCCCGTCTTTTCGCGCGCTTTAAATCGACGATAAATCACACACGTCAGACTTAAAACATACAAAAGGGCGGATTGTTATGGGGTAAATAAGAAAAACAAAGAAGAAATAAACAAAACAGAATCTCACAGCGGGAGGATAAAATATAATAATCAATATACAGTCCATAAAACTGTTTACAAAACATTTGATTTTTCTTTATACAATAAATATCAGAGTTCACATACCAATAAATATCAATGCAGCGGAATACAGTGTGTAGTAGAACCATATAATATATCATAATAATAATAATAATAATGAATTCTTCGTCTTCGTCCTCCAGAAATATAGTCTTCCATCCTGAAAAGCTCGGACTGACCCGAGCGAATTGAAAAGACAAAACACTCGAGTCAGAACTAAAAGATCTTATGAGAGTTAAATCAACAGAAATAAATATGAGTGCAGTAACTTAAGAGATGCTCGGGATTCACATCCCCTAAGGATCCGTTAAACTATTTACTATGTAGTATATTTCGCTATTATAATAGTATCTAATTGTAAAATAAACTTACTTTTAAATAGCGTTAATGGGTTACCCATATAGCCCTTAACACAAATAGTGCCAATAGTCTATACAGTACCGTAATACCTCCTGATCGGGTGGCTACCAGAGGATACTCCATAGGTACGACCCAAATAGAAACTCATACAAGGCGCGATAGGGTAGGTGACACGGCACAACTAGGCAATGCCGGGGTAGATATACCAATTACGCTTCCGGGTCGGTGGTAACGCGTAGCCGCAGCTACCGACCACCTCGAGGCACACCCCCAAATCAAAGAAATCAAAAGTAAATCAAAGAAATCAAAAGTGGCCACCGAATAAAACCATAGACAAGGTAGAATATCGAAGGGATGTGTCCGATCAAAGGTGCTACCTCATTAACCCGTCGATCGCTCCTGTTTTAGCCACCTTATGCCAACTCACGTGATTTTGGTCCACGTATTTACCTCAAAGGAAATGCCATCGCCATCCTACTTCATTCTGGAATCTCCATCACATACACGGTTGTTAAAGTGGTTTTCGGAGTTGGTAGATAGTATGACAACTTTCAATCCCGGTCTCTTCAACAACCAAATGTTATTATGACACCGTGGTCTTTTAAAAATAGTTTATACTTTTAAAACCAAAATATAATATCCATTTCAAAAACTATAAATACGATATCATTTCTGTTTTAAAGCCCAAATCAATATGATATCATTTTTTTTATTTCAAAATATTTTCTTTTCCAAAAACATAGCCCTTTCAAATCTATATAAATTGAACCCATAGCTTTGAAACATACTTCTAATACTCCAATGGTTTAAATATTAAATTACTTCATATAATAAAATAGCTTTTTTTCCACATAAATCCCAAATATCGATTTGAACCTCCAAATAAACCATTTCTAATTTAATTTTTTCAAAGCTTAAAAATTCAATATTTCAAAACTAAATTTTATAATTCATATATATATACCAATTTCACTTTTTCTATTATTTAGCTTGAAATACGTACTTTATAATCTAGTATCCCTTCAAATAAAACTCCAAATTTCAAAATTGAATATTCCTTAATTCATTTAGACTTAATATTTTACTTAAACCACCTAACCCCAAACTTAGTTTAAAACCATATTTTTTTAAAAATCTAAATTTCAATAAGTTCCAATGGAATTTTTTTAAAATAAAATTCTTAATTAAATAGAATCTCGAGTCAATTTCAAAACTATTTTCTCGTACTTGATTTATAAAATCAATATAAACTCTATATAAAAATGATATGTAAGTAAATACTTCCTATAAAATAATTAAATAAAATCATCTTTATTATTAAAATTATTTATACTTTAAACAATTTTATACCTAGCTTAAAACCAAGAATTTTACTATATATCAAATTACCTTTATCAAATATCCGAATCGATATCTCATAAAACCATATATATTTCTTTACGAAACCATAGAAAACATTTCAAAATATTTTTATATATAGACCGCAGTGTCTGTATATAATTTTCTATCCTTTGGTCAAGTGATATGGATATTTATCATTTCAATCCGTAATTTAAAAATGAAAATTTGCGGTTATATATCATTTCAAACCACAATCCCGAATAAAATGAAAAATGCATAATAACTTGCTGTTTATAACCATATAAAATACAACATCCATTCATCCAATATCAACCATCGACTACTTATCACAATCATCATCAAATTCAAACAATAGCATTAATATAGAACGGATAATAAACAGCAGGCGTTAAATAGCAGTTTATATTCAATAATAATTTAAATAACCATTTAACTGGCAGTTTATATGCAATGAATAATTAATTAACAATTTAACTGGCAATTTAAATGCAATGAATAAATTAAATAACAATTTAATTTAAATAAATGAAATTAACTGAGATGATTGATTAAAATATGCCTAACAACCATAAATAAATTTTAAATCACATCATATATCAATTTAACAAACAAAAGAAATTTTAGAAGTTGTGAGTGAGTTAAAACACTCACCTTTTGAATTTAAATTGAATTCAAATCCAATTTAAACCCAAAAATTAAACAGCCTCGGAATCTGTCCAAACCAGCGTCAAAATATCCGGAATTTAAATACGATCCTAACGCAAGAAACCGTGTGAAATTCTGATATCGTGTGTGGAAGTTATTGTAGTTAGAAGCTTTAAAGTCAAAATTCAAAATAAATAAATAAAATAAATAAATATTCACCCCTCTCTCTGCCACGTCGCACGCGTCTTCCTCACGCGAAACTGCAGCAACCCTAAATTCGTGAACCCTAAAACATCATATACACGAAACTGCACCGCCACCGTTGCTCAAATTTTTACACCATCCACGGCCGTCTTCGACACGATCAAGCACCACCGCCATCATACCCTACCACCGCCGCCCCCATACGCCAAGCGCGACCCACCACGACCCTCCAAAGCATTGTCGTCTTCGCCTCTTATTTCTGCCGGTTTTGGCGGAACCAAGCATCGATAGTACGAACGAACCGTACAGATCCCCTCCCCTCGACGACCTCTTCGATGCTACGCTGCCTGATCGTCGTAAGATTGACGATCTATCGTCCAAATGAATAACCATCAACGAACGGTCGAGGCTTCTACGATTTTTACCGGTTGGACGACAATCCAAAACGAAAAACGAATTTCACCCGAAGATTCGCACCTCGAGAGCTTCAACATATATATTTTTTGAATTTTTCTGAGGAGTTTGGATTTTTGACTTTGATTTTGAATTGGAATTTGATCTGAAATTTTGTTGTCTTCCATTGGGGAGGAGAGAGTTGAGATATACATATAAACAAATGAAAATGAGGAGAATTAGGGTTTATAACCGGGTTTATATAGGTAGGTCAGAAATTAGAATGGATGGATAAGGTTGGATATACGCGTTAACGATAAAGTGGCCCAAAAAGTCCGTTCTGACCCGGAATGAAATTGGGTAAACCCATATGTCAAAATAGGTGTTTAAAAATATTTTAAACGCGATGGAATAAGTTTCACGTCCAAATTCCATCGTATGAAGAAGTTATGCTAAATTCAAATTTTCAAATTGATTTCAATTTAATTGATTTCAAGGTGTTTCAAGCCCATACGATCAAATGACAAGTCCGATCGATACGAAACTTGAAATCCTACAATAATTCACCGTTACAGATCCGATGAAACTTGTTTCGTCGAAATCCGAGTCAGTGGCTAAAATGGCTATTTTTATATTAATTAAATAAATTAAAACTAAATTAATTAAATCAAATTCCAAATTTAAATTCAAAAATTTACAAATTTCATCACTTATGATTCCTCAATCATTTACAATGATTTAAACAAATTTTAAAATGTCAATTTAGAGATGATTTATTTATAAATTTCAATATTAATTCTCAATTTCATCAAATTCAACATTATAAATTTAATCTCAAATAAATCTATTAAATTCACTTCCATTCTATTATTCAATTTATTGATGTCAATTAGATGAAATTAACATTGGCTCCATACCTATAACATTAAAAATCTCCGATTTAAACTAAATTTTCAATTAACGTAATAATTAAATATTTAATTTCATTCATTTGCAATTAATCCAATTATTATAAATTAAATAAATTAAACCACTATTTAAATTCAAATTCTAAAATTCATTAATTTTATCATCTTGTATTACTTAAGATATTTAGAAATCCTTTAAAACCAATTCCCATATCAACTTAAAGTAAATAATTTCACCAATTATAGTATTTAACATTCAATTTAATAAATCCAGTTATTTATAATTACTTACAATACATTGCTTTAAACCTGATTTCAATCCTTCCATTAATTACATTAATAATCACTAAAGTAACGTTTATTATCAACCATAAATATTAAAATTTTACTTAACGGACATTGATTGTATAATTTTACAATTTATTACGTATTCTTCATCAGTTAACATAACTCTGAATTCATTTCCCAATCTACTAATTTCAATCAATCCTACTTTGCAATCTGTTTCAATTAATAGGGTGTGCACTAATTTAGTTATTGCGTTAATTCTTATTAATATAACATTAAGTTTCCTTTACTCTAATTGATTTCAAATTTTATTATAAACGAAATAAACAGGTAACCTTACAATACACCAAGGTTTATTATTTCCAACAAATTATCATAGTTGCCTACATAATATTTACTCCAATATTTACACACAACCGTTACTATTCTCATATGCCAGATCCTTATACAATGATCCTTTTATTTTTATTTATTATAACATTTATAACTTAAATGTTTGACTTGTTTTTCTTACATTAATAGGGTTTTTATTTCTAACAATATCAATGTTACCATTTATCCTATTATTTCACCCATTATTTATAATTAGAGTCTCAATTAAATTTATTTATCTAGATTTCACTCTTTAAATCCACCACTTGTTATATTATAAATAAAATTAACATTGTTTACATTTTACATTAATGTAACATTTATTTACATTTATTACAAACTTATTTCCAATTTTAATTAACAATCCAAATAAATAAATAGGCAGCCTACCATAAACATTACCGTTACCTTTTGTCACATAAATAAGCTTTTATTACTTAAAATCAATTTTGGCATTTATTTATAACTTTGAATCTATTCCCCAATTTTCACATTTCAATTATTATATTAATTTAAATTCCATTCTATTTAATATTTTTATTAATAATTCACAAATTCAACATTCCTATTTGTTTCTTATATTAAACTTAAAACAAAGTATGAAAATTTACAATTTTTTTAATTGCAATATAAATTTTAAATGGTAAATTTTAAGTACAATTGCTACATCAAATTTCTACATTCGCTATAATATAAATTATAAGATCTTTATTTCTTTCTAAATTTAATTAAAAATCTTATTAAAGTAACTCATTTTAATCATCGAATTTTACGGGTCATTACAGAAGCTCTTGCCATGACATGAATTTTAAAATTTATTTGATGATTTTTAAGCGGGTATAATTTGAAAAAAAATTGAAGTTTCTCTTATGTTCTTTTGTTTTTACTAACTCGTTTGGTTTAAATAAAGGAGGGAAGAAGATAAAAGTCATCACGTAGGGTGGATGGAAAGGAAAGAAAGTGGCTAATGGTTAGACTTTAAACATATAAAATATTATTTAATTCTAAAATATCTCGATTTTAGTAACTTAAAATTTCGAACACCTATCGAGGCATGCCGCCTGGCGTTCATAATGTGATACCCTTATTCCGAACGCAATGAAACAAGTCTCGAGCCCTAACTCGATCATATGGATAAGAATGTGCTCTCCATGTGATGGACGATAAATTATTCATTGAGAGTAGTGTATCGAGAATGAGAGCATTAGATACACTAGTCTCAATAGATATATCGTGTGACGACCGCCCATGACTCCCGCACCAAAACAATGGAATAGTGCGCTGAAAGGCATGCCAGGTAGACATGGACGATAGTCAGGGTAAAATAAAACAGCAACCTCTATCGTACAACTCACAGCGCTTGGATAAAATACAATAGAGAGATATATAGTGAAACTCCATAACAGAAAAATCATCATATAAGCATCGTAAGTAGATTTATACAAACATGAATCATCCATACATCAAAGCCTCACTACAACACTCAATCAGATATAACAGCGGAACACCCAGTACATATAGTAAGAAAACTAGTATGCAAAGCCTCCTGCTCGTCTTCGTCATCATCAGCGTAGATCTCTAAGAACAGCACCTGTCACCTGCTACCTAGTCTGCCCATCCCAACATGGATGAACAGCCCAAGGTAATAAGAGGAGACATAAAACCTTGAGTCGGACAAAGTCTTAGTGAGCAGTAAATCAACTATCAAACATACCAAAAGAGCATAAAGGATAAAAGGAATAGGAACCAAACCATCCCACTCCACCTCTTTCTACAGTGATAGCCCCCAGACACACACCAAGGAGAAGTAAGCATAACACAGCAGACAATTAAGGTAAAACAATAATCACTCGAGTCAAGGGCGATGTTTTCCAAATACAAACCCCCAAGGCCTAAACCAAGATCAGATAAGCACCTAGAAAATACCGCTCTTGAGACCGAATGATGATACAACCAAACGTCCAAACATCCATGACTCTGGCTATCACTGTTATCCTTGCTTCGATTTCACCGTTGATTAAATGACCATCCGTCAAGGGCTAATGGTAACCCCGGTTCCAGACATAACTCCGCACACTGCCTTGTGCCTAGGACTTATCTACTTTGCCCAGAGTACTCGACTACCTACCTGTAGTCTTTTGGTTGTCCCGACTACCTACCTGTAGTCGTTATGGGCACCCCATGTACTCTTGCTTTTGAGCATGCTAGAACCTTCAACAACGATGAGATCCAAGCCTCCTAGTCATCCTCCTTGACGACTATCCTCATACTAGCTCAAGCTACCTCTCGAGCAATCCATTATCAACCAACTCGAACCATCCCTCGAGTTATCAACATGCTTGGAATGATCCCTGCCTGGATTACGCCAAGTCTACATCACATCATACTTCGCTTTATTACACCATAGCAAAGTCTCAACTCAACAACATGGTTTGCCTCATCGCATCATGGCAAAGTTCCATCTCAACATCATTCAATCCATACATATGAGCTTCCACATCCGCCACATATGCTTTTAGCAGCTTTCACCATTCAAGAGCCTCTTCTGTAGCTTTTGAATCATCTTTGACCATACTTGTCCAAATCTATCAACTAGATAGCTCATTCACAACAATCAATCAAGGCAAACATTTATCCAAACAAATAAGTATTCAATCAAGATCTAATTAGGCATTCATAACTACAATGGCAATTTCGTAAATAAATGAGCATAGAACTAACATACATGAATCATGGGTTTTTAGCATAGATCTAGCAAATATAAAACATGGGTTTTGTTTCTATAACCTAATAAATGAGCTTGCATAGGTAAACATCTTCACAAACAATGGATCTATACTTGGATCTAAGGAAAATACACAAAAATCACTATCTACAATACTCCAACAAACCACCAATCCAATATACTCCTTTGGGTCCGCGTGAGAGATAACTACCACTCACCAAATCACCCAAACACCTCAAAAACTAATCACTATAGATCTGGACAGCGAAGATCAAGGCTTGATCCGGCAATATTTCGCTTCAAACGATGAAATCTAGCTTCGTTGGATGAAGATCTTCAACTTTGTCTCTTGGATCTTCAATCTCGATCTTCGATCTTGGATGGATGTTAGAATTAGATTGTAATAGAGAAAAGAAGATGAAGAAATGTTGTAGTCGAGTTCCCAAAATGGCAGCACTTCGTCGCTTAAAAAACCGGTGCCAAAAAGTGAACCGAACCCCTCTATTTATAGGCTGAATCACCCTTAGGTCGTCGCCCTATAGGTCGGTCACGACCTATCCATGAGTCGTTGCCGACTCATCAGACCCCTTCGTCCTACGACCTAACCAACACAACATACAGTCGACCTAAAGACATGGCCGACCCAACACTCATTCCTATGGCCGACCTAACCCCTAGCCGACCTACTGCATATGACTCAACACAGTAAAGCCATCCCAACTCGTATGCGACTTAACTAAGACGCAATGACTCAACCTATCTTCTTAAGTCGTACTAAGGTCCTAACGACTCAAGTCCTACCGACTTATACCACTTGCCGACTTAACATACAGACCGACTTAGCACTTAGCCGCTCTTCTCTCTTAACTTGCTAACACTCTAACTCGGCAACTCTTGTAACTCGGCAACACCTATGAGTCGTTGACACGAGCTAACTCCACACGGCTTATCACCTTAGGCCGATAACCTTTAAGTCGGTAATTTTATAAGTCGTCTAACGACCTAACCTGTGACTCGTTAACTCGGCCAATCATACTAACTCTTTAGCTCTTAGGTCGTAAACTTCTTGACCCGGTCACCCCTATGAGTCGGCCCTCTATGACTCATGCTAGAGACAACATAAACAACACCAACGACTTAATGCAACTATTTTACGATTTAATCGACACGTAAAATACGGGTCGTTACATTCTCTCCCCCTTAGAAATTTCGCCCCCGAAATTCCAAACAAACAACAGCAATCAAAATTATTCCGCATGCCTATCATTCATAGCAATCAACAAACCATGCATCCAATTCTAGCCTAGCATGCAGAATTCTAAGACTCAGAACAAGCTACAAATTCATGAGATGTCACGACACCTTAGGGCCATACCTTGAAGAGTTCGGGATGAGCTGCCTTCATCCTCTCTTCCTCCTCCCACGTACAGTCGTTAACATCATCACTCCATTGTACCTTGAGCAACGTAATCGTCTTTCTCCTAAGCTGTTTCGTATCGGTTTCAACAATACGAAGCGGCTTACGAGGTCTCGTAACCACTGGATCAACTTCTAAGTTTTCACAGCTATCAGCAGAAACCACTGCAGTTGGATCATGCACATACTTCCGTAGATAAGATACATGAAAAACATTGTGCACGCCCGCCATCTTTTCCGGTAACTTTAATCTATAAGCGAGTTTTCCAATTCGCTCTATAATTGGGAATGGTCCAACAAATCTCGGAGTTAACTTTCCTTTCTTTCCGAATCTAATAGCACTCTTTAATGGAGAAATCTTCACAAAAACCATCTCACCTACGTCGAATTCCAAATCCTTACGACGATTATCGGCATAACTTTTCTGACGATCTTGGGCTGCCTTCATTCGTTGCCGAATGATCTCTATACAATCCGAAGTCTGTCGAATCATCTCTGGCCCAAGTATCAGCTTTTCTCCAGTTTCCAACCAACATGTCGGAGAGTTACACGGTCTTCCATATAATGCCTCATATGGTGCCATACCAATGCTCGACTGATAACTATTGTTATATGCAAATTCCACCAAATGAAGGTGATCTTCCCATGATCCTCCGAAGTCCAAAACACAAGCTCTGAGAAGATCTTCCAAAACTCGGTTAACTCTCTCAGTCTGACCATCTGTTTGAGGGTGATAAGCTGTACTCAAACACAACTCAGTTCCCAAAACTTCCTGGAAGCTCTTCCAAAATCCACTTGTGAACAATGGGTCTCGATCGCTCACTATACTCTTCGGAATACCATGGAATCGAACAATCCACTTCACATAAAGCTCAGCCAATTTCGATGCAGTTCTAGTTGATCGAATAGGAATGAATCTTGCACTCTTGGTCAAACGATCTACGATAACCCAAATTCCTTCATTCCCTGCCCTAGTTCTAGGCAGACCATCGATAAAATCCATCGACACTTGCTCCCACTTCCATGTAGGAACCTCCAATGGCTGAAGTAATCCACTGGGCTTCTTCTGCTCAGCTTTCACTAACTGACAGTTCATACACTTGGAAATAAAATTTCCAACATCCTTCTTCATGCCTTCCCAGTAGTAAGTTCTCTTCATATCCCGATACATCTTATTTCCACCTGGATGAATTGTCAACTTCGAGTGATGACCTTCTTTCAGAACTTCATCTCTCAATCCATCTACATCGGGAACAACCAATCGTCCTTGCTTCCGAAGCCAACCCTCTCGATCGACCTCGAATCCCTTATCCTTCTCTGGGTCCAATCCAGATTCCAAATCTCGGATGATCTTGACAAGCTTATCGTCTCGCTTTTGGCTCTCGCCAATCCTTTCCACAAGAGTAGGTCTTATCGATAAGTTTGCCAACATCTCAGGTTCCAATTCACATCTAGGCCTGAAGTCAAACTCAGCCAAATACTTGAGACTCTTCCACTCCGAAAACATGGCTCCCAATCCTGCATGTCTTCGACTTAACGCATCTTCCACTGCGTTACCCTTTCCCGGAGTATAGGCTATACCAAAATCATATGATGCTAGAAACTCCAGCCACCGTTGCTGTCGAAGATTCAAATCCTTTTGGGAGAACAGATACTTCAATGACTTATGATCTGTAAACAACTCGAATCTAACTCCCAATAGATAATGTCTCCACATCTTCAAAGCAAACACAATTGCCGCTAACTCCAAATCATGAGTCGGATAATTCCTTTCATGCGGCTTCAGTTGTCGACTTGCATACGCAACAACTTTATCCCTCTGCATTAGCACTGCTCCAAGTCCAGTGCCACATGCATCGGTGTAAACCACCATCTCATCATTCCCACTAGGAATAGTCAAAACAGGAGCACTCGTCAGTCGCTCTTTCAGGATTACGAAAGCTTGCTCACACTTATCATCCCATCTGAACACTTGGTTCTTTTTCGTCAATCCAGTTAACGGTGCAGCTATCTTGGAAAAGTCTTTGATAAACCGACGATAATATCCTGCTAGTCCAAGAAAACTCCTTACCTCAGATGCATTCTTAGGTCTAACCCAATCCTGGATTGCTGCCACCTTAGCGGGATCAACCGCTATTCCATTTCCAGAGATAACATGACCTAAGAACCTCATTCACTCTTCCAGAAGTGACACTTCGAAAACTTAGCCTTCAGCTGATGTTTCCGTAAGATTTCCAAAACAATCTGCAAGTGTGTCTTGTGCTCTTCCTCAGTTCTGGAATAAACCAAGATATCATCCACGAACACAAGCACGAACTTATTCAACTGATCTCTGAACACTCTATTCATAAGATCCACAAAATATGCTGGTGCGTTAGTCAACCCAAACGGCATTACCAGCCACTCATAAAAACCGGATGGTGTCCTGAAAGCAGTCTTCGGCACACTATCCTTAGCCACTCTCAACTGGTGAAATCCCGTTGCCAAATCCATCTGAGAAAACACCTTGGCCTCGTGAAGCTGATCAAACAAGTCATCTATTCTCGGCAATGGATACTTGTTCTTCTTAGTCAACTTATTCAGCTCACGATAATCCACACACAACCTCAGCGATCCATCCGCCTTGGTTGCGAACACAACTGGTGCACCCATTCGGACACACTTCTCCGAATGAATCCTTTCTGCAAAAGGTCATCAACCTGCACCCTCAACTCTAGCTGCTCCCTAGGCGCCATCCGCCTAAGAGGCATCACAACAGGTCTGGCTCCCTCAACTAGATCGATACGAAACTCGATCTCCCTATGCGGCGGCAATCCTTTGACTTCGTCAAAGACATCCTCAAATCCATTCACAATAGGCACCGATGACAGTCCATCCCGTGGAACAACCAGCGAATACATGAAGCTCATGAAGACGTCTTTCTCATGCTTACATCGTATCACAACCTTTCGCCCTTCCACATTCCCGACTGTCACCTCAAGCCTCTCACAATCAATCCTTGCCGCATATTTCCTAAGCCAGTCCATACCCAAAATAATCCCGAACCCCGCAAAGTTCAGAACAAAGCAATCACAAACAAACGAGCAATCATGACTTGACACAACTAGACCACGGCATATCATACACAAACATGACGAACCCCCGACTGGATTAGTCACAACCAATGGCCTATCAACAATATCCGGTTTCAAACCTAACCGGCCTACCAAATCATTACAAACAAAAGAATGCGACGCTCCAGTATCAAACAACACTCTAACTGGAACACCACAGATAGAAAGAGTACCTTGAACCACCACACTCTTCCCCTTCTCTTCAGCAGTAGGAGCTTTTGAAGATGACGGCACAACTCCCAAAGCATAAGCTTGCACAATTTGCCTTTCTTTCCTCGGCTCTGGGCAATCCTTCTTGATATGTCCCAGCTTATCACAGTTATAACACTTTCCCGGCACCTTGGGATTCTTACAATCTTTGTAAAGATGGCCCTTCTGTTGGCAGTTATAACAAGTCACTTCGCCTTTCGGCTTCTTCTGGCCATCCTTACCCTTCTGCTGCTGCTGCTTCCTCCTCTTATTGCCATTCTGGTGTGGTTTAGATCCTTCCCTGGTTACAGCAACAACAGAACTTTCCTTAGGAAACAAACTCTCATGCCTAAGGGCTTTCTCCACAAGCTTCTCAAATGGATCGTCCAGATGATCCACCAACTGCCTCCCAAGATAAGCATCCAAACCAGTCACAAACTTCTCATTCTTCTGATAAGGAGAATCAATATACGATCTAGCATACTTGGACAAAGCTTCGAACTCAGAAATATACTCAAGAACTGGTCTCCCACCTTGCTTGAGCTCTACAAACCTCTTGAACAAAACAGACTTCTGAGCCGTAGAGATGAACTTGGCTTCAAATCTAACTTGGAATTGCTCCCAAGTGATCTCTTCTTCTGGAGTATCGATGGTGATAGAATTCCACCAATCCGCAGCTCTCCCTTGAAGCTGTCTCGATGCAAGCTTCCTCTTAGTTGCATCCTCAATCCCTAAATCACCAAAGATTCTTCGACATGCATCAATCCATCTCTGCACCTCAATGGTCGACTCCGTTCCCAAGAAAGCTTTTCCTCCAAGAGCAGTATAATCCTTACAAAGCTTAGCAAAATCCACCGGCCTTGGAGCTTGGACTTGAACTCCCACATCCACTGATGATCCTGAAGCTGGTATCCTTCTCATGATCGAAGTCATCATCGCTTCGAACATAGTTCCATAATCAACAGCTCCTTCATCAGCACGGCTTTCCCTTGCAGCTGGTCTCCCTCTTCGACTCATCCTTAATATCTGTAATAAGAATGATTAGAACACCTTAAGAAACAACTGCATAAGGAGTTCAAATCCTTCTAAGCTACTATATTATATATATAGTAATTATCCATCAAAATACAATTACGTCTCTCATACGTAGTTACGTCAGCGAGCGTTGGCTAAAATCGATTAACCAAAGCTCTGATACCAAATGTGACGACCGCCCATGACTCCCGCACCAAAACAATGGAATAGTGCGCTGAAAGGCATGCCAGGTAGACATGGACGATAGTCAGGGTAAAATAAAACAGCAACCTCTATCGTACAACTCACAGCGCTTGGATAAAATACAATAGAGAGATATATAGTGAAACTCCATAACAGAAAAATCATCATATAAGCATCGTAAGTAGATTTATACAAACATGAATCATCCATACATCAAAGCCTCACTACAACACTCAATCAGATATAACAGCGGAACACCCAGTACATATAGTAAGAAAACTAGTATGCAAAGCCTCCTGCTCGTCTTCGTCATCATCAGCGTAGATCTCTAAGAACAGCACCTGTCACCTGCTACCTAGTCTGCCCATCCCAACATGGATGAACAGCCCAAGGTAATAAGAGGAGACATAAAACCTTGAGTCGGACAAAGTCTTAGTGAGCAGTAAATCAACTATCAAACATACCAAAAGAGCATAAAGGATAAAAGGAATAGGAACCAAACCATCCCACTCCACCTCTTTCTACAGTGATAGCCCCCAGACACACACCAAGGAGAAGTAAGCATAACACAGCAGACAATTAAGGTAAAGCAATAATCACTCGAGTCAAGGGCGATGTGTAACGACCCGTAAATTTTCGATAATTAAATTAGCTAATTTAATAAGATTTCGTGATTTAATGTTAGAAAAAAATTTGTAATTCATTTGGAATAATAATAACTGGAATGAATTGCAATAATTATCCAAGTAATGGAAAAAAAAAAGCTACTTAGTGAATGCCTTTGCAATCAATAGTTGAATAGGATATTAAATGTTGAATTCATTGGGTATGATAGAGTAATTGATTGATAAGTAAAATCTATTTGAAATCAAATATTGAATATTGAACACGTAATTGTTTAAATTAAATATTTAAAACTTATTGAATAATTGAATAACTGTAAAATGAAAATAGTGTTCTAAATTTTGAAATGGTTTTAAAAGTTGAATCTTATAAGTTCAATTTCAATATTTCAAAAGATAATGAATTATTGGATAAGCGAAATTGTCTAAATTAAATATTTGGAATTTATTGGATAAATAAAATAACGGGTTTAATATGATTAAAAATGATTTGTAAAATTTTATTTTATCATATTGGAGTTATAGTGATGTTATAGAACTTTTAAAACTGAATTTAAAATTTATTTGTGAAAATTGAATATTTTAATATTTAATTATCGCCTGAAAAATAGCCAATTTTTGAACAGTCTCAGAATTGGACGAAACTAGTTCTATTGGATCCGTAATAGTTAGTTATTATCGGATTTCAATTTTCGTAGCAATCGGAGTTGTCGTTTGACCGTGGCAGCTCGAAACGCGTTGAAATTGTTTTAATATTAATTTGGCGAGTTAAAATAGTCATTTTTCAAACGGTCTCGGATTTCGACGAAACTAGTTTCATTGGATCCGTAATATGATATTATTGTAAGGTTTCAAATTTCGTGTCAATCGGATTTACCGTTTGTCCGGGGCAAGCCAAAACGCATAGAAAATCGTTTAATCGGTTTAATTTAAAATTGATCGTTTATTTCCGTAACTCTCACATATGATCGAATTAGGCCTTGAAACTAGTTCCATTGCGTCCGGAATGGGGGTAAAACCTTATAAACGCCTGGCGGCACGTCTCGATTGGAGTTCGGATGATTTTGGACCTACCTATATAAATACGCACGCAAACCGAGGCAGTTTTATTATTATTATAATCCAGAAACCCTAATTCTAAATCATGGCCGCCACCTATTTTCGAAGGTCAGAATTGCTCGAACTTCTTTCGTTAATATCTCTCAATCCGTTCAACGAAATCAAAAAATTCCAAAAGCAAAGTTGTAGAGCACGATGAAAGCTTCAAATCCATACGGAGATGATCGGAAACGGAGCCACGGATCAACGGGAAATCGTGTAGGAAGGGGCTGCGTTTTTCACGCAATTCGAGGCAGAGGGGATGGCCGAGCTTCAGGCTATTGATGGTGAAGGTGGAGTTAGGCGGTGGCTTCGAAGTGGTGTAACCTGATCGTGTTCTCGTCGAGCGTGGTGGTCGTAAATTTTAACCCTAATGTGGCGGCTATGAGTTCTAGGAACGTGATTTTCACGTAAAGGAGGAAGACGGAGAAGCAAAGACGTGCGGCCTGATGTGTGCAAGTGGAAATCAGCGGTCCAGATCTGTTTGGTAAAAAAAAAAAAAAAAAAAGATTTGTAAATTGTTTATATTTAAGATTCACTTATCTTTAAAATGCTCTAACTTTTTCATACGAGGTCGAAAACGCGCGAAACTTTTTGCGTTGGAATCGTATCGACGAGCTCTTCGCATTGCAACTGGATTGGAATCATTTAGAGCTTGAGAAAATTTTGGATTAAATCGAACGTCGTTCGATTTGATTTGAAATCGTAAAATCAAGGTGAGTGTTTTATAACGCTCACACCGTACTAAATATTTTTATGCTAGTTAAATTTGATATTATGAAGTGTTATGATTTTATTTTTCGTTGTTTGGTAAAAATTTAATTGTCATATAGCTTCTCATTTGCATTAACCGTTGAAAAATTAAATTGACAGTTAAATTGAAATTAAAATTGAATTGCGATTAAATTACCTGACATTGATAACTATGAAACTGCCATGAATTGTATTGTTTATTGGATGATGTATTTTGATGGATGCTATTGGTTGATAATTGAATGTTTGGATGTTTATTTGCTTATATAGATCCTGTTATGCATACATATGATACTGAGATTAATTTAAGTAATGTATACTCATTCCTGACATTTAATTGAAATAAAAAAATTACTTGGCCATAGGATAGAAAATTATATACGGACACCGAATTGGCTAAATAAATAATTTTTGAAATCGTCGATTTAAAATTTATTTAAATGTTTTGATTTAAAAGTTATAAATAGAAATCAATTTATAGAAATCGAATTTGTCGAAAAATTGAGTTGGAATGTTGAAATAAATTTTGGTTAAAAGAAATTGGTAAATAATTTAAGTTGTGACTTTAAAGTAAAAATAAAAATTTGGATATGATTGAATTTCAAAAATCTATTTATTTTAAAGATTGAACATTATTTCGAGCTTTGAATATTACTAAGTAAAAGTGATATGAAAATGATATTTTGAAATCGAGTTTGGAATTGAATCATATTTGGAATTTGGATTTAAACTTGAATATTGTTGGAAATTTTGTTAAGTGTTATAAATTGATATTTTGAGAAAGCAAGCTCCAAATCGATATAAATTGAAATTGAATTAATTAAAGGTGAATGTAGAATTGAATTGATTTGAAGTAAAAGTTGATATTGTTTTGAATTGAAATCGAAATTGAATCGGTAGAATGGAAATTGAAATTGATTTGAATTGGGAAGTTATAATTGAAATGGTTTGGTTTTGAAGCTGTTTATTTTGTTTTCCAAATTTCTCGGTTATATAAACCATTTTTGAATACTTAAACTATTTTTAATCTATTTTAAATCTACTTAACCCGATTTAAATTATTTTAAACTAATTTATCTATTTGGAATCCATTTTAAGATTTTAAGTATTTTTAACTATTTTAATTATTAAAAAAATACTTTAAACTACTTAAAACTATTTTTTTAAAATTCCAAACTAGTCAATAAGGTGAATGTTTATATTTAAAATCTTGAATCTAAAGACGAATTGAGTTAAATGAAGTTGCAACCTAAATTTGAAATTCGAAATGATTTTGAAACGAAATGGGATATTGATGCGAAAATGATTTTGCAACGGAATCTTACATTTGAATAGATACGATGATATTTGAAATGGATTTGATTTTTAAAGCGAACATGATATTTTGATATCAATTATGAATCGATTTGAAATGTAAAAGAGCCAACGGTGTAATAATACGTAGTTATTAAAGAGACCGGGATCGGATATGGACATACTCTCTGTCGATACCGAAAACCGCTTTAATAACTATTATACGCGGAGTGTTGATCCAGAATGAAGTGGATGGTTTGGTGAACGCGTTGACTGAAGAAAGAGAACGATTATTGGATGACCCCTGACATGACTAAAACAGGAGCCGCGCCGGGCCATTGAGGTTCGCCACCTCTAGCGGACACACTTCTTCGATACCATATCTATTACATTTGTGATGCGATTTGGGTGCACCCCTTGATTTGGGAGTGTTGTTTCGCGGTGTTGGGGTAGCTGCTGGCTATGCCCAACATCAGTCCGGATCACGCAACTACTAGTATCCTAGTTGGTATTGCCTCATGTACCTTGTCATACTGATTATCCTATTCGCGACCACTACGTTTTGATTTGTACCTTGAGTATATGGATTGCCCTCTGGTGACTTCCGGTTTTGGGGAAACTACGGTCTTGTATATGCTTTTGGGAATATAAAAATGTGTTAAGGGGGATTATGGTAACGCCTTAACGCTATTTTGATACTTTATATTACTGATAGGCATTATCTACTTAGCGTATATTACTACATAGTATATAGTTTCACGGATCCTTGAGAGATGGAAAATCCCGTAACATCTCTTGAGTTATTGCACGCACGTTGACACTGGATAGGAGATGTCAAACCCCGTAAACATCTCTGACGCCGTTACACTCATATTTATTTACGATTGACTTAACTTACATGAGGATATTTAGTCCTGACTCGAGTGTTTGTCTTTTCATTACGCTCGGGTCAGTCCTGAGTTTTCAGATTTTTGAGGATCTATTTCTGGAGGATGAAGACGAAGATTTGGTATATTATGTACTACTATTATATTCATTCCATTCCGCTGCATTGTTGTATGATATTTGCTGTGTATGTAACTCTGATAAATGTTGTATAATAATAATCAAATGTATTCATTTCAAATGTATTCATTTAATTAACAGCTTCATGAACTGTTATTTTATTATTATACTTTAGCCTTCCGCTGTGAGATTCTGTGTTGTTTCATTTCCTTTATTTCCCTTCCTTTTCTTTTCTTAATTACCCCAATAACTATCTGCCCTTTTAATGGTTTGGAATCGACATGGGTATTTGATCGTCGGTTTAAACTGTCCAAAAAGGCGGGTCGTTACAGTTGGTATCAGAGCTTTGGTTTAGCGATAAACCTTGGCTCTAGTAGGGAATAACTCATTGAAATAGAGGTAAACTATATGAATGAGTTGAGTGTATATGAGAGAGCGTACTTGTTATTTGATATAAAATGGTTTTATATTGTGTTGATTTGTTCCGTTGAGTAATTATGAATTCTGGTCGATACTTGGGACGCCAAGGCGTCGATAGGAATTTCTAAACACTCGAATAGGACAAACCAACACAATATCGTTTTGGAATATATTTTATATAAAGGAATTATTTGAATATTTATTCATTTTGATTGAATTGATTTTTAGGAGATGATAACATTAGATTATTATCGTTATTGTTTGATCAGTCAATATTTACGACAATTGATTAAATAGCAATGGATTTAGGAAAATGAAATCTTGTAGACACAATTGATAATGAATATAAATGAATTTTAACTTGGATTTGGGAATTTAAATTTCGGTGTTTGAAATTGACTTACAAGAATTTGAAAAACATAATATGAGTATTATATGATAGTATAATTGAGTTGAAATTGTTTTCGAAGGATTTTTTTTTTATGATAAGTGTTATATTCCCTTCTCTTGACGCTGGAAAATGATTTCGGTGATGAGTGCACGCATCATCGGCGTTTATTTTCGAGAGTCCGAGTGAGGGAGACCACTTAATAGCTTGTCTAAACTTTGTTTTGATTCAAATTTTATTTTATTTTGTACTCTCTATAGTATGATTTGTTATATAAATTATATAAGTATATATTATTTCAAAACTTGATTTGAAATGAAACCGGGATTGGAATTCTTAAGTCCTTTAATAATTAATGATTTTTTTTTAAAGGATTGAAATGAATTTAGACTTGAACCATTAAGGAACTTCTGAATTGTGAAATGAGAAATGAACCTAAGAGCTAAGTGAAAATATCAAGTGAGGTAGAAATCCTTAGAATTAGGAAATTATGAACTTAAAATAAAAGTGAAACTGTAAAACTCGCGTAGTATTAAAATTCATTCTATAGCATAGATATAACTTACCAAAATATTTAAGAAGTTCAAAAATGTTATATGAATTGTTAATTGGATAATATACAAGTATAGGTTTGAATAATGGAATATGCATTTAATCAATGGTTTGCAAATATAAATAAAATTGTTAGTAAATAATTGGAATTTAAATTAACATTTAAAGGTGATTCACAATTATGTTAATATAAAATGAAAATACTATATGTGAATGTAAATGTGAAATTAAATTATAGTGAAATTTAAGTAATGACTTAAGAATTGATAAATTGAAAATTCAACTTTAAATGAAAAGAAGTTGTATGTTGTTTAACTACATTCTATTTGCATAACTATAACTTACAAATACTTAAAGGGTTTAAAATGCTAATAAGGATAAGTAGAGTAATAATATACCAGTGTGAGAGTGAAAAATAAAATGTGAAGATCTATTGATAGTTGTAAATATAAAAGAAATTTAAGCGGTAAAATGAATGATATATATAAGTGAATGAATAAAATTTAAAATTTATGAAATATAGATTTGGTAAATGGAAACTGATTAAATTTGAATATAACTAAATGTTTATAAGCTTGGAAGTGTATGAAATTAAAGTTGACTTGGAAATGTATAATTGATTTAGTGTAGATTTTGGATGGATGTTAATGTTTGATATGCATTGGTTGTTAGATGGATGATAATTGATCAAGTAGAATTCATTAGTGTTAATGGAATTGAATAAAGGGAATAAAATTTTAAAATAATAAAATTCAAATTCGAAGCAAAGTGAAATTAAATATAATGGAATTCAATTTAAATTGAAGCAAATTGACTTTAATTTAAAATATGAATGAAACAAACTTGAATAAATCGGAAACAAATTGAATGTAAACCTATTGTGTGGATGAATAAGAAAATAAATAGCTTTGTGTTTATGATTGTTCTTTAGAAAATTTGATGTTTTGATGGTTTGTACTTTGAAATAATAAAAGCAAAATTTTGGAAGAAAAAAAAAAAATCCAAAATGGTCCAATACATGCTGAAATGAAAACAACCATAACTTTTAAATGGCTGAACGGAATTCGACGATTTTGGACTTTCCGAAAAGCTTAGAAACTATAGCACAACTTTTATTTAGAGTGTCTTGAGAAATTCCTTCGTCTACTAGGTTAAAAACTTGAATGTTACTCGCTGTCCTGTGTAAAAAAATAAGAAAAATCTGAAGCATACAACCTTAGTATTTTCCCCATATCTTTTGACTGGTTTATCGGATTTTGATGATCTTGCCCTTTATGGAAAGCTAAGAACTTAAGCTAAAACTTTTGTTTTAAGTGTTTTGTGTTTTGATGTGGTTTAGAAGGTCGGAAATGTGGGTGAACGTCGCGGACCTGCGCAAACACTGCCCAGGCTGAAGCGTATCCCCTAAGTAAAACGGCCATAACTTTTGAACGGATGATCCGAATTCAATGGTTTTGGACATTCCGGAAAACCTGAAATGAATGCAACAACTTTTGTTTAGATTCTGTTGTCAAATTTTACCGTTTAGGTGACCTAAAGCTAAGATTTGTTTGCTATCCAGAAATTGAAATCTCAGTTTTGAAGCTAAATATGTTATATATATGTTGTGTAGGCTAAATATATCGATCTATCTTTATATGCATGGTTCTAACTTAGTTATTGAGCATTTTAGTAGGTAGCAAAGGGGTTGCGCTTCGTTGTGGAGTTCGCTTCTACGCTAAACGCATAATGTAAGTAAAATGCTAATAAATGCTAAATAAAAGGTACGCTTACGGTTTTATATGATATTGGTGATATTTATATGTTGTTTCCCCACATATGGGATGCCTCATCATTGAGATGAGATGTATATTTATGATATATATGCTATTATATTTTTTCCGATCGAGCCGCGCAAAGGAGACTCTGCCGAAATTTTCCGTAAAATCCGGGTGTTAGAAATTTTTTCAAGTTTTAATTTTTTTTATAACTTGTTTTGATTACTAACTTTTAAAGTTAGGAAGCCGTTCGGAGTAAGTTAGTGGAAGCGTAGTTATGACTTTATAAATGGAATTTCATTGTTTTATAAGTTGGTAACTTTGAATAAAATATATCTAATGTTGAATTCTATACTTAGTTTCTTTTCCTTTCTTTTCCCTTCTTTTCCTTTTCGAGGACGAAAAGTTTTGAGTGGGGGAGAGTGTAACGACCCGTAAATTTTCGATAATTAAATTAGCTAATTTAATAAGATTTCGTGATTTAATGTTAGAAAAAAATTTGTAATTCATTTGGAATAATAATAACTGGAATGAATTGCAATAATTATCCAAGTAATGAAAAAAAAAAAAGCTACTTAGTGAATGCCTTTGCAATCAATAGTTGAATAGGATATTAAATGTTGAATTCATTGGGTATGATAGAGTAATTGATTGATAAGTAAAATCTATTTGAAATCAAATATTGAATATTGAACACGTAATTGTTTAAATTAAATATTTAAAACTTATTGAATAATTGAATAACTGTAAAATGAAAATAGTGTTCTAAATTTTGAAATGGTTTTAAAAGTTGAATCTTATAAGTTCAATTTCAATATTTCAAAAGATAATGAATTATTGGATAAGCGAAATTGTCTAAATTAAATATTTGGAATTTATTGGATAAATAAAATAACGGGTTTAATATGATTAAAAATGATTTGTAAAATTTTATTTTATCATATTGGAGTTATAGTGATGTTATAGAACTTTTAAAACTGAATTTAAAATTTATTTGTGAAAATTGAATATTTTAATATTTAATTATCGCCTGAAAAATAGCCAATTTTTGAACAGTCTCAGAATTGGACGAAACTAGTTCTATTGGATCCGTAATAGTTAGTTATTATCGGATTTCAATTTTCGTAGCAATCGGAGTTGTCGTTTGACCGTGGCAGCTCGAAACGCGTTGAAATTGTTTTAATATTAATTTGGCGAGTTAAAATAGTCATTTTTCAAACGGTCTCGGATTTCGACGAAACTAGTTTCATTGGATCCGTAATATGATATTATTGTAAGGTTTCAAATTTCGTGTCAATCGGATTTACCGTTTGTCCGGGGCAAGCCAAAACGCATAGAAAATCGTTTAATCGGTTTAATTTAAAATTGATCGTTTATTTCCGTAACTCTCACATATGATCGAATTAGGCCTTGAAACTAGTTCCATTGCGTCCGGAATGGGGGTAAAACCTTATAAACGCCTGGCGGCACGTCTCGATTGGAGTTCGGATGATTTTGGACCTACCTATATAAATACGCACGCAAACCGAGGCAGTTTTATTATTATTATAATCCAGAAACCCTAATTCTAAATCATGGCCGCCACCTATTTTCGAAGGTCAGAATTGCTCGAACTTCTTTCGTTAATATCTCTCAATCCGT
Organism: Allium cepa; assembly: GCA_030765085.1. Taxonomy (NCBI): domain Eukaryota; kingdom Viridiplantae; phylum Streptophyta; class Magnoliopsida; order Asparagales; family Amaryllidaceae; genus Allium; species Allium cepa. The sequence continues at coordinate 206,977,494 of CM060941.1, read as the reverse complement.
TCAACGAAATCAAAAAATTCCAAAAGCAAAGTTGTAGAGCACGATGAAAGCTTCAAATCCATACGGAGATGATCGGAAACGGAGCCACGGATCAACGGGAAATCGTGTAGGAAGGGGCTGCGTTTTTCACGCAATTCGAGGCAGAGGGGATGGCCGAGCTTCAGGCTATTGATGGTGAAGGTGGAGTTAGGCGGTGGCTTCGAAGTGGTGTAACCTGATCGTGTTCTCGTCGAGCGTGGTGGTCGTAAATTTTAACCCTAATGTGGCGGCTATGAGTTCTAGGAACGTGATTTTCACGTAAAGGAGGAAGACGGAGAAGCAAAGACGTGCGGCCTGATGTGTGCAAGTGGAAATCAGCGGTCCAGATCTGTTTGGTAAAAAAAAAAAAAAAAAAAAGATTTGTAAATTGTTTATATTTAAGATTCACTTATCTTTAAAATGCTCTAACTTTTTCATACGAGGTCGAAAACGCGCGAAACTTTTTGCGTTGGAATCGTATCGACGAGCTCTTCGCATTGCAACTGGATTGGAATCATTTAGAGCTTGAGAAAATTTTGGATTAAATCGAACGTCGTTCGATTTGATTTGAAATCGTAAAATCAAGGTGAGTGTTTTATAACGCTCACACCGTACTAAATATTTTTATGCTAGTTAAATTTGATATTATGAAGTGTTATGATTTTATTTTTCGTTGTTTGGTAAAAATTTAATTGTCATATAGCTTCTCATTTGCATTAACCGTTGAAAAATTAAATTGACAGTTAAATTGAAATTAAAATTGAATTGCGATTAAATTACCTGACATTGATAACTATGAAACTGCCATGAATTGTATTGTTTATTGGATGATGTATTTTGATGGATGCTATTGGTTGATAATTGAATGTTTGGATGTTTATTTGCTTATATAGATCCTGTTATGCATACATATGATACTGAGATTAATTTAAGTAATGTATACTCATTCCTGACATTTAATTGAAATAAAAAAATTACTTGGCCATAGGATAGAAAATTATATACGGACACCGAATTGGCTAAATAAATAATTTTTGAAATCGTCGATTTAAAATTTATTTAAATGTTTTGATTTAAAAGTTATAAATAGAAATCAATTTATAGAAATCGAATTTGTCGAAAAATTGAGTTGGAATGTTGAAATAAATTTTGGTTAAAAGAAATTGGTAAATAATTTAAGTTGTGACTTTAAAGTAAAAATAAAAATTTGGATATGATTGAATTTCAAAAATCTATTTATTTTAAAGATTGAACATTATTTCGAGCTTTGAATATTACTAAGTAAAAGTGATATGAAAATGATATTTTGAAATCGAGTTTGGAATTGAATCATATTTGGAATTTGGATTTAAACTTGAATATTGTTGGAAATTTTGTTAAGTGTTATAAATTGATATTTTGAGAAAGCAAGCTCCAAATCGATATAAATTGAAATTGAATTAATTAAAGGTGAATGTAGAATTGAATTGATTTGAAGTAAAAGTTGATATTGTTTTGAATTGAAATCGAAATTGAATCGGTAGAATGGAAATTGAAATTGATTTGAATTGGGAAGTTATAATTGAAATGGTTTGGTTTTGAAGCTGTTTATTTTGTTTTCCAAATTTCTCGGTTATATAAACCATTTTTGAATACTTAAACTATTTTTAATCTATTTTAAATCTACTTAACCCGATTTAAATTATTTTAAACTAATTTATCTATTTGGAATCCATTTTAAGATTTTAAGTATTTTTAACTATTTTAATTATTAAAAAAATACTTTAAACTACTTAAAACTATTTTTTTAAAATTCCAAACTAGTCAATAAGGTGAATGTTTATATTTAAAATCTTGAATCTAAAGACGAATTGAGTTAAATGAAGTTGCAACCTAAATTTGAAATTCGAAATGATTTTGAAACGAAATGGGATATTGATGCGAAAATGATTTTGCAACGGAATCTTACATTTGAATAGATACGATGATATTTGAAATGGATTTGATTTTTAAAGCGAACATGATATTTTGATATCAATTATGAATCGATTTGAAATGTAAAAGAGCCAACGGTGTAATAATACGTAGTTATTAAAGAGACCGGGATCGGATATGGACATACTCTCTGTCGATACCGAAAACCGCTTTAATAACTATTATACGCGGAGTGTTGATCCAGAATGAAGTGGATGGTTTGGTGAACGCGTTGACTGAAGAAAGAGAACGATTATTGGATGACCCCTGACATGACTAAAACAGGAGCCGCGCCGGGCCATTGAGGTTCGCCACCTCTAGCGGACACACTTCTTCGATACCATATCTATTACATTTGTGATGCGATTTGGGTGCACCCCTTGATTTGGGAGTGTTGTTTCGCGGTGTTGGGGTAGCTGCTGGCTATGCCCAACATCAGTCCGGATCACGCAACTACTAGTATCCTAGTTGGTATTGCCTCATGTACCTTGTCATACTGATTATCCTATTCGCGACCACTACGTTTTGATTTGTACCTTGAGTATATGGATTGCCCTCTGGTGACTTCCGGTTTTGGGGAAACTACGGTCTTGTATATGCTTTTGGGAATATAAAAATGTGTTAAGGGGGATTATGGTAACGCCTTAACGCTATTTTGATACTTTATATTACTGATAGGCATTATCTACTTAGCGTATATTACTACATAGTATATAGTTTCACGGATCCTTGAGAGATGGAAAATCCCGTAACATCTCTTGAGTTATTGCACGCACGTTGACACTGGATAGGAGATGTCAAACCCCGTAAACATCTCTGACGCCGTTACACTCATATTTATTTACGATTGACTTAACTTACATGAGGATATTTAGTCCTGACTCGAGTGTTTGTCTTTTCATTACGCTCGGGTCAGTCCTGAGTTTTCAGATTTTTGAGGATCTATTTCTGGAGGATGAAGACGAAGATTTGGTATATTATGTACTACTATTATATTCATTCCATTCCGCTGCATTGTTGTATGATATTTGCTGTGTATGTAACTCTGATAAATGTTGTATAATAATAATCAAATGTATTCATTTCAAATGTATTCATTTAATTAACAGCTTCATGAACTGTTATTTTATTATTATACTTTAGCCTTCCGCTGTGAGATTCTGTGTTGTTTCATTTCCTTTATTTCCCTTCCTTTTCTTTTCTTAATTACCCCAATAACTATCTGCCCTTTTAATGGTTTGGAATCGACATGGGTATTTGATCGTCGGTTTAAACTGTCCAAAAAGGCGGGTCGTTACACGATGTTTTCCAAATACAAACCCCCAAGGCCTAAACCAAGATCAGATAAGCACCTAGAAAATACCGCTCTTGAGACCGAATGATGATACAACCAAACGTCCAAACATCCATGACTCTGGCTATCACTGTTATCCTTGCTTCGATTTCACCGTTGATTAAATGACCATCCGTCAAGGGCTAATGGTAACCCCGGTTCCAGACATAACTCCGCACACTGCCTTGTGCCTAGGACTTATCTACTTTGCCCAGAGTACTCGACTACCTACCTGTAGTCTTTTGGTTGTCCCGACTACCTACCTGTAGTCGTTATGGGCACCTCATGTACTCTTGCTTTTGAGCATGCTAGAACCTTCAACAACGATGAGATCCAAGCCTCCTAGTCATCCTCCTTGACGACTATCCTCATACTAGCTCAAGCTACCTCTCGAGCAATCCATTATCAACCAACTCGAACCATCCCTCGAGTTATCAACATGCTTGGAATGATCCCTGCCTGGATTACGCCAAGTCTACATCACATCATACTTCGCTTTATTACACCATAGCAAAGTCTCAACTCAACAACATGGTTTGCCTCATCGCATCATGGCAAAGTTCCATCTCAACATCATTCAATCCATACATATGAGCTTCCACATCCGCCACATATGCTTTTAGCAGCTTTCACCATTCAAGAGCCTCTTCTGTAGCTTTTGAATCATCTTTGACCATACTTGTCCAAATCTATCAACTAGATAGCTCATTCACAACAATCAATCAAGGCAAACATTTATCCAAACAAATAAGTATTCAATCAAGATCTAATTAGGCATTCATAACTACAATGGCAATTTCGTAAATAAATGAGCATAGAACTAACATACATGAATCATGGGTTTTTAGCATAGATCTAGCAAATATAAAACATGGGTTTTGTTTCTATAACTTAATAAATGAGCTTGCATAGGTAAACATCTTCACAAACAATGGATCTATACTTGGATCTAAGGAAAATACACAAAAATCACTATCTACAACACTCCAACAAACCATCAATCCAATATACTCCTTTGGGTCCGCGTGAGAGATAACTACCACTCACCAAATCACCCAAACACCTCAAAAACTAATCACTATAGATCTGGACAGCGAAGATCAAGGCTTGATCCGGCAATATTTCGCTTCAAACGATGAAATCTAGCTTCGTTGGATGAAGATCTTCAACTTTGTCTCTTGGATCTTCAATCTCGATCTTCGATCTTGGATGGATGTTAGAATTAGATTGGAATAGAGAAAAGAAGATGAAGAAATGTTGTAGTCGAGTTCCCAAAATGGCAGCACTTCGTCACTTCAAAAACCGGTGCCAAAAGTGAACCGAACCCCTCTATTTATAGGCTGAATCACCCTTAGGTCGTCGCCCTATAGGTCGGTCACGACCTATCCATGAGTCGTTGCCGACTCATCAGACCCCTTCGTCCTACGACCTAACCAACACAACATACAATCGACCTAAAGACATGGCCGACCCAACACTCATTCCTATGGCCGACCTAACCCCTAGCCGACCTACTGCATATGACTCAACACAGTAAAGCCATCCCAACTCGTATGCGACTTAACTAAGACGCAACGACTCAACCTATCTTCTTAAGTCGTACTAAGGTCCTAACGACTCAAGTCCTACCGACTTATACCACTTGCCGACTTAACATACAGACCGACTTAGCACTTAGCCGCTCTTCTCTCTTAACTTGCTAACACTCTAACTCGGCAACTCTTGTAACTCGGCAACACCTATGAGTCGTTGGCACGAGCTAACTCCACACGGCTTATCACCTTAGGCCGATAACCTTTAAGTCGGTAATTTTATAAGTCGTCTAACGACCTAACCTGTGACTCGTTAACTCGGCCAATCATACTAACTCTTTAGCTCTTAGGTCGTAAACTTCTTGACCCGGTCACCCCTATGAGTCGGCCCTCTATGACTCATGCTAGAGACAACATAAACAACACCAACGACTTAATGCAACTATTTTACGATTTAATCGACACGTAAAATACGGGTCGTTACATATCGATATCTCATTCTCGAAATATCTTGATTAGGAACATTAAAGGAAAAGTATTTATTTTATTCAATCCAATACTTGTGGTTACAAACATAGTCATCGATTAAATAATTTCTATAACAATCCTGGCTTTGGTGATTACCTATAAATATTAAATTATAAAGGTGGTTATAATTTAATATTGTGAATTAAAAATAAATTGGAGATTTAAATTGTTTATTTAAAATAAACAATGTTTTATGGAAATAAAATGTGAAAATAAATTTTTAAAAATTTATCTTGGTTAGTTATGATAAATATGAGTGAAATATGATTTTATTTAGTGGAAATGCAATAACTCTTGTAATTATTGCCAAATGCTTCTGTTAATAATTTTTAAAGGAGGTATTTGATTTTAATATGTGTTTATTTTAAATAAAAAGATGAAATTTGGTTTTAAAATAAGTTTTGATTATCAAAATGATGTAAAATGTTTTGTTGCATTTATTGCACAAGAAAATTATTTTTGTGCGATTTTTGAAGTTAAAAATGGGTTTTATGTAAATATTTGTGAAAATTGGTTATTTATTTAAAAAATAGGGTTTTCAATAATTAAAATATTTTTATAACTAAATTATATTTTTATTAATTGTAAAATATTTGATTTAACGTAGGAATGTATTCGTATGATTTATTTTGAAGAAAACTTGCGTAAATATGATGTTTGATTTAATTACATAGGTGTAGATTGCGAATTAAGTCTTAATTTGTTGCTACACTAATTAATCTTTTTCTTTTGGGTCAAAGCCCATTATCACAAAATCTGAAAAGAGAAAAAAAAAGGTTTCTCTCCTCTCTATACGTTCTTTTCTTCATCTCCAGTAAATAAAAATAGAAAAGGAAAAGGAAACTTTACCTTCTTCTCAAATCTAAGCCAAATCTCCAGATTAAATCAATAATTTGTCGTTTTCTTTCAAATTAAAGCATATTTCTGTAGGTAATCTATTTCAAAACTGAATCATTTCATCAACATATAATTTGTGATATTGTGTTTGTAGGTAATCTCTTCTTTTGGGTTTGCATGCCTTTGTTTTGATATTTTACAGGTATTTGAAGCCAAATCTAGCACCAAGGTCTCTCCTTTCAGCTGCAAACCCGAGTTTAACCTTCTATTTTGCAAGATGGGTTACATCTCACAAAGTCTAGCTGAAGCAAAAGCTTTAAAATGCCAAAATCGAAGCAAAAATATTATTATAAAAGGATCCTCTATGTTCGGCATCCTAATTCGGCTGATTAATGTCTCTAGTTCTTCGGAATGTTAATGATAATTCCAAAGTGTCTTTATTTGTTCTTGAGTTTCGAGATGATGATGTATCTTGAATTCCAGTTGTTTGTGATTTTGGAAATAAAATGTGAAATGAAGTTTTAAAAACTTTATCTTGGTTAGTTGTGAGAAATACGAGTGAAATATGATTTTTTATTTAGCGAAATGCAGTAATTCTTGTAATTATTACCAAATGCTTCCGTTAATAATTTTTGAAGGAAGTATTTGATTTTAGAATGTGTTTATTTTAAATAAAAAATGAAATTTGGTTTAAAAATAAGTTTTGGTTATAAAAATGATAGAAAATGGTTTGTTGCATTTTATTATACAAAAAATTATTTTTGTGTAAGTTTGAAGTTAAAAATGGGGTTTTATGTAAATATTGGTGAAAATTGGTTACTTATGTAAAAATAAGTGTTCTTAATATTTAAAATATTTTTTGTAACTAAAATTATATTTTTTGAATTGTAAAATATTTTATTTAACATAGTAATATATTTTTATAATTTATATTGAAGAAAACTAGTGTAAATATGATGTTTGATTTAATTACATAGGTGTATATTATGAATCAAGTCATAATTTGTTACATAGGCTAATTAAATCATTTTCTTTTGGGTCAAAGCCCATTGCCACATAACCTAAAAATAGGAAAAGGTTTCTCTCCTCCCTGTACATTCTTTTCTTCATATCCAAGAAACAAAAAACAGAAAAAGAGAAGAAAACGTTGCCTTCTTCTCAAATCTAAGCGAAATTTTCAAACTAAAACAAAATTTGTTGTTTTCTTTTAAATTAAAGCATGTTTCTACAAGTAATCTATTTCAAAACTGAATCCATCCATCAAAATCTAATTTATGATATTGGGTTTGTACGTAATTTCTTCTTTTGGGTTTGCATACCTTTGTTTTGATATTTTATAGGTATTTGAAGCCAAATCTAGCACCAAGCTCTCTACTTTAAGTTGCAAATCCAAGTTTAATCTTCTATATTGCAAAGTGAGCTACTGCACAAATGCTAGCTGAAGATAAAGCTTTAAAATGCCAAAATCTAAGAAAAAATTGCTTCAGTATATTTATTTTATGTTGATGTTTTTGGTTTATGTGAAAACTATGTTTTGGTTGTTCTTTGCATGCCATTTTCTCTCAATTCCGACTATGAAATGCTGCTGGATTTTCTTCAGTTGATAGTCCATGTGTAGTGTTTTTAGTGTGAAAATTTTCATAGAAAAAAACTTTCATTTATACGTGAAAGCTTTGCTGCAAAATAAAAATGAACCCGGATTTTTGCCTATACATAATTCTATTTTGAGTTGCTGCACACATGGTCTGAGTCCACGTTTGAGACAGCGTATCTCTTTCATTTCCTGTCGTAATCCATCGATTATTTTTTTATTTGAAAGATAAAATTTTTTGCTATGGGCATACCAATTTTTAGTTCAATCGGAGGTTGTATGGTCCTATGTTTCATGCCTATAAGTTGAACCCGAGATGGTTTTCAGGCCTGCGCACATTTTCATTATCTGAGCTGCTGCAAACATGGCATGAGTCCATGTTTGAGACAGTGTATCGTTTTCAATTCTTGTCGAAATTCATTGATTCATTTTTTATTTGAAAGTTGAAATATTCTACTATTATCATATCAATTTTTAGTTAATCGAAGGTCGTTTGGTTACCTGTTTCATGTTGAAAATTGAACCCAAGAGTGTTTTCAAACCTGGGCAGGATTCAACATGGTCTGAGTCCATGTTTGAAATTTCATATCTTTACAATTTCATGCTAGAATTTAGTGAATCTTTTTCCATTTCATAGATAAATTTTTCTATTTGTTTATATCAAATTATAGACCATTATGAGGTTTATAAGCCATTCAAATTATGTCTGAAAGTTGAACCAAGAGAAGATTTCAAATTTGGTATTGTTTTTGCATGTGCACTTTTTTTGTGTTCTGCCTTCTTTTTCCATCCGATTTGCAACTTCTGCATCTTTTATTTAAGATATTTCGAAACTCTTTTGAAGGCTATGATGCCTATCATAGGCTAGCTAAAATTTTGGAAAATTAATGATGCAAAATGAAACGTTTTTATATGAATTCGAATGTCGGTTTTTGAGAATTTTCACCGTTTTTCCTTGATTTCGAGCATGGGATTTTCCATTTAGTTTTGAAATAATTTTTAAAATGAATTGGCTTTTGAAATAATTATTATATAATATTTATAAATTATTTTTAGGCTATAAAAAACTATATATTCTCTATAATAAGGGAATTTTAAAGTTTATTTTCCAAAAATGATTTTGAAAAATAATTTTAAAAGTTTGTTTTCTTAAATAAATTATTTTTCATATATAATACAAGTTTTTGCACTATTCGTACGTATGAGAAGGCAAATTAAATGATTGGGTAAAGCATGTGGCATGAGACACGTGCGTTTATCTTTCGGTTAGTTCCTGACTTGTCCGTTTGATTGTTTTGACCTTCGGGTCATATTTGCCAAAGAGATGAGGGAAATATTTTTACTGTTTTCTGGTGTGGCATTGGCTAGCGGTTAGTAAACCGATTAGTGAGAACGTGTGATATGGGACACACTATTAACAAGTTTCGGGTTCCTGTTTGAGATTTTATGACACATTTGTCTAAGAGACGTATTTGTTAGTACTAGACCTTCGACTCATTTGTCCTTCAAGATGTTCGTTTAAGAGACATATTTGTCCATTGAGATGTATTTGTCCTTCGGGATGTTTGCCTAAGAGACGTATTTGTCCTTTAGGATGTTGTCCTTCGTGACATTTATCTAAGAGACGTGGGGCCTAATTTTGAGAGAACGGTACTTGGCAGGCTTCGGCCATAAGCACGTGCTATATCCTGATTTCATTTATTATTTGTGATTTTTCAAGTGTATCGCCTTTTTACGTATCTAGTCATTTGAGCCATTCGAGACATTATATATGGTGATTACATATTTGGAAACTTGAATTCCTTATCGAGTTCTATATTTGAGATTTAAGTTTGCCAACGCTTGATATTTATTTTGAGATTTAAGAATAGCCTTTATTGGTGTTTATTTGAGATTTATAGTCTCCTTTTTAGGAGATATATGAGATTTCCATTGTGGCATATTTTGAGTTCGAGACTTCTTTGCCTTGAGAATATATTTGTGTATGCCAATTTGGCAAGATTTGAGTTCTGGGATTTATCCTATTTTGGAGTTATGTTTTTTCTAAACCATTATTATTGTGTTGGGTTTATGCCGATGATACAAGGCATGTTTATGTTTGTTATTTTAATGTTTTGTTATCTCTTTCGAGATTATATATGCTTAGTAACACTTCATAGTAATCACATGTACTTAGAATTATTTCTTCTCATTTGAGAAGAATCATCACCCTTTTCCTTATGCATCATATTATCATCTATCCTCACTGAACCGATTGTTTTAGCTAGACTGACCTATTACTTTATACTCGGGTCAGACCGAGTTGTTTCAGGTTAAATACCTGATTTTGGACTTAGCTTCGCTTTGATGCTTCCGCTTGGATATCTGTTTATCACCATTTATTGTTGTAGTCTTTTTGATGACTCTGATATGTATATATTTTTGACTCGTTATATATAGTGTGGTTTTCATATCATTTTTGACGTATCATTTTATATTGTACTGGAGATATATCGGTGTATATGTGTGTGTGTGTCTATATATATGTTTATCTGCTGATATGTGATGTGATGTACATTTAGTTGTATTTTGTTCTGATAGATCTGTTAGCCCCCTGTCGTTTTGTATTAAGCATTTATTGAATATGTCGATCCACTTGAGATAGAAAATTCTTTTAGGGAATTAATCAACGTATTTAATAGATGTTTAATACAAAGCTATAGATGGTCACTTCTAACCAGCCATATTCTCCGTATTAGCAGGCAGTATTACCCAGTAATACTCTTTATTAATGTGGGTCTCGGGGTGGGGCGTCACAATTTTCCTAAAGATTTTCAACTTGTATATATTTTATGTATTTGTAACGTTATTTATATCCTAATATAACAACATACAATGGGAAAAAAACCAAAAGTTTACTTATTTCAAACGAGATTCATTATAAGAGTTAAGCTATATAATCCAATAACATAATTTTCCCAAAAGCAAACCTTTAGCTCTATCATGTTTATCTTGATGGGTCTAGTGTATATAATATATTTATGTTTTATTGAGCACCCTTAAGATCACGAAGATGATTAGGAGAAAGTAAAAGTTTGGTTAGGAGTTATGTAAGAGAAGTATAACTAGTAAAGTGCTATTTATCGTTTGTAAGTAATACAATTTGTTAAGCACCCTCAAGGTTGTAGTAACATAATGTAACGGTAGAGATTTCCGACCCTCGAAAATCGATATTTATATGTCCACTGTATTGCATGCCGAGAAATTAAATGCTGGAAAACCCGATAGTTAAAGGAAAAGAAAAGGAAGAGGCAGAAAATAGAAAAAACAACACAGAATCTCACAATCACAACGGAATAACATATAATAGATATTAACATGTCTTTATACAAAAGGAACTATAATTATTGTTTATACATACCATCATCAAAGTACAACAAATCAACAAATCAATACCGAACAGTTATAATAACTTGTCCTCACCAGTGTTGACTATACAGCCTAACACACGTAGTGGAATATAATTAAGTACATGGAATACGTCTCTGTCTTCCAGCTTATCACCAAAGCTCCATAGTATCCTATCATGAATCTGCAATACTCGATTTGACCCCGGTATTATGATAAAATAATATCCGAATCAGTCTAGAAAACCAGCGTAATAAAACACACTCAATTTGAACTCTTACCGTTATTGAAATCCTTTGAAAAACAAAGGTATCTCATAAGGCCACACCACACATAAACATGACGAGTTTTTACCTTATAATAACCAAAATGTTTATAGAAAATCATATGATATTATAATAGTGTCTAAGTACAAATACTTATTCGAATAGCCGAATTGTTACATTAATTAAGTCCAGCATACTAGGCTCTACAACCAATATCGTAAAGGCGCGTATTGGAGAATGGATTCCATACAATGACTAGGCACTGGGGTACCACCTATCATACTAGATGTCTAGAAAAATGTACCGAGGACCTCGCCGGGATCCCCTACAACATAAGTCCGCTCCTACCCCTAACCTAGATAGAACAGAATATTTTACGACCCTAGTTGTTTCCACCCTTATCGAGAGCACTTTTTCCATGCACCGCCATATCTATAATTTATAATATATCCGAGGTTATCTAGAAAGGTGATAACATAGCCTAATTGGGTGCGACCCACTTATCCTTGCTACATATCCCTTGATTTTTAGTCATTCCAGCTGACGAGGCTTGAGGCTACGATTACCTTTTTATGCAATTTTCACTTAGAATGCTCATTGTCCTCCAATGACAATGTGCTGAAAGCATTCATCCGTATAAGTTCGTTCTGGGTCTGAACGAAACCGAAGGCACTATTCCTACTACATCTATTTTGGAATCATCCTCGGGATTACTAGCGATTAGCCCTTGAACTTCAATGCTCCATTTTCGATTCCATGCTCTTATCTTCATTTCAAAAACGTATTCGTTGGGTCGGAGTGGATTTCAGATATCTTATCCGATCTCGGTCTCTTTGAAACAACGTTCGAAATTTTCGGTAAACTCAACCCCAGTTCTTTAGGAAATAAACAGACAAAAACAAGATCGAAGATCACCTCCTAGCCGTTAGTGGACGGATTTTCTTATCATCATCCTAGAAGAAAAAGATGAGTTTATACGTATAGTATAGCACCATCGACGGTAACTATGCCATCATGTTTCTCCTGCATATTTCCAGAGTTATCTTTTGGTCTAGATTTGATAGTCGGTTATTTAACTATCAAATAAACAATCTTTCGACCAAAGGTTTCATTTCCCATTGAAATTACTAAGCCTTATTTAATTTAAATTTAAATAAATTAAATCTCTTTATTAAAGTATGTACTTATCTCACCGGAATAAGCATAGTCTCCAACCATTTCCTTCAAAATATTTAAGAAAAATACTTTTAAAATAAATATGGAAAGCACCATGTATCAACCATGGATTCGCAGCTCAATGATTACGTCTCTATCCCAAAGAAATCCAAACTTAACTACAGACAATCTCCGCGTCTCGTTTCCACCATCAAAGTATACCATTACTTTCCTAAAACTTTATTTAATAAATAAATATACTTTAAAAAAACTAAAATAATTACATAACTTTGAACAATAATTAATTCTGATTTATTAATAAAATTATAATCGATTTACATGACTTGTTTATAGAACTTATAATTCATTTTGATAATTTAAAAATATTTAAATAACTAACTTTTTGAAATATTTTTATATTAAAACATTTTTAAATTACCTAGTTTAATAATTAAAAATCCTATTTTTTAATCAAACTCAACTTCTCGATAAAAATATATTTTTCAATTCCAATATGACCAATCTAATATTTATAAATCTCTCTTGATTTATCACCAATCGATTTATGTTCCCAGTCACATCAATCCCTTTTTCATACTTCCAAAGAGTAAAATCTATCATTTATTTTTAAACTGATTTACCAATCTCATTATAAATTCTTAATGTGAATTTATATCTTCAATTTATCGAATGATAATCTTTTCACTTTATTATAAATATTGCTTATAAATTCCATGTCTCATTTCCAGTTTCACATCACCTAAATCCATTTTAAATCGATTTATAAATTAAATTCCATTTATAAATCAATTCCTTAAATAAACCAAAACTATATTCCAAACCAACCAAATCTCGTTTCTACTTCCATTTCATAATTTAGAAGTCTTATTTAAGATCCAATATAACCAATTATATATTTATTTCCAAATTCCCTTTTATTCTCCAACCTGTTTAAATCTCAACTTTTAAAACATTTTATATTTAAAACAAGTATCACTTAAGAATTATACTTAAAATCCTTTATTTACATTATTCGAAAATCTCCATTTAAATATCACGGAATAGTAAAGTACAAAGTCAAACCATTTATTTTATCCAAGTAAATTTCTTTAATTAATCCAAATTTCAATATAAATACTTCACTTCCAAAATCCCTTTTTAATTTAACTTCAAACTTAAAATATATATTTATGGTATTTCAGAATACCAAATCTAGGCTAGTGCTACGATAGCATCTAATAAGTTTCAAATCACACTATAATTTATCACAAATTATTCAAACATATTATATATCACTATATATGAAATTAAATTCAACGTTTTTTATGAATCCAATTGGATCTCTCCAACTTGTTTTCCCTGCAACTACATATATTAATAAAACATAAAAATACTAATCCCACTTCGAGGTGGGATATCGTGGTAATATAGAATCATCCGCTAATATACGGGGCGCATAGGGTCTCATACGTTCCAATAGGCGGAAAATGTATCCAACTACTATTATATATACTAATATATATAATAAACATCCAACTGATAATAAAATTATCAACATCAACCAATCAACCGATAAATAATTTTTAATTGTGATAAATTTATCCAATCAACCAAATTGAGTGAGATTCAATCACCTTGATTTTTATTGTCGCTTTCACATTCTAGTTTCAATTAATTTCTAACGCGTTTGAATTTATCGAAAAATTTAACAAGATCTAAATTCAACCAAACTAATCCCATAGCAAAGGCCTCTTTAATATGAACCTAACGCGATTAACCGCGTTGGATTTCAACTAAAATGACCGAGTTATGTAATTTATAAGAATTGGAATTTTTAATTAACAATTTATATAACTTAACATTAGCTTTTAAATCCAATTCCCATGTCCAAAGCAACAAGACCCGGTCTGAAGCCCGCTTCCACTCCTCCTCCATTCGTTGTCTGCACATGAACAACTTAAACAAACTGTGCATTTATACCATTGACACGGCCAACCACTCCACGAACCCCCAATCCGACAACGCCAACATGACCGCCATCTCCATCTCGAAATGCCGGTACCCAAGACCCGGGCTCCGGGGCCCCATAGCAAAATGTAACCTCGACCTCGTGCTCACGTCCTGTAGCAATGTCGCCCTCCTTCAATCACGACCGCACCCTCCAATAATTTTGCACCGAGATGCTATTTGACCGTCCGACCCCAAAAAGGAGCTCCAATTCTAGAATCGACCGTCCAATCTCACAAAAAATGGAACCCTAGTTTGAAAACTTCCGCGCGCCTCACTATAGATTTTCACAACGATGTCGCACCCTTCGTTAAGCATCCTAGGTTAAATCTCTTGGCAAAATAGGATTTTACAAACTGGTTTTAGCATTTATTGTTGAGTATATTGTCAGAAATAAATTTTGAAAGCTTCATTTTTTCTCTTACTATTCTATAACTCGGCTGTGTTGTGTTTGAAAGGAGAGGATGCATGTTTGAACAGGTAAGGTCAAAATCGTTGGTTGCAGAAGATAAGACGGGATTGATTATATATATATATATATATATATATATATATATATATATACGTATATTAAATTTCAAAATGTCGCAATCTACGTAACTTAAAATCTCGAAACATGGGTCCTAACATTCATTAAAAGAATTTATGAAATTCTTGTGTCTCTTTTAAGGTTTTTGAGGGATGCAAAATTCAGTCTTATTAGATAAATATAATAAACCAATAGTATAAAACATATATGATATTATAATAATCTACTAAAATAAATTTTCACAGTTAATACCATTGATAAATTCATTTATCGATTAAAATATACTAAATCTACCAAATTAAAGACTGATAAAGAAATGTAAAATATATGTACCAATCTTTAGCATGTTGTCACTTCAAGACCCATGCAAGAGCCAGATTATACAACCATTAAAATCTTCATGTCTTGGCTACCTAAATGATAATTTGTCTGAGATTGTGTATTGTATTCTATGAGTTTTTAACTCTAACGCACTACAAGAATATGGATACGATCCATATCCGCTCATATAAGAAAGTTGATGGAGGATAGTCGAGTTTGTATTATATGAAATCTCGTTGAAATGTTTCATTAGAAATGAGTAAGTAATCTATAGCGCAACATCATATGTTCATTATGATTGAATACAATAAGGATCTTGTTATGTTAAAAACAACACTAGACCAAGAACTACAAACAAACTTAGGATTTCATATACTGAAATGTCAGTATTGATTTTTTTGAATAAGTGTAACTTATTTGATATCCTTAAAATGATAAGGATGACCAAATGCACTTTGTAAATAAATACGGTGTAGTCTTGAAGTAAAGGGTTTCATTTTTGAATGGCTCAAACTGGTAAAAGAGAAATTGAGAGGGTTTGAGAATGATAATAATATTGGCATGGATAGGATGAAGAGAGTGAATGGTTATCTTTGCTTCATAAAGAGACATCGAAAATATAATTGTTTAAAAAATTTGTGAAAGCTTAATTAAGAATAAGAAATACAGTTTCTAATCTAATTGTATTTTCCTTATTGAAAATTATTCTCTACAGGATCTATTTCTTGAGTTCGAGATAACTGATTTAAAATCATCGACTATAAATTGGTTACAACAAAAGAAATACATAGCCCATAATAAGTGGTTAAATGAAGCTTCATGTTTTGAACATTGTTTTTGTAATAGCAGAAATAGTGCAAGCATACCATTTATCACTTGCTAGTGGATGCATCAAGTTTTCCAAGACCACTTTCGTATACGCAAAATATTGTTTATGAAATATTAATTTTTTCGGATTGATCGAAAATTTATGAAGTTTGTTTAAATGATTATTATGAATATTCGTTGTAAAATAAATTTGTTTTTGGCATTTCGATGATAGTCTTTGTTTTGATAATGATAGTGATGTGAAAATACAAAAGCATCTAAAATATTTAACAATTAATTTTGGAAACATGGACTAAGCCATATCATCGAGAAATTTTATTTGATCATATGATTATGACTAATATGATACTTGTGAATTATCTAAAATTATTAAGGGCAAAGGACCCATCTCTGGTCAGAACAAGGAAAGAGTTAATAAACTTTTTGGATGGATACATATTGGTGTATGTAGTTCAAGGTCTAATAATACCAAATGAGGATCCATTTACTTCTTTAAGTTCACCAACTAGTCGTCTTAGATATGAAAATGTGTATTTGCTGCATAAGTTAGATATCTATGATAAGTTCATAGAATGTAAAATGGAAGTAGAAATATAACATGCAAAGGAAATAAAACAATTCGATTTGATTAAATGGGTATGTATTTTGGACAAGAGTTCCAATGGTACCTAAAACCAAGTAAGATTCACTCTCAAATTCACTCCGCCCTACGATACATAATAATGTATCAATAAGGAGTGTTCAAACATTGTTGGACAAAAGACGATTGATAGTGAGTGAAGTTGAGTTACTTATTTCTATAGTGATATGTACTTAAGAGAAAGCACACATGTTAAATTTTATTTCGTCTAACGCATAGTCTATAAATTCATATAAGACATGAATTGGGAAGGAACTCCAATCTTAAAAAGTTTTAGATATGTGGATGTACAATTTATGTTATGAACACAAGATTTGTAAACTCAAAGTGAGATCTATTATATGTCAGTCTATACGCAGTCCATAAACTGTTTTGAATGTTGAATTCACTGCAGTAAGAAACAAATAGTTGTTTCAAAAAACACCACTTTCACATCATTGTAATTTATTTCCAGAGAAATTAGTGGTGAAGCAACGATCTTAGATATGACCCAAGATTCTAACATATAACTGATTACATAGATAATTAAATTTAACCAAGCCCAAAACGGACATAGCTCATTCTAATGTCTAATAAGAATTCCCACAACCGAAAAGCAACTACAAGTTTCTTATGATTTTCGAGAAAATGAATTCTTAGTAATAGTAATCTCCCCGGCTATCGACGAAACATGGACAATGTAGACTCTAACACATGGTGCGACGTTTTAAATTCAAAATGGATTCTGAGTGCATCGACAAAGTATAATTTTGGTAATTGTACCCAAAAGGTTATGATCCATCGGTCGCAGTGAGTCTTCAAGAGGAAGATCAATGCATTTGGAATTATATAAAGTAGTGTTTTTAGAAAATGAATTCATGGATTTTAAATGTTGAAATTAGTGGAGAAATTTCACGAGTAAATGTGCTTAAGCCCATTCGTATTCTATTTGCAATTATCTCATAATATAACTTTGAGTTTTTTCACATTTATGTTGGAACAAAACTTCCAAATGATGGTTTAGAAAGGACTGTTTGCACACAACAACCAAAATTTCTCGAAGTCATAGGAGCAATAACAAATTTTTTGGGTTTATGGATACGATCTAAAAGCTAATACAACAATGGCATATAAGAATCATCTAGAATTGGGTTAGAATTTTGACACAGAAATCAGATAGTTTGATTTCGACCGAAATGCAAAGAAAGCATGTGTCTGTAAGAAAAAAAATCAAAGGTACAAAATCATTTCAAAATACTTTAAGTAATTAACATGCCATTGATTATTAATGATGTACCTATATTAAACTCAATTAAAGATTAGTTGTTCAATTTTCGAAGCAAGATTTGAAAGAGATGTTTTTATATTTTGTATATGAGGATGTTGGGATAGTCTTATTGTATATACACAACCATCATATTAAAATGTTTAATATAGAACATATGATGTAGATCCATTATGCATTGGCAATAAGAATCATTATATATGCTATGTTATGTAGTATATTAAATTTCACTTAAACACTTGGTGTATTAAGAGAACGTCAAACATGAGGTAAAGTAACTAATGATAGTTAAGAGCATTCTTAAGTATTTACGAAATACTAGAAAAAAATTAACGGAAACATTGAACTCTTGATGAATGAGTGTTCAGACTCGAACTTCATAAGTGACACCGAATGTAGCACGTCAATCTTAAATTCATGTTTATCCTTGATTAAGGATCTTTGAGCTGAAAATGATCCAAACAATATATTGTAGAAAATTCAAGTATAAAGGGTAACTACATCACCTTAAGTGATATCTCAATAAAAGCAGTATATGTGCGTAAATCTATAACAGAGTTAGTAGTGGTTCCCACCACTTAAAATCTAATAAAATATTGTTATAATAATATTGCAATATAAATTGTAAAGGGAACTGATAACTTGATAAGATGTCGAGATATGTTCTCCATAATTAACACGTGATAAAAGAGTTTATTCGTAACAGCAAAGTACAATGGAAATGTAGATACAAAATAATAATATCGCGCATCCAGTCACTAAGGCCCCTTATCAGTCCAATTTAGATAGATTGGTCGAAGGTATGGGCATTAGGCACCATAATTGGCCTAGAAGGAATTATGTAATTTTTACGTAACTTAATTCTTATAAAATAATATTGTTCAAAATATAGTATGCTTTTGGCTTTATTTCTTTTATAAATTTTGTTAAAATAGAGATATAAGTAATGCTATTAACATATTAGACACATATAAGTATAAAATCCTAAGATGAGGTATTTTATCGATTGTAAGTTACGGATGTGTTCATAACTGTAAGTATTGAATCAAAATCTATATACTAACTTCTTAAATTCTTGTAGTCAAAATGTATTGAGAAAAGAACATCGATTCATCTATTGAGATTAGTGCACGTAAGGCTTTGATACGGTGGTCAATGAATTACTCATGACTATTAAAGGCACCAAAGGGTTATGTATATGTGGTGGTTAGGAATGGTTACAGAACGACTCTATAAGAGTCTTCTATGGATTAATACGACTAAATCAAATAAAAGGTCTCATTGTAATGACATATAGCTGTCTTTAGACTTAAGGATACAGTTTTTTTTGAAATGGTACTTTATATACAACAAATCATTGGGACAACATATCCCATGTCAATAAATGTTCGAAAGCAAGTTTCGAACTTGTGACCTCTTGCACCAAAGCCGAATCAATTAACCACTTGGACAATGATGCTTGTCAACTTAAGGATACAGTTGATCTTAAATAGTTAAGTTGTATTTTGATTATGGTCAAACACATGGCATGGCGACCATGTTACCACAATAGTAGAGTTTACGTTGAACTACTTAAATTGAAACACCACTCAAGAGAGGACTCGTCTCCTTCATTATAGAAGGTCGGTATTACTGGAATTGGTAGTCAACTTAAAATCAAAATCTCTGAATAGAGTAAATCAGTTAAATGACAAATGTTATCAGATTCAACCAAGAACTTTAATATAGTCTATGCAATTGACATCATATTTTAATAGATTTTTTGATCTTTGACCAAACTTTGGATATCTTAGTGATACAGTGATGACGAAAAGAAATCAAACACAAAATATCATTACTAGATGAAACTTGATAAAGATTAGAAATTAAATTTCACTTAAATGATCCATTAGTGATTAAACTTGTGTCTAAAACTATACTTTAGAAAAATTCACACAATATTTAGTATTTAATTTTTTAAAATTTTGACCAAGGACTGGTTCACACAATAGAGTCGATACAGCCATGTTGTTAGTTAATTTTCAAGTTTGATCAATTTAAAATTAATCTGTTAATTTATAAATTACTTTCAAAATTAACACAAACATTTTATTAATTTTTTTGGCATTTTTTATTTATTTGAAGCCTAAAAATTAAATAAAATGATCTATAATAGCTCTATATACATTGATTTGATTAAAGAATGAGCTTAATTAAATTAATGAAACAATTGATTTAATTATTAAATCAATTAGGCCCAAAGTCTGGATGCCCAAACATCAAGGGTACAGACCATAACATTTGAGAGGAAGGGGATACTTAGTCTTCAGATCTACAAAAAAAGTGGACCTAAGTATATAAGATCTAGTAGGTTATAATAGTCACCTCATTCATGCTCTCTTTACATTGAAAGAAACCCTAACCCCAGCTATATAGCCCAACGTTGGTGATGTCTTGTAAAGGAGTTGCATCCTATAGTCATAGAGAAAGAATAAGTAGTCCAAAAAAGGAAACAACTAGTAAGAAAAGTGTTCAACAATAGAAGAGATCAGAAAAAGATAACTTTTCATTTTTAAATCAATTTATATATATATAACTATTCCTATGATTTCTATCTCATAAATTAATTCGGCCAGAATAATCTTAAATTTTTTTAGAACCATTTCATTTATATAAACATTTTAAATAATAAAATAGTATATATGTATGTTTATTTAATTCGCATTAAAAAACTTCTTCTTGCATTCGGCTTAAATTTAAAAAAATAAACAATTATTTATATGAATATATTCAAAATAATCAAATAATATATATAATTTGGATATAAAATATCTTCTTGGTTTTGGCTCAAATTTATATTATATATACACTATAATTTTAAAACTGAATACAATTAAAAAATGTCAAAATTTATTTTCTCGATTTAATTTTATCATATGTATAGTATTTTATATTAATATATGTATATATTATGTTTTTATCCATTTCTAAAAAAATTAAGTGTATTTATTTATTGTCAGCATTATTTAAAAAAGGATTTTTGTTATTTTCAATAAGTCAAAATTAAATTAAATATTTAGTTATTCAAACATATTTAAAAATTGAATTTAAAAAAATTATTTTAATATATTTTATAAAATGGTTTTTGGAAAATAAAAAATAATAACTTTAAAACTCAAACATACTTTTTATATATATACAATATGCTTGCATACACATTATTTAATAAATATAAAATTATAACATATATATATATATATATATCCATGTTGAAATCATTATTACCTTTAATATTATATTTATTAACAATAAATTCCAATGGTTAATTGTATACCTATGACATATGATCATCATGTATACCCTAGGCTAGATCATCATATTCATTGTTTTTATAATGTTTATATCGTGAATACGACCATAATATAAAATTAAAACTTAAAATAACATAAATCAAAATTAGAGATAACATACATTATAATTAAATAATAACAAATAAACATAAAATCATAATATACAATTCAATTAAATTATTATTAAACTACAAACTCTCTTATTAATCAATAATAAATATTACTATAAAATGTTTATTCATGTAAACACAAAATACAAGCTTGTATAAATTAATAAAAGGATTTTGGAATTTTCATTTTGTACCCCATTACCCATGCACTTGATCCAACATATGTATCATAATAATTTCGTGGGGAATTACATAAAAAACTTATTTAAAATGTATACATATATAAATATACTTGTTATTTTATATCGAGTTAAACTATTAGATAAATGTTAATGCAAAATTGAAACTATAATATATTTAAATGTGTTCTAGATATTTATTTCAAAATATGTATGTATATATATGAATAAAAAGGGATTTTTTTTCGGATGTTAATATATATTACAGATATATGTTTATTTTTTTAAAATAATTTGGCTAAATAAACAATCATCATTTATTTCTCTCCTCATTCTTAGTTTACCAAACATTCAACAAAAACCCTCCCTCTCTTCTCTTTTAAAAATCCTTATTTTTGCATCTAAATAAATTAAAACTTGTGTTTCTTTAGATTTAATTGTTATCTCTTTGAGGTATGATTTTTTAAATCTAGATTTTTTATATACTTTTTTATTTCAGTAATTGGATTTGCAAATTGTGTAATGTTGTGTTCATTATTATCGTAAAATGGCTCATAATTTTATTCCAACTATTTGTTATCTCGACGATGAGTTGGTGATTGATGAACAAATGCATGAAAAGTATATTGCGGGTTCTTTTTAACTAACAAAAGTATGTAAAGGTTGCAACTTAGAATAATTGAAGGAATCAGATTTCAAATCTATGAAGATTGAACTTGAGGAGTTTGATATAATTTTAGTTTGCAATTGGCCTACTGATTCCAGATTGAAAGCAATAAAAATAGTCGACGATGATGACTTGGAGTTAGTGCTTTATTTACCATGTCAAAATCTTTAGAGTCGTACGTGGAGAAAACTATAATCTTGCTAGTAGAACAACTTGTATTGTCACCACTGGTTAATCATTGTCTTGAAGAGTATTGTAGATTAGTGAAGACCTTGAGCATTGCTCAAGAAATTGTTTCTCCCAATTATAGTAATTTTCCCATAAATGTAACAAAATAAGGTCAGCAATAAATGTATTTTTTGGATTTCTCCTTTCATGTATTATCGATAGGGTATGCAATATAGCTATCTGTATCCCATCTAGGAAAGTCTTGCATGTATGAACCAAAGATAATGCATATTTTAAAATGTTCTTATGTTATATTAAATATATTATGGTTGTTGAAAAATGCGTTTTATCATTTGTAGCTATATTCCATATAAACCTACACTACAAAGTATTATAGGACCATCCAACAGTCAAAATCTTGTCCCATGTATCCCACACACTTTGGGTTATACCATATGAGCCAGAAGTGTCCACTATATTATGATGTTAAATGATTATGTTATATTCTCATTATATTAAAGTTGTGCCTTTAATAAAATGTAGTTCTAGTGCACATGATATTACAACACAACCCGGCATTCAACCAGTTACTAATTTAGGAGGGCAGAATGTAGATAATAGCAATATGGATATAGATGTAGCTACCGATGTACATGCCAATCCTCCTCTTGATAACATAAATGTTGTTACTGGGCTGAAGAATGATAGGTCTTAGATAAATAACATGCAAGTCAACAATTTATCACTTAACTATGATTTTATAGTTAAAGATGATATTCATAGAGATAGTCATAACTCAGAGACATAGATATCTATGGATGATGACCTTTGTGATGCATAAATAATGACTAGATTCATTGTTGCAAATATTCAAGTCAACAATGAACTACTTTCATCTGCTAGTATTCAAAATAGGTTCCAAGTTGACATGGTATTTGTGAACGAAGCAAAATTCTACAGCAATACAATGGATGGTCTATTCTACATGTTGTTTCTTATAGGCAATTAAGTCGAACCAAATTTGATTGTCATACATCTAATTCAATTTCATTATCATACTTGTAATTCAATTAAGAAATCAACAGTATTTCACAAAAACCGTAATTTCAAAATTTGAGGATAATAGAGATTGAGAACAGAAATATAACCGATTGAAGATGAAGAGAAAGTCATTCTTGAAACTAACGATGAAATCGACAAAATTATGGATAGAACTGAGATTTCGATGAGAAGAGGGATAGCCTTCTTTTTGGGTTCAGTTTGGTAAAGTGTGGAATAAGGAAGAGAAGGGCGGCTGTTATTTATTATTCATTTACTGTAGAATGGTCGGGACGGCTTTCCAAATTGCGCCAATAGGCAACTTTTAGGAATGCGCCAATAGGCGATATTTAAAAAAGGATAATTATTCCGTTTGTACACTATTGTCAATTCAAATGAATTGAAACAGAATGCAACATTACTTAATCGAATAACTTATTTATTAGAAAATAATACACAAATTCAAAAACACACATTAATTAAAACAAATAATACTAATACAAGTTAATATAGTCAATTCCCGTTGGATACAAACATAGCTCGTTCACAATACTGTAAACATTAACGCATGACATCACTAAATAAATACTACATTTTAGCAGTCTAAATAGCATCGACTACTCATCCGGATACCAAGCAACATAATTATAACTTGTTTTACCTAGAACTTTCGATTGCAATTAAGAATATCCTTTACCAGTCTAAGATTGTATTTTCCAACCACAAAACTTTACCCTACATTTCAAGAGCCTATTTAAGTCCACAACGACGCATTGGAGGATATAGTCATCAAAGAAATTACACTAGGAGAAAACTTTAGGGATGGCTTAATGCGACCTATACAGAGGGCATCCATACGATCGACGAACTGCAAATTTTAATTACACACAACCGCTTCAGCAAAATGTCCATGGTAACATATTTTCATTGAGGGAGGGGTGTATTCTCTAATATGTAACTCTTTTCTCTGCTTCGTAGACCTACTAATACAATTTTCCAGCTTGAGTGATGTAACCTGTGATGACCCAGATTTTTCCAACAATTTAAAATAGAATTGTTAATTGATTTTAAAATATTTAAAAGTTAATTTTAACTTGAATTTAAGATATCGATATTTACTTGATAATTAAATCATTGAATTATATGGTTTAAGAAATGAATTTAATAATTGAAATTGGGTAAATTGTTGAATCTGGGATTTCGAAGCCTGTTTAAAATAATTTGAAGGCTTATAAAATTTATAAGGATGATTCTGAAGATAATTGAAGGGTTAAAATTTAAATTAAAGGTGATTCGTTCAATTTTAATAACATATCGTTTAAATCAATATTTAAAAATAGCCTTCCGAGGCACAGTCTCGGAATTCGACGGAACCAGTTCCATTGAATCCGTAATAGTTAATTATTATCGGATTTCAATTTTCAAAGCAATCGGAGTAGTCGTTTGACCGTGGCAGCTCAAAACGCTTCAAACTATTTTAATCAATTTAATTTTAAATTGATCGTTTAATTCCGTAACTCGCGTATACTTTCAAATTAGCCTCTGAAACACGTTCCATTGTGATCGGAATGCGGGTAAAACCTTATGAACGTCTGTCGGCATGTGTGATTTGGAATTCGGGATTTCGTGTTTTGGGACACGAGATATTTTCATATTTAATTATTTAGTTTTCACGCGTGTTCAAGAAGCCTCTCACCCCCGTATCTATTTTAACCGTGTATACTACTCTTCCTTCCCCATTTTTTTCAGTTTGCCCAAAAACCCTTCCTATCCAAATCAACTTCAGAAGAAAAAAAAATGAATGAAATGAAAACCAAATTAATGGCCGAAGCTTTCGTTCAAGCTTCTATGGCTTGGATCGAGCTCGACTTCATACAAGAGGAGAGGCACGCGTTAGAGACCGAGTTCGAACTCGAGGCTGTGTGTTTGAGTCGCGATGGCGATGAGGGGTTTGGGGCTCGGTTAGGGTTTTGGCGTGGGTCGTGAGGAGCGAAACTCGATGATTGTCGCGACGAAGTAGGATGGCGGCCGCGACCTGATGGGAAATCGCGCACGAGTAGTCACTGGAGTCGAAGTCAGTACTCGCGATGGTGATGCAACGCAAGCTCGAGGGCTGCGATTCTCGATGGTGTGGGGTTCTTAAATCAATTCAGTGGCATGCGAGCTCCACCAAACTCGTGGAGGAGGGCAGAGAGGTCAAGGAAATGGTGAAATCGAGATCTAAGTGGATTACGAATTAAAAGCAAGGTGAGTAATCTTGCTCTTTGGATTTTGTTTAAATTAAATGGTTAATTTAAATATTTGGTTGCATGAGTGAATTGATTAATGTGCACTATGGACTGATGATCTAGTGACTTTGATTTGGTTGATTCTTGTGAATGGTTGCTCGACTCGAAGTAACCGGGTTTTAGGTTATTTTAAACTCAAATCATAAATAAGAGAATGGTTCATTTTGAAGTTAATAAGGGTAAATGATTGGTGATTTATTTAATAGGTAAGATACATTAAATGGAAAACTAATTAATGGTTCAGATTAATTAGTTAAGTTTAAATTTATTTGAACGATCGTTCGGTGGTTTAATCGATAATTATTCAATGCAATTAATAAAATATAACTATGTGTGAGATAAATCAAGAGATTAATTAAGATTTTTAATTAAGGAAAAATTTGATTTATTTAGAAAACTAAATAAATGGGTAATTAATTACAGGTTGAGATTAATCGAAAGTGATTAATATTATGGTTGGATTAAAGTAATTAATTTAGATTGGAACAAATCAATATATAATTGGAAAAAAAATTAATTAATACACTTAACGTTGTAAGTAAAGGATCTATTAATTAAGATGAATTAATTTGAATAAGTGACTCATGGGAGTTAATTAGTGTAAGTAATCAAGGATTAATGCGATTAAATAATTAATTAATTTATGGAGTAATTAAGATTGCTTAATGATTTTTGTTGAGACTAATTAATATTGTGAAGTTAATGTAAGATAATTACTCGAATGTAATTAAAAATAATTAATCCATGTGGTTAATTAAAGAGGGATAATGAAGAGTGGACTAATTAATTTATGTGGAATTAATAAATGTTAAAAGAAGGAATCGAAGGATTGAGAATTGAAAATGCAATTAAAATTGATGGAATTATTTTGGGAATGATCAAATTTTTTTATGGATGATTGGATGGTATTGTATGATTGAAAGAGTTAATAACTCCGATATAAAATGTTGAGTATTTCATTCGATAACTTGGGATAGAATGATATGAGATTCGAAGAGACCGGGGTCGGGTATTTGGGTAAATACCCGAAAACCACTTCGAATGTTTATAGACCGATATGTAAAATCTATGGGCTGGAATAAGTGAATCTAAGGAATTGGACTATTTTAAAATCTAAATTTTAGGTATTTAGAAACTTATATGTGGAATAAATGTTGTCTAAAATAAAATGTGGCTTTGAGAATTAATAAAAGTTACCCGGGTTTTATTTGAGTTGTATGCTTTGTATTCCATGTTAGTTGAATTTACTCACGCTGGTTTCCAGCCTGACCCGGGTGTTACTTTGGTGTAATGCTCGGGTCAGACCGAGTATTACAGATTTTCAGGTAGGTACGTTCTGGAACTCAGGTGGCGAGCTGGATGGCAGGAGCGTATAGAATATTCCGCTGTATTTATATTATTGTTTATCTGAGTCATGGTAATTGTGTAGATATTCAGTAACTGTATATATGTAAAACTCTGATGTACTAAAATGTAATCGACAGATATAGTATTCTTTTGAAACTGTTATTATTTATTATTATATTTTATCCGCTGCGAATGTGAGTTGTTGATATTTCTGTTCTTCTTCTTCTATCTCTTTCTTCTTTTTCATAACTATCTGGAATTTTCGGGTGTGGAAATTTCGGGTCGTTACAGTTGGTATCAGAGCTGAAAGGTTAAGCGAGAACCTTGGCTCTGGTGGGGATTACTCATTAAATAGAGTCTGTAGTACTCTAGAATGAATTGAGTGTATATATATGAGCGCATACTTGTTATTTTCTTATATAAAGATTTTAAATGATTTTATATAAAAGTATATTTTGTTATGTAACGCAATATTTCCTTCTAATAAATATTAAGGTGATTGGTTGTTAATTATTGAAAATTAAAATTTAGAAGGAATATAATACTACCAAATTAAAATAAAATTAATTAAAAATGAAATTCTAGAATTAGAACTCAGAAATTAAAATTGTTTGAAACTTTAAATGAACAAAGTTAAATTTGGTTTAAAAAGGTTAAACCAGTCTTTGTGAATATAGCTCAAATTATATAATTCGAGATGGTTTAAATTTGAAGTTGGAATTGAACTCATTCAAATTGAATCCGATTTGAATTAATTGGATTTGGGATGGAAGATGTATAAGTTCAAAAAGTTAATGGAAAATTTGAATTGGATTGAATTGAAATGATTGAAATTGAAGTGGGTTCAATTGAATGGATGCTAGTCCAAAGTAATTAGAATAATTTTGGAATTCTAGTTTAAGTGGAAGTGGTCTAAAATCAAAAACGAATTTGAAATAAAGATTGTAAATGTAATTTATAAATTGAAATAAACTTCATAAATAAATGAGATTATAATTTGGAATAGAGTTCCAGAGAATATTTGAAATAGAGTAAGATGAAAATTCTAGAGTAATGTTTAAATATGAATTTGATGGATTGGGAGTTTGGAATTTTGGGAAAACTTAAAATTCCTATGGGTTTGGAAGTGGTTTCCAAGGGTTTTGAAGAAAAAAATAGTATTATTTGAAAAATATTTTTGTGTTTGAAATTTGGGAGATTTGAAATCAAAAATATTTGGAAGTGTTTTTAGAGAGATAAAAGCATTGAACTCTTTTGGTCACTGGAAAATAAAGTCGATGATGACTGCAGCATCATCGATGTTCATTTTCGAGTTTCTAGAAGAGAAATTGCTACAAATTGTTTTAAATTGGGATTGTTTGTGAAATGGGTTTGGTTTTGAAATTCAAAGGGATAATTGAATTTGCCAAAGAATTTTGGATATAGTTGAATTCTAAGGTGATATTGAAATTTGGAAATTTGTTTAAACTCTGGAATCTTGATTAAATGTTTATGGAATAATAAAAATATATCGCCTAAATAAAATGTATAATTCTAAGCTAAAAGTAAATGTGAATGTAATTGATTATAAATAGAAGGTGTAAAATTGAAATTATATTTAAGGTTGTAAGTTTAAAGATCTGAAATTGGAAGGAAATTGAGAATCAATTCAATTTGGATTGGGAATGAATCAAGTCCAATGGAAATTGGAGTTAATTAAATTGGGATTGGATTAATTTAAATGGAATGGAAATTTAAATTGGATTGTTGGGGAAGTGAACAGTTTTGACTCTAGACCATTTTCAATGTAAATTGTTTTAATATAAATTGTTTTAAATCTATTTTCTTATCTATTTACTATACAACTTTCTTTTTTTTAAACCTAAACTATTTTATACTGGTTTTGCCACTACTTTTGGAACTCTTTACCTATTTTACAACTTTTTTATACACTAATTACTAATTTTCAACTAAGTTACGAATTAATTTCTATTTTACAACTATTTCGCAAGTATTTAAGATTTCTATAATTATTTAACTATTTTCCAACTCTTTTACAATTAGTCAATTATTCTACAACTATTTTGCAAACTATTGATTATTTTCAACTACTTTTCTATTTTTAAAATTTTCAAGCTATTTTCTAAATATAAACTGGTCGGAGTTTAAACTGTTTATGATTAAATACCCAACTGGGATAATAATTTGGGTGATAATCCAAATGAGGATTAAGGCAAATGTGAATAAGTGAATGAAAATTTAAGTGATTGTGAATAGAAAGGAATTGATATTGGAAAGAGTAATCAAATGTGAATATTTGATTTTGGGTAAACAAAGTTATCTCTTTGTTATATATTCTTCCCTTGTTGAATCTATTGTGAGAAAAAAAAAGGATTTTGGAAGTGTTTGAAGTATAAAAGGGAATTTTATACGAGTTTAAAGTGATCCAAGGTTTTAAAAATTATATATATCTGTGTGTGTATATATATATATAAAGGATCTTATGAGAATTTTGGAAAAGGTTTTGGGAACCTTTGGATTTGGAAAGGCTTTTGATTTTTGGGTAAAATCAATATTGAATTTGGAAAGCCTAGTTTGAAGAATTATCGATTTTGGAATAATCGATTTTGTGTAAAGGAGCTTTGATAAAATTCATACTAGGTGTATGATTTGAAAGATACTATATGTGTATAGTATAAAGTGTTTTGATGATAGCTCTGGGGGAAAAGGCGCTCCCTTGGAATGGACTTCTCAGGAGTGCCACCGGGTGGTGCTGCCTTGAGCACCAAGGGGGGGTTCTAAAGTTGATCCTGTGAGGAGTCCGGACAAAACTAGTTCCTGAGAATTATGAGTTGAGTTTACCATAGCGTAAGTCGTGTGTGCCGCGGAGAGCCAACAGTTACATGGACTTTTGTTGTGACTGCAACGTAACCCAGGATGTAACTGCGACCTATGGTAACATTGCGAAAGTCGTGTGTGCCGCTGAGAGCCAACAGTCTGCGTTTGAGTTTATCTCGGTAGACTGCGACCTATGTAGGAGTGGAGAAGTTTCATTTCGACAGCGAAAATCAGAGGCCGCTGAGAGCCTGCAGTTGCATGGACTTTTGCTGCGACGGCAATGTAACCCTGGATGTAACTGTGATCTGTTGTGTGGGTTCCATGGCGTAATCGAGAGTGCCGCGGAGAGCCTGCAGTTACATGGACTTTTGTTGCGACTGCAACGTAACCCTGGTATGTAACTGTGACCATGGAATAGGGGTGATGATTTTCAGAGCATTGTCACCAAAGATATTTCTTCTATTTTCAACAAAACTATTTTCTATATTTTAATAAAATTGTTTTCCAAGTATTCCCACTGGGTGTTGAAAACGGGTTTACCAAGTACATATAGATTTTCAGTCCTACGCCTGATCAACGTATGATTGAATTTCTGTGAGAACAAGGATGGACTGGTTGAAACATCCAGTTATGAGAAATATCTTATAAAAAAAGCTATTTTAATTGTATTATCCAAATTTAAGGCATTTCTAAATCTTCAAGTAAAAAGGGATCCAAACTGGAATTGTAAAACAAAACTGAACTCAGGGAAAATTTAATGAAGTGATTTTTGTAAATTAAGTTGGAGGGAAGCTAATCAGCTAAATAAATTATTTAATGGAGTATGTTGATAAAAATTTAACTCGGTTAACTAAAATGGATTGTAAGTTGATAAGGGAGTTTGGAAATGAATTCGAATTATAAATAGAATTCGACTTGGATTTGGTAATGAATTAAATAAGAGGTGTTGTAAAAAAAAAAAGGTTGGCTTGAAAGGGTGATGGTTTGACTTACAAATAAAATTCAAGTGATTTGAATAATATATAGTGTAATTTGCTAAAATGGAAGTGTTGAAATAAAAGCGAATTATAATAGAAATGGTTTGGGTTGCACACAAAACCCAAGTGAATAAAAATAAATTGAGAATGACCATGTATTAATAAAATAAATTCGAAATTGAATTAAATAAGTAAATTTAAAATTTAAAATGGGTTACTGGGATTATAAAATAAATGGATGATGTCTGATTGAAAAAAAAAACTAAATCAGAGTTGTGATTGGAATTGGATTATCACACCGAACTTGAGTTCGGTAGCATATCAATTTGAAGTATAAATGAGTTAAGTATGTGTTGGATATTACTTTGATAAATTGAGAAGGTGAATTAAATTTAAAATTAAAGTGGATGGGCTAACTAAATTTAATGGGATTTGATTTGATGAGAATCAAATTTAATGGAAGTGAACTTAAGTTGAGGTAGAAATAGATTGAAGTAATTAACCTAAATTTAAAATTTATGAAAGCTTGGCTTCGAATAAGGATAAAAGCCCATTGAATAAAAGCTCGGTTTAAATTAATTTGGGAATGGTTAGTATTACACAAGCATGGAATGTGTCGAGCTGAATAAAATGATTGTGAATAAATTAAAATGGAATTGAATTAAATAAAACTGAGTTGGGATCAATTTTAATTGGTTATAAAACTTAAATAATTAATTATTCACATGGATACTATCAAATTGCGTAGAAATGATTATCGTTTAACGTAAGCGAGTTTTAATCAAATTAAATGCTATGAATTAGTGGAAAGCGATATAATTGATTTTTGAATCAATTGAAGTGAATATGAGATTGTTTCGCTTAAAATGAGTTGAATGCAAGTAATTGTGTGTAAACCATTAAAATTGAATGAAAAAGCATATAAATTTGGTTGGAAACAATTAGATGTGCTTTAAAACATATAAATTGCTTATCGGAAGAGTATGGTGCTTGTTGTTTATGTAATGCTTGTGTTTAGCTATTAAAAGTAAGTGAAATGTTACGAAATTTTCTCTGTATGACACTTACGTATTTAAATTGAGTAGGTACAGGTACAGGGAAGCCGTTTGGCTAGATTTGGGTATGCTAATTGCTAAAATTTATAAGCTGCTTGCTTAAATTGCTAAATAAGGTACGCCTACGCAATAAAAATAGGAAATATGAACTGTTTTTGCTTTTTTCGACCGTGTGGGTCGATGTATACATATTTATATCTATTGTCAAATTGCAAAAGCTCCTCCGTACAAGGGAGACTCTGCCAAATTTTTTTGAAAATTTTGGGAGTTAGAAAATTTTTGGAAAATTTTGGTTAACGATAAAACAATTTCAAATGGGAACTTAAAATAAACTAGTAAATGAAACTAATATGAATCAGTTTAAATGAAAGATATAACTCCATATTAGAAATCGAAATAAAATTGAATTTATATGAAAAGGGAACAACAAAATTGAATAGCAGTATATGTGAAAACCTATATATGAGAATGTATAAAATGATTTGTAAGGTTGCGATTGTATATTGTTGCTAAGTGAGATATGCAGGTATTAAAGAGAAAAGAAATTGGATTTGGTTCCAAAGATAAATTTGAATTGCCCGACAAAAAGGTATGTATTTATATTTCTGTATGAAATTGGATTGGGTTTTTGATGCAGCCATTTGGCTTTTGTTTTCTTTTTGGAATTTGGGAGCCCGTAGAGGCCTTTTGTAGTAGTACCGAGCAAGCCACGCAAAGGAGACGCTGGCAAAAAATTTCGGGAATTTAGGGAGTTAGAAAATTTTTGAGATAGTTTTGATAGTTCAAAAATTAGGTTTTAAATTGACATTTAAATGATCGAGAAAGGGGTATCGTTTGATATTGTGGAAAAGTTTGGGAGGTAGTAAGAATAATAAAAGGGGGTTTTTATGAAAGATAATTGGTAAGTTATAGAACTGTTTGGTTTTGGGAAAAAGTAGACAGGTATGGGACATTCTTCCTAACTAGTAATTTCGGGGACGAAATTCTTTTAAGGGAGGAGGAATGTGACGACCCATATTTTTCCAACAATTTAAAATAGAATTGTTAATTGATTTTAAAATATTTAAAAGTCAATTTTAACTTGAATTTAAGATACCGATATTTACTTGATAATTAAATCATTGAATTATATGGTTTAAGAAATGAATTTAATAATTGAAATTGGGTAAATTGTTGAATCTGGGATTTCGAAGCCTGTTTAAAATAATTTGAAGGCTTATAAAATTTATAAGGATGATTCTGAAGATAATTGAATGGTTAAAATTTAAATTAAAGGTGATTCGTTCAATTTTAATAATATATCGTTTAAATCAATATTTAAAAATAGCCTTCCGAGGCACAGTCTCAGAATTCGACGGAACCAGTTCCATTGGATCCGTAATAGTTAATTATTATCGGATTTCAATTTCAAAGCAATCGGAGTTGTCGTTTGACCGTGGCAGCTCAAAACGCTTCAAACTATTTTAATCAATTCAATTTTAAATTGATCGTTTAATTCCGTAACTCGCGTATACTTTCAAATTAGCCTCTGAAACACGTTCCATTGTGATCGGAACGCGGGTAAAACCTTATGAACGTTTGTCGGCATGTGTGATTCGGGATTTGGGATTTCGTGTTTTGGGACACGAGATATTTTCATATTTAATTATTTAGTTTTCACGCGTGTTCAAGAAGCCTCTCACCCCCGTATCTATTTTAACCGTGTATACTACTCTTCCTTCCCCATTTTTTTCAGTTCGCCCAAAAACCCTTCCTATCCAAATCAACTTCAGAAGAAAAAAAAATGAATGAAATGAAAACCAAATTAATGGCCGAAGCTTTCGTTCAAGCTTCTATGGCCTGGATCGAGCTCGACTTCATACAAGAGGAGAGGCACGCGTTAGAGACCGAGTTCGAACTCGAGGTTGTGTGTTTGAGTCGCGATGGCGATGAGGGGTTTGGGGCTCGGTTAGGGTTTTGGCGTAGGTCGTAAGGAGCGAAACTCGATGATTGTCGCGACGAAGTAGGAAGGCGGCCGCGACCTGATGGGAACTCGCGCACGAGTAGTCGCTGGAGTCGAAGTCAGTACTCGCGATGGTGATGCAACGCAAGCTCGAGGGCTGCGATTCTCGATGGTGTGGGGTTCTTGAATCAATTCAGTGGCATGCGAGCTCCACCAAACTCGTGGAGGAGGGCAGAGAGGTCAAGGAAATGGTGAAATCGAGATCTAAGTAGATTACGAATTAAAAGCAAGGTGAGTAATCTTGCTCTTTGGATTTTGTTTAAATTAAATAGTTAATTTAAATATTTGGTTGCATGAGTGAATTGATTAATGTGCACTATGGACTGATGATCTAGTGACTTTGATTTGGTTGATTCTTGTGAATGGTTGCTCGACTCGAAGTATCCGGGTTTTAGGTTATTTTAAACTCAAATCATAAATAAGAGAATGGTTCATTTTGAAGTTAATAAGGGTAAATGATTGATGATTTATTTAATAGGTAAGATAAATTAAATGGAAAACTAATTAATGGTTCGGATTAATTAGTTAAGTTTAAATTTATTTGAACGATCGTTCGGTGGTTTAATCGATAATTATTCAATGCAATTAATAAAATATAACTATGTGTGAGATAAATCAAGAGATTAATTAAGATTTTTAATTAAGGAAAAATTTGATTTATTTAGAAAACTAAATAAATGGGTAATTAATTACAGGTTGAGATTAATCGAAAGTGATTAATATTGTGGTTGGATTAAAGTAATTGATTTAGATTGGAACAAATCAATATATAATTGAAAAAAAAAATTAATTAATACACTTAACGTTGTAAGTAAAGGATCTATTAATTAAGATGAATTAATTTGAATAAGTGACTCATGGGAGTTAATTAGTGTAAGTAATCAAGGATTAATGCGATTAAATAATTAATTAATTCATGGAGTAATTAAGATTGCTTAATGATTTTTGTTGAGACTAATTAATATTGTGAAGTTAATGTAAGATAATTACTCGAATGTAATTAAAAATAATTAATCCATGTGGTTAATTAAAGAGGGATAATGAAGAGTGGACTAATTAATTTATGTGGAATTAATAAATGTTAAAAGAAGGAATCGAAGGATTGAGAATTGAAAATGCAATTAGAATTGATGGAATTATTTTGGGAATGATCAAATTTGTTTATGGATGATTGGATGGTATTGTATGATTGAAAGAGTTGATAACTCCGATATAAAATGGTGAGTATTTCATTCGATAACTTGGGATAGGATGATATGAGATTCGAAGAGACCGGGGTCGGGTATTTGGGTAAATACCCGAAAACCTCTTCGAATGTTTATAGATTGATATGTAAAATCTATGGGCTGGAATAAGTGAATCTGAGGAATTGGACTATTTTAAAATCTAAATTTTAGGTATTTAGAAACTTATATGTGGAATAAATGTTGTCTAAAATAAAATGTGGCTTTGAGAATTAATAAAAGTTACCCGGGTTTTATTTGAGTTGTATGCTTTGTATTCCATGTTAGTTGAATTTACTCACGCTGGTTTCCAGCCTGACCCGGGTGTTACTTTGGTGTAATGCTCGGGTCAGACCGAGTATTACAGATTTTCAGGTAGGTACGTTCTGGAACTCAAGTGGCGAGCTGGATGGCAGGAGCGTACAGAGTATTCCGCTGTATTTATATTATTGTTTATCCGAGTCATGGTAATTGTATAGATATTCAGTAACTGTATATATGTAAAACTCTGATGTATTAAAATGTAATCGACAGATATAGTATTCTTTTGAAACTGTTATTATTTATTATTATATATTATCCGCTGCGAATGTGAGTTGTTGATATTTCTGTTCTTCTTCTTCTATCTCTTTCTTCTTTTTCATAACTATCTGGAATTTTCGGGCGTGGAAATTTCGGGTCGTTACATAACCAATATCACTAAGACCTTTTTTGCCAAGCCAACGGACAATTAACTTTGTATGAACACAAACTTCTTTTCCAGGCACATGCTCCGTTGCTTCAACATCAGATTGAGTTTTGAGTACAACATCATTACTTTGAGATTTTTTAGTAATTTTTGTTTCAGGCACAAAATCAATATCTTCGACATTATGGTCAAACTTCACATCTCCATAAAATTTAATCAATGTATAATCATCAATTTCACAATTATCTATAGTAGCGATTAAACAACAAAATTAATTATAAAATTTATCATTTAATTTTAAAAAAAATCATAACAAAAGGTAATTATTGTGAATTACCCTAGATACATGAACCAGATTTATAAAATAGTATGACTTAGGCGCACAAAAAGAGTTTTTTGAAAGGGAAGAAAAGGATGATTTTGGCTTTTTGGTTGGACTTCTAGAGCACTAGGAATGAGGAAAGAAAAGAAGGTTGTTGTTTTCTTACAATAAAAAAGATGGCGCTTTTTGAAAATGTACCAATACAAAATTTTGATTCATACTGCCGCATTTTGAAATAGCATTAGTATAATTTATTTAAAAAAATACATAGGACATTTGAAATGTGGCTTGTACGGTTTAACTATTGTGACGCTGACCTAGCCAGAAGTGACCAATATTTGTAGTTAATTTTCAAACTGACCTAAAAGCATTAAGTTTTAAAACGTGGGTCACAATGGAAAAAATCCAAATGTTTATGATTAAATTTCAATAAAAAAGGGTACGTATAAGTGAATTATATATATATATATATATATATATATATGTATGTATGTATGTATATAAAGGATAGGCTACGTCTAATTTTAGCTACATCTTTAATCCTCATGATTTCAACTGCATGTTCTCATTTAAGTAATATGATGAAGTGATAAGAGAGAGAAACTATAATTATTTAAATAGAAACGTGTGGTTGAAATCGGGGGATAAGTGGTGTAGTTAAAATGAGGTTTAGCCGATTCTTATCCATGTATGTGTATACATATACATACATACATATGTATGTATATGTGTATATGTATATTTGTATATATGTATGTATGAGTATTGTTGAAACTGGGTCAGCCAATAGCGGTAGTTATGAGTGAATTTCAATTTTTTTTACCTTATTGATGTTTTTTGGGCCTATGAAGTCAATTTTTTCAAATATTTATAATATTTAAAAAAAATCTCTTATTTTATTTAAATTTATAAATTACATAGAGTTTTATTTAATTTATATTGTTTACATATAAATGTACAGAAATGTATCATATACATATATATGTGTGTGCATGTGTAACATGATAACCTGTGTAAGACATAACACGCCCGTATATACATGTCATGACTTATATCACAATGGACATGTTAGCTTTTGTATGGACATGTTTAAATTGTTATTATATAAATATTATAAATATACACTGCGACAACCCACCTCCTTGATGCCTAGAAATCGACGCTAATACATCATTGGCATTCACGTGCCGAAAATCTAAGTACCGGAGAGGTAGTTGTCTGGGTTGAAAGATAACGAAGATAGAAGACAGAACAATAAGAGAATTTCACATCGTATTTAACAACTTGTAATCATTTAGATGGTACATATAATCACTCTCAAAACGAGATATCAAAGTCATGATAAGTACTATCCCAGCTAGGTTAGTTATAACAGCTTATCCCTACAGGAGTTGGTAGATACATAACAGAAATATAGCAGAAATTGGTGCTAATGTCAAAAAGATCAAAAATGCTTCATGCTTTATACTCCAAACTGCTCCAAATCAATTAACTACTTGGCTGCTTGGGGAAATTAGGGCACCTAGAGTTTAAGAGAAAAAGAAAATAAGCTCCGGGTCAATCATGGGACTGATGTGAGAAACTCAAAATATGCTTTTGAAAAATAAAAAGGATCTCATAAGACCATGCCGTAGATAAACAAAAATGGGTTTTTACCTTACGATAACCAAAACATTTTCTACGAAAAAAATTCATTTGATATTATTTTTAATGACATTCCTTTAAAAATATGTGCAAGTAAACTTATTAATTTTAGCCGAAATTATTACCATCATTAAATTTCGGATATGTTAGGCTCTACAAACAAAAATCTTACATGGATCATTTGGAGAATGGATTCCATAAAATGGTAGGTAAGGGACTACCTTCCGTACGGTATATTTCTAAAGGAATGTGCCGGGGATAAACAAACAATCCTCTACATCTGGCAATACCGCTCTATCCCTATTTGGCACTCCTACATGGCCTGGATAGAAGTCGAATATGATTACACCTTGATAGTAACCAGCCTATCCGGGATCTTATAGCATACACTACATACTCGACCTATAAAGATTAATCTAGAAAGGTGATGATCATATCCTAATGGTTATGAAACACATAGCCTTGCGGCGTACCCTGTTTTATCCATTACCGGGTGATGAGGCCCGAGGTACTGATTACCTTTCATATAGCACATTCCACTTGAATGCCACATTGTCATTCCATGGCCACACAACCGATTTCTACAAATGTATAGCTCCTGAGCTTTTACGTCTTAGGAAAGGATGTTAAGCTAAGAGAAATTGCTTTCTCCGCCACTAAACATATGATACGTTCATATAGATCAATTTATGTAATTAGGAATGCAATGCCAAACATATATCCATACAAGTTGTCCAGGTGCAAGACAAACCGAAGGCACTCACCTACCACATCCTGCCAGGAATTACCCCTAAGATTAGTATCTAGAAGTTCTTGCATGGAAGATTTATATGAAGAACTACTGCCACATAATATGATATGAGAAATTTTCCTCGAGGGTCAATGACAAGCAGCCCTACATTCCACCTTCTAAATCATATCCATGTCTTCACTTCTAATATGCAAATTGTCTTGAAGTGGTTTTCGGATAGGAAACACCCAAATCCGACCCCGGTTCCTTTGAACCAATCATCGATGAAAGATGTTAAGTGAACAGTTAATTGATTAATTTCTTTTTAACAAATATCTTCTCGAGATATATATTTAAAACAATATTTTCAGTATATATGGAAACATTACACCTCTCTTATCAAATCCTTTGATCACTTTAAACGTTTTTAAACTGGGAATAATTCGAAATCATTTCATTTTTCACTTAGGAAAATATTTCCATATCATTTCGTTTAAATCTTAACATAGATTTCTTAATTCAAAACCTAAAATTTTGATTGAATTAAATCCATGTTCTCTAGGATGTTAATCCAAAACCAGTAAACATTAAGTGAGAAAAATCTATAGAAACCATCTGATTTTACTCAATATCATTCCCATATTCAACAAGTACTATTAGCAGAATAATGGTTAAATCACCCTTTAAATTCCACGAATAGTATGAGTTCCCTCTTCCAGATTTAACACCAAGTATAAGAAGATTATCTCCATAAAATCCAAGTTGCTTAAATTTGAAAAATTATATCCTTTATACTTGGAGAAAAAATTATTAGAGTAAATCAAATTTACTATTCTCTCTATCGGCCAGTCCGGATAGCTAGGGAGAGCGGGAAATTGGTTTTCTGAACTCAAACCTAGACACTGTCTCTCTGTCACACTTAAGGCGGTCAAGTAATTTGATCGAATCTAAATCATTTAATATTTATTTAACAATTCCATAAATCCTTCAAATTACAATAAAAATACATTATTAATCATTTTAAAATATTTACAAAAGATGTGGGAAAGAATGGCTGCATTTAAAACTATATTTCAAAAGTTATAAAAAATGCTGTGGAAATGCGGAAAATGCTTTTTAAGGTATGTTGATCAAAATGACTTTTTGTCATTTACAAATTCATTTTTATAACTCAAATTATTTTTAAAACATTTTAATTTTTTTATAATTTATTTCATATTTTTAAACAATTTTAAAATATTTTTTTTTAAAAAATCCATTTATGGATTCTGAGCTGCAAAACCGTGATTCTTTCAAAAACTTGTTTTACTCATATTTCAAAATTTAGTTATTGAAATCTTGATTATTTTTTTTTGAAAACTATGGACATGCTAGTTTGGAAAATTCTTATCTCGAAGAATTCTGAGCTAAATTCCATACTATATACCCATTTTACATTTATGGCGTGGAATCATGATCCGCCATTACGCGACGCACTTATTTTTAACTAAATTTTCAGTTACCTTTCAAACTTCACCAAAACACGTTCATATGTTTATAAAACATTTCAAACTTATTATTAAACCATTTTAAAGAGGTTTAACTTTTCATATACACAAATTCATTTAGTAAAGGAAAGTGATTCCATTTGTGTTTATCGACGTGTATTACCATGAATTGCATATACATACATACATACATACATATATTCATATTGAACAACCATATCAGCAACAATCATATCTAAACACACACAAACAAATATATATATATATATATATATATATATATATATCATCCAAAAGCATACATTACTATAGGAGTTTCTCACCATGAGTTTAAACAACTTACTAAAAATTGGCTGTAGCTCAACTATTTGGATTTTAAAGCTCATGATCCTTTAGACTTAAGCTCCTAGGTGGCTCGACCTAAGCTTGGGATGGCTTAATGAGCTCACGGCCTAGGATAGAAGAAGACTTGGCCATTAATGAAAGAGGTGTAGGCCGTGGATGGTAGAGAGGAAGAGTGGAGTTTTGAAATCGTTTTGAGATGCTTAAGTGTATATAAGTATATATTATAAATTTAAATTCTTTCTGAAAAATAATTTGGCATTATTTCCTTTAGTTTGGAAGCTACAAAAATATAGAGAGAGAGATAGATTAGGAAATAAAGAGGAAGATGAATGAAAATGAGGAGGAGAGAATGGTATTTATAGGCAAAGAAGGGAGTGAAAATATCTATGCATACATCACCATTTTCATCACCATAACATGCATCATCACCATCACTTCTCCCTCCCCCATGCACGGCTACAACCCCATCCCTCATGTGCCATCATTTTAAGGCATGCATAGATTGACTTTTGCATACTTAAGTAGTAAGAAAACTTAAAATATCTTAGATATTTTAATTGTATATGTATATTTATGTAACATCCTGATATTTTCAACCATTCGCATCCACACATGCCGCATTCGAATTGCTCGAAATACCAGATTTTCAATTTATATTTGGCAAATCTCAACATATACAGTAAATAAACAATCATAGAATTACAGACACAGAGTAATGTAACAATAAGCAGTAGAAATAAAAGAACAGTAATTCATGAAGCTACTATATATATAACAGAGTTAAATAAGATACAATAGAAGTTTCAAATACAATAATCAAATACAAGATCAGAATACATTACTGGAATTGACTGAATAATTGCAAGCTGAAAGATGTAGATGGATTTCCAAACGAAGCTCCAACTCCAAAGGTGAGTCTCAAAAGCTGTACCACTCAGTCTGACCCACGCGTAAAGCAAAACACAAAACACTCGAGTGAGGATAACATTCTTATATCAATAAATCCGACTCAATTAAAATAACAACTAAAGTACATGTAACTCAAAGGGTGTTTGGGATAACCATCCGCTAAGGATCCATTAAACTATCTATTATGTAGTAATATACGCTATTATAATAATGTCTAAAGTAAAGTAAACTATTTAAAAATAGTGTTAAGGCTTTACATTTTCAACCTTAACACATTTTATAGCGCCAATAGTCCATACAATACCGTAGTACCTCTAGATCGGGAGGCTACCAGATGATACTCCATAGGTACGACCCAAATCAAACTCGTATAAGGCACGCTAGGGTAGGTGACACAATGCAACTAGGCAATGCCAGGGTAGATATACCAATTACACTTTTGGGCTGGTGGTAACGCATAGCAGCCACTGCCGCCCACCTCGAGCCACACTCCCAAATCAAAAAAAATCAAAAATGCCTACCAAATCAATCACAAATTCACAATATAGTATCGAAGGAGTGTGTCTGATCGGAGGAGCTACCTCACTTGGCCCGTCAATTGCTCCTGTTTTAGCCACCTTATGCTAACTCACGGGAGTTAGGTCCACATAAATGTACCTTTAGGATTGTCGCCACCATCCTACTTCATTCTGGAATCTCCACCGCGTACACGGTTGTTAAAGTGGTTTTCGGAATTGGCAGAGAGTATGACTTAAAAGAGATATAAGTTAAAATAGTTTATATTAAAAAAATTATATTTAAAAATGATTTATATTAAAATAGTTTATACTTAAAAATGATTTATATTAAAATAGTTTACATGAAAATAATTTATAAACTAAAATATATATAGTTTAAGAAAAAATTAAAAATACTTTATTTTATAAAATAGTTTCCTCAAAATTCACAATTCGATTCTAAATCAACTCGAATTAAAAAATATTCAAATTTGACCAAATCTGAAATCATCAATTTCAATTCAGTTCAGTTTCTCAACAAACCATTTCAAATTATATCGATTTCCAATACAGATTTGAACCAAAAAATAAACCCTTCAATTCCAATATATTTCAAAGCTTTAAATATTCAGCATTTCAAAACTAAATTTGATAATTTCATTTATATCCCAATTTCACTTTATTATTATTTAGCTTTGAAATATTCACTAAATAAATTCAGTAGCAAAAAACCCAAATTTCAAATCACTAAATTTTTCCTTCAATTTATTTAACTTGAAATATTCATTAATCACTTTAAACCAAGATCGGTTTATAAAATCATTTCCTTAAACCAAACTTATAAAAGTCTATTTTAAAATATAAATCCAAATAAATACTTAAACATATTACTTAAATAAATCAAGCTTTATTAAATTAAATCTTATTATTAAATTTATTTTATATATGTTTCAAAATAGTAAAATTATAAGTAAATCTTAAAATTTATAATTTCTAAACTAACTTATAACCTCTAAAATTTACAAACATATAAATTTAAAAATCAAAGATTTAACTATGTATAAAATAACATTTATGTATAATATTTGAAAATCAATGTTTACAAAAAACCATATATACATACATACATACATACATACATATCTCTCTTTAAACCTTGGAAAATCATTTCAAAAATATATATAGACCAACGATGTTTGTATATAATTCTCTTTCCTATGGTCAATGATATGGATATTTATCATTTCAATCCACAATTTAAATATATACGGGTATATATCATTTCAACCCGCAATCCAAAATTCAATTCAATGAAGATCGCTTGGTTTCTCATTTCAACCCATAACGATTTTCTCCTATTCTACAGATTGTTCGAATATGTATCATTTTAACACATAGT
Organism: Allium cepa; assembly: GCA_030765085.1. Taxonomy (NCBI): domain Eukaryota; kingdom Viridiplantae; phylum Streptophyta; class Magnoliopsida; order Asparagales; family Amaryllidaceae; genus Allium; species Allium cepa. The sequence goes on along the minus strand of CM060941.1, from coordinate 206,934,084 downwards.
GAATTCTTTACTAACAGCGAAATTGTAGGATGATAACAGATAAGATAATTATATAACAGGTATATATCAACAATATAAATAACAGATAATAGTGTTAGATGTCATAGGTAAACAGATACAGACAATAGCATATATATAGTAGTGTGAATAGCTAACAGCGGTATATTTCAATTGTCGTTTCAATTGAAATCAAATTTAATAAATATAAGAACGTTACTCGTGAGTGATTGCTCACCTTTTGAGGCTAAAGAAGGACGAGACAAGATGAAAAATGGGCACGAACAACACAGATAATTGATGACCACCGAACTGATGTAAATTAGCATGAAGTGACCATGGAGTAACGGCATAGCAAAGAAAATCTATCCAAATTCAATGAAAACACAAATCAGAACAACCTAATATAAAGGAATATATATATATATATATATATATATATATTGATATTTCATTTAAACTTCAAAATAAAATTGCTATATATATATAATTCTAAAAAAATCATTTCCTTATTACAATACATTAAATAAAACAAAATATCTATAAGCATATAAAACATCTTTAAAACAACACCAGAAATAGTGTACATATATAACTTTATATTTCATTCTCTGATGTGTATTGAATCACATAATATATTTTCTTCACAGTAAAGAAAGTTGCATATTTCCAAATAATATATATATATATATATGTATGTATGTATAAACTTAAACAGTACAACCCAATGTAAGTCGGTGCGGCTTGCTTTATTCTTCATAAACAAAACCTTATAATTTGTATGCAAAATACCTTTTGTACTAATCCCTTAATAATATAATATAATTTATTTCAAAAATGTTAGCATCGATATTAACACAAATACTTTAAACATATTGAAGATATTTTAAAAGATCAGTATATATATATATATATATATATATATATATATATATCTCCACAGAAACAGCCACTGTGGGAAAAAAATATTTGGAAAAGTATACATATATAAACATACGTTTTGCTATTACTATCATTATAACCTTTATATATAAGATATTAACATAACCATTATATATATAACAATACGTTCAAGAGCTGGTTCGAGCAGCCTAAAACAACGAAAGAAAACAAAATATATATCTCTTCCTTATGTGTTATGTTTAAAATCAAAAATTTGTAAACAAATAGATTACTTACTATATATATATATGTTTGCGCAAAAAATGGGCAAACACCCTAAAGTCGTACGATTTAGTTGATTACATGTTGTTCTTAGCGATTTGGGTGATTTATGCAAATATGTAAAAAGCAGGGACTAAACTGTAAAAGACACACAGATTTATAGTGGTTCGGCCAGAACGTGCCTACGTCCACTTTATATGTTATTCTCCTTTTCTCTCCAGATTACAAGTACAAAGCTTTGTATACAAGTATATGAAAGTTGTTTGGAAGTTCCTTCCGTGCTTGAGCTCTCAAACTTCTTTCATATACTTGTATACAAAGCTTTGTACTTGTAATCTGGAGAGAAAAGGAGAATAACATATAAAGTGGACGTAGGCACGTTCTGGCCGAACCACTATAAATCTGTGTGTCTTTTACAGTTTAGTCCCTGCTTTTTATATATTTGCATAAATCACCCAAATCGCTAAGAACAATATGTAATCAACTAAATCGTACGACTTTAGGGTGTTTGCCCATTTTTTGTGCAAACATTTTGGTGCTTTCACCAAGAATTGAACTCAAGGATTCTACCGCTTGGAAGTTGAATTTGAGAGTGTAGAGATTCAGATTGGAAGAGTCATGGCGAGACAATCAAGCAGAAGGCCAAGGCCAGAGCAGAGTCAACAGGAAGGGAGTCAAGAGGCTTCCTCAGGAGAAAACCAAGCTTCAGCCTTCATCACCAGGGATGAGATGGAGGCTATGATGAGAAGACAAGAAGAGATGATCCAGAACTTGCTTCAGCAAATTGGGCAACTTCGTGCACAAAACCAAGGAGCAACTGGAGTCCAGAACGGAGCAGGACCATCTGGCGTAGCACCAGAGCTAGGGCGCACACACGCAGAGCATGTTAATCCGATCCCGGGAAGAGAGACGGGGGCATCCGAACAACCTGGTGGCAATAGAGGAGTGAATGCTCAGTCAAGGGGGAAGATCCCAGAGTTCCCTCGTGAACTCAGGGGGCAGGTTGAAAGTGATGAACGAAGATTGCATCTCGGAGATGATGACAGATTGGCGGAGATGGTTAGAAGAGCAATGAGAGGTGGTTTGGTAAACAAAGACTTGGAAGATGTAAACAGGAGTCCTTTTTCTTCTGCAATTAGGATGGCTAGGAACCCACCAGAATTCAAGCTACCATCAGTAGAGATGTACGATGGGAGGACAGACCCTGCAGTCCATCTTACTAAGTATATGAGGCACATGGAAGTGCGGGGGGCATCACAGGAGATCATGGCCCGGTGCTTTCCACTGTATTTGACGGACATTGCAGCGTTATGGTTTAGGCAAATGGAGAGCGGCTCCATAGGAACGTGGGCAGATTTGACAGAGAGATTCATGAGGCAATTCAGGGTTCATATTGCGAGACCCAAGAATGTGATGACTTTGGCAACCTTGAAGCAGAAAACTGGAGAGACTTTGAGGAGCTTTCTAACACGATTTAATGCGGCGGCAGCATCAGTGGATCGACCAGATCCATCTATGGTCATGATGGCGGCTGTATCTGGAATAGCTGATAGCACAGAGTTCAAGAATTCATTAACCAAGGACCCGCCTATGAATCTGGGAGAGTTCTATCATGAGGCTGAAAAGTTTCTGCGTTTGGAAGATGCTAGTGCAGAAAGAGAGGAAGAAGATGACGTTTACGCAATCAAGAGCGGAAACCCCCCGGAAAGGGTGCAGAGACTAGCAAAGGAAAGAGAAAGGTTGAGGATAATGATGATAGGTCAAAGCGGTAACGGAGGGAGCCGCGATTCACCACTCACACTGAGCTGAATGTGAGTCTGGAACGAATTTATCAGGATACCAAGGGAAGGCTCCGTATCGTAGACCAATGCGAAGGGATCCAACCTCTGACGAAAGAAAATTAGATAAGTTTTGTGTATTCCATGAATTAAACGGTCATAACACTAATGATTGCAGACATTTGAAGGACGAGGTGGAAGGGCATATCAGGAACGGTATGCTCCTTCGGTACGTGAGGAGGCGAACTCCAGCAGTGGAGCCAGAGCGACCACCGTCTACATCGGCTAGAGGTGACCCTGGATCGGGGCACCGTTTGATTATCCATTGATTGCTTGATTAAAATAACGATGAACAAGTTGTAAACCTCTCGCTAACACGGTTAAATCATTTACACATGTGAGTGATCGCGCACGATCCATAGGCATGCTCTGAATGACTACCAGCCGCGTTATAGTAAGAGTTTACGCTTTGACATCTTCATTCTGCTTTTTGCTTTGATTTTGATTTGAACATTTAAATTCTTCCTATTTGGACATTTCTGCTGTAAGATTCATATGATTCTATGGAAAAATTTACTTGTATGCCCGTGGATCGTGAACGGTCCACGAGCACCTCTTGCATGGCAGCGAACTGCCGAAGTCTTTGATTCGGAAACTCCCCCAAACAATAACTCCGGCACTGATATTATTAAGTCCCTCCCGGGCACACTAATTCGCCTCGAACGGCACCCGACTTCGAACAGTCACAATTCGCCTCGAATGGCACCCGATCGCGAACGGTCACAATTCGCCTCGAACGACACCCGACTTCGAACAGTCACAACTCGTCTCGAACGGCACCCGACCTCGAACGGTTACAATTCGCCTCGAACGGCACCCGACTTCGAACAGTCACAAACTCGCCTCGAACGGCACAACTCATCTCGCCACAAATGGCTCGATCGCGAAAGGTCGCCATTTGAGGTCCACCTCCTGACCGCCAACAGTCGCACCTTACCACGAATGGCTCGATCTCGAACGATCGTCATCCAAAGTAAGGCGCTTGACCGCGAACGGTCCCATTTCATCTTTTGCCACGAACGACACAGGCCGTGAACGGTCACATTTCACCCCAAGTGGCTTGATCGCGAACGGTCGCCATTTGAGGTCCGCCCTCTGACCAGACTCGGTCGCACTTTACCTCGAATGGCTCGATCCCGAACGGTCGTCATTTGAAGTAAAGCGCTTGACCGTGAACGATCACATTACCGCAAATGACTCGATCTCGAACGATCGTCGCATGGATTTAGACGCTTGACCGCGAACGGTCGCACTTCACCTCAAATGACTCGATCGCGAACGGTCGTCATTTGAAGTTAGGCGCTTGACCATGAGCGGCCGCGCTTCATCCCAAATAGCTCGACCCCGAACGGTCGTCATTTGGGGCCATATAAAATATCAAGCTCTTTACAGGACATCAACAGGATATGAACATCCAGCTGATGGCATTACAAAACACGCCTTCCTACCGCAAGGACATCAATAGGATATGAACATCCAGCTCATGGCATTACAAAACACGCCTTCCTATCGCAAGGCATGTTCTGGGGGGCAAAGTGTTATCCCATTTTTGGTCAAAACTGGAATATCAATGTTGTGTGCATTTCCACCACGACCGAACCAAGAAGAAGCAGCCAACAAGCGTATATAAGTCTGGTATTTCACTCATGATTCAAGTATAAATTCCATTCGGTATCAAAGGTTTAAAGTTTCATTCGGCAATATAGAGCGAAATCTCATTCGGCATTCAAGATGCCTTGGTTCATCCGGCATTCCCAATACAAGAGCTCATTCGGCACTGTTCATTCGGCATTCCCAACACTGCCGAACCATCTCCCCCCACATAGCCGGACCAAGCTTCATACACTCACCACCGAACCAAGCTACGTCCCCTTCACCGAACCATCCTGCTCCATGTGTCTACCGAACCAAACCAAAGTGTCAACACCGGACCAGATGCAAGGAGGCCACCACCGGACCAACCTCTACCGGACCAATCCACTTCCATGCATCACCGAACCAACGCTTTGCCGAACCAACGTTGCCATGCCAGATAGCATCAGCCCAGGCCCACCAGCAGCTATATACATCCAGGACCTCTACCCCCAGCTTCACTCTATAAATAGAGGGGCAGGGGTACAACAATGGCAGACAAGTTTGAGAGCTCAAGCACGGAAGGAACTTTCAAACAACTTTCATATACTTGTATACAAAGCTTTGTACTTGTAATCTGGAGAGAAAAGGAGAATAACATATAAAGTGGACGTAGGCACGTTCTGGCCGAACCACTATAAATCTGTGTGTCTTTTACAGTTTAGTCCCTGCTTTTTACATACTTGCATAAATCACCCAAATCGCTAAGAACAACATGTAATCAACTAAATCGTACGACTTTAGGGTGTTTGCCCATTTTTTGCGCAAACAATATATATATATATATATATAAGGGCAAGGAGAAGCCGCATTGCACGAAAATGGTAGTGCGAGGGAATGGCTATTGTGCTTGTCAGTGAGGGAGACGAGCCAACACATCAGGTGGAGAAAGTGGAGGGTGGTGCTACTGGGCGAGCACGGTGGTTGCTTGGTCTGAGGAAAGAAGGGATGATGACGAGGAGGCAAGGGAGGTGTAGGGGAAATCGGCTGTTGAGGCAGTGGGGCCTGCTTTTCATAGTTGCTGCACATGTATGGCCGAGGGAAGGTCGAGGAACAGGTGCAAGTGGCTTTGGTGTGGGTGTGGTGCTAGATACCTGGTTTGGGAATGGGGCAGCCATGGTTTCGGCTAGCAGTGGGGAGGGGACCAAAAATGAAGGTGCGGATTTTAAGCATATATATATATATATATATATATTAATAGCAGAGAATAGAGAGAAGATGAACGAAGAATTATTATATCAAGGTGAAAGCCAGGGAATGTTGAACGTACGGAAATTATAAATTGAAGCTTAGGGACAGTGAAAGTCACTGATGCAATTACAAGAATGTTAATTGACAATGGACGTTGGGTTACACACTGTGAGAAATGAATGGTCAAGGAAAACCAAAAGCCAAATGGTGGAACCGATACAAAAATCATTTCCGTAGATTTCGCCGTCTTCCGGACGCCCAAACACACAATCGAATATGCTGCGGAGATCAGCATGACGAGAAGATTAGAACAGCATACAGATATTAGTGATACAAACACCTGGTCAAAAGTCGATATTCGGTACCAAAATGCTAATAATTTGCCAAAAATAAGATAAACGGTGCAATAACAATCCAAATTTAAAGAAATGAAATACGACGTCTCACTCAGAAGATGACAAATCAATTTTCTATATAAAAATATTCAGGTTTGGAAACCATTTTATTATCATTAGTTTCACAGATTTGAATTGAAATACAATTACACAAAAAATAAAAAAAAAAATAAAACTTCCTTATTATCAGATGAAAATTTACCATTTGCTATGTTTAAATATATGTATTCCAAATTTTAATTTTTAAATTTTAAATTCAATTGTTTTAAATTTCACAAAATTTCAATTAAATACATAAATAAAACCACTGAAATTTACAGGTCATTACACTCTCTCCCAGTCAAAACTTTTCGACCCAAAAAGGTAAGAGGTAGGAGAATAGAAACAACTAGAAAGAAAAATAGATTGAAAAAATATATATAAAACAATTAATTTCAACCATATAAATTTCAATTTAAATTAATTAATATTCAATACTTGATTTTAAATTCAAGGTATTTCAATAAGTTGATTTAATTTCAATTTATTAATGTTTATTACAAAAATTGTGACGCCCCGGCTCCAATGACCGAAATATCAGAGGGAGTTTACCGTCCGATAGCTCGAATCAGTGGGCACTAAAGGAGCGATCTCTCGTCTACACTACTTTGGATCAACATGGATACGTTTAAAATACCTGAGCATTTCTGAAATGATACGTATCTCATCTCGATGCAATGTAGTATACACGAGTTCAGAGAATTTGTATTTAAATCACATAGCAAAACACAATAAATAATGGTTTCACGAAACAGCGGACCAAAAAGATAGATATATATATATATACATATACATAGGTACATACAGATGCCAGACCATCACCATATATCTACAGCTATACATAACTGTCCCAAAAATGACGTCTTAATACATACACAGACAAATATATACAAAGGACATACGACATGACTACACAAAATCAACTTAGCATAGTTCAACGGACTCTAAATGTATCTCTCTAACATCTCTCCTCCAAATGACTCTGACAGTTCCTTTGAGGCATGTAGCAAGTGTACGTCCGTGAAGCTCTAGATCTACTACTACTTTAAATTTGTATACTGTATGCCAGTTGCCGTCCATCTCAATGTCGTATGAAATCACCTCAAAACGTGAAAAGGTAATCATCCTGAAAAGCCTCGGTCTGACCAGAGGAGTTGTCACAAAACAAAACCTCGAGTCAGGCTAAAAATCTAGCTGTGAGTATAATAGTGCATCAACGATTCATATAATTGTGTAGAGTTAGGTTATATATGTGATATTAAAAGAAATAGATATGTCACATACTCCATAATCTAAACCCGCCCATATTACATTAAATTATTTCATTTCAATTACCCATGTCATGGCACTATTTAAAATGAATCACAGCTACAACTCTAATCAACTGGGATATCAGATCCTATTCATTATAAGTTGTATTCATTATTAAGTAGACATACCACTGTCAAGACGTTCGTTTACGAGGTATGGAATTTCTAGTGAATCCTATTCATTATTCACTCTTACTAGACTCTGTATCGAACCGATATTACGGCCTTTTTCATCCTCATATCTTCCGATCAGAAATTGTGGGTACCCCCACACGATCTATTAGTTGCACTATCTTTTCCTGTTCACCGTTGGCACTCACCTCGTTATGCTGTAATCTTCATCTTTGTTTCATGACATATCCATCAATGAGATTACTCTCGATTCTTCCTCGTTTCCCGTTTGCACTGCGCCTGTCACCGTGGTTGTGTCCATGCAACAGATCGTTTGGACAATAAGTGACGAGGGACCAGGTCGTCACGATTCAGGGAGCGACCCCGAATCTGTCCGCTAGGATGGATTCTAGCATCTAGTAGTCTCACCTCGTCTCGTTTGCTTTATCGGTTAAATTCAATCAGATTCTTTTGTATTTAACTTCCCATTATACCATTTATCCCCAAAATGATATCGTTTTCTATTTTATATCACATATAAATGTCGTGTTCGTGCAACGTAACATTAATTTGTAGTATTTGGCATCATGAACATTCATAAACATAACATGTAAACACAATTTGGAAGAACTTCATCGGATTTGAATCTAAATTATAAAATAATGTATGTTTTAAATTTAGACTTGATTTTTGATGTCGTCATTTTAATTTAATTTATAAAAAATATCCATAATTTTTAATTTAGAAAATAAAATATTTTCAGTTGTTGCGTTTTGCGTCGAACGCTGGTTCTTTTGAAGTTTTACAAAATAAGTTAACCGGTGTATTTTATTGCTGTTTTGTGATCGCGTAACATTGTCACGCGCGATCGTATATTTTTTTTAGTTCGGTCGTTCGCTGTCCGTACGCGAACGGAATATTGCATATTTACATTGATATCAATAACAATATCAGTACTAAATGTTTTAATCTTAGCGGCAACTTCATTGACAATGTTTGAATCTTCAGTAGCTACATGCATGCACTCCAGAGGACACAAAATTCCCTATGCCACCTCATCCTTTAATTTTTCTCTTCTGTGCATGCACATATTGATGAATGCATTAATTTGCATGAACGCAAGCTTATAAATCTATTATTCTATTTTACTAGTTCACTTTGGTTCATGGTCACACATCTATATGCCTTCGACGACCGAACCGATTCCATAATCTTGTTCAACTACGCAATACGGTTCTGCTGGTACCTTCCGTTTTGGCTGCAACGCTTCCGTTCATCGTACGGTTGCGGACTTAGTGGTGTCATTTCTGATCACCACGGAGTGCGTCGGTCAGCCGAAAGCTAGTCAATTTGTTCGTCTTATTTTCCTCTACAAATTTTCTTTTGGTTGCATCCTTAAATTCACGTTATATTTTGAGTTATATCTTATTGAAGTTTTACAGTAGAACATGTACACAAATTATAAGAACAGCATGCAACTTACAACAGTAGCCTAAGTACAATGAGAATATATTTCATACTTTTTATGCTAACTTACAACTTACGTGTTAGCACCTTTACTAATATACATATATATGGACAGTAGTTTAATCTATGACACAAATATAACACAAAAAAAACGACGAAAAGGATAGGACTTCGATCAAAAAATTTAACTGTTAAAAATTAAATGAATTTCCTTCTCACAGAAAGTTCGGTGTATAATAATTTAAACGAGTTTTTCTTGTTTCAAGAAATATAAAGTACTACTTATTTGCTTAAATTCTTCCATCATTTTATTTCTTATGCTAACAGATATTTCTTGAAACGAGTTTGGAATGTGTATTCAAAATGCTATTTGAATCTTCAAATGTGATTAAAATATTTACTGGAATGAGGAATTAAAAGATGATTTATATAGCTTGCATGTATGGGTTTGTTGACTATATACAACTAAAAATTATTATATAAAATAAACACACGTCTGAATTAACATATGCACGGATTTGTGAACATATATACAACTAGAAATGTCATATATACAAATAGAAATGTAAAGTATAACTACTGCTAAAATGATTTACTTAGTAGAAATAAACAGAAAAAGGAAATTATACTCACTTTGGTTTCCTTTGCTATCTGACGAAAAAGAAATTTGCAATGCTACAGCCTTTACTTGCTTGCGTTAGATGAAAAATGATTTGCGTAAGGGATGCGGTGCTTATATAGATGAGAAATATTCACTTTTAAAGCAAAAGGTCAAACATATAGGTTAAATTATAATTATGAAAGGGATAAGGATGAGGGTGCGTAATTATGAATTAGATAAGTTTGCAGAGCTCGAATGACAACATATTTATTTATTTATTTTTATACCCCTCGAATAAATTTTTATACCCTTAACCGCGATATTGCCCTACCGCAATTTGGTCTCCGATTACAATTCCGCTCGTGGCATTTTACTCCAAATTTTATTTTATATCCATAACGATTTTTTTTAAACTAAATTTAGTGCTATATTTTAAAACAGCAGCGGATGTTACAGACTTCCCCCCTAAAAGAAATAGCGTCGTCGCAATTTAATAGAGAGTATTGTATTATATTCGTATATTAAAAATTGTCCAATCAACTAATAAAGTCCTAACATCCATGACTCGATGAATATATAAATACGTACCTAATGGGTATTAATTAACACGGGATGTGATTTTCTAATTTGCTCCGCGGTTTCCCAAGTGCAGTCTTTGGGATTATCTGACCATTGAACTTTGACTAGTGGAACTTGCTTGTTTCTTAACTGCTTCATCTTCGAGTCCACTATTCTTGCTGGTTCAAAGGTGGAAGTCAAGTTCGGTTCAATTTCTAGTTCTTCTAGATGCTTTGGTTCTATAATAATATCGGAACCCATAGACATTTCCTTAATTGGGATACGTGGAACACGTTATGAACTCCGGATAGATAAACTGGTAATTCAACTCGGTAAGCAAGGTTTCCTATACGCTCCATAACTGGATAAGATCCAATATACCTTGGAGCTAATTTTCCTGCTTTGCCGAACCTTACAATTCCTTTCATTGGAGATACCTTTATAAAAACGTAATCTCCGATCACAAATTCTAAGTCCTTTCTACGTTGGTCAGCGTAGCTCTTCTGTCGAGACTGAGCGATCTTCATACGATCTCTGATAAGCTCGATCTTCTCAGTCGTTTCTCGAACCATATCTGGTCCTAGTATAAGTTTATCTCCAGTTTCTAACCAACAGGCTGGAGAACGACATGGTCTTCCATACAGAGCTTCAAATGGTGCCATACCGACACTGGATTGAAAACTATTATTATAGGAGAATTCAACCAAATGAAGATATTCTTCCCATGAACCCCCGAACTCTAAGATACATATCCTGAGTAGATCTTCTACAACTCGATTTATTCTTTCCGTTTGTCCATCCGTCTGAGGATGATATGCTGTGCTTAGATTGAGTTGTACTCCCAAGACTGAATGTAGGCTTTGCCAGAATTGACTGGTAAATATCGGATCACGATCGCACACTATAGTCTTTGGAATTCCGTGCAATCGTACAATATGTTTTAGGAATAGTCTGGCTAAACTTTCTGCGGTTCTGTTCATTCTAACAGGAATGAAATGGGCACTTTTAGTGAGTCTATCAACTATCACCCATATACTTTCATTTCCTGACCTTGATCTGGGAAGTCCATCAATGAAATCCATAGAAATCTGTTCCCATTTCCATTGAGGAACTTCGCGAGGTAATAAAAGTCCGCTGGGCTTTTGATGCTCGCCCTTAACTAACTAGCACGTAATACATCGTTTCACATATTCACCGATATCTTTTTTCATGCCTTCCCAATAGTACATCCGCTTCATATCATTGTACATCTTTGTACCACCAGGATGTATAGAAAATAAAGATCGATGACATTCGTCTAGAACTTCTTTTCTTAAATTGGCTGTGTTAGGAACGCACAGTCTTCCTTTAAATTTTAAGTTTCCCTTCAAGTCTAACTCGAACTTGCTAAGAGCTTCTGATGCATTACCATTTTTCAACTGATTAATTAGATCGGATAGGATTGGGTCATTTCTTTGATTAGCTTGAATTCGATCGAGTAAACTTGGTCGAATATCCAAACTTGCCAACATGGCTGCTGTTTCATCCACTCTCCTAAACTGAAGGTTACACGAGGAAAAAATTTCCAACTCTTTCCATTCTATTAACATCATTGACACTACGGCCTGGTGTTTTTGACTGAGAGCATCTGCCACCTTATTGCCCTTACCTGGCGTATACAGAATTTCTAGATCATACGCGGCTAGAAATTCTAACCATCGTTGTTGTCGCATATTTAAGTCTTTTTGAGAGAATAAATATTTTAATGTTTGTGGTCTGTGTATAAAACAAACCTTTCTCCTAATAAATAATGCCGCCAAAGTTTCAAGGCAAATACCACGACTGCTAACTCAAGATCATGAGTTGCATACTTTACTTTGTGAGGCCTGAGTTGTCTAGACGCATATGCTACAACTCTATCTCGTTGCATTAATACTGCATCAAGCCCTGTTCCACAGGCATTTGTGTATACTACTAGATCCTGATTTCCTTCTGGAACTATTAATATTGGAGCGTTAGAAAGTAATTCTTTCAACTTCTTGTAAGCCCCTTCACATTTATCCGACCAGATAAATTTAAATCCTTTCTTTGTTAAATAGTTAATGGAGCAGAAATCTTTGAAAAATCCTTTATAAATCTTCTATAATATCCTGCTAAACCCAAGAAACTTCTGATTTCAGTTATTGATTCGGGTCGCTTCCACTTTTGAATAGCATCGACCTTAGCTGGGTCAACTGAAATTCCTTTCTCCGAGACTATATGTCCCAAAAATTTCACTTTCTTCTGCCAGAAGTGACATTTTGAAAGTTTTGCTTTAAGTTGGTGTTCTCTTAAAGTTTCTAAGACCAATTTCAAATGAATCACATGCTCTTCTTCTGTCTTTGAGTAGACGAGGATATCATCAATAAAAACTAGGACAAACTTGTCCAAATAACTTCTGAAGACTCTATTCATCAAATCAACAAAATAAGCTGGAGCATTCGTTAATCCGAATGGCATTACTAACCATTCGTAGGAATCGTATCTAGTTCGAAATGCGGTTAGTGGAATGCTATCCTACGCAACTCTTAGTTGATGAAAACCAGTGGCTAGATCTAGTTGTGAAAAGACCTTCGCACCACTCAGTTGATCAAATAAATCATCAATCCTTGAAAGTGGATATTTATTCTTGATAGTATAGTCATTCAATTTTCTGTAATCTATACAGAGTCGAAGTGATCCATCCGCATTTTTAACAAATAAAGCCGATGCTCCCCAAGGAGAACTACTCGTTCTGATGAAATTCTTTTGCTCAAGATCCTCTATTTGAGATCTTAATTCTTCCATCTCACTAGGGCACATTCGATTAGGTGGTCTACTAAAAGGTTGAGTTTCAGGTTTCAAATCTATCCTGAATTCAACTGCTCGATGTGGTGGTAGACCAGTAACTGGTTCAAAGATATCAGAAAAATTTCTAACTACTGGAATCTGTCCTATTTCCTCTTCTTTAGATTCCAAAGCAAATAAAGAGTAACCCGAACTAGCATTTGCTTTTTCTAGAGCTATAAGGATTCGCTTGGGATATTCGGGATGTTGGAGAGTGATTACTCGTTCCGAACAGTATAATTGAGCTCGATAGTGCTCGAGCCAGTCCATTCCCAAAATAACTCCATAACTCAAGAAATCCATAATAAACAAATCACATGAGAATGAATACCCAGATAAGCAAATTACAACTCCACTACATTTCATCCCCAGGGTAACGCGTCCTCCAACAGGATTGGCCACCCTAAGAGAATTATTAAGAGAAGATACATCCAATTTTAACTTTTCTACTATTTCTTTCGATATAAATGAATGTGATGCACCTGTATCAAAAAGAATTCTAATATATAATCCATGCCATAAAATAGTACCTTCTAGGACCGAAGCTTGTTTTCCCTCATCTGGTTTCATTGAACTGGGACCATCTAGTGCGAACATTTTCCCTTGAGTCTGCTTCTTCGGCTTTGTGCATTGTCTCGCTATATGTCCCATTTCATTGAAATTGTAACATTTCTTCGTAGAACCTTGACTTGTATTTCTACATTCATTAGCATAATGACCCTTCTTTCCACAGGAGTAACATTCTACTTGTGCTTTAGATTGTTGCTTCTTCTGGTCCTCTTTCTTAGGTTGGAATGGTCGCTTATTCTTTTGAAACTTTGCATTCTTCTTCGAGAAGAATGGCCTCTTCCTTTGTTGCTGGTTTTTCTGAGTAGGTTGACTTTCAGAAACCGAATCTCGCTCCCGCACTTTTTCAAATCTTAATGCCATATCCACAATCTCTTCAAATGGATATCGAAGTTGAGTAAGTAATTTATCTCTCAGTTCATTATTTAGACCGAGCACAAACTTCTCATTCTTTTCCAATAGGGTGCTAATGAGTGCTGGTCCATACTTCGATAGTGCATTAAACTCATTGACATACTCAGTCACAGATAAATTTTTCTAGGTAAGGTCAATAAATTTTCGAAGCAGTGCTGCTCTTTCTGCTTCAGGTAGAAAATGGGCTTTGAAAATATCTTTGAATTCTTGCCAAGATATGTCTTCCTTTGGAGTTGCAGCAATTATGGCTTCATACCAATCTAAGGCACCTCCTCGTAACTGTCGAGATGCTAACCTTCTCTTGTCCTGATCGGAGAGATTCAGATCTCCGAATATTCTTTCGCATGTTCTCAGCCATGTATGAACTCCCATTATGCCTTCATTTCCCAAGAATGGTTTACCACCTAGACTTGAGTAGTCTTTGCAGAGCTTGGTAAACTCTGATCCGGGATTTTGATTATTGTCTCTGAGCATGCCCATATCTTGAACACGCTTCATGACTTCGACCCATTGATCCATAGTTAAAAGTACATTTGGATTGCTTGATTGACCATTTGTGAATCAACAGTTGAGCCGGTTCTGGGTCTACCTGGTCCTACCATTTTCTGATAAAGAACATTTGTCATTTTATTATATAATAAAATTTCACTAACAATTACATATGTAATACAAATACATATCAAGTATTATCCCAATGTTTTTCCCATGTTTTTCCCTTTAAAACATTTATTAGATCTCGTCTATCACCTAAACGAGATAATCCCAATTCCCGTGGGTTTTACTGACAGGGTAACAAACTAAGTCTGACTCCCTTATGGTCAAATGCATTCTGATTACTGATTTATACAAATCCTATTGAGACTTGGCTCTGATACCACGCTGTGACGCCCCGGCTCCAATGACCGAAATATCGGAGGGAGTTTACCGTCCGATAGCTCGAATCAGTGGGCACTAAAGGAGCAATCTCTCGTCTACACTACTTTGGATCAACATGGATACGTTTAAAATACCTGAGCATTTCTGAAACGATACGTATCTCATCTCGATGCAATGTAGTATACACGAGTTCAGAGAATTTGTATTTAAATCACATAGCAAAACACAATAAATAATGGTTTCACGAAAAAGCGGACCAAAAAGATAGATATATATATATATATACATATACATAGGTACATACAGACGCCAGACCATCACCATATATCTACAGCTATACATAACTATCCCAAAAATGACGTCTTAATACATACACAGACAAATATATACAAAGGACAAACGACATGACTACACAAAATCAACTTAGCATAGTTCAACGGACTCTAAATGTATCTCTCTAACATCTCTCCTCCAAATGACTCTGACAGTTCCTTTGAGGCATGTAGCAAGTGTACGTCCGTGAAGCTCTAGATCTACTACTACTTTAAATTTGTATACTATATGCCAGTTGCCGTCCATCTCAATGTCGTATGAAATCACCTCAAAACGTGAAAAGGTAATCATCCTGAAAAGCCTCGGTCTGACCCGAGGAGTTGTCACAAAACAAAACCTCGAGTCAGGCTAAAAATCTAGCTGTGAGTATAATAGTGCATCAACGATTCATATAATTGTGTGGAGTCAGGTTATATATGTGATATTAAAAGAAATAGATATGTCACATACTCCATAATCCAAACCCACCCATATTACATTAAATTATTTCACTTCAATTACCCATGTCATGGCACTATTTAAAATGAATCACAGCTGCAACTCTAATCAACTGGGATATCAGATCCTATTCATTATAAGTTGTATTCATTATTAAGTAGACATACCACTGTCAAGACGTTCGTTTACGAGGTATGGAATTTCTAGTGAATCCTATTCATTATTCACTCTTACTAGACTCTGTATCGAACCGATATTATGGCCTTTTTCATCCGCATATCTTCCGATCAGAAATTGTGGGTACCCCCACACGATCTATTAGTTGCACTATCTTTTCCTGTTCACCGTTGGCGCTCACCTCGTTGTGCTGTAATCTTCATCTTTGTTTCATCACATATCCATCAATGAGATTACTCTCGATTCTTCCTCGTTTCCCGTTTGCACTGCGCCTGTCACCGTGGTTGTGTCCATGCAATAGATCGTTTGGACAATAAGTGACGAGGGACCAGGTCGTCACGATTCAGGGAGCGACCCTGAATCTGTCCGCTAGGATGGATTCTAGCATCTAGTAGTCTCACCTCGTCTCGTTTGCTTTATCGGTTAAATTCAATCAGATTCTTTTGTATTTAACTTCCCATTATACCATTTATCCCCAAAATGATATCGTTTTCTATTTTATATCACATATAAATGTCGTGTTCGTGCAACATAGCATTAATTTGTAGTATATGGCATCATGAACATTCATAAACATAACATGTAAACACAATTTGGAAGAACTTCATCGGATTTGAATCTAAATTATAAAATAATGTATGTTTTAAATTTAGACTTGATTTTTGATGTCGTCATTTTAATTTAATTTATAAAAATTTTCCATAATTTTTAATTTAGAAAATAAAACATTTTCAGTTGTTGCGTTTTGCGTCGAACCCCGGTTCTTTTGAAGTTTTACAAAATAAGTTAACCGGTTTATTTTATTGCTATTTTGTGATCCGTAACATTGTCATGCGCGATCGTATATTTTTTTTTATTTCGGTCGTTCGCTGTCCGTACGCGAACGGAATATTGCATATTTACATTGATATCAATAACAATATCAGTACTAAATGTTTTAATCTTAGCGGCAACTTCATTGACAATGTTTGAATCTTCAGTAGCTACATGCATGCACTCCAGAGGACACAAAATTCCCTATGCCACCTCATCCTTTAATTTTTCTCTTCTGTGCATGCACATATTGATGAATGCATTAATTTGCATGAACGCAAGCTTATAAATCTATTATTCTATTTTACTAGTTCACTTTGGTTCATGGCCACACATCTATATGCCTTCGACGATCGAACCGATTCCATAATCTTGTTCAACTACGCAATACGGTTCTGCTGGTACCTTCCGTTTTGGCTGTAACGCTTCCGTTCATCGTACGGTTGCGGACTTAGTGGTGTCATTTCTGATCACCACGGAGTGCGTCGGTCAGCCGAAAGCTAGTCGATTTGTTCGTCTTATTTTCCTCTACAAATTTTCTTTTGGTTGCATCCTTAAATTCACGTTAGATTTTGAGTTATATCTTATTGAAGTTTTACAGTAGAACATGTTCACAAATTATAAGAACAGCATGCAACTTACAACAGTAGCCTAAGTACAATGAGAATATATTTCATACTTTTTATGCTAACTTACAACTTACGTGTTATCACCTTTACTAATATACATATATATGGACAATAGTTTAATCTATGACACAAATATAACACAAAAAAACGACGAAAAGGATAAGACTCCGATCAAAAAATTTAACTGTTAAAAATTAAATGAATTTCCTTCTCACAGAAAGTTCGGTGTATAATAATTTAAACGAGTTTTTCTTGTTTCAAGAAATATAAAGTACTACTTATTTGCTTAAATTCTTCCATCTTTTAATTTCTTATGCTAACAAATATTTCTTGAAACGAGTTTGGAATGTTTATTCAAAATGCTATTTGAATCTTCAAAATGTGATTAAAATATTTACTGGAATGAGGAATTAAAAGATGATTTATATAGCTTGCATGTATGGGTTTGTTGACTATATACAACTAAAAATTATTATATAAAATAAACACACGTCTGAATTAACATATGCACGGATTTGTGAACATATATACAACTAGAAATGTCATATATACAAATAGAAATGTAAAGTATAACTACTGCTAAAATGATTTACTTGGTAGAAATAAACAGAAAAAGGAAATTATACTCACTTTGGTTTCCTTTGCTATCTGACGAAAAAGAAATTTGCAATGCTACAGCCTTTACTTGCTTGCGTTAGAGGAAAAATGATTTGCGTAAGGGATGCGGTGCTTATATAGATGAGAAATATTCACTTTTAAAGCAAAAGGTTAAACATATAGGTTAAATTATAATTATGAAAGGGATAAGGATGAGGGTGCGTAATTATGAATTAGATAAGTTTGCAGAGCTCGAATGACAACATATTTATTTATTTATTTTTATACCCCTCGAATAAATTTTTATACCCTTAACCGCGATATTGCCCTACCGCAATACAATTCCGCTCGTGGCGTTTTACTCCAAATTTTATTTTATATCCATAACGAATTTTTTTTTTAACTAAATTTAGTGCTATATTTTAAAATACCAGCGGGATGTTACAAAAATGTTTCTTTTAAAACAAAATTTTATTCAGTTTATCTCATTTACTATTCAATCAACTTATTATTCTATTTATCTCTATTAACCTTTTTATAATTAAAAATAAGTGTATAATATTTATTATAACCACTCAAATTTTATTTATAAATTCTTTTAACATCATTTTACATTGAAAATTATTCAATTACATATTCAACTTCTGAACGATTTAGGTAAGTTATATTGCAATGCAATTGAGTATTTTACAAGCAAAATTTTTCAAATTCAATTATTTCAAGTTTAAATATTCATTCGAAATTTGGCTTTATTTTATAATTGATATCATCCTTTAAGATAAAGTTTAAGAATTAAATTTCCGATCAACTTCAAATGATTTAGAGACAAATGTGTGCATATATATTCTATATATCAAACCAAATCTATAAACATATATCAATATATATATATATATATATAATACATCAAACCTTTCTTAAGAAATTCAAGTCAAATTTATTTTCCAAAACAAAAGTGTAACAAAACTACTAAGTAGTCTCTCCACTTCGAAACTCGAAAATGAAAGTTGATGATGTGGCCGCCATCACCGAAATTATTTTCCAGCGACTAAAGAGGAGAGCACCGATTTAAAACATTTAAACTTCTTTGAAAATAATTTTCTATTCGAAAACACTTTAAATAATATGCATTTTAAAACTTTAAAACTAATGTTTGGAATCACCGAAAATTTAAATTCTCAAATTCTTAATTTTAAATCCAGTTAAATTTCCAAAATAGTTTCTAAACCATGTTTTATAATTCCGTTTATCTATATCATGTGACAATAGTTAATGATTTACAAAGCAATATATAAAAATCAAACATGATCAACCAATTCATTCAACTATTTAATTTCTGAAATTATACTTATATATATATAACATATATGATAATACAAAATTATTCCATTTTCCAAATTTGGAAATAATATTGTGTCATTTTGCTCTGTTTAAGTGTTTTGGCAATCCTATCGAAAACCCAAATCAACATCAAAACTCAAACAACACAATATATAAACTTTTTATTACTAATTTAAAAATATACTCCCTCATTCGATAATACAAAATGAATTTCAAAGCGAGGATAAGTACTAAAATTCAAGGGGACCTTGATCAAAGCGAATTCTAACTGGAAGATAATATCGATAGGGAGATAAAGAGATTACAAAGAGTGAAAGAATAGATAAGCCGATATTAATCACGGGCAATCCTAACTGGGTCAGCCGAGACTTCAAGAATAAGATTGACGCAGAATTCTGAGGCAAATTGACATTCGATCATAAGAGATAGAATTCAGGCACAACAGGAGATAGATAGCATCATAAACCGAGGATGTAGAAGTCTTCGATGAATCAATGCTCATTGTAAAGGAGTTTCACCCCTTTACAATCATTCAGCGAGGCTATAGGATACTCCAAAATCAAGAAGAATTTGGATATGGAAAGACAAGAGTGGATTACAGAACGAATGGGGGAGTGCCAAGAATAGATTTCAAAACAATGGGAGAGTTCCAAAATTCCAAGGAAACTGAGTCAAAGAGGAAGAGATTCAAGCTCGAATAAAAGTGATTCTGTAATTAAATTTACTTTGTATGCTGAGTTTTCCTAAAACCAAAGCTCTGATACCACATATAACATCCAGATATTTTCAACCATTCACATCCACACATGCCGGATTTGAATTGCTCAAAATACAGATTGTTAATTTATATTTGGAAAATCTCAGCATATACAGTAAATAAATAATCACAGAATCACGGTGTAATGTAACAATAAGAACCGGAAATAAAAGAATAGTAGTTCATGAAGCTACTATATATAACAGAGTTAAATAAGATACAATGGAAGTTTCAAATATGATAGTCAAATACAAGATCAGAATACATCGCTGGAATCAACTGAATAACTTCAAGCTGAAAGATGTATATGGATTTCCAAACGAAGCTCCAACTCCAAAGGTGAGTCTCGAAAGCTGTACCACTCAGTCTGACCCAAGCGTAAAGCAAAACACAAAACACTCGAGTCAAGATTAACATTCTTATATCAATAAATCCAACTCAAGTGAAATAACAACTGAAATATAAGTAAATCAAAGGATGTTTGGAATAACCATCCTCTAAGGATCCGTTAAACTACCTACTATGTAGTAATATACGCTATTATAATAACGTTTAAAGTAAAGTAAACTATTTAAAAATAGCATTAAGCTTTACATTTTCTACCTTAACACATTTTATAGTGCCAATAGTCTATACAGTACCGTAGTACCTCCAGATCGGGAGGCTACCAGAGGATACTCCATAGTTACGACATAAATCAAACTCGTATAAGGCACGCTAGGGTAGGTGACACGACACAACTAAGCAATGCCAGGGTAGATATACCAATTACACTTCCGGGCTGGTGGTAATGCATAGCAGCCACTAACGCCCACCTCGAACCACATTCCCAAATCAAAAAAAATCAAAAGTGCCCACCAAATCAATCACAAAGTCAGAATATAGTATTGAAGGAGTGTGTCCGATTCGAGGAGCTACCTCACTTGGCCCGTCAGTTGCTCCTGTTTTAGCCACCTTATGGTAACTCACGGGAGTTAGGTCCACGTAAATATACTTTAGGATCGTCGCCACCATCCTACTTCATTCTGGAATCTCCACCGCATACACGGTTGTCAAAGTGGTTTTCAGAGTTGGCGGAGAGTATGACAATATCCGATCCCGGTTTCTTTAACAAACAATCGTAATTATAACACCGCGGTCATTTCAAAGTAGTTTATACTTCAAAACCAAAATATCATTACCATTTCAAAACCATATCAATACGATATCATTTTCAATTTAAAAACCAAATCAATACGATATCATTTCCAATTCAAATAATCCAATTCCAAAATCATAGCACTTTCAAAGTTATAACACTTCGAAACCAAAACTTGAAATTATAACACTTTGAAATTATAACACTTCCTACTTAACTGGTTTAGATATTAAAAATAGTATATATAATAAAATAGTTTATAAATTAAAATAGTTTATATAAAAGAGTTATAAGTTAAAATAGTTTATATTATAAATAGTTTATATTTAAAAATGATTTATATTAAAATAGTTTATATTTAAAAATGATTTACATTAAAATGGTTTATATGAAAATAATTTATAAAGTAAAATATAAATTGTTTAAGTAAAATTTAAAAATACTTTATATAATAAAATAGTTTCGTCAAATTTTACAAATCAATTCTAAATCAACTCGAATTCAAAAATATTCAAATTTAGTCAAATCTCAAATCATCAATTTCAATTCTATTCAGTTTCTCAATAAACCATTTCAAATTATATCAATTTCCAATACAGATTTGAACCACAAAAATAAACCCTTCAATTCCAATATATTTCAAAGCTTTAAACATTCAACATTTCAAAACAAAATTTGATAATTTCATTTATATCCTAATTTCACTTTATTATTATTTAGCTTTGAAATATTCACTTAATAAATTCAGTAGCAATAAAACCAAATTTCAAATCACTAAATTTTTCCTTTAATTTATTTAACTTGAAATATTCATTAATCACTTTAACCCAAAATCAATTTATAAAATCATTTCCTTAAACTTAACTTATAAAAATCATTATAAAAGTCTATTTTCAAATATAAATTTAAATAAATACTTAAACATATTACTTAAATAAATCAAACTTTATTAAATTAAATCTTATTATTAAACTTATTTTATATATATTTCAAAATAGTAAAATTATAAGTAAATCTTCAAATTTATAATTTCTAAACTAACTTATAACCTTTAAAATTTTCAAACGAATATAATTTTAAAAATCAAAGACTTAACTATATATAAAATAAGATTTATATATAATATTTAAAAATCAATATTTATATAAAACCATATATATATATCTCTTTAAACCTTGGAAAATCATTTCAAAAATATATATAGACCAACAGTGTTTGTATATAATTCTCTATCCTATGGTCAAATGATTCAGATATTTATCATTTCAATTCACAATTTAAATATATACGGGTATATATCATTTTAACCTGCAATCTAAAATTCTGTTCAATGAAAATCACTTGAGTTTATCATTTCAACGCATAACGATTTTCTCCTATTCAACAGTTCATTCGGGTATATATCATTTCAACCTATAGTGAATTCTGTATTAACAGGGAACTTGCAGGGTGATAACAGATGTGATAATAATATAACAGGCATATATTATCAATATAAATAACAGATAATAGTGTCAGATGTCATAGGTGAACAGATACAGATAATAGTATATATATAGTAGTGTAAATAACTAAAAGTAGCATATTTCAATAGTCGTTTCAACTGAAATCAAATTTAATAAATATAAGAACTTAATCGTAAGTGATTGCTCACCTTTCGAGGCTAAAGAAGGATGAGAGAAGATGAAAAATGGGCACGAACAACACGGAAAATTAATGACCACCTAACTGATGTGAATAAGCATGAAGTGACAATGGAGTTGTGGCACAGCAAAGCAAATCTATCCAAATTCGATGAAAACACAAATCAGAACAACCTAATATGAAGGGATAAATATGTATAAAAATTGATATTTCATTTAAACTCCATATCAAAATAAAATCGCTACATATATATATATATATATATATATATTATTCTTAAAAAAAATAGTTTCCTTATTACAACACATTAAATAAAACAAAATATCTATAAGTATATAAAACATTTTTAAAACAATCCCTGAAACAGTATACATACATAACTTTATATTTCATTATCAAATGTGTGTTGAATCACATAATATACTTTCTTCACAGTGAAGAAATTGCAAGTTTCCAGATAATACACACACACACACAAACATATATATATATATATATATATAAACTAAAGCAGTACAATCCAATGTAAGTCGGTGTGACTTGCTTTATTCTTCATAAACAAAACCTTATAATTTGTATGCACA
The DNA here is from genome assembly GCA_030765085.1 of Allium cepa. Taxonomy (NCBI): domain Eukaryota; kingdom Viridiplantae; phylum Streptophyta; class Magnoliopsida; order Asparagales; family Amaryllidaceae; genus Allium; species Allium cepa. The sequence continues at coordinate 206,910,629 of CM060941.1, read as the reverse complement.
ATACCTTTTGTACTAATCCCTTAATAATATAATATAATATATTTCAAAAATGTTAACATAGATATTAATACAAATACTTTAAACATGTTGAAGATACTTTAAAAGATCAATATATATATATATATATATATATATCCACACAAACAGTCACTGTGGAAAAAAAATTTGGAAAAGCATACATATATAAACATACTTTTTGCTATTACTATCATTATAATCTATACATTTAAGATATTAACATAACCATTATATTTATATACCTATATGTTCAAGAGCTTGTTCGAGCACCTTGAAACAATGAAACAAAACAAATATATATCTCTTCCTTATGTGGTATGTTTGTGATGACTTAGAATTTTTAGGCAAATATTAATGTGATAATCTTCTTTTATAATTATTTTAAATGTGCCAAAACTTATTCTATTTCAAAAAAATAAATATGTGTTTGTTTATATATATATATATATATATATAAGTAGATTGTAAATGGAATTTGGATTTGAAATTCAAAGGTAAATATCCTAAAAAAATAAATTGGATTTGAAAACTCTATATTTGAAAACTAGTGTATATATATATATATATATGATTATTTATTAGTGTATAATTAAGTTTTCTATCATTTTATTTAAAGTTATATACATATAAATAAAAGGAAAAGTTTAAATATAAAGCATAAAACATATATAAAAACATAAAACACATATAAATATAAAAATAAATTGAAAAATAATATAAAAAACATAAGTGCATGCAAATTAACAAGTGTAGGCTAAATGTAACATGCAATTTAACAAGTGTCAATTTATTTATTTTCTCCATTTTAAAAATAATAAAACAAGGCATTATATATCTGTACTCCTACTCTTTCATTTTGTTCTATCTTCCATTTTTTTTCAAAACAAACATGAGAAAAATAAAACCAGAGAAGATAAAATAACAACAATCAAACTCTTTTCAGTTTTAATATGAAGCAATCAAGCAAATTTCAACTCAACTTAAAGCAAAGATCAGATCAAAGTTCAAGAACAAATTTCCAGTTTTCAAAATCAAATTTCCAAATTTCCAAGCTTCTCTGTTCCATTTCCAGTGAGTAAACATCTTTTTAAAAGCTAAATTTATCTGATAACCTGATGCATGTGATAAACCTTGAAGTTATGATGTGAAATATTCTTTGCATGATTGTGTAAATATGATTGCATGTATATATATACGATGTTGTTGTGTGCGTGTCTGTGTACAGGCAAAACATGCCTCTGTTCTAGATTACACGCTTTAACTAATTTCAAAAATTTGATTTTCTCTTCCCCTAATCCTTTTTAGGCGTTGATGTTTAAACAAAATGTGTTTAAATTAGCAAGATCTTAATTCTAAAAATATTTTTAAATATAATTAGTTTAAGTTTTTCTGGAAAGTTAGAAAATACAGTAAAACTCAATGCATGTTGAAAATTCGACTTCCTTGATTTCTTGATTCGCTTATATCATCTTATTCGTTTTTGAAAACCATGAATTTTAAAAGTAAAATCATGGTTTTTGAGATTGTAATCGAGAGGACTTTCAAGTTGAATGGGAAAGGGGATTTTGGTGATTTCAGATAATCGGAGCAAGGTGGGTGGTCAAAATCGCTGCTGGAGGTAGCTTGGAGGTCAATGTCTCGGGAAAAATGATCGTAAAATTTTCTGATCATCGTGGTGGTCGCACGACATTGTTCTAGGGTTTTGTAACCTGGTTTGGTCAACATGAGTTTCAAAGCAAGTTCATCGTCATAGGAGCATCGGACTTGACCAGAGTAGGGGGATAAGTGCTTGGTGGAGTGGCAAAGCTTTGGACGCGGTGGCGAGGGTTCTGGTGATCTGAGGTGGCGGGTCAAGGATGATCTTGGGTGATCAGGGTTATTCCAGTAGAGCTCCATGTGGCACGAGTTCGATTTCGTGTTTGATTCGAAGATCTGGGTTGTCGGACTGTAAGAGGATGTTGTCGTCGATGTGTTGGAGGTGGCAGCATTGACTGGAGCAGCCGCATTTGCCTATGCATGTGCACGTGTGCCTACGTGTATCAGTGGGTAAGTTGTTGCTGTAGGATTGGAGAAGAAGAGATGGTCTCAGATTTGAACTCGGGGAAGAGAAGTGATGGCTTGAGTTTGCTATCGGGTGGCATGCGTGAGTTTTAGTAGTGTAACAGTTTTAATTAAAAGCAAACTGGTTTTAAAAAATAAAAATAAATGAAGAATGTGGTTCGGTTTTAAGTGCGGGTAAGCAAACAGGGTTTGACTCGGGATAGTGTAGGGTATTAACAAGTTTTTAAAAAGTTAAAATAAATCAAGTTTAAAAAAATTTCTTAATTAATGCTTTTAATTAATAAATGTTTTATTTATGTTTTGGGTAAGTTAAAGGTTTTAACATAAATTATTTTAAATTAATTAAGTATAACGTATTTTATTATACGTCCTTTATTTTAACTTAGTTTTTAAAGATGATTAAAATAAAATAAAATAGTATAATTAAGTAGTTAATTAAAGAAGGTGAATGTTTTTAATTATTAATTAATTTAAAATTTTAGTTATTTCATATGTTAATAATAAATTAATTCCAATGGTTATTAATTAAAGTTAAATAATGTAATTAAGTAATTAATAAAGATAAATGGTTTATCTTTAATTAATTAAGGTCTTAGATAATTAAAGAATAATTAATTAATAATTAAAGGATAATTAATTAATAATTAAAGGATAATAAATGTGAATAACTAAAGGATGATTAATTAATTTCATTAATTAATTAAAATAGTAATAAATGGTTTATAATTAACTAAATTAAGCAGGATTTAAAAGTAATTGATTTAATTGGTGATTAAATTAATTATAAATTATGTGATTAATTAATCTTGCTTATGGATGATTAATTTTATCATGGATTGATTAATATCTCTAGTATGTTAATCTGTAATATTTTGTGATATAAATTGTTTTGGATTGAGCGATTGATAAAAGTGAGTTATTTATCTATGATGAATTGCTGGGTGAATATAATGTTCTGAATTGAATCAAATTGTTTTACTTAAACAACTTGGCCTTAAAAGAAATGTTTGGATTTCGATGAGACTGGGATTGGATATCAAATTTATTATTTGAAAACCTCATCAATCCAAATTAAACTATAGGTCGTGAATTCGCAAGTGAAGATCGAGAATGATGATTCAGAGTGCAAGGGTTATTTCTCGTTAACTCTGAGGGTGATTCCAAAACGAGCGTAATGGAGATAGTGCCTTCGGTTTCGTTCGAACCCAGAACGGACTTGTATGGATGAATGCCATCAGACCATCGTCAACAGAGGACGATGAGCATTCCAAGATATGTGTTCTAAAAAGGTAATCTTAGCCTCAAGCCTCATCAACCAGGAATGGCTAAAACAGGGGTGGTGCAGCAAGGCTAAGTGGGTAGCACCCAAGTAGGATATGATTTTCACCTATCTAGAGGTCCCTTTTTGGGCTGTGTGGGCGGTTGTTGGCCACAACCGCGGGGTTGTCTTATTCGGACTATCCAGTATGGGGTAGCTCCGGTCTTGTGTTGCAGAGGATCAGAGTGGGTCCTCGGTACAGTGATCTAGATCACGTACTGTGATGGGCAGTACCCCAGTAGCCATGCCATTGTATGGAATCCAATCTCCAATAAGTAATCTCGGACTTGATTGTATATCTATAATGCTGGAATTTAATGAATGTAACAATTTCGGCTATGTGAATATTTATTTGAAAACCCTAGACACTATTATAATATAACATGATTTCCTATCAAATGTTTTGGTTATCGTAAGGGAAAAAATTGTCCGTTTTTATTTGCTGAGAGTCTTACGAGTTACCTTTCATTCTAATGTTTTCCAAGTTAAATAGCTTAAACGTTTTACTCACACCAGACCTATGTCTGACCCGGAGTTTATTTTCTGTTTTTTTAACTCTTGGGTACTTAAATTTTTATGAGTAGCCAAGTGATCAGGTTGGCTTGACGAGTATTGGAAGGACTTGGAGCAGGAGACTTGGCATATGTATTCCGCTGTGTTGGTATCATCTGTTTTGTATTTGGGATGTAATGGATAGACAGGTCTTCACGGCTGTCTAATGTGATGTTGTAACTGTATAACTCTGATGTATGATGAATATTATGTAATATCTATGTGATGTAATATATTTTTCCATTCCACTGTGAGGTTCCGATGTTGTTCCTTTCTTTCTTCCTATCTATTTTCTTTTCTACCTATTTCTTTCTAATCTACGATACGTCTTTCTATGGAATGAACGGCGGGCCATCACAGTTGGTGTCAGAGTGCTAGGTTGAGATGATACCTAGGCTTCTTTTGGGTTAATACCCATCTTGAGAGAGCGTACTTGTAATTTATATATATATATATATATATATATATATATATATATATGTATATGTATATATATATATGTATATATATGTATATATATGTATATATATATATATGTATATATGTATATATATATATATGTATATGTATATATGTATATATATATGTATATATATATATGTATATATATATATGCCTATCTGATTGTTGGGTTACCGGTCAAGGTTGCCAACATGAGTTCTAGAGGGAGAAGAGGCAAAGGTGTGAGTAGTACGATGACCACGAATGGAAGAGGTCTGAATGCTGATGGAGGAAGGGTAACTGGCGAGGCTGTAAACCTAATACTTCCTTGAGTAAGCTTTGCAGCATTGTGTAAGGACTTTATGAATCTCGAAGGAAATCCTTTAAGGGTACATAGTCTATCATTGAAGTTCAGGCTTGGTTACGCTCGTATGAGCGGATTTTTAAGAGCTTGGATCTGTCAGATGAGCAAAAGCGAGTGATGGCATCATGGAAACTTCAAGAATGAGAAGCTGCATGGTGGGATGCAGTTACCATGAATATTTCCAAGGATGATATCTCTTGGAGCAAACTTAAGGAAGTGTTTAAGGAACTGTTTATGCCTACAGCAGAGAAGAATCGACTGTTTATTAATTTTCTAGATCTTAAGTAAGGGAGTTTGTCCGTATCTGAGTATGAGATTAAGTTCAACGAATTATCCTGCTATAGACCTGGTCTTAATGACACACCCCTCAAGAAGAACGAGATGTTAGTGCTCGGAATGAGGCCCGAGTTTCATGAGAAGATGATTGTGCATCTCAAGGGATCATTCATGGAATTGATAGACATGGCATTGAGGTATGAGGAGCGTATGGAAAAGAAACCCTTGGCATCTATTGCAGCACCGAGTGGGAATTCTTCTAATCCAAACAAAAGGAAATTTAACCCAAATTGGAAGAAGCAAGGTAAAGAGAAACCAGGAGGCAACAATGGAGCTCGGAAGTGTTATGTGTGCCACCAGGAAGGTCATTTGGCTAATCAGTGTCCTAGAGGTGGAGCCCAGAAGCAGCGTCAAAATGGACCCATTTCTACAATAGTTCAAGAGTCTTTGTGTTTCAACTGTCAACAGCCAGGGCATATGGTGAAAGCTTGCCCACTTCTTTAGAGAACTCAACCGACCAAAGTGTTTGCTATTCAGGGTGGACCGTCAACCTCTATGGATAGGAAAGGCAAAGGCATTCTTGAAGGTACTTTGCTTTTAGATGGCATTTATGTTAGAGTTTTATCTGATTCTGGTGCTTCCCTTAATTTTATTTCTTTGTAAATGGTAGAGAAATTTCACCTTACCCCTAGTATTGTGGACTGCCCTATTTTTGTATCTAATCCCCTAGGGGGAGTGACCAAGTTAGATATGATCTGTAAAGGTCCAAGAATTTCTTATTTGTCCCATATTTTCTCGTGCGACCCATTTGTATTGGATTTTAAAGGATTTGACCTTATTTTGGGAATGGATTGGTTAGACAAGCACAAGGCTGTTTTGACTTTTGAAGAGAGAATTGTGCCATGGGAAATTGAACTGGAAAGGATTGCACAAGTGACTTGCGATAGTTCAGGAGTTCACTTGGGTAGTCTTTTGCATGGGCTCGAGGCATCATAAGAATATGTAGGATCGATCGAAGTGGTCAAAGATTTTCCAGACGTCTTCAAAGAAGTCAAAGGTTTGCCCCTGCATCGGGAGATAAAGTTTCGTATCAACTTAGTTCCAGAAGCGATACCGGTGGTTCAACCAAGTAGAAGGATGGCGCTGAGAGAGAGAGAAGAGTTGGTGAAGCAGACTCAGGATTTCTTGGAGAGGGAATTGATCCGGCCTAGTCGTTCTAGTTGGGGTTCTGCTATAGTTTTTATGGCAAAGTCGGATGGATCTTTAAGATTTTGTGTAGATTATTGGGAGCTGAATAAGGTAACTATTAGCAATAAGTACCCCTTGCCTCGTATAGAAGATCTTTTTGGTCAACTTTATGGAGCTTCTGTTTTCTCTCAATTGGATGTAGCTTCGGGTTTTCACCAGTTAAGGATAGATGAGGACAATATACCTTTGACTGCGTTCAAAGGACCCAACTATTTTAATGAGTGGTTGGTTATGCCTTTTGGGCTAACCAACGCCCCAGCTTATTTTGAGGATCTGATGAACCATGTATTCCGGGATGTGCTGAACAAGTTTGTGCTTGTGTTCATCGATGACATCCTCATCTACTCCAAATCTGAGGAGGAGCATAAGCATTATTTGGAGATAGTATTGGAGATATTGAGGAGGCATGTCCTAAAACCTAAGTTTTCGAAGTGCTTTTCCAGAAGTCAGAAGTGAGATTTTTCTAGCATATCATATCTGGAGTAGGTATTTCTATGGATCCGGTCAGGGTAGCAGCTGTTCAAGAATGGAAGCAACCGTAGACTCCTATGGAAGTTCACAGTTTTCTTGGTTTGGCAGGTTACTACAGGAAATTTATCCAGGACTACTCTATGATTTCTTCTCACTTGACAAAACTAACTACGAAGGGAGCAAAGTTTAAATGGACTCCTAAGTGTGAAGTGGCATTTCTGGATTTGAAGGCGAGGTTAACTAGTGCACATGTTCTGGCTATTCCTGATGGAAGGAGTAAGTTCGAAGTCTACACGGATGCTTGTGGAGTAGGGCTTAGTGCTGTGTTAATGCAGAATGCGTACGTGAGTAGGCAGTTGAAGCCGCATGAGAAGAACTACGCTATGCATGACTTGGAATTGTTGGTTATCATCTTTGCTCTGAAGATCTGGAGGCATTATCTGTTGGGTGAGAAGTTCGAGCTTTTCGTCGATCATAACCCCTTAAAGTATCTTTTCTCCCAAAAAGATCTGAATTTGAGGCAGCAGAGATGGATGGAATTTTTGGCATCATACGATCTGGATATTCTTTATACTCTGAGGAAAGCAAACGTAGTGTCGGATGCGTTGAGTAGAAATGCAGCTTTGGATATTTTGGAAGTTATTCCGTCTCTACATGAAAGGATTGTGAGCAAGCAAGGATCGGATAGAAGTTTGAAAGGAATCTTTAGGAAAGTTAAGAATGGGCAGTGCACCAGTTTTAAGATTGATGACCAGGGAACATTAATGATCAAAGGGAGAATCTGTGTTTCGAATATCAAGGATCTGAGGCAAGAAGTTTGTCTGAGAGTCATCGCTCCAGGCTGAGTATCCATCCAGGAATCTCAGAGATGTATAAGGATATGAAGAGAGTTTTCTAGTGGAAAGGAATGAAGAAGGATATTTCTACCTTCATGAATGGATGTGCGATCTGCCAACAAGTGAAGGGTGATCAGCAGAAGTCCACGGGATTGTTGCAGCCTCTGGAAGTCCCTAAATGGAAATGGGAAATGATATCAATGGATTTCGTCAACGGGTTTATAAGGACCAGAAAAGTAAATGAAGGAGTGTAGGTAATCGTAGAAAGGCTGACCAAGAGCGCCCAATTTATCCCAGTTAAGGTAACCAGAACTACAGCATCCTTAGCGGAAATTTTCTTGAAAGAGATCATCAGGTTGCATGGAGTTTCCGTCAGCATAGTAAGTGACCGTGATCCAATCTTTACCAGAAAATTTTGGAAAGCTCTACAGGAAGCTCTTGGAACAATGTTGAGTTTAATTACAGCTTATCATCCCCAAGCCGACAGTCAAACAGAAAGGCTGAATCGCATTCTTGAAGATACGTTGAGGGCTTGTATTCAGGATTTTGGCAGATCTTAGGAGGACCATCTGCACCTGGTAGAATTCTCATACAACAATAGTTATCAGGCGAGTATAAAGATGGTACCATACGAAGCTTTGTAAGGAAGACCTTGTAGATCACCATCTTGTTGGGTAGAATCCGAAGATTGTCTTGTTTTTGGTCCAAATTTGATTCGTGAGGCATCTACGAAGGCTGAGCTAATCAAGAAGAGAATGATGGCAGCCCAGGATCGTCAAAAGAGCTATGTGGATAAGAGACGAAGGCAATTGGAATTTGAAGTTGGAAATTTGGTTTTTGTCAAGGTTTCCCTGATAAAAGGAGCGATCAAGTTTGGTAAGACGGGAAAGCTTGCCCCAAGACATATTGGACCTTTCCGTGTGCTCAAGAGAATTGGTGCTTTGGCCTACAGGATTGAATTACCAGATCGGACGGCTAGGATTCACAATGTATTTCAGGTATCCCATCTGAGGAAGTACGTGTACGATTCATCTCTAATTGTAGAACCGGTAGTGTAGGAAGATTTAGATGTCGAACCGGACTTAACTGTGGTCAGGCATCTAGTCCAAATTGTTGATCGAGATGAGAAGCAGCTCAGGAACGAAGTGGTGAAGCTGGTCAAGATTCAGTAGAGCGAGGATCCCAAAGATTGTACCTGAGTAACTCTAGATAGTATGAGGAAAGCCTATCCGGATTTGTGTCAGGATAGTTAGGAATGTTTGTTTGAATGAATCGTTTGCTTGGTTATTAATATATGGCTAATATGTATGCTTTGATTGTTTGAATATTAAGCCTTTGGGATTATCCTTTGCTTTTAAATTTCGATGACGAAATTCTTTTAATGGTGAAGGAATGTGATGACCCAGAATTTTTAGGCAAATGTGAGAATCTTATTTTATAATTATTTTAAATGTGCCAAAACCTATTCTTTTTCAAATAAGATAAAATATGTGTTTGTTTATATATATATATATATATATATATATATATATGCAAGTAGATTGTAAATAGAATTTGGATTTGAAATTAAAAGGTAAATATCTTAAAAACAATTGGATTAAAAACTCTATATTTTAAAACTAATATATATATATATATATATATATATGATTATTCATTAGTGTATAATTAAGTTTTATATCATTTTCTTTAAAGTTATATACATATTAGATAAAAGGAAAAGTTTAAATATAAAAACATAAAACATATATAAAAACATAAAACATATATAAATATAAAATTAAATAGAAAATAATATATAAAATTATGTAAAAACATAAGTGCATGCAAATTAACAAGTGTAGGCTAAATGTAAGATGCAATCTAACAAGTGTCAATTTATTTATTTTCTCCATTTTAAAAATAATAAAACAAGGCTATATATATATACACTCATACTCTTTCATTTTCTTCTATCTTCCATTCTTTTTTTCAAAAAAAACCTAAGAAAAACAAAGCTAAAGAAGATAAAGTAACAACAATCAAACTCTTTTCAGTTTTAGTCTGAAGCAATCAAGCAAATTTCAACTCAACTTAAAGCAAAGATCATATCAAAGTTCAAGAACAAATTTCCAGTTTTCAAAATCAAATTTCCAGATTTCCAAGCTTCTATGTTCCATTTCCAGTGAGTAAACATCTTTTTAAAAGCTAAATTTGTTTGATAACCTGATGCATGTGATAATCCTTGAAGTTATGATGTGAAATATGCTTTGCATGATTGTGTAAATATGATTGCATGTATATATGTAAGATGTTGTTGTACGCATGTCTATGTACAGGCAAAACATGCCTCTGTTCTAGATTACAGTCTTTAAACAATTTCAAAATTTAAATTTTTCTTCCCCTAATCCTTTTTAGGCTTTAATGTTTAAAATAATGTGTTTAAATTAACAAGATCTTATTTTTAAAAATATTTTTAAGTATAATTAGTTTAAGTTTTTTTGGAAAATTAGAAAATACATTGAAACTCAATGCATGTTGAAAATTCGACTTCCTTGATTTCTTGATTCACTTATATCATCTTATTCGTTTTCGAAAACCATGAATTTTAAAAGTAAAATCATGATTTTTAAGATTGTAAATCGAGAGAACTTGCGAGTTGAACGGGAAAGGGGATTTTGGTGATTTCTGATGATCGAAGCAAGGTGGGTAGTCGAAATCGCTGCTGGAGGTAACTTGGAAGTTGGTGATCTCGGGAAAATGGTCGAAGAATTTTCTGATCATCGCAGTGGTGGCATGACATCGTTCTAGGGTTTTGTAAACTGGTTTGGTCGACGTGAGTTTCGAAGCAAGTTCATCATCATAGGAGCATCAGACTTGACCATAGTAGGGGGATAGGTGCGTGGTGGAGTGGCGAAGCTTTGGACGTGGTGGCAAGGGTTTCGGTGATCTGAGGCGGTGGGTCGAGGATGATCTTGGGTGATCAGGGTTGTTCCAGTAGAGCTCCATGTGACACGAGTTCGATTTCGTGTTTGATTCGAAGATCTGGGTGATTGAACTGTTAGAGGAGGTTGTCGTCGACATGTTGGAGGTGGCAGCATTGATCGGAGCAACTGTGTTTGCCTGTGCATGTGCACGTATGCCTGCTTGTACCAGTGGGTAAGTTGTTACTGTAGGATTGGAGAAGAAGAGATGGTCTCGGGTTTGAACTCGGGGAAGAGAAGGAATGGCTCGAGTTTGCTATCGGGTGGTATGCGAGAGTTTTAGCAGTGTAACAGTTTTAATTTAAAAGCAAACCAGTTTTAAAAAAGAAATGAAAAATGTGGCTCGGGTTTGAGAGCAGGTAAGCACAGGATTTGATTTGGGACAGTGTAGGGTATTAACAAGTTTTTAAATTTGAAATAAATCGGGTTTAAATTTTTTATTAATTAATTGTTTTAAATAATAAATGTTTTATTTAAAGTTTTGGGTTAAGTTAATGATTTAAATTAATTATGTTTAAAGTATTTTATTATATGTACTTTATTTTAACTTAATTTTTAAAGATTATTAAAAAATTAAATGGTATAATTAAGTAGTAAATTAAACAGGGTGAATTTTTTTTAATTATTAGATCTTAGTTATTTCATATTTTAATAGTAAATTAATTCCAAAGATTACTAAAAAAAATTAAATAATGTAATTAAGTAATTAATAAAGATAAATGGTTTATCTTTAATTATTTAAGGTCTTAGATAATTAAAGAATAAAAAATTAATAATTAAAGGATAATTAATTAATAATTAAAGGTTAATTATTTAATAATTACAGGATAATTAATTAATAATTAAAGGTTAATTAATTAATGTGAATAATTATAGGATGATTAATTAATTTCATTAATTAATTAAAATAATAATAAATGGTTTATAATTAATTAAACTAAGCAGGATTTAAAAGTAATTAATTTAATTTAATTTGTGATTAAATTAATTATAAATTATGTGATTAATTAGTGTTGCTTATAGATGATTAATTTATATTAAATGTCTTGGATTGATTAATATCTCTAGTATGTTAATCTGTAATATTCTATGATATAATTGTTTTGGATTGAGCTGTTGATAAAAGTGAGGTATTTATCTATGATGAATTGCTGGGTGAACAATGTTCTGAATTGAATCAAATTGTTTTACTTAAACAACTTGGCCTTAAAAGAAACGTTCGGATTTCGATGAGCCGGGATCGGAATCAAGTTTATTATCCGAAAACCACATCGATCCAAATTAAACTATAGGTCGTGAATTCTCAAGTAAAGATCGAGAATGAAGATTCAGAGTACAAGGGCTATTTGTCATTAACTCTGAGGGTGATTCCAAAACGAGTATAATAGAGATAGAACCTTCGGTTTTGTTCGAACCCAAAATAGGCTTGTATGGATGAATACTATCAGATCATTGTCAATAGAGGACGATGAGCATTCTAAGATATGTGTTCTAAAAAGGCAATCGTAGCCTTAAGCCTCATCTACCGATAATGGCTAGAACAGGGGAGGTTCAGCAAGGCTAAGTGGGTAGCACCCAAGCATGATAAGATTTTCCCCTGTCTAGAGGTCCCTTTTTCGGCTGTGTGGGCAGTTTTTGGCTACAACCATGGGGTTGCCTTATTTGGACTATCTAGCAAGGGGTAGCTTCGGTCTTACGTTGCAGGGGATCAGGGTAGATCCTCGGTGCAGTGATCTAGACCACGTACTGTGACGGACGGTACCCCAGTAGCCCTACCATTGTATGGAATCCAATCTCCAATAAGTGATCTCGGACTTGATTGTATACCTATTATGATGGAATTTAATGAATGTAACAATTTCGGTTATGTGAATATTTATTTGAAAACCCTAGACACTATTATAATATAACTGGATTTCCTATCAAATGTTTTGGTTATCATAAGGTAAAAACTTGTTCGTGTTTATTTGCGAAGATTCTTGGGAGATACCTTTTATTTCAAATGTTTTCCAAGTTAAACTACTTAAACCATTTACTCACACCAGACTCATATCTGACCCGGAGTTTATTTTCTATTTTTTAAACTCTTTGATACTCAAATTTTTATGAGTAGCCAAATGATCAGGTTGGCTTGACGAGTTTTGGAAGGACTTGGAGTAGGAGACTTGGCATGTGTGTGTGTGTGTATATGTACATACATACATATATTCCGCTGTGTTGGTATCATCTGTTTTGTATTTGGGATGTAATGGATAGACAGGTCTTCACAACTGTCTAATGTGATGTTGTAACTGTATAACTCTGATGTATGATGAATACTATGTAATATCTATGTGATGTAATATATTTTTCCATTCCGCTGTGAGGTTATGATGTTGTTTCTTTCTTTCTTTCTATCTATTTTCCTTTCTACCTATTTCTTTTTAATCTATGATATGTCTTTCTATGGAATGAAAGGTAGGTCGTCACAATGTTTAAAATCAAAAATTTGTAAACAAATAGATTACTTATTATACATATATTAATATAAATAATGGAAAGGACTGATTGCATTGCACGGAAATGGTACTGCAAGGGAATAACTGTTGTGCTTGTCAGTAAGGGAGATAAGGAAGCACATTAGGTGGAGTAAGTGGAGGGTGCTGCTACTGGCCGGCGAGCACGGTGGCTGCTTGGTCTCAGGAAAGAAGGGATGCCGATGAGGAGGCAAGGGAGGAGTAGGGGAAATCGACTGTTGAGGCAATGGGGCCTGCTTCTCATGGTTGCTGCTCACGTATGGTCGAGTGGAGGTTGAGGAATAGGCGCAAGTGGCTTCGGTGTGGCTGTGGTGCTAGATGCTTGGTTTGGGAATAGGGTAGCCATGGTTTCGGCTAGCAGTGAGGAGGGCACCAAAAATGAAGATGCGGGTTTGAAGCATATATATTTTTTAATAGCAGATAATAGAGAGAAGATGAACGAAGAAATATTATATTAAAGTGAAAGCCAAAGAATGTTGAACGAACAAAAATTATAAATTGAAGCTTGGGGATAGTGAAAGGCACTGATGCAATTACAAAAATATTAGTTGACAATGGCCGTTGAGTTACACATTGTGAGAAACGAATGGTCAGGGAAAACCAAAAGCCAAATTGTGGAACAGATACAGAAATCGATTTTGTAGATTTCGCTGTCTCTCGGACTCCGATACATACAATCGAATATGCTGCAGAGATCAGCACGGCGAGACGATTAGAATGGCACATAGATATTAGTGATACAACCACCCCATCAAAAGTCGATATTCGGTACCAAAATGATGATATTTGCCAGAAATAAGATAAACGGAGCAATAGCAGTCCAAATTTGAAGAAACAAAATATGACGTCTCACTCAGAAGATGATAAACAAATTTTCTATATAAAAATATCCAGGTTTGGAAACAATCTTATTATCATTAATTTTAACTGATTTGAACTGAAATAGAATTACAAAAAAAAACTTTCATATTATCAGATGAAAATTTACCGTTTGTATGTTTAAATATACGTATTCCAAATATTAAATTTTAAATTCAAAATTCAATAATTTAAAATTTCACAAAATTTTAATTAAATATGTAAATAAAACCATGAAAATTACAAGTCGTTACAATTTAATTTATAAGCATATATGTAAGTATACATATGTTCATATGCGTATAAGGATGTATGTATGTATGTATATTGTATATGTGTACATCACACAAAACAAGGTTGCAATGATTTAAAATAAATTTTGTTCGTTAAACTGTTGAAAAAGGGGAAACTGATCCCCGATCATATTTTCACTTATATTTTAAATTACATACAAATGTAAAAAAAAATTCTTGTCATTTTTAACTAATTAAAATGATCACATTTCATTTATAAATCCATATAAATTAATACTAACAAATATTTACAACAATCGCTATTATATCGGTAAAACGATATGAATTTTTTCTTATATTCTCAAATCAAGTATATAATTTTATAAAACCATTTTAATTGATTTATTATCACTGTATGATTAATTAAAATGACATATTACAATTTTAAAGTAATTATTTGAATAATTATAATAACTATACAATCATTAAATCTTCATTTAATTTCATAATTCACTTATTATAAATAATGACATTTTTGATAAATACATATTATTTTCCAAAAAAAGCTCATCATTATTATTTTTTCACATAAACTTGATTATCTATTGAAAATAATCTATATTTGAATATATAAAATAATTTAAGTAACCTTAATTAAAGCGATCAAATTACGGGTCGTTAAACACACACACACACACACACACACACACACATATATATATATATATATATATATAAATATATATATATATGCATGCATGTATGTATGTATATAAATGAACATGTTAATTTTATTTATATAATTTTATAAGAATGAAAATATTTAGATACACACATGCAGGTAAACAAATATATATACACATGTTATGTATATGTGTAAATATTAATAATACACACACACACACATATATTGTTATAATAAATATTAAAATATTATATTACATATAACAGAAATTTTCTTTTAAATTATGAACTAATATATACAAACACATATACGTATTACAACAAAAAATGATATATTTTTTATTAAATATATGTACAAACACACACGCACACACACACACACACATATATATTAATAACATTAAATAAATTTATTATAATTTCAAATACTTTAAGATTGTATGCATAACATAAGAAACTTATTATAATTTTTATTATACTAAAATATGTATAAATTGATTTATTAGTCGAAAATAATAAAATATTAGCAAAATATATTTTCATAACATATTATTCAAATTTTAAACTTTGGAAAACCTAACATGATATTTTGAGGTTTGAAAAAAATTTCCATAAATTTTCTCAACCAAAATTTATTTTCTATTAATTAATTAGATTCAACCATATATTATAATAATTTTTAAAAGTAGGAATTTTTTTTTTAATTCTCATTTTCTAGCTGAGATGTTATGTCATTATAAAATGATTTTATAAAATTTAAAAGTTAAATTTTGAAACATATTTCAATTTATATAAATTATTTACATAGTTATTAATTTCAATAATAATAAATAAAAGCAAATAATTAATAAAAATATTTTACAACTACCAAAAATTATAATTACTATAAATATACGTGTAATAAATATATGTTTAATTATTAGCATGAAATGATGTTATAATTAAATACAAACCATATAAGTATAATTAAATGACTTATTAATATGTGTGTGTGTATATATATTATTATATATGTTAAAAAAGTGATAATTATTATTAATAAAACTGTTTGGCTGTGCATATCTAACCTATATTTGCAAAAAAAATTACTAGATGAATACATGTGTATAAGCAATCTAGTATGTGATAACATCAATATATGTAACAATCGTCATATAACTAGCAATATGATAATATATATATATATATGAATAATAAAATATTGTGCAAAAATTATAAAATATACACTATGTAAAAACATGCCCTTAGCACACCTTGTAATGATCAACTCTCTCTCATTTGAAAGCTTTTCAATTCAGTAGGCCATTAATCCTTTAACCATAGATCTTGGATTATCAAATAGTAATTGCCTTTTGAATTGATTTAGATTTGGATTTGTTTGAGCTTCTAGAGGACTAGATTGGCCAGCAATAGACGGGAATGGTGGTAGCCAAAAAGATGTTTTTAGTTAGGGTTTGAGGTGTCTAAATAGAGGATGAGAGGGAGAAAATAATGGATCATATCTCACACCAATCATCATGGGCCAATATCTCATTTAAGCACAATGAAATATTATTAATCAAATCTATTTACTTATCGATTTCGCATATCAATCGATATATTTATAAGCATCAAAACTATATTCATTAATATTTATTTCTCAAATCATATTCAAAATTTCATAATAATATTTCATGAATATTAATTAATTTAAAACAACTATATACTAATTAAATTGTTCGGTCTAAAGGGAATTCACCATTTCGGTTGTGTGACTCATTAGGTGTAAATTTGGTCAGCGATTAACATCAAACTATTCGAATATTAATGTTCATACAACACTTAGCAGGTTGTGTGATATTTTGACCAAATTTATCACTTACTCGATTACGATAAAATCTAATTTCACATTGTTAAGCGTTACTCGATTATGACTTTTATTTGCACCAATTCTCTTCCCCAAAACCATATCACATTAGACTTATGTAATTTGGTAATGGTCAAAATTTCAACACCGTCCATATTCAACTCTATAGTCTAACACAAAATCGTTGTTGAATAATAAAAATTATTATTAACTGAACCGCTCTTACTCGAGGATTTGACTTTGAGTTGACTTGGGTTGACCGTGATACTAACCCCATATAACCGAGGAGACAAATTTTCTCTTGAATAGTGTTTCACTTCAAATATTTCCACTCGATCCAGTTATAGTCACTCGATGGACGTCGTGCAACGATTTGACAATAATCAAAGCGGAGCTTTGGTATTAAAGATGCACAGTATTCTCAAAGTCAATAGAACTGTGTAAATTAGTCACATTGATATTTTGGTTTGACCTTAATTATATTAACCAGTAGAAATCTATCGAGTAGGTCGTTGCATAGTTATCCAATAACTATCAGTATGTAACCCCTAGTTGCCCATAATCATAAATAATACATCATCCAACATTTAGAGAGCGTTATGTATTCTAGTCTCAACGGATACATCGATGTATCTAGTCTCGATGTACCTTAACTAGAAACATTTAAAATGGTATATTTGTTTTCATTACAATAAAGTACTCATGGTTACAACACTTTGGGCATACTATCACAAAACATATCATTTATAGATTTTCTATTAAGTATGCTTTTAATTAAATTAATTAATATAACACATTATATCACGTACATAATAGAAAGAAAACATCTTTCTTTCGAAAAAGTTTGGTCAACGACTTAGATATATGTAACGAATTACACAATTGTCCTTATGGCATATCTCTAACTCGATCATGTGTGTCTATACATAGACGCACACACAAGTGTGTGTGTGTGTGTGTGTATGTATGCATATGTATGTACGTATGTATGTGTGTGCGTGCATAAATATCTAGAATTTGATACGAACTTAAAGGCAAAAAGCTCAAGTGAAAAGGAGCTCGTATAAGAGAGTTATAACTACTATTATATATATATATATATATATATATATAAAAGGGGTTTAATATAAAATTACCTCCGCCTCCTTCATATCCAAATCAAACTCTACTCTGATGCAAAACCAGATTTGGAAACTTATCCACCAAAACCATAGCCCATAAAACCACTCACTATTAACGTCCTGCAAAATTTTAATTAAATAAACTTTCCTCATTTTGGTAGGATTTATTTAAACTGTATGTTTGTAGATTAGTACCAAGCATGGTTCTCACCCATAATTGAGTGAATGGACACTTTTGCTATGAGGTTACGTACAATACAGTTTGATAGATAAGAGCATCACTTTAATAAGTGTTCAAAGACTCGACCCAACCCAACCTCGGCTTGACCACGGTTAACCTTCAATCTTGAAGCGCTACGGCTTTGAAAATGAAATAACCTTGCGCATGCACGAAACCATGGTTAAACCTCAAAACCTTGAGAAAATCTCTAGATTGACCTCTTTAAACGAGACGGTTCTTTAAATTTGATGAAAAACTATCACTTCACTCTTCATTTTTTCTTCATATAATCAATTTAACAAATAATTTCATAACCTTAGCTACTAAGTTATTGGATTATCTTATCAATTTTGGATGACATATTACATTATTAATGTACATTTTATAAATTATTGTAGAACTGACCCTCTTTTATTTTAAAAAATAAGGTAATTTTCTATTTTTCTCTAATAAAATTGTTATGTGATTATTTCAATTAATATTTGTTATAAAATGTTCAAAAATAATCGTTTTAGAATTCAGAATATTAATTGTAATTGGTTAAATCTTTATATTTGAAATATTTTACATTTAAAATAGAAAAATAGAAATTAACGATCAATGCGGTTCTCATAGTTTGACAGGTTAAACCACTAGAATCTTTAATCTTGTACTAACACGGTTTGACTCACAGTTCGGTCTTCGAAACTATGCTTTTAATGGTATGAGAAAAAAATTGTTAATGAATTCTCTTCTACTCTGCTCTTAAGTTTCTGGTTTTATTATATTTTCTGCTATTGATCGCAACCATTAACAGTTTATTTTTATGTAAACTGTTACTGACTGTTTCTATTTTTATGTAAATTCTAAGAATGCACAAACCAAGGTTCAAGATTTCATTTTCCATTTCCGTTCCGATCATTATGAAATTTAGATATTTACGTTCCATTTTTAAAATTTCGAAAATTCTGTTAAAATTCCAGTTCACAAATTCTGGTACTTCTTTTCTTAGTTTGCTTCAAGTTATGTACAATATACATGTTTTGCTCCCAAGGTGTATACACTGTAGCAATTTTAGTAATAGAAAATTGTTTTAAGCTTCATAAAGATTTTATTATTATAATATATATATATATATATATATATATATATGAGCATACGATTTGCATAATAAAGCGATTGAATTATTAAAAAAAATACTAGTTTACACTATGTTAAAATATTGATACAAAACAATAATTTAAAGCAATTAATACAGTTGTTCATAAACATACACATGAAAACCTAATAAAATAAAGCCCAATATATAAAGATGACCCTAATACAAAGTCTGTTACATTATAAAACCCTAATCGGTAAATATGGTTGCCGCATATTTCTTCCTTGTCGGCGGCTTCTTTCTCTTCCATCCACAACTCTGCCGTTCGATTCTGCTTCTCTCTTAGCCTCTCCCAACTCGATTTTGCTTCTCTCTTAGCCTCTCTCAACTCGATTTCACCTTTCTCCTTCTCATTTTCAGTTACATGAAAATAGGAATAAGAATAAACTTAGAAAAAATTCAGATTGAAGGACAACAAGTTTGTTTTTTAGGCTGAAGGACAAAGCTAGTTATAACTAGCATATTTTATAGTGTAAAACTGAATATAATGCTAGATATAACTAGCATTTTGTATAGTGTAAAATTTGAATATAATGCTAATTATAACTAGCATTTATCATTCAGCCAAAATAAATAAAATCTCATGTTCTCCAGCCTATTTTTTTCAAAGTTTGTCATTTTTCTTAATTCCACCTTTCAGTTATCTATGGATTCAAATATCTACCTTTTCCAAACAAGTGGAGTCTGAAATCCGAACATTTTAGATTCAAATCTAACAATTCACACTGTGTTGTTTTCTGCGAAGAAAAAGTTCAGCATTTCCAAGAACAAAAAAGCACGACTGCAGCATCAATCTAAAAAAAAAAGCACGATTGCAACAGCCAGTGAAGACCAAATTGCTTCACCCACTCTCCTAAACTTTCCCTTCAAAATCCATATAAACGGCATAATAACAAAGAAGCTAATACACACCATGGCAACCTCTAATTTCCTCTTCTTGTTCATTGATTTCTTACCTCTTTTCCAACAATCTACATCAACTACACTAAACTACTCTACAGATTTAGAGTCGCTGCTCTCTTTCAAGTCTCACATTTCTGATCCATACAATACTATATTCAGCAATTGGACCACAGACACCTCAATCTGTAACTGGGATGGAGTCTCTTTTAGTGCAAAGCGCAAACGGGTTGTATCCCTAGATCTTTCTAGCTTTTCTTTACAAGAAACAAAGCATTGTGAAATGCGACAATCTGCAATATACCAAAATAGTTTCTCACAAGGATATCCACCATTCATCATGTAAGAGCTAATCTAAGCCATTCATTTTATTTTTTTTCTTTTCTCAGCAGTTTGGGCTGTAGGCAAAGTGTAAAGGCCCGTTTTCCCGTACCCTTTGAATCGACAATAAATCATACATATTCAACTCAAATTGTACGAAAAAACGGATCTTTAAGGGTGATAAAGAAAAGTAGATAGAACATAATCTCTTACGAATGGAATAACATATAATATTGAACAAATATTTTTACAATGTATGTAAAAATGACAAAATGTGACAAATTTTGGTTAGTTTTGTAAAACGATTATTAACATACTTTTAAATATATAAATTTACTTTTATTATCTTTATTAGATGTTTTAAATAAGATTTAACCTTTTAAATAAATATTTAAATTCATTTATTTAAGCCTTTATTTATTATTAACAAAACTTAACTTTTGTCGATTTGTTCTAAAATCCAAATTTATACTTTTTAATTTATTAACTAAGAATAGATAACTATTTATTATATATAACATATTTATTTTAATATTTAAACTTCTTTTTAAATTTAAAACGAAAGAAATCTCTTATTTTCGAAGTAGCGAAATTACGGGTCGGTACATTCTCCCCTACTTAAAAGTATTTCGTCCTCGAAATGAAAGTTAGACAAATGAATCCATCTCATACTCATATCCTCAAATAATTTGACTTATTTCTATTGATGATTGAAAAGAAGAAGATCGATATCATAACAACACTAAAACACATGATGCCAAATATACATATAAAGATTCCCCACATTAACCTGAATATCTATCACATACTTACGGTTATATATACATACATCAACTAAAACTTCTATCCTACCCATCGTAGTGCATACTGTACACTTAAGATAATATATACAACAACCAAACAAGACTATGCATCCAAAACAACCACACTGATACTATGTCCAAATGTAAAGGCCCGTTTTCTCATACCCTTTGAATCGACTATAAACCATATATGTCTAACTCAAACTGTACGAAAAGATGGATCTTTAAGGGTGATAAAGAAAAGTAGACAGAACAGAATATCTTATGAATGGAATAACATATAATTTTGAACAAATATTTTTACAGTGTATGTAAAACTGACAAAATGCAATAAAATTTGGTTATTTTTGTAAAACGATTATTAACATACTTTTAAATATATAAATTTAATTTTATTATCATTATTAGATTTTTTAAATAAGATTTACCTTTTTAAATAAATATTCAAATTCATTTATTTAAGCCTTTATTTATTATTAACAAAACTTAACTTTTGTCTATTTATTCTAAAATCCAAATTTATACTTTTTAATTTATTAACTATAAGAATAGATAATTATTTATTATATATAACATATTTATTTTAAGATTTAAACTCCTTTTTAAATTTAAAACGAACGAAATCTCTTATTTTCGAAGTAGCGAAATTACGGGTCGTTACACAAAGCCCATGTATATTGGTATAAATTACTTTCATATGTACATTGTAAAACGTAATTCTGCATATACATCAATTAGTTAAAAACTTTAACATGGTATCAGAGCATTTTGGCTTAACAGCGTAGGATCTCCTTTCTTTTTCGCTGCCCCATCAGAACAATTTCATCGCTTAGAGAGCAATTAACACATCAGAAAGTTTTTCACCATTTTGGTAATAAGTTGGATCACGATTCATGTGCCACACCTAGTAGATTCCAGATGGAGATATAAGATAAAAAGTAACCCGATGGTACTATCAATAAGTACAAGGCAAGACTTGTAGCCAAGAGCTACACTCAACAGTATGGATTTGATTTCACTGAGACATTTTCTCCGGTGATCAAATCCTCTACTATTAGACTTGTTCATACCATAGCTCTTTACAAAGGTTGGAATATAAGACAACTTGAGGTCAACAATGGCTTTTTGAATGGCACATTAGAAGAGGAATTTATATGAAACAACCACCTGGTTATGAGAAAAATACAAGTCTTGTGTGCAAATTAAACAAAGCAATATATAGCCTTAAACAAGCTCCAAGAGTATGGTTTGATAGACTGAAATCAACTTTAATGACAATGGGATACCAGTCTACCAAATCAGACTCTTCCTTGTTTATTAAAATCAGCAAGTCATCAACCATTTATATACTAATCTATGTTGATGATCTAATTATTACAGCCAGCAATCAGGATGAATTAATGAAATCATCTGCTATCTGGATAAACAATTTTCAATTGAGGACCTTGGGGATCTCAATTATTTTTTAGGAATTGAAGTGTATAAGACAAAAAATTCTGAGATAATACCATGTCAAAAGAAATACATATCAGAACTCCTTGCAAAAACAAAGATGGAAGAGGCTAAATCCATGCTAACACCAATGATAAGTAACCAGAATCTATCAAAAAACAGGTGATAAGCCATAAATAATGCTAAAAAAATATGGAAGTGTTATAGGAGCATTGCAGTATGCTACTATAACATGACCAGATATTGCATTCAGTGTTAACAAACTTTCTCAATTTATGCAGAATCCACTAGATGAGCACTGGAAGGCAGTCAAGAGAGTGCTCAGATACTTAAAAGGGACAATTAATCATGGCTTATCTCTTAAAGCTTGCATCAACATCAACATAACAGGGTATGCTGACACTGACTGGGCTACAGACCCAGATGACAGAAAATCTGTCACTGGGTACTGCTTTTTTATTGGAGAAAACTTGATATAATGGTGCTTAAAAAACAAACCACTATCTCAAGGTCCAGTACTGAAGCGGAATACAGGATTGTAGCAAGTGCAGTGGCAGAAACAATGTGGTCACAGTCCATCTTAAAGAGTTAAAACTAGATTCAAGCATAAAATCAACAGTGTGGTGTGACAATCAAAGCACCGTATATATGACTGCAAACCCTATACTACACTGTAGAATCAAACATATAGAGATAGATCTACACTTCGTTCGAGATAAGGTTCAAAAAGCAAACTTACAAGTAAATGACATACCAGCTATCTACCAGAGGGCATATACACTCACCAAACCACTATCGAGAAACAATTTTGTCAAGTTCAGATCTGAACTCGGAGTGGTTGAGAATCAAGTCTCGTCTGACTTTGAAATATTAAATTTTCTTCAAATCAAGAAGGCGCAGCACCAGAATTGACAAGCTGACTTCAATTTGGACAATCAAAACCCTTCGAATTCTCAAGAAACTCACAACTAAAGCTCAAAGTGGATGAAGAAGAGGATGGGAACAGAGAAGAGACTGAAATTTGTGGATATCATTAAGTAATCTTATCTTTTGTCGAAGATTTTTTTTTTGGTATCATCTCTCGCCTGCAAACCCTAGAAACCAGATTAGGGTTTGAGGGAGGAAAATAAAGCATTGTGAGATGTGGCCATCTATAATATACCAAAAGACAGTTTCTCACAAGAATATCCATCGTTCATGACGCAAGAGCAAATCTGAGCCATCCATTCTATTTTCTGCTTTTCTTTTCTCAGCTGTTTGGGCAGTAGGCAAAGCCCATGTATATTGCCAAAAATTACTCTCATATGTACATTGTAAATTGTAATTCCGCATAATATCAAATCAACACAAAATCCAAGTTTTCCTCTCGGCAAATTATTTTCCTTCTTCTGCATCAATTAATCAAAACTTCAACAACAAGGAACTATTCCTCCTCAAATTGGAAATTTATCGTTTTTATCTCATCCTTATTTATACAATAACTCCTTTGTTGGAAACTTTCCTAAATCAATTATTTGACAAGGAATGTACCTACGATTTTATTCAACTCGTCTTCTTTAACGCAACTTTCTTTAGTTTCTAACAATCTTACCGGTTCTCTTCCTTCTAATTATGGTATCATGCTTCCACAACTGGTAGTTTTCACTATATCATCTAACCGTTTTACTGGCACTGTTCCTTCAGGTTTTAACAATAGCCAAGGCCTTCAAGTTTTATCTCTTTCTTACAATTTCTTTAGCGGTAAAATGCCAAATGAGCTTGGTTACCTTTCATATTTAAGCATTATATCTTTTGGTGATAATGATCTTAGAGGTACGATCCCAAAATCATTTGGCAATTCAACAGAGATGACCGGACTGGACATGAATTCGAACAATTTAGTAGGAGAAATTCCGAGTCTAAAATATTTACGTAAATTGAGTTATATAAATTTGGCAAGTAATAATTTTACTGGGTCCATACACATAACTCTATTGAATATATCATCGTTGACAGTTCTATCGTTGTCAGGCAATAATCTCTCTGGATCTTTGCCCGCTGCGCTTGGGATGAACATGCCATCACTTGAAGATTTGTTCATGGGAGATAATAAGCTATCTGGAGGGGCTTGATTTCATCACTTCTCTTTCGAATTTTGTGAACTTATCAAAAGTACAAATGTTCCACAATGAGCTTGAAGGCATTCTTCCGAATTCAGTAGGAAATCTGTGACACAGCTGCATTATTTCAACTTTGTTGCAAATCATACGAAGGGTACTATTCCTGGGGCATTTGAAAATCTGAAAGGTCTTCTTCTTTTACATTTAGGAAGAAACGAATTAACTGGAGAAATACCTGTTGAAATCACGAAAATAAAGTTCTCTACTTGGATAACAAAATTAATGGTCTCATTCCTTCTGAACTTGGCCTGATGGCAAATTTAAATGATTTGAATCTTGAACAAAATGAACTCGCTGGATCCATACCAGATGCTATTTCAAATCTCAATGGGCTACAGTACTTGTCGTTAAGTTCTAACAAACTATCATCAAGCATTCCTGCGAGCTTTGTAAATTTACAAGGTCTTGTAACATTGAACCTTTCTCGAAATATGCTAGGAGGCGCACTTCCTTCACAATTTGGAAATTTGAATGCCTTGAGTACACTGGATTTACCTCAGAATCAGCTCTCCCACAACATTCCAATTAGTTTTGGCGAAATGCAGAAAATCACTTACTTAGATATTTCCGACAACTAATTGCAAGGTGAAATTCCAGAATCACTAAGCAAACTTTTCAGCATAGAGTACTTAAATCTCTCACATAATCTTCTTTCAGGTAGTATACCTGAACCTTTAGGAGATTTTATTTACTTAAGTAGCTTAGATTTATCATTCAACAGGCTAGAAAGAAAAATTCCTGCAGGCGGAATCTTCTCGAATTCCACTATATCAAAACTGAAAGGAAACAAGGCATTATGTGGAGCTCCTAAACTTAATATTGCATCTTGTCCTTCAAAGCATCTTTTGCTTAAATATATACTCCCACCGGCAGCTGCTGCGGCAATTTTGTTTGCTTGCTTCTTCCTCGTGATGCAATTTTGTTTGAAGCGTCAAGGAAGATCCCATCTGAAGAATTTGCAGTATATTCAAATGGTTATAAATTGATTACATACAATGAAATAGTCCGTGCCACCGGCAACTTTAGTCAGTCAAACTTATTAGGCAAGGGCAATTTCAGTACGGTATACAAAGCTAAGTTAGATGATGGTTCTATAACAGCTGTAAAAATCTTGAATTTGGATATTGAAGGATCGTCTGATACCTTTGATGTAGAATGCAGCGCATTGAGCACACGCTTCGACATAGAAACCTAGTCAATATCATAAGCACATATTCTAATACTGAGTTCAAAGCTCTGATACTCCAATTCACGTCAAATGGAACTCTTGATCGGTGGTTGCACTCTGAAAATGATAGTTTAAACTTGCTTCAGAGGATAAATATAATGATAGATGTGTCATTAGCATTAGAGTATCTTCACCATCATAACTACAACATTGTTGTACATTGTGATTTGAAGCCAAGCAGTGTTGTTGGATGAGAATATGGTTGCATGTGTGAGTGACTTTGGGATTGACAAAATATTAGCCAATGATAGCAAAACAATTGTATCTGCCAATGCACCAGGAACGTTAGGTTACATTGCACCAGGTAACTAGATTTTCTTGATAAAAACAGACTAGTAGACCAAAATTACGTTGTTTATACGACTGAAATTCAGTTACTTTTCTGCAACAGAGTTTGCAGGTTCAGGAAATGTGACAAGAAGAAGTGACGTCTATAGTTTTGGGATTGTGACGTTCAAAACGATTACAGGGAAAAGGCCTACTAATGCCATGTTTCATGCAGAATTAAGTCTAGGGCAATGGACGAACAATGCATTTCCAGATGCAATACTTGATATTACAGATAGTAAAGTACTAAAAGATGATTCTGCTGAAACAACATAAATTGAAGTCTTTCATCACTGTTTGGCATCTATAATTGAGTTGGGTTTGTTGCGTTAGAGCGACTCATTCGATGAAAGAATGCTTACGAAAGACGTTGTTACACGTTTGCAGATGATAAAAGTGGACTATTTATCAACATTACCCAATATAGTTGAAGAAAGATGACGAGGCATATAATTCAATATATAATATAGAAAGAAAAACGTAAATGGTTAGCATGTGCGTTAAAGAAATGTAATGTATGTATGGATTTGTTTTGTCTAACATACCTTGTGATAGAATTTGTGAGGAAATAGATAGTTGCTGATAATATTGAAACAGAAGAGTAAAGAGATTTAAAACTTTGTTTATTGATCTCAATTGTATTTTATTATAGGCTATTTCTCTCGTTTATGTAATGTATACATTCTGACTTGTCTAATAATGTACAGTTGTACAATGTCATATTACACTTTTGTAAAAGCACACTTGTCATGTCTCTACAATCCCCTACATTAAAAAAGTGCCATATAGAAATCTAGGGTTTTCTTCTGCCATGGAGAAAACCATATCTCCTCATCAAAATCAATCCAACCTTCCTCTTTTTCGTCCTTCTCCTCAAGATATATCACCTGAATCTCATATCAGAAAGCCAAATGGTGTCGTCATAGATAGCGAAGGCTTCCAATTGGTTCAGCCAAGATCACAAAGAAGATACCAGCCAAGAAATGATTAAGTTTGGTCTTATAATAATGGTGATCTGTAAAAGAAGGAGGGTCTGTCGGCCAACTCCATTCAGGGTAAAACCAAACTGATGCAAACTCGAAAGCCGATCAAGTTCTATCTGAATAAAGAACTAGGTCACAAATCCTGGGCTGATATTGTCTCAGAGCAATCGAAGAAACCAAGAGATGAAGAATGCAGTCTTGAAACTATTTTTCCTACACAAATCAACAACAATAAATATGGTGTGGTTAAGGATGCAGTTTGTAAAAGAGCCATAGAGAGTTGGAATAACTCTATTCTGGTTTATGTGGTAGGCAGCAAACCATATTTCTTGTTTTTTTAAAGAATATATAAAAAGAGTTTGGATACCGATTGGTGAATTCGAAATATTTTCTAGAGAAAATGAGTTTTTTCTTGTCAAATTCAATGATTCTCAAGACTGCAATTTAATTATTCAGATTGGTCCTTATTTTTACAACGGCAAGCTCATCATCATGAGAAGGTGGAATGACTCGCTAAAGATGGACAGAGATTTACTGTCAACTATGCCGATATGGGTTAAACTACCCAATGTAAACCTCTAATTGTGGGATCATGAGGCTTTCAGTATTATACAAGTACTATTGGAAATCCCGTTAAAATGGATGCAACTACTACCATGAAGACGAGATTGAATTACGCTCGGCTTCTAGTGGAAGTTTCTACGGCTGATAAACTTCCAGATGAAATTACTCTCAATCTTTATAATGGTGAAATCATAACACAAAAAGTTGAATATGAATGGGTTCCACCGAAGTGTAGCATCTGTAAGTGTTTCAGCCACATTAGGGAGCAATGCAACCCGAAACAGATGTGGATTTTCAAAAATATTGATAAAGATAGAGTTGATGCTCAAGAAAATAGATCTGAAGGGACTCAAGAACTGATTATCAGTAAAGACGCAAAAAACAAATCAAGAAATTAATAGGGCAATTATTGAATCAATTAAGAAGATATCATTTTCGATCAAGAAAATAATGCAAAAGAGCCCAGTGACCAAAATGATCAGATCATTGCTATGAAGTTCGTTAGGATAAAGATTATGAAGAAAATTCAAATGATCTGATTCAGATTAATACAGAGAAGGGTAAAAATAAAAAGGTCTTTAGCTCTGAAACCCCTCCTATTTCAGAGCCATGTATATTTACAGAGTATAATGTTTCAAGAATAGTCAATAATCTTCATCAGAATAAGAGCCAAAATCGAGAAAACGATATTGAGAAGGGATCCTCTTTTGAGCTTACTACAGATGTTGAAAGGAATAATTTCATTAACTCAACATTGCATCGCAAGTGTGATCCTCCTTCAAAGCAGGCTGTAGTGACTGAATGTATTGAATCAGTCATGTCTTGCACAGCTTCGTTTGATATTTCCCTAATAATGTCCCAGACTCTGCACAAATTGAAGAAGATGAATCTGAGAGGGTTGATAATAATGAAGAGTTTGACATGTCAGAATTACATATTGCAAAAAAAGAATCTGGTAAGTAATAGAGTAGCAAAGAGAAGAAAGCTTTCAAGCAAAAATACATTTTGATCAATTCATAATGGGGCCAAATGTCTATTAGATTGGAAGCTAAGGGTGTTGATAATAAAAGGAGAGGTAAAGGTACTATAGTATCAGGTACCATTTAAATTTCTTATTTTTATTATTAGATATATATGACTTTATTTTCTTGGAATATTAGGGGGATGAACACCCATGTTAAACAATCTGATATTCTTTATGTGATTAATGTTTACAAACCTTTTATTATTGCTTTAATTAAGAATTAATTGAATGATGGGAATTTTGAAAGGTTTTGCATTAAGATGTCCAGTAATTGGAAAGCTGTAAATAACAACGATTGTGGTTGTAATGGTAGAATCATTGTTATTTGGGATTCTAATATTTGGACTAATATGAATATAAACAAAGATAGTCAATTTATAGATTGCAGTTTTAAAAATATTAAGGGTTTTTCTTTGTAGGTTACTAATGTCTATGGTAGTAACTTTGAAAAAGAAAGAAATGCTTTATGGCAGAAGCTTAAATCTCTAAATTTCATATATAATTTTCCTCGCATTGTTTTAAGGAATTTTAAAAATGCTTTCATGTCAATGAAAAATTTGGAGGAATTAAAATCCCTTAAAGTAAGTCGGATAGGGTTAATAAATTTCTATTAGACTCAGGTCTTATTGAACCAATTGTTAGTGGAAACAAATTTACATGGAAATCTGGACTAGATAAAAATATTCACTGCAAGTTAGATAGTACTAGTACAAAAAGTGCATATTGCTTCGCCTCATTTGCATTGGTTGAAGTGAAAACTGATGCAAATAGAACTATTTGCATCAGTTCTATCTTAATAACTGATGCAATTGGTACGTGGAAAGCGATAGGTAATAAAAAAATCAAATTTGCATCGGTTATTAAGATAGGACTGATGCAAATAGTTTTACTCGCATCAGTTTTAAAGTCAACCGATGCAACTACATGCTGATGGCAAAGATATGAAATTTAGGTGGGAAATAATGAAAATTGGCTCCAAAGTTACTACTTTGGACAAATGTATTCCTTCCTCCTCAATAACCCACTCCGAAAAGAAAAAAATTCTTCTCCTCCTTAGAATTCTCGGTCCCGGAAAATTTATTTTTTACTCCATTTCTTCTTCAACAATTTAAACGAGATGCCAAAATGGGTTTTTTTGCTGCTAATAACGTTTACTATTATTCTTCAAGCTTCTCCAAATTTTAAATTATATTAGTTTCCCTACCGCTTTCTCAACCCCAAATCAAAATCTAAATTCGCCGAGGTCTCTCCTTCAACTCTTCTTTTTCTTCAAAAGTAATCTCACTTCATAAACCTAAAACAGATCATTGCTATAAAATTTGTTTCTTCTCCTACTGAAAATCGGGCTTCAACATCTTGCTCTACCTTCAGCTAGAGGCCGATATCGATGATTTTTGGACCGCATGTAGATCTTAACAATGTTTGTTGCACTGCTTATCTCCTATATAAATCTGAACTCCACCGCCTGAAGAATGACTTGCATCTTAATTTGCTCGTGATGCCTAGATGTGGTCAAGAGTTATTCGTCCAGATGGAGCGGCCTACCTTGGGTTAGGTTTAATTTTGACATCATTTCGAAAATCAATAAAAAATGAAAACCGACGATGTCACCAAATTTCAAGAATCAAAATTTAAAAACCGTTTTATTCGAAAATCATTTTTCTAGTTCGGGCTTTGCTTTCTAAATCAATGGGTTGATGATGTTTGTGCCTCATGCTATGGTCAAATTATAATGGACATGAGATGATTTTCGGATGTCAATTTGATGTTGCTGAGATGAGTTGCGATGCTAGTGGTTCACTGCTATCAACTTGTAGTTTGCACGCCCTTTTTGTATTCTACTGTTACGTATGTATGCTTGAAATAGTGATGGAAATAAAAACCCCAAGGTAACTTAGAAATTCTCAAACTTCAATAGTTTTAAATTCTTATAATGATATTGAAGTATTGTGGTGCTTTTAGCCTGACTTGTATGCCACACACATATATTACACTGTAATATTTTTCAAACCAAAGCACTAAGATTTATACCTACTGCATTAGAGAATCAAGTATACTGAGCACATCAGAGTATAGCTTTACAAATGCCAATATTTTGATTCACAGAAGTTTGATATGGTTTTGGGTCATTTATTGAGTTTCCTTGAAATGAATGTTGTGTAACTGTCACTGGCATAAAACTCAGATATCTACAAATTTTTGTTCTACTGCCCAATTAAGAACTCATTGTACTAGGCTCCCACTCCCCATTGTCCCAAAAAGGTATTATCTTGGCATTCGAATTTGAATTCAAAAGTCAACAGTTATAGACTTTAGCCCAATGAGTGTTTGTTGGCTTCAACAGTCACAATCAACAACCATCCTCTTCTCTATATAAACGACAATGGATCACTTTGTCAGATTAATATACTTCATATTTTGGAATTAAAATAATAAATAAAGCATTATCATTATCATTTTGATTGTTCTTCTTATCTGTGCAATAATCACATTTTCATTTTATCCTGAGTTAATGTTGTCTGTAACTCTCTGTGATTTGAGAAAGGGAAACCATTTTTGAAGACAGCGATTCAAACGTGCCTTGGAGCGAGCATTCTATCCCTGATCACAACAGGCTTTTTTTACCGTGCTACCAAGTTGGGCCTTCACTACTAACTAAGACTAAGATATAAGTGTTATGGAGTTTATTGTCATATAAAATGCTTACCCAGTATAAACACAGCATGGATAAGGCATCGGTTTATTAGCTTTTACTCAATAGTGTATAAAGGCTATTTATCTGAATATAAAGAATGATTTATAAATATATCTGGCTTGAATACAGTTTGAATAGATTATTTTCTTTAGAACACAAAATCTTTGTGCTTATATCTTAAGTAGCATATGAATGATGTGCAAATGAGCATTTCTTGAAACAGTTGAAGGTACGGGTTTTGGCTATTAACAGTAGGGGTACCAAAACCTAATTACATAATGCAAACTCTTTTTCTTCCCTTCTTTCTTCCTTTCTTTTTTATTTTGGTATTGCATAACAGTTACATCACATTGCCGAGAATTTCTGTTCCTTTATATGTAACTTGTGAATTAATCTTCATTGACTTCTCTTTTCACATGCTCCTTAGGTTCACGAATTACGAGTTTTTTTATAGGATGGATTACCTTCACGGCTCTTGCAACAGTTGTTACACTTGGGACTGGAAATTCATTGGGACCAGAGGGTCCAAGCGTTGAAATAGGTTCAGCCATATCAAAAGGTATTGGACATGTTTTTGAATGGAAAGGTGGAAGAAAGTTGTCCCTTCTGGCTTCTGGATCTGCTGCTGGAATTTCTTCAGATTTGGCATCCTTTATAATTATTGATATGTTATTTTAATAATATAAATGTGTAGAAGTAATTAGCTTTGTGTCCTTATTTATTATTAAAATCATATGAACTTTTTTGCAATGGTACTTAAGTAGAAAACACATTAAGCCCAAAGATAATCAATACATTGTTATTGGCCTAGTTCTTGCTTAATGCATACCAGAATTTGATTGCTTGGTGTAGACACATATTTTATGTAATACAAGCTTTTATAAATTGCTTTTGGAAATGTTTGCATCTATTGGTCAGACTTACAGATAGGTTGCTAGCTGTGTATGCTTTTGTTTCGTCCACTAAGGCAAAATGCACGGCGCCAATTACTAAATTATTTACTTAATCAAAATAGCTTAGATAAATTTTGTGATGGGTTGTTCAATGGTTGTATATTATACGACTATAAATACTTACGGCAAGAGCCGTCGTCATTTATTTTTCTATCAAAGTCATTTTGTCATGGGATTCAAGCTATATAATATTCATCCATTTATAGACAATTATAGTTGTGTGTAACAGTCAGCATCCACAAATAATGCAAATGTATATTATATCAACTTTGTTACCTTCATTATTTTATCCTATTCAAGATACTAAAATTTGCTTTCCTCCAAATGTATTGATCCAACGTCAGAGACACGACACATGCTTATAATCAACATTATCTCCATTTTACGCACCTTACACGGTGAATCAGTATCAAGCTGGAGGTAAATTTGTGTTTGAATAAAGAGGTAAATTTATGTTGGAACAAAATGAATAATTTAATTTTAAATGAAAATTAAGATATAAATGAAAAATATTGATTAATCATAAATATTTATAACATAAAAAAATGTTTACTCATTATTTTGTTCTCAATTTTTTTAGTTACATCACATATACATTTTGTGATTTTATTTGTTTCCTAAGTTAAAATTTCAAAATTTGAACATTTGTATATTTGAAACTCAGATTAATTTTTTTATTAAATTTCTTCTGTAAAATTTGAAGTTTAATAGTTTCAGAATTTCGACATGGTTTTATTTCTACCTCTGCTAAAACCGAAACGAAACAAATGGAATATAGGTGTTTTGATCAAAATCTGAAACCTTGATAAATAAAGATAAAAATTGAAGACACGATGAATAATCCAAAAAAATTTATAATAATAACTATGCTTTCAGATTACTTGAATTTGAAAGGATGAAAAATAGCAAATTTGGTATATGGGTGATATCGTTGTGTTACCAAGTAACTTTGAAAATCTTCTTATTTTTGTTAAACTAAAAATATGTAATGATCTCGATTTTTAATTAAATATAAATTGATAATTAAAATAAATTTTTGAATAAAATTGTAAATTAATTTGAATTTTTTAGATTAAATAGGATATTTATTTATTTGGACATTGATTTTTAAAATTTTAACTGTGGGTTTGAAATTGTGTATTTAAAATCTTATAAATAAAAAGTAATATCCCAAAAATTTATAAATTTAAATTAATAATATATTTTAAACTTTTGAAATTTAGGTTAAAAATATATTGTAAAATCTCAAACAAATAAAATAAGTGATAATGATATATAAATAAATTCCAATTTCTTTTGAGTTTAAAATTTTGAAATAATTAATAATTAATATAAAATATTAGATTTAATTGTGAAAATTATTTGTGGATTAATATGAAAATTTATAGTATAAACAAAATTTTAGATTATAAACAGGATTTTTGTTTGAAATGTAAGGATAAGTATTTTATAAAGAAAATTGAAATTAAAAATAAATGTATTAAAAATAAAATAGAAATTAAAAGTTTTGAGAATTAATAAGAGGTTTAAAGGTATTTTCTCTCATATTTGGAAGAAAAATGTAGTCTGCAAATGAATTCAAGGCAATTGTATAAACATAAGTATACATATATTTAAGTTAAATTGGAAATAATAATAGATAAATGTAATTTGTATGAGGATATGAACATAAATTTTTAAAGACAAGGGATTTAAACATAAAAGCACTCATTTGTACAAGTGTTTAGGCCTCATGATGATTTTTTAATAAATGGCATCCAACATATTTAATTGAATAAAATAATTAAATTAAAAATTTCAAGAACTTTTCAACACCCCATGCTCAATCATTTAATATCTCAGCCAAATATGAAAAAGTTCAGTAATCAAAGATTGAGCAATTCCAAAACTTCAACACCTAAGAAAACAAATAAAGATAGAAAGAAGAAGGAAAAAAAATCAGAAAAGAAAATGCCATTCTCTTCTCAAAAACTCAAAGCAATGAAACATCTCATTAACAAATTCTTGCAAGTTCTACTTAAAACAAAGTTCAATCTGAAAAACAAATCTGTTCAAAAAACAAAGGAAACGACATAAAAAATCAGCAAAAGGAATTCAAAGCAAAAGTTTTCAACTTAGAAAACAGAATGAAACCAAGGAAAAAAATGAAGAGCAAAATAACTAATCCAACTTCAAGCAAGATCAATCTCAGGTAAGTTTTTCAACTCTAAAGTTTAATAAATTTTTGGTTTCAAAATCAAGTTTTTAACATAAAAACAATTCAAAACTGCAGATTTATCAATGCAATCACAGCTGCAGTTTGTCCAGAGACAAGTGCAGTTTTCTCTGAAATAAAATAAAGGCAAGTGATTTTCTTTAAATATTTGAATTTAAAGTTGTTTACTAATAGCAAAGAAAAGAGATTTAAACAATTTTATCAATCTAAGTTGTAGGGAACAATTCAAGTTTAAAGGCTAAAGCAAATTCTGTTGCAACTGCGGAAGCAAAGAAGAAAAAAAAACCTCTCTTTCACATAAAGGAAACTCAAACTGTAAGTGATTTAAAGATTACTATTATTTGAGTAAATGAACATAGAAAGAGTAAACAAAGATCTATATTTACAATTTACATATCTAAACTCCAAGATCAAAGAAAAAAAAGATGCAGGCTTTCATTCTTTGAAACTGTCAGAACTTCTTCCTTGTCTCTGCTGCAACTCCAATGTGAGCAAACTCCCTTACATCTGCCTATATCTTTGATATCGTGATTAATGCTTGAAGTGTGATCTGTGATGTGCTTGAATGATTGTGTGAGTTTGCTTGGCATGTTGATAAAAATAAAGATATAATTGTGCATGTCTGTTTTCATCTCTCTGTCTATGCTATAGACCACAAAATTTATCAAATGAGTTCATATCTTCTTATTATTACTAATTCCAATTAAAATTCCTGAAAAGAAGATGTTTATAACATCATTAAGTCACTTTTAAAAATAATTTTCGAAGAAAATATTTAGTATTTAAGTCAAAAATAGAAAATGACAGAGAAGCTCAAAACTTAAGTCCAAATTCTAATATCTGGATTTCAATTTTCAATCATAGTAATGAATTCGTATTCCAAATTCATGATTTTTGATAGTAAAGTCTGGATTTTTAAGGGGGAAATCACACGCATTCACGGTATGAATGGAAAATGCATTATTGGCAAATTCAGATGATCGGAATAACTTAGGGTCTCGTTATTGAGATTGGAGCTTGGTTGGTGTTAGGAGATCATAAAAAATGTTCAACGATTTTTTAATTCATTGTGATGATCGTTCAAAGTCAAATTAGGGTTTAATAACTCAGTTTGGTCGACAGAGTTAATGGGGGAACCGTGTTGCCGTCGAGATGATTCATGCGATTGCGCCGGCGGGAGAAGTTGCAGGGTTCATGGGGGAATCTTTGATCAAAGTAGCATGGTCGTTGGTGGCCTGGCGCGGTGGTACGAGGTGGATTTACGAATTTGGTTTTGGGTTCCAGTTCATATCG
The DNA here is from genome assembly GCA_030765085.1 of Allium cepa. Taxonomy (NCBI): domain Eukaryota; kingdom Viridiplantae; phylum Streptophyta; class Magnoliopsida; order Asparagales; family Amaryllidaceae; genus Allium; species Allium cepa. The sequence goes on along the minus strand of CM060941.1, from coordinate 206,874,548 downwards.
ACTGGTTCAATTTCGTTTGATCGAGTTGATCATCGTTCTGGGTATTCGTGGTGACTGGAAAGATGGTTGGCGATCTGTAGGCGATAGCGGTGTTGGTCAGAACGATAACGTTGTTCGGTGCATGTGGACACATGCATGGTGATGCCTGGTTGTTGTAGGTTGAGGAAGAAATAGGAAGGTCGAGTCTGCCCTCGGGAAGATGAGGTGATGGCCTGGGGAAGAGCTCGTGTAAATTAGTACGGGTTTTCGAAATCAGGTTATTTTTAAAAAAAAAACAAAGTTGTAAAAGAAAAAAATTATATAGATTGGCTATGGTTGTTGCCAGGGAGATGGGGTTTGGATGTCGGTGGTTACCGAAGTGGGTTTGGGTCAGATTTAAAACAATAACCAAGTTTGTATATTTTAAATAAAACATGTTTTAAAGTAAAACAAACCAAGTTTTCTCAAACAGATTTCGAACTTAAATTTTAAAATTAATGTGATTTGAAATAATTTGATTTGGTTTTGAAAACAAAATTTTGATTATTTAATTTAATCTCTATGTGGTTTTTCAAATAATATTAAATTAGTGCGATTTATTAAAGGTTAATTAAGTAATAAAAAGGTCAATTACTTAATAATTTAAGGTTAATTGATTAGTGAAATTAATCAAGGTGATTAACTAATGGATAATTTGTTGATGAGATTAATTAAAGGATAATAAATTAAAAATTAATTAATAAATAATTAAGGGTAATTAATTACTTAATGGTTAATTACTTAATGAAAGTAATTAAAGTAAATTAATTAATAATTCAAGATTATTAATCAAGTAATTAATGAATGATTAAATTAAAATAATAATTACCCAGTGAAAGTAATTAAGAGTAGATAAATAATGATTAAATATTGATTTATCAATGTTAAAGGTTAATTAGTTTAAAGAAAAATTAATTAATATGATAAATTAGTTAAAGTACTTAAATTAAGAATAATTAATTAAAGGTTAATTCATAAAGGTGATTAAGAAATGATTATTAACTATGGAATAATTAATTATTTTAATTAATTAAGGAATAATATTAAATTTATTAATTAATCTAGGATTTATTAATTAAAGTAATTAATTAAAGGTTAAGTAATTAAGATTTAGTTAATTACAATTAAGGGTTAATTAATTAAGATAATTAATTAAAGAAATGATTAATTAATGAAGGTGGTTAAGACTTAATCAATTGTAGTTAATGGTAATTTATCATTGATTAAAGATTACTAATGAAAGTAATTACGTGAGTAATAAATTTAAAACCACACAATTTATTCATCTTGATTGTAGATGTTTGATTGTTACTGAATGTTGTGTGATGGATTGATATATCTGTTATGTGATGTGATGCTATGTGATGCTTTGTGCTGAGCTTCTATATTGTGATGAATATATTGTTGTATGAATATGAAAACCCTTGACTCGTAGAACGACATTTGAATTTCGATGCGACAGGGAGTCGGATTCCAGTTGGTTATCCGAAACCCATATCGAATCATAATGATGAATCTTTGTGATTGATAATTTACTTATCCATGAATCTGTGAACAAAGATAAACGTTATGGGTTATACCGCTTATCGATATGATTGAATCTGTGATGATGATGTTGTGCACTATTGTGTTGAACCCCTGGACCACACTTATACACATACAAATATGGATTGCACGTGGAAATGGGTTAAGTCACAGATTTTGAAATTGTTTAAAATTGAATTTTTGAATCCAAAATAGTTTTGGAATTAGAATTGAAGCTTTTGAAAATGAATTTCAAAAATCAAAGTTATTTTAAACAACTTGATTGAGATTTTGAAATTTAAATAATTTGATTTAAAATTTGAATTCAATATTTGAAATCGAATTCTAAGATTTGAAAACTCTGGTTTAAAAAGGTTATTCAACATATAAATGTGTTTATATAGGTTTTTAAACCATTTTAAAAGTGTAGTTTTGGGAATTTGAATTTAACCCAAAGGTTTTAACTTGTATAAATATAATTGGATCTTTCTGAAACGAAAACTATGTGTTTTCAAATAATAAAAGCTTTCACATAAGAAATGAACTTCCAATTTGTGTAAGAAGGATTTCAAGTCTAAAATAAAAATGGTCTTCCTAGTTATAAACAAATCTTTGGAAACGTGTTTTGAAAGCTATAAATTTAATCTTTAATTTAAAGATTTAACGAGTTAATCCAATTGAAATGGAAATTGTTTTGAAATCTACGGATAGATCTTTGTGAAATTAGGTGAACTTTGTGAAACGAATCTTTTTGTTAAAAGATTGAAATGGTAATTTGTTTAACCATTTGAAAGAAAAGCTTTGGATTTTTATAAATTGTGACTTAACTAAAATCCCATATCCATAGGTTTTTAAATATTGCGCTCACTATTCAATTTAGCCGAGAGAGGACCTTGTGTCATATAACCCATTTCAAATGGTGATACAACGTTATGGATTGCATTTGAAGACCGGTGTTGAACACCGGGTGTCTTCGAGAACGTTAGGATAACCTACCGATTGTCTCTGCACCGAGTACTACGTTGTAGAGATTCCCTAAGTGATGGGAAGTCCGATTGAGATTGTGGAACTCGGATTTGCAAGGGCTTTTTCGGAAGTGCCTTCGATTCTGTTCGAACCCAGAACAGACTTGTATGGTTGTATGCCCGACATTACACTTTGAGATATTAAACTGATCTCTATCAAATACATTTCTGCTTGGTGGAGGAGAATTCATTCTCTTAGCTTAACAATCTTCTCTGAGACATACGATCTCAGAGGTTATGTAGTTGATATTTATCAGTGATATAATCCCAATTTGGTAATGTGACATGCTAAGTGCTGCTGTGTCTTGATGATCATTTGTTGATCATTTGTGATCAAAGCATGGCTTTTGTATAAAGCGTGGCTTTGCGGACGAGACTGCATCAGGACCTCACACCCCGGAAATGGTCGAAACAGGAAAGATGCGGCAAGGTTATGAGGGTCGCGCCCTTTAGGGTGTGTCATTCCCTTCTGGTAAAGGGTGGTATCATGGTAGGGAGCCCGGATACTTATTGATGTGGATACTGCCGATCTATTACTTTATGATTTCTTTGTAGTTTAGAGGCGCCTTGGATAAAGGTCCCAAAGGACCGGGGGATGGCATGCTCGAGTAGTAGTTACCTAGTTGCAGAGGTTACCCGGCCTTGTGTTGGTAGAGATCCGGTTAGGTTCTCGACATGTCCCTCCAGAGGCGATTCCATGGATAGTAGGAAGTTCCTTAGCCTGACCATTTGTTGGAAATGCATTCATCCAATACGCGCCTTGTACGGTTTTAGTTGTAGAATCCGCCATTTACTTATGGTGGTCACCACTGTTTAGATGGTAGCTATACTAGGCATAGTTCGGAATGTCTTGCTGGCTAGGATTTATATTATATTTTCGAAATGGTTTTCCTACACTATGCACTAGTAATAATATCAAAGAAATTTTCTCGTATCAAGCATATTTGACTATCATAAGGAGAAATCTCCTCCAATTCTGCGTTTGCATTGTGTGTGTGGCGGGAGGCCTTATGGTAGTTTCATTTTCTAAAAAGCATTGCGGATTTATTTTAAAATTCTCTCGTTGTCTGTTTTCAAGACCACTGTTTTTGTTTGCTCATACAGTCCCATGACTGACCTGGAGTTTATTGTTCCTTTCCTAAACTCTGGGTGCCCACAATTTTTCCCACACGGACAGTCTGGAGTTGGGTTTTTCAGATAGTCAGGTTTAGTAGATTATCTGGAGCTAGTTCAGTCTTTGGATCAGGACTGCACTTGCTTATCTTTGTGCATCATTATTGGGAGTTCGAGCTATTTCTGGATTAGTGCCTTGGAGATGGATATTTTCGATGTTGGAGTTCTTTTCTTGAAGACTATATTGGAGATTTTGTTCCGCTACTAGTGTTATCTTTTCTTTCCGCTGCTATTGTCTTGTATCTTATCTCTGATGTATATTGATATTCGTTGTATCATTCAGTTGTATCAGTTATTGTATCAAATGTTGTATATCAAATGCATATTCTTTTTCTTCCGCTGTGTTGTACTTAATGTGTTATAAGCTCCGGCGAACCAGATTCGACGTTTGGATCTTCGGCATTTGAATACGAGTGTCGTACTCGGTGCCGATTTCGAAGGTCGAGTCAGGGTCGTTTCATTTGGTGTAAGAGCTGAAGGTTAAAACTTTAGCTCAGGAGTATAACGCATTAAGTAACTCAATAGAGATAGGATGAAATATACCCTAGAATGAGTATATCCCTAAGATATCCGTTCGAATGCCTCAGTAAATTCTCTTACTATCACTAATAGTAAGTATGAGTGCGAGAAGAGGACGAGATAGGGGACAGGGGAGTACCACTACAAATGGTCAATACCCTGCAACAGTGGAAACAATTTTCTCTTCAATCTCCTTTGATTCGATTTCAAAATTCTTTTAATTGTTTCATGATAGCTCCAGAAAGAAGTTTCGGTGTGATGGTGGCCTTACGAATCGTTGTAGAAAATCCTTACTTCATATCTTTATTGGTTTCTTAGCAGCTTTCCGATCTAAACTTTAATGAATTTGAAATTGAAAATTTTAAATAAATTGGAGTAAATTAGTTAACAAATAAGAAGCTAAATTTGAATTGTATCGATAAAACGATATCGGTTAAAACCAAATTTGGAATCCATATCTAGTGTTTGAGAAATTATAAATGATTAAATCCATCTATCTATTCTCTAGGATCCGATATATTCTACGAATGATTAGTTATCCCTTCGAACTAATCAATGCCCTTGCATATTCGTAGACCGGTAGACCCGAGTATCTTGTGAAGTAATTGTATGAGTTTGTTCTCATATTATCGATATTCTAATTTGGTAAGCCAAATACAGAATTGATATCCAGTTTGATTTGGAAAGATATTTCTCTATTTTTCATCTATTCTTTCTCGTCTCCCTTGCAAATTTCGAGGACGAATTTTTTTTAAGGGGGGAATATGTAATGATCCCGATTTTTAATTAAATTTAAATTGATAATTAAAATAAATTTTTGAATAAAATTGTAAATTAATTTGAATTTTTCAGATTAAATAAGATATTTATTTATTTGGACATTGATTTTAAAATTTTAATCGTGGATTTGAAATTGTGTATTTAAAATCTTATAAATAAAAAGTAATATCCTAAAAATTTATCAATTTAAATTAATAATATATTTTAAACTTTTGAATTTAGGTTAAAATTATATTATAAAATCTCAAACAAATAAAAAAGTGATAATGATATATAAATAAATTCCAATTTCTTTTGAGTTTAAAATTTTGAAATAATTGATAACTAATATAAAATCTTAGATTTAATTGTGAAAATTATTGGTGGATTAATATGAAAATTTCTAGAATAAACAAAATTTTAGATTATAATAGGATTTTTGTTTGAAATGTAAGGATAAGTATTTTATAAATAAAATTGAAATTAAAAATAAATGTATTAAAAATAAAATAGAAATTAAAAGTTTTGAGAATTAATAAAAGGGTCTAAAGGTATTTTCTCTCATATTTGGAAGAAAAATGTAGTTTGCAAATGAATTCAAGGCAATTGTATAAACATTAGTATACATATATTTAAATTAAATTGGAAATAATAATAGATAAATGTAATCTGTATGAGGATATGAACATAAATTTTTAAAGACAAGGGATTTAAACATAAAAGCACTCATTTGTACAAGTGTTTAGGCCTCATGATGATTTTCTAACAAATGGCATCCAACATATTTAATTGAATAAAATAATTAAATTAAAAATTTCAAGAACTTTTCATCTCCCCATGCTCAATCATTTAATATCTCAGCCAAATCTGCAAAAGTTTAGTAATCAAAGATTGAGCAATTCCAAAACTTCAACACCCAAGAAAACAAATAAAGATAGAAAGAAGAAGGAAAAAAAATCAGAAAAGAAAATGCCATTCTCTTCTCAAAAACTCAAAGCAATGAAACATCTCATCAACAACCTCTTGCAAGTTCTACTCAAAACAAATTCAATCTAAAAAAAAATCTGTTCAAAAAAGAAAGGAAACATGAAAAAAAATAATTAGCAAAAGGAATTCAAAGCAAAAGTTTTCAACCTGGAAAACAGAATGAAACCAAGGAAAAAAATGAAGAGCAAAATAACTAATCCAACTTCAAGCAAGATCAATCTCAGGTAAGTTTTTTAACTCTAAAGTTTAATAAATTTTTGATTTCAAAATCAAGTTTTTAACATAAAAACAATTCAAAACTGCAGATTTATCAATGCAATCACAGCTGCAGTTTGGCCAGAGACAAGTGCAGTTTTCTCTGAAATAAATAAAGGCAAGTGATTTTCTTTAAAGATTTGAATTTAAAGTTGTTAAATAATAGCAAAGAAAAGAGATTTAAACAATTTTATCAATCTAAGTTGCAGGGAACAATTCAAGTTTAAAGGCTAAGTAAATTCTGTTGCAACTGCAGAAGCAAAGAAGGAAAAAAAACCTCTCTGTCACATAAAGGAAACACAAACTATAAGTGATTTAAAAATTACTGTTATTTAAGTAAATGAACATAGAAAGAGTAAACAAAGATCTGTATTTACAATTTACAGATCTAAACTCCAAGATCAAAGAAAAAGAAAAGACGCAGGCTTTCATTCTTTGAAACTGTCAGAACTTCTTCCTTGTCTCTGCTGCAACTCCAATGTCAGCAAACTCCCTTACATCTGCCTATATCTTTGATATTGTGATTAATGCTTGAAGTATGATCTGTGATGTGCTTGAATGATTGTGTGAGTTTGCCTGGCATGTTGATAAAAATATATATATAATTGTGCATGTCTGTTTTCATCTCTCTGTCTATGTTACAGACTACAAAATTTATCAAATGAGTTCATATCTTCTTATTATTACTAATTCCAATTAAAATTCCTGAAAAGAAGATGTTTATAACATCATTAAGTCACTTTTAAAAATAATTTTCGAAGAAAATATTTAGTATTTAAGTCAAAAATAGAAAATGACAGAGATGCTCAAAACTTAAGTCCAAATACTAATATCTGGATTTCAATTTTCAATCATAGTAATGAATTCGTATTCCAAATTCATGATTTTTGATAGTAAAGTCCGGATATTTATAGGGGGAAATCACACGCATTCACGGTATGAATGGAAAATGCATTATTGGCAAATGCAGATGATCGGAATGACTTAGGGTCTCTTAATTGAGATTAGAGCTTGGTTGGTGTTAAGAGATCATCAAAAAAATGTTCAACGATTTGTAATTCATTGTGATGATCGTTCAAAGTCAAATTAGGGTTTAATAACTCAGTTTGGTCGACAGAGTTAATGGGGGAACCGCGTCGCTGTCGAGATGATTCATGCGATCGCGCCGGCGGGAGAAGTTGCAGGGGTCATGAGGAAGCTTTAGTCAAAGTAGCATGGTCGCTGGTGGCCTGGCACGGTGGTATGAGGTGGATTTACGAATTGGGTTTTGGGTTCCAGATCATATCGACTCGTTCAATTTTGTTTGATCGATTTGATCGTCGTTCTGGGTATTCGTGGTGACTGGAAAGATGGTTGGTGACTTGTAGGCGATAGCGGCGTTGGTCAGAACGATAACGTTGGTCGGTGCATGTGCACACGTGCATGGTGATGTCTAGTTGTTGTAGGTTGAGGAAGAAATGGGAAGCTCGAGTCTGCCCTCGGGAAGATGAGGTGATGGCCTGAGGAAGAGCTCATGTAAATTAGTAGGGGTTTTCGAAATCAGGTTTTAATTTTTTTTTAAAACAAAGTTGTAAAAGAAAAAAAATTATATAGATTGGCTCGGTTTGTTGCCAGGGAGATGGGGGTTGGATCTCGGGTGGTTCCCGAAGTGGGTTTGGGTCAGATTTAAAACAATAACCAAGTTTGTATATTTTAAATAAAACATGTTTTAAAGCAAAACAAACCAAGTTTTCTCAAACAGATTTCGAACTTAAATTTTAAAATTAATGTGATTTGAAATAATTTGATTTGGTTTTGAAAACAAAATTTTGATTATTTAATTTAATCTCAATGTGGTTTTTCAAATAAAATTAAATTAATGTGATTTATTAAAGGTTAATTAAGTAATAAAAAGGTCAATTACTTAATAATTTAAGGTTAATTGATTAGTTAAATTAATCAAGGTGATTAACTAATGGATAATTTGTTGATGAGATTAATTAAAGGATAATAAATTAAAAGTTAATTAATAAGTAATTAAGGGTAATTAATTACTTAATGGTTAATTACTTAATGAAAGTAATCAAAGTAAATTAATTAATAATTCAAGATTATTAATCAAGTAATTAATGAATGATTAAATTAAAATAATAATTACTTAGTGAAAGTAATTAAGAGTAGATAAATAATGATTAAAGATTGATTTATCAATGTTAAAGGTTAATTAGTTTAAAAAAAATTAATTAATATGATAAATTAGTTAAAGTAATTAAATTAAGAATAATTAATTAAAGGTTAATTCATAATGGTGATTAAGAAATGATTGTTAACAATGGAATAATTAATTATTGTAAATAATTAAGGAATAATAATAAATTTATTAATTAATCTACGGTTTATTAATTAAGGTAATTAATTAGAGGTTAAGTAATTAAGATTCAATTAATTACGATTAAGGGTTAATTAATTAAGATAATTAATTAAAGAAATGATTAATTAATAAAGGTGGTTAAGACTTAATCAATTGTAGTTAATGGTAATTTATCATTGATTAAAGATTACTAATGAAAGTAATTATGTGAGTAATAAATTTAAAACCACACAATTTATTCAACTTGATTGTAGATGTTTGATTGTTATTGAATGCTGTGAGATGGATTGATATATTTGTTATGTGATGCGATGCTATGTGATGCTTTGTGCTAAGCTGCTATATTGTGATGAATATACTGTTGTATGAATATGAAAACCCTTGACCTGTCGAACGACATTTGAATTTCGATGCGACAGAGAGTCGGATTCCAGTTGGTTATCCGAAACCCACATCGGATCATAATGATGAATCTTTGTGATTGATAATTTATTTATCCATGAATCTGTGAATAAAGATAAGCATTATGAGTTATACCGCTTATCAATATGATTGAATCTGTGATAATGATGCTGTGCACTATTGTGTTGAACCCCTGGACCACACTTATACACACACAAATATGGATTGCACGTGGAAATGGATTAACTCACAGATTTTGAAATTGTTTAAAATTGAATTTTTGAATCCAAAATAGTTTTGGAATTAGCATTAAAGCTTTTGAAAATGAATTTCAAAAATAAAGTTATTTTGAACAACCTGATTGAGCTTTTGAAATTTAAATAATTTGATTTAAAATTTGAATTCAATATTTGAAATCGAATTCTATGATTTGGAAACTCTGGTTTAAAAAGGTTATTCAACTTATAAATGTGCTTATATGGGTTTTTAAACCATTTTAAAAGCGAAGTTTTGGGAATTTGAATTTAACCAAAGGTTTTAACTTGTATAAATATAATTGGATCTTTCTGAAACGAAAACTATGTGTTTTCAAATAATAAAAGCTTTCACATAAGAAATAAACTTCCAATTTGTGTAAGAAGGATTTCAAGTCAAAAATAAAAAAAGGCTTCCAAGTTATAAACAAATATTTGGAAACGTGTTTTGAAAGCTATAAATTTAATCTTTAATTTAAAGATTTAATGAGTTAATCCAATTGAAATGGAATTTGTTTTGAAATCTATGGATAGATCTTTGTGAAACTGGGTAAACTTTGTGAAATGAATATTTTTGTTAAAAGATTGAAATGGTAATTTGTTTAACCATTTGAAAGAAAAGCTTTGGATTTTTATAAGTTGTGACTTGACTAAAATCCCATATCTTGGTTTTTAAATATTGCGCTCACTATTCGGTTTAGCCGGGAGAGGACCTTGTGTCATATAACCCATTTCGAATAGTGATACGACGTTATGGATTGCATTTAAAGACCGGTGTTGAAGACCGGATGCCTTCGAGAACGTTAGGATAACTTATCGATTGTCTCTGCACCGAGTAGCTACGGTATAGAGATTTTCTAAGTGATGGGAAGTCCGATCGGGATTGTGGATACCCCGATTTGCAAGGGCTTCTTCGGAAGTGCCTTCGGTCCTGTTCGAACCCGGAACAGACTTGTATGGTTGTATGTCCGACATTACACTTTGAGATATTAAACTGATCTCTATCAAATACATTTCTGCTTGGTGGCGGAGAATTCATTCTCTTAGCTTAACACCCTTCTCTGAGACGTACGAGCTCAGAGGTTATGTAGTTGATATTTATCAGTGATATATTCCCAATTTGGTAATGTGACATGCTAAGTGCTGCTGTGTGTTGATGATCATTTGTTGATTATTTGTGATCAAAAGCATGTCTTTTGTATAAAGCGTAGCTTTGTAGACGAGACTGCATTAGGACCTCACACCCCGGAAATGGTCGAAACAGGAAAGATGCGGCAAGGTTATGAGGGTCGCGCCCTTTAGGCTGTGTCATTCCCTTCTGGTAACGGGCGGTACCATGGTATGGAGCCCAGATACTTACTCATGTGGATACTGCAGATCTATTACTTTGTGATTTCTTTGTAGTTTAGAGGCGCCTCGGATAAAGGTCCCAAAGGACCGAGGGATGTCATGCTCGAGTAGTAGTTACCTAGTTACAGAGGCAACCCGGCCTTGTGTTGGCAAAGATCCGGTAAGGTTCTCGGGATGTCCCGCCAGAGGCGATCCCATGGACAGTAGGAAGTTCCTTAGCCTGACCATTTGTTGGAAATCCAATCATCCAATACGTGCCTTGTACGGTTTTAGTTGTAGAACCTACCATTTACTTATGGTGGTCACCACTGTTTAGATGGTAGCTATAGTAGGCATAGTTCGGAAGGTCTATGCTGGCTTGGATTTATATTATACTTTCGAAATGGTTTTCCGACACTATGCACTAGTAATAATATCAAAGAAATTTTCTCGTATCAAGCATATTTGACTCTCATAAGGAGGAATCTCCTCCAATTCTGCGTTTGCATTGTGTGTGTGGCGGGAGGCCTTATGGTAGTTTCATTTTCTAAAAAGCATTATGGATTTATTTTAAAATTCTCTTGTTGTCTGTTTTTAGGACCATTGTTTTTGTTTGCTCATACTAGTCCCATGACTGACCTAGAGTTTGTTGTTCCTTTCCTAAACTCTGGGTCCCCATAATTTTTCCCACTCGGGCAGTCTGGAGTTGGGTTTTTTAGATAGTCAGGTTTAGTAGATTATCTGGAGCTAGTTCAGTCTTTGGATCAGGACTGCACTTTCTTATCTTTGTGCATCGTTATTGGGAGTTCGAGCTATTTCTACATTGGTGCCTTGGAGATGGATATTTTCGATGCTGGAGTTCTTTCTTGAAGACTATATTGGAGATTTTGTCCCGCTGCTATTGTCCTGTATCTTATCTCTGATGTATATTGGCATTCATTATATCATTCAGTTGTATCAGTTATTGTGTCAAATGTTGTATATCAAATGCATATTCTTTTTCTTCCGCCGTGTTGTACTTAATGTGTTATAAGCTCAAGCGAACCAGATTCGACGTTTGGATCTTATGCATTTGAATACGAGTGTCGTATTCGGTGCCGATTTTCAAAGGTCGAGTCAGGGTCATTTCAAAATATCCTTCTTATCTTATTTGAAACTATTGAGACAGTTTTCTTCATCCTATTCTGTGGGAAAATCAACAACCATTACTCATATAATGAAATAACCACTTATTCATTACTCATCCTATTCTATTAGAAAATCGACAACCATTACCTATATAATGAAATAATCACTTATTCATTTTAAGATTTATTATAATTTGATATAAATAAATCATTGTACTCACATCCAATGTTCAGAGGAATTTTAGTCATTGCAAATTTAGATTGTTACTTAAAATTACTGGTAAACTTCGTACTGCCAGCAATTCAATGAATTTTGGTCATTCTTCTCCTCCACTGTTTAATCTTAGTCCTTTACTTTCTGTTTACTATTTAATTTATATTGTTGCATGGCCATCTTAATATATCTCATGCACGATTCCCTGATTTTCCAGTATTAGTTAATTGTATTGTAAGTCTGCTTAGACTCCGAATGAACTCTTCATGATTATAATAGTTTTATTTTATGTACTAAGCAGGTTGATTATTTTCGTTTTTGTATTTCTTGCAGGGGATTGATTGTTCTTATGCATGGTCTAAATGAGCACAAGTTTGTATTTTCATCTCAAAAAAAATTGTTTTTTTTGTTTTTAACCTTTTATTGGTAACCCAACCTTTCAAAATGCATCCGGTTGCACACTCACAATTTTTTTTCCAACCTCTCCAGAGGAAGATATGATTATTTTGCAAAATAACTAAATGCTAGTGGATTTAAAGTGTATGCAATGGACTGGATAGGTATGCTACGATCTTCATATGAACAGTTAATCTGCACTTGCATTTTTTCGCTCCACAAAATGTCAGTGATTGAAAAAAAAAAAACTTGCACTAATGGTGAATGTTAGAAGCTCAATAATATGTACGAGCAAAAGAACACTATATATTGATTCTTTTATACGTGGGAATATAACTCGATACCATGTGAAATAAATATATCACAGCCATACATACCATGTGAAATACATATTGGGTTTGTTCTTTTGTAATTTTGAGAATTTTGATCTAGCTTGTAAATACATAACATTTTTATTCATTGACATCATATCTATTATTTTAACTCAGATTCTTGTTTTGGATCAAAATTGCTATTGAGAATGATGGTGGAAGCGTTGGTGTATTAGGGTACTTAACAATCTAGACTATATTACTTGTACTAAAGATCTGAATTATAGTACTAAAACGAATGTATGAATCACTATTTTATATGGAACACTATAATTGAAATATGTTTATTTGGTATTACGTTATTCGATATGTATTTGCCGTCCACTTTGATTTTAAATGGCTATAATATTGCATGCAATAGTTGTTAGAAATAACCGTTGCAAATAGGAGAATTTTTAAAGCCAATTGCCCCAATGTAGCACCGGTTGACAGTAACAACTGATGCAAAAAATGCTTTGTTGCATCGGTTGTTACTGCCAACCGATGCAATATAAGGGACTGGTTTTAAGCTAAATATCTTATGTTGCATCGGTTTTTACTGACAACCGATGCAAAAGATGACTATTTGCATCGGTTTTACAACCGGTGCAAATTTTTTTAGTTTATTGCATCGGTTGCATGTGCATCGGTTGTAGAACTGATGCAACAGGGGGTGAACAACCGATGCAAATGACCTGTTTTTGTAGTAGTGTAGGATTTTGTATAACAAAGAATTTTCAAAAAAGTTACCTAATGGTAGCTGTTCCACTTTAGAACAAAATTTAAGTGATCATACTCCTTTATTGGTTAAGCTTTTTGTTAATGGTGAATTTAATAATAAAGTATCTCCTTTTAGATTTAAAAATAGTTGGGTGTTTGAAGAAGATTATGAAGTCTTAATGGAAAATAGTCTAAACTTTTCTTGTGAAGGTACTAAATAGTATCAATTTTGTATGTTTTTGAAATACATTAAAAACAAGCTTAAAAGCTAGAACAAAAATAACTATATGAATAAAAATAAAATTATTAGCATAAGAGAAGAAGCAAATTTTTTACATCATATATCTGATAATAAATCTGATGATATCAATATTATCAATGAATTTTTTGATAATTAGAAAGAGCTTTCTAGTGAAATATATAAAGAATCTGTTAATGCTAGAAAAAAGACAAAATTTGATTGGCTTAATTTAGGTGATGACTGCACCAAATTCTTTTATGCTAAAATGAGTAATAGTAAGCACTTAAATAATATCGGTAACATTATAGATAAAGAGGGTAATTTATTAAATGCATGTCATAAAGTTACTAAAGAAGCTATCAACTTCTACGAGGAGCTTTATTTTTCTGCATATAATGAAAAAAAATCCTCATATTATATGTACAAATATTTTGAAACAAAATGCATCTGAAATCTTACTTGCCCTGGTAAGTTAAATGAGATAAAATTCATTGTTTTTAATGCTGATGATAATAAATGTCCTGGCCCTGATGGGTCCAATGCAATTTTTTTTTAAAATCATTGGGATAGTATTAAAGAGAAATTTTTTTTAAGTTATTAAAGAATTTATGGACAAAGGGAAAATTCTCAAAAGTTTAAATTATACATTTATTACCCTTATTCCTAAAAATAAAAATCCCACTAATATTAGTGATTATAGACCTATTTCTTGCTGCAACTTTATTTACAAAATTATTGATAACGTCCTTACTAATAGAATCAAAGTGTTCTTGCCTTTTCTTATTTTTAAAAATCAGAGCGCATTTGTACCTGGTAGACTTATATATGAAAATTCTTTTTAAGCACATGAGATGGTTAGAAAATTCAATACAAAACAGGGAGATAATATATGCATGAAAATTTACAAAAAGCAAATTATAAGGTAAACAGACATTTTATTCATCATATCATGAAATGCATTGGATTTCCTACAAAATTTTGTGATTTTGTGTTTGAATGTATCAATGCCCCTACTTTTTCTATTATGATTCAAGGGAAGGCAGAAGGATTATTAAGAGTAATAAGGGTATAAGACAGGGTGATCCTTTATCAACTTATTGCCGTGGTTATTGTGACGACCCGGAAATTTTAACATTTGATATTGAAATATTTAATTGATTTTAAATATTTGAATGATAGTTTAACTTGAATTTCAAATATAACTATGAAATTGGCAATTAAATTATTGAATTTAATTTATTGAAGTTGGGTAAAAAAATTGTATCTTCAATTTTAAGCTGATTAAAAATATTTCAAAGGCTTAGAAAATTTATATTGATAATACTGAAGATAATGGAGGCTTCAAAATTGAACTTGGAACTGATTTGTTCAGTTTTGAAATTTTATTGTTTAAATCGATATTTAAAAATAACCATCCGAGGCACAGTCTCGGATATCGATGAATCCAGTTCCATTGGATCTGTAATATTATATTACTATCGGACTTCAATTCCGTAGTATTCAAAATTATCGTGTGATCATACGATAAGCAAATGCGCCGAAAATTTTATCGAAATTTAATTTAATAACTGGGTTCGAAAAGCTATCTTCTCCATACGATCGTATTTGGACTAGGAACCTTTTACATTGCGTTTGGAATAGGAGTTTAACATTATAAATGCCTGGCGGCATGCATCCATCAAAGATTGAAATTGTGAGTTGCGTAATTATAACAATTTGAATTTGAATTTGAATTTGAAAATAATAGATATAAGTGTATTTAGTACTATTTTCAAAAGGCAACACTACTACAAAACATGTCATTTGCATCGGTTGATCACCCCCCTGTTGCATCAGTTCTACAACCGATGCACATGCAACTGATGCAATAAACTAATTTTTTTTTGCACCGGTTTAAAACCGATTCAAATAGTCATTTTTTGCATCGGTTGTCAGTAAAAACCGATGCAATAAAAGATATTTGGCTTAAAACCAGTCCCTTATATTGCATCGGTTGGCTGTAACAACCGATGCAACAAGACATTTTTTGCATCGGTTGTTACTGTCAACCGGTGCAACATTGGGACAATTGGCTTTAAAAAGTCTGCTATTTTGCATCGGTTATTTCTAACAATTATTGCATGCAATATTATTGTTCGTCGACGAAAATTCTATCGGTTTAGAAAACCGTCGAACGAATTTAGATTTAAAAATAACCGCAAGCGAACAGTATACGAATGTAGCACGCGGCGAATACGGGTCGATCCACAGGGAATTGAAGATTTTAAAATTCTATTCAATCAAATTATACCGAAGTCGAGAGTGAATAGCTAGAAATGTAAGAAACTAAAAAAAACTAACAAAAGAAAATGATAAAAATATGAGAGTTAAAAGAACAATTTAGAGATAAATCCACTCTCTATATCATATAAATCAACAAAATGAAGTTATGATCTCTCTTTTCTTGCCATTATTGAATTAGTTGATGTGCTTATCATAAGTATGGTATATTTGTGCTATTAATTAGCTCAATATAAACCATCAAACTATAACACAACCACTAATACACATTTAACTCTCATAAAATATGACAACAAAGTTGAAATAAAAATCTATTTTAAGCATAGCCTATTAACTATTATTTAGAAATATAGGCTATCAAATTTCAATTTCAACATTCACTTCTTTGCCATAATCATATTTAGATGAAGAGGCAATTTGTGCTATGTTTGTTTAAGCATAGCCTATTTGTTATGAACAACATAGACTATCAAATTCAAAGCTAAACAACATCATTAAACCACTTCAAGTGTTTCCATTAAAGCACAAAAAGAGAGCATAAATATCAAAATGTTGCATCTACATACTAGAGAGCTTCATTACCCCTAAATTATAGGGATTAAGCTCTCATATTTGTTATCAAATCAACAAATGTAGAAAGCAACATGAAAGAAAAAGAAAGGAAAATGAAAGCTAATGGAAATGACAACTAATCTAATTGCATAAAGGTAGGTCTACACTATTACATAAGAAGAGAAGAAGCATGTAAATAAAAGAGAATTAACATTGCATAAAAGAAAATTACATGAAATAAAATGGCTAAGTAGCCATGAAAAGAAAGAGAGCTTTGATTTATTTCCTAAACTAAAACTAACTAACTAAGAGGAAGATGGCTACATGAAACATAAGGGGTATTTATACAAGTTAGAAACCCTAATGCATATTTTTGGGGAGTACCCAAAATGCCCTTGGAGGAAGTGTGGTGGCCAAGTTATCATTAGCTTTAATAATCCCCCACTTAAATGTACATGAATCTTTAAATGTCTTTTAGCATGTGCATTAGCCTTTAATTTGTAGATTAGGTAGAGGGTAAGTGGGGTCCTCCATGTTCTTCACTTTGAATTATTTCCATCTTCATTCCTTTGTATTCATTTTGTGCATGCATATTTCTTCCTGAACCCACTTGTAATTGAGTGTAATTTCCTACAAAATAATATAAAAATTTCCAACTAAATGTTCTCAAATTAATATATGCACAAAAATGACCATTTTGCCCCTGGATGAAGTTGAATATGTGACAATTTCAAATAATATGAATTTTGGTTTAAACAAGTTAAAATACCCAATATGATCATTTATTTAATTTAAAAAGAATAAATATGGTGGTTAAAATATGCACATTTACATGCACATCAAATACCCCCACACTTATCTTTTTATTCGTCCTCGAATAAACTAAAACTAAGGTAAATCCGTTTTCGTAGGGAGTATGATTGCATTGAGCGTATGCAACAAGCCGTTAAACCTCTGAGTGTCCCCAGTAGGACGAGTGTTGTCTCGTGAGGGTTTTCAGTAGATACTACCTACAAAATCCAAGTGCGGGATGAAAATATTTACAAAATGCAAGATTTATTTACAAATAGATGAATGCAAATTTTTGAAAATATTTACAAATGAAGGATTTATTTTTAGATTGACACGAATAAGTTAAGTATAGGTTTTGGTTATTATCTTGAAAATTTATGTCATTTACTGGTCAAAATTTCCAACAAAAATCAAGTTATCATAACAAATAGTTTAATTTGTTGTTTCGGTTGATAACAAAGTGTAATTGTAAAATGGAACCTTAGTTGATTATCAAAGTTTATCAAAGTGGTATTTTCATTTCTTTTTAATAACAAATCAAATCAAATAAGTAAAAATAGTGCTAGGATTTCAATTGCTTGCTCTCTCATTATTTGCAAGAAAAATTACATACCTAGCTCAGGTAATCTGAGGACAGATATACCACCCATGCACTGCCTTTCGGGCTTATGTGAGGGGAGCATAGAGCATGGCGAGTGCACACACTTTCATGCATACACTATCGACCGTAGGTGGTTTTTATTAAGTCTTTTTTTACATGTGTTCCATACATCATAACCGTGAGGACTTTTAAATGAGTATGAAAGCACATAATAAAAAATTCCAAGTAATTCACCCATGCATAACCGTGAGGACTTTTAAATGAGAGTGAATACTTTTGGATGTATTTTTTTTTTTAAGAGAGAGAGAGTTTTGCAGAACCATCTTAGCACTATTTAACTTAGAAGACAAAAAAATGCTATATCCTTTACTTTAAATTCACCACTTTTAAAAGAAAGATTTTCAATTAGGATGTATTTCATAATTAGCACGTATGAATCTTCCTATATACTAGTTAAACCATTGTTATTTATAATCAAACTTCATTTTTATTTTTGTTAAGACAAATAAATTTTCAATAATTTCAATTTAATAAACCAAAACCATATATTTATCCTATAGTGTTTCTTTAAAAATAAATCAAAAACATTAAAAATAAATTCTTCTTTTGTTTTTGGATTTCTTTTTCTGAGTTTTTGGAAGAAAAATGAAAAATTAATCCTGAAAAATCAAGAAGAAGATGAGTCTCCCCCCACACTTGATTTTGACTGTGTCCCCACAGTCAACCCAAGTGTAAGGGATGTTTATTATTATTTACATGAAAATGAACGGTATTTACACGAGATCAGAAAGTATATTGTCAAAAAGTAAATGAAACGGTCTTCCAAAAACTGATTCATTTGTCTCGTTGAGTATACAAGACACATCTTAAGCTCGAAAAACCAAACCATAAAAGATTTTGAAGTTGTATGTTGATTTGAAAAAACGAATGTCGTTTTATTGAAAATTGAATGAGTTGTTTTGTTTTCGATGATTTTTGGGGCAGATAAAACAAGTGATTGAAATTCAAGTTTATTTTCACCAAATTGAAATTCAAGTTTGTCATTGAAAAATTCTGCAAAATTATTGATTTCAAAATCAAAATGGTGATGTAAATCTTCCCCTTCATAATTTAACAACTCATTTTCGAAAAGTCCAAGGAGTTCATGTTCATTCGTCTTCCTTTGTTGAATTATCCTCAACTTCATCGCATATATCCATTTCAAAATCCAAAGTTGTTGTATTCAAATTTTCAGAAAAAGGAAGATCGAAGTTTAAATCGAATTTCACACCCTCCAAAGAATTGAAATCCAACTTAATTACCGTATTTTCAACAACTTGATTAAGATCGTCATTATCAATTTCAAAAGTAGTTATTTGAAAATCATCGATTTGGGTAAAAGATGGATTATCGTTTGACTCGTCATACATTGAAATTTGATTTTGTTTGTTTTGAAAATTTTCCAATGTTTTAATCAACAAATTCGTGTGATCATCGTAAACTTCATTCATTTGCTCAACAAAGTCAAATTTGTAATTATTAACTTGAAAATTTTCGATTTGGACTTGTTGAGAATAAGAATTGTCAATTTCGATAAACGGTAGATTGTTATTTGATTCTTCGTGGGTTGAGATTTGATTATGATTTTCACGAATTTTTTTGTATTTTTCAAGTAATAAATCCCCGTAATCTTTTTCCATTTGGTCAACAAATTCAAATTCATGATTATTAATTTGAAAACTTTCATTTCGAATTTGTTGATAACCAATGTTTTCAATCGTATCATTATTGAAACTATTCCCGTTGCCAAAATTATTTGAAAATTGATTCACATTTTCGTCTTGATTTTGAAATTCATCTTGAAACTCGAAATTGAATTTGCATCGGTTACACTCGAAATCATTTGAATTTTGAAGAGAATTCAAATTTTGATTATTTTGAAAACCTTGATTCGAGTTATAGCACAAATATGAATTACACAACTCATTTGTACTTTGATTTTGTTGCGTAGAAAGTTTAAGTAACGACAAAATGCTATTTTCAAGAGTTGAGGGTTGACCATTATTTTGGAAATTTTGTGGTTCAAAATTCGAATTGTCTAAACAAAAGTTGTTGTTAAAATATCCATACGAATTTGGAGTGAACTTATATGGATTATATTGATTTTCACAACTAAATTCAAGTGAGTAAGAAAAAGGAAACTCGGACATTTTCAAGATTTTTTTTTATATTTGGTTTTTTTTTATAAAGAAAAAAAATATTTACAAAGAGAAATTATTTTTCAAAATGAAAAATTGATTTTTTTTTTGTATTTTGGTTTTTCATTTTTTTTTTTTGGATTTTTGGAATTTTGATTTTAAAATTTTCAAAGGAAAATGAAAAAACTAAGTTAAGAAATATTTACAATTTTTTTTAGTTTTGGATTTTTTTGAATTTTTTTTTAAAAAAAAATATGCATGAACTAATGCAACTAAATGAATGCAAGATTTTAATTACAAATGATTTATCCTAAGTTAACTCAAAATTGTATGATCACAAATTGTCTTAGATAAACAAGATAGTTCTCAACCAGGTAACGGGCAGGATTTATCGGTGCACCACGAATCACCGTAGCAACGCAGCCGAAGGTTTAAGTACCTTCAGAGGAACAACCACTATAATATTTACGAATTACCGTAATATTTATAAATGGTTATTACTCTGCCGTAGCCTAGACACCAAGAAGTTAAATTGTTCAAAGAAGACAAATTGTCAATATACAATTAAGAGCCATTGTTATTATTAATTAAAATTCTAAGATGAAATGCAAAGCAAAAGCTTAAACGTGTATTAACAACGCAACTACAAATGGCTTTTTATTTTTGTTTTTGGTTTTCTTAATTTTTTAATATGCAAGCAAAGAACAATGCAAGACAAATAAAAACAATAAATAAAGCAAGCAGCAGTTTATTATATTTTTTTGACAAGCGACTCCTTCCTTTTTGCGATTTTCTGCTTTAGCAACCTGAAAATAAAACAAAGATATATACAATTTTTTTTAATGAAATAGAAATTAAATCAAAACAAGGCAAACAAGCGAAAATAAAACAAACAAAACAAATTGAAAATCAAAAAAACCGACACTTGCTTTTTTTTTTAAAAAGAGAGAAGTTGAGAAAAAAAAATTAGACTTAAACAAATTAGCAGCTAAATAAAACACACAAAAAAAAAGGTACGAAACCCAGCCCAAAAGAAAATACACCCGGCCCAAACACAAGTGTAACTCGCAAATATCATCAGGTAAAAGAACAAATTGAACTCGCCATCCACAATTGACTTCAAAAAACTCAAATTCACAATTTTGTAGACCAATTCTGATTTTCGTGATTGATGTGGGTTTCGAGGAGAGTTCGGTGATGGTCGATTTTGGTTTTGAGGCGTCTGTTGATTCGAAGTCGCAATTCTGGTAGAGTGGAAGTTCGCGGTGAAGTCGCGGTTGCAGTTGTGTTCAGGCGTCGTGGTGGAAAGTCACTGCTGCTCGATGAGGTGGTGTGGTTTGTTCAACTAGGCGATGGGTTTGGGCAGTGGATTCGAGGGGATTTGAGAAGGGCGATTGGTTTTGCTAGGCTGTTGATCGTGCCTTGCTGTGCTTCGAGTTGAGGTGATGGGCGGTTACGATTGAAGACGTGGTGATGGAATTGTTGTGGTTGTTGTGTGCTGTGGGAAGTTGGATTGAAGGCAGTAGCTTGATGATTGTATGACTGGAAGTGATAGGAGTTGATGAGGAGGGGGTTGCGGGAAATTGGTGGTAGCAGTGCAATGGAAACTGTTGTATGAAGAAGGGGAAGCAGTTTGAAAATGGGGTGGACGACCAGAGGAGTTGCAGAGATGGGTGAGCAGAGCCGGAAAGGTTGATGTATCAGAGTGGTGATTTTCTTCTGGTGATCAGTGAGGCTCGGTGGTTTGGCAATTGGTAGCAGGGTGGGTTTGCTGTTGGTTAGAGCAGTGAAGAGGGGAAGTGCAGTGGTATGGTAGTATCTGGTTGGAGTAGAGGTTGTATGGGGTGATGTAGCAGTTTTTTTTTTGGTCGAGAATGGTATATTGTTTTGAAATTTATGAAGTATGCAAGTATGGTTGTGGAAAGGAATGTGGATGGTTTGTTCAAGTGGTTGTACGAGTATGTGAAGTCTGATGATGGCTGTTTTGCAGTTGAATGGGATGACAGTGTTGATAGAGGAAAGGGGAAAGGCAGAAATTAGGTGGACAACAAGGAAGGTAAGGTAGCTGGATGGTGGTCAGAAGAAAAGTGGTCGGGTTGTCGTTGTTCAGGTAGTAGTTTTTTTTTTTTTTGGATATGTATCGCACTATGGTTCCAGGCAGTAGGCAGGGGAGTTTCCAGGTAGTTGGAGTGTCGAGGAGGAGGAGGAGTGGAGGAGTTTTAGATGATGGTTGGTTGTTTCACTGATACTGCACAAAATTTTTTTTTTTTTTTGAAAACAGCAAGCAGGGTATGTTGATGGTTGTTGTATTGGTGAATGGAACAGTGAAGGGGGCAGAAACAGTGAAGGTGAATACGAGTGAAGTTGAATGTGGAGTTGTAGTAGTGTGGAAGAAGGAGAAGTGGTGGTGAGAAGGCACTGTTTTGCAGAAGTATAGTTGAAGTGGGTCTGAATTGTATACGTGTGAACTTGAATGGAAGATGATTGTAGTATGATGTGTACAGGGGTTATGGCAGAGTGTATGTAGAAGTTTGAGTTTGACAATGTTATGGTTGTTGTAACTATTTGGTGAGGAGTGTGGAGATGGTCTGAGAGGAAGAAGGGGAAGATGATTGCAAGGGGTTGTTGCACAGTGAACGTATGTTGAGTGATGTATTATAGCAGATGGTATGAGGCAGTTGATTGTACTGATATGGCAGTGGAGTGGTTGGCAGTAGGATGTTGGTTGAAGTGTATGAAGTCGAGGGGTAGTTGATGGTCTGGTGTGTTTGTTATTGGAGAATGGACTGTGCAAGGGAGAGAAACAGAGATGAACAAAATGCACAGTGCAGTTTTTTTTTTTTTGTAAATGTGAAAAAGGAAGATGCAATAGTAAAAAAAAAATGTAAATGCAGCTGTAAATTTGTAAATGCAATTTGAAATTGAATTTTTTTTTTTGGATTGTATATGATTTTTTTAGAAATGCAATGCAAAATGAAAATAAATAATAACAAGCACACACAAAAGATTGAAAACACAAACACACACAATTTTTTTATATAATAAAAATGCAAACAAACACACAAGAAAATGAAATGAAAATAATCCGAACAATGGAAAATTAAAATCAAAACAACTCCCCAGCAACGGCTCCAAAAACTTGTTCGTCGACGGAAATCCTATCGGTTTAGAAAACCGTCGAACGAATTTAGAATTAAAAACAACCTCAAGCGCACGGTGTACGAATGTAGCATGCGGCGAATACGGGTCGATCCATAAGGAATTGATGATTTTAAAATTCTATTCAATCAAATTATACCGAATTCGAGAGTGAATAGCTAGAAATGTAAGAAACTAACAAAAACTAGCAAAAGAAAATGATAAAAATATGAGGTTAAAAGAACAATTTAGAGATAAATCCACTCTCTATATCATATAAATCAACAAAATGAAGTTATGATCTCTCTTTTCTTGTCATTAGTGAATTAGTTGATGTGCTTATCATAAGTATGGTATATTTGTGCTATTAATTAGCTCAATATAAACCATCAAACTATAACACAACCACTAATACACATTTAACTCTCATGAAATATGACAACAAAGTTGAAATAAAAATCTATTTTAAGCATAGCCTATTAACTATTATTTAGAAATATAGGCTATCAAATTTCAATTTCAACATTCACTTCTTTGCCATAATCATATTTAGATGAAGAGGCAATTTGTGCTATGTTTGTTTAAGCATAGCCTATTTGTTATGAACAACATTGACTATCAAATTCAAAGCTAAAAAACATCATTAAACCACTTCAAGTGTTTCCATTAAAGCACAAAAAGAGAGCATAAACATCAAAATGTTGCATCTACATACTAGAGAGCTTCATTACCCCTAAATTGTAGGGATTAAGCTCTCATATTTGCTATCAAATCAACAAATATAGAAAGCAACATGAAAGCAAAAGAAAGGAAAATGAAAGCTAATGGAAAAGACAACTAATCTAATTGCATAAAGGTAGGTCTACACTATTACATAAGAAGAGAAGAAGCATGTAAATAAAAGAGAATTAACATTGCATAAAAGAAAAGAAAATTACATGAAATAAAATGGCTAAGTAGCCATGAAAAAAAAGAGAGGTTTGATTTATTTCCTAAACTAAAACTAACTAACTAAGAGGAAGATGGCTACATGAAACATAAGGGGTATTTATACTAGTTAGAAACCCTAATGCATATTTTTGGGGAGTACCCAAAATGCCCTTGGAGGAAGTGTGGTGGCCAAGTTATCATTAGCTTTAATAATCCCCCACTTAAATGTACATGAAGCTTTAAATGTCTTTTAGCATGTGCATTAGCCTTTAATTCGTACATTAGGTAGTGGGTAGGTGGGGTCCTCCATGTTCTTCACTTTGAATTATTTCCATCTTCATTCCTTTGTATTCATTTTGTGCATGCATATTCCTTCATGAACCCACTTGTAATTGAGTGTAATTTCCTACAAAATAATATAAAAATTTCCAATTAAATGTTCTCAAATTAATATACGCACAAAAATGACCATTTTGCCCCTGGATGAAGACGAATATGTGACAATTTCAAATAATACGAATTTTGGTTTAAACAAGTTAAAATACCCAATATGATCATTTATTTAATTTAAAAAGAATAAAGATGGTGGTTAAAATATGCACATTTACATGCACATCAATTATAGTCATTTCAAATCAAATTGGACGACAAATACATATTGAATAACGTAATACCAAATAAACATATTTCAATTATAGTGTTCACAATCCACATAAAATAGTGATTCATACATTCGTTTTAATACAACAATTCAGATCTTTAATACAAGTAATATAGTCTAGATTGTTAAGTACCCTAATACACCAACGCTTCCATCATCATTCTCAACAGCAACTTTGATCCAAAACAAGAACCTGAGTTAAAATAATAGATACGATGTCAATGAATAAAAATGTTATATATTTACAAGCTAGATCAAAATTATAAAAATTACAAAAGATTAAACCCAATATGTATTTCACATGGCATGTATGGCTTTGATATATTTATTTCACATGGTATCGAGTTATATTCCCATGTATAAAAGAATCAATATATAGTATTCCTTTGCTCGTACATATTATTGTGCTTCTAACATTCACCATTAGTGCTAGTTTGTTTTTTCAATCACTGACGTTCCGTGGAGCGAAAAATGCAAGTGCAGATTAACTGTTCATATGAAGATCGTAGCATACCTATCCAGTCCATTGCATACACTTTAAATCCACTAGCATTTGGTTGTTTTGCAAAATAATCATATCTTCTGCTGGAGAGGTTGGAAAAAAAGTTGTGAGTGTGCAACCGGATGCATTTTGAAAGTTTGGGTTACCAATAAAAGGTTGAAAACAAAAAAACGATTTTTTTTTCGAGATGAAAATACAAACCTATGCTCATTTAGACCATGCATAAGAACAACCAATCCCCTGCAAGAAATACAAAAATGAAAATAATCGACCTGCTTAGTACATAAAATAAAAATATTATAATCATGAAGATTTCATTCGGAGTCTAAGCAGACATACAATATAATTAACTATACTGGAAAATCAGGGAATCGTGCATGAGATATATTAAGATGGCCATGCAACAATATAAATTAAATAGTAAACAGAAAGTAAAGGACTAAGATTAAACAGTGGAGGAGAAGAATGACCAAAATTCATTGAATTGCTGGCAGTACGAAGTTTACCAGTAATTCTAAGTAATAATCTAAATTTGCAATGACTGAAATTCCTCTGAACATTGGATGTGAGTACAATGATTTATTTATATCAAATTATAATAAATCTTAAAATGAATAAGTGATTATTTCATTATATGGGTAATGGTTGTCGATTTTCTAACAGAATAGGATGAGTAATGAATAAGTGATTATTTCATTATATGAGTAATGGTTGTTGATTTTCCAACAGAATAGGATGAAGAAAACTGTCTCAATAGTTTGAAATAAGATAAGAGGGATATTTTTAGTTTAACAAAAATAAGAAGATTTTCAAAGTTACTTGGTAACACAACGTTATCTCCCATATACCAAATTTGCTATTTTTCATCCTTTCAAATTCAAGTAATCTGAAAGCATAGTTATTATTATAAAATTTTCTGGATTATTCATCGTGTCTTAAATATATATCAATACTTATCAAGGTTTAAGATTTCAACCGAAACACCTATATTCCAATCGTTTCGTTTTGGTTTTAGCAGAGGTAGAAATAAAACCAAGTCGAAATTCCGAAACTATTAAACTTTAAATTTTACAGAAGAATTTGATAAAAAAATTAATCTGAGTTTCAAATATACAAATGTTCAAAATTTGAAATTTTAACTTAGGAAACAAATAAAATCACAAAATATATATGTGATGTAACTAAAAAAAGTTAAGAATAAATTAATGAATAAACATTTTTGATGTTATAAATATTTGTGATTAATCAATATTTTTCATTTATATCTTAATTTTCATTTAAAATTAAATTATGCATTTTGTTCCAACACAAATTTACCTCTTTATTCAAACACAAATTTACCTCCAGCCTGATACTGATGTCACCGTGTAAGGTGGGTAAAATGGAGATAATGTTGATTATAAGCATGTGCCGTGTCTCTGATGTTGGATCAATACATTTGGAGGAACGCAAATTTTCATATCTTGAATAGGCTAAAATAATGAAGGTAACAAAGTTGGTATAATATACATTTGCATTATTTGTGGATGCTGACTGTTACACACAACTATAATTGTCTATAAATAGATGAATATTATATAGCTTGAATCCCATGACAAAATGACTTTGATAGAAAAATAAATGACGATGGCTCTTGCTGTAAGTATTTATAGTCGTATAATATACAACCATTAAACAACCCATCACAAAATTTATCTAAGCTATTTTGATTAAGTAAATAATCTAGTAATTGGCGTTGTGCATTTTACCTTAGTGGAGGAAACAAAAGCATACACACCTAGCAACCTATCTGTAAGTCTGACCAATAGATGCAAACATTTCCAAATGCAATTTCTGAAAGCTTGTATTACATAAAATATGTGTCTACACCAAGCAATCATATTCTGGTATGCATTAAGCAAGAACTAGGCTAACAACAACGTATTGATTGTCTTTGGGCTTAATGTGTTTTCTACTTAAGTACCATTGCATAAAAAGTTCATATGATTTTAATAATAAATAAGGACACAAAGCTAAATACTTCTACACATTTATAATAATAAAATAACATATCAATAATTATAAAGGATGCAAAACCTGAAGAAATTCCAGCAGCAGATCCAGAAGCCAGAAAGGACAACTTTCTTCCACATTTCCATTCAAAAACATGTCCAATACCTTTTGATATGGCTGAACCTATTTCAACGCTTGGACCCTCTAGTCCCAAAGAATTTCCAGTCGCAAGTGTAACAACTGCAGCAAGAGCCATGAATGTGACGCCCCACCTCTATACCCACGCTAGCCAAGAACACTACGGAGTAGTGCTGTCAACTAGCACGGAGAATAAGGCTGTTGACGAGCGACCATCCATGTAATTGCTTATCACACGGTGGCTATAAATAATCCTCGGAAACAAACATAGAAATAAGCATATCGCAAATCAGTCACAGACATCCATATCACAAAGGCGGAAGAAGATATGAATATATAACTAACACATGAAAGTGTACATCATAGTAGTGCTCAAAAGATCCACAATAATACAAAAGAATAGCAACACGTGCTATACAAAAGAATACAACTATGAGTCTATATCTCAAGTGTATACAACAAAAACTGCTAAGCTAAACAGTTAACCAAAAGTCAGAGTGATGAATCCCTGAGAAGAAGTCAAGCAGAAGCACCTGTAACATCTCGGTCTGACCCGAGTATTATTTAAGAAAATAATAAACGGGTCAGTCTAGCTATAAATATCAGATGACATGATATAACATAAAAGATATGGCATAATCATAAAACATCCATAATGACATACCACTATAAGTTTTTAAATAATGATCAACAGAAGATCAATCAATAAGAGATAATCAATATCACAAGAATCTTCTCAAAGATTCGGAAAGGGCATCATAACCCAAACTTGTACTCATAACAAGTTAATGACATAAATTCTAGAAATCAATGCAAGAAGTCCAGAAATCATAGAAAAGAGAAAGAGGCCTATCACATGACGGTCCGAAGACTAAGGGGAGCTACCCCACATGTGTGAATGGAATCACACAGATTAAGGTCCAGACTAACCAAAAAGCAAAAAGGTATGTGTGAGTGGAATCACACAAGTGGTGTCTAGTCTAACCTCGCAACAAGAGACATCGCACAGTTGCTAGTCTAAAGCATCAGAATGATCGTCATGATCAACGAGAAGTGTCAATTACACTAAGCTAGTAAATATAGAAGTTTAGCTTCATGTCCCATAACCACTTGCTTAACTTAAATATTTACGAACAAACTGTAAATCTTCAGTAATAAAATTGTCACAAGAGGTTCAATCGAACAAGTCCAAGAATTAACCGACGAAGTGAACGCAAGCGTTTCATACCACTTGTTTTACTAAGTCGTTTAATTAGATTTCTCATCCGAGTGAGGTAAAGGTTTGTATATACTAATAGATTGAAAAACGGTTTAAGAAAAGAGCTTTGTTATTAAAAATAGAGTTGAAATTGTTTGTTAAAAGAGTTTTGATATTTACTACTAGTATTGAAACCTTTATATTATAAAATGACAAAACACAGAAGCAATTGTAGAAACAATCAATCACAAAGATCGCATACGGAGATGTGAATAAAATCCAAGGAAATCAGCTCAATGTTTTTCAGATAAGATCCCCTATGGAGGGGGGGTCCGGGGGGGTGGCAACCCCCCAAGGTGGGGGTGCGGGGGCAACGCCACCGCTTACGGGGTTCGACCTGCCCGGTCAGGTCGCGGGGGTCCAAGGGGCAGCACCCCCGGCGGGGTGCGGGGCAGCGCCCCGTCCAAAACGATACGACCTAAGTGAAGACAAGCGGCCTACGACCTAAAGAAAAATGAGGTCTAACGACCTAAGGGTTCACGCGACCTAACACAATGGCCGAGTGACCTAACTGGAGTTAAGGGAGGCAAGCGACTTAAGGAAGGCGAACAACCTAAGGTCTAACGACCTACGACTTAACAGAGTCGAGCGACCTAAGGTAAATGGTCCAACGACCTAACTCGAACGACTTATCAGGAGCTTAGGTCGGAGACGACCTACGAGATAAACCAGGCCGACTTAGTGGACGAGCGACCTAAGGTAAATGGTCCAACGACCAAACTCGAACGACTTATCAGGAGCTTAGGTCGGAGACGACCTACGAGATAAACCAGGCCGACTTAGTGGACGAGCGACCTAAGGTAAATGGTCCAACGACCTAACTCGAACGACTTATCAGGAGCTTAGGTCGGAGACGACCTACGAGATAAACCAGGACGACTTAGTGGACGAGCGACCTAAGGTAAATGGTCCAACGACCTAACTCGAACGACTTATCAGGAGCTTAGGTCGGAGACGACCTACGAGATAAACCAAGGCGAGCGACTTAACGTTTGCATAGAGATTATAGGTCGGAAACGACCTAAAACTTAAGGCTTAACTCGCGAGCGACCTACGGCTTAAGGCCTAACTCGTGAGCGACCTAACTCCGAAGTGCCAATACTTCCAGAATGACCTAAAGCCCTGCGACCTATGGTACTAACTCGCGAGCGACCTAACGACTTAACTCGTGAGCGACCTAATTCCGAAGTGCCAATTCTTCCAGAACGACCTAAAGCCCTGCGACCTACGACCCAGTGACCTTGCGACCTATCACCGAATGAGTCAAGTGGCCAGAACGAGCTAAGTGTAGGAAATTTCCAAAAATGCTAAAAAATTGGAGTTTTTCGCCAATCCAATCCAAACCAAAGGCAAATGTGCATGCAAAAGTGATAGGGAATCATTCCCAACAGTCCAATATAGTTATAGACTAGATTTGTGAGATAAAAATCTCACCTTTGCACAAATTCAATGAAAAGTGAAGTTTTAAGCAAGCAAGAATCAATCCCTCTTCTATCTAAGCACAAGAAGCTTGAATCCAATGTCTTCTTCTTGAATTTGGAGTAGAAAGATGGATTGCAATTGAATTTGAGTTTTGGAATTTTAATTTCCCATTCCCTCCACCATTTTTGAAGAAGCTTGAAGACTTAGGAAAATAGAAATGAAGTTATGAAGAGGAGGGGTGAAGGTTGGGTCTAATAGGCTAAAAGCCCAACCCAAAGTCTCAAGTGAAAAAGTAGTGAAATTCTACTATCTCCAATCATATCAATGTTTATACTTAAAAAAATTGTAAACGGCATTTCGAACTCAATGGAAGTGGTCTCGAGTCCTAATTTGACCGTTTGCAAAAAGTAGCTTTTCAGACCAATATCCGATTAACGACAAAATATTTAAACAAAATATTTAAATATAAAATCGATAAATATGCAGGTTGTTACAATGAAGGTTGTCCATCCCATAAAAAAACTCGTAATTCGTGAACCTAAAGAGTATGGGAAAAGAGAAGTCAATGAAGATTAATTCACAGGTTACATATAAAGGAACATGAATTCTCAGCAATATGATGTAACTATTATGCAATACCAAAATAAAAAAAGAAAGGAAGGAAGAACGGAAGAAAAAGAGTTTGCATTATGTAATTAGGTTTTGATACCTCTACTGTTAATAGCCAAAACCCGTACCTTCAACTCTTTCAAGAAATTCTCATTTGCACATCATTCATAAGCTACTTAAGATATAAGCACAAAGCTTTTGTGTTTTGAAGAAAATAATCTATTCAAACTGTATTCAAGCCGGATAAATTTATAAATCATTCTTTATATTCAGATAAATAGCCTTTATACACTATTGAGTAAAAGCTAATGAACTGATGCCTTATCCATGCTGTGTTTATACTGGGTAAGCATTTTATATGACAATAAACTCCATAACACTTATATCTTAGTCTTATTTGGTAGTGAAGGCCCAACTTGGTGGCACGGTAAGAAAAGCCTGTTGTGATTAGGGATAGAATGCTCGCTCCAAGGCACGTTTGAATCGCTGTCTTCAAAAATGGTTTCCCTTTCTCAAATCACAGAGAGTTACAGACAACATTAACTCAGGATAAAATGAAAATGTGATTATTGCACAGATAAGAAGAACACTCAAAATGATAATGATAATGCTTTATTTATTATTTTAATTCCAAAATATGAAGTATATTGATCTGACAAAGTGATCCATTGTCGTTTATATAGAGAAGAGGATGGTTGTTGATTGTGACTGTTGAAGCCAACAAACACCCATTGGGCTAAAGTCTATAATTGTTGACTTTTGAATTCAAATTCGAATGCCAAGATAATACCTTTTTTGGGACAATGGGAGTGGGAGCCTAGTATAATGAGTTCTTAATTGGGCAGTAGAACAAAAATTTGCAGATATCTGAGTTTTATGCCAGTAACACAACATTCATTTCAAGGAAACTCAATAAATGACCCAAAACCATATTAAACTTCTATGAATCAAAATATTGGCATTTGTAAAGCTAAACTCTGATGTGCTCAGTATACTTGATTCTCTAATGTAGTAGGTATAAATCTCAATGCTTTCATTTAAAATATATTACAGTGTAATATATGTGTATGGCATCAAGTCTGGCTAAAAGCACCACAATACTTCAATATCATTATACGAATTTAAAACTATTGAAGTTTGAGAATTTCTAAGTTATCTTGGGGTTTTTATTTCCATCACCGTTTCAAGCATACATATGTAACAGTAGAATACAATAAGGGCGTGCAAACTACAGGTTGATAGCAGTGAACCACTAGCATCACAACTCATCTCAGCAACATCAAATTGACATCCGAAAATCATCTCCATATCCATTATACTCTGAGCATAGCATGAAGCACAAACATCATCAACCCATTGATTAGAAAAGCAAAACCCGAACTAGAAAAACGATTTTCGAACAAAACGGTTTCTAAATTTTGATTCTTGAAATTTGGTGACATCGCCAGTTTTCATTTTTTATTGATTTTCGAAATGATGTCAAAATTAAACCTAACCCAAGGTAGGCCGCTCCATTTGGACGAATAACACTTGACCAGATCTGGGCATCACGAGCAAATTAGGATGCAAGTGATTCTTCAGGCCGTGGAGTTCATATTTATGTAGGAGATAAGCAGTGCAGCAAACATTGTTAAGATCCACATGCGGTCCAAAAATCATCGATAGCGGCCTCTAGCTGAAGGTAGAGCAAGATGTTGAAGCCCGATTTTCAGTAGGAGAAGAAGCAAATTTTATCGCTATGATACGTTTTAGGTTTATGAAGTGAGATTACTTTTGAAGAAGAAGAAGAGTTGAAGGAGAGACCTCGGTGAATTTAGATTTTGATTTGGGGTTGAGAAAGCGGTAAGGAAACTAATATAATTGAAAATTTGGAGAAGCTTGAAGACTAATAGTAGACGTTAATTAGCAGCAAAAAAACCCATTTTAGCATCTCGTTTAATTTGAGAGAAGAAGTAAAAAATAAATTTTCTGGCACCGAGAATTCTGAGGAGGAGAAGATTTTTTTTCCAAAGTGGGTTATTGAGGAGGAAGGAATACATTTGTCCAGAGTAGTAACTTTGGAGCCAATTTTTCATTATTTCCCACCTAAATTTCATATCTTTGCAATCAGCATGTAGTTGCATCGGTTGACTTTAAAACCGATACGACTAAAACTATTTGCATCGGTTCTATCTTAATAACCGATGCAAATTTGATTTTTTATTACCTATTGCTTTCCATGTACCAATTGCATCGGTTATTAAGATAGAACTGATGCAAATATTTTTATTTGCATCAGTTTTTACTTCAACCGATGCAAATGAGGCGAAGCAATATGCACTTTTTGTACTAGTGCAAATTACACGTTTTATCTTTTACAACACTTGGCAAAACTTTTACACGCATTGGAAAATAAGAAAAAAATAAAATAAAAACGCAACATAGTAAAACTAAAAAGAAAAATAAAAGAGCTGATTTTCTTCCATTTTCGAAATCAAATTCATTCGAGAAAAATGGTGTTCCCCTTTCAATCGATCAAGCATAAAAAAATCAAACGAAAAAATAATTTTGGCAGTCGATTCTAAATCGAAATGAGGCCGCGAAATTCAACTCGAGCAGTAATTGAGTTTTGGGATGGAATCAGGTCGGCATTCGCAAGCTAGGCATGGCGATGATTGATGGATGGAGTTCGAGGCTGTGGCGACTTCGATCGTCGATGGACAGGCGGGAGGAAACAACACATGCCGCGAGCTCGATTTCAGCAGGTGGCGCGCTTGTGTGCGTGAAGGCGACGACGATGTTGGCGAGTGCTCAAAGGTGCAGCGACTGGAGGCGTTTTGGCTAGGGTTTTGAGCAGTCGTGAGGCATGATGGATCTGAAATAAATCGAAGTCTTGGTCGTCGCGATCGGGCAAAAGATTTTGGGGTTGGGTTCGCGGCGCGCGTGGGTTTCGGTCAGTGGCGACACGAGGCAGTAAAGTATAAATGCTATTTTTATTTAAATATTATAAATATGTGTATAAACAGGGAAAACCAAAATAATAATATCAATGTATAAATGCACATGCATGTTTAAAATACTACGGTAAACGGGATATGCACATGTGTGTATACATATATATATAAGATTTGTTAAAATGTGTGTATATATATTTAGACAGTTTTAGTTGTTGAAAATTCTATGTAAAATTTGTTTTTGAAATCTAAAGATTACTTTGGTTTAAACTAAATTATTAGTTAATTGATTTATAAAAGTAAATTTAGCATTAAATTTAATTTTTAGTTAAATAAATTTATTAAAAAAGTAATTTGTTTAAAATTAAAAATATTAGTTTAAAATCAAAATTGTTAGTTAATTTAATTTATTAAAGAAAAATGGATTCAAGAAATTTAATTTTTAGTTTAAATTAAATAAATCTATTATATGAAATTTTATTATTCGATTTATTTCGAATAATAATCAACTGTGTAAAATTGTCTATACAAGTTCTGAAAAAATCGTAGTGGATCGAGCCGAATTGGAAAATGGATTGCATGCATTGTTAAAGGTGAGATCTTCTTACTCAATCAGATTTTTCGATTTAATTTTAAATAGTTAAATTTAAAATTGTTGATTGTGTGCTTAGATGATAAATTATTATCAGTTGTATTGGATTAGACCCTGTGCGCCGCATAATAGCGGATGGTATTATATATAAACCCATATACCATGATATTCCACCTCGAAGTCGAATTGGTATTATATATGTATTTGGAGTGATTGATTTCCCGCATTATATAGCGGATGAGAT
The DNA here is from genome assembly GCA_030765085.1 of Allium cepa. Taxonomy (NCBI): domain Eukaryota; kingdom Viridiplantae; phylum Streptophyta; class Magnoliopsida; order Asparagales; family Amaryllidaceae; genus Allium; species Allium cepa. The sequence continues at coordinate 206,840,084 of CM060941.1, read as the reverse complement.
CCTATGCGCCGCATAATAGCGGATGATATTATATTAATCCTATATACCGCGATATTCCACCTCGAAGTGGAATTGGTATTTAAATTATTGTGCTAATATCTGTGTATGCAGGGAAACGGGTTGGAGGGAACCAACTGGATTCCTCAAAAACATTTGAATTTGTTTCAATATTGTGTGTTGATTTTTTCATAATCTGTGTGTGATTATATTTGTGATTGAAATCGTTGAAGGCTATAGTTTAGCCAAATTTATTTTTGGTATCATAGGATATCGGAAATAAATGAAATTGGAATTGTAAAATTAAAATTTATAGTAAAATTTATTTTTGAGAATTAGATAAATTTAAAAGAAGGAATTTTAAATGGATAAAGTTTTATTTTTGAATCCCATTGAATAAAACTCCTAAATATGAGAAAAAGGCTTAATAAATGGATTTCGGGTAATGTTATTCAAAGGTTGAAGAAATTGTTTTAAAATACAGATTTTAAATAATTTAGAAGAGATAAAGGAATTTATTTACAAAAAATTCGAAAGTTGATTTGGTGTTAAAAGAATAAATCTTTGGGAAATCAATTTGAAAATCGATTTGGTGTTTGAATGAAAATCGATTTGGTGTTGAAATAAATTTAGAAATCAATTTGGAAATTGATTTAGTGTTTGTAAATGATTTTTGAAATCGATTTAAACAATCATATATCAGTGGGTATTTGGGAATTTGAATTCACAATGGGTATTTAAAATGGAAAGGGAAATTTGTATTAAAAATAAATATTGTTTTATTTTTTAAAAAAAGTGTGGAAAGGAATTTATGGATTTGGAACATAAATTTAAAATAAATCCAGAAACATTTATTAATTGATTTGAATGAACCATTTTCGAATGGAAGAAATACTTTTCCTGGAGAGCCGGGTATATTTTTAAAATAGCTTTTGAAAATAAAATTAAAAGTTCTAGATTTGGTTTTAAAAGAATATTGTTGGAGAAATTATTTTTGGAAATTGTTTTAAATCTTTAAAGTAAAGATTTATCTAATTAGTTATATAAGGGATTATTTTAAGATTAAATTGATATTTGATTTAGAAAATAGTTATTTAAATATTTATACCCTATCTACTAATTTTATTTTAGAATTAGTTTCGACATGAAGTATTATATGAGGTATTGGTATAATATTCTCATATCTAATATTTAAATAAGTATTTAGAAATAGTTTTATTCTAAATGTTTTCAAGTATATTTTGGATAAGTGATTTGAATTATTTTAAAGTAAGAATTCGGCATATTTTCAGTGGAAATGAATAAATATTTGGAAATATATTCCGTGTAAGGAAAATGATTTGAAATTTGTTTTCAAAGGATTGAAATGTAGAAATTGATTTGAAATTTGTTTTCGAATGGTTAAAGTGTTAAAATTATATCTTGCGAAGATAATAATTAGGGGAAAAATTATTTAAATCTTGGTTATTATTGTTAATGTTGATTGATAGTTGAATAACCGACTATCAATGTCGGCCTTTTAATAGCATTTGAATTTCGATGCGACCGAGGGTCGGATTCCAAATGGATACTCGAAAACCACATCGAACCTTTGTGATTGTGATGGATCATTTGTTTAAAAGATCAAAGTGGAAATTTATTATGATTTCTATAAATCTGAATGTAACACTTTTAAAATAAGCGCTCGTTATTCGGCTTAGCCGGTAGAGGACTTTGTGTCATAAAACCCATTACGAATAATGATACGACGAAATGGGATTGCATTTGAAGATGGTGCTGAAGACCGAGTATTTTCGAAAACGAAAGGATTACCTATCGAATGTCTCTGCACCGGGTTGCTCCGGTATAGAGATTTTATCACCCTTTGTGATGGGGATTCCGGACGTGATTAGTGAATATCCGAATTACAAGGGCTTCTTTGAAGTGCCTTCGGTTCCATTCGATCCCAGAACGGACTTGTATGGATGTGTATCTGACATTACACTTTGAGATGTAAAGCTGATTTCTATCAAATACATTTCTGTTGGTGGCGGAGAATTTATTCTCTTCGCTTAACACCCTTCTCTGAAATGTACGAGCTCAGAGGCTATGTAGTTGATGGTTACTCGTGATACATTCCCAATTTGGTAATGTACCATACGAAGTGCTACTGATCATTTGTTGATCGAAACATGACTTTGTGAAAAGTGTAGATTTGTGGACGGGACTTCGTCGGACCTCACACCTCGGAAATGATCGAAACAGGAAGGATGCAGCAAGGTTATTTAGGGGTAGCTTCCCCTGAGGGTATGTCATTTCCTTCTGGAAATGGGTAGCATAATGGTATGGAACCCAGATATTTTACCTATGTTGATGCTGGAAATTTATTATAATTTGTGGTTGTTGCTTTGTGGTTGATGATCCTCAGATAAAGGTCGCAAACGACCGGGGCATGGCATATTCGTCTAGTAGTTACCTGGTTACAGAGATAACCCGGCCTAGTGTTGGCAGAGAGCTGGTTAAGTTCTCGAGGCGTCACTCCAGAGGCGTACCCATGTGGCAGAAGGAAGTTCCTTAGCCTAACCATTTGTTGGAAATCCAAAGAAACAATACGAGCCTTTTACGATTGAAATTGCATAACCTGCCTCCTCAGGACGTAGCTATAGCGGGCATAATATAATGGTACCTATGCTGGCTAAGATTAATATTATTCTTTCGAAAGGTTTTCTGCACTATGCACTAATAATTATATTATCAAAAAAGATTTTTTTTTTTCGTATCAAGCATGTTTGACTATCATAATAAGATATCTCCTCCAATTGTGCGCTTGCATTTTTTGTATGCCAGGAAGCCTTATGGTAGTTTCATTTTTCAAAATCGTAACCGATTTATTTTTATTTCTTTGTGAAATTAACCGTTTTTAAGATCTCACACCAGTCCCATGACTGACCTGGAGTTTATTGTTCCCTTTATAAACTTTGGGTGCCCATAATTTTCCACATGGGCAGCCTAGAGTCAGGTTACCAGTTATTATGGAGCAAAGTCAAAAAAGAGTTGCTGTGGAGATCTGAAGGCAAGCTTGATGGCGAGACGTATCAATATACTATGTATTATCCGCTACGTTGGGATTGCTGTAAGTCCAATTTTAGATTTTGTAAATTCCTAGTGTTGAATTGTGTCATTGTAAACTCTAGTGTTGTATTGTAATAATAGATATGATTCTTTTGTTTTAAAGATTATTTATTTATCTATTATATATTATTCCGCTTTGAAATATGGGATTCTGTTTATTGTTTCTATTTCACCTTCTGTCTTCTCCTTATTTAACCCTAACGGTTCGGTTTTTCGGCATTCGATTGTGCGGCATTTGATGCTGTGTACGTATAGATGTCAATTTTCGGGTGTAAAAAATTAGGCCGTTACAATGTGGTATCGGAGCATTTGGTTAAGGGACAACCTTGGCTCTGGTGAGTGTTACTCATTAGAGATAGAGTCAGTAGTACTCTAAAATGAGTTGAGTGTAATAATAGATAAGAGCGCGTATTTGTTAGTGAATATATAAAAATATATTTGTTTTATATTGTGATGATTGGTTTGTTGAGTGGTATATGGATTCTGGTCGGTATAGTCCATACAACTCTATCGATAGATTTTTAAACACTTGTACTAAACAATTGGACACGGTATTGTTTTAAAATAAGGGTGAATGAAATAATTTTATCCAAACTATTTTCATATATAAAAAGGAACGATTTTTCATAAATTATTATAGTATATGGTTGCATGGTTGTTACGAAATAATAATATTAAATTATTATCATTGATTATTAAATAAGAAATTGAAATCATAACTTAAAGCTGAGAAGTAAAATTCATATACAAATGGAAGTTGAGAATGTAAATTGTAAATGTGGTTTGTAATTTGAAATGGAATTCCAGAGAAATGTTTGGAAATGTTTTTGGGAAAATTTGAAATTTGGGAATTTTGGAAATTAAATCCCTTGTTAGTTTGAAAATGATTTTCAAAGGTTTTGGAAAAAAACTTTTTTGAAGGGATGAAATCACTAAACTCTTTTTGGTCGCTGGAAAATAATTTCGATGATGATCGCGACATCATCGGTGTTCATTTTCGAGTTTCCAGGAGAGGAATTGCTACCAAATTTTAAATTGAAGTTGTTTGGAAAACTAGGTTTGGTTCTGGGAAATTCAAAAGATAATTTGAATTGATTTCATAAATGGTTTTTGAAAAGATGGAAAAACTCTGGAATCTTATTAAAAATGGTTATGGAATAATAAATAAGTTTGGAAACTTAGAAAGATTCAAATTGAAATTGAATTTAACTTGGATAAATTTGAATAAAGAAAATTTGAGAAGTCTAGTAGAAAAATTGTCAAGTTGAACCCAATGAAGTGAAGTATTGAAATAAAATTACTAAATGAAACGAACCGAAATGACATATTGAATGTGGTTTAAAATGAATTGAATTCAATAATTATAAATGAAAGGTAAATTGAATTCATATGGAATTTGAAATCCAGTTTACATATAAGTAGATATTAACCAAAGTGGCAAATTGAAAATAAATTTTTGAAATGAACAGAAGAATAAAATTGGAGTTGAAATTGAATATTGAAATCGAATTTGAATTGTGTGAAATAAAATGAAGTTGTAAAATTAGTTCAAAGTGAACTAAAGGTAATAAAGGTGGAAAAAAAAATTGTTTGAGATAAAATGAATTGGAATTTGTAATAAATTAGTAAATAAAACCAATTTAAAATAGTGAGATGAGTCAGTTGTGAATGAATAGTTGATAAAATTCAATATTCAGAAGGTAAGTTGAATCCAAATAAAAATTGAAAGTGTAAATTGAATTCAAATGAAATTGAAAATGTAAGATTGAATGAAAATGGATATATAACTTCATAGTGAAGTAAAAATGGTATAAGAAGTAAGTATTCGATTTATTGTAAAGAAAAGTGCAAAATGGTTTTGAATGTTGTAATTGGTTACTACTACTAGTAGGATATACATGTGATTTAAATGCAAAGGGAATTGGATTTGATTTTGAAGATAATTTAAATTGCTCGAAAAAGGTATGTATTTAATTTGATGATTTTCTTGTCCAGCCGCTTGGCTTTCTGTAGTCGTTCCGAGCTAGCCGCGTAAATGGGAGGCTGGCAAAAAATTTCGAAAATTTAGGGAGTTAAAAAAAATTTGAGAAAATTTTGAAAATTTAAAATTTTAATTTAAATTTTAATTTGAATTGTCAAGTAAATAATGTTGTTTGGAAATTATGGAAGATTTGGAAAGTTAGTTGAAAATGATGGGTCTTTAATAAAGGATTTATTTCGGCAAGTTGATAAAACCGTTGGGTTTTTTGGGAATAAACGAGTTAAGGATCATTCTTCTTAACTAGTTATTTCGAGAAGAAATTCTTTTAAGGGGGAAAAATTGATGACCTGGAAATTTTAAAATTCGAAATTGAAATATTTAATTGATTTTAAATGTTTGAATGATAGTTTAACTTGAATTTCAAATATAACTATGAAATTGACAATTAAATTATTGAATTTAATTTATTGAAGTTGGGTAAAAAAATTGTACCTTCAATTTTAAGCCGATTAAAAATATTTCAAAGGTTTAAAAAATTTATATTGATAATACTAAAGATAATGGAAGATTCAAAATTGAATTTGGAACTGATTTGTTAAGTTTTGAAATTTTATTCTTTAAATCGATATTTAAAAATAGCCTTCCGAGGCACTGTCTCGCATATGATGAAAGCAGTTCCATTGAATCCGTAATATTGTATGATTATCGAATTTCAATTTCCGTAGCATTCGGAGTTGTCGTGTGATCGTGCGATAAGCAAACGCGCTGAAAATTTTATCGAAATTTAATGTAATAACTGGGTTCAGAAAGCTATCTTCTCCATACGATCGAATATGGACTCGGAACCTTTTCCATTGCGTTCGAAATAAGGGTTTAATATTATAAATGCCTGGCGGCATGCATCAATCATAGATTGAAATTGTCAGTTGCGTAATTGTAATAATTTGAATTTAAATTTGAATTTGAAAATAATAGATATAAGTGTATTATACTGTTTTCAAAAGGCAAATTACACGTTTTATCTTTTACAACACTTGGCAAAACTTTTACATGCGTTGGAAAATAAGAAAAAATAAAAACAAAATAAAACACGACATAGCAAAACTAAAAAGAAAAATAAAAGAGCTGAGCCTCTTCCATTTTTGAAATCAAATTCATTCAAGAAAAATGGTGTCCCCCTTTCAATCCTTCAAGCAAAAAATAAATTAATTAAACGAAAAAAAATTGGCAGTCGTTTCTAAATCGAATCGAGGCCGCGACATTCAACTCGATTAGTAATCGAGTTTTGGGATGGAATCAGGTTGGCATTACGTGCTAGGCATGGAGACGATCGATGGATGGAGTTCGAGGCTGTGGCGACTTCGATCGTCGATGGACAAGCGGGAGGAAACAACATATGTCGTGAGCTCGATTTCAGCAGGTGGCGCTCTCGCATACATGAAGGCGACCACAGTGTTGGTGAGTGCTCGGAGGCGCGGCGACTTGAGGCATTTTGGATAGGGTTTCGGGCAGTCGCGAGGCATAATGGATCTGAAAAAAATCAAAGTCTTGGTCGTCGCTATCAGGCAAAAGATTTTGGGGTTGGGTTCGCGGCGCGCATGGGTTTCGACCAGTGGCGACACGAGGCAGTAAGGTATAAATGCTATTTTTATTTAAATATTATAAGTATGTGTATAAACAGGGAAAAATAAAATAATAATAATACCAATGTATAAATGCGCATGCATGTTTAAAATATTGTAGTAAACGGGGTATGCATATGTATATATATAGGATTTGTTAAAATGTGTGCATATATATTTAGATAGTTTTAATTGTTGAAAGTTCTATGTAAAAATTATTTTTGAAATCTAAAGATTATTTTGGTTCAAACTAAATTATTAGTTGATTAATTTATTAAAGTAAATTTAGTATTAAAATTAATTTTTAGTTAAATAAATTTATTAAAAAAGGAATTTGTTTAAAATTAAAAATATTAGTTTAAAATCAAAATTGTTAGTTAGTTAAATTTATTAAAGGAAAATGGGTTTAAGAAATTTAATTTTTAGTTTAAATTAAATAAATCTATTAAATGAAAATTAATTATTCGATTTATTTCCAACACTAATCAATTGTGTAAAATTGTCTATACAAGGTCTAAAAATATCGTAGACGATCGAGCCGAATTGGAAAATGGATTGCATGCATTGTTAAATGTGAGATCTTCTTACTCAATTAGGTTTTTCGATTTAATTTTAAATAGTTAAATTTAAAATTGTTGATTGTGTGCTTGGATGATAAATTATTATTAGTTGTATTGGATTAGACCCTATGTGCCGCATAATAGCGAATGATATTATATATAAACCCATGTACCGCGATATTCGACCTCGAAGTGGAATTGGTGTTATATATGTATTTGGAGTGATTGATTTCCCGCATTATATAGCGGATGAGACCTTATGTACCGCATAATAGTGGATGATATTATATTAATCCCATATACCGCGATATTCCATCTCGAATTGGAATTGGTATTTAAATTGTTGTGCTAATATCTATGGATGCAGGGAAATAGGTTGGAGGGATCCAACTGGATTCCTCAAAAACATTTGAATTTGTTTCAATGTTGTGTGTTGATTTTTTTCATAATCCGTGTGTGATTATACTTGTGATTGAAATCGTTGAAGGCTATAGTTTAGCCGATTTTATTTTTGGTATCGTAGGATACCGGAAATAAATGAAATTGGAATTTTAAAATTAAAATTGAAAATTTATAGTAAAATTTATTTTTGAGAATTAGATAAATTTAAAAGTAGGAATTTTAAAAGGATAATTTTTTATTTTTTAATCCCATTGAATACAATTCCTAAATATGGGAAAAATGCTTAATAAATGGATTTCGGGTAATGTTATTCAAAGGTTGAAGAATTTATTTTAAAATACGAATTTTAAATAATTTGGAAGAGATAAAGGAAATTATTTAAAATAAATAAATTCAGAAGTTGATTTGGTGTTAAAAGAATAAATCTTTGGGAAATCAATATGAAAATTAATTTAGTGTTTGAATGAAAATCGATTTGGTGTTGAAATAAATTTAGAAATCAATTTGGAAATTGATTTGGTGTTTGTAAATGATTTTTGAAATCGATTTAAAAAATCATATATTAGTGGATATTTGGGGATTTGAATTCACAATGGGAATTTCAAAATGAAAGGGAAATTTGTTATAAAAATAAATATTGTTTTAATTTTTTTAAAAAGTGTGGAAAGGAATTTATGGATTTGGAACGCAAAGTTAAAATAAATCCAAAAAGATTTATTAATTGATTTGAATGAACCATTTTATAATGGAAGGTATACTTTCCCTAGAAAGCTGAGTATACTTTTGAAATAGCTTTTGAAATAAAATTAAAAGTTCTAGATTTTGTTTTAAAGGAATATTGTTAGAGAAATTATTTTGGAAATTGTTTTAAATCTTTAAAGTAAAGATTTATCTAATTAATTATAGAAGGGATTATTTTAAGATTAAATTGATATTTGATTTAGAAAATAGTTATTTAAATATTTATACTCTATAAACTAATTTTATTTTAGAATTAGTTTGGACTTGAAGTATTATATGAGGTATTAGTATAATATTCTCATATCTAATAATTAAATAAGTATTTAGAAATAGTTTAATTCTAAATGTTTCCAAGTATATTTTGGATAAGTGATTTGAATTATTTTAAAGTATTTGAACCCGGCAAATTTTCAGTGGAAATGAATAAATATTTGGAAATATATTCCGCGTAAGGAAAATGATTTGAAATTTGTTTTCAAAGGATAGAAATGTAGAAATTGATTTGAATTTTGTTTTCGAATGGTTGAAGTGTTAAAATTATATCTTCCGAAGATAATAATTAGGGGAAAAATTATTTAAATCTTGGTGATTGTTGTGAATGTTGATTGATAGTCAAATAACCGACTATTAATATCAGCCTTTAATAACATTTGAATTTCAATGTGACCGGGGTCGGATTCCAAATGGATATTCGAAAATCACATCGAGCCTTTGTGATTGTGATAGATCTTTTGTTTAAAAGATAAAAGTAGAAATTTGTTGTGATTTGTTTGAATTTGAATGTAAACTTATTTTTAAAATAAGCGCTCGTTATTCGGATTAGCCGGGAGAGGACTTTCTGTCATAAAATCCATTCCAAATAATGATACGACGAAATCAGATTGCATTTGAAGATGGTGTTGAAGACCGGATATTTTCGAAAGCGAAAGGATTACCTATTGAATGTCTCGGCACCGGGTTGCTCCAGTATAGAGATTTTATCACCCTTTGTGATGGGTATTCCGGACGTGATTAGTGAATATCCGAATTGCAAGGGCTTCTTTGAAGTGCCTTCGTTTCCATTCGATCCTGGAACGGACTTGTATGGATGTGTGTCTGACATTACACTTTGAGATGTAAAGCTGGTTTCTATCAAATATATTTCTGTTGGTGGCGGAGAATTTATTCTCTTAGCTTAACACCCTTCTCTGAGACGTACGAGCTTAGAGGTTATGTAGTTGATGGTTACTAGTGATACATTCCCAATTTGGTAATGTGGTATATGAAGTGCTGCTGATCATTTGTTGATCGGAGCATGACTTTGTGAAAAGTGTAGCTTTGTGGAAGAGACTTCGTCGGACCTCACACCCCGAAAATGGTCGAAATAGGAAGGATGCGACAATGTTATTTAGGGGTAGCTCCCCCTAAGGGTATGTCCTATCCTTCTAGAAAAGGGTAGTATCATGGTATGGAGCCCAGATATTTTACCTATGTTGATGCTGCAAATTTATTATACTTTGTGGTTGTTGCTTTGTGGTTGTTGCTTTGTGGTTGAGGATCCATGGATAAAGGTCGCAAACGAACGAGGGATGGCATACTCGTGTAGTAGCTACCTAGTTACAGAGGTAACCCGGTCTTGTGTTGGAAGAGAGCTGGTTAAGTTCTCAGGGTATCCCTCCAGAGGCGTACCCATGTGGCAGTGGGAAGTTCCTTAGCCTGACCATTTGTTGGAAATCCAAAGAAACAATACGAGCCCTTTACGATTGAAATTATATAACATGCCTCCTCGGGAGGTAGCTATAGCGGGCATAATATAATGGTACATATGCTGGCTAAGATTAATATTATACTTTCGAAAGGTTTTCTGCACTATGCACTAATAATAATATTATCAAAAAGGATTTTTTGCGTATCAAGCATGTTTGACTATCATAAGAAGAAATCTCCTCCAATTGTGCGCTTGCATTGTGTGTGTGCGTGGAGGCCTTATGGTAGTTTCATTTTCCAAAAGCATAGAGGATTTCTTTTCCTTTCTTTGTGAAAATAACTGATTTTAAGATCTGACGCCAGTCCCATGATTCACTTGGAGTTTATTGTTCCCTTTCTAAACTTTAGGTGCCCATAATTTTCCATACGGGCAGCCTAGAGTCAGGTTACCAGTTATTTTGGAGCGAAATCGAAAAAGAGTTGCTGTGGAGATCTGAAGGCCAGCTGGATGGCGAGACGTATCATCATACTATGTATTATCCACTACGTTGGGATCGCTGCAAGTCTAGTTTTAATATGGATTAGATGTTGTAGATGCCTAGTGTTGAATGGTGTCGTTGTAAACTCTAGTGTTGTATTGTAATAACAGATATGATTCTTTTGTTTTAAAGATTATTTATTTATCTATTATATATTTTTCCACTGCGAAATGTGAGATTCTGTTTATTGTTTCTATTTCTCCTTCTATCTTCTCCTTCTTTATCCCTAACGGTTCGGTTTTCCGGCATTCGATTGTGCAACATTTAATACTGTGGACGTATTGATGTCGACTTTCGAGCGTCGAAAAAATAGGTCGTTACAGTTATGGAATATTTCTCCATACTTTTGGATATAGATGCTATTAAAGGTAATATTCACCCTATATATAGGATTCCACCCTGTATTAATCATTTGATTTATGCTGATGATCTCATGGTATTTACAAAAGCTAATAAAGCTAATGCAGTCACTATAAAGAATTTTTTTGAGAACATGAAATCGTATGCTGGGCCGCAACTTAGTGTAAATAAATGTAAATCTTATTTTTGTAAATCTAGTAAGTATAAAAAAGAGGTTTTATATGTTTTACAAATAGCCAAGGGATTTCTTCTAATTAAATATTTAGGATTGCCTCTTTCTATAAATCCGATTAAAGATACAGATTGTTCTGTTCTCATTGAAAAAATCTAAGAAAGAATGAAGAGTTGGTCTTGTATGTTACTTTCTATTGTAGGAAGACTTGAATTGATTAAGACTGTGATTTATGCTATTATTTTATACTGGCTACAAAATTTTCATATCCCAGCTGTTTCCTTTAAAAAGTAGGAAAGTGGATGTGCTGATTTCTTATGGAGAGGTAAATATCAAAAAATTAGCTGGGAAAAAGTATGTAGACCTAAAAATAAAGGGGGTTTTGGCATTAGAAGTATTAAAGACATTACTGTTACTTGCCACTTAAAATTATTTTAGAGATTTCTTAGTTCAGACTCTTTGTGTGCTAGAGGATGAGGTCTAAGTATTTGAAATATAAATTTTATTTTTGACTTTTGTGCATAACAATAATCAATCTAATACTTAGAAGCAAATACTAAATTGCAGAGAGTTAGGAAAAACATTACTTGAAAGAAAATTTAAACATGGTGAAGAAACTAGTTTATGGTTTGATCCATGCTTTAAAAATGAGACTTTTATAAATAAGGTTGGTTGGAACAGTTTGGTTGTATGTGGTGGATCAAATGCTAAAGTATCTTATATTATTATAAATATTCGGTGGCAACCATAATTACACCCTATTACTAACCCCCATAAAGATGAAATATGTTAAATTCAACTTGATCCTTATGCAGATAATGAATACTGGGAATGGAAAGCAAGCAACAAATGGAAGTTTTCATTTAAATCAACTTGGAATTTTTTTAGAAATAAATTCCAAATGGAAGACTGGTATCAATGCATGTGGAACAGAGTGAATTGTCCCAAGATGACATTTTATACGTATTTTGCAATCAAAAACAGATTGCCACCTTAGGATAGACTTAATAAATGGGGCAATAATCAGGATTCACTTTGTTCGTTGTGAAGTATGTGTAATGAAAATGCTAATCACATGGTTTTTGAGTGGAGTTATTCGTACTTTATTTGGAATCAAATTAGAGCTACTTTGGTTATTATGTACAACGGTCAAATGGACCTAACACATGTTATCAAAGCTATTAACAACAAATTCAGATCAAAGTCCAAGGAAACAGACTATGCTCACATTCTAGTAACCACTGCAGTGTATAGAAAGAAAGAAATATGCATGTGCATAACAAAGGCAGCAAAAATAAAGAACAGATTTGGTTAATTATTAGCACTGATAGCAAGATCATTCTTCAAAAATCTAAGAAAATTATAAAAAACCAAACCAAATTCGCTTCTCTTGACGATGATTGGAATTCTGAAGTGGGAAGAATGCACTTAGAAGCGTGTCTATCGTGATCAAGAAGCTTCCAGATCGACAAGCTTACTAATAATCTGACTCGTGAGTCAAGCTCCCACAATCAACAGGATTCTGTGGCTAATACTGTGAACAGGAGCTCGTCTATAGATGATAGCAGTAAATCTCACTTCAAACAAGCTCCAAAAGCTAATAATTTGAACTTTACAGCTGTCATGGCAGGGAACTGTCATCTGAAGAAGGAAGCGTCAGATCTGGGTCGTAGTGACGCAGATCTAACAAACCTACTTTCTTATCCAACAAATTCAACTACTCAAGCAATTATGGAAGGCGTAGGGGCATGAGAGGAGAATTTAACGAGGGCTTATCTTATTGGGAACATAGTGAAACGAGTGGAGTAAAGAAAGGAGAGGGGAGAGCTTTGGCTTTCTGAATCGCCTTCTGCAATTTTCGAGTATAGCTCGTTTATCTTTTTGTAAAGTAGATATGTCGACAACCCTAGTTAGGGTTTGTGTGTTTATAAAGTTGCTTTTGGGTAAAGGTGCTATGTGATAACCCGGATTTTTGGACATCTTTAATTGATAAAATAATTGGATTTAATTGGTAGAAATATTGATTTATAAGTAAAATAAATAATTCTCATAACAAAAATATACATCTATATAAATATTGGTTTGAAAATTTTCCTAATATAATTATTTAATTGGAAAAATTATCATCTTCAAACAAAATTTAATGTGTGCTATTTTAATACATATATATGAGTCAATCTAAAATTAAATTTGAAATTTTCAAAGCAAATAAGATAAGTGTTTGATTATATATATATATATATATATATATATATATATATGTATATATATATATATCTGTATATATGTGAATAGATTGTAATTTGAATTTGAGTTGGAAATTCAAAAATAAAATGTCTTAAAAATAATTTGGATTTAAAATAATATATATGATTTTCATCAATGTATAATTAGTTTCAAATTATTTTCTTTAAAATTGTATCAATATTAATATAAAGAAATGTACTAATAAAGATGTAAAGTTATATTAATATATATATATATATATAAATAAAAGATAGTAATGTAAAGTAATGTAAAAAAAGGATATATACATTATATAATAACAATTCTCATATAAAAGGACAAGTGTTAAGATTTTAACACACAAATTAACAAATGTAAATTATTTAACATAGAAATATACAAGTGTAACAATTTTAATATAAATTTGAACAAGTGTCATCTATTTCAATTATTTCTAAAATAATAAATAAAAAGAAAATAAGATTATGTCTTTACTCTCCTCTCTATCATTTTCTTTCACCTTCACATTTCAAAACAAAAGCCTGTAAAACAAAATTCAAAACCAAATCAAAGAAGAAAAAACAAAACCTGTAATCTAAAACCAGAAAATAAAATCCAAGAAAACTCAACAACAATCAAAACCTAATAATTGAACACAAGCTTTGGCTCATAACAATCAACTTCGGACCAAAGCAAGAAGATTCAAGATCAATGCAAATCAAAGTAAACTAAGTTCTAGTTTTAAATACAAGAACAGATTTCAAAATTTCAAAAGCATGTTCCCTGTCTTCAAAACACAGGTGAGTAAACATCTTTCTTAAAGATTTAAGTTAATAAAAATCTGACGCATGTGAAAACCCCGAAATGTATGATATATAATATGCTTTGCATGGTTGATTTAATGATTGTGTGTGTGTATGGATATATTTGTGTGCATGTCTGTGTTTCAGAGTTTTGCTCTGTTCTTCAATTACAGGTTGCAAATATAATTCAAAGATCAACCGCTCTTTCTCTGATCTATTATATGTTATGATGTTTAAACAAAAATTGTTAGGAACCAAAATATTTAAATTTTAAAAATATTTTAAGTAAGAATTGAAGACAGTTTTAACCAGGATGTAAACATTACAGTAAAAGCATGTATATATCAAAATTTCAACTTGAATAATTTATGGATTCATGTTTATAATCTGATTTATTTTCGCAAACCATGATTTTTAGAAAAGGAATCATGATTTTTAGTGTTGTAATTCAAGAGAGATCAAGGGATAAACGGGAATCTTGTTTGAGTCGATTTCTGGTGATCGGGGTGATTTGGGTGGTCGAGGCTATTTCTGAAGCAAGATCGGTGGTCGGAGATCACAGTAAAAATGGTCTTTGGATTTTACTACCACCATGGCGATGGGAGATCGTTGATTTAGGGTTTTAACACTGGTTTCGATCGAGATGGATAATTGTGCTGCCGCACCGTCGTCAGTGCATCGGGTTTGTCCACTTATGGAGGAAACTGTGACAACCTGGTTTTTTTTAACGTGTGTTAATTGGGTGCTTTCTGGGGTTTCTTGTCATGAGCGGGATTTAAGAATTTTACAGCAGACATTCTAGTTTTATAAAACAAAAGAATTTGATTTTTTTAATGCTTTTAAGATTTAAAAATAAAGTAAACAAGTTTTTTTTACTTATGAAACTAATTTGTTTCCAAGGATAAGCGTTTTAAGAAGTTTTAAATATATTTAAAATAAGATAAGTTTTAAAGGATAGAAAAGTAGGTTTTCAAAATATTGTTTTTTTAAAAATTTATTTAATAACTTTGGAAAGCTTTTGAAGATTTTAAAAGTTAATTAGATGTTTATAATTGATGTGCAAAATGTTTTCAATGGAAATTTAATAATATAATTAAGTATAAGTATATATAAGATGGCAAATACATACATACATAAGAATACACACACACAAACACACACACACACAAATTCATATGAAGATTGGTGTAAGCAAAAGAGGGAACACACCATAAATGCCATTCAACTCAAGCACATAAAACATCACATCCTAGCCTACAAACCATAACATCAAAACTTTTAATGAAAATCAGGTCAAGGTTATTAAGCAAAACATAAGAAAAAAAAGGGACAGCTTGCTGTGGAAGGTAGCAGTACACTTGTATATGTGTGTGTGTATACCTCCACACCGGCCTCATTCTTTCACTCAAACAAAGTATAACAAAAGATAAGCAACATTGCCACTAAAACAAATCAACTCAACAGGGATCATCAACAAAACAAAACCAAGTAGCAATTTCAAAGCTAGTATTCTCTGTTCAACATTATCTGCGAGTAAATGAATTTTTAGAGCAGTTTTAAATCTGTAATTTCATTATGTAAACCATGGTGTTACTAAAATGTTTGGATTAAATGGATGCATGTATATGTATGAATATTGAATGCCTGTGTGTATATAGATATAGCTCGGTTGATTTTATCAGAGTTTGCATGCTTTAAAAATCCAATTTCTCATCATTAAATCGCTGTTAGCCTTTGGTTTGTGAATGAAAAATGTTCGAAACCTTGTAACATTACTCCTAAAAATTAGTTTTGGAATTTTATTAAAAATTGTCTCGAAATTTTTATAAAGAACAATGAAGATATAAATTTGGTCAAAAATTAATGAACTCAATTCTAAGAATGGATTGCATGATTGAATTAGTGATAGAAAATCATGATTTTTGGTATGTATATCATGATTTTTAGTTTGGTAATTTGTGAGCATTTTTGAGTTGAACGTCAGTGAGATTTTAATCGAATTACGTCGATCGACGGTGAGTTGGTCGGAGTGGTTGGGCTTGAAGGTAGAGGAGGAGACGTAGTTCATGGGAAAAATGCTATCTTGATTTATCAGGGGTCGTGATGACCAGAGGGATCGAGATAGGGTTTTACGACCTGTTTTTGTCGACGAAGTTCAGATGGGTTTCGCGATGCCTAGTGGTGATCAAAGTCAATCGCGAATCATCCTGGAGATGCTGGTTGACGTGGCGAAGCTTCGGTGAAGGTGGCGTGGCGTCTCAGGTTAGGGATCGTCGATGGCGATCGATTTTCCGATGGTGTTTGGTTCATATCGTGTGGGTTGTGAGCTCGATTTCAATTCTAGTTTTAATCGAGTATGATGATGATCAAGATAAGTTTCATGGTTCGCTGGTGAGGTGTCGAGATCGTCGACGATGGACGAAGTGCCGTAGTTCATCGTTGTAGGTGCAGATGCACGTTTCTGTGTACCGGTGAAGTTGTTTTGGGGAAGATGTTCGAGTGCTCGGAGTTTTTGTTTGGGATTCTTGAGTTTTATTCGAAGTAGTGGATGACGCGAATGCACTATGTTTGATCCAAGAAAGATCGTGTTTGTCTCGGTAACTTGATTTTTTGCAACTATTTCAATTGTAGGAGAAGTGTTGCCGGGTTTTAAAGAAATAAAAGCAAAGGTTTTGTAAAGAATCAAGTTTTGAAATTTAAAACAAGGCGAGTCAAATTTTAAGTTATAAAAATAATTGTATTCAAAGATGTATTTTTTAAAGGGGAATTACTTCATGAAGAAATTAGTGGATAATTACCTAATGAAAGCAATTGAGGTTAGTTACTTAGTGTAGTTAATTTGATTTATTAAAATGATTAATTAATGAATGTGATTAATTTAAGGTTAATTACCAAATGTAAGTAATTAAAAGTGTGATTAATTAAAAAAGTAATTAATAATTACCTAAGTTAGTAATTAAGAATTTGATTACTTGTATTGAAGAAGATTAATTGATAGTTAAGGTTCATTAATTAATAGTTAAAAAATAATTAATATTTAATTAAAGATTAATTTATTTGGATTAAGGTTACTAAGGAATGAATTACCCAATTGTAATTAATGAGATGAAGAGATTAAATTAACCTGTCAATTAAAGGATAGTCTCTTGGAAATTTATTAAGTATAATTATGGGATTGATAAGAGTAATTACTTGGTGAAGTAATTGATGGATAAATTACTTGATATAGTTAATATAAGAGAAATTACTTAGTGGAAAGTAATTAACAGTTAATTACAAAGGAGTAGTAATTAGGGATTTATTACTTGATGAAATTAATTAAGGATTGATATAATTAATTAAGGAGTTAAGTAATTAAGATAAGTAATTATAGAATGGATAATTAATGTTTATGATTGATTAAGGCTGATTAATGGAAATAATTAATTAATGATTAAGTAAAGGCAATCTAAGTGATTAAAAGATTAGTAATTAATCTAATTTTAGATAAATTAAATTAATTTTTGAAATGATCCATCTTATTTATGAATGATTAAATGATGATTTAATTGCTTGAGTTGATTCATATCTCTGATATGAAATGTTTGAAATGTTGGATGGACAATGATAATGTGGTTATCTATCAATGATGAATTGCTGTGTAAGAAGTGTCATCATGTATTTGAAATTGAATTGTATTTTACTTGAACAACTTAGGCTAAGATGACTTTGGGTTCGAAGAGACATGAGTTGGGTATTAGTGGATACCTGAAACCAGTTCGATTCTGTATAGATTTGATATGTGAAATCAATAGACTAAAATGGATTAATTTAAGTGAATTGGACTATTTTAATCTAAGTTTGACACTTGGAAATTGATTAGTGAAATAACCGATATCTATGACAACTTGTAAAGTCGTAAATTAATTCAAGTTACCCCAGGTTATTTAAGTTGTATGTTTTGTATACCATGTTAGATGGGTTTACTCACGCTGGTTTCTAGCCTGACCTGGGTGTTACTTTGATATAATGCTCGGGTCAGACCGAGTATTACAGAATTTCAGGTAAGGACGTTCTAGGGCTCCGGAGGCGAGCTGGATGGCAGGAACGTATGAAGTGTTTCCGCTGTGATATATTATTTTTGTTTATTTAAGATATATTTGATTTGTATATGTCCAGTGCTTGTGTATGAGAGTAACTCTGATGTACTAAAATGTAAATTTACTGATTCGGTTGCTTTATGTATAGAACATTATTGACATTATATTTTATCCATTGCGAATGTGAAATTCTGTTTTTCTTCTTTCTCTTTTCTTCTTTTCCTAACTATCTAGAATTTTCTGGCTCGAAATTTTAGAGTCATTATAGTTGGTATCAAAGCTTTAGGTTAAGCGAGAACCTTGGCTCTGGTGGGGGATACTCATTGAGGATAGGATCGATGGTACCCTAGAATGAGTTGAGTATATATGAGAGCATACTTGTTATTTCCTTATATAAAGATTTTAAATGATTTTATATGAGAATATATTTTGATATATATACAAAAAGCCATATTTCTTTCTAATAAATATTAAGGTAATTGGTTGTTAAATTATTGGAATTAAATTAAGTGGTAATAGAAATACAACCAAATAGAAATTAAATAAATATAAGTTGAAATGGATTCAAACTGATATTTAAATCTTGAATTTGGAAAGGAGTTTTAGAATAAGATAATAATGAACTGATTTTCAGATATGATAATCTTGGTTATTATCATAAAGGGTTATTATGGTTAATAATGAATTATTTGTTGAATGAGTAAACAAAAATGAAGTAAACTTTTAAGATGAGTATAATTATGAATTGAAGTAGGTTTTAAATTGTGAAGTTTTAAAACCTAAGTCTAGAAACATTTGATTTGTTTCAAAGTGTTGAAAGAAAAGAATAAATGATATTATTCAGACTATTTTTGAACGTAATCTTATTTTAAAATAAGAAGTTTTTTCGAAATTTTAATGAAAATTTGTTTTGAATAAAAAAACCAAAAGTGATTTAAAATTTAAGTATAACTTGGTGTGTAAAGGAAATAATATGTATATATATGAGGAATATACAGTACAATATCAAAAATGGTTTGAAATAAACTCTAAATGTTGAGTTTTAAATTAGGAATGAGATGTGATACCCAAGGTGATAAGTTTTGAACTTAAGAGAGGGAAAGAATTTTGAAATTTGAAGCGGGAATTCAATTTTGAGTAGGGTTGACTGGATTAAGTAAATTGATATAACTTTGGGAAAGTTAAATCAGTATAGAACAAACAACCTGAATTAGGAATTTCAAGATGAAATTGGGATTTAACTTGGGAATTTAAATGGTTAACTAGAATTGGGAGTTTGTGTGATCTCAAAATGGGTTTGAGATCTGGAAATTGGAAATGGATGGATGTTTTGGATAATATTATTCTATTGTTATTAAAAATCTTTAAATTGTGGATCGGACTTGTTTAAATGAATGAGAAATGAAGTGTGGTAATATATCCGTTATTGAGATAAAAGGAAAATTAAACTTTAATTTGAAATTAAGGATAAGGAATTACTTTGAACTGAAAATTGGAATAATTGCATTTGTAAATTAAAATTGTTTTAAAGAACTAGTTTCAAGCTGGAAGATAAAATTTAGTGATAAATTAAATTTTTAAGATAAAATTGTTTTGAATTCTTATTTGAACATTGGAAAAAGTTAAGTAAAGATAATTTAGAAAGGAATTTTAAGAATTGGACTCAGAATTAAATTGTTTAAAGATTTGGATTATTGATTTAATAATAAATGTTAATTTGATTTAAAGGGTTGAATCAACATTTAGGAATTTAACTCGAATTTATATAATTCGAGATGGGTTAAAGTTGAGATTTAGATTTCATTAGTTCAAATTGAATTTAGTTTGAATTAATTAGAATTGAAGATGGATAAGTATAAAATTCAAATTGAAAATATGAATTGGATTAATTTGAAATAAAATTGAAGATTGAATAAGTTCAAATTCAAATGGGGAATTGAACTGTTTGGCTCTGGACTATTTTCAAAATAAATTGTTTTAATATAAATCTATTTTTCCAAGCTATTTACTACATACAATCTTTCATTTAAAAGCCCAAACTATTTTATACTTATTTTATAATTATTTTGGAACTATTTAACTATTTCATAACTATTTTATAAACTAATTACTATCTTTCCACTATTTTATAACTAATTACTATTTTACAACTATTTTGCAATTATTTAAAATTTTCTACATCTATTTGACTATTTTCCCACTATTTTACAATTGCTTAATTATTTTACAGCTAGTAATTATTTTTCAACTACTTATCTATTTTGAAAATTTTCAAGCTATTTCCTAAATTTGAGCCGGTCAGAGTACAAACTGTTTATGATAAGATACTCAATTGAGATAAGAATTGAGGTGGTAATCCAAAGGGGACTGAAGCAACTGTGAATAAGTGATTAGGAATCGAAAGTGAATGCGAATAGATAGGAGAAACTGATTTAGCTAATAATCAATGGAGACAAATACGTAGGATGTACGTATATTATTCTATTCGCATAGTGATTTGATCCTGTTAGCACCAAAATTGATTACTAACACCCCTAGGAAGATTGTGCAGAGAGATTAATAAAGAAAGTAAATTAAAACAGAGAAAGTGTAAATTTAAATGTAGAGAACAAGAACACCAAATTTATAGTGGTTCGGCGTAACTGCCCACATCCACTTTGAAGTTGATTTCCATTGATTTCCTTGATTTCCTTGATGGGTGATTACAGATACAATCGGTTTTTAGTTACTAGAATATAATTGCAAAGTAAAAGAAATAAGTCCGGAATAAGTCTTTAAAATGGCAGAGTCTCCCAGTGTTCTCTAAAATCTCTCTTTTTCTGTGCCTCTGCCCCTCTATTTATAGACGAAGGTGGGTTGGACATCCCTGCTAGGCGTGGTAGCTGAATATCTTGGCCCGTGTGAAGTGGTCTCTGTGCGCCGAACAAGAAAGGTTGAACGATCGAATGCCGAACTTCCAAATGCCGAACGTTCCCCTCCATGCCGAACAATCTCCTTTGGCCGAGCGAGTTGAGGCCGAACGCACTGAATGCCATGGGGAGCACTTGTGCCGAACGATGCTAGGAGCCGAACCAGTGTCACGGCCAAACGGTTGCTAGGCCGAACGAGATGAGGCCGAATGCTTCGAGTGTCGAACACTTCCCAATGCCGAATAAGGTGTGGTTTCCGATTGATATGGAATGTCGGACGTCACCTGAAGCCGAACGATGTCCTTGGCCGAACGTAACCTGGACCATTCTGCCATGCCGAGTGTGCTTGGATGCCGAGCGTTATGGTGCCGAGCCACTTAAAGGCCGAGCGAGGTTTCTGGCCGGACTGTCGCTTTGCCGAACGATATCTTGGGCCGAACGATATTCTGAGGCCGAACGATCTTAGGCCGAGCGTTCTTCTTCAGCCGGAAGGTATTCAATACCGGATGCTTCTTAATGCCTAACGCCCCATCTTGGACCGAACGATAGGGGAGGCCGAGTACTAAGTTGCCCGGTTAATTCCCTGGGAAACACTTTCCTCCATAGTGTATCGCGTTGACCGAACGCGATGCGCTTTGAACCATGAGTTGGTGTAATGCCGAGGCCGAACGATACTCAAATGCCAAACAAGATAACCAATGCCGAACATGTTTCGTGCTTTGACCGGTTCTACCGGTCAGAGTCGTTTCGACTTCCTCTCTTCTCCTATAAAACCGGGTACTCTACTTCTTCTTCTCTTTTTCACTTCTTACCCGTGATTTTCCAAGAGCATGCAACTTATTTCCTTTAAGTTTCAATCATCCCTTCCGTTCCTCGAACCCAGCACGTCCTTCCTACAATCCCTTCCCAAGCTCCTATCATTACTCTTGATAATAATTTTCGCATATGTTCATTTAAAATCACAAACTGTAGTTAGACAGATGATAGGATGTAGGAGGTACGTGGATGAGGGAGACGAGATGGGTCTTGATCATGCCCCGAGGTTGGGACTTGATTTGATCTTAGGTGATTCCAAGGCGGGTGGAACGGAGAGGAGAAAAGTGGATGGCAGAAGCGCTCGAAGGTGGGAGTTAGTTGGAGGTGCGTGGCATTGGAGGTGAGACCTAGTGGTATGGGTCGGCCTTGCAATGGTTCGACATGATCTCCACATGTCGAACGAGGTTGAAGAGGGAAAATCGAAGGGAAGAGGGAGAAGGTCAGGGCGACGAATGATCTCTTGGCCGAACAGCATTTTAGCCAAACACTATTCAGGCCGAACAACAGTTCGGCCGACCGATGGTCTGGCCGGACAGGATACAGGCCGAACGATAGTTCCGCCGAACGATAGTATGACCGAACATAACTTAAGCCAAACGAACACAAATGCCGAACCACATCCTATCGGCCGAACATAACTTAAGTCGGACGAACAAAAATGCTAAACCACATCCTATCGGCCGAACATAACTTAAGCCGAGCGAACAATTGCCTTCCCTAATTTCATAACAGAATAAGGATAGAAAACCTAGCATACTAGTATGTCGCACTGATTTGGATTGATAACCTCCTAGTTCTAGCAGATATAAACCTGAACTTAAATTGACGTAACCGGATAACTTCTTCTTACGTTTTCTGAATCTGAAACTGTAATCACCATAAGGCTTGCTTTTGGAGACGGTCAGTGATGACGGTCTTCGAAGGCGATGATTTGAAGCTCATTTTACATCAACAGCCTTGTGACTTTCCAAATTTTCAACGCCTGTGCACGATTGATTGCACTAGTTCACACACCACGTGGGGGGGGGGGGATATTCGTGTTGTTAATTCTGATGCTGATCATTATTTTCTAGTGTAGTTCATACAAGTGCTCTGGAGGATTCGATTCCCGTCAAGAAAAAATGTATAAAAAATCCAGTTCCGCCACAATCTCGGACAGACCCGGGCCGTCTTCCAAACAAGGGGACGTAGACACTTCCAACCCGTCGACCTCCCACGTTCATAATTTAGCTCCTGATGCCGTGGAGTCATCTATTCTTTTAGATAATCCGATCGATTCACAGGATTCGAAGATTAACGAGGTCGCCCTTCGGCTAATATGCTCTATCCACGTCATCCCTTTTGCCGACGTGTTGGTTTCGTCGAGACATGATCGTCCACACCTGCCCCCAGTCGGATACACCGCCTGTAATAAGTTTATGTGCTGGGTGGGCAGCGTGCCTCCATTCAATTTATTTCTTTTGGACGTGTAGCAACATACACGTCGCCCCATCGCAGCTGCACCCGAACGGTCATGCGTTCATTTATGGGACCTACCTCCTTTTCATGGCTGTCTTCTCCAGGCCCCCAACTCCCGGCGACATCAGATACATTTATATGATCAAGAAGCGGAGAGATAGCCCCTCCTTTGTGTTCCTCGAGCCACACCACAAGTGCCAAATTCTAACCGAAGCATGGAGCAAGTTTTCCCTATACAAACAGGAATGGTTCTACGTGCGCTGCCCTCCTGGTTTCGCAAGGAGATGGGTTGAAGGAAGTAAGTCTTCTTCTTGGAGCGATGCTCATGTTTCGGTCGAGGCGATGCTTTTTCTAACTCTTGTTTCATTTTTTCCAGATATCAATCCACGTCCGGAGGGCCGCGGCTATTCTGAGGCTGTTGAGGCTATTAGAGGTCTTCCCGCCGAGGAACGAGACATCCGAACCCTCATTTCAAATGAGTCACCGTCAAGGTTCTGGCTGTTAGCAGAAGGTCGTCGGGTGAGCCTTCCTGAGGGCGTCTCCATCGCCAAGCCCACATCCGGTAAAGGGAAGAAGTTGGCTGAATCGTCGTCACACCACACCCCCGGTGCATAGGAGGAAGGGGAGATTAAAGAGGGCGAGACTCCTGAAACACAAGGTGAGAATGTGGGTGTTACTCAGTATCCGCCGGTCGAAGTGCATGATATTGAAACGTCATCTTCCCCTTCGAAGGGGAAAAAGATGTTGACATATAAGATTAGAAAGGAGAAGGTTGGCGGAACTTCCAAAGTTACGCTCATCCCGGCAGAGAATGAGGCTTCTTCACAGCACGTTGAAAGTTCGCTAAAGGGCCTTTCGAATCTCTCCATTTCGGAAGATCTGCTCAACTATGATTTCAATGATCCGGAGGCATTCAAGTTTCACTCGCCCGTTAGAGGCGAAGCAGGCACCTTATCCCACAGCCAAGGAGAGAAAACTCCTGTTAGCAAAGCGACTGGTCCATCGTGGGGAACACACTAGGACACACACACAAAACACTCGTACTTCCATTTGCACTTAGTTTTCGTTGTCACACTATCTCTTTGCTAATTCGCTGTTACTTGAATTCTGTGCAGGTGACATGAGGCGCTCATATGAATTTGATCGTCTTCGCGGTTCGTCCATTTTTCATCAACCAGGACGCGAGTCGGGTTCCGGAAGACGTCGAGATGGAGATGGCGATGGCGATAAAGACTATCATTCCTGGGACTCCTCATCCTGGAGGAAAACTTACCATCAGCCAAAGCACCACCGGATACTTCGTCTCACGCGGAGCACAGTAAAGACAAGCACGACCATAAAAGGTCGCAACCCGATGCTCCCTGGGACCAACACTCTGACTCCTCTTCTACTCGACAGTCCCGAGGTTCTCACCGGAGGGGCGAACTTTCAAAGCCGTCACCCCCTGCTCCTGCGACAGACCCAACAGTGTCAGAGAAGCTGGCTGATCTTAAAGACAAATTTCCGAGAATCTACTTCGATGGCCTAAAATTCCTTCTGGCGATTCATCCTATTCCTGATCATGTTAAACAGAGCGCTCTTGCCTGTACGAATGACGTCCATGTTCAACATGACGCATTTGTTCACCCACCAGAGAAACTTTCCGAAGTCTCTGTGGAGCGCCAGCATGAGATAGACCGTCTGAAGCTTGAGGCTATCCATGATAGAAATATCATTAAGGCCCAAGATGAAGAAATCGCCACTTATAAGTCTGAACTCGAGGTCGCCCATCGGAGTGCCAGGGATACTGCTGAGGCCGTTACTCGCTTGGAATCAAATCATAAGAAAGAGATTGACGAGGTGGTTCAACGATGTGGGGCTTTGGCCTTAGAGAAGGACTCCGTTCAAAAGGAGAGGGATGCATTCAGCACCCGGGTCAAGGAACTTAAGGAGCTTCCTCGCAGAGAGAAAGAGGAGAAAACGGCCGCCCAAGAAGAGTCATAGTGATACTGTGACGAGATTGTCGCCACCTGACTTTTAAAAGAACAACTCGAGGGCGATCTTTCCAGGGTTGAGATGTTAAAGAGCGAGGCCCGTGAAGAGGGCAAGAATACGGTGTTGACATACATCGATTCCCGTCTTGAGGCAGCCAGGGAAGAAGGTAGAGAAGAGATCAAAACCGCGTTCAACCCACTCATTGCCGAATTCAACCCCCGCGTGCTCATGCACCGTGACTTAACTTTTTTGGGCGATGACTATCTTGAATCATTGCTAGAGGCATGGGAAACCATAATTCTGATCAGGAAGGTCGAGCACAGTGTCGAGGAGGTTGACGAGGGGGATTTGATAAAAGAATTTCTGAAGGAAAATGAGCCTTCGGACCTATCAGCGGCCAAGGCCCTTTTCTGCAAAGGCTCCTCCTCGAGGAAAGGGAAAGAAGTTGTCGTCGGTCCATCCGAGGCCGAGTCTCCTGTTCACGTGCCTTCCCAGCCGGCCGGTCGACCGATGCTCGATCCCTTTGAACAGCACATTGCTATGATCTGGAAGCCCCCGGCCTAGGCGTTCATGTTTTGTCTCCTCTCCCGGAGGGCGAAACCCCTTTGACAATAGAGAGTTTGCCAAGGCCTGGTAGATAACCTTTCACTTTGAGATTTTGGAAGTCGTCGTTCTTTGTGAAGTACTATTGCATTCTAATGCTCATCTTTTTTGATTTTGTGCAGGTCGTTCCGATCCTGATCCCAATTCGAGGAGCGATGTCGCCAAGGAGGCGGAAAAGACTGGTGGGGCTACTCATGCTGGTGAAGTTCCTAGGCTATATGCTCAAGTGATCGGGGCGCTTGACAAAAGCAAGTCTGATTCCTCCTCTGCGAGTTATGAAGTAGAAGTCACAGACGCCTCTGAGCGTACGTCTGAATTAAGCATGAAGGAGCGGCTCGCGAAAGAGAACAGAGATACAACCAAGGTCAAGCTTGAGCCACGTGAAGTGGACCTGGACGACCCCTTGAACAAGCCATTGAAGGTCGTCCTTCCTGGCAGGTCCAAGCCCTTGGATGTTCCCCCATACTTCTTCAATTGTTACTCCTCCATCAAGGAAAGGTTCCAAGGGTAAACGCTCTAGGGAAGAGTCGTTCGGGAAGAAGTTGAAGAAACACAAGAAATGACTAATGTCCTCGTTCAACGAGAGTCAATTTAAGCCATGTAATAATTTTTTGTAATTTTTGTAGATAGACTGTTGACTCTGGATTTTGGAGTGCTTGTAGCAGAAAACTTTTCCTGAATAGAGTTTAGTTTCCTTTTCTATCTTTTCAAAAGATTCTTATTATTCAGTTTTCTTTGTGATTGTGGTTCGAGTGCATGCTGTTGTGTGTAACATAGACTCCTTGGTTTGTCTTCGCACGGCCCGTTAATTCTCTGAGAGTTATTCGTTTTCCTCCTATGCTTCAAGCACTTAGAACATTTTTTAATCTGTACAACGGGAACTTAGAATATTCCAGTCCGTATTCTGAGGACTTGGAGAGTTTTTATCGTTTATACTTGAGTTCACACTCCGGGGACTTTGAGTACTCCAGTTCGCACTCCGGGGACTTGGAGATATTGAGTCGTTCATACTCGAGTCCGTGCTCCGGGGACATAGAGTACTCCAGTCCGCACTCCGGGAACTTGGAGATTATTAGCCGTTTATACTCGAGTCCACGCTTCGGGGACTTAGAGTACACCAGTCCGCACTCTGGGGACATGGAGATTTTTATTCGTTTATACACGAGTCCACGCTCCGGGGACTTAGAGTCAGTCCACACTCCGGGGACATGGAGATTTTATTCGTTTATACTCGAGTCCGCGCTCCGGGGACTTAGAGTACTCCGGTCCGCACTCCGGGGACATGGAGATTTTTATTCGTTTATACTCGAGTCCACGCTCCGGGGACTTAGAGTACTCCAGTCCGCACTCCGGGGACATGGAGATTTTTATTCGTTTATACTCGAGTCCGCGCACCGGGGACTTAGAGTACTCCAGTCCGCACTCCGGGGACATGGAGATTTTCACTCATTTATACTCGAGTCCATGCTCCGGGGACAAAGAGTACTCCAGTCCGCACTCCGGGGACTTGGAGATTTTTATTCGTTTATGCGCGTTCGTACGTTAGCTGGGATAACATAATTTTATTTGCCCGTCACAGGATCATCATTCGTAGAGACATTAGTAATTCATGGGAAATATGGCTTTCAAGCCTTTATTAATGAGAGCAAGCTAAATCGCCTTATTACATGCCAAGAATCAGAAATAAAAGCATACTGGAAATAAGTGCAACTAATACATGAAAGAAATAGATTATGTATAATAACGCCGCAAGTGCTCGCTGTTCCATGCTCGGGGGAGTGTCGCACCATTGACGGTCGCTAGCTTGAAAGTTCCTTCTCCAAGCTTCCGTTCGATGACGTATGGACCTTCCCATGCGGGATTCATATGAGATGGGATCGAGAAAACTCGTTTCAACACGAGGTCTCCCACACTAAAAATTCTTGGTCGGACCTTCTCGTTTTAGTGACTCTGTGTCTGTATGCGGTCGCTCTCAAATTGGATTCTTCGCGTTTTTCATCAATGAAGTCCAAAGATTCCAACAAAAGATTCTGGTTCGACTCGAGGTCGTAATAAGTTACCCGATGTGACGGGACCTCAAGTTCCACGGGTATGACAGCTTCCGTGCCATACGCCAATGTGAATGGAGTGTGGCCAGTCGCGGTCTTGTGGGTGGTCCTGTAGGCCTAAAGTGCTGTTGGAAGTTCATCCACCCACCTGCCTCTAGCCTTTTCCAGACGTTTTTTCAATATAGACTTGATTATCTTGTTTACGGCTTCCACTTGTCCGTTGGCCTTCGGGTGAGCAACCGTTGCAAACTTCTTTTCAATGCCATATTTCTGACAAAATTCTTTGAACTCCTTGCTTTCGAATTGAGTCCCATTGTCTGTAATGATGGTCCGTGGAAGGCCGAAGCGGCATATGATATTTCGTATGACGAAATAAGTAACCTTCTTAGTGGTTATCGTGGCCAGAGGCTCTACTTCTGCCCATTTGCTGAAGTAGTCGACTGCAACTGTTGCATATTTCGCTCCACCTTTAGCTATGGGTAAAGAACCAACTAAGTCAATTCCCCACACTACAAATGGCCAGGGACTTACCATTTGCGTGAGTTCCGTCGGCGAAGCTCTTGGGATTTTTGCATATATCTGGCATTTATCACATCTTCTCACATAGTCTGCAGCATTCCGATTCACAGTTGGCCAGTAGTATCCATAGCGGAGGATCTTCTTTGCTAATGTCTGCCCTCCAGTATGGTCGCTGTACTCTCCTTCATGGACTTCCTCCAGGACTCGTTTTATCTCATCATGGGAAATGCATCGGATTAGTGGGGTCGAGAATCCCCTTCGATACATTACTCCATCCTGTATTACATAACATGAAGCCTTACGAAGGACTTGGCGTCTTTTGCTCCTCTTCTTAGGCAAATCCCTTGTAGCAGGTATTGCTTGATTGGGGTCAGCCATGATTCCTTCTCAAGTTTGATCCCTAATACGAAATCTGCCTCCATTACGTCTATACTTGGAGCATAAAGGGCCTCAACAAGGAACAATCCCATTTGTTGTGCATCACCAGTGCTTGCAAATTTTGCCAACGAATCAGCTACTCTGTTTTGTTCGCGTGGGACATGCGAGATGTCGTAGTATTCCAGATTCGCCAGCAGCTCTAGAACCCGAGCAAGGTAAGGAGCAAGTCTCTGTCCACTCGCTTGATAGTCTCCCCGTACCTGATATACTACCAGCTGCGAGTCATAGAAAATTTCGATTGACTTCACTCCCAGTTCTATAACAAACCTCAAGCCATCAATCAATGCTTCATATTCGGCTTCGTTATTCGTTGCTGCAAACTCGAGCTTCAAAGCATAGCGGATTGATTGGTCTTCAGGAGTTACGAGGATTATACCTTCCCTCGAGCAACGGTCGTTAGATGCCCCATCGGTGTACATTTTCCATTGAACGGGGGGTATGATTCTATGATTGCTCGGTTCATCTAGCACAGTGAATTCAGCAATGAAGTCGGCTAGTGCTTGTCCTTATATGGCCCTTCGCGGTAGATAGGCGATATCGAACTGAATCAACTCAATATTCCATTTTAACATCCTTCCAGAAGTTTCTAGTCGTTGGAGTACCTATCGTAGGGGTTGGTCCGTGTAGACACTAATTAAGTGTGCCTGAAAGTAGGGGCGAAGCTTGCGTGATGCGATCACCAAGCAATAAGCTAGTTTTTCAATCTTTGGATAATTTCTTTCCGCCCCTATCAAGCGTTTACTGACATAGTAAACCGAATTTTGAATCTGGTCTTCCTCGCGGACCAGGGCTGTACTGATAGCGTGCTGGGATACCGCCAAGTATACATACAACATTTCATGGTCTATCTGGCTTGGACAGTACAGGGGGACTTTCCAAGTGCCTTATCCGAGCCCGGAATGCTTCCTCACAGTCAGATGTCCATTCAAAGTTTCTCTTTCCTTTCTTTATAATGTCGAAGAAGGGAATACACTTGTCTGTAGCTCTGGATATGAATCGACTTAGCGCAACCACTTTTCCATTCAGGCTTTCCACCTGCTTTATGGTTCTGGGTACTTGTATATCTCGGATAGCCTGGATCTTCTCTAGGTTAGCCTCGATTCCCCGGGCATTCACAATGAATCCCAGAAACTTTCCTGATGCTACGCCGAATGAACACTTCAACGAATTGATCTTCATTCCATAATGCCTGAGTATGTCAAACATCTCCGCTAGGTCTCGGATGTGGTCGTTTGACTTCCGTGACTTCACTAGCATGTCATCCACATAGACTTCCATCGTTTTTCCAATCTGATCTTTGAACATTTGATTCACCAGACGTTGATAAGTTGCTCCTGCATTCTTCAATCCAAAGGGCATTACTACATAGCAACATAACCCCACGTTTGTGACAAAGCTGGTGTGTTCTTGGTCCGGGATGTGCATCGGAATTTGATTATAACCAGAGTACGCGTCCATAAATGATAGTAACTCATGTCCGGAAGTTGAGTCGACGAGTTGGTCAATCCTTGGCAACGGGAAACTATCCTTCGGGCATGCTTTGTTTAAATCAGAATAATCAACACAAGTCCTCCATTTTCCATTCGCTTTCTTTACTAACACCGGGTTAGATACCCATTAAGGGTAGAGGGCATCGCAGACGAACCCGTTGGTTTTGAGTTTGTCCACCTCCTCTTTGAGAGCTGCAGACCTCTCTGGGTCCATGCCTCTCCTTTTCTGTTTCACAGGAACATGTCTCGGGTCTATGTTCAACATATGACTCGCGATTGCAGGAGAAATCCCGCACATATCTGAGTGCGTCCATGCAAAAACATCAAGGTTCGCTCGGAGGAAGTCGGTAAGGTTCTCAACTGCTACGGGGTCGAGCTATGATCCTATTTTAAGAACTCGTGATGGGTCGCTCCGGCTAACTGGGATGTCAATTGTGAGTTCAGCCGGTGCTGCATTGGTTTCCCTGGGTTCCTCATCATCGTCTCTCGGATCTATGTCTCTATGGATCCGAGAATGCCGCCCGAGCCAGGGCTTGGGCGCTACTTGTCAATCGTCAGAACCTTGGATGCGGACAGAGCTGTCCCAACCTTTCCTTTCTCCCTACGCCATGCCTCCCTGAGTTCAGCTACTTAGCATGCCCGGCCAGTTTCCTGGTCGCCGTGTACCACTCTAACTCCTTTGTCTATTGGAAAGTTTAACGTCAAACACCAAGGGGCCAAAGCTGCCCTACATTCCGCCAGGGCTGGACGACCTAGAAATACGTTGTACGGGGAATCAACGTCCAGTACTATAAATGGTAAGATTCGCACCCTTCTGCGTTCACCTTGCCCCAGTTCAACTGGTAATTCCACATATCCCACCGCATCAGTCGCTGCGCCATTAAGCCATGGATTATGGCTTTGGATGGCTTCAAATCCTTGGTCTCCAGCTTCATTTGGTCGTATGCCTTCTGGAAGATGATGTTGACCGAACTTCCGCAATCAATTAGAATTCTCTTCACGAATGCCGGCCCGATGGTCGCAGATATGACCATTGGGTCGATGGTAGGGGCTTCTACCTTGTCCTCATCTCTACTCCTGAATACGATATCATTATTCATCGCGCGTTGCTGCTTTGCAGGAGTCTCATCCTCCACGTTCGAACAACACTCATACTCGGCATGTCTTAAGGAGTTAGCGTATCGCTCCATCTCCTGCTAATTCTTATCTGCAGGACGAGGTCCGCCAGTAATCGTGTTAATAATCAATCTACCCACAGTCCGAGTAGGTTGTTCTAGTTGGTGTGGGGCTGGCCCACGTCCAGGGTCCGATGTTTCTTGCCTCCCGTCCTCTGGGTCTTTGATAAATTCCTGCAGCCTTTTCTATCTAATTAGTTTTTCTGTGGCATCATGAATGTGTCTGCACTCCTCTGTGTTGTGCCCATAAGACTCGTGAAAACGACAATACTTCCTGGTCCGCTTCTGTTCCTCTGTCGATTCCTTTGGGAGTGGCTTTCTATACTGGAAAGTGTTGTAGGTTGATAGATAGATGTTTTCAAGAGATGCATTCAATGGGGTGTATTCATTGTAAGTTGGGATCCTTGATTTCCATTTCCCCGTTTCTTTTTTCTTTCCGGGATTTCCACCTCCGGATCCTTTAAACTGCTAGGGCTTGTTCTGGACGTTAACTTGAGTTTTCCAGGATTATCTTTAGTTTGTTTCACGACGACGATACTTTTCACAGACTCTTGAACGGGCCCTGATGCCTTGTCTCGCCTTGTCCACTAAGCTTCCTCACTTCTTATGAACTGATGAGATTTCGAATAAAAACGTTCCAGCATAGCTGGGGGCTTCCCCGCCAACCAATCTCCAAATTCAGAATCCGGATCCACTCCACGCATTACTGCCATCAAAATCGCATGGTCATTGGGATTGCTCACCTCGGTAGCAGCAACATGAAATCTTTGCAAGTATGCTTTCAATGACTCTCCTAGAGTTTGAGTTACACTTGATAAGGACATCACGTCCTTTGGACGAGTGGTGTGTATCCTGAATTGTTCTACGAATTTCATTGCTAATTCATCGAAGTTGGATATAGATCGTGGTGGGAGTCGAGTGAACCACATGGTGGCAATCCCGGACATGGTGATTGGTAAACACCTACACTTGGTTGCGTCGTTAGCTCTTGCAGAATCCATCATCCATCCGTACCTCATCACATGCTGCCTGGGATCAGTCTTCCCTTCGTAGGCTGGAATGGCGGGCATGCTGAACTTTCTTGGGTATTTGGCCTGTAGAATGGTATCTGTGAAGGGAGTATGACTCTTAGACACTCCCCAGTCTTCATTGGTTAGTCCTTGGTTTTCTTTCATCAACTGCGTGACCATAGCCATGAAATCCGGGGGTTGTATGGAAGATGGGAGGTTGGGTTCCATTCTACGGGACTATGCAGGTTGATGTCCCGTCCGATTTGGGTCTTGGTTTCTAGTAGATCGATCAGCAGCACCTGCACGTGCATCTTCATCCTAACGGCATCTACACCTAGGAGGTTCATCAGCAGAGGTCGAACTATCATCTTCAAAGTAAGGGACAGGGCTACCCCCAGCATTCTGATGCTGCTGAGCAAGCTGAGTCATGAGGACAGCGTTGGCTTGCATTTGCTCAGCAAGTTGCCTCTTACTTTTCTTAAGTTCTCTTATCAAGTCATTGAATTCTGCTCGGGAAACAACTTCTGCTTGGTTTTGGTTGGAGGGCCCTATACCTCGAATCGCTTGCTGATTGCTAGTTCCTAGTTGTTGCACACTAGCGGTTTCGTTGACATCTGCATTTTGAGAGGCTGATCAAGTTCGTGGTCTTTCCATGGTAGAGTTGTTGGTTGTAACTCTGAGTAGAATTAACAGATGCCTTATAAATGATTATGGATCTCCTTTGGGGGATTTACGCAATCCAGTAGCTGTAAAGTAGATCCTAATAGCCTGAGTTCAACTCTCAGTGAAAGCACCAAAATGTTAGCACCAAAATTGTTCACTAACACCCTTAGGAAGATTGTGTAGAGAGATTAATGAAGAAAGTAAATTAAAACAAAGAAAGTGTAAATTTAAATGCAGAGAACAAGAACACCAAATTTATAGTGGTTCGGTGTAACTGCCTACATCCACTTTGAAGTTGATTTCCATTGATTTTCTTGATGGGTGATTACAAATACAATCCATTTTTAGTTACTAGAATATAATTGCAAAGTAAAAGAAATACGTCCAGAATGAGTCTTTAAAATGGCGGAGTCTCCCCAGTGTTCTCTAAAATCCCTCTCTTTTTCTGTGCCCCTACCCCTCTATTTATAGACGAAGGTGGGTTGGAAATCCTTGGTGGGCCTGGTAGCTGAATATCTTGGCCCGAGTGAAGTGGTCTCTATGCGCCGAACAAGAGAGGCCGAACGATCGAATGCCGAACGTCCAAATGCCAAGCGTACCCCTCCATGCCGAGCAATGTCCTTTGGCGGAGCAGGTTGAGGCCGAACGCACTGAATGCCGTGGGGAGCACTTGTGTCGAACGATGCTAGGAGCCGAACCAGTGTCATGGCCAAAGGGTTTCTAGGCCGAACGAGATGAGGCCGAATGCTTCGAGTGTCGAACACTTCCCAATGCCGAATAAGGTGTGGATTCCGATTGATATGGAATGCCGGACGTCACCCGATGTCGAACGATGTCCTTGGGTGAACGTAACTTGGACCATTCTGCCATGCCGAGTGTGCTTGGATGTCGAGCGTTATGGTGCCGAGCCACTTAAAGGCTGAGCGAGGTTTCTGGCCGGACAGTCGCTTTGGCCGAATGGGCCGAACGATATCTTAGGCCAAATGATATTCTGAGGCCGAACAATCTTAGGCCAAGCGTTCTTCTTCGGCCGGAAGGTATTCAATACCGGATGCTTCTTAATGCCGAACGCCCCATCTTGGACCGAACGATAGGGAAGGCCGAGTACTAAGTTGCCCGTTTAATTCCCTGGGAAACAGATTCAGGTTCGAGCACAGAATTTCGAGATAGTCACAGCGATCCGAATTGGGATTTTTTACTCGATTTTCGACGGCAAACCTGGATATGGATTGTTGATTGGTTCTGGATATTCTCTATCATAGATATGGCTATGCGAGGAGAATGACGGTTTCAGATCAAGAAACCTGATCTGAGTCCGCACTAGTAAGTCGGGTGGACAATACTAGTTCGGAAGTGAAATTGTGTGATCGAGTGAGCGATCAGGTTGGTATAGTGTACGGATGATATATGTACATCGTACGGACTTGAGTGAAATTGAAATTGAAAATTGGTGAATAAGAAATGTGAAATGATTTCTTTTGAAATGAAAGTATATTCTGTGAAATATACAATGGATAAAGGTGAAAGTTCAATATTTTTATGATGATAAGTAAGATGGAAACGACTTTATAAAAAGAGTAATTAAATTTGAATATTTAATTTTGAATAAACATAGTTATATATCTTTGTTATATAAGATAAATCTCCCCTTGTTGAATCTATTGCCGGAAGAAAAGGATTTTGAAGGTGTTTGAAGTATAAAAGGAGTTTTATATAAGTTTGAAATGATCCAAAGTTTTTTATTTAAAAAAAAATTATATATATATATATAAGGATCTTATGAGGATTTTGGAAAAAGGTTTTGGGAAACTTTGGATTTGGAAAGGCTTTTGATTTTTGGGTAAAATCAATATTGGAATATGAAAAGCCTAGTTTGAGAATTATCGATTTTGGGATAATCGATTTTGTGTAAAGGAGCTTTGTATGAGATCATACTAGGTGTATGATTTGGAAGATACTATATGTGTATAGTATAAAGTGTTTTGAAAATGGCTCTGGAGAAAAAGGCGCTCTCTTGAAATGAACTTCTCAGGAGTACCATAGGTTGGTACTGCCTTGAGCCCTAGGGGGTTCTAAGTTGATTCTGCGAGGAGTCTGTACAAAACTAGTTCCTAAGGATTTTGTGTAGTGTGTAGAGAAAGTCGAGGGAGTTGAGGCCTACAGAGGCATTTGGGTTATGTTGCGCCAACAGTGTAACTCGATGTCACTGCGATCTACTGCAGATCATAACGAAAGTCGTATGTGCCGCTGAGATCCAACAGTCTACGTTTGATTTATATCGGTAGACTGCGACCTATGGTAACATAGCGAAAGTCGTGTGTGCCGCTGAGAGCCAATGGTCTACGTTTGATTTTATATCGGTAGACTGCGACCTATGGTAGCATAGCGAAAGTCGTGCGCGCCGCTGAGAGCCAACGGTCTACGTTTAATTTTACATCGGTAGACTGCGACCTATGTGGGAGTGGAGAAGTGTTATTTTGGCAGCGAAAATCAAGGGCGCTGATGCCTACAGTTACATGGACTTTTGCTGTGATGGCAAGGTAACCCTGGAATGTAACTGCGATCTGTTGTGGGTTCCATGGCGTAATCGAGGGGCGTGGAGTACCTATAGTTACATGGACTTTTGCTGCGATAGTAATGTAACTGCGACCATGGATGGAGGTGATGATTCTAGATCATTCTCACCAAAAGATATTCTCTTTATTTTCAAAAATGATTTCTGATGCATCGCCTAACCTTAAGTCGCCTACTGTAGGTCGTGACAACCTTAGATCGCGTACCAAGTTAGGTCGTTTAAGTGATAGCTCGGTTTCCTTATGTCGATCGCGACATAACAAGATGGATGAAGCAGCGCAGGCAGAACAAATGCGACATAACGAGTTAGGTCGCTTGGCTTTAGGTCGCTGAAGCTTAAGGCATCGCTGCCGTATTTTCTTTAAGCCGCTTCCTTAAAATCGCTGATCGTATGCCACTTTCCATAGGTCGCTCATCTTAAGCCGTTCTAGTTAGGTCGCTCAGATTCTTATGTCGCTCAGCTCGCTTAAGTCGCATGCATTGAAGACTACTTATGCCGTATCTTCTTATGTCGCTCGAGTTGATAGGTCGTTCAAGCCATTCCTGAAGCTGGATATTTGCTTATGTCGCATTTATTCCTTATGTCGTAGGCCGTTGAGTCGCATTGTTGTGATGTTATTACTTTCTTATGTCATTGATGTTAAGTCGCAAACTGTTGTAACTTGTATATTTTAAGTCATAGGTCGAATGTGCTGTAGCCAGTATATGTGATAGGTCGTTTGTTGTGATGTAAGCCGTATGGGCCAAGTCGTGAGTCGTGTGTATGTGTTGTGATGCCTATAAATACTGGGGTGCGTCATTGTACAAGGAGGTTGATTTTGAATAAACTTTTGTTTGAGTGCTTTGTGCCTCTTTAAAATTGAAAGTTGAGTGTTATCTCCTTTCTCCATTTTCAGTTATTCGAGTGCGCTCAAATCAATGATTTTGAAGCCGGTTCACGGAATCTCGTGCACGAGATCAATGTCGAAGAATCGTAGATCTTCTAACACGGTATCGTGCGCGATCAATGTCTTAAAGATAGTTAGAATCCAGTATCTCATGAGATCAACGGATTTGGGCATTTATCTTGGGTATTATCAATCCATCGATTCATCTTTGTATCGTTCCATCGTCGTTTGTTCGTTATGCATCATTTGGGGACAAATCGTTGTTGATCCGCTACGTCAATTTTGGTATCAGAGCCATACTTAGCCAATCATAGCTAAGCCGAGCCTATTGGGAGTAAAGAGGAAGTGTTGGAGTTTGAGCCGAGTGTAGAAGTTGGATCAAGGCCGAGAGTTACAGTTACAGCCGAGTCGAGCTAAGTTGAATCCGAGTTAAAGTTAGTTTGGAGTTGTTGATGATCATGCCGCAGAGACGTGCTAATCGATTTCAAAATGTTGAAGATGTGTATAGAAGACAAGAAGCTAAGCAAATGGAACAATGTATCAACGAAAAGTTCGATGAAGGTATTGGGAAGTTAGGGAAACTGATGAGTGGCTTGAATCAATGTCAAAGGATAAGGTCACCAATCTCGAACCATAGAGGAAACAGGTTTTCGCCATTGGTTTCGGAAGTGAGGAGGGTGTCACCACAATCTTGTCGAGAAAGAAGAGAATCATCAGTTTCAATGAGACGAGAACACCATGAGTACAAAAATGAAGAGAGAAGAACTCCGCGGGGGTTTGAAAATGAATCATATCATGATATTGAAAGACAGGGTAGAAGGACCATTTATGATCGTGGAGATGTAGATGGTCGAGATCGATATCGAAGTACATTTGGTTATGATGAAGATGGTGATAGAGGTAGTATTCATTATCGAGATCGAGACCAAGTACGAAGTCAATATCGGAATGTAGAAGATGATCGTCGATGGGAGTCGGGAATGAAAACAGAGATTCCAGAATTCAAAGGGGGAATGATAGCGATAGAGTTTCTGGATTGGTTATCAAATGTTAAAGAAATTTTTGACTTCATACCCGAGCATCGTAGAGTTAAGTTGGTTGCTACACGATTGAGGGGAAGAGCTATGGCATGGTGGCAACAAACTAAACTTACATGGGAGAGAATGGGAAAGTCGAGGATTGTTTCATGGGAAACATGAAGAAGTTGATGAAGGCTACTTTCTTGCCTTATAATTATCAGTCTCTTATGTATCCGCGCTTACAGAATTTGAGACAAGGAACAAAGTCAGTAAATGATTATGCAGATGAGTTCTATCAACTGATTGCTAGAAACGATATCATGGAGACGGAGGAACAGTTGACATCCAGATTTGTTGGAGGATTGAGAATGCAAATTCAGTATATGGTGAATATGTTTGATCCAAGATCCGTTGCTGAAGCACACCAGAAGGCTCTAGCTTGGGAGAAGCAAGGTAGAAGAGGGGGTGGAGTGTTTACGAATTCTAGCAACCAGAACAAAGGTGCTAGTAGCAATACTAATGTTTTCAAGGATGTTAGTAAACCGGTTGTCAATGAAATTGCTAAGACCAAGGTCAACAACAATTTCAAGTGTTATAACCGTCAGGAGTTTGGTCATAAGAGCAATGAATGCCCGAAGGCTAAGAAGCGAGCGATGGTTGTTGAGGTTGAGGATGAGGATGCAGAAATAGAATGTTCCAATTCACCACAAGATGAGGAGGAAGAAGAATTATTGGCGGGAGACGAAGGATATTCTTTAATGATGAGGAGATCTTGCTTGACGCCAAAGCAGGAAGAGGAGACTAGTTGGTTGAGGAGTAATATTTTTCAGTCGACGTGCACTATTTTGGAAAGGGTTTGTAAGTTTGTTATCGATGCAGGAAGTTGTGATAACATCATCTCTACAGAAGCTGTAAAGAAGTTAGCGTTGAAGACAGAGAAGCATCCCAAACCCTACAAGTTAGCTTGGTTGAGGAAAGGTGGGGAAGTGAAGGTTAGTCGAAGAGCTTGTGTAACTTTTTCCATCGGAAAGAAGTATAAGGATGAAATTCGGTGTGACGTGGTAGACATGGATGTATGTCATTTGTTGTTGGGGAGACCGAGAAAATTCGATAGAGCCGTGCAACATGATGGAAGGACTAACTGCTATAGTTTCATGTTCGAGGGCACTAGAATCACGTTAGTTCCTAAAGGGCGACAACAAAGTGAAAGCAAGTTGGAGGAAATCGAGGAACTAAAAACTCTGTTATCATTGAAGGAGTTTGTCAAAGAAGTAGAAGATGGGCCTGAAGTATTTCTGTTGATTAGACGTGAAAGTAGTGAAGTGGTTGAAGTTCCTTAGGAAGTTAAGCCAGTGTTGAAGGAATTTGAAGATGTATTTCCTGATGAATTACCAAAAGAGTTACCACCGTTGAGAGACATACAACATCAGATTGATCTTGTTCCGAGAGCTATGTTACCACATAGACCACATTATAGAATGAGTCCAAAGGAGCACGAAGAGTTGAGAAGGCAGGTGGAGGAGTTACTTGAACAAGGGCGCGTACAAGAAAGTTTAAGTCCTTGAGCAGTACCAACTTTGTTAGTGCCAAAGAAGGATGGAACTTGGAGAATGTGTACAGATAGTCGAGCACTAAAAAAGATTACAGTAAGGTACATATTTCCGATGCCAAGATTGGATGACTTGTTAGATCAGATGAATGGAGCTGCTATCTTTTCAAAGATTGATCTGAAGAGTGGATATCATCATATTTGAATTCGACCAAGGGATGAATGGAAGACAGCCTTCAGGACACGGGAGGGGTTGTATGAATGGCTGGTCATGCCATTTGGTCTTTTGAATGCACCTAGTACTTTTATGCGAGTGATGAATCAGATCTTTCGACCATTTGTTGGAAAATTCGTAGTGGTATACTTTGATGATATATTGATATACAGTGGAAGCGCAGAAGAACATCTACAACACCTGTAGGAAGTGTTGATGATACTTCGTCAGGAGTAATTTTACGCGGAAACAAAGAAGTGCACATTCATGACACACAGTGTTTTCTTTTTGGGGCATGTGTTGTCCAAGGAAGGAATCCATGTGGATCAAGGTAAAGTTGAAGCAATCAAGGATTGGCCACAACCCAAGACTATAACTGAAGTGAGAATTTTCCATGGGTTAACATCATTCTACCGAAGGTTTATTCCACATTTCAGTAGCATAATGGCACCAGTGACAGATTGTATGAAAGGAAAGCAATTTGTGTGGACTGAAGAGGCTGATTCTGCTTTCCAACGAATCAAGACACTTTTGACTACGACATCGATTCTTAGATATCCGGACTTTCAGTTACTCTTTGAGTTGGATACTGATGCATCTAAAGTTGGAATTGGAGGAGTGTTAAGTCAAAGGGGACGTCCAATTGCTTATTTTAGTGAGAAACTTTCTGGAGCCAAGACAAGTTACAGTACCTATGACTTGGAGTTCTATGCTATTGTCCAAGCCATAAAGAACTGGAGACACTACTTGTTTTATAAGGAATTTGCGTTGTATACTGATCATGAAGCATTAAGACATTTGCAGGGACAGGATAAGATTGCAGCCAGGCATGCTTCATGGATCGCATACTTTCAACAGTTTACATTTGTTGTAAAGCATAAGTCGGGAGTTACAAACCGGGTGGCAGACGCATTGAGTAGAGGAAATCATTTGTTGACTACGATGAGAGTTGAAGTAACGGGGTTTGATGTACTTCCAGAATTGTTTGTTGAGGATCCTTACTTTGCTAATATTGTAGATGAAGTCGAGAAAGGGAAGACGGATGAGTATGTGTTGTTAAATGGTTTTCTATTCAAAGGAAATCAGTTGTGTATACCAGAGTGCAGTTTGCGATTGAAGATTGTGAAAGAATTACATGAAGAAGGTCATGTGGGAAGAGATCGTACCTTGCAGTTGATTTCTCAATTATATTTTTGGCCTTCCATAAGGAAAAAAGTTGAAAGATTTGTGCAGAGATGTCACATATGTCAAGTTTCCAAAGGGACAGCTACGAATGCAGGATTGTATATGTCATTGCCCGTGCCTACTAGACCATGGATTGATATTAGCATGGATTTTGTTTTGGGTTTGCCAAGAACTCAACGAGGGAATGATTCTATATATGTTGTGGTGGATAGATTTTCAAAGATGGCACATTTCATAGCTTGTAAAAAGACCGCTGATGCAGTCCATGTTGCTCAATTGTTCTTTAAAGAGGTTTATCGACTACATGGGCTACCCGAGACCATTGTTTCGGACCGGGATACTCGATTTCTAAGTCATTTTTGGTTGAGTCTGTGAAAGATGGTTGGGACTAAGCTAAATTTTAGTAGCGCCTATCATCCACAAACGGATGGGCAAACGGAAGTGGTGAACAGATCTTTGGGAAACTTGTTGAGATGTCTTGTGAAGGATAATTTGAAAATCTAGGATGTGAAATTGTGTCAGGCAGAATCCGCACATAATCATGCTGTTAATCGAAGTACTGGATTCAGTCCATTTCAAGTAGTATATTCAACAATTCCGAAGGGACCGCTGGACTTGTCGATAGTTCCACGTCAGAAAGGGGTTGTTAAACGAGCTTGTGATTTCGTGAATGAGTTGCAGGAGTGTCACAGGATTGTTCATGAACGATTGCTTAAGTCAAATGAGAAGTATAAGCAAATGGCAGATAAAATGCGAAGAAATGTTGAATTCAAAGAGGGTGATTTTGTTTACACAGTATTGACGAAAGATCATTTTCCAGTTGGAACTTACAACAAATTGAAAGCTCGAAAGATTGGTCCAG
Source organism: Allium cepa (assembly GCA_030765085.1). Classification (NCBI taxonomy): domain Eukaryota; kingdom Viridiplantae; phylum Streptophyta; class Magnoliopsida; order Asparagales; family Amaryllidaceae; genus Allium; species Allium cepa. The sequence continues at coordinate 206,798,412 of CM060941.1, read as the reverse complement.
TAGAAATCTTAAAGAAGATTAATTATAATGCTTATCGGTTAAGATTGCCGAAGAATGTTCATACTGTTGACGTTTTCAACGTCAAATACTTGATTCCATACCATGGGAACAAGCATGTCGAAGAAGAGGAAAGTGTGAATTCGGGGTCGAATTCTTTTCAACCAGGGGAAGATGATGCAGCGCCTATCCTTAAGTCGCCTATTGTAGGTCGTGACAACCTTAGACCGCGTACCAAGTTAGGTCGCGTAATTGATTGCTCGGTTGCCTTAAGTCGCTCGCGACATAACAAGATGGATGAAGCCACGCAGGCAGAACAAATGCGACATAACGAGTTAGGTCGCTTAGCTTTAGGTCGCTGAAGCTTAAGACATCGCTGCCATATTTTCTTTAAGCCGCTTCCTTAAAATCGCTGATCGTATGCCACTTTCCATAGGTCGCTCATCTTAAGCCGTTCCAGTTAGGTCGCTCAGATTCTTATGTCTCTCAGCTCGTTTAAGTCGCATGCATTGAATACTACTTATGCCGTATCTTCTTATGTCGCTCGAGTTGATAGGTCATTCAAGCCATTCCTGAAGCTGGATATTTTCTTATGCCGCATTTATTCCTTATGTCGTAGGTCGTTGAGTCGCATTGTTGTGATGTTATTACTTTCTTATGTCGTTGATGTTAAGTCGTAAACTGTTGTAACTTGTATATTTTAAGTCGTAGGTCGAATGTGCTGTAGCCAGTATATGTGATAGGTCGTTTGTTGTGATGTAAGCCGTATGGGCTAAATCGTGAGTCATGTGTATGTGTTGTGATGCCTATAAATACCGGGGTGTGTCATTGTACAAGGAGGTTGATTTTGAATAAACTTTTGTTTGAGTGCTTTGTGCCTCTTTAAAATTAGAAGTTGAGTGTTATCTCCTTTCTCCATTTTCGGTTATTCGAGCGCGCTTGAATCAACGATTTTGAAGCTGGTTCACGGAATCTCGTGCGCGAGATCAACGTCGAAGAATCGTAGATCTTCTAACACGGTATCGTGCACGATCAACGTGTTAAAGATTGTTAGATCTGGTATCTCGCGAGATCAACGGATTTGGGCATTTATCTTGGGTATTATCAATCCATCGATTCATCTTTGTATCGTTCCATCTTCGTTTGTTCGTTGTGCATCATTTGGTGACAACTCGTTGTTGATCCGCTGCGTCAATTTCTATATTTTCAATAAAATTATTTTTCAAAATATTTTCACTGGATGTTGAAAACGGGTCTGCCAAGCACTTATAGATTTTCAGTCGTACGCCTGATCAACGTATGACCGAATTTCTGTGAGAACAAGTATGGACTTGTCGAAACATCGAGTTATAAAAGTATTTTTATAAAAAACTACTTCGGAATAATATTATATGGATATTAAAAAGTGTTTTAAAAATGATCAAAGAATATTTATCTGACTTTCATAAATTCTGGCTTCGTTCCTTTTCGAGAATGAAAAGTTCTAAAGAGGGAAGGAATGTGACGACCTGGATTTTTTTAACGCGTGTTAATTGGGTGCTTGTTGGGGTTTCTTGTGATGAGCAGGATTTAAGAATTTTACAGGAGACATTCTAGTTTTATAAAACAAAAGAATTTGATTTTTTGTTGCTATGCTTTTAAGATTTAAAAATAAAGTAAACAAGTTTTTTTTACTTATGAAACAAATTTGTTTCCAAGGATAAGCGTTTTAACAAGTTTTAAATATATTTAAAATAAGATAAGTTTTAAAGGATAAAAAGGTAGGTTTTCAAAATGTTGTTGTTTTAAAAATTTATTTAATAACTTTGGAAAGCTTTTAAAGATTTTAAAAGTTAATTAGATGTCTATAATTGATGTGCAAAATGTTTTCAATGGAAATTTGATAATATAATTAAGTATAAGCATATATAATATGGCAAATACATACATACATAAGAATACACACACACACACACACATATATACACACAAATTCATATGAAGATTGGTGTAAGCAAAAGAGGGAACACACCATAAATGCCATTTAACTCAATCACATAAAACATCACATCCTAGCCTACAAACCATAACATTAAAACTTTTAATGAAAATCAGGTCAAGGTATTAAGCAAAACATAAGAAAAAAAGGGGCAGCTTGCTGTGGAAGGTAGCGGTACACTTGTATATATGTGTGTGTATACCTCCACACTGGCCTCATTCTTTCACTCAAACTAAGTATAACAAAAGACAAGCAACACTGCCACTAAAACAACTCAACTCAACAAGGATCATCAACAAAACAAAAGCAAGTAGCAATTTCAAAGCTAGCATTCTCTGCTCAACATTATCAGTGAGTAAACGAATTTTTAGAACGGTTTTAAATCCTGAATTTCATTATGAAAACCATGCTATTACTAAAATGTTTGGATTAAATGGATGCATTTATATGTATGAATATTGAATGCCTGTGTGTATATAGATATAGCTCTGTTGATTTTATCAGAGTTTGCATGCTTTAAAAATCCAATTTCTCATCATTAAATCGCTGTTATCCTTTAGTTTGTGAATGAAAAATGTTCGAAATCTTGTAACATTACTCCTTAAAATTAGTTCGGGAATTTATATTAAAAATTGTCTCGAAAGTTTTATAAAGAACAGTGAAGATATAAATTTGGTCAAAAATTTATGAACTCAATTCTAAGAATGGATTGCATGATTGAAGTAGTGATAGAAAATCATGATTTTGGTATGTATATCATGATTTTTAGTTTGGTAATTTGTGAGCATTTTTGAGTTGAACGTTAGTGAGATTTTAATCGAATTACGTCGATCGACGGCGAGTTGGTCGGAGTGGTTGGGCTTGAAGGTAGAGGAGGGGACGTAGTTCATGGGAAAAATGCTATCTTGATTTATCAGGGGTCGTGATGACCAGAGGGATCGAGATAGGGTTTTACGACCTGTTTTTGTCGACGAAGTTCAGATGGGTTTCGCGATGCCTAGTGGTGATCAAAGTCGATCGCGAATCATCCTGGATATGCTGGGTGACATGGCGAAGCTTCGGTGAAGGTGGCGTGGCGTCTCAGGTTAGGGATCGTCGATGGTGATCGATTTTCCGATGGCGTTTGGTTCATATCGTGTGGGTTGTGAGCTCGATTTCAATTCTAGTTTTAATCGAGTATGATGATGATCGAGATAAGTTTCGTGGTTTGCCGGTGAGGTGTCGAGATCGTCGACGATGGACGAAGTGCCGTAGTTCGTCGTTGTAGGTGTAGGTGCACGTTTCTGTGTACCGATGAAGTTGTTTTAGGGAAGATGTTTGAGTGCTCGGAGTTTTTGTTTGGGATTCTCGAGTTTTACTTGAAGCAGTGGATGACGCGAATGCACTATGTTTGATCTGGGAAAGATCGTGTTTGTCTCGGTAACTTGATTTTTTTGCAACTATTTCAATTGTAGGAGAAGTGTTTCCGGGTTTTAAAGAAATAAAAGAAAAGGTTTTGTAAAGAATCAAGTTTTGAAATTTAAAACAAGGTAAGTCAAATTTTAAGTTATAAAAATAATTGTATTCAAAGATGTAATTTTTTTAAAGGGGAATTACTTCATGAAAAAATTAGTGGATAATTACCTAATGAAAGCAATTGAGGTTAATTACTTGGTGTAGTTAATTTGATTTATTAAAATGATTAATTAATGAATGTGATTAATTTAAGGTTAATTACCAAATGTAATTAATTAAAAGTGTGATTAATTAATAAAGTAATTAATAATTACCTAGTAAGTAATTAAGAATTTGATTACTTGTATTGAAGAAGATTAATTGATAGTTAAGGTTCATTAATTAATAGTTAAAGAATAATTAATCTTTAATTAAAGATTAATTTATTTGGATTATAAGGTTACTAAGGAATGAATTACCCAATTGTAATTAATGAGATGAAGAGATTAAATTAACCTGTCAATTAAAGGATAGTCTCTTGGAAATTTATTAAGTATAATTATGGGATTGATAAGAATAATTACTTGGTGAAGTAATTGATGGATAAATTACTTGATATAGTTAATATAAGAGAAATTACTTAGTGGAAAGTAATTAACAGTTAATTACAAAGGAGTAGTAATTAGGGATTTATTACTTGATGAAATTAATTAAGGATTGATATAATTAATTAAGGAGTTAAGTAATTAAGGTAAGTAATTATAGAATGGATAATTAATGTTTACGATTGATTAAGGCTGATTAATGGAAATAATTAATTAATGATTAAGTAAAGGCAATCTAAGTGATTAAAAGATTAGTAATTAATCTAATTTTAGATAAATTAAATTAATTTTTGAAATGATCCACCTTATTTATGAATGATTAAATGATGATTTAATTGCTTGAGTTTATTCATATCTCTGATATGAAATGTTGGGTGGACAATGATAATGTGGTTATCTATCAATGATGAATTGCTGTGCAAGAAGTGTCATCCTGTATTTGAAATTGAATTGTATTTTACTTGAACAACTTAGGCTAAGATGACTTTGGATTCGAAGAGACATGAGTTGGGTATTAGTGGATACCCGAAACCAGTTCGATTCTGTATAGATTTGATATGTGAAATCAATAGACTGAAATGGATTAATTTAAGTGAATTGGACTATTTTAATCTAAGTTTGACACTTGGAAATTGATTAGTGAAATAAGTGATATCTATGACAACTTGTAAAGTCGTAAATTAATTCAAGTTACCCCAGGTTATTTAAGTTGTATGTTTTGCATACCATGTTAGATGGGTTTACTCATGTTGGTTTCGATCCTGACCCGGGTGTTACTTTGATGTAATTCTCGGGTCAGACCGAGTATTACAGAATTTCAGGTAAGTACGTTTTAGAGCTTAGGAGGCGAGCTGGATGGCAGGAACGTATGAAGTGTTTCCACTGTGATATATTATTTCTGTTTATTTGAGACATATTTGATTTGTATATGTCCAGTGTGTGTGTATGAGAGTAACTCTGATGTATTAAAATGTAAATTTACTGATTCAGTTGCTTTGTGTAAAGAACATTATTGATATTATATTTTATCCGCTGCGAATGTGAAATTCTGTGTTTTGTTTTATGTTTCTTCCTCTTTCTCTTTTCTTCTTTTCCTAACTATTTGGAATTTTCTAGATCGAAATTTCGGGTCGTTATAGAATCAAAGCAAAGGTTCGTGGTGAAATTTTAGGCGGAGACTCATGATCTTTGGTGGACAGAGTCATCGAGAACGAGGAGGATTCGGTCATGGTTTCTGTCCAGTTTAGTTCCTGTAGGTCGAATTCGTATTCGCGATCGTTGCTAGGCTTGAGGTAGTCGAAATCGTATGAGAGGATCGTAATCGATTTGCCGACGTGGTCATCAATGGTCAGAGCAGCGTGGATAGGTGTGCACATGCACAAGTTCTCTAGTGGGTTGGTGTTGCTGTGAGTTTTGGGAGCTTCGGGGAAGACGAGGTTTTTCTCGTATTCGTACTTGAGTTTCGAAAGGAAGAACATTGAGTTGTTCGTGAGGTCATCTGTAAGAGAAGTGTGGGTTTGGATCGAGTATTTGACTTGGGTATTTTCATTAGTGCTCTGGTAATATTGGTGTTTTGGCTCGGGTTCACCTTCGTGTTCGTACGCAAGGAAATTAGCATGTTAATGGTTAGAGTTTTAACGGTTTTTAAAATTTATACTAAACAAAATTTTAAAATAAAGAGGAAGTGGATTTTTCTCGGGTCTAGGCTCGAATGTTTTCTGGGTTGAACCTGAAGTAAATGTTTTAAACAAGTTTTTAAATTAAATAAAAGCAATTTTTAAATTTAAAATGAATCTCTTTTAAACTATTTCCTAAATTTAATTCTTTATACATAATAAATGTTTTTATATTTGATTTAAGAAAAGTGGTAAGATTTGTTTAACTTAAATTTATTAAGTTAAATTCTTAAATTTATTTTTTAAACTTAATTTTAAATATAATTAAGTAGTTGATTAAAAGATAAAGTGTTCAAAATTTATGTGTTAATTAAGTAATTAATAAAGATAAATGGTTTATCTTAAAGTTAATCAAGGTTGTGGATAACTAATGATTAATTAAATTAATGAAGTAATTTAAGAGAAATTAATTAATTAATGATTAAGGATTAATTAATTAAAAATTTAGGTTTATAAATTATTTAATTAAAGATTAATTAATTGGTAATTAGGGATTAATTGGTAATTAGGGATTGATTAATGTAAGTAATTACTTAAATGATAATTACTTAATGTATGTAATTAAGGATTAATTTGTTAAGGGTTAATTAAATTAATTAATAATTAAAGGTTAATTAGTTGAGGATAATTAACCAATGGGATAATTATTTAATGGAAGTAATTATGGATAATTAGTTGGGATGGATACTTAAAGGTTGATTAATTAATTACATATTTGTACTTAATTAATGTTAAGTAAGCAGGATTAAAAGTGATTGAAATAATTAATTTAACTAATTTTGAGTACAGATACAATTCGTAAAAAAACAACTTGAACACAAGTTTGAACAGAAAAGAAGCGAATACAGAAAATGGCAGAGTCTCCCTGGAGTTTTGGAAAAAAGGTCCCTTCAATTGTACCCCTGCCTCTCTATTTGTAGAAGAAGGTAGATTGGACTCTCTGCGCAGGCCCAAGACCAAGGTTTCTCGGCCCATAGTTGGAGGTGAGGTGAACCGAACGAGCCATGCCGACCCACGTCTACCGAACCACCCATACCAATCCAGATATGCCGAATCCCTAAGGCCGAACAATGGTCGCCGACTCACTTTGGCTGAGCTCGGGTTTTCTTGTGAGTGATTCAAGGAAAGTGATGGTTTGAGCCGAACTGAAAGGATGCTTATCGTATTTCCTGACTTGACAGCTATGGCCGAACCACTTCTTCTTCATGCACCTTGGCTGACCTGTTAAAGCCGAACCATCCCAACTGAACCTCCTAAAGATGCCAACCACATCAAGATCAACCCCAATGTAGTCTTTCATTATAGCTGACCTACTTCAACCAAGTCATTGTTGCTGACTCGACCTAGTGCATGTAGCCGATAGAGAGTAACCGACCGAGAATAGCCCAACTGCACTCCAAGCACCGACCCATCATCCATTACACATCGACCCCTACTCATCAAGGCTGACTTAAAATAATCGCCATTATAACTCAAAGTGGACCAATCCTTGATGTTACGCTCACTTATGTTCAATTATCACTTATGCAACCTTTGTTTTGTAGCCGGGCTAAGGTGCAGGGTAACATTTCCCCCCAAACTACGTTTTGTTGCGTACAAGACGTGCTTTGAATCAAGCAAGTTAAAGCCTCCATAAACAAATCCATCCTACTCCCTAAATAGTCGTTTATCCTTTAATTTCATCCTTCCAAAGTGTCGTATCTCTCTTTGGTTGTCTTGAAGCTTGGTTGATTCCCAATAGTATAAATCTGGGATTGCATTCCATTAGTGGCCATCCGTGTCCGTTTCCACATGACTAGCAAGCTTTGGCTATCTGATCCAATTTTTTCTTTAATAAGCGAAAAATCAATTTCTATCAATTTTAAGAAATATGATTTTTTGAATGTACACGTGCATGTTTGGGTACATGTTTTTGCCATTGGTTCTCAGATGCATTTTACATGCTCATAAGTCGTCACAGATTTCTTCTAGTGTGATTGCAAATCGATTGTAATTCCTTGTTTATATTTTTTGTGATATAAGGGTTGCAGTCAGCCACTCGATGAGAAGGACTCCAAGTTCTTCATGGATGACGTCCTTGAAGCCATAAGTAAGGGTGAATGGAGTATGGCAAGTTGCGGACTCGTAGTGGTTTTGCAAGCCAATATTGCTACTAGGAGCTTATTCACCCATTTACCTCTAGCCTTTTCTAAGCCTATTTTCAGAATAGACTTTATGATTTCATTCACAGCCTTAACCTATCCATTTTCTTGAGGGTGAGCAAATACCACAAATTTCTTTTCAATATGATGTCGGCAATAGAACTTTTGAAATTTAGCGTTGTCGAATGGGCTTCATTGCCAGTTATAATGGTTTGTGGAAAGTCATAATGATATATGACATTCCAGATAATGAATTTGATTATTTTCTTTGTTTTGATTATGGTTAAAAGTTCTACTGCTACCCATTTGGTGAAGTAATCAACTGCCGCGATGGTGTATCTCGTAGCACTTTTAAGATCGGCAAGAAGACGATCATGTCAATAATGCCCCCAAGTGGGTAACGGTTATGGACTATTCATTTGAGTAATTTCCATTGGCATGAGTTTCATTTTTTTAAACATCTTGCACTCATCGCATTGTCTAGCATGATCAACCGCATCTTGATAGAGAGTTGGCGTGTAACTCATTTGATATCACCATAGTTGATACACCGAAGCATGTGAATGGATAAACTCATTTTTACACATGACTTCTTCTTGGATGATTTGGCGTGATGCTTTGAGGAGGATCTATCGTTTTCCATTCCTCCGTTCAGTAAGAATTCCTCATTATAGATAGTCTTTGATATGAGTCAACCATGGCCCCTTTTCAGGCTCTGCCTCCAAGATCTTGCTGATCTCCATCACTTATTGCTTGTATTAAGTATTTTAACCGAAATAAAGTACGTTTTTTGCGCGTCCTTGAAACTGGCCATCTTCGCCAGTGACTTGACTCTTTTCAGTTTGCTTGTTAAGAATGTGTGTAATAATGTAATATGTGAAGTCGGCTGGTAGCTCTTGGACTCGACTAAGATAAGGAGAAGACAATGACCTCAGCAAGATTAACTTCCCTAACTTTTCATACTACCAATCAGGAATCACAAAAGATATGTAAAGTTTTGACTCGAAGTTCTCTAGCAAGTTTTATGCTGGCAGTCGAGGCTTCATACTAAGCATCGTTGTTTGCTACAAGGGAATCAAGTTTTAGGGCATAGCAGATTGATCATTCCATAGGAGTCATTAATACAACTCCTACGCCATAACACTGATCATTGGACGCTCCATCCGTGTACAATTTCCATCTGTTGGTTGGCACTCCACTACTCTTCGAGTAGTCGTCTGATGTACTGAATTCAGATTTGACGTCTGCCAATTTCTATTCTTGGATAGATCATCAAGGGAAATAAGTGATATCGAATTGGCTTAGTTCGATATTCTATTTAATTAGTCTTTCAACTATCTCAGCTCGTTGTATGATGCTAGCTTTTATAGCTTCGGGTTAATATTCAATGCATGGCTAGCGATAGTCGGTGAAATCACACTCGCATGTCAGAATGGGTCCAATGGAACATATCATCATTTATTCAAAGAAATCCATCTAATTCTTTTATCGCCATTGCACTGAGTTGTGATCCGATCTTCAACACCCATGAATGGTCGCCATGGCTGACTTTAGTATCAACCGTCAGCTCAGCGGGTGCAATCTCGGATTCTTTGAGTTCAGATGTAACCATTTCGTGTAACATTCAATGTGAAATATGGTTGGGACGATCAATGTTAATGGTTACTATGGTCGAATCCTAGTGTCTTGTCATGAGTTATTAAGTCTGATAATGAAGGGCTTTGAATGCTTTGATCAGTTATTTGCAAACGGCCAAAGATCATGCTTAGAAGCACGCTGAAGGAAATGTCAAGTAAGGGTCAGCCTTGAATTGCATGAAGCTGCATAGTTGGATCCTACTTTGATTTTGAATTTGCTTGTATGTTCGAATAATGCTCTTTCCATTCAATGCATTCATAATCTTCTACCCGTCCTTCGGGTTGGAGTGATAGTTAGTTGCCTACGAGATCAGACATCGATTTAATGATTCCATTTCTGGGCATTCTTTCGGTCGTAGCCTTGAGTAGTTGTAAACACTATATATAAGTTTCAATACTGAGCAATCGCAGCCAGTCTTTGGATGATCACGCTTCTACTCCCAGTATCGGGTTGATAAATGTACTGCATGGACGGTTGAGTATCTTCCTAGCTATGTTTATACTCCCACCAAAACTCCAGTGACATAGAGTTGATCAGTGAATAGCTGGTTCACATTCATCATGCTTCTCACTCGAGCCCCCAAGTCTGGGGCATATACTGATAAGTAGGAAGGCCAGCCATGCCAACTTTAGCCTTACTTTCTTTCCTGTAGAATCGTGGGATCAGGGCACTTAAAGGGATGCCGAGCCTCGCCTATCCTGTATTGTATTATGGTTCTTCATTCCAAGAGGAATACATCGATGCCTCGTTAGTTTCTGGGCAGAAGTTGTGTAATGGATGGTCAACCACGTCTAGTTTGGTTCTTGTTCTGTAATCAGATCTTAGGGTAAAGTTGGCTCAAGTGCAGTCGGGTCATGCTTATCTAGTTTCATACTCCTCCTAACGGATCGAAGGAGGGTGCTGGAGAGTTAATGTCCAGGTCTTAGTGGTTTACTCTCCTTTCCACACTATAGTGGTCATAGTTTTTCAAGGGACATTCGGGTCGCATTCATATATTCTTGGTGCAGATCGATATTGACCCCCAATTGGAGGTATGATATAGTCGGTCGCCCGTAGCTTTCGATGCCATTTCGATTGGTTCTTTCTTAAGGCCACCTTGCAGCCGTTGGCTTAAGTTGTAAAGAAAGCCAAGCTAGAGCTATAATGAGCTTTCATATTCAGCTATTAGAGATTTGTACTCCCGCTCCCAGCATTGATTTGGCCACGCCACAAGTCGAATGGTCGGACTCCATCCTTAGCGAGTTAATACTCATCCTGTTGATTTCAGGCCGAATATTGCGGAATAGAGAATGGTCAGAATCCACTCATCTATTTATCGATTTTTATACGCCACTCTGCATTATAATGACTCAGAGTTATTCTTCCCCCATCGACTCAAGCCCAATTTGTGTTCATGCTTCGGTCCACGCTCTAGGGACTTGGAGATTTGTCGAATGGTTTATGCTCTAGTCCATAGTTTGGGACATAGCGATTTTCGTCAAGTCCTTTATACCCTAGTTTGCGCTTTAGGGACTCAGAATACTCTAGTCCACCTTAGGAACTTAGAGATTTTTCTAAAATCTTTTATATTCTAGTCCGTGCTCTAGGGTCTCCGCTTCAGGGACCTAGAGATTTTTCTCAAGTCGTTTATACTCTAGTCCGTGCTTTAAGGTCTCCGCTTCAGGGACTTAGAGATTTTTCTCAAGTCGTTTACACTCTAGTCCACGCTCTGGGGACTCGGAGTACTCTAGTTTACTTCAGAGACTTAGAGATTTTCGTCAAGTCATTTATACTCTAATCCATGCTCTGGGAACTCAGAGTACTCTAGTCTGCTTTAGGGATCTCAAGTCGTTTATACTCTAGTCCACACTCTAGGGACTTAGAGTACTCTAGTCCGCTTCAGGGACATAGAGATTTTTCCCAAGTCGTTTATACTCTAGTCCGCACTCTGTGGACTTAGAGTACTCTAGTCCGCTTCAGGGACTTAGAGATTTTTATCAAGCCATTTATACTCTTTTCCGCGCTCTGGGGACTCAAAGTACTCTAGTCCGCTTCAGGGACTTAGATATTTTTCTCAAATCATTTATACTCTAGTCTGCGTTCTGGGGACTTAGAGTGCTCTAGTCCGCTTCAGGGACTTAGAGATTTTTCTCAAGTCATTTATACTCTAGTCCGCGCTTTGAGTACTAAGAGTACTCTAGTCCGCTTCAAGGACTTAGAGATTTTTCTCAAGTCGTTAATGCTCTAGTTCACTCTCTTGTGGATCATCCAAGTGTGGCTCGGCCAAGGCAGTTCGGTGTTGGAATGCAGACACGGTGGATTGGCCAAGAGTAGCTCGACCAAGGCGGTTCGGTGTTGGAGTATAGACATGGTGGATCAGCCAAGAGTGGCTTGGCTAAGGTGGTTCCGTGTTGGAGTGTAGGCATGGTGGATCAGCCAAGAGTGTCTCGGCCAAGGCGGTTCAGTGACTACTAGTTCGGTCACAGAGGGTCGATATACACGAGTCGGCATTTGCTCAGTATATATGCCAAAGCGATTGGCTTTCGGCTTTTGAGTGGGGTATCGGCTATCTACATTGAGTGAGGGGGTCGGCCTTTATATAACTCCAGTGCAAACTTCAACATTCAATTCCAAGAACTTATGTACATTAGTGAATCCAATCCCATGGCTAATAGCTTCCTTTAGATCTCTTTTAAATCTGAGTAGAAAAGGAAGTTCGCTAGTAAACAACTGGATCTATCTTGAGAATATGAAAATCCACTAGTAGACAGTGAGATCCAATCAAGCTGAGAATTCAATTCTCAGTGAAAGCACCAAAATTGGTCACTAACACCCTTGAATAGAGTTATGTAGAGAGAGATTAATGAAGAAAGTAAATTTAAACAGAGAAGTAATGCAATTGACTGCGAAAAGAACAACAAAAAACGAGAACACCAGATTTATAGTGGCTCGGCGTAATTGCATACGTCCACTCTGAATATGAACTTCATTAATTTTCCAATCACTTGAGTATAGATAGAATCCGTAAACAAACAACTTGAATACAAATTTGGAAAGAAAAGAAGCGAGTACAGAAAATGGTAGAGTCTCCCTGGAGTTTTGAAAAAAAGGTCCCTTCAACTGTACCCCTGCCTCTCTATTTATAGATGAAGGTAGGGCAGACTCTCTATGCAGGCCTAAGACCAAGGTAGTTCGGCCCATAATCGGACGTGAGGTGGATCAAACGAGCCATGCTGAACCACGTCTACCAAAACACCCATGTCGATCCAGATATGCCGAATCTCCAAGGCCGAATGGTGGTCTCCGATCCACTTTGTCTGAGCTCGGGTTTTCTTGTGAGTGATTCGGGGTAAGTGATGATTTGAGACGAAGTGAAAGGATGCCGATCTTATTTCCCTGACTTGATAGCTATGGCTGAACCACTTCTTCTTCATGCACCTTGGGCGACCTGCTAAGGCCGAACATCCAAACTGAACCTCCTAAAGATTCCGACCACATCAAGATCGACCCTAATGTAGTGTTTCATTGTAGCCGTCATACTTCGAGCAAATCATTATTGCTGACTCGACCTAGTGCATATAGTTGATCGAGAATAATCGACCGAGAATAGTCGAACCACACTCCAAGCACCAACCCATCATCCATCACACATCAACCCCTACTTATCGAGACCGACTTAGAATAACCGCCATTGTAACTCGAAGTGGACCAATCCTTGACGTTACGCTAACTTACGTTGAATTATAACTTCTACAACCTTCGTTTGGTAGCCATGCCAAGGTGCCGGGTAACATAGAGCGTCTTTAAGGTCTGCAACCAAAGTTTTGTGTTGCTGCAGTCCACAACTGTAGACAGCAGCATTTCACAACAATGAAAGTTTAATGATGGTGAACATGACGAAGCTTATTACTGTGTTCTTTGAGGGGCGGCTAACTAAAATGGATGGTTGAACCACTGGTTCGAAGGTCAGATCTAGATTCGTGCATGATTGAGGTTTGATCGAGTTTCGGATCGTCGTGGCCATGATTCAGGGTTGTTCGAGGTCGGAACAAGGTTGGGTCCAGTCATGAAAACATCAGAGAGAAGAAGCCTGTGCAATTTGTTTGATTTTTTTTAGTTTGTCTTAATTTGTTATTCCGATGGGTGTGGGTAAGGATAATACATGAATAGTGATTGAAAAAGACACAAACTGCGCATGATGTAATATTGTGAAAATTAATATGCAAGGTCTTCCAAATTACCCTTTATCTAACCTCCTCACTCACCTAAAACTGTAATCCATGCTAAGATCTCATTGAAAAACTACCATAAGTGTTCAACATTTGGTATCAGATTCAGACCTTATTCTTGAAATGATGAACATGACAATGATTTAAATCTGGAAACACAACAAGCAAATATAGCATAGCTCTATGAATAGAAACAAGCTTGGTTGAATTATAATGCTTCAGTCACTTAAGACATATTGGGTATAAAATATGATATATCGAAATCAACACAAAGTTACTAATGCTTTGAACAAAACCGCATGCACATGATCACAACAGTTTTAATTCTCATGATTCTAACCCGATCATCAGATTCATTAGTACTATAGAACCATCAACCATTTCTATTCCATCATCCACAAACCCAATTCATTCGGACCTTACTGCTACACAAATCTGCAACACTAGCATCAACATGCCATCACAAAACACACGACCAACGACCATATTCACTCCTTAACAACCTCATGATATAGCCTCCAAACAACTACCCAACCAACAAGCCTCTAGAATTCTACCTATAGCAATTTTACTCACCACTCTCACTCACACTTCCATATGGCACAACTAACCTCACCTTCAAGACATACCCTTATGCCACTTAACTTGCCACATCTCCTTGATTCACACTATCAATTTCCCGCTCAAACAAAAAACATACCATCATCGAGAATTTTTTAGCATTAATCATTAAAATTAGAATTTCATAGTTTTAGTGTAGATGGATTTATCCTAGCTTGGCTCAAGCAAGTTGAAAAAGTATTGCTATACCATGAAGTCATGCAAACTAATTAGGCCCAAGTATGCGTCTTCACCTTCGAGATGAAGCTTGACAATGGTGTAAATGGTACACTATTAATATTGATTAATAATCTATTTGAGCAGTATTTCAAGAAGAGATAATAACTAGAATTGATCTGTCCTGTTGATGCATTTGCTAATCTCAAACAAACATCAAAAACTCGAGATTACTTAACCAAACTTAAACAACTTTCTGGCTTGATGGAAAAAGTTAAAACCTTCCTACATACTTGGCAAGTTTATTGGTGGGTTGAAAGAAGAAATAAAGCTATTGCCTCATGACCAAGATTTCTTAGGGAAGCTACTGCTTTAGCTAAAACATACAAGGATAAATATTTAGCTAGAAGAAGATTGATATGGATTAATATTGAGCAATATACACTAGAAGAAGCAAGAGGAGTGAAATTGAAGAAGAAAGAAGAATTGATAGAGGTAACTAATAACTTTAAAGGGAAATAAAATTTTGATTCAAGTCTACCTTTTCATCGCAACTCAACACATAAATAGAAAGCAACCTATGTAGCTTTCCAATTACAATATGACAATTGTACCTCTAGCTGTAACCGTAATTTGTCATGATATAAAGAAAGAAACCATATTTTATCAATATTTAGGTTGTTGTTAAAGGAATTAATGCAACACGCATTAGATAAAATGGGCAAATATTTTTTTTATCATTTTGGATCTTATTGGGCCTACGAAGTCTAAATTTATTTGGATCCTATCAAATTAATTTTAAAGAAATCACTATTTATTCAATTTGTAAATAAAATTTTGTTTTGATTTTTTATTTAATTATAAAATATAAACACGTGTATCATATACACATGTGTGTGTACGTTCACGTGCAACATTTATACTATCCATATATGGGTGGGCTATGATTTATATTGCAATAGACAATTTAGCCCCTCCGTTTGTGTATGTTCTGTCTAATACACACACACACACATGAGCCAGGATCTGCATCCCACTTTATTTGGGTCCGTCATGTAGCCCTTTGATATCAGCTACATGTTAAAATTTTAATTTTTGCCCAATTTAAGAGGAGAGAGAACGACCAATTGTTTAAATATTAACATATGGCTGATGTTAGAGGGTTACTTTATGGAGCCAAATAAGGAGAGCTGCGGATTCTAGCTCTATACACACACCTCTACATACATACATACATACATACATACATACATATGTATGTATATGTTTGTTTGAATATGATATAAAATTATAGTTATAATATTACAGATGTATATATGTATGTATAATATTGTAACATTAATTTTATAAATTAAAACATAAATTGTTTCAAATTAAAATTCAAACACAATTTCAGATTTCAATTAAAATAATTATGCAACAAATTACATTTTAGTAAATATATGTACACACAGACAAACTTATAAAATTTTAAAGCAAAAACACACACACACTCATATATATATATTAAACTTAATATTTATTTTTATTTTTTTGAAAATGGGCACTTTATAAACTATCCAAATATTCGTACACACATATTGCAAAAAATAGTACAACTATTGCACATACAAATAATACACATACGTGCAATCTACCCTCCTATTAACTTCTGCTTGCTAACCTTTCCAGCCCATAAAAAAAGAAAAATAAACTGAAACCTAAATACTATGATCCTATATCTAATAGATCACCATGTTCCATAATCTTCTGTCCACTAATGTTTACCATATTAAACCTGCATATAAAAAGGCAAATGTATAACAAAAAATTAATCCCCAGGCTTTAGCAAAACCAACAACAATTCCTTCAGAGAAGTGAACACGATCATGTTCAGATCACATATCAGAAGCGACCAAAACTCATCTAAATTAACAAGTCCATTTCTGTAAGATCAAACTCAATAAGTCATCTTGTCACAAAATACTCCAGTTACTTCCATCAAATTTTGAAGTCAATATAAATTTGCTCATTGAAAACCGACTCCCAGTTGATGTATCAGCATACAAATAAAACACATCCCTAATGTAACATACAAGGACATTCCCATCAAACCATAGAGGGTTTAAGGGGAACAAAGGAGATCAAATGCATCTCTGCATTCATTTTCCTATCATATCGTCTAACTTAGGTAATGTTTGTGGAGCTCCTTTTCTTCTCTTAGGTGGAGAAATGGTTATTTTTGTGGAATATTTCCCATGGTTCTATGCATAGTTAGGATTTTCAGTTACCATATAAGAGAAAACTGCATTGATGGTTGTGGGACTTCTTCTATGTATGCAGCCACATTTTGTATGAACTATTGAGACGTCTCTCCAAAATATTCATCTAAGTCACACAGTTCATCAGAGCTAGAAGTATCATTCACGTCTTATATGATGATTTTGTCCTGATCGTGACCTTCTTGTACCCTACCTCTGCAATGTGTACTGGCTTGGAGACCGTCTCTTGTGCAAGTACATGTTGTTCTAGGGGCATTGATGGGATAGAGCTCATTGTTGTAGTGCGGTTTCAGTATTTGAAAGGGAAATCCTCTTTAGTAGAAAGACAAGTGAACATATTAAATGCATGAACATTCATTGGCTCTTTCCCTCTACACATCTTCTTGTTAACACGGGTAGGTGGCATTCAGTCAGTTCGTTACTTTTCACATCAGGTGGTATGCTACCTTCTTCGCTTTGTAGGGTGGAGATTCCTTCTCCACTACACGCTAGTTGTTCTGGTATCGAATCAATGGACTTCATTTTTTGTCCCTAAACCTGCTGTGCAACTCTGTTACAATTTTATGTACAATATCCATATACCTTGCAATTTTTACAAGACTTGGGTTTATACTCATATGATATACCGATGCCAATATCAGTGCCATCATAGTCTTTCCCATATACTATAGCAGTATAGGAAAAATTATATTCAACTTGCACTAGAATTCGAGCAAAATTTAATCTAGTCTCCTTAGCAATAGCCTTGTCCATCCTAGTAGGTTTACTAAGAATACTTGCTATTCTACTTATTGCGTCTTTTTCCAAAATTTCAAAGCTAGATCATTTAATCTAACCCATATCAAAATCGAGGAGAAGTAAGTGAACTGTAGACCTCGTGCCATAGTTTTAAGATAATAATCCTCGAATTAAGTATATAGACCGGACTTAAGGACCCTTACACAATCATCATGTTTTTCAAACTATACGATTATGAATCCAGATTGTTTGTAATAAAATCAAAATTACCAGACGGTTGCCAGTGCTTCTCCACGTAAGTGCAGAATTGGTTATATACAGGTCTATTACTGATGATGTATGCCACAATTGAATTGCCACATTTCTCTCTGCAAATTGTTTGTTCGATTATGGCATGTGGAAGAAGCGACCATCGTTTTTTAATTCTGGATGCCACGAATTTCAGATCGCATTCAGGGTCGGGTTCTAGCGAAATAGTTCCATGCACTGTATCCACACATGAACACCTCTTTAGATCTAAGAATGGTGGTTGGTCGGGCGATTTTTGGAGAGGAAGATCGATTGTAATTGATTCATTACTTAAGGCCTTTTCCACCATTTTTTTTATTTATAAACTTAATATTTATAAATCAAATATAAAACATGTGAGGACCCAGAATTTTTAGATATTCGAAATTAGAATATTTAATTGATTCTAAATATTTGAATGATAGTTTACTTGAATTTCAAATATCACTGTTTGTTTGGTAATTAAAATTTTGAATTTAATAATATGAAATTGGTTAAAATATTATATCTTCAGTTTTAAGCCTGTTAAAAATAATTTGAAAGTTTATAAAATTTATATTGATAATACTAGAGATAATAGAGCTTTTAAAATTTGAATTTAAAACTGTTTTGTTTAATTTGAAATTATATCGTTGAAATCGATGTTTAAAAAATAGTCTTCCGAAGCACAGTCTCGGAATTCGACGAAACCTGTCCATTGGATCCGTAATAGTATATTATTACCAGATTTCAAATTTCGTAGCATTTAGAATTGCCATGTGATCGTATGATAGGTAAACGCGCCGAAGTTAAATTGAAAAAATTCAATATAATAGCTGGTAAAAAAAGCTATCTTCTCCATACGATCGAATTAGGACTCAGAACATATTCCATTGTGTTCGGAATAGGCGCATAATATTATAAACGTCTGACGGCACGCCTCGATAGGAGTTTGAAATTTTGAGCCGTGAATTCAAAAATGATTTGAATTTGAATTTAAAAATTAAAATATAAATAAGCACTGTAGCATCATACACGTTTCTTCGTTCTCCAACGCTTGGCAAATATATTTACACGCGTCGCCTTTCTCTAAAAAAATAATAATATGAAGACAGCCGAACATTTAAAAAATAAATCGAGGCTTCATTTCTTTTTTCCAATTCAGATCAGAGAGTAACAAAAATAAAATAAAGCAATGGCGACCAATTTTAATCGGCGTTCACTAGTTAGCTCGCACTGAGCCACGAGGCGGCATCGAAGAGGGACGGGTCGCGACACAACAGGCGGCTGTGTGCGCTTGCGAAGGAGGGGTTGTGAAGGTATCGAAGTCGAGCCATCATCGGGAAGCTTGAACGCGAGATCTTCGATGGGATGGTCGCATTCGCAGATCGCGATGTAGGAGGCGGCGACCAAGTTGCCTGAGGTCAGCGACAAGCGAGGTCGAGGCAAATTTGTGCGTGAGATTTGGTGTTAAGCTAGATGTCGGGGAGTCATTCAACGTCGATTTCGGTCTAAGGGCTCGCGATCGAGTGCAGAGGCACACATTGGTTGTGGTGGCACTAATGGGATCTGGTCGAGCTTGGTGAAAGGGTTCGTTGTGGATGTCGGGAAGTTATTCTGCGAGGAATAGGTATTTTCTATTTATTTAATTTATTTATATGTGAAGAATAGATATGCGGGAAAAAATAATATGTATATGAACTTGCAGTAAGGTAATTTTGTTTTAAATTTATTAATACATGTATATATTCACATACACGATTTAATGTAAAATGGTATATATATTTTCAAAAGGAAAATTTCTAGTTTAAAATTAAATCACTAGTTAAAAATAAAATCATTGTTTAACTAAATTTATTAAATGTAAATTTAAATTATTCGATTAGTTCGAATATTAATAAAAATCATATAATTGTTTATACAAGGTCCAAAATCATGAAGAAATAGTCGAGTTGGAAATGGATTGCAAAACAAAAGCAAAGGTGAGATCTTCTCACTAATTTCTCATGACCCTAAGTGCCGCATAATAGTGGATGATATGATATAATCTCATATACCGTGACATTCCACCTTGAAGTGAAATTGGTATTTAATTTGTTGTGCTAACATCTGTGGATGTAAGGAAACAGGTTGGAGGGATCCAACTGGATTTCTCAAATGTTGAATTTATTTCATATGTTGTGTATTGATTTATTGATAATCCGTGAATGATTTTATTGCTGATTGAAATTGTTGAAGAATATGGTTTGGCCGAATATATTTCGGTATTTTTAAAATACCATAAATATAAAGATTTGGATTTTTGAAAGGAAATTAAAGTAGAGAATTTTAAGTAAATTAATTTTTGAGAATTGGATAAATGTAAAAGAAGGAATTTAAAAGCTTAAAAGTTGATTTTTGTAATCCTATCGAATTAATTCCAAAATATGGGGAAAAGATTTTAATAAATGTATTTGAGTAATATTGTTCAAAAGTTGAAGAATTTATTTATTAATTCGGATCTTAAATAGTTTGAGAGAAATAAAGGAATTTATTTTAAAAGTTAGTAAATTTTTTGGAAATCAATTTGGAATTAGATTTGGTGTTTGAAAATAAATTTTAGAAATCAATTTGGTATTTGATCTGGTGTTTGAAAGTGAATATTTGGAAATCGATTTGAAAATCGTATATCATTGGATAATTGGAAATTTAAATTCACAATGGGAATTTATAGAGGAAAGGGAAATTTGGTTTAAAAATAAATATTGGTTTATTTTTAAAAGCGTGGAAAGAAATTTACAGATTTGGATTGTAAATTGAGATAAATCAAGAAGGATTTATTAATTGTTTTAAATGGACTATTTTAGAAGGGAAAGTGTATTTTCCCTGAAAAGCTGAGTATGCTTCCAAAGTGGCTTTTAAATATAAATTAAAAGTTCTAAAGAGAGTTTTAAAAAGAATGTTTTTGGCGAAATTATTCTCTTAAATTGTTTTTAAATCTTTAAAGTAATTATTAATTAAGTTAATTATAAAATTGATTAGTCTAAAGATTTAGTTGATATTTGATTTAGAAAATGGTTATTTAAATAGTTACACCTTATCTAATAATTTATTTTTAAAATTTATTTTGGGTTTAAGTTTTATAGATATTAGAATAAAAAAGAAATTTCATAACTAATATTTTAAATAAAGTGTTTAAAAAAATAGTTTTCATTTTAAGTGTTTCCAAGTATATTTTTGGATAAGTGATTTAAATTATTTTGAAGTATTCAAACTTGGCAAATTTTCAGTGGAAATACATAATATTTTGAATTTTATTCCACAAAAAGGAAAGTGATTTGAAAATTGTTTTCAAAGGGTTGAAGTGTGAAAATATATCTTGCGAAGATATTTTGAAAATAAATAATTTGTGGAAATTACTTAAATTTGATGGTTGTTGTGAATACTGTCTGATAGTTAAATAACCGACAATTAGTACAAACAATCTGGGAAATTATTGAGGCTTGACGGTTGATGTGAATGTTTTTTGATAGTTAATTAACCGACTATCAATATTGGCCTTTAAATGGCATTTGAATTTTGATGCGACCGAGGGTTGGATTCCAAAATGATTACCCGAAAACCACATCGAATCTTAGTGATGGATCTTTTTTTAAAAGATCAAAGTTTAAATTTGTTGTGACTTAATTGAAATCTGAATGTAGCCACTCATTTTTAAATAAGCACTCATTATTCGGATTAGCCGGGAGAGGACATTGAGTCATAAAACCCATTCCGAATAATAATACGACAAAATGGGATTGCATTTGAAGATGGTGTTGAAGACCGGGTATTTTCGAAAACGAAAGGATTACCCATCGAATGTCTTTGCACCGAGTAGCTCCGGTATAGAGTTTATATCACCCTTTGTGATGGGGAGTTCGGACGTGATTAGTGAATATCCGGATTTGCAAGGGCTTCTTTCCTTAATTGGAAGAAGTGCCTTCGGTTCCATTAAGACCCAGAATGGCTTGTATGGATGTATGTCTGACGTTACACTTTGAGATGTAAAGCTAGTTTCTATCAGATACATTTCTGTTTGGGGCAGAGAATTTATTCTCTTAGCATAACACTCTTCCCTGAGACGTACGAGCTAAGAGGTTATGTTGTTGATGGTTACTAGTGATATATTCCCAATTTGGTAATGTGGCATGCTAAGTGTTGATCATTTTTTGATTGCAAGGATGGCTTTTGTGAAAACCGTAGCTTTTTAGACGAGACTTCATCGAACCTCACACCTTAGAAATTGTTGAAACAGGAAAAGATGCAACAAGGTTATGAGGGTCACGTCCCTCAGGGTATGTACATTTCCTTCTGGATAAAAAGTGGCATCTGGTATGGAGCCCAAATGATTAACCTGTGTGGATAAAAAGTGGTATTCTAGTATGGATCCCAAATTATTTACCTATGTGGTTGTTGGTTGTTGAAGCACCTCAGAAAAGGTCGGTCTAGACTAGGGGGTGACATACTCATGGTAGTTAGTTACCTAGTTAGAGAGGTAACCCGGCCATGTGTTGGCAGAGAGCCGGTTAGGTTCTCGGGGCGTCCCTTCAGAGGCGTACCCATTCGGTGAAGGAAATTCCTTAGCCTTGGCCATTTGTTGGAAATCCAAACAAAATAATACGAGCCCAGTACGGTTTTAGTTGTATAACCTGCGATGCAGCGTGGTGGTAACCTGCCATAAAACATGGTAGCTATAGTAGGTATACTATAATGGTAGTCTGCTGGCTAAGATTAATATTATACTTTCAAAATGTTTTCTGTACTATGCACTAATAATATTGTCAAAAGGATTTTGCGTATCAAGCATGTTTGACTATCATAAGGAGAAATCTCCTCCAATTGTGCGATCGCATTGTGTGTGTGGCGAAAGGCCTTATGGTAGTTTCATTTTCCAAAAGCATCAACGGATTTCTTTTCCTTTTCTTTTGTGAAAATAACTGTTTTAAGATCTCACACCATTCCCATGACTGACCTAGAGTTTATTGTTCCCCTTCTAAACTCTGGGTGCCCATAACTTTTTACACGGACAGCCTAGAGTCAACTTATCAGTTGTTCTGGAGCAAAGTCAGGAATGTATGCTGTGGAGATCAGGAGACAAGCTGGATGGCGAGACGTATCACTTATAGTATGTATTATCCGATGCGTATGGGTTGCTGCAAATTTAGTTTTCATTTAGTCAAGTTGTCATAAATGCCTAGTGTCGTGTTTTATTGTTGTAATACTCTGATGATGTTGTGTATAAACTGATATAGTTCTTTAGTTAAAGGTTATTCATTTATCTATTATATATTGTTCCGCTGTAAATGTGAGTTCCTGATATTGTTTTTGTTTTCTTCTTCTACCTTCTTCTTCTTTAACCATAACGGTTCGGTTTTTTGGCATTCGATTGTTCTGCATTTGATATAGTGGGCGTATTGATGTCGACTTTCGGGCGTCGAAAAATCGGGTCGTTACAAAATAACTTTATATGTTCAAAATGCAAATGTATAAATTATATATATGTGTACGTATGTATGTGTGTGTATCTATATGTGTGTGCGTGTGTATAAATATATACTTATTCATATATATATATATATATATATATATGTATGTATGTATTTAGTATGCACGTATGTATATATACATTCCTATAAAATATTTTGATAAACTAATTTTTTGTTTAAAACTTGTGGTTTTAATTTAATCTTTTTTTTTAATTTCTATACAAACATTTTTTTAATATTTTTGAAATCAATTTCAGAGTACACACACATACATATAAATATGCATTATATTTATTACAGATGCATCTCAAAACAATATGTTATATAATAACATACACGCATGTATATATATTTATTAAATATATATATATATATATATATATGATTTAACAAATATGTACATATACTATGTACTTTATACTTATGTAAATTAAAACCAATTTATCTAAAGCCTCTTTCAAACATTGTCAAAATTTGAAAATTAAATTAAAAATATTAATTTTTTAATTCCATGGCCAAAAGCATATATGAAAACTATGATAACCCGAATTTTGGACATATGATAAGTGGATAATTAACTGGTTTATTCAGTTGAATAAATAAAATTCTGATATTTGGAAATATAAATAAATTTGAATCTATAATAAATATTGAAATATAAATATCTAGAAATAATAAATTTTAGGGTAAATAAATAAATATAATAGATATATTCAAAAGGGTAAGTTTGGCTCACATCCCTAATAAGTTTCAAAATAGAGAAAACATCCTTCACAACCAACACTACGTTTCCGCCCCCTATTTTAAAATTCACACACCCAAAAAGACCCAAATACCCTTTATGTTTTTAACACTTCAAACGCGTATAAATTTATGTACAAAATCCGGATCAACATACCGTTTTCACCAAAAAATCACAAATTTTATGATCTTTAAAATGAGATCCATTATTGATACCGAAAATTCATATTTGCAGTAAAGATGCAATTATTTTAAATATTTGAAGACATTCAGCAATTTTTGAACAATTTCAATTTTTTTTTCAAATGTACAAAAGTTGCAAATAATTGCAGACATTTACGCAACTATATGGTATAGTTGCAGAAATGTCTGCAACTATATGGTATAGTTTTGCAGACATTTCTACAACTATTGCATATTTGCAGAAATGCAACTATTGCAAATTATAAACCGAAAATATAATTTATATGATTTCAGAAAGAGGATCGATAAATGGAAATGAAGATTTCAAAACTGCGATGAATAAACGAGGTTATTTATGGGAAAGAATTAAGCGATGTAAAAATAGGGACCGGATTTATAAAGTTTCAATCGGAAAGAGTTTTTATGTATTACGTTTGGTTTTAGGGATGTGGCCCCAATTTTCACTATTCAAAATTCCATAATGTTTGAAATCTTAAGTGTATAGACATATAAATTCATTGTGAAATAATAAACATATTAATATAATTCAAACAATTTAAAATGTGATAATCTCCTTTATTTATTATTTAAAAATTGGCAAGATTGTTATTTTCAAACAAAAATAATAATGTGTTGTTTTAAATATAGGTATAAATAGATTTTAAATTATAATTATTATTTACAAATTTAATTTGTGTTTGTTTAAATATATATGTATATATATATATATATATAAATTTGAGTTGATTTTAAATTTTATTTTTAAATTGAATTTGAATTTGAATCTAGATTTAAATTGAAATTTAAAAGATAAATACTTTAAAATATTTTGGATTTAAAAATACATGAATAAGGTTTTTATTAGAATAAAATTTATTTTATATTATTTTCCTTAAAAGAGACTTTATTTGTATAAATTAAGAAAGTATTTATTAATTAGTAAAATAAATACAAAAGCTTTATAAACATTTAAAAATATATCATGCATAATTACAAACGTAAGTAAAAGAATGTATCTAATTACAAGTGTAAATCAATTATAAATTGTAATTGACGAATGTTAACTAATATAACAAGTATCATCTTTGTATTAAAATTTTCTATAAATTTTAATAAATCATAATTTACTTTTTATTAACTTCCATCTTTTTTCCCATTTCTTTCTTCATTTCTAAAACTCAAGAAACTCAAACCTGTAAATATTCTCAAACTCAAGATCAAAGCTTATAATTAAATCAAGCTTCCATTTTTCCAACCTGAAATCAAACTAAAGGCTTGTAACATTTTTAAAAATATCAAGCAAATATTTCAAGCAATCAGCAGCATTCAACCTGAAATCAAAAGTCTTAAATCATCAAGTTGGAGTTTCAAAAGATCTAAGCATTTTCTTCTACAATTCAAGTTTTCAAAATAAAGCTTTCCTGTTTCAAAAATCAAAGCTCTCTATTCATCTTCTTTCCGGTGAGTAAACAAATTCTAATATGCTTTAAAAATCATGTTGCATGCAGTAATTTGAAATGAAGTGTGATAAATGTTCATATGATTGTTTAATATGAATTATATATATATATATATATATATATATATATGAAATGAATGGGTGTCCATGTCTGTTTAAAGAACATTTGTACTGTTCTTGTTGTTCATGTTTAAGATTTGATAAAAGAAAATCATGTTCTTCTTCCCTAATCTTCTTGAGGATATAATGTATGAAAAAACTTGTTTGCTATACCATGATATCAATTTTAAAAGTATTTTTAAGCTAAATCAATAGCTAGATTTTTACAGAGAGGAAGAAGTACAGTGAAATCCCAATCTTATCAAATTTCGTCTCGAATGATTTCTTGTTTCTGGTTTATAATTTGATTTGTATTCGAAACTAGGATTTTTAAAATAAAATCAAGATTTTTAGGCTTTCAATTCGAGAGGAATTGCATGTTGATTGGAAAGTGGGTTTTAAACGTTTTCTGATGATCAGTTGTACTTTGGGGGTCGGGACCACTGTTGGAATTGGTGAGGAGGTAGACGACCTTGGCAAAAATGGTGGATGGTTTTATTGGTCACTGTGGAGGTGGGGTATCGACGAAGTAGGGTTTAAGGTCTTGGATGGGACGACGAGGTTTTTGGATTCGTCGCGACGACTAGAAAGCATCGGACTCGACCTGGTATGGGGAAAAATGAAGTATGGTCTTCGGTAGAGCTTTGGACGGAGTTTCGAAGATCCTTGTGGTCAGTGACGTCAGATCAAGTCGTTTCTGTTTGATGGGTTTCATTCCAATAGATTCGATCAGGTTCGAATTTGATTGCATGGCCGATCTGGAAATCTGGATGGTCGGGTAGTCGGAGGAGGTGGCCGATGACATGGGGATGGTCGCGTCGATGATCGGAGTGGCAAGTTTCTGGTGTACACGTGCACACGTGTCAATGGTTTAGAAGTGGGTCGCTGTAGTTTGGGTGGAGGAGATCGTCTCGAGTAAAGATGAGTGAGGCTTGGATTTTAGTTCGTATAAGCTGGGAATTGTCTTGGGCTAGTATTTGAAGGTTAGCAAGCTTTAATATGCTACAGTTCAAAATTTTAATTAAAAAAAAGAGGAAGAAATCTCGGGCAAGTCTCGAACGGGTATTGGGTTTAACCCGAAGCAGTTTAATCAAGTTTTAAAAAGCAAAGGTTTTGAAATTTAGATGAATTTAGTTTAAAAACTTTCTTAAATAAATTCTTTTACAAATAATAAATGTTTTCTTTTACATTTTGATTTAGAAGTATATGATTTTTTTAACTTAAATTTGTTAAGTAATTTTTGAAGTTATTTTTAAAAAAAACTTAATGTATATATATGATTAAGTGTTAATTAAAAAGATAAGTGCTTTTTAAAGTATGCGATTAGGTAATTAATGAAGGATATGATTTATCTTAAAATTAATTAAGGTTTTGATAATTAATGAAGTGATTAATGAGTGATTAATTAATTAGATAATTAGAGATAATTAATTAATTGATTAGAGATTAATTAATTAAGTAATTAAGTTGTAATTAAGCATTAATTAATTAATTAGATATTTATCAATTGGTAATTAAGGATTAATCAACTAGTAATTAAGAATTAAGTAATTTGTAATTAAGTTTTATTTGTTAATAATTAAGGTGTATTAACTAATGATTTAGAGATAATTAATTATTGAATGAGATTAATTAAGGTTAATTAATGAATGTTATTAATTTAAAGATTACTTGTTAAATGTAATTAAAAGAATAATTAATTACTGGAAGTAATTAGAAGATCATTAATGAATGTTATTAATTAATTAGTGATTAATTATTTTGAATGGTTAAGGCTAATTAATCTATGTGATTTAAAAGATAATTACTAAATGTAATTATAAGCTAATTAATCAAGGAGGATTAATTAAGATGGATTATTAATTGGGTTGAAACTAATTAATATTAGGTAAGCAGGATTACGGTAATTCAAGTGATTGAAGTTGGTAATTGATTTAATTGGAGATAAATTAAATTAACTAGGAATTATATATCTAATAAATCTTGCTTGTGGATGATTGAATAATATTGGATTGCTTGGGTTGTTGATGTCTTTGATAGACAATTTAGATGTATTGTGATATAATAGGTTAAATAGTAATATTGTGAGTTATTTATCGATGATAAATTGTTATGTGGTATGATATCCTAAATATGTGTTGCACTGTTTTAAACTTAACAACTTGGATTAGAGGTGACATTGAATTCGAAGAGACCGGGGTCGGGTATCAGCAATACCCGAAATCACTTCGATTAGTAATCAAAATTCCTTATAAATTGGATATGTGAGATTAATCGGCGTGGAATGAGATAAGTTAAGTAACTTGGACATTTAACCTGAGAACTATTGTGTGTGAAAATGATTGACCATAATAAGTAAGAACTCATAGAGGGTTCGAGTTACCCTGGTTTAAAAATAAGTTATAACTTGGTATTTCATATTATATGGGTTTACTCACGCTGGTTTTCAGCCTGACCCGGGTGTTACTTTGATGTAATGCTCGGGTCAGACAGAGTATTATAAATTTCTAGGTAAGGATGTTCTGGAGCTCAGATGGCGAGCTGGATGGCAGGGACGTATATAGTATTCCGCTGAGAGATATTATTGTTTATCTGGGACAAGTTATTTTAACTGTCCAGTGATTGTGAAATGTTGTAACTCTGATGTATTAACGTAAATTAACTGATACAGTTTTCCTTTATATAACTGTTATTTTATTTGATATTATATTTTGATTCGCTGCGAATGTGAGATTCTGTGTTTTGGTGTTTCTGTTTCTCCTTCTTCTTCTATCTCTTTTCTTCTTTTCCATAACTATCTGGAATTTTCAAGATCGAAAATTTTGGATCGTTGCACAAACATATAAAAAATCAATCATAAATGTATATACATTTTATATGTTCCCGTTTCATGTTGACGACACACATATATAAGAATTCGTGATAATATAAATGATTTAGCCATACATAAATCATACGTCGATCACACACACACACACATATATATAAGTTGTGAATAAGAACATTACCTAGCTATAGCCTGGGGAATAAACCTTGTATATTGAATCAATAGACTTCGCTTGAACCTCTATTCAAATCTTCTAAGAAGAGCAAGTGGCTTAAAAGCACCGCACACAATTGCACTATTTTATTTGAGTTTGTGTTTTTGTTGCCTGAATTAATGGCGGAGAGGGGGAGCAATTCTGATCAGTGGTACGGGGCAGAGATGTTGACTGAAAATCTAAAAAAGAATTAGATAAAACAGTGTCCAAGCGTGTTTAAATAACATAGGAAATAAAGGTGTTAAAGGTGGAAGCGTATGTTTCCTTTCCTTCGCCATACATCCTTTTGTAATCAAATTCTAATGCCTTCCCCTCCAAGCAGTAGTTGTCCATATGTCAGTCCCTTATGGGCCTCTATACACTTCAAGCCAGATTAAATAATTCACATTTAAGTAAAATTTGAACGTTCATCAATATAGTATATCGATAAGTATGTATAAAACTATTATACATGCACTTTTTTCAATACCGATCAACCCAAATAAAATAAAATATTTCATAAATATAAATTAATTTAATTAATTTATAATAATTATAATTTAATTAAGTCAGACGATAGTCGAAGGATTCTCATTGTGATTGTGATGACTCTCTAGGCATAAATTCGATCAACGATTAATATCGAACAATTTGAATATCAACGTTCACACGTTACCTTAGCCGGTGATGTGACATTTTGGCTAAATTTTTCATCCACATAGCTTCGGTAAAATCCAATTTTACTTATTTTAATAGTTGCCCGGCAGTGACAATTATTTATACTCTTCTTCAAAACTATCACATTATAATTTATGAAATTTGGTAATGGTCAAAATTCCAATATCTTCTATATTAAACTTTATAATCCAAACATAAAGTCCTTAGTTCAATAACAAAAATTATTATTTACCGCATTACTCTGGTCAAAGACTTCGACTTTGAGATGACTTCAATTGACCTCATGATACTAACCCCATGCTGGGAAAAAGAATTCTTTCTTGAATAGTATTTCACTTCCAATGCTTTCACCTGACCCAACTATAGTCATTCAATGGACACCGTGCCATGATTCAACTATAAATAAAGTGGAATTACCATATTGAAGCTCGAAAGTATTCTCAGACGAGGGAAATATGAAATATTATCGTATTGATATTCTCTTTTTTGTTCAATCTGGGTCAGCACTCAATGGGTAGATATATAAATTTAAAAAGTTTTATTCCATTTTGGACCTTATTGGGCCTATGAAGTCTACATTTATTTAGATCCCATCTAAATTTATTTTAAATAAAATCAATATTTTATTTAAGATGTAAAATTTTTAATTCAACGTTATATTTATATTATGTAATATAACATGTGTATCATATACACATGTGTATGTACGTACATGCAATATGTACAGTGTATATGGTTTAACATGTGTAACGTCACGGTTTTTCGACGCTCGAAAATCGACATCAATACGTCCACTGTATCAACTGCGGAGCAATCGAATGCCGGAAAACCGTACCGTTATAGTTGAAGAAGAAGAAAAAGATAGAAGAAGAGAGAAAAGGATAGAACAGAACAGAAAGAAACAACAGAACAATATCAGAATCTCACAATCGCAGCGGAACAACATATAATAGATAAATGAATAATCTTTAAACAAAAGAACTATATTAGTTATTACATTACATCATATTACATTACATTACATCATCAGAGTGTACAACATCAAATAACAACAAATAGCGGAAAAGAAATACTATATACTAGTGAATACGCCATGTCATCCAGCTTGCCTCCAGCAACTCCTGAATTCCAGAATATCCAGATAACCTAACTTTAGACTGCCCGTGTGGAAATTGGTGGGCACCCAGAGTTTAGGAAGGAAACAATAAACTCCGAGTCAGTAATGGACTGGTGTGAGAACTTAAAATAGTTTATCTTTAAAAACAAACAACAGGATAATTTTTGAAGTCAATTCGTAATGCTTTTTAGAAAATGAAACTACCATAAGGCCTCCCGCACACACACACAATGCAAATGCAGAATCGGAGGAGATTTCTCCTTATGGTAGTCAAAGATGCTTGATACGCATTAAAAAGAAACATTTGATATTATTACTAGTGCATAGTGTAGGAAAAATCATTTTGAAAGTAAAGATATAAATCTTAGCCAACATACGACCATTATCGTATGCCTACTATAGCTACCATGTTCAATAACAGGTTACCGCCACATTTCATGGCAGGTTATACAACTAAAACCGTACAAGGTTCGTATTGTTTCTTTGGATTTCCAACAAATGGTCAGGCCAAGAAACTTCACATTGCCACATGGGTACGCCTCTGGAAAGACGACCCAAGAACCTAACGTTACGGTTAGATCTATGCCAACACAAGGCCGGGTTACCCTTCAAACTGGGTAACTACTGACACGAATATTTCATTCCTCGATCGTAACCGATCTATATCCAAGGATCCTCGATTCCAACAACCACAAAGTAATAAATTTGCAGCAACAACATAGGTTAAGTATCTGGGCTCCATATCATGATACCACCTCTATCCAGAAGGAATGACATACACTAAAGGGGCGCTACCCCCTAATAACCCTGCTGCATCCTTCCTGTTTTGACCATTTTCGGGATGTGAGGTCCGATGAAGTCTCGTCCACAAAGCCACGCTTTGGTCAACAAATGATAAATAAATAATCATCACACAGCAACACTCAGCATGCCACATTACCAAATTGGGAGTATATCGTTGATAAACTTCAACTACAAAACCTCTGAGCTCGTACGTCTCAGAGAAGGGTGTTAAGCTAAGAGAATAAATTCTCCGCCACCAACAAAGATGTATTTGAAAGAAATCTGCTTTATATATCAAAATGTAATGTCAGACACGTAACCATACAAGTCTGTTCCGG
This sequence comes from Allium cepa, assembly GCA_030765085.1. Lineage (NCBI taxonomy): Eukaryota > Viridiplantae > Streptophyta > Magnoliopsida > Asparagales > Amaryllidaceae > Allium > Allium cepa. The sequence goes on along the minus strand of CM060941.1, from coordinate 206,766,767 downwards.
GATCGAACGGAACCGAAGGCACTTCCAAAGAAGCCCTTGAAATCCGGATATTCACTAATCACGTTCGGATTCCCATCACAAAGGGTGATAAAATCTCTATATCGGAGATCAGCCGATGCAAAGACATTCGACGGTAATCCTTTCGTTTTCAAAAATATCCGGTCTTCAACACCGGTCTTCAACGCTATCCATTACGTCGTATCACTATTCGGAATGGGTAATCCGAATAACGAGCGCAATAATTTAAAATAAGTGTAGCATTCAATTTCAACCAATTCACAACAAAAACCTATTTAAAGGTCAATATTGATAGTCGGTTATTTAACTATCAATAAATATTCACAACATCACCCGATTATAAATAATCTTCCCAAATTATTTATTTTTCAAAATATCTTTACAAGATATATTTTCCACACTTCAACCATTTGAAAACAAATTTCAAATCATTTTTCACCTTTCAATCTTTGAAAACAAATTTCAAATCAATTTCCTTAAACGGAAACACTTCCAAATATTTATCCATTTTAAATTTAAAATGGTTCATTTAAATCAATCAAATAAATCCTTACCGATTTATTTTAAACTTACGTTCCAAATCCGTAAATTTATTTCCACACTTCAAAAATAAATCAATGTTTATTTTTAAACAAATTTCCCTTCCTTTTATAAATTCCATAGTGGATTTAAATTTCCAAAATATCTATGAATATACGATTTTCAAATCGATTTCTAATATTCATTTTCAATTTATCTTTAAAAGATAAAATCTCAAAACATTCACTTCATATTGGAAAAACATTTCCATACTTATTTAGTAATAAGTAATTCACAAATATATTTATTTTCAACACTTGGAAAATATTCAATATACTTAAATCACAATTAAGCATATATTTTATTCTTTAAGGAAAACATTCTCTTAAACACGTTTATTTGAGTCAAAACGAATGTTGCGTAAAACATCGTTACTACAACCCAAAACCACTAGTATAGGGATTCGAACTCAAAATAGATATATAAATCCCAATACTATATAAAACATTTCCTTTCAGAAATCACTTACTATAACCACAGTGTTATAGTCCACTATTTCCTTATTTCTCGAAAACGTCTATTTCAACAATGAATGTTGAAATCTACGGTTTCGACACTTAATGCATTTTAAAATAACCTCAAATCGTTTTAATTCCATTTAAAAGATCACTCCCTAAACATTCCTTTAATATACCATTCACTGTTCAAAATCGTGAATATAAATCATTGACCAAATTCAATAGTTTATACATATTCAATTTCAAAAATTATCCACTGTCTCAAAATCGTGAATATACTCCTTTAATAAGCTATAAAAATTTACTTACCAAATTCAATCAATCTTGAATTTATAAATCAATGTTTATTAATTCACATTTATATATTATAAACACTTCAAGTTATAAAATCACTTTATTCACAAATTTTATCCATATCCCATTTACACGCCAAAATCCATTTATAAGTAAATTTAACTATAACTCTTTTATTTTACAAAATCTATTCATTTTATAACTTCTCAATTTATAAATCTATAAATTTCATTACTTACTAATTCATTTACTATTTCATTTTAACACAAAAAACTCGTTTTATAATTCTATTATTTTTAATTTATAAATATCAATTTTATAGATATTTTATATAAACCGTTTATAAAAATCCAAAAATCTCAATTTAAACTATTTTATAAAATTCATTGACTCCATATTTTCAAAAATCACATTTTAACTATATTTCACAAAAATCATAATTTTTATAATATTAAATTTTATAACGTTAATTTATTTACAAGGAATCAATTCAAAAATTTAGTAAAACATATACTTTCAAAAATCACTTTACAAATCCTTTTAAATTCAAAATCGTTACTTTAATATTTTTAAAACTCCAAAAATAGGCCAATGCTGCAACAACAACAATATATTAATCACGACAATCCAAACATCATATATCAATATGATAATCAACAAATATCACAATATCTGTAGATAAATCAATACAGTTGAGGAATCCAGTTGGATCCCTCCAACCTATTTCCCTGCATCCACAGATGTTAGCACAATACCAATTCCGTTCCAATACGGAATATCGCGGTATATGGGATTCATAAAATATTATCCGCTATTATGCGGCGCAATAGGGTCTCATCCGCTATATAATGTGGGAAATCAACTCCAAGTACATAAATAATACCAATTCCAATCAAGATGGAATTATTGCGGTATATGTTTTTAATAAATAACCTCCGCTTAGTATACGGCGTATGTGATATCCCGAAAATTTTAAGCAATATTTAATTTCATTAATAATTATTTTAAAAATGTGAAATATTAATTTAATAATATAATTCAAAACAGGAATTTTCTTTTGAAGATTAATAATTGTTTAATCTGCCAAATGATATTCTTTTCAAAATAATAATAATTTAATTTAAATTGAGAATCTGATTGTTTTCAAATGTTAAAAATATTTAAGTAATAAAATTCATCTTTCTAAACTGATTTAAAGATATTTATTTACAATGTATATATGTGTATACATTGTAAATAGAGGATTTGATTTTAATTCAAAATTTCAATTTAATAAAGGATATTTTCTAATTATTATATATAAATGTATAAATTATAAATTAATTAAATTGATTTAAATTAGTATTGAAAACTTTTCAAAAGTTTGTTTTAAAAATCTATCTTATATTTTCATAGAAATGTAAGTAAGTATTTATTTTGTTTATAAAAATAAATATAGTTTAAATTTTGTTTTATAATAAAAGTTTTTTTGTTTATTTTAAAGAAAATAGTTTTTCTTTGAAATAAGATTTAGTTCATTCATTTTAAAGTATAACATTTGGTTTGAAAACTCTTGAATAAAATGAATTCAACATTATTTTTCTTTTTAAAACTTTTCTCTTTTGCAAATTAGTTTTAAAATATTATTTCAAAAATAATTAAACAAACATTAAAATGTAAATGTTATAAGGAAGTTTATATGTATTTATTTAAAGACTAAATGTTAATCAACATTTAAATTATGCTAAATAAATTAGAAATGGTTTTAGGATAAATTTAAATACATTTATAAATTTAGAATTTTCTTTTCATATTAAAATGCACATGAGTTTAGCTTTTAAACTAACAGAAAGACACTTGTAAATTTATCTACATCCTAACATAACAAGTGGCATGTTGTTTATTTTTGAAATTTAATTTATTAGATAAGAAATTATAACAATGTATTTTGTTAAAACATTGTTTTCATTTGAATCTGAAAACCAGATTTAAGCAAAATCAAAACCCAAACATAATGCATATTAAAAATCTGTAAAATCAAAATTCAAATCAAAATCTGCAAAGCCAATCTGCAATCAAAAATTCTGCAAACAAACTTCAAATCTGCAATCCGTATGATCAACTTCAAATCTGAGCATATGAAGATGGATCTGCATGCAATAATTTTGAAATAAAATTGGAGGCAATTGCAGTTTTATTAATCAACAACAACAGGAAAGCAACTTCAGTAATCAACTGCAACTAGCAAATGCAAGCCAGATTTCTGCATGCATTTCAAAACAGGGTCCTGGAATGTGTGATGCATCTCTGGAATTATTTTCTGCATCTTCAATAAAGATGTTAGTAAGCTTCTTATTTTAAAAACAGATTTCCCTTTTAAAAATCAGAGCCAACCATAATTTACAGAACTTAAGTTTTTATTTTCACAGAAATCAAAAACTTGTTTAGGCAAATTTTTTTCGGTTTTCTGTTTAAAAATAAAATGAAATGAGTAACTTCACATGCACAAAAGCTTGAGACATCTGAGCATATGAATTGGAAGAAATAAGTATGTGTGATGATTTAATATTAATGACTGTCCTGTGAGTATATATATATATATATGAATATGTTTATATGTTTCCTGTATCTGCATACCTAATTAGTTTGTAAATTGAGATATCCTTTATTAGGAAATCTTTATCGTTTGAATTATTTCAGTTAGAAAGTTATGTGTAGACAAAATATGTTGTTTAGTATAAATGTAGGTTTTATAAAATTATGATTTAGTTAAAATAAGTTAGAATTGAAGTCTGTTACCCTCTGAAACAAACTCTACAGTAAAAATTTTGCAATAAAACAAAATATCAAACATCATTAACTATTTAAAACAAGATTATAACATGAATGTATGTTAGAAATCAGAAATTTTAAAACAAGTTTCACCTTTTTAAGTTGACTGTGGAATTAGCAATTCTGTTTTGAACAGAATTAGAAATTTTGGAATTGACTGTTAAGTTAGTGAATTTTAGGTGTTATGATGCTTCCCGTTGGTGGGGTATTGATGTAAGAATGGAGGAAATTTTGGCAATAGATGATCAGAGAGAGGAGGAGATGGGGATTAGGATTTCCAGGTTTCAAACCCTAGTCTTTGAGTGTTGCAGTTCTTAGTTTCTTCACATGCTCTCTGTTGCATCGAGTAAGATTGGGTTTTGGGAGATTGCAGAGGGGATGTAGATGGATCATTAGCCGGAGTTGCAGTGACGATGATGATCGGAGGAGAGACTATGGCTGTTGACAGGTATTGATAAGGGTGTGGTTGTGTTTCAGGTTGCATTGGTCAACCTGAAATTTTGGAATTTTGAGCTGCAGTGGAAATTAGGTGATCATACCTATGTTAGGAGATGGTCGGCAACTAGGAGGAGTAGCCTAGGGTGCCTGGAGATGATCAGAGCTCCGGTGCATATGCACCGTTCATGCTTGATGTTTGGTGAACCTTTTGGGATGATCATGGTTATTGACTCGAAGTGTTTCTCAGGTTTTTGTGCTTCTGTCTCGAAGATGGGGGTTTGGAAACTCGAAGTAAATATAGGGGTTTCTCGGGTAAATGTGATTACAGGTTTAACAACCTGGGAGTGTGCAATTTTTTTTAAATTGAATGAAATTCATATTTTTAAAGTTGAAATTTGATTCAAATGTAAGTTAAATCTGAATTCAAATGAAATTTTGAATTCAAGGTTTTTAAAAAGAAAATTTTAAAATTTAAACAAGATTTAAATTTAGTTTTAAATCAAGTTTAAAAACAGTTTTCAGGTTTACTTTTAAAACCAGATTTTGATTCAAAACAGTTTTTTTTAATTTTTAAATTATGAACAGATTCAAATGTTTTTAAGAAGATTTAAAAATTAATTTGATTTCAAATAAGGTTTAAACTTGAAAGAATTTATTTCCTTTAATATTTGAATTAAAGATTTGAAATGTTAATTTAAATTTGAAAGTTAAATAATCAATTTATTTTCAAAGCTTGATTTATTTTAATTTAGTTTTTAAACCTTTCTTTTATATTTAGGTAATGATTGTTCTTTAACATTCATTTTATTTTAAGGTTTATAATTATTTAAATTTGGATTAATGTTTAAATAGTTAAACATTTTTAATATTAAAATTTTAAATGGAGTTTGAATTTAATTTTAGAAATGTATTGTTCAGATATATTTTGAATGTAAATGAAGCCATTTGATAAGTAAATAAATTATTTTGAAAATAATTAAGATAATTAAGAATTTACTTAATTATTTGGTTTTAAATAATGGTTTAGATTAATTTTAATTAGAGACGATTTATGGATAATTAATCTAAGATAATTTTTCTTAAGTAAGAAATTATTGAAAATGTTGTTAATTAATAAAAATAATTATCTAAGGATAATTAAGTAATTAATTAATGTAATTAATTTTGATAATTAACTAGATTAATTAACTGAATATAATCAATTATAATTTGTTAAATATAATTACTTGATAAAAGTAATTAAGGAATTAATTACTTATTGTAATTAATTTTGATATTGTGTTTTGTTTAAGTTAATTAATTTAGTTTAATTAATTTAAGATAATCATTTAATGATTTAATGGAAGTAATTGCTTAATTAATAGAGCAGGATTACTTAGAAAAGTAATAAACGATAAATTGCTGAAATGTAATTAGTGAAAGGTGATTTATTTTAATTAAGTAATTTGGATAATTACTTTTGTAATTAATTAAGGAATTAATTAGTGAAGATAATTAATTATTGGATAATTAATTTGTTAACGAGTAATTAACAATTACTGAATTTAATATTTATCAAGGTGATTAATAATTACTAAAAGTAATTAATTTTTAAATTAAGTAATTAATTTGAATATTAATTAGAGATCATTAATTATTATAATTAAGGATGAAATTAATGATTATTTAGTTGAATAATAATTAATTAATTAAGTGATTAATTGATTGTAATTAAGTAAGGATAAATAATAATTAATTAATTAATTAACAAATGAGTAATTAAATGCTAATTGCTTATGAATAAGGTCAATTAATTTGTGAGAATTATTTAAAGACTAATTACTTATTGTAATTAGAGGATGATTAATCAAAGATGTTTTATCAAGTTGAATACTTAGTGGATAATTAATTAACTGGGTTAATTAATTAATGGATATTAAGCAGGATTTAAATGTGGTAATTAATTTAATTTAATTTAAATTAATTAAAGATAGAAGTAATTAATTTAATTCTTTTTAAATTAATTATAATTGATGGTTAATAAATCATTGCTTATGGATATTATTGATTGAATGGTTGTGATCTCAGTAATGAGATGAGTTGCATTTGTATGATATGGATGTTTGGTTAAGGTATGATGATGTGTGATGGATTATCCGGTTGTGATGATTATCTGATTGTGACAATGATATAGATTACCCGTTTATGATATGAATGTGATTATCTATTGTGATATGTAGCTTATTTATCTGTGTGAAATAGATAATAATAAAATGAGTTAATTGTTTAAAACCCTTAAGTACAACTTGGACATTAAAATAGCGTTTGGTTTTGGTGAGACCAAGATCGGGTTTCCATATTTGGATATCCGAAATCCACATCGATTCCAATTAAACGTTAGGTCGTTAAACCAAGTGGAGCAAGTGAAGACTCGAGGTGTAAGGGCCATACGTCAGTATAACTCTGTGTGTGGTTCCGTAATGAGTCTGACGGAATAGTACTTATAGGTTCGAGATGGTGATTCAGAGTGCAAGGGTTATCGTCGTTAACTCTGAGGGTGACTCCAATACGAGTGTAACAAGATAATGCATTCGGTTTCGTTCGAACCCGGAATGAACTTTTATGGATTGAATGCTTTCAGAACATCGTCAGGTGGACGATGAGCATTCTAAGATTGATATGTCCTATAAAGGTAATCGTAGCCTCAAACCTCATCAACCGGGAATGGCTAAAACATGGAAGGTGCAGCAAGGCTTCGTGGGTAGCCCCCACTTGAGAGCAAGATTTACCCCTGACTAGAGGTCCCTTTATATTCGTCTGTGTGGCAGTTGGCGACGACCAATCTACGGGTGGTCTTGTTCGGAACTGTTCAGTAAGGAATGGTTCCGGCTTTGTGTTGCAGGGGAGTGGGCGTACTCCTCGGTACGGTGATCTAGGACACGTACTATGACGGGCGGTACCCCAATAGCCCTGCCATTGATGGAATCCATAATCCAATAAGTGCATGTATGGTTTTGATTGTGTCCAACTATGTTTGAACGTGAGATGTAAGCATTCCAGCTATTTCTGTATTTTATTTTGAAAACCCTAGACACTATTATTATATCACTGGATTTCCTATCAAATGTTTTGGTTACCGTAAGGTAAAAACTTTTCCATGTTTATGTGTGGAAAGTCTTACGTCATACCTTTTATTTCAAAGGATTTTCTAAAGTTAAGCAACTTTTAAACCTGTTTACTCACACTAGACCCATGTCTGACCCGAATGTTTATTTTCTGTTTTATTAAACTCTTGGGTACTCATATTACGTATGAGTAGTCAAGTGATTCAGGATTTCTTTGACGAGTTCTGGAGGAGATAATGGAGCAGAAGGCTTCAGCGTGTAGATATATTTAGTGGTTCCGCTGTGTTTTGAGTTGTACCAGTTTCTCTGATGTACTTGAATTGTAATTGCTAGACAGATGTTTATGACTGTTTAGTTTGTGGTGTATTAGCTGTTTAACTCTGATGTATATGATACTATGTAAAGTTTTATGTAATATAATATAATTTATTCGTTCCGCTGTGAGATTCTGATGTTGTCTGTTTCTTTCCTTTCTTTTCTCTTTTCTATCCCTTTCTTTCTTCTTAATGATGCGTCTTTCTATGGAATGAATGACGGGTCGTTACATTGTGGTAGCAGAGCACTAGGTTGAGCGAATACCTATGCTCTGGAGTGATGTCCTTCTCGAGAGAGCGTATTTGTAATTTTGAATATATATATATATATATATATTTCTACCTATTAGATTGGGTTACATGTTCAGGTTTTCCAATATAAGTTCTAAAGGTAGATAAGGTAGTGGTGTGTGTAACACAACTACCAATGGTTGGAGTCCAGGTGTTTGAAGTTGGAGGTGGATCTGCTAGGGCAGTATTGGGCATCTTGAGTAGTTATGCAGTTTGGTGTGAAAGATTTCACCAATCTCTGAAGGGAATCTTTTCAAATCGAAGTTTATCTTTGGATTGTAAGCTGGATTTCACTCGTGTGAGTGGATTTTCTTGAGTTTGGATCAGTTGGGAGTTCTGAAGCCAGTAATGGTATTTTGGCAACCTTGGGAAGGAGTTCTGTCTATATTTGAGTTGAGACTTAGTTTGGCAGGGTGTTTTGTGCTTGGTTTGGGAGCGAGTTTCTTGAGAAATATCTGTCTTCTGAAAGCTCTATGGTGAAGAGGCTGGTGTAGCTTTGTGATTCGATGAGCTTTTGAATAAGGAAGTCTTTGGCAGTAGTAGCAGTAGTGAGTGGCCCGTTTCTCCGATGGTTAAGAAGTCTCTATGATTCTTTTGTCAGTAGGCCAGGCAGATGGGATAGCTTGTCCATTTCTTCTAGAAGCCCAGATGGGAGTGATGATAGTGGTTAAGAGGCAGACCACTAGTTCTTCTTTTGGATAGAAGGTTTTAGCTGTTCTGATTTTGGAGTAAGAACGTTTTCTTGGAATCTGAACTAGGTGGAATCGCCAAAGTGACTTGCGATGGTCCGAAAGTTCTCTGAGTAATCTTTGTTGGGATTGAAGCATCTCTAGTGGATGTTTGAGTTATCGAAGTGGTATTTTTTGGATATCTTCGAAGAAGTTAAGATTTGCATCCGCATCGAGAGTTTGAGTTCTATTTCGACTTGGTTCTTGGAGTTTACCGGTGGGCTCTTTGAGAAAGAGATCTGTTTAAGCTGGAAGGATTAATCGGATCTAGTTTCGGTTGAATTTTTGCTGTGATGTTGTGATCGAATCGGATAGGTCACTGAGATTTTAAGGAATTTGATGAACAATGTTTCCGGGATAAGTTGATCAAGTTTGTACTTGTGTTCATCAACAGCATTCTTAAATCAGAGTTGCGCAGTGAAAGCATGGTGGCAGCTATTCCAGAATTGAAGCAACGCCCGATTCTTTGGGAATTTGAGTTTTGTCTTGGATTAGAGGATTTCTATAGGAAATTATTCTGGATCTGGAGGGTTGATTGTCCTGTGCATCTGTTCTGTTTTCAGAATAGGAGTAGGATCAGGAGATCGTTTATTTCTTTGTCTGGATTTCCTCTGTAAGGCATCTGTGAAGATTTGATTGACCTAGAAGTTGAAGGCAGCCCAGGATCGACCGGAGAGATTTGTGGATAAGAGATTGGATCTTTCTGTTTTCTCTTGAGAGTTAAGTATTTGGTCTACAGGATTGAATTGCCAGTTCAGATGGTTGGGATTTGTTTTGTTTTCACGTATCTCTGAGGGAGTACGTGTATGGTTTATCTCTGGTTTTAGACCTAGTAGCTCTGGGAGATTTGGAAGTTGATCAGGACTTGTCTGTGGTCCAGTTCTCTGTTTAGATTAATAGATCTAGATATGTAGAAGCTCTAGATCTGAGTGGTGTAGCTAGTTTAAATTCTGTAGGGCGAGTGTCCCGGTGTTTGTACCTGGGAAACTCTAGGGAATCTTATCCAGAATTTTGCCTGGATAATTAGAATTGTTTGTTTGAATTGGTTGCTAGTATTTGGTTGATAACATATGTTTGCTCTTTTAAATTTTAAAAACTGTATGGGATTATTAAATTACCTTTGCTTTTAAATTTCGGGGACGAAATTCTTTTAAGGGGGGAGGAATGTGATATCCCGGAAATTTTAGGCAATATTTATTTAATAATTTCATTAATAATTATTTTAAAAATGTGAAATATTGATTTAATAATCTAATTCAAAACAGGAATTTTCTTTTGAAGATTAATAATTGTTTAATCTGTCAAATGATATTCTTTTCAAAATAATAATAATTTAATTTAAATTGAGAATCTGATTGTTTTCAAATGTTAAAAATATTTAAGAAATAAAATTCATCTTTCTAAATTGATTTAAAGATATTTATTTATAATGTATATATGTGTATACATTGTAAATAGAGGATTTGATTTTAATTCAAAATTTCAATTTAATAAAGGATATTTTCTAATTATTATATATAAATGTATAAATTGTAAGTTGATTAAATTGATTTAAATTAGTATTGAAAACTTTTCAAAAGTTTGTTTTAAAAACTATCTTATATTTTCATAGAAATGTAAGTAAGTATTTATTTTGTTTTATAATAAAAGTTTATTTTGTTTATTTTAAAGAAAATAGTTTTTTTTTTTGAAATAAGATTTAATTCATTCATGTTAAAGTATAACATTTGTTTTGAAAACTCTTGAATAAAATGAATTCAACATTATTTTTCTTTATAAAACTTTTATCATTTACAAATTAGTTTTAAAATATTATTTCAAAAATAATTAAACAAACAATAAAATGTAAATGTTATAAGGAAGTTTATATGTATTTATTTAAAGACTAAATGTTAATCAACATTTAAATTATGCTAAAATAAATTAGAAATGTTTTTAGGATAAATTTAAACACATTTATAAATTTAGAATTTTCTTTTCATATTAAAATGCACATGTGTTTAGCTTTTAAACTAACAGAAAGACACTTGTAAATTTATCTACATCCTAACATAACAAGTGGCATGTTGTTTATTTTTGAAATTTAATTTATTAGATAAGAAATTGTAACAATGTATTTTGTTAAAACATTGTTTTCATTTGAATCTGAAAATCAGATTTAAGCAAAATCAAAACCCAAACATAACGCATGTTAAAAATCTGTAAAATCAAAATTCAAATCAAAATCTGCAAAGCCAATCTGCAATCAAAAAATTCTGCAAACAAACTTAAAATCTGCAATTTGTATGATCAACTTCAAATCTGAGCATATGAAGATGGATCTGCATGCAATAATTTTGAAATCAAATTGGAGGAAATTGCAGTTTTATTAATCAACAACAACGGGCAAGCAACTTCAGTAATCAACTGCAACTAGCAAATGCAAGCCAGATTTCTGCATGCATTTCAAAATAGGGTCCTGGAATGTTTGATGCATCTCTGGGATTATTTTCTGCATCTTCAATAAAGATATGAGTAAGCTTCTTATTTTAAAAAACAGATTTCCCTTTTAAAAATCAGATCCAACCATAATTTACAGAACTTAAGTTTTTATTTTCACAGAAATCAAAAACTTGTTTACGCAAAATTTGTTCTATTTTCTGTTTAAAAATAAAATGAAATGAGTAACTTCACATGCACAAAAGCTTGAGATACCTGAGCATATGAATTGGAAGAAATAAGTATGTGTGATGATTTAATATTAATGAATGTCTTGTGAGTGTGTGTGTGTGTATATATATATATATATATGAATATGTTTATATGTTTCCTGTATCTGCATACCTAATTAGTTTGTAAATTAAGATATCCTTTATTAGGAAATCTTTATCATTTGAATTATTTCAGTTAGAAAGTTATGCGTAGACAAAATATGTTGTTTAGTATAAATGTAGGTTTTATAAAATTATGATTTAAAATAAGTTAGAATTGAAGTCTGTTACCCTCTGAAACAAACTCTACAGTAAACATTTTGCAATAAAACAAAAATATCAAACATCATTAACTATTTAAAACAAGATTATAACATGAATGTATGTTAGAAATCAGAAATTTTAAAACAAGTTTCACCTTTTTAAGTTGACTATGGAATTAGCAATTCTGTTTTGAACAGAATTAGAAATTTTGGAATTGACTTTCAAGTTAGTGAATTTTAGGTGTTAAGATTCTTCCCGTTGGTGGGGTATTGATGTAAGAATGGAGGAAATTTTGGCAATAGATGATCAAAGAGAGGAGGGGATGGGGATTGGGATTTCTAGGTTTCAAACCCTAGTCTTTGAGTGTTGCAGTTCTTAGTTTCTTCACATGCTCTCTGTTGCATCGACTAGGATTGGATTTTGGGAGATTGCAGAGGGGATGTAGATGGATCATTAGCCGGAGTTGTAGTGATGATGATGATCGAAGGAGAGAGTATGGCTGTTGAAAGGTTCTGATAAGGGTGTGGTTGTGTTTCAGGTTGCATTGGTCAACCTGAAATTTAGGAATTTTGAGCTGCAGTGGAAATTAGGCGATCGTACCTATGTTAGGAGATGGTCGGCAACTAGGAGGAGTAACCTAGGGTGCCTGGAGATGATCAGAGCTCCGGTGCATGTGCACCATTCATGCTTGATGTCCGGTGAACCTTTGGGGATGATCAGGGTTATTGACTCGAAGTGTTTCTCAGGTTTTTGTGCTTCTGTCTCGAAGATGGGGGTTTGGAAACTCGAAGTAAATATAGGGGTTTCTCGGGTAAATGTGATTACAGGTTTAAAAACCTAAGAGTGTGCAGTTTTTTTTAAATTGAATGAAATTCATATTTTTAAAGTTGAAATTTGATTCAAATGTAAGTTAAATCTGAATTCAAATGAAAATTTTAATTCAAGGTTTTTAAAAATGAAAATTTTAAAATTTAAACAATATTTAAATTTAGTTTTAAATCAAGTTTAAAAACAGTTTTCAGGTTTACTTTTAAAACCAGATTTTGATTCAAAACAATTTTTTTAAATTTTTTAAATTATGAACAGATTCAAATGTTTTTAAGAATATTTAAAAATGAATTTGATTTCAAATAAGGTTTAAACTTGAAAGAATTTATTTCCTTTAATATTCGAATTAAAGATTTGAAATGTTAATTTAAATTTGAAAGTTAAAATAATCAATTTATTTTCAAAGCTTGATTTATTTAAATTTAGTTTTTAAACCTTTCTTTTATATTTAGGTAATGAATGTTCTTTAACATTCATTTTATTTTAAGGTTTATAATTATTTAAATTTGGATTAATGTTTAAATAGTTAAACATTTTTAATATTAAAATTTTAAATGGAATTTGAATTTAATTTTAGAAATGTATTGTTCAGATATATTTTGAATGTAATGAAGCCATTTGATACGTAAATAAATTATTTTGAAAATAATTAAGATAATTAAGAATTTACTTAATTATTTGGTTTTAAATAATGGTTTAGATTAATTTTAATTAGAGATGATTTATGGATAATTAATCTAAGATAATTTTCTTAAGTAAGAAATTATTGAAAATGTTGTTAATTAATAAAAATAATTATCTAAGGATAATTAAGTAATTAATTAATGTAATTAATTTTGATAATTAACTAGATTAATTAATTGAATATAATCAATTATAATTTGTTAAATATAATTACTTGATAAAAGTAATTAAGGAATTAATTACTTATTGCAATTAATTTTGATATTGTGTTTTGTTTAAGTTAATAAATTTAGGTTAATTAATTTAAGATAATCATTTAATGATTTAATGGAAGTAATTACTTAATTAATAGAGCAGGATTACTTAGAAAAGTAATAAATGATAAATTACTGAAATGTAATTAGTGAAAGGTGATTTATTTTAATTAAGTAATTTGGATAATTACTTTTGTAATTAATTAAGGAATTAATTAATGAAGATAATTAATTATTGGATAATTAATTTGTTAATGAGTAATTAAAAATACTGAATTTAATATTTATCAAGGTGATTAATAATTACTAAAAGTAATTAATTTTTAAATTAAGTAATTAATTTGAATATTAATTGGAGATCATTAATTATTGTAATTAAGGATGAAATTAATGATTGTTTAATTAAATAATAATTAATTAATTAAGTGATTAATTAATTGTAATTAATTAAGGATAAATAATAATTAATTAATTAATTAATGAGTAATTAAATTCTAATTGCTTATGAATAAGGTTAATTAATTTGTGAGAATTAATTAAAGACTAATTACTTATTGTAATTAGAGGATGATTAATTAAAGATGTTTTATCAAGTTGAATACTTAGTGGATAATTAATTAACTGGGTTAATAAATTAATGGATATTAAGCAGGATTTAAATGTGGTAATTAATTTAATTTAATTTAAATTAATTAAAGATAGAAGTAATTAATTTAATTATTTTCAAATTAATTATAATTGATGGTTAATAAATCATTGCTTATGGATATTATTGATTGAATGGTTGTGATATCAGTAATGAGATGAGTTGTATTTGTATGATATGGATGTTTGGTTAAGGTATGATGATGTGTGATGGATTATCCGGTTGTGATGATTATCTGTTTGTGACAATGATATAGATTATCCGTTTATGATATGAATGTGATTATCTATTGTGATATGTAGCTTATTTATCTGTGTGAAATAGATAATAATAAAATGAGTTAATTGTTTAAAACCCTTAAGTACAACTTGGACATTAAAATGGCGTTTGGTTTCGGTGAGACCGGGATCGGGTTTCCATTTTTGGATATCTGAAAACCACATCGATTCCAATTAAATGTTAGCTCGTTAATCCAAGAGGAGCAAATGAAGACTCAAGGTGTAAGGGCTATACGTCAGTATAACTCCGTGGGTGGTTCCGTAATGAATCTGACGGAATAGTACTTATAGGTTCGAGATGGTGATTCAGAGTGCAAGGGTTATCATCGTTAACTCTAAGGGTGATTCCAATACGAGTGTAACGAGATAATGCCTTCAGTTTCGTTCGAACCCGGAACGAACTTGTATGGATTGAATGCTTTCAGATCGTCGTCAGGTGGACGATGAGCATTCTAAGATTGATATGTCCTATAAAGGTAATCGTAGCCTCAAACCTCATCAACCGGGAATGGCTAAAACAGGGGAGGTGCAGCAAGGCTTCGTGGGTAGCCCCCACTTGAGAGCAAGATTTACCCCTGTCTAGAGGTCCCTTTATATTCGGCTGTGTGGCAGTTGGCGACGGCCAATCTCCGGGGTGGCCTTGTTCGGAACTGTCCAGTAAATAATGGTTCCGGCTTTGTGTTGCTGGGGAGTGGGCGTACTCCTCGGTACGGTGATCTAGGCCACATACTGTGACGGGCGGTACCCCAGTAGCCCTGCCATTGATGGAATCCATAATCCAATAAGTGCCTGTACGGTTTTGATTGTGCCCAACTATGTTGGAACGTGAGATGTAAGCATTCCAGCTATTTCTGTATTTTATTTTAAAAACCCTAGACACTATTATAATATCACTGGATTTTCTATCAAATGTTTTGGTTAGCATAAGGTAAAAACTTTTCCATGTTTATGTGTGGAAAGTCTTACATGATACCTTTTGTTTTAAAGGATTTTCTAAAGTTAAGCAACTTTTAAACCCGTTTACTCACACCAGACCCATGTCTGACCCGAGTGTTTATTTTCTGTTTTATTAAACTCTTGGGCACTCATATTACGTATAAGTAGTCAAGTGATTCAGGATTTCTTTCACGAGTTCTGGAGGAGATAATGGAGCAGGAGGCTTCAGCGTGTTGATATATTTAGTGGTTCCACTGTGTTTTGAGTTGTACCTGTTTCTCTGATGTACTTGAATTGTAATTGCTAGATAGATGTTTATAACTGTCTAGTTTGTGTTGTATTAGCTGTTTAACTCTGATGTATATGATACTATGTAAAGTTTTATGTAATATAATATAATTTATTCGTTCCGCTGTGAGATTCTGATGTTGTCTGTTTCTTTCTTTCCTTTCTTTTCTCTTTTCTATCCCTTTCTTCCTTCTTAATGATGCGTCTTTCTATGGAATGAAAGGCGGGTCGTTACAGCGTATAATGTCTATTTCACACAATAGATAACAATTTATCATTCAATCATACAATCAAGAAATTTTAAATCTAACTATTTAAATTTTAAATCGAAATAAATCGATTGAGTGAGAAGTTCTCACCTTGAGTTTCCGATATCAGTTGTAGCGTTTTATTTCGAATAAAATTAAAGCGACTTTTAATTTTACTCAATATTTACACTAGCTCCAAATGACTCCAATCCAGTTCCATAGCGTAGTGCTCGACAAAATGAACCCGGCGCAATTCGTTTCGTCCAAAACGGACCTTGTATGACAAAGATACAACATTTTAATTATTACACGATTTAAATTATAATTTATTTGCAATTTCTTTTATAATTTTAAACCTAAATGAATCAGGGCCGTTGGATTTTGCTTTGATAATATAGACCGTGATTTTGCCTTCTTCCCCAAACGTGATTACGCGTTCGTTCAACCCACTACAGCCGCCCAAAACCCAAATGAACGAGGCCAACCCAAGCATCTTCACAACGATCGAAGGCCATGGTTTCGAAGTCCATCAGCAACTCCACCCACGCCCTGAATACGAATGAGCTCGGCCCTCTCTGCTGCATGCAAAACGAGGACGAACGCACAACTTTGATTGACAATTCTCGTTGATTCATCGCTCTATTGTTGATCATCTCCGTATGGATTTGAAGCTCTCGTGAAGCTCTTCATCTTTCGTGTTGAAAGTTTCTTGAAATATTGCGTAGATTGGAAGAGATTAAAGGAGGAAGGGGAACAATTCTCAGCCATTGAAGCTGAACGGCGGCGGCTGCTAGATAGGGTTAGGGTTTTGCAATTTGTGAACAAAGGGGGGGTCCTTTTATAGAAATTCTTCAACGCACTATTCATTCGACTTTTCCGAACTTCGAATCTCGCGCGGTGACCAACGTTTCTAGGGTTTAACCCGCGTTCTGGACACAATGGAATAGGTTTCGGGAGCCAATTCGATCATCTGTGCGAGTTACGACAATAAACGGTCAAATTTAAATTATACCGATTAAACAAATTTCTATGCGTTTTGGCTTGCCCCGGACAAATGGTAAATCCGATTGACACGAAATTTGAACCTTACAATAATATCACATTGTGGATCCGATGAAACTGGTTTCGTCGAAATCCGAGACTGTTTGAAAAATGCCTATTTTAACTCGTCAATTAAATATTAAAATATTCAATTTTCACAAATTAACTTTTAATTCAAATTTAGAAGTTCTATAACATCACTCTAACTCCAATATGATATAATAAAATTTTAAAAATCAATTTTAATCATATTAACCCAATTTTCAATTACTTCTGGAATTTCCAAATATTAAATTATTGATTTAATTATCAAATTAAATCCTTATATTCGAAATAAATTTATTCGACTTTTTAATTTCACTTATTAATATTTAAAAATCAATTAAATATACAAATTTTAATTGACAGAAATTCTAGGTCGTTACAAACTTCCCCCCTTAAACAAATTTCGTCCTCGAAATTACCAAGTAAGAAAAAGTTACAGAATCCATTAACTTTCCAAAACAAACCGTTCAATTTAGATTTTTCAAATTCATTTAAGTGTTTAACTTTTCCAAAATTCATAGTTAAACTTCTTACAAAATCTTTACTAAGTTTCCAAATCCAAACTTAGTTTTCAAAAATTTCCCAATTTTCTCAAAAATATTCTAGCGGCTTAAACTTTCGATAAAATTCTCCATAGTCTCCTTTGCGCGGCTCGATCTGAAAAAAAATGACAGTATATATATCACAAATATACATCTCATCAAGTGATGAGGCATCCCGCAGGGAAAACAGTGTAAAAGTACGATATTTAATCTGAGATATGTACCTTATTTTTTATTAACAAGCATATACGGCTAATATAGCGCGAAAGCGAGCTCCAAATGCGAAGCACAAGCCATCCGCACCTACTATACACTCAACAACAACATGAGAAACATGCATATATGAAAATAACATCAATATACAACATATATCAACAACTATATATGCCAATATAGCAAATGCAACAAAAGCAACAAATGCAACCATCGAACAACTATCCAACCAATAAACATCCAACAATCAATGTCTATCCAAATCAATTCATAGCCAAATCAATTCATAGCCAAATCAATATAAATTCACTTCTCATTATTATTCAATGAATTGATTTTCAATTTAATCACATTTGATTTTTTGACATTGGATTTTATAAATATTCATTCATTCATTTTTCGATTAGTTCATATTCACTAATTTACATTCACATTAGTTTACTTCCAAATTGAATCAAATTCAGTTCATATTCATTTACTTCCAATTTGGATTCAATTACTTTAGCTTTCAAATTTTGCTAATTCAATTTCATTAACACTTAATGAATTTATATACAATCAACTAACATCCATATGACAACCAATATATATTCAACATAACCAAATTATTTAATTTACATTCAATTTGGTCCAACACTTTTAATTCCAATTGGTTTATATTAAATTGAATTTCATTCCATTATTCAACTTCCAATAACATTAGCTTTTAATGAATTAACACTTACATTCATTATTCCATATCAATTATTACATTCTATTGATTAACATTCAATCCATTCATTAATTCAATTGCTAATTAATTTTACAAATAAAGTTGAATTTCATTTATATAGTCAGTTCACATTCATAACTTCATTTCATTAATTCACTTATTAATTTACTTCGATACCAAAATCAACTTTATTCGACTTCACTTAAGTTATATTCCATTTCAAACATCTTATCTAATCCAAATCAATTTATTTAACTTTCCTTAAATTTTCACTTATAATCCAATTCAGATTCCAATTCTAAAGTAAATTCCATTTACTTTTACCAAAGTCAAATTTATTATCTCATATTATAAGTTCAAAACTCTTTTCACTTATATTCAACAATTTCAGCTTGGATTTTTATTTCAAATTTGTTTATCACAATCAAACTTCAATTCCCAATCAAATCTCATTTCAATTTATAAAACTCATTTATACATTCACATTACCAATTTCTTTCCATTAATGAATTTTATTCCAACTTATAAATATTTTCAATTCCCGTTTGTATATAAATTCATTCCTTTATCCTTTGGTTATTATTTCAATTTCTTATTTCAATTTCCATTTTTATAATGATAATATTTCAATACCATCGTTTCCTAACAACCAAGCAACCATATATTATAAACATTTACAGGAAATTTATTTCTTTTAATATACGAAAATTGTTTGGGTAAAATTATTTCATCTACCCAATTTCAAAACAATACCGTGTCAGTTTATCTTGTTTAAGAGTTTAGAAACCCCTATCGATCACGGTTGCACTTCCCGCACCGACCAGAATTCATAAACAACCAACTGATAAGACAACACAATACAAAATAATTTATATTCACTAACAAATACTCGCTTATAGCTATTATTACACTCAAACTCATTCTAGAGTAGTATTGACTCCATCTCTAATGAGTAATACCCAACAGAGCTAAGGTTGTCGCTTAACCATAAGCTCTAATACCAAATGTAACAAATGAGATTTTTCGATGCTCGAAAACCGACATCAGTACGTCCACTGTATCAACTGCCGAGCAATCGAATGCCGGAAAACCGTACCGTTATGGTTAAAGAAGAAGAAAAAGATAGAACAGAACAGAACAGAAAGAAACAACAGAATAATATCAGAATCTCACAATCGCAGCGGAACAACATATAATAGATAAATGAATAATCTTTAAACAAAAGAACTATATCAGTTATTACATTACATCATATTACATTACATTACATCATCAGAGTGTACAACAACAAACAACAACAAACAGCGGAAAAGAAATACTATATACTAGTGAATACGCCATGCCATCCAGCTTGCCTCCAGCAACTCCTGAATTCCAGAATATCCTGATAACCTAACTCTAGACTGCCCGTGTGGAAATTGGTGGGCACCCAGAGTTTAGGAAGGAAACAATAAACTCCGAGTCAGTCATGGGACTGGTGTGAGAACTTAAAATAGTTTATCTTTAAAAAAAAACAACGGGATAATTTTTGAAGTCAATTCGCAATACTTTTTAGAAAATGAAACTACCATAAGGCCTCCCGCACACACACACAATGCAAACGCAGAATCGGAGGAGATTTCTCCTTATGATAGTCAAAGATGCTTGATACGTATTAAAAAGAAACATTTGATATTATTACTAGTGCATAGTGTAGGAAAAATCATTTCGAAAGTAAAGATATAAATCTTAGCCAACATACGACCATTATCGTATGCCTACTATAGCTACCATGTTCAATAGAAGGTTACCACCACATTCCATGGCAGGTTATACAAATAAAACCGTACAAGGTTCGTATTGTTTCTTTGGATTTCCAACAAATGGTCAGGCCAAGGAACTTCCCATTGCCGCATGGGTACGCCTCTGGAAAGACGACCCGAGAACCTAACGTTACGGTTAGATCTCTACCAACATAAGGCCGGGTTACCCTTCAAAGTGGGTAACTACTAACACGAATATGTCATTCTCCGATCGTAACCGATCTATATCCGAGGATCCTCGATTCCAACAACCAACAAGTAATAAATTTGGAGAAACGACATAGGTTAAGTGTTTGGGCTCTATACCATGATACCACCTCTATCCAGAAGGAATGACATACACTAAAGGAGCGCTACCCCTTAATAACCTTACTGCATCCTTCCTGTTTTGACCATTTTTGGGGTGTGAAGTCTGATGAAGTCTCGTCCACAAAGCTATGCTTTTTTCACGAAGTCACGCTTTGATCAACAAATGATCAATAAATAATCATCACACAGCAACACTCAGCATGCCACATTACCAAATTGGGAGTATATCGCTGATAACCTTCAACTACAAAACCTCTGAGCTCGTATGTCTCAGAGAAGGGTGTTAAGCTAGAGAATAAATTCTCCGCCACCAACAAAGATGTATTTGAAAGAAATCTTCTTTATATCTCAAAATGTAATGTCAGACACGTAACCATACAAGTCCGTTCCGGGATTGAACGGAACCGAAGGCACTTCCAAAGAAGCCCTTGCAATCCGGATATTCACTAGTCACGTCCGGATTCCCATCACAAAGGGTGAAAAATCTCTATATCGGAGATCAGCCGATGTAGAGACATTCGACGGTAATCCTTCCGTTTTCAAAAATATCCGGTCTTCAACACCGGTCTTCAATGCTATCCATTACGTCGTATCACTATTCGGAATGAGTAATCCGAGTAACGAGCGCAATAATTTAAAAATAAGTGTAGCATTCAATTTCAACCAATTCACAACAAATACCTATTTAAAGGTCAATATTGATAGTCGGTTATTTAATTATCAATCAATATTCACAACATCACCCGATTATAAATAATCTTCCCAAATTATTTATTTTTCAAAATATCTTTACAAGATATATTTTCCATACTTCAACCATTTGAAAACAAAATTCAAATCATTTTTCATCTTTCAATCTTTGAAAACAAATTTCAAATCAATTTCCTTAAACGGAAACACTTCCAAATATTTATCCATTTTAAATTTAAAATGGTTCATTTAAATCAATCAAATAAATCCTTACCAATTTATTTTAAACTTACGTTCCAAATCCGTTAATTTATTTCCACGCTTCAAAAATAAATCAATGTTTATTTTTAAACAAATTTCCCTTCCTTTTATAAATTCCATAGCAAATTTACATTTCCAAAATATCTCTGAATATACGATTTTCAAATCGATTTCTAATATTCATTTTCAATTTATCTTTAAAAGATAAAATCTCAAAACATTCACTTCATATTGGAAAAATATTTCCATACTTATTTAATAATAAGTAATTCACAAATCTATTTATTTTCAATACTTGGAAAATATTCAATATACTTAAATCACAATTAAGCATATATTTTATTCTTTAAGGAAAACATTTTCTTAAACACATTTATTTGAGTCAAAACGAATGTTGCGTAAAACATCGTTACGACAACCCAAAACCACTTGTACAGGGATTCGAACTTAAAATAGATATATAAATCCCAATACTATATAAAACATTTCCTTTCGGAAATCATTTACTATAACCACAGTGTTATATTCCACTATTTCCTTATTTCTCGAAAACGTCTATTTCAACAATGAATGTTGAAATCTATGCTTTCGACACAATGCATTTTAAAACAACCTCAAATCGTTTTAATTACATTTAAAAGTTCACTCCCTAAACATTCCTTTAATATATCATTCACTGTTCAAAATCATGAATATAAATCATTAACCAAATCCAACACTTTTTACATATTCAATTTCAAAAATTATCCACTGTCCCAAAATAGTGCATATAATCCTTTAATAGGCTATAAAAATTTACTTATCAAATTCAATCAATCTTGAATTTATAAATCAATGTTTATTAATACACATTTATATATTATAAACACTTCAAGTTATAAAATCACTTTATTCACAATTTTTATCCATATCCCATTTACACGCCAAAATCCATTTATAAGTAAATTTAACTATAACTCTTTTATTTTACAAAATCTATTCATTTTATAACTTCTTAATTTATAAATCTATAAATTTCATTACGTACTAATCCATCCATTTACTATTTCATTTTAACACAAAAAAACTCGTTTTATAATTCTATTATTTTTAATTTATAAATACCAATTTTATAAATCTTTTATATAAACCGTTTATAAAAATCCAAAAATCTTAATTTAAACTATTTTATAAAATTCATTAACTCCATATTTTCAAAAATCACATTTTAACTATATTTCAAAAAAATCATAATTTTTTTAATATTAAATTTTATAACGTTAATTCGTTTACAAGGAATCAATTCAAAAATTTAGTAAAACATATACTTTCAAAAATCACTTTACAAATCCTTTTAAATTCAAAATCGTTACTTTAATATTTTTAAAACTCCAAAAATAGGCCAATGCTGCAACAACAACAATATATCAATCACGACAATCCAAATATCATATATCAATATGATAATCAACAAATATCACAATATCTGTAAATAAATCAATATAGTTAAGGAATCCAGTTGGATCCCTCCAACCTGTTTCCCTGCATCCACAGATGTTAGCACAATACCAATTCCGTTCCAATATGAAATATCGCAGTATATGGGATTCATAAAATATTATCCGCTATTATGCGGCACAATGGGGTCTCATCCGCTATATAATGCGGGAAATCATCTCCAAGTACATAAATAATACCAATTCCAATCAAGATGGAATTATCGCGGTATATGTTTTTAATAAATAACCTCCGCTTAATATACGGCGTATAATGTCTATTTCACACAATAGATAACAATTTATCATTCAATCATACAATCAAGAAATTTTAAATCTAACTATTTAAATTTTAAATCGAAACAATTCGATTGAGTGAGAAGTTCTCACCTTGAGTTTGCGATATCAGTTGTAGCGTTTTATTTCGAATAAAATTAAATGGACGTTTAATTTTACTCAAAATTTACACTAGCTCCAAACGACTCCAATCCAGTTCCATGGCGTAGTGCTCGACAAAACGAACCCGGCGCAATTCGTTTCGTCCAAAACGGACCTCGTATGACAAAGATACAACATTTAAATATTACACGATTTAAATTATAATTTATTTACAATTTCTTTTATAATTTTAAACCTAAATGAATCAGGGCCATTGGATTTTGCTTTGATAATCTGGACCGTGATTTTGCCTTCTTCCCCAAACATGATTACATGTTCATTCAACCCACTACAGCTGCCCAAAACCCAAATGAACGAGGCTAACCCAAGCATCTTCACAACGATCGAAGGCCATGGTTTCAAAGTCCATCAGCAACTCCACCCACGCCCTGAATACGAACGAGCTCGGCCCTCCTTGCTGCATGAAAAACGAGGACGAACGCACAACTTTGATTGCCAATTCTCGTTGATTCGTTGCTCTATTTTCAATCATCTCCGCATGGATTTGAAGCTCTCGTGAAGCTCTTCATCTTTCGTGTTGAAAGTTTCTTGAAATATGCGTGGATTGAAAGAGATTAAAGGAGGAAGGGGAACAATTCTCGACCATTGAAGCTGAACGGCGGCGGCTGCTAGATAGGGTTAGGGTTTTGCAATTTGTGAACAAAGGGGGGGTCCTTTTTATAGAAATTCTTCAACGCACTATTCATCCGACTTTTCCGAACTCCGAATCTCGCATGGTGACCGGCGTTTTCAGGGTTTAACCTGCGTTCCGGACATAATGGAATAGGTTTCGGGAGGCTATTCGATCATCTGTGCGAGTTATAGCAATAAATGATCAAATTTAAATTAAACCGATTAAACAAATTTCTATGCGTTTTGGCTTGCCCCGGACAAACGGTAAATCCGATTGACACGAAATTTGAAACCTTACAATAATATCACATTACGGATCCGACGAAACTAGTTTTGTCAAAATCCGAGATTGTTTGAAAATCGCTATTTTAACTCGTCAATTAAATATTAAAATATTCAATTTTCACAAATTAACTTTTAATTCAATTTTAAAAGTTCTTTAACATCATTCTAACTCCAATATGATATAATAAAATTTAACAAATCGATTTTAATCATATTAACCCAATTTTCAATTATTTCTGGAATTTCTAAATATTAAATTATTGATTTAATTATCAAATTAAATCCTTATATTCGAAATAAAATTTATTCGAATGTTTAATTTCACTTATTAGTATTTAAAAATCAATTAAATATACAAATTTTAATTGGCAGAAATTTTGGGTCGTTACGACATGCCCATGAATCGGTTATGAGATTTACACTGCATTGGACATATCCATATAAATATGTGCTATCTAATGTGTGCGTGTATAATTTTATATGATATAAAATTATACTTGTAAAATATTAGTGCTTATATATATAGGCGACATTATAATATAAGATAGTTGTAAATTTTAATATAAATAATTTTGAATTAAAATTAAAAATTTAAATTAAAAATTTAAATTAAAAATCGAGATGTGCATTAAAATATCTACTAGTTTCAAATTCAAATCAATATATTAATTTTCTTTACACACACTCTATATTCTGAAAATAAATTCTTTTATTTTTTTGAAGTGCATCATATAGTCTTATGCATATTCAACAATAATAATATTTATCAAATAACTTTTTTAATTTATTAAAAGCCTTACACCAAAATAATAAAAAATTAATTTTTTGAAAACTTTAATTTTTAATAAATATTTTTATTTTTATTTTATTACATATATAATATAAAAGTTATGTATAATATTTTCAATAAATTATATAAATATATAGGGTTTTAGTTTTAAATGTGTGTGTATATATAATATTTTTTATCATGTAGATAAATTAATAAAATTGTATTCATTTTATATACTAATATACTAATATACATACATACATACATATACATGCATGTCTACAAACATACATACATATATTATGAAAATCAAATTTTCTTTTCTGGCTTTCTAAATTATTAATTGATTTTGAAAAATTAAAATAGTTTTTTAAATTGTTGGTCGAGTGAAATATAAGCATATATATATATGTTATTATTTAACATGTATTTTTAATAATGGTTGTAATATCTTTGGTGTCGGCGTAAGCTACCAAAAACGTTCCTCTACAGATATTATCAAATTTTAATATTACTTAAATATACGATGTAACAAATAAACTTCCTTTATAAATTAAAATGTAGTGCCCCATAGTTCCTTACCCTTTGAGTTGATAATAATTCACTTCAGTTCAACCCAAATTGTATAAAAGAGCGAATAACCAAGGTAAAGAAGAAGAAAGAGGTAGAAGAAAATTGAACAACAATGAGGAGTCTCATAATCCCAGTGGAACAAAATATAACATATAATAACATATTTTTATGAAAAAGAATCTGTAACGGTTTATATACATACAATCATCAGAGTACAACAATCGATACATCAAATCTAGACAGTTATAATCACTTATCCTCACACAGTGGAAATATAACCAAGTACGAAAATATGTCTGAACTCCTCCAGCTTGTCTCTTAAGCTCCATTGCATTTAAACCTAAATCTGTAATACTCGGTCTGACCTGAGCATTATAATAAAATAACACCCGAGTCAGTCTGGAAAACCAACGTGAGAAAACACACCCAATTTGAATTATTAGAGCTATCAAATCCTTTGAAAACAAAGGTATCTCGTAAGACTGCGTCACACATGAACGCGACGGGTTTTTACCTTATGATAACCAAAACATTTTATAGAAAATCCAGTGATATTATAATAGTGTATAAACACGAATACTTATTCAAATAGCTGAAATTGTTACTTTAATTAAATTTTAACATACTAGGTTCTACAAACAAAACCTTAAGCTCGCACTGGAGAATGGATTCCATACGAATGACAAGGCCACTGGTGTACCGCCATCACAGTACACCTCTAGAACTATTGTAATGGCCCGATTTTTCGATGCCAAAAAATCGACATCAATACGGCCACTGTATCAAATGCCAAACAATTGAATGCCGAAAAATCGAACCGTTAGGGTTAAAGAAGAAGGAGGTAGAAGGAGAAATAGAAACAATATCATAATCTCACAATCACAGAGGAGCAATATATAATAGATAAATGACTAATCTTTAAACAAAAGAACTATATTTGTTTATACATTACAACATCAGAGTACAACGACGTTCATAGCACACAACTGGACAGTTATCATTTCCTGTCCTCACAAATCTGACTATACAGTTAATCATACACAGTAGAATATTTATCAAATACGTGTGATACATCTCGCCATCCAGCTCGTCTCCTGAGCTCCAAGGCAGTCCATCCAGAATCTGCATTCTATAATACTCAGTCTGACCCTAGCATTATAGTTAAATAACACCCGAGTCAATCTGGAAAACTAACGTGAGATAACACACTCAATTAGATTATTTAAGTTTTCGAAAATCCTTTGAAATCAAAGGTATCCCTTAAGACCACGCCATAAATAAACATGCCGGGTTTTAACCTTACGATAACCAAAACATTTTATCAAATCCGTCTAATATTATAATAGTGTCTACAGAAAGTAAAATAGAATCTAGCTGAAATGCTTGCATCTAACGTTTCAGCATAGTTGGGCACAATCAAATCCGTATAGGCGCTTATTGGAGATTGGATTCCATACAATAGCAGGGCTACTGGGATACCGCATGTCACAGTACGTGGTCTAGATCACCATACCAAGGATCCACCCTGATCCTATGAATCACAAGACCGAAGCTACCCCTTATTGGATAGTCCGAATAAGTTCACCCCGCGGTTGGGATCAGCAACCGCCCACACAACCGAATAAAAGAGACCTCTAGACAGGGGTGACCTTGCCCTAATCGGTTGCTAGCCATTTAGCCTTATGTGCACCACCCCTGTTTTAGCCATTCCCGGTTGATGAGGCTCGAGGTTAAGAGTTACCATTTTAGCACACATTAAATTAGAATGTTCATCGTCCTCCTAACGATGTTCTGAAATCATTCTTCCATACAAGTCCATTCCGGGTCCGAACAGAACAGAAGACACTACTCCTACTACATCCACTTTGGAATCACCCTCAGGATTAGCAGCAATCAGCCCTTGCACTTCACTGCTCCATCTTAGACTCCAAGCTCGTGTCTTCCTCACGAAAACGTTCAAACCAGATCGAAGTGGTTTTCGAGAAATTAATCACGATCCCGGTCTCTTCGAAACGATCGATGCATTGGCAGATATTGATAGTCAGTTATTTAACTATCAAACATCATTCACAACCAGTCATCAGATTTAAATAATTTTCCAAATAATTTATTTATTTCAAAATATCTTCACAAGATATTTTCTACATTTCAACCCTTGCAAAATAGTTTTCAAATCACTTTCTCTTGTGGAAATAAATTTCCACTCAATTGTTTTATTTTCACTGAAAATCACCAAGTGCTAATACTTTAGATTTAAAATAAATTTAAATCACTTTATCCAAAATATATACTTTAATATACTTAAAATAAAAACTATCTAAAACACTTTATTTATAATACTAACTATGAAATTTACTAAAAATTCTCAAGTAAAACATACATCAAAAAAAATTTAAAATAGAAATAAAAATAAAAATTACGAAATTTTATACAAGTTTCAAATAAAAACTTTAGCCTAACTATCTTTAAAATAAAACTACTGTATAAAATATAAATACTAATGATTATCTTTTTAAACCATAATGCCAATTAGCCTTCTAAAATAATTATTTCTATAACTAATTTAATAAAATAATTACCTTTAAAATTTTAACACAACTTAAACAATAATTCTCAAAAATATTCTTTAAACAGCTTTAAATCATTTAACTTAACATAAAAATCTTCTTAAAACGTACTTGCCTCTTCAAGCAAACACACTTTCCTTTCACACCTTTTAAAATAAACCACTATTTATTTTTAAAACAAATTACCCATTTTTATATAAATTCCCATCCTGAATTTATACTTCCAAATTATGCTCTTGAAACGACCCTGACTCGACCTTCGAAAATCGGCACTAAATACACCACCCGTATTCGAATGCCTCAGATTCAAACGCCGAATCTGATTCGCCGGAGCTTATAACACATTAAGTACAACAACACGACGGAAGAAAAATGAAATGCATTACTTCATTGATATACAATAGATATAACATCTGATACAAATGATTATCAACATCAGAGACAAGAAACAATAGTGGGACACAACAGCGGAACATTAGCACTAAATGACCTTCAAAAGAACCCAACATCCAAACTACAACTCCATCTCCAAAAGAGAATCCAATGTCTAACTCATCATTCCCAAAACTTACACCAAACGTGAAGCGAGAACCCCCATTAAGTTGTAATGAAGCAAACTAGGTAATGGAATGTTGAAGTGAAACAAATGCGATCGCCAAGTCTAAACGGCCTCAAAGACTTCCAAATAGAAGGCTAAAGGCTACCCAATCTATATCTACTATCTATTTATAACCTGACTCTAAACTGTCCATGTGGAAAATTATGGGCACCCAGAGTTTAGAAAGGGAACATTAAACACCAGGTCAGTCACGGGACTGGTGCGAGCAAACAAAAATAGTTTATCTTTAACAAAAGAAAACAAAAGAAATTAAAAGAAATCTGCAATGCCTTTTGGAAAATGAAACTACCAAAAGGCCTCTCCCCACACACACAATGCAAACGCGCAATTGGAGGAGATTTCTCCTTATGATAGTCAGACATACTTGATACGTAAAATCCTTGTGATATTATTATTAGTGCATAGTGCAGAAAACATTTCGAAAGTATAATATTAATCTTAGCTAGTATACACATTTCGCAGTATGCGTATAATAGCTACCATGTTCAATAGCAGGTTACCACCACATTCCATGGCAGGTTATACAACTAAAACCATACAAGGCGCGTATTGTTTCTTTGGATTTCCAACAAATGGTCAGGCTAAGGAACTTCCTGGGCCATATGCGTATGCCTCTAGAGGGATGCTCCGAGAACCTTACCGGATCTCTGCCAACACAAGGCCGGGTTATCTCTGTAACTAGGTAACTACTGACACGAGTATGCCACTCCCCAGAGATTTTCGACCTTTATTCGAGAGATCTCAACACCAACAAATCGCAATAAATTTGCAACAACCACATAGGCTAAATATTTGGGCTCTATACCATGATACCACCTTTTATCTAGAAGGAAATGGACATAACCTAAGGGGCACGACCCCTGATATCCTTGCCGCATCCTTCCTGTTTCGACCATTTCCGGGTTGTAAGGTCCAACGAGGTCACGTCCACAAAGCTACACTTTTCACAAAAGCCATGATTTGATCAATAAATAATCAGCAGCACTTTGTATGCCACATTACCAAATTAGGAATGTATCACTAGTGACAATCAACTACATAACCTCTAAGCTCCTACACCTCAGAGAAGGGTGTTAAGCTAAGAGAATAAATTCTTCGCCACCAAACAGAAATGTATTTGATAGAAACCGGCTCTACATCTCAAAGTGTAACGTCGGACATACATCCATACAAGTGTGTTCCGGGTTCGAGCAGAACCGAAGGCACTTTAAAAGAAGCCCTTGCAATCCGAATAATCCCTAATCACGTCCGGACTCCCCAACACATAGGGTGATCAAATCTCTATACCGGGGTCATTCGATGTAGAGACATTTGACTAGTAATCCTTTCACTTTAAAAAATACACGGTCTTCACCACCGGTCTTCAAATGCTATCAATTTCATTGTATTATTATTCGGAATGGGTTTTATGACATAAAGTCCTCTCCCGGCTAAACAGAATAATGAGCGCTTAATTTAAAAACCATATGGATATTGGGATCTTAGTCAAGTCACAACCTTTAGACCAAAACCATTCCTTTTGAATGGTTTAAACAATTTCCACTTTAATCTTTTAAAAAAAAGATTCACCAATTTAAAATCCATTTCAATTTGAAACCAAGGTTCACCAATATTTCATAAAGATTAATTCATAGCTTTCAAAACTATTTCCATTTCAAATTTGATACCCTTCCAACAAAAACTGGAAATCCTTTCTTTATTTGAAAGCTATTATCCCTTGAAAACAAATACTTTTCATTTCGAAAAAATCCGCTCAAACATGCACAAGTTATATCCTTCAAAGTATAAAATTGGGTAAAATTCAAATTGCCAAAATAATACACTTAAAATGGTTTAAAACCCATATAAATACATTTTATAACTTGTATAACCGTTTAAACCGTAATTTCCAAACATATATTCATATAACTCAATTTCAGACCTTGAATTCAAATTCAAATCAAACCATTTAAATTTCAAAACTTTAACAAGCTATATTATCTTCAAGACTCCCTTTTTAAAAGTTTTCCTATTTAAAACCAATTTCACTTCCAAAACCATTTGGATTCAAAATTCAACTTTAAAACCATTTTACAATATTAAAATTAAATATATGTGACTTAAAAAATTTCCTCGTGCAATCCATATTTGCGTGTGTATAGTGTAGTCCAGGGGTTTTACTCAACAGTGCAACATCATCTATCATTACAGATTCAAGCACAGCAATATCGATAAGCGGTATAATCCTATAACGCTTATCTTCATTCAAAGATTCACCGACAAATAATATAAATTCATCACAGATAAAAAATTACATTCATCACAGCTCAAATCGAAAATAATTCATATCACAAAGCATCACAAATCAGGGATATCAAACAATTCAAAGCATTCCATGCAATTCAAACATCCATAGGTAAGATCAATTAGTTATTTGATTAATTTAAACCAGATTAATTGCTTATGAATAAATTTCTAATCCTAGTTAAATAATATTAATTAATTACAAACCAATTGGATTAATTATCCTTAAATCATTTATTTATTAACCTTTAATAAATTAATTTACCTTTAATTATTAATTAATCAACCATAATTAATAGATTCAATTAACCTTTAATCATTAAATAATTACCCTTTAATTATTTGATTATTCTTTAAATAATTTTTCTTAATTACATCGATTAATTAACCCTTAATTAATTACCATTTAATTAATTATCCCTAATTATTATAATAAATGATTATCCCTAATCACTTACATTAATTAATTAACCTTTAATTAATTATACTCAAATTAATTACCTTAATTAATTAGTCACATTAATTAATTATCCTTTAATTACCTTCATTAATCAATTAACTTAGTTAATAAATTCTTTCATTAATTATGTTAATTATTCTTTAAATAATAATTAATTAGCCTTACTTACTTTCATTAACAGGGTAATCCTTAATTAATCAAAGATAAACCATATGCCTTAATTAATTTCACAAAGTAATTATCCCTTAATTATATTAAGTAATAATCTTTTATTAATTACATTAAGTAATTATAAATTTCCATTAAGTAATTATACTTAATAGATTTCATTAAGTAATTATTTTTACTTAATTACTTACTCATATCCTTTAAATATTATTAGATTAAAATAAATACTTGAAATTATTAATACACAAAATCATTTAAAATCTTCTTGATTTATTAAGGATTAATATATTTTCTTAGTTTACTTTTTCATCACAACATTATAATTTCTTAAAAACACTTGTTGATTTATTTAATAAATTAACTAATATATAATTATAAAATATCAAACCAAATTTGAAAATATTTTAACTTTTAATTTAAATATTTGAAACCTTGTTTAAAACTTGTTATAAAATTTAATTAGAAACTTGGTTTATTTACCTTTGGAAACTTATTTATTTTAAATATACTTTAAAACTTTGCATGAACAAAAAATTTCTTTATAACTTTAAAAACTGTTGTATTTTTAAACCTGAAATATAATTTCCTTTTAATTGCAAAATCTGGTTAAATTTATACAAACTGGAAACCTGAGCTTTTTAAGATTTTTCCTGAGTAAAGCATCGAGACACTCACGAACATCAGTTTGCTTCGAAGCAAACCATCATCAGCTTCGAGATCAAACCCAAGCATCCCCTTTCTTCCCAAATGCCTAACCGTTCACTTGATACAGGTGAAAATTCGTGCATGTACACGATCACCAAAATGGCTGTCGACCATCGCCGAGAACTCCAACCAGTCACCGATCATCCCTAAGTCGTCACGAACCACCCAGATTTACGATGAAACTATGAACTCGAAATCGAGCAAGTCGACTCCTCCACGAACCAAACCCAATCGCAGATAATCTCCTCGCGCCACCTATTCCAGTCACCAGAATTCTCATCCTCGTGCCCAGAGCCTCGCTTCACTCCCACGTGTCGATCCCACAACATGCGATCGACTCTGGAGTCACTGTGTCGCCGTCATCCCTCGACAAAACACCCCGTATAAAACATAAACCTAAACCCTAAATCCACTCCTCCCCGATACCCTGCTGTCCTAAAAATCAACCTATAATTTTTCCTACGACCACCTTCACCTAGTCCACCTTCGACCAAAACCCCGATGCCTGAAAATCAAGCCACCGCCTGAATTCGATGAATTTCCATTTCCCGTTCATCTTGAAAATTCCCAACAACCAATTTTTTTAAAAATCATGATATTTACATCAAAAAACATGTTTTCCAGACAATAATCTAAATTTACGATTAAAAATTGAGAATTAATCAATCGAGTTTTCAATTTGAATTTATTTTCCTCTCTATATTATTATTCTAGAAATAATGGTTTGATTTAATCACTTTAACCTATTTTTAAAAATACTGAGTTGATCTTAATAATGATTTGATCTCTATATTTTTATTCTAGAAATAATGGTTTGATCTTAATAATGATTTGGATTTTTATCCGAGCTTGCTATTTGATGAAATTAATCTTAAATCTAAATACTGAGCTGATCTTGCATGCCTTTGATCTGTTTTTATTTTATTTGTTTCTAGGTTTGGATTTTTCTCTGGTTTCGATTTTTTTTTTCCAGGTTGAAATAGATTTTTCTTTTGATTTAAATTTGTTTTTCAGGTTTCAGATTTGGGATGAATAAAAGAAGGAATTTTTTTGAACAGAAGGACGAAGAGAAAAATGAGCAACCTGGTTTCTTTAATTCATGTTATTTGTAAATTAAAATTTTTAAGAAAATAAATGTGCCACTTTTATACACTAAACTATACACATGTTAATTAATATTTTTACTTATTTTACATTTGTTAATTAGTGTTGTACTCTTCTTACACTTGTTAAAATATTTAATTTTATGTTTAAGCCCTTGCCTCATTTTTATATTTAATTTATAAATTATGGTTTAAATCCCTACTTATTTAAATTTATGATACATGTTTAATGTTTTTTATTTAATAAGTATTATAAGATAGATTTGTTATATATAAAATTACATTTATTTGAAAAAAATGATCCCTTTATTCATTTTCAAGCTATTATACTTTAAATAAATAAATTTGTATTATTTGCTTTAAATGTTATATATATATATATATACAAACTACATTTTAAAAGAAAATGTACATAAAACCTTTAAATAAATAATTATCTATATACATAAATAAACATGTATGCATATATATTAGAATTTATTCTTAAATAGCTTTTAGAAATTCATTATATTAAATTTAAATCATAACATTCAAAATATATTTTACATATATATATATATATATTAAAATTAGAAAACAAATTTTATTAATTTTAAAATATAGAGTATTTAAACTCAATTTATTTTCAAAAATTTGTTTTTGAGATTTAAATTCGCAATTAAATTTACAATCGATTTGTATTTATAAATGAATAAACAAACAAATATCTTTTTATAAATATATATTTTATTCCATTCACAGTCTATTTATTTTTAAATTTCAAATCAAATTCTTATATATATTAAACACATATCCTATTTATCTTTGAAATATTAAATTTATTCACAATTAAATCCAAAAATTTATGTAAATTTACCAATTTAAATTTAGCTTAAAACCGGGGTCGTTACAGATTCCCCTCTTTTAGAAAATTTCATCCCCAAAATTTTCTAGAGAGGGAGACAACAAAGAACAGATGAAAGATAGAGAAATGGACTACCAGATTAAACCGAATATCTATTATATGTTTGGCTTACCAAATCAAAATATCATCAATAGATACGAGAACGAATCTATTCAACACTTCACAAAACCCTCGAATCATTAGATTTACGAAATATACAGGGCATTGGTTAGTCCGAAGGGATAACTAACCATTCATATAATATATCTAGACCCCAAAGAATAGACAAGCAGATACAATTCAATTCAGCTTCATATTTTATTAACCAATTCATTTAAAGAAAAATTCAATTTATTAGAGTTAACAATGATAAGAAACTGATGAGAAACTGATGAAGAGAATACGAATTAGGAACTTATCTACAACGATTCGCAGGGCCGCCACCACATCGAAGCTCCTTCTTGTAGCTGCCACGAAGCTATCAAAGAATTGAAATCGAATGATGATCAAAGAAGATTGATGGAAAACATTGTTTCCGTTGTTGCAGGTATTAACCATTTGTAGTGGTACTTCCCTACCCCCTACCTCATCCTCTTCTTCCACTCATACTCACTATCAATGGATATTAAAAGAATTTATTGAGGCATACAGATTGATATCTTAGGGATATACTCATTTTAGGGTAATTGTAACCCTATCTCTAATGAGTCACCTAATGTGTTATACTCCTGAGCTAAAGTTCTTACTCAACCTTCAGCTTTGATACCAAATGGAACGACCCTGACTCGACCTTCGAAAATCGGCACCAAATACATCACCCGTATTCGAATGTTGCAGATTCAAACGCCGAATCTGGTTCGCCGGAGCTTATAACACGTTAACAACAACAACACAGCGGAAGAAAAATGAAATGAATAACTTCATTGATATACAATAGATACAACATCTGATACAAATGATTATCAACATCAGAGACAAGACACAATATTGTAACACAGCAGCGGAACGTTAGCACCAAATGATCTTCAAAAGAACCCAACATCCAAACTACAACTCCATCTCCAAAAGAGAATCCAATTTTTGAATCTTTATTCCCAAAACTTACACCAAATGCGAAGTTAGAACCCCCATCAAGTTTTAATAAAGCAAACTAGGTAACAGAATGTTGAAGTGAAACAAATGCGATCGCCAAATCCAAACCGCTTCAAAGACTTCCAAACAGAAGGCTGAAGGCTATGCAATCTATATATACTATATATTTACAACCTGACTCTAGGCTGCCCGTATGGAAAATTGTGGGCACCCAAAGTTTAAAAAGGGAACAATAAACTCCAGGTCAGTCATAGGACTGGTGTGAGCAAACAAAAATAGTTTATCTTTAACAAAAGCAAACAAAAGAAATTAAAAGAAATCCGCAATGCTTTTTGGAAAATGAAACTACCATAAGCGTCACACACACAATGCAAACACATAATTGGAGGAGATTTCTCCTTATGATAGTCAAACATGCTTGATATGTAAATCCCTTTTGATATTATTATTAGTGCATATGCAGAAAACATTTCGAAAGTATAATATTAATCTTAGCCAGCATACACATTTCGTAGCATGCCTACTATAGCTACCATGTTTAATAGCAGGTTACCACCACATTCCCTGGCAGGTTATACAAATACAACCGTGCAGGGCGCGCATTGTTTCTTTGGATTTCCAACAAATGGTCAGGCTAAGGAACTTCCTGGGCCATATGCGTATGCCTCTAGAGGGATGCTCCGAGAACCTTACCGGATCTCTGCCAACACAAGGCCGGGTTATCTCTGTAACTAGGTAACTACTAACACGAGTATGCAACTCACGGGTCATTACCGATCTTTATCCGAGAGCTCTCAACACCAACAAATCGTAGTAAATTTACAACAACCACATAGGTTAAGTATCTGGGCTCCATTCCATGATACCACCTTTTATCCAGAAGGAAATGGGCATACCCTAAGGAGCGCGACCCCCGATAACCTTGCCGCATCCTCCCTGTTTTGACCATTTCCAAGTTGTGAGGTCTGACGAGGTCACATCCACAAATCTACGCTTTTCAAAAAAGCAATGCTTCGATCAACGAATGATCAGTAGAACTTCGCATGCCACATTACCAAATTGGGAATGTATCACTAGTAACCATCAACTACATAACCTCTAAGCTCGTATGTCTCAGAGAAGTGTGTTAAGCCAAGAGAATAAATTCCCCGCCACCAAACAGAAATGTATTTGATAGAAACCAGCTCTACATCTCAAAGTGTGACGTCAGACATACATCCATACAAGTCTGTTCCGGGTTCGAACAGAACCGAAGGCATTTCAAAAGAAACCCTTGCAATCCGAATAATCCCTAATCACGTCCAGACTCCCCAACACATAGGGTGATCAAATCTCTATACCGGGGTCATTCGATGTAGAGACATTTGACTAGTAATCCTTTCACTTTAAAAAATACACGGTCTTCACCACCGGTCTTCAAATGCTATCGATTTCATCGTATCATTATTCAGAATGAGTTTTATGACATAAAGTCCTCTCGCGGCAAAACCGAATAATGAGCGCTTAATTTAAAAACCATATGGATATTGGGATCTTAGTTAAGTCACAACCTTTAGCTCCAAAAACTTTCCTTTTGAATGGTTTAAACAATTTCCACTTTAATCTTTTAAACAAAAGATTCACCCATTTAAAATCCATTTCAATTTGAAACCAAGGTTCGCCAATCTTTCACAAAGATTAATTCATAGTTTTCAAAACTATTTCCATTTCAAATTTGAAACCCTTTCAACAAAAATTGGAAATCCTTTCTTTGTTTGAAAGCTATTATCCTTTGAAAACAAATACTTTTAGTTTCGAAAAAATCCGATCAAATATGCACAAGTTATATCCTTTAAATTATAAAACTGGGTTAAATTCTAATTCCCAAAATAATACATTTAAAATGGTTTAAAACCCATGTAAATACATTTCATAACTTGTATAACCTTATTAAACCATAATTTCCAAACATATATGCATAGAACTCAATTTCAAATCTTGAATTCAAATTCAAATCAAACCATTTAAATTTCAAAACTTTAACAAGCTAAATTATTTTCAAGACTCCTTTTTCAAAAGTTTTCCATATTTAAAACCAATTTCACGTCTAAAACCATTTGGATTCAAAATTCAACTTTAAAACCATTTTATAATATTAAAATTAAATATGTGTGACTTAACCAATTTTATGTGTATGGTGTAGTCCAGGGGTTTTGCACAAAAGTGCAACATCATCAATCATTACGGATTCAAGCACAACAATATCGATAAGCGGTATAATCCTGTAACACTTATCTTCATTCGCAGATTCACCGATAAATAATATAAATTCATCACAGATAAATAAATTACCTTCATCACAGCTCAAATAAAAAATAATTCATATCATAAAGCATCACAAATCAGGGATATCAAACAATTCAAAGCATTCCATACAATTCAAACATCCATAAGTAAGATCAATTAGTTATTTGATTAATTTAAACCAGATTAATTACTTATGAATAAATTTCTAATCCTGTTTAATTAATATTAATTAATTACAAACCAATTGGATTAGTTATCCTTTAATCATTTATTTGTTAATCTTCAATAAATTAATTAACCCTTAATTATTAATTAATTAACCTTTAATTATTAATTAATCAACCTTAATTAATAGATTCAATTAACCATTAATCATTAAATAATTAACCTTTAATTATTTAATTATCCTTTAAATAATTTTTCTTAATTACATCAATTAATTAACCCTTAATTAATTACCATTTAATTAATTATCCCTAACTAATTATAGTAAATGATTATCCCTAATCACTTACATTAATTAATTAACCTTTAATTAATTATCCTTAAATTAATTACCTTAATTAATTGGTCACATTAATTAGTTATCCATTAATTAATTAACTTTGTTAATAAATTCTTCAATTAGTTATATTAATTATTCTTTAATTAATAATTAATTAGCCTTAATTACTTTCATTAACAAGGTAATCCTTAATTAATCAAAGATAAACCATATGCCTTAATTAATTTCACAAAGTAATTATCCCTTAATTACATTAAGTAATAATCTTTTATTAATTACATTAAGTAATAATCTTTTATTAATTACATTATGTAATTATAAATTTCCATTAAGTAATTATACTTAATTGATTTCATTAAGTAATTATCCTTACTTAATTACTTACTCATATCATTTAAATCTTACTAGATTAAAATAAATACTTGAAATTATTAATACACAAAATCATTTAAAATCTTCTTGATTCATGAAGGATCACTACATTTTCTTAATTTACTTTTTCATCACAACATTATATTTTCTTGAAAACACTTTTTAATTTATTTAATTAATTAACTAATATATAGTTATTAAATACCAAATTTTTTTTGAAAATATTTGAACTTTCAATTTATATCTTTGAAACCTTGTTTAAAACTTGTTAAAAATTTTAATTTGAAACTTGGTTTATTTACCTTTGGTAACTTATTTATGTATGAATATGCGCTTATATGTTTTTTGTTTAATGATAATAAACATATATATTCATTTAAATATATTTGGTAATGTACTATTTTGTTTTTCATAGATTAAATAAATATTTGTTGAATAAAATAAATTACACAGAATTTGAATTCAAACAGAAATTTTATTCAAACAAATATTTATTACAATCTTGAATAGTACAATTTCAAGCTCTCACTATACATATACATTTTTGATTACATCACAATTCAGTTTACATAATTTCCTCACTACATATCACTCACACTCGTATTTTGTCTTCAACTGCATTCCAGTTTGAATGCAGCATCTGAGCAATCTGCAAAAATATTCACTAACGCAGTAAAATTGAAAAAGAAATATTTTTTCAATATAAAATAAAATATGATTTTTGAAAATATTATTTGCCTCAGTTATTTAGGTTGTTCGTCATCATTCACACTTGAATTCATCACACACGAACAGTGTGACATGCACAGTGTATCACTGTACATGAGACAAGGCCGTGCACATCGATATACACTTGATCGATTTACAGGGACAGGTGAGCACAGGTCAAACCCAAATGAAAAGCCGGGTTCAACTCACGTGCAATATATTCAAAATCACGACTCGAGCACAAGGTCAAACCCGAGTTTTTTGAAAAACTGGATTCAACACAGGGCAACTCACAAGTCAAAACCAAAGCATCAATAATGCATGAAACTAGATCAAAACCAGACAACAGTGAATGGGAAGACCATCAAGAACATGAAAACAGACACAAAGCAATGAAAAGTGAACATGCATAAAGAACCAGAAGTACAAGTGCAGGCAAGTGCACAACTTCACAACAAACAAGGCAATGCACTATGTAGTATACAACAACAAGCAGCAGTGTGCAAGTGCAGACAACAGCTACTCAATGATACAGTGGAATGAACAAGTGATGCACATGGCAATCAAAAATGCTTGAAGACTACAGCATCAAGAAGAGACCAAGCAATGAACAACATAATGCAACCTCTTCATTAAACATCTCACATGTATGAAACCACAAGCTAAAAACATCAATTATTGACCAGGCAGAGAAATGACACAGCAAAAATGAAAACATGTATGCAACATGGTGAGCAACAAAGGATAGTGCAAAGGGCAGACATGATGAACAAATGTACAAGTGAATCAAGTTCAGTGTGACAGTGTACTAATAACCAGAAACTCAAGATCACACATGAACAGAACATCAACTGAGCAGAGACAAAACAACACAGCAATTCATTTGTAACTCAGTGTACACAAGTCAAGTCAAGTCAAGTGAAACATACAAAATGCTCAAGGGAAGTTCAGGTTAAACCAACATGCAACCAATGATGGCAATATCAATGTCAGGCACACATATATATGAAGCAACACAAGTGCATATTCGACAAGCACATGAATACAGAAAGCTACAAGTGATGCAAAAACTAAGGATGATACAATGCAGTACAAAACCAAACGAACACCATGATATTCAACTCAGTGAAACGCAAGCAAGATTAACAAATACAATGTTCAAGTGGAAACCAGAAAAGATGACCAGAGACGAAGACAGGGATAAACACAAGATGGCCGAAGCCGTGTCAAGTCAGAATTCAACGCAAGTGTATCAAATTCGTATCTTTGAAACATTCAGCAAAATTAAAAAGGGAAAGTTCTTTGCCGTGTGACACAAGAAGGATCGAACGCTCTCAAGTTAAAGCCATGAGCATCAAGTAGTAAGTATATCAGGAAAGCCGTGTGTATCAAGTTGTAAAAAAATTAGGAAAGTGATGAAGTCGCGTTAATGAACACAAACGAAATCAAGTGTCCAGTATTCATATAAATACATCACCCAAACTATCATCGGAAAGGGGGAAAAAATCGAATCAAATTCAAACACAAACCCAAGTTCATCATCGACAAGCAAAGCAACAATCGAATTCAAGCATTCAATCCAGAAAAGCAAAAAGGAAAGTTACATACCAAATTGAAGCCGAATTCCAGAAGCTCTAATCTCACAATCGATCATCAGAGAAGCAAGAGCAACGCAAACAAGGCAATTGATCATCAGAAGCAGCGCGCAAGAGCAACACAAATCAGATTTTCACAAGGGAACAAAACCCCCAAATTGACAGAGCCGCCATTTCTCTTCACGAATCAAAAGAAGGAACGAGTTAAGGAATAGAAGTGGATCGGGTTAAAAAACAAGGGGCCGGCCTTGTTTGTTAAAAAGGGGATTTAATTTATTTTTATTTTAGAGGGCTTTATTTTAATTTTCAATAGGGTTTTTATTTTGAGCAAAAATTAGGCATTCAAGTTTATATTTTAATTTTTCCTCCTGCTTGTATTTTTGAAGTTGTTTTTTTCTTTTCGAGTCAAAGAATTTGTAAATCACCAC
Source organism: Allium cepa (assembly GCA_030765085.1). NCBI lineage: Eukaryota > Viridiplantae > Streptophyta > Magnoliopsida > Asparagales > Amaryllidaceae > Allium > Allium cepa. Next base: position 206,725,051 of record CM060941.1, on the reverse strand, counting down.
CTAGGTTGTAGGTAGTGTCAGATTGTCTAGTTAGAATTAGTTCAGTGAGCAGGGTGTGCGAGTTTGCAGAACTCTATAGGTGGGAGCAGAGTTTGCGAGTAAGCGAAACTCTGTAGGTGGAGCAGGGTGTGCGAGTCTAGTAGAGTGTTTGTGAGCGGGAGCAAAGGTTTGCGAGTCTAGTAGAGTGTTTGTAAGCGGGATACTGTTTAATTCTAATAGAAATTTAGGAATGCAGCAGTAGGCAGGGGTTGCCGAAGCTGGGTAAATTTTGTGTGTGATTTACTTTTCAGCATATTTATTTCTGCAGTTTGTTTTTACGTTTAAATTGAGAAAATTTGCTATAACCCTATTCACCCCCCCTCTAGGGTTAATCTAGATCCTACAAGTGGTATCAGAGCACGGTATTTTTCTTTAACTCTAGAGTCATGAATTCATCAAATAATGCCTTTTCTGAGGGGCAATCTATTGTTAGGCCACCCATGTTTAACGGGAATGATTATGCTTATTGGAAATTTAGAATGGGTATATATCTTAGTTCTGTTGATTATGATGTTTGGGATATTATTGAAACTGGCTATAAATCTCCCACTATAACCGTTGGTGATACTGAGATTCCTAAACCTAAGGATAGGTGGGATGCTAACAATAAGAAATTAAAAACTACAAATGCCAAAGCAATGAACGATTTGATCTGTGCGCTTGATAAAAATGAATTTAATATAATTTCTCATTGTACAACAGCACAGGAAATTTGGCACACTTTGGAGGTGACACACGAAGGAACTTCTCAAGTCAAGGAGTCTCATCTAGCCCTATTCAGCAATGAATATGAAAACTTTGTGATGGACAAAGGCGAGAGCATAAAGGATATGTTTGGACGTTTTTCAACTTGGGTATACAATGCTAGAGCGGTTGGGAAGGTCTTCACTAAGGTAGAGCTTGTGCGGAAGATACTATGAGTTTTACCAATGAACTTTGAGGCAAAAGTCACGGCAATCCAAGAATCGAAAGATCTGAGTAAACTAAGCATGGAGGAGTTGATTGGCAACTTGATGACATATGAGCTTGAGCTAAAAGCAAAGGAGGAACGCAACAACTCTGAATCAAAGAAGAAGACGATTGCCTTAAAGAGCAAAGAAGAGAGCGATGAAGAAGAAGAAGATCCGATTAAAGAGCTTGCAATGGCTGTCAATAATCTTAGAAAATGGTCAAGATTCAAGCCACGTAAGAAGAAAACATCTGGTAATAGGTCAAGAGAGTCTAACAATTCCGATAATGATTGACGTGCTATAACTGCAACAAGTTTGGCCACTTCAAACAAGAATGCCCACTTCTCAAAAACAATCGAGGAAAGAAAAAGACGAAGAAGGTCTTTGCAGCGACTTGGGATGATGAAGAAGGAGTGGAAGTTTTGAATAGTAGCTCAGAGGAGGCCAACTTATGTCTTGTGGCAAAATCGGATTCAGAAGCAAGCTCAGAAGAATCTAGTGAGGCAGGTGACTATTCTTATAAAGATCTTGTTTTTATGTGTCTTGATATTACTAAAGTAGTTGATGCTCTTGAATCTAAAATTGAAAAACTAAAATCTGATAGGAGAGAACTTGCTCGTGAAAATTTTAGGTTAGAAACTGAACTTGAAAATATTCAAAACCTAGACTGTAAAAATTGTAAGATTTTAAATTCAGAATTATCAAAACTTAGAAATAACTTTGAGAATCTTGAAAAAGAAAACTTGAATCTTAAGGAAACCATTGGACATCGTGTTGAAAATTGTAGTAATAGGAACAAGAACACAAAATTTATACAAGTTTGGATTCCTAAGAATTCTACAAACAAATTTCATTTCTACTGGAACAAGAATAAAAGGACTAAACAAGTTTGGGTTCCAAAAGTTTTGCTTATTCACAATGTTTCTGCCACTAACAATCATGGACCTATGAAAACAAATAGGTCACAAAAATCTTTCATCGTGTAGTATGGTGGCAGGCTAAGGAACAACAACGGTGTTCTCTGGATTTTGGCTGTTTCAGAAACACAACGGGCAACAAAGCAAAGTTCCTTAGCCTAGTACAAAGGTGACAGGATCACATTGGGCAACCATGAAAAATTACCGTAAAGGTAAAACAGGTGAAGGTATATTAAATGTGATAATCTGCACCATATTCTGAATTAAATCAGCAAAAATTGTGATAATGATGTGATGATGATTTTTTTTTCTGACTTGCTCAATATAGTTGGCCAATTACATTTATGCCAAAAACACTATTCTTTGATTTACTTCATATATATTAGTTTGGATTAAAAATAGTGTTTTGTTGGATGATAATACTTTTGGTCATGGCTAACTCTATATTCACGGTCTTCTAACTATTTACCCGGCTTCAATTCAAATTCAAAGAATGTCATTTAAATTGTTGTTAAAATTGAGTTTGAAATATTTTTGATGCACACTTCGTGGTCTGGTTTATCAATTTTAGTTAGTGATATTTTGGATCGAAAGAGAAACTCAGATGCAGATTACACTGATAATATAGTTGATAGAAAAATTACTAGTGGAACGTGATTAATGTTTGAAATATTCACTTGTTGCATCGTTTCTCAAAGAAAATATCTGCATAATTTTCACTTGAAATAATTTTTCAAATAGCAAAAATTTTCTCATATAACCCCTTCGAGAAAATCATTGTTGACCATATTTTCAGATTAGTCATTCTTATTTGATTTTAAATGACAAATTTTGACTAATCTGACTCCCTGCTGATTATCGAAAAGATAAATAGTGATTGAAAAGATGATAAGTGTTGATAATTAACATACATTACTCAAGAGAATATATTTGGAAAATTTCTTTAGGAATTTAAACAAGGGTTATAAAACTTTTTGTTGGGTAAAGATTCCATGATCATTCATATATCTATCATATTTCTATCGACCATCGTTTATCAAAACTTAAATATAGTTTGTCGATATGTGGTACTATAATCAGGGATCATTTGTTTTTCATTTCACATTTTTTTTATAAAAATAAATAAATATCCAAAGGATTCACTCTCATTTAAAAGTCCTCACGGTTATGCATGGGTGAATTACTTGAATTTTTGATTATGTGCTTCCATGCTAATTTAAAAGTCCTCACGGTTATGCATGTATGGAACGCATATCAAAATTAATTGATTTAATAGACAAGTTGATTCTAATCCCATTTAAAAGTCCTCACGGTTATGTGTGGTTAGAAGATACTTGAATTCATTTTTAAAATTAAATTGGAATACTACTAATCTCATTTAAAAGTCCTAATGGTTATGCATGATTAGTAGATATTCAAATTCCTGATATAAATGTACCACAAGAAGATTCAACTGTATGATTTTATATGAACATCATATCCATCATTTCTAAAAGTGGAATATGTGCCTAACAAGGGTGGTTATGTTTTTTGTTTGATTCTTATTGAAGTTTAATATTTATATTCAATTTGAGTTTAATGTTGGATTAATATCGATCACTTTATCTCTATTTTTCTCTCACACTATTATTCTTTTGCTGATAACAAAAGGGGGAGAGAAAAGTTAAGATTTTGTCAAATATAATCAAGCAAAGGTCAAATAATTTTCCATTTGCATCTAGGCTTATTTGAATATTTCTATTTGCATGCATATATGTAGGAGGAGCATCATGTAGAGAGGAATCATTTAAATAAGGGGAGCAATTAGAGTATATCATTGATCAAATACATTTAACACGGTCAAAATCTTAAATATATGTTTGTTATCATTAAAAGGGGGAGATTGTATGAATATGCGCTTATATGTTTTTTGTTTAATGATAATAAACATATATATTCATTTAAATGTATTTGGTAATGTACTATTTTGTTTTTCATAGATTAAATAAATATTTGTTGAATAAAATAAATTACACAGAATTTGAATTCAAACAGAACAAGTTACACAGAATTTGAATTCAAACAGAAATTTTATTCAAACAAATATTTATTACAATCTTGAATAGTACAATTTCAAGCTCTCACTATACATATACATTTTTGATTACATCACAATTCAGTTTACATAATTTCCTCACTACATATCACTCACACTCGTATTTTGTCTTCAACTGCATTCCAGTTTGAATCCAGCATCTGAGCAATCTGCAAAAATATTCACTAACGCAGTAAAATTGAAAAAGAAAATATTTTTGCAATATAAAATAAAATATGATTTTTGAAAATATTATTTGCCTCAGTTATTTAGGTTGTTCGTCATCATTGACACATGAATTCATCACACACGAACAGTGTGACATGCACAGTGTATCACTGTACATGCCACAAGGCCGTGCACATCGATATACACTTGATCGTTTTACAGGGCCAAGTGAGCACAGGTCAAACCCAAATGAAAAGCCGGGTTCAACTCACGTGAAATATATTCAAAATCACGACTCGAGCACAAGGTCAAACCCGAGTTTTTTGAAAAACTGGATTCAATACAGGGCAGTTCACAAGTCAAAACCAAAGCATCAATAATGCATGAAACAAGATCAAAACCGGACAACAGTGAATGGGAAGACCATCAAGAACATGAAAACAGATACAAAGTAATGAAAAGTGAACATGCATGAAGAACCAGAAGTACAAGTGCAGGCAAGTGCACAACTTCACAACAAACAAGGCAATGCACTATGCAGTATACAACAACAAGCAGCAGTGTGCAAGTGCAGACGACAGCTACTTAATGATACAGTGGAATGAACAAGTGATGCACATGGCAATCAAAAATGCTTGAAGGCTACAGCATCAAGAAGAGACCAAGCAATGAACAATATAATGCAACCTCTTCATTAAACATCTCGCATGTATGAAACCACATGCTTAAAACATCAAGTGTTGACCAGGCAGAGAAATGACACAGCAAAAATGAAAACATGTATGCAACATGGTGAGCAACAAAGGATAGTGCAAAGGGCAGACATGATGAACAAATGTACAAGTGAATCAAGTTCAGTGTGACAATGTACTAATAACCAGAAACTCAAGATCACACATGAACAGAGCATCAACTGAGCAGAGACAAAACAACACAGCAATTCATTTGTAACTCAGTGTACACAAGTCAAGTCAAGTGAAACGTACAAAATGCTCAAGGGAAGTTCAGGTTAAACTAACATGCAACTAGTGATGGCAATATCAATGTCAGGCACACATATATATGAAGCAACACAAGTGCAAATTCGACAAGCACATGAATACAGAAAGCTACAAGTGATGCAAAAACTAAGGATGATACAATGCAGTACAAAACCAAACGAACACCATGATATTCAGCTCAGTGAAACGCAAGCAAGATTAACAAATACAATGTTCAAGTGGAAACCAGAAAAGATGACCAGAGACGAAGACAGGGATAAACACAAGATGGCCGAAGCCGTGTCAAGTCAGAATTCAACGCAAGTGTATCAAATTCGTATCTTTGAAACAGTCAGCAAAATTAAAAAGGGAAAGTTCTTTGCCGTGTGACACAAGAAGGATCGAACGCTCTCAAGTTAAAGCCGTGAGCATCAAGTAGTAAGTATAGCAGGAAAGCCGTGTGTATCAAGTTGTAAAAAAATTAAGAAAGTGATGAAGTCGCGTTAATGAACACGAACGAAATCAAGTGTCCAGAATTCATATAAATACATCACCCAAACCATCATCGGAAAGGGGGAAAAAATCGAATCAAATCCAAACACAAACCCAAGTTCATCATCGGCAAGCAGAGCAACAATCGAATTCAAGCATTCAATCCAGAAAAGCAAAAAGGAAAGTTACATACCAAATTGAAGCCGGATTCCAGAAGCTCTAATTTCACAGTCGATCATCAGAGAAGCAAGAGCAACGCAAACAAGACAATTGATCATCAGAAGCAGCGCGCAAGAGCAACACAAATCAGATTTTCGCAAGGGAACAAAACCCCCAAATTGACAGAGCCGCCATTTCTCTTCACGAATCAAAAGAAGGAACGGGTTAAAGAATAGAAGTGGATCGGGTTAAAAAACAAGGGGCCGGCCTTGTTTGTTAAAAAGGGGATTTAATTTATTTTTATTTTAGAGGGCTTTAGTTTAATTTTCAATAGGGTTTTTATTTTGAGAAAAAATTAGGGATTCAAGTTTATATTTTAATTTTTGCTCCTGCTTGTATTTTTGAAGTTGTTTTTTTCTTTTCGAGTCAAAGAACTATATCGAGCTATTTGGACAAAGCATTTAAGCAACAATTTATAACTTTTTCAAATTTTTGAAATATCTGAAAAAAATAAGAAAAATGTAAAATAAGAATATTTAAGATTTCATATCTTTTTTTTTTCATTTTTTTATTGTTTTCTTGAAAAGCAATAAAAATTGGTGAATCGGAAACAATTATAAGAAAAAAACGAAAATTTTGTAAATCACCACCTAGGTTGTAGGTAGTGTCAGATTGTCTGGTTAGAATTCGTTCAGTGAGCAGCGTGTGCGAGTTTGCAAAACTCTATAGGCAGGAGCAGAGTTTGCGAGTAAGCGAAACTCTATAGGCGGAGCAGGGTGTGCGAGTCTAGTAGAGTGTTTGTGAGCGGGAGCAAAGGTTTGCGAGTCTAGTAGAGTGTTTGTAAGCGGGATACTGTTTAATTCTAATAGAAATCTGGGAATGCAGCAGTAGGCAGGGGTTGCCGAAGCTGGGTAAATTTTGTGTGTGATTTACTTTTCAGCATATTTATTCTGCAGTTTGTTTTTACGTTTAAATCGAGAAAATTTGCTATAACCCTATTCACCGCTCCTCTATGGTTAATCTAGATCCTATAATTTATTTTAAATATACTTTATAACTTTGCTTGAACAAAAATTTACTTTCGAAACTTTAAAAACTATTGCATTTTAAATCTCGAAATATAATTTCCTTTTAATTGCAAAATCTGGTTAATTTTATACAAAATGGATACCCGAGCTTTTTCAGATTTTTCCCGAGCAAAGCATCGAGACACTCGCGAACATCAGTTTGCTTCGAGGCAAACCATCATCGGCTTCGAGGTCAAACCCGAGCATCCACTTTCTTTCCAAATGCCTCAACGTTCACCTGATATAGGTGAAAATTCATGCACATACATGATCGCCAGATTGGCTGTCGACCATCGCCGAGACCTCAAACCAGTCACCGATCATCCCTGAGTCGTCACGAACCTCCCAGATTTACGATACAATGATGAACTTGAAATCGAGCAAGTTGACTCCTCGAGGAACCCAACCTAAGCATAGAAAATCTCCTCGCACCACCGATTCTGGTCATCGAAATTCTCATCCTTGTGCCTAGAGCCTCGCTTCACTCCCACGTGTCGATCCCACAACATGCGATCGACTACGGAGTCACTGTGTCACCGTCATCCCTCGACAAAACACCCCATACAAAACATAAACCTAATCCCTGAATCCACTCCTCCCCGATACCCCACTGTCCAAAAAATCAACCTACCATTTTTCCTAGGACCACCTTCACCTAGTCCTCCTTCAACCAAAACCCCGATGCTTGAAAACCAAGCTGTCGCCTGAATTCGATGAATTTCCATTTTCCGTTCATCTTGAAAATTCCCAACAACCAAATTTTTTAAAAATCATGATATTTACATCAAAAATCATGTTTTCCAGACACAAATCTAAATTTACAATCAAAACTTGAGAATTAATCAATCGAGTTTTCGATTTGAATTTATTTTCCTCTGTTTATTTTTATTCTAGAAATAAAGGCTTGATTTAATCACTTCAAACTATTTTTAAAAATAAAATCACATCCATATCATCACTTTTCTTTTAATGATCATGATCAGTTAAGCATTGGAATTCGAGAAATTGATTTTCGAATTGGTTTAAACCTGTTGAAATTAATAGAGGAAAATCTACAGACATGCATAATATCATCTTCATATATATGGAAAAACATCATATTTATTCATTTATTCAAACACCTTATAAAACTACTTCATTCATTTATTAAAATATAACCATATCAAGAATTTAAAAAAGGTGATCGTTTGCTCACCTGGTTCTAGAGAACAGAGAATAGCCTGTTTTTTCTTTTATTTATTTGATCTGTAGATGATTTGGATTTTTATCCGAGCTTGCTATTTGATGAAATTGTTCTTAAATCTAAATAATGAGCTGATCTTGCATGCCTTTGATCTGTTTTTATTTTATTTGTTTCCAGGTTTTGATTTTTCTCTGGTTTCGATTTTCTTTTTCCAGGTTGAAACAGATTTTTCTTTTGATTTAAATTTGTTTTCAGGTTTTAGATTTGAGATGAATGAAAGAAGGAAATTTTTTGAACAGAAGGACGAAGAGAAAAATGAGCAACCTGGTTTCTTTAATTCATGTTATTTGTAAATTAAAATTTTTAAGAAAACAAATGTGCCACTTGTATACACTAAACTATACACTTGTTAATTAATATCACTACTTATTTTACATTTGTTAATAAGTGTTGTATTCTTCTTACACTTGTTAAAATATTTAATTTTATGTTTAAGCCCCTGCCTCATTTTTATATTTAATTTACAAATTATGGTTTAAATCCGTACTTTTTTAATTTATGAAACATGTTTAATGTTTTTTATTTATTAAATATTATGAGATAGATTTGTTATATATACAAATTACATTTGTTTTAAAAAAAATGATCCTTTTATTCATTTTCAAACTATTATACTTTAAATAAAAAAAATTGTATTATGTGCTTTAAATGTTGTATATATATATATATGTACACAAACTAATTTTAAAAGAAAGTATACATAAAACCTTTAAATAAATAATTATCTATAAACATAAATAAACATGTATACATATATATATATATATATATATTAGAATTTATTGTTTAAATAGCTTTTATAAATTCATTATACTGAATTTAAATCGTAACTTCCAGAATATATTTTACACATATATATTGAAATTAAAAAATAAATTTTATTAATAATAAAATATAGAGTATTTAAACTCAATTTATCATCAACATATTTATTTTTGAAATACAAATTCACAATTCAATTTACAATGAATTTGTATTTAGAAATGAATAAACAAACAAAAATCTGTTTATAAATATGTATTTTATTCCATTCACAATCTATTTATTTTTAAATTTCAAATAAATTTCTTATTTATAACAAACACATATCCTATTTATCTTTGAAATAACAAATTTATTCATAATAAAATCCAAAAGTTTATATAAATTTATCAATTTAAATTTAGCTTAAAACCGGGATCATTACACCTCTGATATCTTATTTCACTTTATAAACTCAGTTTATAAATCCCATAGTCTCATCCTCATTTTAAAACATAGTTTCAACATTAAATAAATTTTCAAATAGATTTCCAAATTTATTCCATCTAGAAATAAATTCTTTTACTTACTCAATTTATTTCAAAACCCATTAATTTTAGGTTTAACTTCCATATTCTAATTTAAAATCTTATTTAAACTGAAAATACCAGTTTCATATTTTCTAAATTTCTTCTTTATCTTTTCCAAACAAATTTAACCCTTGAATTTAAAATAAATTCTTCATTCCTTGAAATAATAACATTTAAGTTTAAACATTCATTTTTCTTATTTATTCAAAATCTCCTTTCCCATACTTGGAATTTATTTATTAGAATTTAAAAATCAACTTTTATCTTATTTCCAATTCATTTATCCGAACCTCCATAATTATTTACTTAAGAATTCTCCTTTTTATTTCCTTTCAAAAATCCAATCTATATATTTCTGATAATTTAGTATACCCAAATATATTCAATCAAAACATAGCATCAAATATTTCAATTACCAGTATAATTTATCACAGATTATTAAAACAATCCAAAAAAAATGTGAGGAATCCAGTTGGATCCCACCAACCTGTTTTCCTGCATCCCAGATGTTAGCACAAAAATTTTAAAACACCAACCCTGCTTTAAGGCAGGATATCACGATATAAAGGGTAATCCACTATTATGCAGGACGCGTAGGGTCTCATCCACTATATAATGCAGGAAATCAATCACTCTAATATATAAATACTATTATATAATATCACATCTAGATAGATAATAAATTATAACCTCAAGCAATCCATTCAATATTTAAATTTGACTATTTAAATTATGGTAATCCAAACGAGTAAGATTAACTCACCTTTGATTTCGATGTTTGCAATCCATTTCCATCCTGACTAGTTTTCTTCATAATTTTAAACCTTGTATAAACATTGCACGTTTAATTAACATTTTATAAAAATCGGACAGTCAATTACTATTTATTCCATCAATTTAAACTAATTTCTCCTTGAATAGTTTTTAGTAGTTAAAATAGTTAAATAGGTTAATTAACAAGTAAATCTTCGTAATACTTCATTCTAAACAAACTAGTAAAACTAATATGTATATTTATTTTTCCTTGAAGCTACATATATATATTTTTATGCTTATAAAAATAATTAATAGATCTCAAAAAATCTAATTTTATATAATTTCAAACCTTTTAAAAATCCCTATTATTATTTTCCAAAACTTTATCTATATAATTTCTTTGTTTCTATATACAATAAAATATGTGTGTTTATATGGATATACCTATATTTATATTTTACCTTTCTGTAAATAACAAAATAGAAATTACTTTACTATGAGCGTTTTAAAACCCCTATTTTTGTTAACTAATATCCTATTTGTTTAAAATAAATTTAAGATTAATTTATACCTCTCAGCACTGCTAGAAAACACAACAGCTAACCTTCACCTCGCCCTCACAAAATCGACTGCCCCTCCTCCTAGAGAATCTCTAAACATCACGATGATCAATGGTCCGAAACCACCTCCATGTCATTCGCCTCCTCCTCAATTGAACGCATACCTACACGAAAGCACCGCCGCCTTCTTCCAAAATGTGACACGCACAGGCACTTGACCTCGTGAAAAAAAATCACGATCACCCATGGACAATCGGACCTTGCCATATGCTGCACCGAAGTGCTCTTCCATCTCACAAGCATAGATCCATCATCCATACCTCGCGTCGAAGGCCAAATACCGAAGAAACTCGAACCCTAGCTGAGCAACTGCCATGTCGACCACCAAAGGATGACGCTGCGACCTCCAATTCGAATATCAAAGTGAAGGGGGGTGTTGAAACATGAATTTAGGAGGTTGTCTTAGGATTTATAGATCAGTGGATGTTGAGATAAGGATCTCCAAAGATTGGCCCCCATTTTTTTCAGTGTGTGCTTTGATTTGAATCTGAAGAGAAGAGTGGCCCTTACTTTCTTCGTTTGCTTAGTCAAATAATTTTAAAAAAAAATGAAGACGCGTGTAAGACGATGTAAGAAATTAGTCCTCTAGGTAGACATGTGTTGGGTGTTTAAATTTTTCTATTTCATGCATATATATTTATATATAATTTAAATTCAAATTCAAATCGTCTCGATTTCCGTAACTCACAAATCTCGATCTCCAATCGGGGCATGCCGCAAGGCGTTTATAATGTTAAACCCCAATTCCGAACGCAATGGAAAAGGTTTCGAGTTCAAAATCGATCATATGGAGAAGATAACTTTTTGGACTCATTTATTATATTAAATTTTCGATATAGATTTCAGCGCGTTTGCTTACCGTATAATCACTCGACAACTCCAAACACTATAAAATTTGAAATCTGATGATAATACACTATTACGGATCCAAGGGAACTAGTTTCGTCGAGTTCTGAGACTGTGCCTCAGAATGCTATTTTTAAATATTGATTTAAACGATATAATTTCAAAACTTAACAAAACACTTTCAAATTCAAGTTTAACGCTTCTATTATCTCCAGTATTATAAATATAAATTTTTCAAGCCTTTGAAATATTTTTAATCAGCATAAAACTGAAGATTCAATATTTTACCCAATTTTCAATAATTAAACTCAATAATTTAATTGCCAAATAAATAGTGATATTTGAAATTCAAGTTAAACTAACTTTCAAATATTTAAAATCAATTAAATATTTCATTTTTAAATATCAAGAAATTTCGGGTCGTCACATTCCTTCCCTCTTAAAGGAATTTTGTCCCCGAAATTACTTGTTAAGAAGAATGGTTCAATACCCGTTCAGTATTTTCCAAGACAACTTGTTTTAACAACTTCTCTAAACAATCTTTTTATTAAGGACACGCTATTTCTTTTATTAACTTCCCAAATTTATTTAGAGGTTCCTACTCATATCACGTACCCAATAATTCAAATTAATTTAAAACTAGATTTTAATTTATCAAAAAAAATTCTCAAAATTTTTCTAACCCCTTAAATTTTCGAAAAATTTCGCCAGTGTCTCCTTTGCGCGGCTAGATCGGTACAACTACAAAATGCATCTATAGCCCCCAAATTTCAAAGAAAATAAAAGGCCAAGTGGCTAGATTAGAAAACGATCAAATTTCACACAAAAATTTTAATACATACCTTTTGTTGAGCAACTCAATTTATCTTCTGAAATCAAAAACATCTATTTACTCTTTGCTTTTAAAACACCTGTATATCCAATTAGCAATAGTGTCCAATTACAACACTCAAAATCATTTTATTGACATTCTTTCAAAATTTTCAATATTTGTTTCATTCAAGCCCGTACGATGTACATATACTATCCATATGCAATATCAAATTCGATCGCTCTCTCGATCACATAATTTTACTTCCGAATTAGTATCGTCCACCCGACTTCCTAGTGCGGACTTAGATCTAGTTTCTTGATTCGAAAATCATCATTCTCCTTGCATAGCCATAAACTATGATGGAGAGTTTATAGAAACAATCAAAAATCCATACCCAGGTTTCGCCGTCGAAAATCTAGTCAAAAATTCCAATTCGAATCGGTATAACTTCCTTGAAATCCTATGCTCAAATTCTGGATCGAATCGCTATGCGAATAAAATAATATACGTACATCCTACATATTTATCCTAATTGATTATTGCTATATCAATTTTCTTTTATTCACATTTCTTTTGATTTCTATTCACTTATTCACAATTATCCCATTTCACTCCTTACTAAATCTTCATTCAAACATTAAATTGGAATATCTTTCAATACCAATTTTACTTATGGAATTCACCATTCATTTCTTTAGTTAAATATAAGTATTTTATATACTCTTATATTATTACTTTCACTTTACCACTTGGTTTTTATCTACGGTTAATCAATTTGGATTCCAATTCCATATAGATTAAATTTGCATCAATTTACTAATTAATTTCAAATCGCAGTACTTTTTCTCAATTTTCATTCAGATTTTCATTTTCAAATCTACTTGAATTCAATTTATCTTAAATTCTGAATATTGAATTTATCAACTATCTTCCATACACAACTGGTTTATATCATTATTTTAAATTAGTTCCACTTACTAATTTATTTTAAATCTCAAACAATTTTTTTTCCAAACTTTTATTATTTTAGTTCACTTCGAATCAATACTTCAATTTTATTTCATTTGCTTACCATTTAAATCAATCAGTTTAATTTTAATTTCAATATTTTGCTTTCTTCAGTCCAACTATACTCATTTCCATTTCCTTTATTTGGCACAATTTAAATTTAACTCAAATATTAAATTTCACTTCCATTTAGTTACAAATTTAATTAATTTATTCATTCACAAATTTATTTCCATCTTAATAAATTTTATTTCGATGACCATTTTACTAAGCCTACTTTGAATCATTTCCTCAAAGCTCTCCTTTAATTAAGTTATCTTAGCTAAATCCCAATTCAAATTTTAAAGTTCTGTTTCATTTACTTCATTAAATTGGTATATTTATCACTTTACTTTATTGTCATACTTACTTTAACATAACACCTTATTCAAGTTGAATTTTATCCCAACAAGTTTCAAATTTTATAAGAATTTTAATTAAACTTCCAGAGTTTAAACAACTACTTAAATATTTCAAAATTATTTTAAGTGCATCCCAAAATCCTTTAGTATATCCAATATTCCTTTGTATTTAAAGAAAATCAAAGTGGTTTTACCAAACTAAAACTTCAGCATTTCAAATTCTTTTTGGAAATCAATTATATACATAATTCATTTTCACATCAAATTATTTCTTGAATTTCAAAACAAAACCCAGTTTTGCAAAGAACTCCAATTTAAAATAATTTGACAACAATCTTCTCCTGGAAACTCGAAAATGAACATCGATGATGCTATAGTCGTCATCGAAGTTATTTTCCAGCGACCGAAGAGAGTTTAGTGCTTTTATCTCTTTAAAAGCATTCAAATATCTTTAAATTCCAAATCTCATCAGATTTCATAACCAATTCAAAAATATTTCCCAAATAATATCATCATTATTTTTCCAAAACCTTTGAAAACCATTTTCAAATTCCAAATACTTTTAATTTATTTTCAAATATTTCTCTAGAATTCTATTTCAAATTATAAATCACATTTACAATTTACATTTACAAATCCCATTTGTATATGAATTTATTTCTTATCTTTTAGTTATTATTTCAATTTCTTATTCAAATTTTACACAACAATAATGATAATTTAATATTATCATTCCCTATCAATCAAGCAATCATATACTATAATAATTTACAAAAATTATTTCTTTTATATACAAAAATAATTTAGGTAAAATTATTTCATTTACCTTATTTTAAACAATACCGTGTCAGTTTATCTTGTTTAAGAGTTTAAAAACACCTATAGATAAAATGGCGTCCCGCATATCGACCAAAATTCATAATCACATAACCGATAAGTTAACATAATATGAAAAATATTTTTTTTTATATTCACTAACAAATATGCGCTCATATATATTAATGCACTCAAACTCATTATAGAGTACTACGGACTCTATTTTTATGAGTAATTTCCACCAAAGCCAAGGTTCTTGCTTAACCTTCGGCTCTGATACGTATCTATAACGACTCGATTTTTCGACGTTCGAAAATCGACATCAATACGTCCACTATATCAAATGCCAAACAATTAAACGCCAGAAAATCGAACCGTTAGGTTTAAAGAAGAAGGAGGTAGAAGAAGAAATAGAAACAATATCAGAATCTCACAATCGCAGCTGAACAATATATAATAAATAAAAGAACTATATAAGTTTATACATTACAACATCAGAGTACAACAACATCTATAGCACATAACTGGATAGTTAAGTCCTCACAAATCTGACTATATAGGTAATCATACATAGTAGAATATTTATCAAATACATGTGATACATCTTGCCATCTAGCTTATCTCTTGAGCTCTAAAGCAGTCCGTCCAGAATCTATATTCTATAATACTCGGTTTGACCCAAGCATTATAGTTAAATAATACCCGAGTCAATCTGAAAAACCAGGGTGAGATAACATACTCAATTAGATTATTTAAGTTTTCGAAAATCCTTTGAAATTAAAGGTATCTCGTAAAACCATGCCATAAAAAAACATGTCGGGTTTTTACCTTACGATAACCAAAACATTTTTATCAAATCCGTCTAATATTGTAATAGTTTCTATAGAAAGTAAAATAGAATCTAGCTGAAATGCCTACATCTCACGTTTTAGCAGAGTTGGGCACAATCAAAACCATACAGGCGTTTATTGGAGATTGGATTTCACACAATGGCGGGGCTATGGGGTACCGCCTGTCAAAGTACGTGGTCTAGATCACCGTACCAAGGATCCACCTTGATCCCCTGCATCACAAGACCAGAGCTACCCCTTATTGGATAGTCCGAATAAGTTCACCACGCGGTGGGGATCAGCAACCATCCACACAGCTGAATAAAAGGGACCTCTAGACAGGGGTGATCTTACCTTAATTGGTTGCTAGCCACTTAGCCTTGCGTGCACCTTTCCTATTTTAGCGATTCCCGGTTAATGAGGCTCGAGGTTAAGCATTACCTTTTTAGCACACATTCACTTAGAATGCTTATCGTCCTCCTGACGATGTTCTGAAAGCATTCATACATACAAGTCCGTTCCGGGTCCGAACGAAACCGAAGACACTACTCCTACTACATCCATTTTGGAATCACCCTCAGGATAAGTAGCGATTAGCCCTTGCACTTCACTGCTCCATCTTTGACTCCAAGCTCTTGTCTTCCTCATGAAAACGTTCAAACCGGATGGAACTGGTTTCGGGATATTAATCCCGATCCCGGTCTCTTCGAAACGATCAGCGCATTGGCAAATATTGACAGTCGGTTATGTAACAATCAAGCATCATTCACAACCAATCATCAGATTTAAATAATTTTCCAAATGATTTATTTATTTCAAAATATCTTCACAAGATATTTTCTACATTTTAATCCTTTGAAAAATAGTTTTCAGATCACTTTCTCTCACAGAAATAAATTTCCACTCAATTGTTTTATTTCCACTGAAAATCACCAAGTGCTAATACTTTAGATTTAAAATAAGTTTAAATCACTTTATCCAAAATATATACTTTAAAATGCTTAAAATAAAAACTATCTAAAACACTTTATTTAAAATACTAAATATGAACTTCACTAAAAATTCTAAAGTAAAACTACGTCAAAACAAATTTTAAAATAAAAATAAAAATAATGAAATTCCATACAAGTTTCAAATATAAACTTTAGCCTAACTATCTTAAAAATAAAACTACTTTATAAAATATAAATATTAATAATTATCCTTTTAAACCATAATGCTGATTAACCTTTTAAAATAATTACTTCTATAACTAATTTAATAAAATATTTATCTTTAAAATTTTAACACAACTCAAGTAATAATTCGTAAAAATATTCTTTAAACAGGTTTAAAACTTTTAACTTAGCTTAAAAATCTGCTTGAAAACGTACTTGGCTTTTCAAGGAAATACACTGTCCTTTCACACCTTTGAAAATAAACCACTATTTATTTTTAAAACAAATTACCCATTCCTTTATAAATTCCCATCTCGAATTTATACTTCCAAATTATCCTTTGATATCTTATTTCGCTTTATAAACTCAGTTTATAAATCCCATAGTATCATCCTCCTTTCAAAACATAGTTTCAACATTAAATATATTTTCAAGTCGATTTCCTAATCTATTCCATTTAAAAATAAATTCCTTTACTTACTCAATTTATTTCAAAACACATTAATTTTAGGTTTAACTTCCATATTCTAATTTAAAATCTTATTTAAACTGAAAATACCAATTTCATACTTTTCCAAATTTCTTCTTTATCTTTTCCAAACAAATTTAACACTTGAATTTAAAATAAATTCTTCATTCCTTAAAATAATAACACTCAAGTTTAAACATTCATTTATTATTATTTATTTAAAATATCCTTTCGCATACTTGGAATTTATTTATTAGAATTTAAAAATCAACTTTTATCTTTTTTCCAATTCGTTTATCCTAACCTCTATGATTATTTACTAAAGAATTCTCCTTTTTATTTCCTTTCAAAATCCAATCTATATATTTTTGATAATTCAGTACACCAAAATATGTTCAATCAAACCATAGCATCAAATATTTTCAATTACCAATATAATTTATCACATATTATTAAAACAGTCTAAATAAATTTAAGGAATCCAGTTAGATCCCTCCAACCCCTTTTTTTGCATCCACAGATGTTAGCACAACAATTTTAAAATACCAACCCTGCTTCAAGGCAGGATATCGCGGTATAAAGGGTCATCCGCTATTATGCGGGGCGCATAAGGTCCCATCCGCTATATAATGCGGGAAATCAATCACTCCAATATATATATACTGTTATGTAATATCACATCTAGATAGATAATAAGTTATCAACTCAAGCAATCCATTCAATAATTCAAATTTGACCATTTAAACTATGGTAATCCAAATGAGTGAGATTAACTCACCTTTGATTTTGATGTTTGCAATCCATTTCCATCCCGACTAGTTTTCTTCATAATTTCAGACCTTGTATAAACAATACACGTTTAATTAACATTTTATAAAAATCGGACAGTCAATTACTATTTATTACTTTAATTTAAACTAATCTCTCCTTGAATAGTTTTTAGTAGCTAAAATAGTTAAATAGGTTAATTAACAAGTAAATCCTCATAATACTTTATTCTACACAAACTAGCTTTTTTTTCTTTTTTTCATGGCAGTATTCCCCATCCCGCCCGTACCTCCTTCGTCCTCTCCCAGTTTTCTCGCTTCCATACCCACTCCCCTCACGTCTTCTCCATCCTGCCTTCATCGTCATACCCCTGACCCACCACCACCACCGCTCCCATTTGTGCCTTCTCACGGCATCCCTTCCTCTTCGTCTCCTCCCGTTCCTACAGCTGATCTTCTGCCTATCGTTGATCCTCTCCCACCTCTTCTACCCCTGCCTTCTCAACTTGTATGGACTTCCCTTTTCAAGCGTAAACCTAGCAACGCAGGGAAGTACATACCGGCTGACATGACCCCTGATGTCAGGAATGAGGTATTGATCCCCCCCATCTCTGTTATTGAAGCTGGTGCTCTTGAATGGAGTAGTTATCTTGTCGGTTTCTTCCTTGACAAGCCGTTGTCCTATTTAACAATCATAAACTTCCTGAAGAAATTCTGGAAACTCAAGGGTTCGATTAAAGTTCGGTCTAATGGGTTCCTTTTTCTATTTCTCCTGACTTGTGATGAAGATAGAAATAAAACTCTGCAAGGTGATCCAATTATTATGCGTAACAAGCTCTTCATAGTCAAACAGTGGGATCCGTATGTTGCTAATGCATGTGAGAGTATTTCATCAGTTCCAGTATGGGTTAAATTCTCTAACATCCCTATGTTTTCTTGGTCTCATACTGGCATCAATTGGTTAGCTAGTAGGTTGGGCAAGCTTGTATGTCTAGATGAATCTACGGAGAAGTTGGAGCGACTAACATTTGCTAAATGTTTGGTGGAAATTAAACCTGACTGTGAACTTATTGATTCCTTTCCAGTACAGCTGCTTGATGGTGGAACTCAAACAATTCATATTGATTATCTACGGAAGCCTGATATATGCACTCACTGTAGTGTTTTTGGACATACTGTCGCGAATTGTGAAAAGTCTGGAGTTATGGCAAGTTCGGATATGAATAAGAGTTCTTCGAGTATTGATAATGTTGTTGCTCCGATTATTAAACCCATAGTTACCTCGTCTGTCTCAGGAAAATTAATAAATCAGAGAAAACAGAAATGGAAAGTTGTGAAAAAAGATAAAAGACAGTGGATGAGATCAACTTTTAAAAGGAACAATGTTGTGAAAACTGCTGAAGCCACCAAATCTGATAAGGGAAAAGAAATAAGAAGTGAGGAAATTGAAGAAGGGGAAATTTATACCTGATAAGACTGTAGATGCAGAAGTTATAAATAGTACTACTGAAATTACAGATATTTTGAAAGATAATGGCTTTCACGTTCTTGCTGATTTAGGTGAGTTGGATCCTGCTGTGAATATCAACATTCACAAGCCTGTTGTGAATGTTGTTCCTTTTTTCACTGCTAATAGGTGTACCACTAATAGTCAAGTTCTGTAGAGTGACCCAGTTAACTTATCCGGTAGTGATGCGAGTTGCAGCAGTGAAAAAAACGATTCTTCTGTCCTCCTTTGTTCCAAACAACTAAATGCTCTTCCTTCACCCATCAATCCTTTTACTACGCCCAATCATTCAACTAACTCAGACCTCCTTTGCTCCAATCAACTAAATGCTCTTCCTTCACCCATCAATCCTTTTTCTACGCTCAATCAATCAACTAACTCTGACCAGAATGGCTCATCAACTACAACACATACTATCTATGATAAGCAATTACCTCATGTTGCGAAGCAATTGATACCCAACAGGAAAGTGTACATGTTTCACCTGTGCACGTGCACACCCTAATCAGTAGCTTACCCAACTCTAATCCTAATCCCAACAATTCTATTTGTAAAGTAACATCTGAAAAGTCAAGTACCTCTCAATCTGATCCTACCTCCTCCAACTCGCAATGTGATCATCCTTATGACCATATTATTGCGCCATTTGCTTGGAAACCCCCTCCCCTTACTTCAGCTCCCATTACCACATGCTGCTACTCTGAGACTGCTGATCGAAGAGTAACTCAATAACAATATGGTCTCTCCCCA
Source organism: Allium cepa (assembly GCA_030765085.1). Taxonomy (NCBI): domain Eukaryota; kingdom Viridiplantae; phylum Streptophyta; class Magnoliopsida; order Asparagales; family Amaryllidaceae; genus Allium; species Allium cepa. The sequence continues at coordinate 206,704,890 of CM060941.1, read as the reverse complement.
GTTCGTAAACTCAAGTCATCAAAGAAATCAAAGCACCAATCTGATTTGGATCTCAATCCATGTGAAGGATATGTCGGACAAAAGAGAAGGGGAGAATTGATAAGATCAAGCCTTTTATTTAACTGAAAGTTGACAGTTTATTGCAAATCTCAGTTTCTCTTCTTCTTGAAAAATAATCAAAATACAACCATATTTAACGATGCAAAAGAACAGGTACTGGACTCCTAAAATTATGCTACTCTCTAACAGACATGAAGCACAAACTATGAAAACAAATAAAATAACAAACGAAAGAAATGCACAACTTTGACCACTTAAACAAATTTGCAACTTATTAGCTAAGAATAAGGATTAATTAACTCCAACATCCTCCCTTAATCCTGATTCTTCACTGTCGTAATCCCCATCATGGTCCTGAGTTTGATAAAAGCTTCATGCTTCAGTGGCTTAGTTAAAATGTCTGCAACTTGATCTTCGGACTTGCAGTACACCAGTTCAATTTCTTTCTTCTGTACTTGATCTCGTATAAAATGAAAACGTGTACTGATGTGTTTGCTTCTTCCATGTGTAACAGGATTCTTGGCCAAATTAATGGCAGAAGTATTATCTACAAAAATCTTTATAGGCCCTTGAACTGAAACATGAAGTCGACTCATCAAATTGCACAACCACATAGCCTAACATGCACTTGAAGCGGCAGCCACATACTCTGCCTCACAGGTTGAAAGTACTACTACTGACTGTTTCGTAGATGACCATGAACATGCAGCAGCTCCATCCTTAAAACAATAACCAGAAGTGCTTTTATCGTTAGGATATCCTCCCCAATCACTATCGGAATAGCCTACAAGAGCACAATCGTTAGAGGAAGAATAAAATAAGCCATAATCATAGGTGCCTTTTATGTATCGCATAATTCTCTTTTCTACTTGCATGTGAGACTGACGAGGGGATTGCTGAAACTTGCTAATTAATCCAACTCCATATGCAATATCAGGCCTGGTGCATGTGAGATATCTCAATGTACCAACAATCTGCTTGAAAAGACTGGGATCAACATGTGCATTGTCAACTTCTTTACACAATTTTGTACCAACCTCTACTGGTGTTTTTACTGGGTTGCAATCATACATCCTAAATTTTTTTAAAAATTCTTCTGCATACCTCTTTTGTGAGATAAATATTCCATCTCCTTTTTGAAGCACTTCTATGCCAAGAAAATATGACATTAAGCCAAGGTCTATCATTTCAAACTTACGAATCAGCGATGCTTTAAAATCTTCAATCATCTTGACATCATTACCTGTAAAGATCAAATCATCTACATAAAGGCACAACACTAATAAATCACCAGACTTATCAACCTTCACATACACACCATGTTCAGATGGGCACCTTTGGAATCCGATATTATGAAAAACAGAATCAATGTGCTCATTCCAAGCTTGGGGCGCTTGTTTTAAACCATACAACGCTTTGTTCAATCTGTATACTTTATCCTCACTTCCGTTCTTCACAAAACCCGGAGGTTGTTTAACAAAAATTTCTTCTTTAAGTGTACCATTGAGAAAAGCGGACTTAAAATCCATTTGAGGATTTTCCAATGATTTTGTGCAACTAAAGCAATTATAAGTCTAATTGATTCCATTCGAGAAACTGGAGAATATACCTTTTGAAAGTCATGACCAGATCGTTGCTCGAATCCTTTTGCAACCAATCTCGCCTTATATCTCTCCACTTCACCATTTGGTTTCATTTTCAACTTGAAAACCCACTTAACATCGATCGCCTTATGACCTAGTGGAATTGTTGTAAGTTCCCTTGTGTTCTTTCTCTCGGTTGCCTCCAATTCTTCATTCATTGGATTCAGCCATTTATTATCTTGAATTGCCTCCTCAAACGTCACATGATCCCAATCTGCAAACATAGGAAAATGCACTAAATCTCCATCATCATTAACATCATTATCATAATTTACCTCAAAATCTCATAAGACAACAGATTGTTGTCGCTGTCTCCTTGGTCTTCTAGTTTCAGAATGTTGTAGTTGTTGTCTACAATCATTTTCTGGATTGTCTTCATTTATAGGAACATCAGAGGCTTCATCTTCTAAAATGGAAATCGTATGCTTTGGAGAATTTTCTTGTTGATTTGTATTCCATTTCCAAGCTTCATCTTCAACAAAAGTGACATCTCTGCTGAAAATCACTTTGTTTGTCTCCGTATTAAACAACTTGTATCCACCATTCACATATCCAACAAAGACAACCTTCTCTCCTCGGTCATCCAACTTTCTTCTCATTTGAGCAGGAACATGAGCATAAGCAATAGAGCCGAAGACCTTAAGATGCTTTACACTTGGCTTATATCCGCTTCATGCTTCGGTGGGAGTGATATTTTGAACACTCGTTGTCAGAGACCTATTTATAAGGTAAACAGAACATGAGACAGCTTCAACCCAAATGGAATTTGGAATACGTTTGGCTTTTAGCATGCTTCTCGCCATATCCATTATGGTTCGATTCTTTCTTTTGGCTACCCCAATGTGTTGCGGGGTGTAAGGAAAAATGATGTCATGTTTTATTCCCTGTTCTTCACAAAATTTGGTGAATTCTTTGGAAATATATTCACCACCACCATCCGTTCGAAGAGTTTTAATAAGATGGCCACTTTGCTTTTCAACGTGAGCCTCAAACTTTTTAAAATAATCAAACACTTCAGATTTTCTGTGCAGAAAATAAACCCAAGTTTTTCTAGTAAAGTCATCAATAAATGTAATAAAGTATCTATTGTTACCATTTGACATGACACTCATTGGTCCGCATACATCAGAGTGAACGAGTTCAAGTGGTTGTGCAGCCCGTTGATGTTTTCCAGCAACAAAAGGAAACCTGGTATGTTTTCCAAGAGTGCAAGCTTCACAAAATTGTTCAGGATGGTGTATGTTTGGCAGCCCTTTTACCATATTTTCATCTGCAAGTGTCTTTAAACTGTGAAAATTCAAATGGCCAAATTGAAGGTGCCACAGCCAAGACTCATCTTTCGTGACAGCATTAAGACTAGTATATACATCACTAGCAATATCGATTCTAAACATACGATTTTTTGTAAGAGGAGCCTTGAGAACAAGTGTACCTTTTTTATCAACAACGGAGAGACAATTATTCGATAAGTTCATCTCATACCCCTTTTCCAATAGCTGGCCTATGCTAATCAGATTACTCTTCATGTCTGGTACATAAAACACATCAGAAATGTACCTTTGGTTGCCATTTTTAAGCTTGATGAGAACCTTCCCTTTTCCCATCACCGGCACGGTGCTTTAATCAGCAAACTTCACATTGGAGCGGATTGATTCGTCAAGATCAACGAAGAGCTCTTTCTTTCCACACATATGATTGGTACAGCCAGTGTCAAGAAACCATGTGTTGTAGTTCTGCATTTCGCTTGTCGCAGTAACCATCAGCAAAGCATGGTTTCCATCATCAGCATCACTTTCTTGTGCGCAATTAGCAATCTGATTGTTTTCTTTTCTTCTACATTCACTTACATAATGACCAAAATTATGACATGAATAACATTCAACTGATGATTTATCATACCTTCCTCTACCGCATCCACGGCCACGCCCTCTAAAATTAGAGTTATGTTGGCGGTTTTGATTCGATCTTTCTTGGTCATTGCCTCTCCCTCCATGATTATGATTCTGAACACCACGTCCTTTATTGTTGTTGTGATATCCATGCCCTCGTCCTCTGCCATGAGGTCCGCTGTTAGCTTTGGATGCATTATTATGTTCCCGCTTAGTGGAGGCTTGACTTTGGAATTCTTGCTCGAGGGGCTTCTCAATATGCTTCTCATTCATGCGTTGTTCATGGGCTTGTAGAGTTCCAGATAATTCGTTGACGGTCATCTTGGACAGATCATGAGCTTCTTCTATTGCCACTACAATATGATCGAAACGAGATGTGAGCATTCGTAGAATCTTTTCCACTTTATTCTGATCTGTATAATCTTCTCCATATATTTTCATCTCATTTGTCAAAGAAAGGACTCGGCTGGTAAAATCAGCAATACTTTTAGATGAATCCATTTGCAATAATTCATACTGACGACGTAAAGTTTGGAGTTTCACCTTCTTGACCTTTTCTTCTCCCTTGAATGATGTGTTCAGCGTATCCCATGCTTGCTTCGTTGTAGTTGTGGCTGCTATTTTCTCAAAAACATCATCATTCATTCCTTGACGAATGAGATACAGAGCCTTCCTGTCCTTCTTCACCAACTCACGGTGAGCAGTTTTTTGTGCTTCATTGACACCGGCAGCGATTATTGGAACTCCATTCTCCACAACAGGTAGCAATTCGTGGTAGTCAAGAATCACTCTCATTTGTGTGCTCCATCGGATGTAATTTTTTCCATCTAAGACTGGAACTGAGATTTGGACCTTGTCGTTCATGTTATTAGCTTATGAACAAGAAACCTGAGACCTGCTCTGATACCAATGTCAGACAAAAGAGAAGGGGAGAATTGATAAGATCAAGCCTTTTATTTAACTGAAAGTTGATAGTTTATTGCAAAGCTCAGTTTCTCTTCTTCTTGAAAAATAATCAAAAATACAACCATATTTAACGATGCAAAAGAAACAGGTACTGGACTCCTAAAATTGTGCTACTCTCTAACAGACGTGAAGCACAAACTATGAAAACAAATAAAATAACAAACGAAAGAAATGCACAACTTTGACCACTTAAACAAATTTGCAACTTATTAGCTAAGAATCGGGATTAATTAACTCCAACAGGATACACTACCACGTCCACCATTCCTGGACTGAATACTCAAACCACTCCGCTAACTAGGGGTAACAAAAAGAAACTTCTTAATAACCAACTTGTTGATCAATGTTGAACAACATAGGTGCATGGAATATTAGAGGTGCCCAATTAGATGTTAAATTGAACCAATGTAAAAGCATTATCCACACTCATTCTCTCAGTCTCCTTGCTATCTTCGAAACAAAACTAAACTTATCTCTTTCCACTCGTGCTGTAAATTACATTAACCCAGCCTGGTTGACGCTTAATAATCTTTCGGAAGCGCCCTTCGGCAGAATTCTTATCATATTCAACACCGCTGTTTTTACCCTCTCCCCGATCCTATCAAATCCCTAACTAATTCGTTTGCATGGTATTCATGTCCGTTCCTCCACCTCCTTTTATTTCATTGTTATTTATGGGTATAACACGGTAAATGCCAGACAATCATATCTGGATCTCCTCCCTGCGTTTAGGCAAGAAACTCACCCCTGGATCGTTATGGGAGACTTTAATTGTTCTTTTCAACTATCTCACAGGCTTGGCGGGAATCCTTTATCTCTGAGGGAAATAAAACAACTTAACTTAGCAATTGATTTTTCTTAACTTATTGAAATACCTTCAGTCGGTGCTTCCTATTCCTGGAACAACTCTAGAAGATCCATGCCTCGAACCTTCACCAAAATTGATCACGCCTTCTCTAATCTTTGTGCATTTAACAAATTGCCAAACTTATGTAATCTCCTCCCAATGTCTGGCCTCTCAGACCACTCCCCCCAAATATTATCCTTTGGTGCTGCCATGAATAGAAGAAAGTCTTCATTTAAATTTTTTAATGTTTGGGTTCTTCAACCAGATTTTTTTCTCAGTTGTTAACAAGGCGTGGTCTACTAAATTTTATGGTAATCCTATGTTTGTTTTGCAGTGTAATCTTCGTGCTGTGAAAACTGATCTCAAAGTTTGGTCTTTAAGTAAATATGGCAAGGGCAACTTGGCTTCGTCCAGCCTCACTCACAAACTCCAACAAGTACAAGAATCCATGCATTCTGATCCAACTAATCACGAGTGGGCAACGCTTGAAGCCTCTTTATCTTCGCAACTTTTTAAGGCGCTTTAGCACGAGAACCTGATGGTTAAGCAGAAAACTAGAATGGAGTGGTTTAAGGATGGTGATAGAAATACTTCCTTCTATCATTCCACTCTTAAAGCTAAACAATCTAAGGAAACTATCAGAGTTCTTAAAGATGAGAATGGTGACCTAATATCTGATCCTACTATTATTGCTAATATGTTCCTTGACCATTTCAGTAAGCTACTTGGAAATAGTAACAATTTCTCTCCTATGCTTGACCTTCTTGACTCGGTAATCATCCCCAGAATTTCTCATAATGACAGTGCTTTCCTCTCTACAGTTATTTCTGATGCCGAGATAAAATCTGCTCTTTTCTCTCTCAATGCAAACTCTACTGGAGGGTCGGATGGCTTCAATGCTACTTTCTTCACGGCATGCTGGGGAATGGTTGGCCCTACCTTCCTTAAGGAAATACATAACTTTTTTAACAAGTGCAAATTAATTGGTTCGTTAAATGCTACTAATTTGCCCTTATCCCCAAGGTTAAAAATGCTTGCCATGTAACCGAGTTTAGACCTATTTCTTGTTGTAATACCATATATAAGTGCATATCAAAGATCATAGCTAATAGAATCAAGCTGGTGCTGCCTAACATTATATCTCCCAACCAAGCAGCCTTTATTAGTGGACGTGGTATATTAGATAACGTGTTGTTGTCGCATGAATTGTTAAAAGGGTACAATTCCTCTATGGTTTCCCCTAGAGCTATGATTAAGCTTGACATCACGAAAGCATTTGATTCTTTACATTGGGACGCTGTTGTTAGAATATTGGGCCTGATGAATTTCCCCAAACACTTTGTGGCTTGGATAGAAGCTTGTATCTCAACTGCAAGGTTTTCTTTAGTGGTTAATAACAATAATGTGGGTTACTTCCGAAGTAAGCAAGGAATCAGGCAGGGTGACCCAATGTCATCTTACTTATTCATAATAGTAATGGAAGTCCTAACTCAAATTTTTGTTCAACAAGTCTTTAGTGGCAGCTTCTCTGTTCATCCTAAATGCAAAGAGCCTCTCATCACTTCTCTTATGTTTGCGGATGACTCGGTTGTCTTCTTCAAACCCACCATGACCACAGTGAACTCTATTATGGAGGGCCTTGATAAATTCTTCAAGATCACAGGCCTTTCTATCAATTTAGCCAAGTCTGAAATGATGATTGCTGGAGTGAGCAATGAAATGATAAATCAAATCACTTCTCGTACCTCCATTTCTCTATGTGATGACTCCACCATGTACTTAGGTATTCCCCTGGCTACTTCTAGAATTTCATATGCCCAATGCACACCTCTGTACGAAAAAATCACTGCCAGGCTTGTTGTATGGACTAACAGGCTACTTAGTCAAGCAGGAAGACTCACTCTCATTAACGTTGTTTTGTTCTCTATGATAGTGTACTGGTCCAGGGCCTTCATCCTCCCTATTAAACTGATCAATATGATACGAAGAGCAATGGATAACTTTTTCTGGCATGGAACTATTATTTCAAATAAAATATCCCCTTGTGCATTCTCCAAATTAGAGCAACCTAAATCTAAAGGAGGCCTTGGAATTAAAAACTTGCTTCTCTGGAATCATGCTGCCATTGTGCAACATATTGACAATGTGCTGAACAAAAAAGATAATATGTGGGTCAGGCGGTCTTTAAGTTTGTTATTGGCAACAAGAATTTCTAGACTATGAGTACTCCTCCTTCATGTAGTTGGACATGGAGAAGTATTCTTAACCCGAGGCATGAAATTCTTCCTTGTGCTCAGAGTATTATTGTGTTAATAGTCGTATCTCCTTTTTGGAATGACCCGTGGGTTAAGGATGGTATGATTCTTGTTAACATTCTTAATTACAATCAGCAGGTTCAAACTGGAATTGGTTTGAATGCTTTTGCGAGTAAATTTATCCAACATGGTTGTGTTGAACTCCCATTCTCGAGTAATCAGATTGTTAGACTTCTCTGGGAACAAATTTGCAGTTATAATTTTGTCCAATCTCTGAATGATGGCATTACTTGGACCTGTTGTTCGGACAAGTACAAAATCAGTGGCATGTACAACTATCTTGTTACTCGTAGTAATGCTGAAACTTTCAGTTGGCATAAACGTATCTGGCTAAATCACAACTCTGCAAGACAAAACCTAGTTCTATGGAAAATTTTCAATAACGCTTTAAAAACTAAAGTTTTGTTGAGGCAGAGAGGAGTTACAGTAGATACCACTTGCTGTTTCTGTCAATCTGCCGAGGAGAATACCCTTCATTTGTTCTTCTCATGTCCATATGTTTACAGGTTATGGTACTTTACTGTTAGCCTTACCACGAATAGAAGAACTGATATGGTAAGAGAAGTGGAATGGGATTTAATTCACAAGGCTACAAGATGGAAATGTGAGGCAACATATAAGCATCTTTTCACACTGAAGGTATTTACTTCGATGATATGGGATGAACGAAATGCTATAATATTCAGCAATAAAAGGAAATCTGCAATGCAAATGAAACAAGCTATTATTGAGGGGCTGAGGTCCGGAATTATGGCTTCCAAACATTCGTTTGAGTCGGGGTTCCTTGATGCTCTCAGTTGAATGTGTGTTTGTCTCTTCTTGTAGTTGTGTTATGGTTCGTTTGGTTTTTTTTTTTGTTACTTTTTCCTTTGGTATGCCTTGTCTTCTGTTTGTCTAGTTTCTATGTTTCTCTTGCTTGCCTGTTTTTAGGCAGCGAGTTCTTCTATCTTTGTATTTCTTTCTCGGTATATCAATAAATGGTAGGGGTCCATTTTTAACCCCGCTGGCCTTGCCAAAAAAAAAACTAGTAAAATTAAAATGTATATATGTATATTTATTTTTCTTTGAAGCTACATATATATATATATATATACACATACTTATAAAAATAATTTATAGATCTCAAAAAATCTAATTTTATATAATTTTAAACATTTTAAAAAACCCTATTATTATTTTCCAAAAATTTATCTATATATACTTTTTGTGCTTCTATATACAATAAAATATGTGTGTTTATATGGATATACCTATATTTATACTTTACCTTTCTGTAAATAACAAAATAGAAATTTCTTTACTGTGATCATTTTAAAACTCCTATTTTTTTTGTTAACTAATGTCGCATTTGTTTAAAATAAATTTGAGGTAAATTTATACCTCTCAGCACTGCTAGAAAACACAACAACCATCCTTCACCTCGCCCTCACAAAATCGACTGTCCCTCCTCCTAGAGAATCCCCAGACATCATGATGATCAATGGTATGAAACCATCTCCAAGTTGTTCGCCTCCTCCTCAATCGAATGCGTATCCACACGAAAGCACTGCCGCCTTCGTCCAAAATGTGACACGCCACCGGCACTCGACCTCGTGAAAAAAATCGCGATCACCCATGGACAACCGGACCTTGCCATCTGCTGCACCGAAGTGCTCTTCCATCTCATGAACATAGATCCACCATCCATACCTCACATCGAAGGCCAAATACCGAAGAAAATCGAACCCTAGCTGAGCAACTGCCATGCCGACCACCAAAGGATGACGCCGCGACCTCCAATTCAAATATCAAAGTAAAGGGGGTGTTGAAACATGAATTTAGGAGGTTGTCTCAGGATTTATAAATTAGTGGATGCTGAGATAAGGATTTCCAAAAATCAGCCCCCATTTTTTTAGTCAGTGCTTTGATTTGAATCTTAAGAGAAGAGTGGCCCTTACTTTCTTCGTTTACTTAATCAAATCATTTAAAAAAAAGAAGATGCGTGTAAGACGATGTAAGAAACGTGTCCGCTAGGTGGGCACGCATTGGGTGTTTAAATTTGATTATTTCATGCAAATATATATATATATATATATAATTCAAATTCCGTCTCGATTTCCGCAACTCACAAATCTCGATCTCCAATCGACGTGTGTCGCTTGGCGTTTATAATGTTAAACCCCTATTCCGAACGCAATGGAAAATGTTTCAAGTCCAAATCCGATCGTATGGAAAAGCTAGCTTTTTGGACTCGATTATTATATTAAATTTTCGATATAGATTTCAGCGCATTTACTTACCGTATGATCATTCGACAACTCCAAACACTACGAAATTCGAAATCCGATAATAATTCACTTTTACGTATCCAACGGAACCGGTTTCATTGAATTCCGTGATTGTGCCCCGGAAAGTTATATTTAAATATCGATTTAAATGATATAATTTCAAAACTTAACAAAACACTTTCAAATTAAAGTTTAACACTTCTATTATCTCCAGTATTATAAATATAAATTTTCCAAGCCTTTGAAATATTTTTAACCAGCATAAAACTGAAGATTCAATATTTTACCCAACTTTCAAAAATTTAATTGCCAATTAAATAGTGATATTTGAAATTAAAGTTAAACTAACTTTCAAATATTTAAAATCAATTAGATATTCCAATTTCAAATATCTAGAAATTCCGAGTAGCCACAGCAATGTACTGAGGACCATCGTTAAGATCCCGTGGTATACAAGACCGACCTACCCCTAACCTAGATAGATCGAATATGTTATCACCCTAGGTGTTCCCAGCCTTACCATCGAGCGCTTCTTCTTTCATGCATAACTATATCCGTAATATATAGGTTTCCGAGGCCATCTAGAAAGGTGGTAACATACCATAATTGGGTGCGATCCACTTAGCTTTGTTGCATCTCCTCTGTTTTAGTCATTCTCGATTGATGAGGCTCAAGGCTAAGCTCTACCTTTCAAGAACAAAATTCTACTTAAAATGCTCATCGTCCTTCAATAACGGTATTCTGATAGCATTCGTCCACATAAGTTGTCCTGAGTCTGGACAAACCGATTCACCATCTTCATCATCCTCACGGCATTCATTCGTAATGTTCAAACCGAATCAAAGTGGTTTTGGATAATTAAACTCGATACTGGTCTCTTCGAAACGATTAACGAAATTAGCCAATATTGATAGTCGATCACTTAACTATCAATAAAACATCCATAAGCAGACACCAGGCCTTACTATACATTTTTTCCCAAAATATCTACTTTCAAAATATCTTTATAAGATATATCGATTCCTTCCAACATTTGAAAACAATTTCAAATACTTAAATCCGTAACCGGATATTTCTAAACCATCTCAAACTTAGAAATATTTTCAAATTTCCATTTTTACTTAGAAAAATATTACAAGTCTTATTTTCCAAAATCTTTCAAATCAACACTTAAGAGAATATTTCGTAACTTATCTCATAAGTCTTTGGAATCACTAATAAATTATTTTTTCAATTTCCAAACCAGTATTCTTATGTATGTCCCATTTAGCAATTTATAACTTCTTTTATAAATTCCGATTTCATTTCAAAATTCCCATAGTCATACATTTTGAAGCCCATTTCTTCCAAATCCCTAATAAAATCCCTCTCCTCCAAAATCATATCCATTTATAAGCCTCGTTTACGAATCTCGTGAGAATTTATAAATAAGGTTCTCAATCACTTCAAACTATATATATATAATAAGTATTTAAAAGAACAATAATTCTTTTTAAAACATGTTCAAGTAATTATTTAAAATCTCGAAAACACTTTTATAAACATCAATAACTCATAGATAAACAAATAGATTTTCAAAGCTGATTTTAAAAGTTAGAATTTACTAAAATAAATACTTAATATTTGAAAATCTACTTATCGGAATATTTCAATCCTAACTGGTTTAAATTTTTATAGATTTAAATAAAAAAAATTCCCTTTTTAAAAACAAACTTAACTTCTTAGAATTGAAAATATATTTTTAAAACCTCAATAACCAATTCAATTTATAAATTCCTCTCGATTCACATCATATCACTCCCATTCCGATCTCCTTAACCATTTTCAATTTTCAAAAATAGTATCCACTATTTATCTCATCTTTTTTCCATATTCTAATATAAATTCTCCCTATAAACTTATATTTCCAATCTATCATCTGATATCGATTTCCCTATTTATAAACATCGTTTTCAATTTTATAACTCCTTTGAGTTTCACCTTTATAAAACAATCTAGTTCATAAAATTCCATTGTTATAAATCCATTCCTTTTATAAATTCCATTTACAACTTCCAATCTATTTTTAATATCGACTTCAACTAGTTTTTATATTTTCGGAATATCGTTTATAAATTCTCTTATATAATTCATTTTTCTATTTCAATTTCTTTTTAATAAACCCAATTCCAATATTAATATTTTTATATCAAAATCCCCTTTATTTCCTTCCATTTTAACAATATATTTATGGTATGAAAATGTCAAAAATCAGTTCGATGCTACAATAGCATCCAAAAATTTCAATCACTACAATAATCTATACTAGATTGTCCTACACAATCCATATATCACAATATATGAAATTAAATTCAACATTTTAAGGAATCCAGCTCGATCCCTCCAACCTATTTCCCTGCATCCACATATATTAATACAACATAAAAATACCAATCCCACTTCGATAGGGATATCGTGGTATATAGGGTCATCCACTATTATGCGGGCACATAGGATCTCATCCGCTATAACGCGCGAGAATATCACTCCAATTACTAATATATATACCACTATAACTTAGTATATCATTCAACGGATAATAATTAATAAATCAACCAAACATCCCATATTTTTTTAACTATTTTTTTATAAAAATAAATCCTATAATCCAAATGAGTGAGAATCATTCTCACCTTGATTTATTTTTGCAATCCGTTCCAATCAAAAATTTATTCCATTGTAATATTTCTACAAGAGTACAACGTGACTTATTACATTAATTTTAGACCACTTACAAGCAATTGACGAATTTTACTAACATCTAGCAGAGTAAATTAAATTAAAATTAACTCAAAATTTAAAACTGTTTAAACCAATTAGATTACCTTAATAATCTTCTAAAAATGACCACACACAGTCCTAGTGTAATGCTGCCTTCGCTCACCTTGTCAATGCCAAACTTTACATTGCTAGTTTCCATATATCTACATCACCACAACATCACTACAGCCAACAACACTTCAACGTTACTAGTCACATAAACCGGCCACCAACCCTAAACCGAAGTCAAGCATACTCCATCCTGAGTAAAGCAACATCGCGTGTCTCTTGAGCTGTCTACACACCATCTCGATCGATGCCAAAAACTATGGCCTCTCCAATCACCCACGAACTCTTTCCCTAGCTTCACCAAAACTGTCGCCGCCCCCTTTCTGACCTCGCCCTCCTTTATCTCCTTCTCCATTTCGACTATCATCGGTTGCCGCCACCTTACGTATGCGTGCATGAACGCATAGTCACGTCTTTTAAACCCCTGCCCTCACGTCCCCATAACATCGAGCCAAGGCCCTAATCGCCTGCCATCCTCCTCGAACTCGCGTCCCAAGCTTTTAATATTAATCCAATTCAATTTTTGATTTCTCTTTTCCTTTTAATTGAGTTCGCCATTTTTGTATATGAAGATTGATTTTTTCTATTTTCTAGAAGAATAAGGGAAAATGTTATGTTTAAAACGAGAAGGGTAATAGCTTTCGAAAGAAGGAGATAGGTTAAGCTTACAGGGAAAGGTAATGCTCTATTCTATTGATTGATTTAATATATTTAAATATTGAAAATATCTCGTATTACCTACTATGAAATCTCGATTTCCTATTGAAACGTGCCACTAGGCGTTTATAATGTTATACACTATTCCGAATGCAATGGAAAAGGTTTCGAATCCTAGTTCAGTCGCAAGGAGAAGATAGGTTTTTGGACCCAATTACTATATTAAATTTCGACATTAATTTTCAAAGAGTTTCTATTCCTTATGGCCAAATAATAACTCCAAATTGTATGACATTTGAAATTCCGCAATAATATTATTATTATGGATCCAATGGAACTGGTTCGTCGAATTCCGAGATTTTGCCCTGGATCGCTATTTTGTATCGTCGATTAAATCGAAGATTTTGAAAATTTTAAAACCGCTTAAATTTTCAGTTTTAAAATCCTAGAACTAAATTATAATTCCAAATCCAATATTTAAACCATTTAAATATTTAAAATTAACCATCGAAAAATCTGGGCCGTTACATAAAATTATTCCTCTATAAATATTACTAAATCTTAGAAACAATTAAAAATATGATCTAATAGATAAACTTCTTTTACAAATTCAAAACCTCATCTGCAAGTATTACCAAATCTTAAGATCACTTAATAATATGATCTGACAAATAAACTTCCTTTTCAAAATTCGTTCTTTTATATCAATAATAGAAATAAGAATTAAAACTAACAAAAAATTAGATGTTGCGGCATAGCAATAAAAATTCAAACTAATTGCACATGATTTCAACATAAATTATAGATAAATATTTGTACAAATCATTTCTTTTGAATGTGTTAAACATATACAATTTGTATAAAAACAATTCATGCACAAAATACGCGCCGTAACGCTCATGTGTATGTTTGTATGTGTGTGTACATACGCACAATTATATATATATATATATATAAGTGTAGATAAAAGATTTATCTTGACTATAGCTTAGTTGTATGATATTTAAAATGTTGAATCAACGAACTACTTGAATATTCATTCAAACTTCCAAAGAGAGCTACCAGACCGAAAGCATCAACAACCGATCTACTATTTATGTTTAAATTTATGATTAATTTTCTTTAAAATGTCAAGGAGGGAAGAGGTTAGGCCTTGCTAGAAATAGATGTAGAAGGAGGAAAAACTAAGAGATACAAAAGTAGGGTTTGAGGTGTTTAAATAGTAAAGATATCGAAGAGCTAAAAGTGGATCCAAATCCACACTTTTCTCTTAATATTTCCTACCTCTTGAACCAATATTCAATCCCAACTTCAACACCCCATCCACTATAGCCAACATTTAGGCCTCCAAACGCTTCAAGCCTAATCAGATAGACATGCATTTAAATCTAATTTAAATGCACATCGATATTGTATTTTGATATGTGTGTATATAACTTTTTCATATACACTATTTTAATACTGATTAACACAAATCACATAAAAGTTTATAATTAATATTTCATAAATATTAATTAATTTTTAATGATTATTGTGATGCCCCACCTCTATAACCACGCTAGCCAAGAACATTACGAAGTAATGCTGTCAACTAGCACGGAGAATAAGGCTGTTGAGGAGCGACCATCCGTGTAATTGCTTTGTGCGAGCATCGATATGTCAGATAGTATAGCATGCAATTCTTTTCAAGTGGAAATCCGACATGCCGACACAAACTCAAAGCTACTACACAGTGGCTATAATATCTTCCGAAACAAATACAGAAATAAACATAACATAAATCAGTCACAGATAATTCATATCACAAAGGAGGAAGAAGATATGAATATATAACTAACATGTGAAAGTGTATATCAGAGTAGTGGTCAAAAAGATCCACAATAATACAAAAGAATAGCAACACGTGCTATACAAAAGAATACATCTATGAGTCCACATCTCAAGTGTATACAACAAAATAAACTACTAATCTAAGTAGTTAGCCAAAAGTCAGATGATGGTCCGATAAGGAGTCAAGCAGAAGCACCTGTGAAATCTCAGTCTGACCCGAGTATTATTTAAGAAGAAAATAATAAACGGATCAGTCTAGCTATAAATATCAGATGAAGTGATATATAATAAGAGATATGACATAAACATATAATAATCATAATGCCAAGCTGTGATAAATAAGTAATTGAAAATCAACAAGAGATTAATCAATATCACAATAATCTACTCAAGATAAAAAGGAATGTCATACTCCTAATTTCATTCACCAAGCCACAATAAATGACATATATATCAATGCCCATCGTAAAAGTTGGTGAAACATAAATTCCAGAAATCAACACACGAAATCCAGAAATCACAATCAAAGGGAACAACGACGTCGTACAGCGGGACATCCGATGAACCAAAACACAATCAAAGGGAACAACGACGTCGTACAGCGAGATATCCGATGAACCAAATCACAATCAAAGGGAACAACGACTTCGTACAGCGAGACATCCGATGAACCAAAACACAATCAAAGGGAACAGCGACGTCGTACAGCGAGACATCCGATGAACCAAAACACAATCAAAGGGAACAACGACGTCGTACAGCGAGACATCCGATGAACCAAAACACAATCAAAGGGAACAACGACGTCGTACAGCAAGACATCCGATGAACCAAAATCTCTAAGACATTGCTCAATGCTAGTCTAAAACATAAAATGATCGTCATGATCAAAGAGAAGTGTCGATTACAGTAAGCTAGTAAATATATGAGCTTAGCTTTATGTCCCATAACCACTAGCTTAACTTAAATATTTACGAACAAATTGTAGATCTCCACTAGAAAATTGTCACAGGAGATTCAATCGAACAAGTCCAAGAATTAACCGACGAAGTAAACGCAAGCGTTTCATACCACTTGTTTTACTAAGTCGTTTAATTAGATTTCTCATACGAGTGAGGTAAAGGTTTGTATATACTAATAGATTGGAAAACGGTTTAAAAACGAGCTTTATACTAAAATAGTGTTGAAATCATTTGAAGAAAGAGTTTTGATATTTACTACTAGTATAGAAAACCTTTATATTTTAAAGTGACAAATCATAGAAGTGATTGTAGAAACAATCGGGCATAAAAATTCACATTCGAAGACGTGAATAAAATCCAAAGAAATCGATATAAAATCCATCAAAGTGGATATATCTAAAATTCCCAAAGAAAAGGTCATCAAAGTCGATAATAAATGACAACAACAAAAGGGAGACAACACGAATCGATTAAAGTTGGATATTCAAACGAATTAGCAATATAGGCTAATCTGGCAAAAAGTAGCAGGTCGGTCGACCGGACTCCCTGAGTCGGTCGACCGAACCAGGGGTTGGAAGTGCTCGGGGCACCAGGTCGGTCGACCGAACCAGGGGGGTCGGTCGGCCGAACCAGAAACAGAGAAGTGCATAGCACATTTGGAAGCAGGTCGGTCGGCCGGCTCTCAGGGCTCGGTCGGCCGGACCTGTTTCCAGCCTGTTCCCTGCCTATTACAAATGAGGTTCAATCTTGACCAAAATTGCATTCGCACGAGCAACGGCGCTAAGGGTTTATGCCAATCGACTACCCGGCCCTATATGCTCCTCGATGCATCACCAAAAACATGTTCAAACATCAAAGTTAGGATTTTTAACAAATTGAACTCAAAACACTAAAAATTGGAATATTCACAAAAGCAATCCAAATCAAAATCAAATGCACATGAATAAGTGTTAGGAATTCATACCTAACAATAGAAGAGAATTATAAGCATAGATGTGAGATTAAAAATCTCACCTTTGAACCCAAACGAATGAAGAAGATGCTTGAAAGCAAGCTAAGATCAATTCCTCTTCAATAACAACTCAAGAAACTTCAATCTAAGCTTAAAAGATAAACATTTCCTAAATTAGGTTTAGGAAATTTCTGAAATCAAAGAGAGAATGAGTTGGAGAAGAAGAAGAGGAAGCTTACCAATGTGTTCTCTTGAATTTGGAGCTAAAGCTTGGATTTTGCAAATGAACTAGGGCTTAGGAATTCTAATTTCCAATCTTTTCCCCCATTATTATCTTGATCTTGAGAGAGTTAGGAAATGAGGAGTGAATGAAGAGGAGAGGGGGTTGGGACTGAGTTAGTAAGTGGTTAATTGGCTCAGCCCAAACCAAAGCCCTAAGCGGGAAAAAGTAGCAAAAATCAACTTTCTCCAAACATATCGAAGCTTATACTCAAAAAGGTCGCAAACGGCATTTTGAACTCAATGGAAGTGGTCTCGAGTCCTAATTCGACTGTTTGCAAAAATTATCTTTTCGGACTAAAATCCGACTAACGATAAAATATTTAAATAAAATATTTAAATATAAAATCGTTAAATATGCGGGTTGTTACAGACTCCCCTCCTTAAAGAAATTGCGTCCTCGCAATACTTAAGAAGAAAATAAGAAGTAACAACCATAGAAGCATATCAACACAAAAGAAAATTGAAATAAGAAGTTCACCATAAAGAGCACGAAAGAGTAAGCCTGAACGGGATCGCTCAATGAATTCTCAAGATTCCCAAGAGTAATCCCTAGGATTTGAGAACCATTGAACTTTTATCAGAAAGAATATCTTTATATCAAAGTCGCTCAACCTCCGAAGCAATGATGCGAATGGAACGTTGCTCATAAGTCAAATCTGGTGAAACTTCAATTTCCACAATATCACCGGGCTCAAGGATAAAAATCGAAAACATAAAAGCATTTCCATAGTTAAAAGACGTGGAAAACGTCAAGAATAGCAGAAAGTTGAGCCGGTGCAACGGCGTAGTACAAAAACAGTACGCCCAATGAATCAAAAAGCGAAGACATTGATGTAGTACAACGGTACATCCAATGAATCAAATAGCAAAGACATTGATGTAGTACAACGGTACATCCAATGAATCAAAAAGCAAAGACATTGATGTAGTACAACGGTACATCCAATGAATCAAATAGCAAAGACATTGATGTAGTACAACGATACATCCAATGAATCAAATAGCAAAGACATTGAGGTAGTACAACGGTACATCCAACGAATCAAATAAGAAAGACATTGATGTAGTACAACGGTACATCCAATGAATCAAATAAGAAAGACATTGATGTAGTACAACGGTACATCCAATGAATCAAAAAGCGAAGACATTGATGTCGTACAACGGTACATCCAATGAATCCAAAAGCAAAGACATTGATGTAGTACAACGGTACATCCAATGAATCAAAAAGCGAAGACATTGATGTAGTACAACGGTACATCCAATGAATCCAAAAGAAAAGACATTAATGTAGTACAACGGTACATCCAATGAATCAAAAAGCGAAGACATTGATGTAGTACAACGGTACATCCAATGAATCCAAAAGCAAAGACATTGATGTAGTACAACGGTACATCCAATGAATCAAAAAGCGAAGACATTGATGTAGTACAACGGTACATCCAATGAATCCAAAAGCGAAGACATTGATGTAGTACAACGGTACATCCAATGAATCAAAAAGCGAAGACATTGATGTAGTACAACGGTACATCCAATGAATCCAAAAGCAAAGACATTGATGTAGTACAACGGTACATCCAATGAATCAAAAAGCGAAGACATTGATGTAGTACAACGGTACATCCAATGAATCAAAAAGCGAAGACATTGATGTAGTACAACGGTACATCCAATGAATCCAAAAGAAAAGACATTGATGTAGTACAACGGTACATCCAATGAATCCAAAAGCAAAGACATTGATGTAGTACAACGGTACATCCAATGAATCAAAAAGCGAAGACATTGATGTAGTACAACGGTACATCCAATGAATCCAAAAACTTGTTGCTTACGACTAAACGCATTGGCAACACGATTTCCCCTTTCGGAAATAAAAGAATATCAAGATCATAAGATGCTAGGAACTCGAGTCGACATGAAGTTCCTTATGAGAAAATAAATATTCCAAAGATTTATGATCGAGATAGAGAACAAATTTCTCATCCAAATATGATGACGCCAAAAATCCAAAAGTGAAAACAATAGCCGCGAGCACTAGATCATGAGTGATATATCTAGTCTCGATAAGCTATAATGATTTAGAAGCACAAGTGATAGCACGTTCTCTTTTGCAAGAGAATGGCATCCAAACCAATACGACTAGTATCGGTACAAATAGCAAAGTCTTGGTTCCCCTTCAGGAATCACAAGAATAAGAGTATCGAAAGGAAGAGTTCTTTTAAATAATCCTCTTTTCCTGAAAAGTTAAAACTTTCAAAATTACATTTATCATTATGTAATAATCTTTCTAGAAAAATTTACTATTTTCAAGTTAATATACTGTGTCTGACTGTCTCATCAAAGCGTTTAGGAGATTCCTATCGATAACGTTGATCAAGCGCATCGACCAGAATTCTTAAAACACTCAACGGGCAGTACAATCACAAAATCATCTTCTATATGATAAACATGTTTCTAAAAACTTTTAAGAATACTCTTTGTTCATTTTAAGAACAAAAATCAAATTGTACTTATAAATAAATCTCATGAAAAAGATTTTCAAAATTTTAAATTACTATTTTCATCCAAAATCAGTAAATACAAGAATAGTCTCATTGAAATATTCATAGAATATTCGATTTATAAAATGGATGAAATAAGCTGGACAAATTGAATGACATAATAAGTCATTCATAAGAATCATAACGAGTGCGGAATGCGGTAAGTGGAATGCTAATTTTCGCAACTCGTAGCAAACGAAAATCAGTGGCAAGGTCGAACTAGAAAGACCTTAACACCACACAAAAAATTTCTTAGGTGATAATCCTAAGACAAACTCAAAAATACCGGAAAATTTCTCTAACTACATGAATGAGAGAAATAACACTTTCCTTATAAGTGGGCTTAAGGAATAAAATGATTTCACCAAAAATTTGAAATCGTAATCACAAAGAAAAATAGAAAGCTGCTTAATAGATAGAAAATGTCGAAGATGAATAGTCCACTCGAAAAATAGGATATGGGCTTCACAATGATTAAGCCGATCCTTTCAAAAAAATCAATTCCGAAGCCTAATTAAAAAAATATCGGCTCGGAAAGAAAAATCACATAAAATAATTTCTACATCAATAGAAAGAAAATTGAGTGTTGCGGATCTACCATCCGGATTCACAATCCTCAAAGAAGTCAACAAGCCCAAAATATTCAAAGAAAAAGAATCGACAAGTTCTTTTGATATAAAATAGTGAGCCATATAAAAAAGAACTCAAATAAGAAGATCACGAAATAAAACAATGCCATCAAGGATTGAGTGAAAAGTACCTTGACCAAGAGAAGAGTTGCTAGGGGCTTGCACAATATTTATCTTTCTCATGTCCTTGTTCAAAAGTTTGGGACACGCATATAAAAGATGACCCGGTTTCTTGCAATAGCGACAAGAATGGGGTTTTGGACACATACTCGCATAGTGTTCCATAGAATTACAATTGTAGCATCCTCCACGATTAGGGATTGGAGTCTTTGCTACAAAAGTAGTTTGCTTCACTCTCTTATTGGGATTAAGGCTCTTGAACTTAATATGCCTCTTCTTGGAAGTCCCAATATCACAAACACTTCCTTTACCAACCTCTCCATGAAGAAGAGTAACATCCACAAGCTGATTGAAAGAAACTTCAAGTTTCAAAGGTAGAACCATTTCGGGGTTCTTACTCAAAGCATAGATAAACTCTTGATTCTTTACAAGATCCAAAAGTTGTTGAGCAGACACGAATACTCCATCCAGGGGAGTAGCACTAGATTGACCGGCGCTGGGACGGCCAGGTCTAACCATTTCTCTTCCTTAAGAAAGAAAGAAGGAAGAAGAAGAAGGTTATTCACAAAATGAATATCAAGCAATCTTGATAGATAAAACAAGGAATCATAAAGAAAATAGGATGAATCGGTACGAAGACACGAATAAAATCCTAAAGCACGACTCCTAAGAAAGACTTAGGACGATGATCCTTGTTATAATATTTCATATTGTTCCGAAGTTTGGCTCTGATACCAAGCTGTGACGCCCCACCTCTATACCCATGCTAGCCAAGAACATTACGAAGTAATGCTGTCAACTAGCATGGAGAATAAGGCTGTTGAGGAGCGACCATCCGTGTAATTGCTTTGTGCGAGCATCGATATGTCAGATAGTATAGCATGCAATTCTTTTCAAGTGGAAATCCGACATGCCGACACAAACTCAAAGCTACTACACAGTGGCTATAATATCTTCGAAAACAAATACAGAAATAAACATAACATAAATCAGTCATAGATAATTCATATCACAAAGATGGAAGAAGATATGAATATATAACTAACACGTGAAAGTGTATATCAGAGTAGTGGTCAAAAAGATCCACAATAATACAAAAGAATAGCAACACGTCCTATACAAAAGAATACATCTATGAGTCCACATCTCAAGTGTATAAAACAAAATAAACTACTAATCTAAGTAGTTAGCCAAAAGTCAGATGATGGTCCGATAAGGAGTCAAGCAGAAGCACCTGTGAAATCTCAGTCTGACCCGAGTATTATTTAAGAAGAAAATAATAAACGGATCAGTCTAGCTACAAATATCAGATGAAGTGATATAAAATAAGAGATATTACATAAACATATAATAATCACAATGCCAAGCTGTGATAAATAAGTAATTGAAAATCAACAAGAGATTAATCAATATCACAATAATCTACTCAAGATAAAAAGGAATGTCATACTCCTAATTTCATTCACCAAGCCACAATAAATGACATATATATCAATGCCCATCGTAAAAGTTGGTGAAACATAAATTCCAGAAATCAACACACGAAATCAGAAAATCACAATCAAAGGGAACAACGACGTCGTACAGCGGGACATCCGATGAACCAAAACACAATCAAAGGGAACAACGACGTCGTACAGCGAGACATCCGATGAACCAAATCACAATCAAAGGGAACAACGACGTCGTACAGCGAGACATCCGATGAACCAAAACACAATCAAAGGGAACAGCGACGTCGTACAGCGAGACATCCGATGAACCAAAACACAATCAAAGGGAACAACGACGTCGTACAGCGAGACATCCGATGAACCAAAACACAATCAAAGGGAACAACAACGTCGTACAGCGAGACATCCGATGTACCAAAACACAATCAAAGGGAACAACGACGTCGTACAGCGAGACATCCGATGTACCAAAACACAATCAAAGGGAACAACGACGTCGTACAGCGAGACATCCGATGAACCAAAATCTCTAAGACATTGCTCAATGCTAGTCTAAAACATAAAATGATCGTCATGATCAAAGAGAAGTGTCGATTACAGTAAGCTAGTAAATATATGAGCTTAGCTTCATGTCCCATAACCACTAGCTTAACTTAAATATTTACGAACAAATTGTAGATCTCCACTAGAAAATTGTCACAGGAGATTCAATCGAACAAGTCCAAGAATTAACCGACGAAGTAAACGCAAGCGTTTCATACCACTTGTTTTACTAATTCGTTTAATTAGATTTCTCATACGAGTGAGGTAAAGGTTTGTATATACTAATAGATTGGAAAACGGTTTAAGAAACGAGCTTTGTACTAAAATAGTGTTGAAATCATCTGAAGAAAGAGTTTTGATATTTACTACTAGTATAGAAAACCTTTATATTTTAAAGTGACAAATCATAGAAGTGATTGTAGAAACAACCGGGCATAAAAATTCACATTCGAAGACGTGAATAAAATCCAAAGAAATCGATATAAAATCCATCAAAGTGGATATATCTAAAATTCCCAAAGAAAAGGTCATCAAAGTCGATAATAAATGACAACAACAAAAGGGAGACAACACGAATTGATTAAAGTTGGATATTCAAATGAATTAGCAATATAGGCTAATCTGGCAAAAAGTAGCAGGTCGGTCGACCGGACTCCCTGAGTCGGTCGACCGAACCAGGGGTTGGAAGTGCTCGGGGCACCAGGTCGGTTGACCGAACCAGGGGGGTCGGTCGGCCGAACCAGAAACAGAGAAGTGCATAGCACATTTGGAAGCAGGTCGGTCGGCCGGCTCTCAAGGCTCGGTCAGCCGGACCTGTTTCCAGCCTGTTCCCTGCCTATTACAAATGAGGTTCAATCTTGACCAAAATTGCATTCGCACGAGCAACGGCGCTAAGGGTTTATGCCAATCGACTACCCGGCCCTATATGCTCCTCGATGCATCACCAAAAACATGTTCAAACATCAAAGTTAGGATTTTTAACGAATTGAACTCAAAACACTAAAAATTGGAATATTCACAAAAGCAATCCAAATCAAAATCAAATGCACATGAATAAGTGTTAGGAATTCATACCTAACAATAGAAGAGAATTATAAGCATAGATGTGAGATTAAAAATCTCACCTTTGAACCCCAAACGAATGAAGAAGATGCTTGAAAGCAAGCTAAGATCAATTCCTCTTCAATAACAACTCAAGAAGCTTCAATCTAAGATTAAAAGAGAAACATTTCCTAAATTAGGTTTAGGAAATTTCTGAAATCAAAGAGAGAATGAGTTGGAGAAGAAGAAGAGGAAGCTTACCAATGGGTTCTCTTGAATTTGGAGCTAAAGCTTGGATTTTGCAAATGAACTAGGGCTTAGGAATTCTAATTTCCAATCTTTTCCCCCATTATTCTCTTGAGCTTGAGAGAGTTAGGAAATGAGGAGTGAATGAAGAGGAGAGGGGGTTGGGACTGAGTTAGTAAGTGGTTAATTGGCTCAGCCCAAACCAAAGCCCTAAGCGGGAAAAAGTAGCAAAAAAATCAACTTTCTCCAAACATATCGAAGCTTATACTCAAAAAGGTCGCAAACGGCATTTTGAACTCAATGGAAGTAGTCTCGAGTCCTAATTCGACTGTTTGCAAAAAGTAGCTTTTCGGACTAAAATCCGACTAACGATAAAATATTTAAATAAAATATTTAAATATAAAATCGTTAAATATGCGGGTTGTTACAATTATAGTCGATTGAATCAGGTGGTAATAGGAGCATTCAACATTTCGGTTGTGTGACTCTTATATGTAAATTCGGCTGGTGATTAATATCGAACAATTCGAATATTAATGTTCATATGTCATCTTATCTAGTGGTGTGATATTATGGCTAAATCTGTAGCCTACCTAGCTTCTATAAAAATCTAATTTTACTTATTTAAGCATTACCTGGTGGTGAAAATTATATACACCCATTCTCTTCGTCAAAACTATACCACATTAGTACTTATGGAATTTGGTAATGGTCAAAATAGCAATATCGTCCATATCCAACTTTATAATCCAAAGACAAAGTCTTTGGTTCAATAATAACAATTATTATTAACCGAACTATTCTGTCTAGAGATTTTGACTTTGAGTTGGCTTAGGTTGACCGTGATACTAACCTTATATAATTGAGAAGACGAATCCGATATTGAATAGTGTTTCACTTACAATGCTTCCTCTTAAACCTACTATAATCATCTGATGGATGTCGTGTCATGATTTAACTATAATCAAAGTGGAGTTTCAAAATTAAAGATCAACAACATTTTAAATTTAGGAGAACCGTGTAATATTGTACGTCGTTATTTTCTGTTTGACCTTAGTTAATTAACCAATAGAAAACTATCGAGTGAATCATTCCATAGTTATTCAATAACTATCAGTATGTAACCCCTTGGTTCCTTTAGCAGTCATAAGTAATACACTGCCCAACTTTTGAAGAGCGCTACGTACTCTAGTATCAATGGATGCTTCGATATCCAATCTCAATACATCTTGACTCGGAATATTTAAAATGATATGTTAATTATATTGTGATAAAATGCTTATGAATACAACAACTGTAATCACTATCATAAAACACACCCTTTATGGATTTTCCATTATATATACTTAAATTAAAAAATTAATTAATTTTAACCTAATGCAACAATTATATAACAGAAAGAAACACACCTTTTATTTCAAACGAGATTTTATTACAGAGTTAATAATTTACAATAAATTACAGAATTATCCCTAGGGCATGCCCCTAACTCTATCATGTGTAACTTTGATATATTAACCAATAGTATGTAACCCTGTGGTGCCCCAGCAGCCATGAGTAATACACTGTCCAATATTTGAAGAGTGTTACGTACTCTAGTCTCAAAGTACGTATCGATATTCAGTTTCGAAACATCTTGACTAGGAATATTTAAAATGGTATGTTTATTATATTGTGATTAATTGCTCATGATTACAACATCTTGTAATTACTATCACACAAGACACCCTTTATGGATTTTTTTGTTAAATATACTTAAATTGAATAATCAATTATTGATTACATATTATAACAGGCATATAACAGAAAGAAAGTGCCTTTTATTTCAAATTAGAATGGTTAACGAGTTAGATAAAAGGTTACATGATTTTCCCTAGGGCATACACCTAACTCTATCAGTTATGATATAGAATTGCACAAAGGCAGTCCTTGCTTCTAGAATAGGAATTCAATGCAAGTTATTTAGCACCCACTAATTTATCTAGTTGAAATATTAATAGGACCTTTAAGCATTCGTGCATTTGTATTTGGTGAGTGCATAGGATGTGTATTAAAGACCATTCAGACCATACCTTACTTCCACTTCATCAAATTAGCACTCCCAACATATATAAGCAGCCAATTAGAACCCTTATTCCCGAAGCCATTAACCACCAACATCAAAACAAAACCAATACCCTGAATTGACCCTAAAAGGTTCCGAAACAAGAAGAAATAAAGATCTTGGTTACACTTGTGATGAAATATCGTTTCATGATCATAAGTTTTCAAATAAAAAAGTTTATTTCTTGGAGGGATTCATTGATAATAAGGAGGAAATTAAACCCGACTTAGACCAGTTACCAACACTACACATGTGACCATCCCTAATAGTGAAATCACACTTGCAATATCTTTATAAGCAATGTCAGGTCTTAAAACTGTGCAAACTTTCAGAATCAATGAAACCATACTTGAATGTTAAGTACATATCCTAGTAGAATCTGGACCAACACACAACTTCATAAAAAATTAATTGGCATACAAACTAGGGTTGAACACATCATTGGGGAGCATTCGTGGTGTCGTCTCTGAGATTGTTCAGAGAATGAAGGTGTAGGTGGAGTTTAGATGGCTTGTATGGAAATATATCATTAAAGTGGAGATTGTTGGAATTGATGATACATTATTTCCATATCGAAGGAGAATGCACCACGATCACAATTGTGTAGGCGAAGTGTCGATTGGAAAAGTAGAGGAGTGGTGAAGAGACGAATGAAGAAGAGGAGATCAGAAGCATGTAGCATAAGCTACAAGCTTCTAATCACTAGTAGAGATAACATTAGCTACTGGTTTCTAATCAACTAATAGAGGCTACGAATCAACTGGAACATCTTCAAGTCGACTGGTTTTTAGGTGATTTTTCACATGCTCACAGTCGGATGGAAATTCCTTCCAGTCGACTGGACCGGTCGACTAATGGTGACTTTCAATTGACTAGAACAACAGCATCAGGAGCATATTAGTGTTCACAGTTCCAGGTGCTATTATTCATTCTTTTTCAGTTTTTTATTAGAGTTTCCACCGTCGATTTCTGCAGAGTTTTGATTCAATGACAACGAATAAATCAGAGTATTAGAAATAGACCTATCTAGGGTTTATGGTTTGTGATATAGCCATTAAAAAGAAAGGGTTCTATTTGTATCCTCTTCTATAGGTTTTGCCTTCATTATCGATCTTGTAACTCTTTTTTCTTTTAGAAAGTAATAAAATCTACTCTCCAAGTGGATACACACTATATCGTGTTAGTAGAACCACTAATATTTGATTTCTTTAATTTTTTTCTTTGCACCGAGTTATCTGTGATTGTTTGAGATATTAGTTTTCTGTTTGTTCTACCTCATCATCAACATGGTTCATAATTATTATTTTTGCTATGTTCGGGGTGTGAACTTTCCCCCAAAAAATTACACATAAATATAAACTATAATTTTGAAAAAACCAAACAGATAATTTTTGGATGTGGATGCATGACTACATATCCACGTCCATGTTCATTTTTCTAGATAACAGATGTTTATTCTTTTTTCGAATACGAATACAGACAAATTTCGAAATTTTCGAGTATTCGTTGATAGTTCAAAAATTATATCGCATGAGATTAGAAGTAAGGAGGAATTGTTTTCCAAGAAACCTTTAATTTGTATCTAATGTAACTTTAAACTTATATAAAAATATTATATACCCTTAAAACAAACATACACATTGTAATAAAGTGCGACATTTAAATATTACTAACGCATCTAATCCAATCCAGGTAAATTCAAGGCAGCTCAATCCTTATAATTTGTACAACCTACAAGTTGTCAATGCGATTATCAGCACTATCAGGAACAATAGAGGCAACATCCAACCTCTGCATGCGACGCTGTCTTAAAGAAAGTTGACCATCAAAAGCCACAACTGAACCATTACTATTACTGTCCACGCCATTACCACCATTATTCTTATCACTAGAGTTAGCACATGGAAGACGAATGAAATTGTAAGTCAAAGCTCCACTTAATGTACCCAATACAGGACCTACAAAATAAACCCAAAGCCCCTCATACTTTTTGCTTGCCAATGCTGGCCCAAGAGTTCTTGCTGGATTCATCGATCCTCCTGATATTGGCCTGTGCACATATAATCAACATATCACATCATACCATGATACACAATTTGTGGTTGTCAATGTAACATGCATACCCAGCAAATATGGCGGCTATGGAAACAGTTGATCCAACCACTAAACCTCCTAACTCTCCAACCTGTTCATTACTGATATAAATGAATATTTAGCTACTTTGATGTTTAATGAAGTATGTATATGTACTACTCACAGCTTGAATGTCTGTTGCTACTGCAGAGGCAACAAACATCATAGTAAAACTGGAGACAAACTCCACGACCAAAGCTGCATGGCTAGAAGAAGCTGGTGTGGTGGCAGCATAATCATGCATGCCTGGAAATAAGACACGTACAGAGAAAGCAGCAGCCACTGCCCCAACAAACTGAGCAGACATGTAAACTGGAACCTTGATAACAACACTTGTTTGAGAATTGATGATCTGTTCAATGTTGCTATAATAGCAACAACACTTACAAATTTTGAAAGCAATACTTCAAATTTACATACCTGTATCCAAGGGAAGCATGAGGTGGCAGCAAAGGCAAAAGTGACGGCAGGGTTCATGTGGGCCCCAGAGATGTGGCCGACTGCATAGACCATGACCATGACGGTCAGGCCACCAGCGATTGATACTGCTAGACTCGAGACTACTGCTTGATCTCTCCTGCTCATTGCTCCTGCACCGCATGATGTGAACACCAGCAAAAACGTTGCTATTGCTTCTGCCATCACCTGCGTTTTACTATTTTTTTGTTTATATTAAACTATCTTCATGGTTGTAGGGCACAAGTGTTACCTTTTTAACGATGAATGGTGGAAATGAATCTCTAATTTTTTGAAAGTGTGTAGATGGAAGTGCAGCGGTGCTTGAGACATCGTTGTGTCTGTTCTCTGATGAGTTTGAGGCCATTAATTATTGTTTGGATGAACTTAACCTTTAATGTTTTTATGAAGCTATTGTTTATTCTTCCTTGGATATATAGGTTAGGTACGTAGTTGGTAACTTCATCTGAGGTGAACAAGTTTGTGCACCTTATTTTTTGTTAACATGCAAAATGAACCTATATTACTTTAATTTATTATATATTTTTATTATTAATAATATTCATGTTCTGGTCACCACATATGAAAATTGTTGTTGTTATACAATTCGAATATGTATCTACACTACAAGGAAAGTTATTTTTGATAACAGCAATTGATAACGCTTTATTATATAGTGTTATTGTTTATGTTGATTTGTTTTATTCAAAGTAGGAAATTAACATGTAACGCTTTCAAAAAGCCAGTTCCTTCAATTATTTTGATGGCCGCCAATTCTTTCAATTATTTCCCTCTCTTTTTTCGTTCCCTTTCTTCCCTCTCTCTCTCAAACTAGAAGAAATTGTTCTCTCTGCCTTTCAATCCCTAAATCACTCATTCATAAGCCCTTATTATCAGATCTAGTTCAAAGAGGAGCGTGGAGTACTTGGATCAATCGATTAAACAAATTGTAGAGCTACGGGCGTACGGGAGCAGTACATATGAAATTCATAAAGCGAGGACATTGGTGGGAATACAGGAGCGAAGCGTGGAGGATTTTCTTCTAACAAAGGGATAAATTAAGTAACAAAACATAGTTTTCAATCTAAATCGAAAATGAATGATGAATCCATTCAATTTGTTGCTCAAGCTCGTTCCCAGCAAGCCTTCTGATGATTCGCGATATTGTTTAGAACAGACATCACTCTGAAGGCTCTTTTTCTTCCATTACTTTCGTTTTCCAATTACTTTTGTGAAGGAAAAGTTTTGGCTTGTAATTTTCATCATTTTGGAGTTATCTCTATACATTCTAAGGTTTATTTGTGTGTGTGACCCTGTGAGTTGTTCTCTCTTCTATACGAGGCATGCATTTTCTTTCTATTTCAGCAGCGTGCTTGGATTGCTTTTATTCTTAACTTTTTGTTGAGAGGATGCAGTTATGTGTACAAGCAAATCCAAATTTCTGATATATTCATGAATTTACCCTGTTTTCAGTACTTTCCCACTGAAATTAGATTAACTTTGTGAAAATTGATTTGCCTTTGCAAATCCTTACAAAATAGTAACTCAAGTAGTAGACCCAGTAGGTAATTGCCTCTGGTTCGTTCTATTTTTGTAGTTTACATATTACGTTAGCTCTAGTATGCAGTAAAATGCTTTTCTTATCACATTATGTTAGTTATAGCCTATAGGATGCTGTAAAATGCTTTTCTACTCCTTATTTATTGTTTAAGCATTCTAAAGTCAGTGGAACCGCACTTGTTATTTTTTATAATTTTTTTTTAAAATCTTTTGATTACTGTACACGCTAAAAGTATAATATTTTCTTTGGTTTCTCGAGTTATTGGAAAATAATCTACTAATTTCATCGTTTCAGGTTGTACAGTGAATAATTATGCGCAATGTATTGCCTTATATTTGTTTGACAATGAAGGTCCTCAAAAATGAATCGAAATCACTAAATGTATACGTGAGTTTATTAGCCACTGCACTTGCTTATTAATTTCATTTCTAGGTTGCACAGATAACCTTTTGATTGATGTAACAAATTTCAATTCCAAGTTTAGTTGGATTTGTTGACAATTAAACCTGAGCAAAACGTGTATCAGGTTTGGCATTTATGTTTATTGTGGTGTTATAAACATACACATGTATATGATGATTTGTCATTTAGTGTTTTTTTGGATGAAAGCTTTATTTGCTATTTCACAACTAGGATTTGCGATTGAACTCTATATTGCAAATATAGTTTTAATGGAATTGAATTCAAGACTGCAAACAGAGTTAAGGCCAGTTCAATCTGACTTTATCCTTCTAGATTGATTTCAAATTGTAATTACATCTATTGATTAGTAAATGGTACAGCTGTGAGAATTGCATTGAAATATATTTCAATTGTATTATACATATATTTACACATATGCATATACATATGGATATACACGTACATATGCATACATACTTGTACGTATGCGCACATGCATGTATGTATGTGTGTGTGTGTGTCTGTGTGTATAGACACATGTTTGTGTATACACTCATATATGTATACGTATAAATACATACATACTTATATGCATGGGCACATACATATTTGTGCCTATGTCGTGTACAAGTATTTTCTAAACTTTCTCTATATTCAAGGGAATTCTGTTTTTGACTGTAATATATTGCAACATAAATTTTCCCATATGAGAAATTCATTTCTAAACCGTCTGTAATTAAATGAAAAAAATCGAAATCTAACGTTTCCTATCTATCTCTTGTCAAAATTGTCAACTAACTTTTGAAACAATTCAAGCAACATACTGATCCAATATGTGAATCATAGTCATGGCTTATACAAAATGTGAATAGTTACTAACGTTGTTATCGATGTTTGTGATAAATCTTGCTAATCCTTACTAGATACTATTTGTGACAAAACAAGTTTACTTCTGATTGATTTCCTTGAGCATTATATTGCTAATAACAACATTTGCCAAGTTATAATCACCGTCGTTTTTACTAGTCTTAGTTTTTCTCCATTTTCCTTTTTTTTGCTTCAGTATATTCATTTTACATTATATAAATATAAAACAACAACAGGGACACATATGTTAGTGTAGATACCTTTTCCCTTGTAACCTGCCATTTTTTTGTAGTTACTGAAATGCAACTTGTACTACTATTTTTCTTGACATTTCCTTATTTATTTTGTCTCTTAAAATCAAGATTATATAACTTCATTTTCATATTTTGTAAACATAGATGTTGCTAATAAGTTTGTAACCTTCCAATTTCTGTTCAAACAATAAAAGTAAACAAAACTGGCCTATGGTGAGTTAGATTTTGAAATCCTAAATTATATCCATGTGCAATGACAACATGTAAAAAAAGAAAAAAATATATGAGTATAAATAACAAATTGCAGCAATATCCTCTGTATTCTATCCCTTGTATTTCATGGGCTATTCACAAACATAAATAAAAAGCAAAGAGAAACATAAACAAAAGATAACTGTATTGAGATTATTGAAGCCATGGAGAATGAGTGTGCCATTTTTAGTGAAGAGAGTTTATTATGAGAAGGTTGCTAGAATGATGAAAAGAAAGATTCAAATTTGGGGTTAGCTTACAAAGAACTTTTTTATGTTTGGATCTGTGTTCTCGCTACTAATAACTTTTTGGTTTATCTTTTCCAAATGTTGTATTACCGGGTTTACTTTTTAAACACTGATTTTGCATAGCACACACATATATAGACAAAAAGTAGTGATTGTATCATAAATTCGATGATTCAGGAAATGTATAAAATGAGATTGTGCGCATGTACATGAGTGTGTAACTGTGTATCCATTCTTTAATACTATATTTTGAGTCGATAGTCCAATGTGTTTTTTTTTTCTGGTTGCATCTTGTAGCTTTGACAATATCTTCGTTGTTTCCGTACTTATACTTCATGGTATACATCTGTAATTTCTTTGCAATATGACTACGTAGCATGCACATATCAATCTAATTCTGGTATGAATTAATACGAGATTTGCACATTGCCAAAAGAGTGGAGGTTATCGGTTTTTATGCTGGTTTTGTTTGTATGTCATTCAGTGTTAATCCTCAAAATAGAGAAACTATTGTGATTGTCAAAAGCCTGAAAATATATTGGATGTAATCGCAGATGCTGCATTTATGTGTGGTAGAGCTTTCACATCTTTCTGTTGAGGAGTAATGGCTGATAAATAGGGAAGAAAACCGGTCATTATTATAGGCCTTCTTTCAGTGTAAGTTATTGGTTGTTTATAACACTGTTGGAAAAATCAATGCCAGCCATAACACAGACATTAAATTTGTTGATCTTTTTATTTTATTTCTTTAGAAATACATGTTGTACTTTTAGTTTTATTGTTGATCTCTATGCTGTTATTTTATTAACTAGATGATGCCGTAAAGTAAATGGTAAAAGCTTTGACCCTGCAATGAACTAATTTACGGTGAACATACATAAATATATGTAACTTTGACATTGTAATCTACATGTTCTATCTCTAACTTTGAGTGAATATATAGTTACTATTACATGTGAATTTCTACTCGTAAGCATCTTACAATTCCATGTATTCTTAACTTGATATCATATGTAATAATAGAGCTTTGTTTTTAACACGCTGTTTGGATTAAGCACGAACTATTGGATGGCGATTTCCACCAGATTTCTTCTTGGTGCTTTGAATGGTCTGATTGGTCCTATTAAGGTATAATTAATTTTTTATTACTTGCGAGTTTGATATAAGCTACTAATTGTTTTTCTTTCTTTAGGCTTATGCAGCAGAGGTTACTCGATCAGAGCATCATTTACTTCATCATGTTATATTTTAGCTGTGCATATTTTTGCAATCGAAGTGCATATACTGCTTATTACCGTTCATGAATATTCAGTTTACAGGAGATTATACTGCTTATTTTTATAGAATGAAACCAAGAAATACCAAGCTCTTTTGCGCAAATTAGTCTATTCTTGGTTTTATTTTTTCTTTCATTGTTTCTAAAATGTGTATTTTTGATCCTCTCCAGGCCATGCTACATTTCATTTACAAGGATACAGTGGACGAGAATGAAATTTTAGTTACACAATCAGGATCACCTGCATCTGTCATGCTGGTGTCTGATACGTTGGTAGGAAAACTATTAGCAGCTGTAGATAGATATGGCTTGGATAGGCTTCGATTGATATGCGAATCTTACATATGCAAAGATATATATCTTTTTCTACTGTAGCTAGTATCCTTGCATTTGCTGATGGATATAACGCTTTGGAACTTAAAGCTGCATGTCTCAAATTCACAGCTGAGAATCTTTCAGGTAACTTTGACTTAAGCTTCTTGGTAGGCTTATATGTTTGTTGATGTACATCATACACATTTACCACGTATGCATATACATATGCTTATATGCCTATGCACACTCATGTATGTCAGTATATTGTAGATCCTATGCAAATAAAGCACTGATATTGCGAGGCTAAAGTGTTTTACACCCTTTGAGTGCTACGCCTTTACAATTTA
Source organism: Allium cepa (assembly GCA_030765085.1). Lineage (NCBI taxonomy): Eukaryota > Viridiplantae > Streptophyta > Magnoliopsida > Asparagales > Amaryllidaceae > Allium > Allium cepa. The sequence goes on along the minus strand of CM060941.1, from coordinate 206,670,552 downwards.
GTGCTCTTAAATAGCGGATACACTAAAGACGGTGCTATTTGCCACCAAGCCCTCTATATCGGGTATATTAACATCCACTTTAGCATTTTTAATAATAAAAAAAGAACTATCTAGTTCTCTTTTGAAGTTTAAACCGAGTAATAAAGCTTTGGTATATGCCTAAGTTTAGAGCTTAGGAGTCAGATATAAGTAACCGTATCATTTCTTGTTCTAGAATTTTAACAACGTGAAATAAGTTGTTCTTGGGTTTATCGTATGTAAGTGCAAGCAATGTTAATTTCTACATACCAATGGTACATGAGTTGTAATGAGTTGGTTTTTGATACATTTGTTGTTTTCTGTTGTATCCTCACTATATTCTGCATGCCAAAAGAGCTTGGCCTGCTACGCACATCGTAATGGAATGAATTTTGAGTAAGTCTTTACTGTTCATTTTTTTTTTATTGTTACATTTAGTTATTAGCTTTAAATTCTGGTTGGTGGAGTACCAGTTGTAGTGGTTTGTTTGTAGTTGACTGTTTGGAGTTCAGGGATGAGGTAGAGATGATACAGTTGAATGTATGTAGTGATACAGCATGATGAAGAGAGTTGCTGAATTGAAGTCGTGGGTTTCGATGGAGAAGATTTGGGTTGCGGAGACGATTGATGACTGGTGAAGGAATGATATGGGGGAAGAGCAGTTAGCGAATTGCAGTGAAGTGATGGGATGCGCAGTTGTTTATGGTGGATTGGGATGTTGACTGGGTGACAGTTTCAAGCTTGACGTTGCTATTGTGCACAGTTTTGGTTAGGTGATCAAGCATATGAATAGTGGTATGATGTTGGAAGAATGTGATCAGTTTGGTGACGGTGCGTAGGAGAAAATTGTAGTATAAAGCAGTGGTATGCCGGTGGTTGGGTGTTTGAATGCTGTGTGGTTAGTGTTGTGGTATGAAGAAGGGGAAGTGAGGATAGTATGATTGAATTGGAAGTGTCGAGGAAATCATAGTTGAATGTGAAGTAAGTGTTATTGATTTGCATAGCAGTTTCCAGTGCAATAAATGTAGTAGCAGTCGACAGTGATGGAATTTTTTTAGAGGGTTAAAGTGAGTTGTAGGCAATGAATTTGAACAGGGGATTGAGGAGTAGTTGTATATGGCTTTGTCTAGAAGGTGTACAGGGAGGTTCGATTCAGGGGGAAAAGTAGGATGGTGGTTGGACAACAGAAGTCAGGTGTGGAATATTATTGAAGTGGAGTGAGTGGAACAGAGATGTGAATGTTGTATATGGTATGTATATGGTATATGCGAAGGTTGTTTGGCAAGTGGAATGTAGTTAATGGGACGGTGACTGTGTTTATGGATGTAATTGGAGATTGGAGAAGGCAATTGGGTTGGTTGAAGTCTGGTGGTTGTTGCACTTGAAGGCAGTGGGCAGTACGTACTGTATAATGTTTGTACACTTATTAAATTGACATTATTTTCTGTTTCTCTGTGTTAACTTGGCTGCAGGCTTATGTTTTATTCAATGGTTATGCACTTGCTTTAATGTTTGTATACTGTAATGAAAAATATATCACATTTCTTTCTGAGCATGCTCTTGTGTTATATTTGTTGATTATAATCTTTATTCGTTTATGAAGATTTAGTTTGATTGCTATTATTAAAATGTAATATATAGGCATAGCTCTTGAAAAGTGTATCAACGATTTTTATAGCGGCATATATGAGCTGTAAAAGAATTTATCAATACTATAACATGTTGATTTAATAGCATGAAATGACCGATATTGAATAAATATTTTATAGCGGCAAAATGGTGTTATAAAGATTTCCAATTCCGTTGAGATTTAGCTGTATTATAGCGGCTATAATGAGCTATTGAATTAACGTACCATAGCAGCAAATTTGCGTTATAAAATTAAGCTCAACCATAGCGGCATATTTTGTGTTATAAATATTCAACAGTTTTTTATAACATGTCGATATACAGCGCTTATCAAACCGCTATGGTTGTGATTAATAGCGGCTATATGCCACTATAAAAGACACTTTTTTTGTAGTGCTATGAGGTTTCAGATTAAAAATATGGTGTAGAGCTTCGTATTGAAAGAGACGGAAAGTCGATTGGTGGAAGAGATCAAAAGATATGGAAAAGTGAAACGGTCTAGTGTCAGTTTTAGCAACTTAGTTGTTTGACTACCCTGATGACACATCTGAATGCCTGTAGATTTCAAACCAGAGAGCTTCCAGGTAATTAGACGTCTGACTTTGGGAATCAGACGTCTAAATCGCTGCAGTTTGTAAACCCGAGAGTTAGAAGTTTTTACAAATATGTCTGAATCCCTATGTCATATGTCTGATTTCCTGTAGCCGTGTCTTTCAGGGTTCTATGCTGATTTGATTTTGAGAGGGCGGTTTCATCATTTCAGTGCAAGTTATTCTATACTGATTGTGCAGATTCTTTTGATATGTGTAAAGACCCATTTCTTCGACTCTAAAAAGTCGACACTGATACATTATCGGTATTCACGTGTCGCATCTTCATAGTGCCAATTTTTTAGGGTCGAAGAAACAGGTCTTTACAATATGATTCAATAATTTAGAGTAATTAGAGACATCTATGTTAGCCTTCTAATCTCTTCTTAATTAAGGAATATTGGGTTTCTATCGTTGTAATTAATAGAAATCCCAACTCATTAAATTTGAAGGTTTTTTATTTTGAGTGCTCTAAATTGTAATTCTTCAATTGAATGATTGATTAGATAGAGTCTCCATATCTTGTAACTCCCTAATCAATGATTTGGCTTGTAATCTCTTATAATTGCTTATTGGAATAAAAGTGTTGCTGGTCTCCATGGACGTAGGATACAAATCCGAACCATATTAAATCTTCCGTGCCTCTTTTCTTTCCGTTATTTGATCTTGTGCAATAACATAATTGATTTTGAATTTGCATTAGTGTTCAAATAGACAAAACAAGATTCTGGTTATCGCTTCTACATATTAATGATAAATCATTCTCCACATTTTTTTCTACAATTTGCTACCGAAGCTTGTGTTTGTGTTCTGTTTGGGCATTAATGGCAACTTCCAAAAAATCTATTGGTAGGTGTTAATTATGCTGTTACACGTTTTGATGGAAATGGAGATTTTGGAACTTGAAAGATGAAGATGGAAGCAGTGTTGAAGGAGAAGACTTTTAAGATTATTTCTATGCTTGAGAAATTGAAGGACATTAAGGTGGATATTTTGAAAGAGATGGAAGATGAAGCTCTCACAATAATCAAGTTAAGTCTTTTAGAAGAAGTTCTTAAAGAGTTTTCTCAAAAGAAGACGGTAAAGGAATTATGGATGCATTGTCTAATGCATATCAAGACAAGTCTCTCACGAATCGGATTATTCTTCAATAACAGCTCTATTCATTTAAGATGAAGCTTGAAGACAATCTTGTGGAGTATGTTTATGCTCTTACTACCTTGATTACGAACCTTAAGGCAGTAGATGTTGAGATTAATGTTGAGGCTCAAGCAGTAATTCTCTTATATTCTTTGCCTAAAAGTATACTACTTTTGTTAACTCATGATATATGGTCGTAGTAAGATCAGTCTGTCAGATGCTAAGATTAGTCTTTATAATGAGGTATTGAGAGATGATTGGCGAGAACTAATACAGAATGTGACTCAGAGGGCTTATATGTGAAGTGTAACGGCCCGCAAATCCGTACCCCTTGAGTCAACATTATTCTACATCAATCAACTCAAAATGAATAGAAATACGAACCATTTGGGTTAAAGAAAAAGAGGTAGAAGAAGAAAATACAAAACAACGTCAGAATCTAACCATCGCAGTGAAATAAAATATAATAGATAATAACTGATCTTTACACAAAAGAAAACTATATCTTTTTATATATATATACATCATCAGAGTTCAACAACATCAATAACATACAACTGGACAGTCATATAAACTTATCCTCAAAACTGAATACACAGCGAAACAATAATCAAGTACGGAAGTACGTATCGCCATCCAGCTTGTCTCTTGAGCTTCACAACATCCTTTCCTGTATTCTATAATATTCGGTCTGACCCAAGCATTATAGTTAAATAACACCCGAGTCAGTCTGGAAAACCAGTGTGAGAAATCACACTCAATTGGATTATTAAAGTTCCAAAAATCCTTTGAAAATCAAAAGCATCTCGTAAGATCACGCCACAAATAAACATGTCGGGTTTTTACCTTACGATAGCCAAAACACTTTTTATCAAAATCCTCTAATATTATAATAGTGTCTAAAGAAAGTAAAATAGAATCTAGCTAAAAAGCTTGCATATCATGTTTCAGCAATAGTTGGACACAATCAAAACCGTACAGGCGCGTAGGGAGAATGGATTTCCAACTAATGACTAGTCACTAGGGTACCACCTGTCAGAATACGTGGCCTAGATCATTGTACCGAGGATTACTCCCAATCCTCTGCAACACAAGACCGAGACCACCCCTTACTGGATAATCCTTAGTAAGATCACCCCACGGTTCGGATCAGCAACCGCACCACTGAGCCGAATAAAAGGGACATCTAGACAGGGATGACCTCACCCTAATGGGCGCTACCCACCTAGCCTTGCTGCATAATCCCTGATTTTCAGTCATTCCCGGTTGATGAGGATTGAGGCTAAGCGTTGCCTTTTTAGAACATTTCACTTAGAATGCTCATCGTCCACCTGACGATGTTCTGAAAGCATTCATCCATACAAGTCCGTACCGAGTTCGAACGGAACCGGAGGCACTACTCCTACTACATCCATTTTGGAATCATCCTCAGGATTAGTAGAGACTAGCCCTTGCACTTCACTACTCCATCTTTGACTCCGAACTCTTGTTTTCCACACGAAAACGTACAAACCGGATCGAAATGGTTTTCGAGAATTTAATCCCGATCCCGGTCTCTTCGAAACGATCAGTGCATTGGCCAATATTGATAGTCGGTTATTTAACTATCAATTAACATTCACAAGCAACCATCAAACAATAAATAATTTCACCAAATTATTTATTAACCTCAAAATATCTTCACAAGATATATTTCTATTTTCAACCCTTTTTGAAAACAGTTTCCAACCACACTCTTCTCATGGAGTAAATTTCCAAATATTTATTTTGTAGCGATCCCGATTTTTGAGTCAAATTTAATTGGTAATTAAATTAAAATTTTGGATTTAAATTGTGAATTAATTGAGAATTTATTTGGATTTGAAGTATAAAAATAAAATTTAATTGAATTTTAAGCCGGAAATTCTAGAAATATATATTTTAAATAGAATTTTGGGTATATTTGAATTCTCCAAATTTAAATGAGGTATATAGTTATATAAATGAATTATAATTGGAAATTTGATTTGAAATATAAGAATAAGTATTTTATAAACAAATATTGAATTTCAAAATAAAATGTATTAAAAATAAAATAGAAACTAAAAGCTTTGAGATTAATAAAAAGTTAATGATAGTTGTTTTCTAAATTTTTAATTATATTAATATTTAGAGAATGTAATAAATTTCAAAAGATTTAATTTTAAGATTTAATTCTCTTATAAAAATAAATGTGACTATTTGTTAATATGAAATCAAAATTTTTAAATCCTTCTATTCTTTTAAAAGTTGTACAAAAATAAATAATATAAATATAAAAGAAAACACAACACATACATAAATAAAAGAAAAGTGTATTTATTTAAATGGGAAACATAATATAAAGTTATATTTAAGTGTTATTAACATGAAAATGTAAAATGCAAACTTATGTGCATAAAAGACTTAAGTGAATATGGTATAAAATTTATTTTAAAATTCATTTGTCTTGTAAAATTATAAATGTTAAACATACATAAGGGAGTAAAATTTACTAGTGTTTAGATCTCATAATCATTTTTTTTACAAATGGCATCCAATGTAATTAATTGAATAAAATAATAAAATTAAAAGTTATAGAAAACTTTCATCTCCCTATATTAAAATCATTTAGCCTCTCACCAAATCTCTGAAAAGTACAGTGACAATAGATTGAGTATCTCAAATCTCAACACCCAAGAAAAAAAATGATGAGAAGAGTATACCCAGGATATATTCAGATAAAACATCTTCTCTCTAAACCCTGGAAATAGAAAATACAGAAGAAATCCCAAAAGTTTCAGAAATTAAAACAGAAAGATCAAAACCAAACTGAGATCTGGAAACAAAATTCTGGAACAATGTGAAGCTTCAACATTAAAACCAAAGTCCAAATCAATGTAAAAACAAAGATCAGAGAATTTGGAAAATCAACCTGGAAATTAAAAATGAAGATCATTGCAAAAGCTTTCAACGGAATAGGCTTCAGTTTTAACAAAAATGGCAGATCAGATTCAAGTTTAAATCTGGGATTCAGAGCAATCAATTAAAAGTATTTCAAAATTAAGTAACAAATCAAAGTTCAGACCTAAAAATCAAATTTCCAGGCTTGAGTTTTCTCTGCTTCTTCCCATCAAGGTGAGAAAATTTTAATTTTTAAACCAACTTCTTTGACCTTTTATGTCTGTGATGGTGATGATTGAAAATATTGTATGAATGTTTACATATTTGCAAGTATATATGTGTTTATATGGGTGAATTAAAATGTGCATGTCTGTTTTCAGGCAAAACTTGCCTCCGTTTATACATAACAGAGTTCAACAAAATAGAAAATTAAAAATCTCCTCATCACATCTCTTGTAGGTTTAGGAATTCAAATAATGTTTTTGTTTAAATCTAAACTAAAATTTAAAAATATATTTAGGGATGATGGTTTTGAATATCATCTGGAAAAAGAAGATAAAACAGGAAAACTAAATATATGTCAAAACTCGAGTATCTTAATTTCTTGAATTGATTTTATCATATAATTTGTTTCCGGAAATGATGATTTTTAAAAGGAAAATCACGATTTTTAAATTGGTAAATCTCGAAGAATTGTTAAAGGTCAATTTTTCATTCTAAAATCAATTTCTTTCGTTCCCGTCAACGTGGGGTGTTACGGCCTGTTCTGAAAGATGCAGGTGGTCGTGGGAAAGACTTCGACCGTGGCCAAATTTTGAAATAGGCTTTGGATTGGGAGAGCGAGTGAGCTTTAGGGATTAACGTACAGTTTTGGATCGGCGTGGTTCTTGAGCTTGTGTGTGGTCGAGGGAGGACCGGAAGCTATCGGAGTAGGGGGATCGGTGCATCGTGGTGTGGCGCAGCTCTAGGTGGTTGGGCAAGATTTATGGTGGTCAAGATCATCGGGGTTGGACATTTTTTCGATGATCAGATTGGGTACGAATGTGTCGACTAGTTGAATTTTGATTTCCAGCTTGATTCGAAAATACAGATGTTCGCGACGATGGAGGAAGTCGTAGGTGACTTGTTCGCATCAGCGACGATGATCGGAATCGTTCTGACGAACTGTGTACATGCACGCACGAAACTCTATGCATCTGGGAAGTAGTGTAGTTGAAGAAGATAATGGTAGCTCGGGTTTACTCTCGAGAAAACGTGATGTTGGCTCGGGTTGGGATTCGAATACATACGCGAGTGATTTTAAACAATTTTGAGTTTTAAAACAAAATCAAAGTTAAAAGAAAAGAGGAGAAGAAGTAGGGCTATTTGCTCGGGTTACTCTGCAATTGGCTCGGGGGGTTGCTCGTGTATTTTGTGGTTTGGCTCCTGTAAGAATCGAAGTTGGCTCCAGTATTTAGGGGGATGAACCAGGTTTTAAAATATGTATCTGGTTTTCAAATGCAATAAGAAATGATGTTTTAATGCAAATTTGTTTTGAAATTAAATTATCTTGATTTGAAAAATTAAATATCAGGTGATTATTTAATTCAATTCTCAAAGTGTTTCAAAATAAATTACTTCAGATCAATTAAGTTTAAAGTGGTTAATCTATATAACCTTTATTTTAAAAGTTTATTTTAAATAAACTAAATATTGTAATTAATCAAAGATGAAATGTTTTTGTTATATAAAACATATATTTAATTTAAAGATTTTATGTTAATAATGAACTTATTTCAAAGATTTTTACTTAAATGATGATTTTTGAATGATTTAAGATAAATTGATTTAAAGACCATTAATTTGTAACTTAACGATAATTACTTAATATAAAGGATAATTGCTTTAGATGTAATCAAATGTTGATTTATTTATAAAATTAATCATTTAAAGATAATCACTTAATTAAGAGTAATTAATTAACGATTAGAGGTTGATTAATCAAGTGATTAAACAATAATTGATTTAAGGATAATTAATTAAGGTGATTAATTAAATCAAGGTAATTTATTAAGAATAATTTAATAATTAAAGGTTAATTATTTAATAATTATGGGTTGGTAAGTTTAGAAATTTAAGGTTAATTGATTTATTAATGAAAGTAATTAATTTATAATTAAAAGGGTTAATTAATTTATTATAAAAGGGTAATTAATTAAATTGGTTTATAATTAATTAAGATAAAATAAATAAATGGTAATTAATTAAGGGGTAAGTAATTAATGTAATTAATTAAGGATTAATTAATTTATGTGATTAATTAAAGATAATTAATTAAGTGGTTAATTAAATAATTAAAGGATAATTATTTAATAATCAAAAGTTGATGAATTATAATTAAGGGTTAATTAAATTATTAATAATGCTTAATTAATAAATGATTAAAGAATAATTAAATTAAAATAATTTGTAATTAATTAATGTTAATCAACAAGGATTAGTGACTAATCTAAATTAAGTTAATCTGATTTATTGACCTAACTTATGAATGTTTGGATTCTATTGGATGATTGAAGTGTTTGATATCCCTAATATGTGATGCTCTGTTTGATTTAAGCTGTGTTAATGTAATTTATTAACTGTGATATATATATCTGTGATCTGTGAATGAATGATGAGCGTTATAGTTTTATACCGCTTATCAAATATATTGCTCTGATGAGTGTTATAGTCTATACCGCTTATCAAATATATTGCTGTATTTGAATATGTATTGATTGATGATGTTGCACTTTTATTGTGTAAAACCCCTGGACCACACTTATACACACACAAATATGGACTGCATGTGGAAATTGTTTAAGTCACAGATTTTTGAAATAGTTTTAAAAAATTGAATTTTGAATTCAAATGATTTTAGAAATGGATTGGGTTTAAAGTGAAAAGTTTTTGTAGTTTAAATAATTTGATTTAAATTTAAACTCAAAATTTGAAATTAAATTCTATGTTGAAAACTAGGGATTAAAGATGCTATATAAGTTATATATGGGTTAAACCATTTTAAAGATATTGATTTGGGAATTTGAATTCAAGGGCTTTAACTCGTGCAAATATAATTGGATTTTTCTGAAACGAAAACCATTTGTTTTCCAATAATAAAAGCTTTTATATAAGAAATGAACTTCCAATTTGTGTTAAAAGGATTTCAGGTCTAAAATGAAAATGGCCTTCCAAGTTATGAATAAATCTTTGGAAAACGGGTTTGAAAGCTATAAGTTAAATCTTTAATTTAAAGATTTGATGAGTTAATCCTAATTGAAATGGAAATTGTTTTGAAATCTGTAAATAGTTCTTTGTGAAAATAGGTGAACTTTGTGAAACAAATCTTTTTGTTAAATGATTTGAAATGGTAATTTGTTTAACCATTTGAAGAAAGGTTTTGGGTTTTCTTTTTAAAAGTTGTGACTTAACTAAAACCCCATATCCATATGTTTTTAAATATTGCGCTCATTATTCGGTTTAGCCGGGAGAGGACCTTGTGTCATATAACCATTTCGAATAGTGATACGACGTTATGGATTGCATTTGAAGACCGAGTGTCTTCGAGAATGATAGGGTAACCTGTCGATTGACTCTGCACTGAGTTGCTCCGGTATAGAGTTCTCCATATATGATGGGAAGTCCGATCGGAATTATGGATACCCGGATTGCAAGGGCTTCTTCGGAAGTGCCTTCTGTTCTGTTCTAACCCGAAACGGACTTGTATGGTTGTATGTCCGACATTACACTTTGAGATATATAATTGATCTCTATCAAATACATTTCTGCTAGGTGGCGGAGAATTTATTCTCTTAGCTTAACACCCTTCTCTGAAACGTACGAGCTCAGAGGTTATGTAGTTGATAGTTATCAGTGATATACTCCCAATTTGGTAGTGTGGCATGCTGAGTGCTGCTATATATCATTTGTTGATCAAAGCATGACTTTTGTATAAAGTGTAGCTTTGTGGACGAGACTGCATCAGGACCTCACACCCCGAAAATGGTCGAAACAGGAAAGATGCGGCAAGGTTATGAGGGTCGCTCCCTTTAGGGTTTGTCATTCCCTTCTGAAAAAGGGTGGTATCATGGTATGGAGCCCAGATACTTAACTCATGTGGACACTGCAGATCTATTACTTTGTGATTGCTTTGTGGTTGTTGGTATCGAGGCTTCGGATAAAGGTCCCAAAGGACCGAGGGATGGCACGCTCGAGTAGTAGTTACCTAGTTACGGAGGTAACCCGTCCTTGTGTTGGAAGAGATCCGGTTAGGTTCTCAGGACGTCCCGCCAGAGGCGTACCCATAGACAGTAGGAAGTTCCTTAGCCTGACCATTTGTTGGAAATCCAATCTTCAATACGCGCCTTGTACAGTTTTAGTTGTAGAACCTGCCATTTACATATGGTGGTCACCACTATTTAGATGGTAGCTATACTAGGCATAGTTCGGAATGTCTATGCTGGCTAGGATTAATATTATACTTTCGAAATGGTTTTTTTCTACACTATGCACTAGTAATAATATCAAAGAAATTTTCTCGTATCAAGCATATTTGACTGTCATAAAGAGAAATCTCCCCCAATTCTACGTATGCTTTGTGTGTGGCGGGAGGCCTTATGGTAGTTTCATTTTCCAAAAGCATTGCGGATTTATTTTAAATTCTTTTGTTGTTTTTAAAGATAAAATGTTTTTGTTTGCTTATACCAGTCCCATGACTGACCTAGAGTTTGTTGTTCTTTTCCTAAACTCTGGATACCCACAATTTTCCCACACGGGCAGTCTAAAGTTGGGTTTTCCAAATAGTCAGGTTTAGTAGATTAACTGGAGCTAGTTCAGTCTTTGGATCAGGACTGCACTTGCTTATCCTTGTGCATCGTTATTGGGAGTTCGAGCTATTACTGGGTTGGTGCCTTGGAGATGGAGATTACCGATACTTGAGTTCTCTCTTGAAGACCCTATTGGAGATATTGTTCCGCTGTTAGTGTTACCTTTTCTTTCCTCTGCTATTGTCTTATATCATATCTCTGATGTATATTGATATTCACTGTATCGTTCAGTTGTATTAGATATTGTATCAAACGTTGAATATCAAATGTATTATTCTTTTCTTCCGCTGTGTTGTACTTAATGTGTTATAAGCTCCGGCGAACCAGATTCGACGTTTGGATCTGCGGCATTTGAATACGAGTATCGTATTTGGTGCCGATTTTCGAAGGTCGATTCAGGGTCATTATATTTTGTATCAGAGCCGAAGGTTGAAACTTTAGCTCAGGAGTATAACACATTAAGTAACTCATTAGAGATAGGGTGAAGTATACCCTAGAATGAGTATATCCCTAAGATATCCGTTCGAATGCCTCAGTAAATTCTCTTACTATCCACTGATAGTAAGTATGAGTGCAAGAAGAGGACGAGATAGGGGACGGGGGAGTACCACTACAAATGGTCAATACCCTGCAACAGTGGAAACAACTTTCTTCTTAATCTCCTTTGATTCGATCTCAAATTCTTTTGATGGCTTCGTGACAGCTCCAGAAAGAAGTTTCGGTTTGATGGTGGCCCTGTGAAACACTGTAGAAAATCCTTACTTCGTATCTTCATCGGTTTCTTATAAGTTTTTCCATCTAAACCTTAATGAATTTGAATTTGAAATTAAAAAATTTAAATAATTGGGAATTTTAAATTGAGTGATATTGGTTAATAGAATATAAGGCCAAATTTGAATTGTATCAATAAAACGATATCGGTTAAAACCAAATTGGAAATTCTATGGTAATTTCTTAGGCAGAATGAAGTCCGAAGAGGGACAAGTTGGTGTATAATTTAGGGTATTCCGACCTGAATTCGGAATCCATAGCTAGTGTTTGAGAAATGTGGAAGATTAAATCCATTTATCTATTGTCTGGGTCTCGATAAATTCTACGAACGGTTAGTTATCCCTATGAACTAACCAGTGCCCTGCATTTCGTAGACTGGATGACCCGAGCATCTTGTGAAATAATTGTATGAGTTTGTTCTCATATTGTTGATATTCCGATTTGGTAAGCCAAATGCAGAATAGATTTTCGGTTTGATCTGGAAAAAAAATTCTCTATCTTTCATCTTCTCTTTGTTGACTCCCTTACAAATTTCGGGGACGAAATTTTTTAAGGGGGGGAAATCTATAACGATCACGGTTTTTGAGTCAAATTTAATCGATAATTGAATTAAAATTTTGGATTTAAAATTGTGAATTAATTGAGAATTATTTGGATTTGAAATATAAAATAAAATTTAATTGAATTTTAAGTTGGAAATTCTAGAAAAATATATTGTAAATAGAATTTTGGGTATAATTGAATTCTCCAAAATTAAATGAGGTATATAGTTACATAAATGAATTATAATTGGAAATTTGATTTGAAATATAAGAATAAGTATTTTATAAACAAATATTGAATTTCAAAATAAAATGTATTAAAAATAAAATAGAAATTAAAAGCTTTGAGATTAATAAAAAGTTAATGATAGTTGTTTTCTAAATTTTTAATTATATTAATATTTGGAAGATGTAATAAATTTCAAAAGATTTATTTTTAAGATTTAATTCTCTTATATAAATAAATGTGACTATTTGTTAATATGAAATCAAAAATTTTAAATCCTTCTTTTCTTTTAAAAGTTGTACAAAAATAAATAATATAAATGTAAAAGAAAACACAACACATACGTAAATAAAAGAAAATTGTATTTATTTAAATGGGAAAAATAATATAAAGTTATATTTAAGTGTTATTAACATGAAAATGTAAAATGCAAACTTATGTACATAAAAGACTTGAGTGAATATGGTATAAAAATTATTTTAAAATTCTTCTGTCTTTGTAAAATTATAAATGTTAAACATACATAAGGGAGTAAAATTTACAAGTGTTTAGATCTTATAATCATTTTTTTTTACAAATGGCATCCAATATAATTAATTGAACAAAATAATAAAATTAAAAATTATAGAAAATTTTTCATCACCACATATTCAAATCATTTAGCCTCTCACCAAATCTCTGAAAAGTACAGTAACAATAGATTGAGTTTCTCAAATCTCAACACCCAAGAAAAAAAATGATGAGAAGAAACCAGGATATATTCAGATAAAACATCTTCTCTCTAAACCTTGGAAACAGAAATACAGAAGAAATCCCAAAAGTTTCAAAAACTAAAACAGAAAGATCAAAACCAAACTGAGATCTGGAAACCAAATTCTGGAACAATGTGAAGCTTCAACATTAAAACCAAAGTCCATATCAATGTCAAAACAAAGATCAGAGAATCTAGAAAATCTACCTGGAAATTAGAAATGAAGATCAATGCAAAAGCTTTCAACCTGGAATAGGCTTCAGTTTTAAAAAAAGGGTAGATCAGATTCAAGTTTAAATCTGGGATTCAGAGCAATCAATTAAAAGTATTTCAAACTTAAGCAACAAATCAAAGTTCAGACCCAAAAATCAAGTTTCCAAGCTTGAGTACTTCTCTTCTTCTTCCCATCAAGGTGAGAAAACTTTAATTTTTAAACCAACTTTTTTGACCTTTTATGTCTATGATGGTGATGGTTGAAAATATGGTATGAATGTTTAAATATTTGCAAGTATATATGTGTTTATATGGGTGAATTAAAATGTGCATGTTTTTTTTAGGCAAAACTTGCCTCTGTTTATACATAACATAGTTCAAACAAAACAAAAAATTCAAAATCTCTACATCACATCTCTTATAGGTTTAGGAATTCAAATAATGTTTGTGTTTAAATCTAAACTAAAAATTAAAAATATATTTAGGGATGATGAATTTGAATATCATCTGGAAAAAAGAAGATAAAACATTAAAACTAAATATATGTCAGAACTCAAGTATCTTAATTTCTTGAATTGATTTTATCATATGATTTGTTTTTGGAAATGATGATTTTTAAAAGGAAAATCACGATTTTTAAATTGGTAAATCTCGAGGAATTGTTAAAGGTCAATTTTTCGTTCAAAAATCAATTTCTGTCGTTTTCGTCAACGTGCGGTGTTACGGTCTGTTCTGAAAGATGCAGGTGGTCGTGGGGGAGACATCGACCGTGGCCAAATTTTGAAATAGGGTTTGGATTGGGAGAGCGAGTGAGATTTAGGGATTAATGTACAGTTTTGGGTCGGGGTGGTTCTCGAGCTTGTGTGTGGTTGAAGGAGGACCGGAAGCTATCGGAGTGGGGGGGTCGGTGCATCGTGGTGTGGCGCAGCTCTGGGTGGTTGGGCAAGATTTACGGTGGTCAAGATCATCGGGGTTGGACGTTTTTCCGATGATCAGATTGGGTTCGAATGTGTCGACTAGATACATTTTGATTTCCAGCTTGATTCGAAATTACAAATGTTCGCGACGATGGAGGAAGTCATAGGTGACTTGTTGGCATCAGCGACGATGATTGGAATCGTTCACGAACTATGCATATGCACATGCGAAACTCTGTGCATCTGGGAAGTAAGGTAGTTGAAGAAGATAATTGTAGCTCGGGTTTACTCTCGAGCAAATGTGATGTTGGCTCGGGTTGGGATTCGAATGCATACGCGAGTGATTTTAAAAAAATTTGAGTTTTAAAAAAAAATCAAAGTTAAATGAAAAGAGGAGAAGAAGAAGGGCTATTTGCTTGGGTAACTCTGCAATTGGTTCGGGGGGTTGCTCGTGTATTTTGTGGTTTGGCTCGGGTAAGGATCGAAGTTGGCTCCAGTATTTGAAGGGATGAACCAGGTTTTAAAATATGTATCTGGTTTTCAAAGGCAATAAGAAATGAAGTTTTAAGGCAAATGTGTTTTGAAGTTAAATTATCTTGATTTGAAAAATTAAATATCAGGTGATTATTTAATTTAATTCTCAAATTGTTTTCAAAATATATTACTTCAGATCAATTAAGTTTAAAGTGGTTAATCTATATAACCTTTATTTTGAAAGTTTATTTTAAATAAACTAAATATTGTAATTAATCAAAGATGAAACGTTTTTGTTATGTAAAACATATATTTAATTTAAAGAATTTAAGTTAATAATGAACTAATTTCAAAGATTTTTACTTAAATGATGATTTTTGTAATGATTTAAGATAAATGGATTTAAAGGACCATTAATTTGTAACTTAACGATAATTACTTAATATAAAGGATAATTACTTTAAATGTAATCAAATGTTGATTTATTTATAAAATTAATCAATTAAAGATATTTACTTACTTAAGAGTAATTAATTAATGATTAGAGGTTGATTAATCAAGTGTTTAAACAATAATTAATTTAAGTATAATTGTTATGGTGATTAATTAAATCAAGGTAATTTATTAAGAATAATTTAATAATTAAAGGTTAATTATTTAATAATTATGGGTTGATAAGTTTAGAAATTTAAGGTTAATTGATTTATTAATGTAGGTAATTAATTTATAATTAAAAGGGTTAATTAATTTATTATAAAAGGGTAATTATTTAAATTGGTTTGTAATTAATTAAGATAAAATAAATAAATGGTAATTAATTAAGGGGTAAGCAATTAATGTAATTAATTAAAGATTAACTAATTTATGTGATTTATTAAAGAAAATTAATTAAATGGTTAATTAAATAATTAAAGGATAATTATTTAATAATTAAAAGTTGATGAATTATAATTAAAGGTTAATTAAATTATTATTAATGGTTAATTAATAAATGATTAAAGAATAATTAAATTAAAATAATTTATAATTAATTAATGTTAATCAACCAGGATTAGTGACTAATCCAAATTAAGATAATCTGATTTATTGACCTTACTTAAGAATGTTTGGATTCTATTGGATGATTAAAGTGTTTGATATCCCTAATATGTGATGCTCTGTTTGATTTAAGCTGTGTTAATGTAATTTATTATCTGTGATATATATCTGTGATCTGTGAATGAATGATGCGCGTTATAGTTTTATACTGCTTATCAAATATATTGCTCTGATGAGCGTTATAGTTTATATCGCTTATCAAATATATTGTTGTATATGTATTGATTGATGATGTTGCACTTTTATTGTGTAAAACCCCTAGACCACACATATACACACACAAATATGGACTGCACGTGGAAATTGGTTAAGTCACAGATTTTTGAAATAGTTTTAAAAAATTGAATTTTGAATTAAAATGATTTTGGAAATGGATTGGGTTTAAAGTCAAAAGTTTTTGAAGTTTATTGTAACGACCCAGAATTTTTATTAATTAAAATTTGAATATTTAATTAATTTTAAATATTAATAGGTGAATTTATAAGTCAAATAAATTTTAATTTGAATTATTGAATTTAATTGGATTATTAAATCGATAATTTAATATGTTAAATTATGGAAATAATTGAAAATATAGTTAAATATGATTGAAAATGATTTGTAAAATTTTATTTTATCATATGGGAGTTAGAACGATATTTTAGAACTTTTAAAATCGAATTAAAAGTTAATTTGTGAAAATTGAATATTTTAATATTTAATCGACTAGTAAAAATAGTCAATTTTTGAACAGTCTCAGAATTGAACGAAACCAGTTCCATTGGATCCGTAATAGTTAGTTATTACCGGATTTCAAATTTCGTGTCAATCGGAGTTATCGTTTGATCGTGGCAGCTCGAAACGCATCGATTTATTTTTAATTTTAATTTGGCGAGTAAAAATAGCCATTTTTCAAAAAGTCTCGGATTTCGACGAAACCAGTTTCATCGGATCCGTAATGTGATATTATTGTAAGGTTTCAAATTTCAAGTCAATTGAATTTACCGTTTGTCCGGTACGAATTAAAACGCCTAGAAATCGACTTAAATCGGTTTAATTTAAATTGAGCGTTTATAGCCATAACTCGCACATACTTCCGAATTAGCTTTCGAAACTTGTTCCATTGTGTCCGGAACGCGGGATAAACCCTAGGTACGTCAGTTTCGGCGCCTAAATCGGAGTTCGGAATTTCCGGATGAATAGTGTTCGATTTTTCTTCTATAAATAGCCCCTACCTCTCTCTAAATAAAAAAAAAAATATGAATCAAAACCCTAGCCGCCAGTTGCAACCGAAGGCCGAAAATGCTCGTCCTTTTCTCCTTAATCTCTCCATATCCTTCAACAATTATCAGAAACTATCAACTGCAAAAGCGTAGAGCTAGGCGAGATCTACAGATCTATACGGTGATGATCATCAATGGATCAATGTAGTAGTCGAATTTCCATCGTGAAGGCGTACGCTTCGTGCGCATTTTTCAAGAGATAGGGCTGACCGAGTTTCACCTCCTTCCAGGCGTTGATGATGTCGGCTACGAGCAACAAGATGGTGCTGTTCGATCAAGTTGAAGTGTATCGATGGGGTCGCGTGTACTAGGGTTTGGTGGCGGCTCGTATGGGTTGAACGTGAACTGGGAATGGGGGGAGAAGAAGGAAGGGATGGCCGAGATTTTGCTCTGGGGGATGGACGGCCAGATTAGATTTAGGTTTAAATTTTTTTTTATTTAAGTTGTGAATTAGTTATTAAATTTGTGTAAAACTTCAAATATTCATAACTTTTTCATACGAGGTCGAAAACGCGCGAAACCAGTTGCGTTGGAATCGTATGGACGAGCACTACGGGATGGAGTTGGTTTGGAGTCATTTGGAGTTAGTGAGAATTTTGGGTAAAATTAAACGTCCGTTTAATTTTATTCGAAATAAATCGCTAAAACGGAATTTAAAACCAAGGTGAGAACTTCTCACTCAATCGAATCAGTTTCGATTTTATTTTAAATAGTTAGATTTAAAATATTTGAATGCATGTTTGAATGTTGATTGATATCTATTGATTGTTAAAATAGACATTATACGCCGTTAGTAAGCGGATGTTATTTGTTAAAAACATATACCGCGAATATTTCATAACAGTGAAATTGGTATTATAAATAATATCAATATATATATATTGGCATATGTATATATTGCAGTTGATTGATTTCCCGTATTTTTTAGCGGATGAGACCCTATTACGCCGTTATTAAGCGGATAATATTTAATAAGAACATATACCGCGATAATTTCGTACTGGAGCGAAATTGGTATTGTGCTAATGTTTTTGGATGCAGGAAAACAGGTTGGAGGGATCCAACTGGATTCCTCAACAGTTTTTATTTAATTTCAGATATTTTGATATTTGATTGATTGTCATATCGATATATGATATCGTTGTAGTCGTGATTGACTATTTGGTGTGTAGCATCATTGGACCCAGATTTTGGGATTTTAAAATGATTATAAAGTGATTTTTGAAAATATAAAAATAATTTTGGAATTGATCCATTTTAAATAAATAAACGTTATAATTTTTAATGTTATAAAAATTATGATTTTTGTGAAATACAGTTAAAAACTGATTTTTGAGAATATGATGCTAATGATTTTGTAAAATAGTTTAATTGAGACATTTTAGAATTATTGTGAAAAGTTTAAATATAGGATTTATAAAAATTTGATTATTTTATAAATCAAAATGATGAAATAATAAAGGAGATTAAAGACGTTTTAAAAGAATAATATAAATTGAATTATATTAAGAGATTTATAAATGGATATTTATAAATTGAAATATGGACATTATAAAACGAGTTTTTATAAGTGTTTGAATGAAGTGAAAATGAAATTCATTAATGAATGAAATTTATAGAATTATATAACGGTGAAGTTATAAATGGAAATTTTATAAACAGTAGGTTTATAAAATTTGTAAAGTTCAAAGGAACGATTTTTGCAAATAAATAAATTATAAGTGTTTGACTTATAATTTGGACTTTTTGGTTTATAATTAAAATTATAAATCAAATAAGTTAATAAAGAGATTTATAAAAAGGAAGTTTTTATAAATAAATAGAAATGGAATTTATAAACGTTGTTTTATAAATTCGCAAACGACTTATTTTGATAAGTTAATTGTTGAAACCTATAAATGGAGTTATATTCACGTTTTGACTGTGAATAATCCTTTGAAATAAAATGAATAAAATGATGAAATTGATTAACGTAGTATATTCACGTTTTTGAATAGTGAATAATATGTTAAAGAAATGTTTGAATGAGATGTTTAAATTGAATTAAAATGATCTAACGATGTTTTAAAATGTGTTGAGATTCGAAACCATAGATTTCAACATTGATTGTTGAAATAGACATTTTCGAGAAATAAAAGGAAATAGTAGACTATAACACTGTTGTTATAGTAAATGATTTCCGAAAGGAAATGTTTTGTATAGTATTGGGATTTATATATCTATTTTAGTTTCGAATCCCTATACTAGTGATATTTGAGTCGTCGTAACGATGTTTTACGCAACATTCGTTTTGGCCCAAATAAATATGTTTAAGAGAATGATTTCCTTAAAGAATGAAATATATACTTAATTTCGATTTAAGTCTATTGAATATTTTCTAAGTGTTGAAAATAAATAAAATTTGTGAATTACTTATTAAATAAGTATGGAAATGTTTTCCAATATGAAGTGATATTTAGAATTTATCTTTTTGAAGATAAATTGAAAAGAAATATTGAAATGAATATTATAAATCGAATTGAAGTCGTATATTCATTAATACTTTGGAATGTAAATTCACCAGTGAATTTATAAAAGAAAATGGAATTTTATTTAAAAATAAATATTGATTTATTTTGAAGTGTTAAAATTATATATCTTGTAAAGATATTTTGGAAAATAAATAATTTGGAAAATTATTTGGAAACTGGTGATGTGTGCATATCCATTGATAGTTCAATAACCGACTATCAATATTTCCCTTTGAATGGGTATTTGATGTGAATTGATTGAATTTGAATGCCACACTTATTTTTAAATAAGCGCTCACTATTCGGGTTAACCGGGAAAGGACCATGGGGTCGTATAACCCATTCCGAATATGCGATACGTCGTTGTGAATTGCATTGAAGATCGGTGTTGAAGACCGAGTTTTTGCGAAAGCGATAGGATGACCTATCGATTGTCTCTGCACTGGGTAGCTCCTGGTATAGAGATCTCCTAAGTGATGGGAAATTCGATCGGGATTGTGAATACCCGGATTACAAGGGCTTCGTAAGAAGTACCTTCGGTTTTGTTCGAGCCCGGAACAGACTTGTATGGATTGTATGTCTGACATTACAAGTTGAGATATAAAGCCGATTTCATTCAAATATATTTCTGTTGGTGGCGAAGAATTTATTCTTTTAGCTTAACACCCTTCTCTGAGACGTACGAGCTCAGAGGTTATATAGTTGAATGTTATCAGCGATATATTCCCAATTTGGTAATGTGATATGCTGAGTGATGCTGAAATGATCATCGTGTTGATTATTGTGATAGGATCGTTTATTTGATCGTCTATCTTGGTGATCATTGTGTTGATCATTTGTTGACCCAAAGCATGGCTTTTGTATAAAGTATGTTTTTGTGGACGTGAATTCGTCGAGCCTCACATCCCGGAATGGTCAAAACAGGAAAGATGCGGCAAGGTTATGAGGGGTAGCTCCCTTTAGGGTATGTGCATTTCCTTCTGGAAAGGGTGGTATCATGGTATGGAGCCCAGATATTTACTCATGTTGAAACACTATATTTTATTACTGTGTGGTGTTGTTGGTGACGAGCGCTCGGTTAAAGGTCCAATGGGACCGGGGGATGCCATATTCATGTAGTAGTTACCTAGTGATAAAGGTAACCCGGCCTTGTGTTGGCAGAGAGCTGGTTAAGTTATCGGAACGTCCAGCCAGAGGCGTTTCCATGTGGCAATGGGAAGTTCCTTGGCCTGACCATTTGTTGGAAATCCAAAGAAACAATACGAAACTTGTACGGTTTTAGTTGTATAACCTGCTATGGAATGTGGCGGTAACCTGCTATTGAACATAGTTAGCTATAGTAGGCATAGTTCGGAATGTCTATGCTGGCTAAGATTTATATTCTACTTTCGAAATGAATTTTTCCCCTACACTATGCACTAATAATAATATCAAATGTTATTTTTAAATGCGTATCAAGCATCTTTGACTATCATAAGGAGAAATCTCCTCCGATTCTGCGTTTGCATTGTGTGTGTGTGCGGGAGGCCTTATGGTAGTCTCATTTTTAAAAGCATTGCGAATTGAAATAAAAATATCTCCCTATTGATTTTAAAGATAAATAAACTGTTTTGAGTTCTCACACCAGTCACATGACTGACTCGGAGTTTATTGTTTTCCTTCCTAAACTCTGGGTGCCCACCAATTTCCACACGGGCAGTTAAGAGTTAGGTTTATCAGGATATTCTGGATATTCTGAAGTTGCTGGAGGCAAGCTGGATGGCATGGCGTATTACTAGTTTATATAGTATTTCTTTCTCCGCTGCACTATTTGTTGTTGTTGTACACTCTGATGATATGATGTAATGAAATGTGATGTAATGTAATAACTGATATAGTTCTTTGTTTAAAGATTATTCATTTATTATTATATGTTGTTCCGCTGCGAATTGTGAGATTCTGATGTTGTTCTGTTGTTTTCTATTCCGTCCTATTTTCTTCAATTTTCTTTTCCGTTCTATTCTCTTTTTCTTCTATTTTAAAAGTTTTCTATTATCTTTCCTCTCTCTCTTCTAAATTTTCTGTTCTCTTTTCTATTTTCTTTTCTCTCTATTTTCTATCTTTTTCTTTTCTTTTTAAAACCCTAACTATTCGGTTTTTCGGCAACGAGAAATCGCAAACGTTACATTTGGTATCAGAGCTTATGGTTAAGCGACAACCATGGTTCTGTTGGGTATTACTCGTTAGAGATAGAGTCAGCGGTACTCTAGAATGAGTTTGAGTGTAATAATAGCTATGAGAGCGTATTTGTTAGTGAATATATAAAATTATTTTATATTGTGATGATTGGTTTATTGAGTGGCATACGAACTTTCGTCAGCGTGGTCCGCAAGACTATGCCGAAGGGGTTTCTAAACACTTGAATAGAACAATTCGGCACAATATTGATTTTTAAATTTGGTAAATGAAATAATTTTACCTTGAGTATATTTTATATATAAAGAAATAATTTTTCAGAATTATTAAAGTGTATATAAGTAGATTGTTAGTTGTTCGAATAATCTAAATAAAGGAATAATTGTATAAGCAAAAGAATTATAAGAATTGAATTATAATTAAAGTAATTTACAATTGTGAAATAAAACTTATATATATAAGAAGTGAAATTATTTGAATATATTTATGAATATGAGTTGTAAATGAAAGTGAATTCAAAGATAAATGAAATTCAACTTTTGAAATTGAATTGAATTAATAAAATGAATGTAAGTGTAAGTGTTAATTCATTAAAATCTAATGTTATTGGAAAGTTGAATAATTGAATGAAAATCAATTAATTAAACCAATTGTAAGCAAAAGAATTTGGTTGTAATTAATATACATTGGTTGTTATATGATTGTTGATTGATTGTATAAAATTCATTAAGTATTAATGAAAGTGTATTAATGAAATTTAAAGCTATGTAATTAAATTCAAATTAGAAGTAAATAAATTTGAATAGAATTGAACGTGAATTGGATTTAATTAGTGAATGCAAACTAATTAAAAATTGAGAATGAATGTTGATAAAATCCAATGTAAATGAATCAAATGTGATTTGAATTGAAAACCCTTTCATTGAATATAATGAGAATATGAATGAATATTATTAGTTATGAATGATAATTGGTTGATGGTTGAATATATGTTGTTTTACTACATGTGCTATGTTGACATATAAGTTGTTATGTTGCTATATGTTGTATATTGAGATTATTATCTATATGCATGATTCTCATGTTGTTTGTTGAGTAATTAGTAGGTGCGGATCGCGTTTGCTTCGCATTTGGAGTTCGCTTTAGCGCTATATTAGCCGTATATGCTTGCTAATAAAATATAAGGTACATATCTCGGATTAAATATCGCACTTTTACACTTTTTCCCTTCGGGATGCCTCATTACTTGATGAGATGTATATTTGTGATATATATACTGTCATTTTTTTTTTCGGATCGAGCCGCGCAAAGGAGACTATGGCGAATTTTTCCGAAAATTTAAGGCGTTAGAAAAATTTTGAGAAAATTGGGAAAATTTTGAAAACTTTAAACTTTGATTTTGGAATTGAAAGTTAAACAATAGTAGTTGTTTTTGAAAAGATAACTAAGTATGATTTAAAACTTAGTAAAGTATTGTAAGAAGTTTAATTATGAATTTTGGGAAAATTAATAGAATTCTATAACTTTTCTTACTTGTTAATTTCGAGGACGAAATTCTTTTAAGGGGGGAAGATTGTAACGACCCAGAATTTTTATTAATTAAAATTTGAATATTTAATTAATTTTAAATATTAATAGGTGAATTTATAAGTCAAATAAATTTTAATTTGAATTATTGAATTTAATTGGATTATTAAATCGATAATTGGACCGTAACCCATCTTTATATTAATAAAACACATAATATCTTTATGTTTCTCATTTTAAATTCGATAAAAGAGTATTGATAATGCTTCCAATCTTTTTGTATTTAACCAAATAAAATTGCAATTTTATTATTTTCTACTCAATTTCTCAAAATATTTTTATAACTACTTATCAGTTTATATTTATTTCAACAATTAAAAGTTGAAACACATCACTTGATTAATTTTTAAACTCTAATTTAGCAAAATCCCATTATTTTCAATTTACTAATCAAATATCCAAATAATAAATTCTAAACCTAATATTTATATCCAAATAAACAAAATAAAGTTCCAAACTTTATTTTTCTCATTTTATTTACAAAATTCATTGTTTATTCCAAATAAACAATTTAAAATTTTCAATTATATTTTAGTTTACAATATTTAATTATAACTTCTGCTATAATTTAATATATATAGGTAATCTCCAAACCAGGGTTGTTACAGACTTCCCCTAAACGAAATGGTGTCCTTGCAATTTTTAGAGAAGAGTGTTTATTCAACATATTAATTTCATCAATCAAAGGAAGAATAGACAAGCATGAGATCAAAATTCCTCACTCTCTACTCAAGACAAAAGAAGACCAAGATAAAATTGCTCGATTGATTCTATGGTTTCCTAAGTGTTACCATTGGTATTATCAGGCCATTGAATGCCTTCAAGCAATACATCATGATTTCGAAGGCATCTTACCTTTGAAATAATAACACAAAATCAGAGTGCTACCCAAAAATCAATCGTGTGAGATTGATATTTCCAAAACTTTTTAAATACAGTCGGGATTTAACACAACTTTTATCCCGAACTCCAATCAACAAGGTGATTATCGACATGATTTTCCATGGAAAACGCCACACCAACACAAAATTGATAACAAAAAAGACAAGATAAATCAACCAAAAGGTGGTTTATTCTCTAATCCTTCCATAGGCATTCTCTAAATTGCAACATATATATTTTTCAATTTGTTTCTCAAATTTTCTAAGTGTTAAATTTTTTTAGAAAAATCGACGGAGTCTCCTTTACATGGAGAGCCGTATACAATATTATACAAACGACTTATATGATATACATCGGCCATTAGGTCGGAAACACAATATATATCATTATTTAACTCTTAAAATTAATCTAAAAGCATACCGTTCTTTTTAGAAATTTAAAGGGAGTTTGCACAAACTTATATATATTCTTTTTACTTAAAATATAGTCCAACTATCCTCTTTTCACCTGTACTTAACTCAAATGGATGATATTCATTCACGCTCATAAATATGAAGTGATGTACTTAACTATTAAGGGGATATAAATAAATTTCATTTCGGACCTGCCGTAAAGAAGACCTGTTTTGACCCAGTAAAAACAAAATGTGAAGAACTTTATAAAATAAAAGTTGTTCTGCTCGGTCTATGCTTTCCAGCAATATAAAGATCATCAAAATTGGATTTACTGTATGAAAGTTATGTTAAATTTACTTTCAGCTTAATTTTAGAGAATTTTGTAATGTGGCAGAACTGCCTATCCAAATTCAAAGTCATTTTAGACTCAGTAAAATGCAAAATCTTTAAAAGTGTTGAAAAGAAACTTTATAGCTTACTAATAGATATTTCATTTTCAAAAAGATTGAGCTCATTTGGAGTTATAAATCTCAAGTTATCGCTATTTTGGTACAGCACTTTTCTAAATGAAATTTCATCTTTTAAAATCAATTTGAAATTTGAAATTCTCCCAAACCATTTTATTTTCAAACTACAATTTCAAACAAGATTTTTGGTAAATCATTTATTAAACAATACTCTTTTTCCTCAGAAAGCTAAGACATATAAAATTTCCATTGACTTTATGTAATCATCATAAAACATTTTATTAATTTTAAATATTTTCGTTACTTTCCAAAATCTAGCTTTTAAAAACAATAAATTATGAAAACTCATTTTGGAAGAGATAACTAATTTCTTCCATTTTCAAGAGATGACTATTGATTATCCATCAAAATATATTTTTACAGTCATCATTAGTAACTTTTACTAAAATATTTAATTAATATTTTTATTTTCAAACCAAAGTATTCTTTTACCTTAAATACATCACTTTATTAATCAAAGCATCAAATGATATTTTATTCTAATTAAGACATCCCCTTAATTAGAATTATTTGCTTTACTTACCCAAATTACCATATTCAATTTCATAAATTTCAAATAATTTAAGGGTATTTCCTCGCCATTGATTTATAGTAAATGACCTCATTGATTGGCTGCAGAGTTAATCGAATGATCGAAACTACCTCGCAACCCATCCAACACTCACTATGGTTCAATGGCTTTATTAAACATTTAAAATAAAAATTAAAAATCCAACATATTAATTATTTTCAAACTTAACTTATCAAAACTCAATTTATCATGTTTGACGGTCTCGTCACAGCATTTAGGAAATCCCTATCGATAACGTTGGTCAAATGCATCGATCAGAATTCTTAAGGCACTTGATGGACAACCTAACATAAAAATTCAATTTCTTTTAAAAATTAAATATCTCATATATAATTCTTAAAATATTCTTTGTTTTTCCCCGAAAACATAATCCAATTTCTCTTAAAAACATATCTTCAATTTTTTTCACAAATTTGAAAACAAAACTTATTTCTTTTTCTCAAAATCAAAAACACAAGAAGAACTCATGAGATATTCCTAGAATACTCGATCCTCAAGAATGATGGAATAGACTGGAGTGTTCATTATTCCAAATATATAACGAACTGCTCACAAGACTCACAACGCGTGTGGAATGCGGTAAGAATAACGCTATCCTTCGCGACTCATGGCTCATGAAAAATCGGTGTAAAGTCAAGCCCAGGTATGACCCTAGCACCACATAGAGAATTAAAAGGAGATCAACAAGATATAAGAGTAAGGTTAAGATATCTTCTCAAATGAGAAGAAGAACACTAACAACATATCATTACTTCGAGTGAAGTAATCTCACATGTATGTCTACATTTGAGTATCCAAAGAGGATTATCTCAAAAAGGAGTAAGAATGGCAATAACAAATAAATTATATGAATCACCTCTTTCCTAGTGGACATCCTCGTGGAGGATAACTGAAAAGCTAAGAGCTAGGAATCAAGTCGATACAATATTTGATTGCCCGATTGGGTGTCATACCCGAAGTGGATACACAGAAATCAACAGAGTCACAATGACAGGAATTCGAGATATATCATCAACATCTCGAAACTCAAGAGTGAAAAAAATAGTTCAGAATCATCATTAACATTCTGAAGAGCGAGAAAAAACAAATCAGCCGAAATTTGGATACCTAAACGTAGGATTCTTCGGATCATGGAATGCAACTAGAAAATACCCAAGGTACCTCATCTCAAATCATTCCAAACTCTAGATAGGAAAGAGCATGCAAATTCGCACAAAAAGATAAGCTAGAAGGAAAAATCCCAAAATCCTCAAGCATCATACCAAATATTGCGAATCGCCTCAATAGAATTCACAATCCTTAAAGAAATCACAAGGTAAGAACATCAAAGATCATCAACAAACTTCTTCGATATGGATGGGTGTCAAGCATCCTTATTGAAAAGGACTCGAATAAAACAATCATGATTAGGGTTACTCCTAAAATAAGATGTCATCGATTAAATTTGGGAATATTACGGAATAAAATATGCACCTAGACATATCCCAAATTATCTACTCCAAAAGACACGATAAGGTAAAGGACACGATGATTAAGGGATTCGTAACACTTGTATTACACTTAGATGTACTATAATATGTGTTTCTGTTCTGTGTTTATCATACCTTGTTCTGAACTCAGCTTTGATACCAATTGTGACGCCCCACCCCAAGACCCACATTAACAAAAAGAATTACTTGTAATTCTCTTTGCTAATGCGGAGAATAGGACTTATTAGGAGCAACCATCTATAACCTTGTCTTAAACGCTACTATATACATCGATAAATGCTCTATATTTTTTTATTTCAAGTGGACTGACGTATCTAATAAATGCTTAAAACAAAACTATATGTGGCTAATGGATCTATCAGAACAAAATACAATAACAGAATGCATATCACATCACAGAACAGTAATCATCATATATATAAATACATATACACAGATACATTCCAGTATGATACAAACCGATACAGAAAAGTGGTAGAGAGACCACACTATATACACCTAATCAAATACATATCATAGTCAAGTGGAAAGAAATATAAAGTACACAAAAGTGCTAGCTGATATCCAAGCAAATGCATCAAAGCTAAGTCCTGTAACTGATAGCTAACCTGAAATAACTCGGTCTGACATAAGTACAAAATACACGGGTCAGTCAAGCTAAAATAATCAGTTAATGAGGATAGACGATAACATGAAGCATAAGATACTAGGAAAAATTCTTTTCAAATTAGAAGAGGCGACAGAAAGAACACAACCCATGGCTTAAGTGAACTAATGTCACTTAAGTATACAAAGACCTCAAAAGAGGTAAATTCAATAATAATACTCAAATAATATAAACATACGCCACATATCATCGACGACATCACAAAATGTCTACATGGTTTCCATGAACCATATCTCCTCAAAAGGAGAAACATCAATACAAACTCTCGCCAAAATGGCATACATAAAACATTCTCAAATAAGATGATCCAAAACGAATTATAGATGAATCTCCAAATTCAATTATACCTTATCTCTTTGGTATAAATATATATAAATCTCAACTCGCCAAAATGGCAAAACCCAGAATATCCAATAAAATCATGAAATTATCCAAACTCATAACTCAAGGAACTCGATAAGAGTTCAAAACATCATAAATTAAATCACCGTATATATAACATCTCATATAGCACTAGGCTATTAATGTAATAAAATATCATAAAATGGTGAAATCGTAATAAAACAAAAAACTCAGAAAATCTGGATTGGCCAAATCCCTGATTTTAATGCCGAAGCAATGTTGCATGTGCTAAATTCAGACGGCCGAAGCCTTAGACAAGGTCGCTGACACCTTCCAAAGTAGTTCGTCCTCATGACAAGGTCGCTAACACCTCTCCAAGTCATTTTGTCATCCCTAACAAGGTCGCTAACACCTCCTAAAGCAGTTTGTTCTCATGACAAGGTCGCTAATAACTCGCAAAGCAGTTTTGTTAGGTAAACATCATGAATGTGTCAGAAACTCATGGATAGGTACACGAAAAGCGTTCGCACTTAGCGGTTTACTTGCCGCTAGTCGATGCCACGCTAGAAACATCATAAAACTCAGAAAATCATATCTCACCCCATATCATTGGCGAGTGATAAAGAGACGCCATACTCGTCTCATCTCATCGATAAGTATTAAATGGCATCATAACTTATCTCATCTCATCGATAAGTGAAAATATTGTGATGGTTCCCTATAAACCATCAATCTCAAAATATGAAATCATATTCTTAAGACTTGCCTTATATCATTGGCAAGTAAACAAAACATCGTGATGGTTCTCATCGGCTATACTCTTACATTGGAGATCTCAAACCATAATACCTGCCAAACATTGGCCATCTTAAATAATTCCAATAAATAGAAATTATAAAAATCCAAATACACCATACATTGGCAAAACATAACAAAATCAATAATCTCAAACAGCTTCGATCGTAAAAGTCCGAAATTAACCGAAGTTGTAAACGCACATGTCCCATACCATGTGTTTTACTAAATGTTTTAATTCTCTTTCTCATACGTACGAATAATATAAAAATGTATATTTTATACTTACAATAGTTTAGTAGAGGAAACAGGCTTTTAAAACTTTTTCCCGAAAAGATTAATAAAACCAATATATGTAATTCCTTTACTATTAGAAATAAATAGATTTTATATTAGAAAATAATAATTTTAAAATACTATATAATAATAATAATTTGAACTGTCCATTTATTTCAAAAATCACTTCAAAAATGGTCAAGTGAAAACCATGCTCGAAAACAATGAATAACAAGAAAGATAACTCAAGAACGGTAACTTGAATTCAATACGAATTCAATTCAAATTTAACCAAAATCAATTCAAATTTTATTTAAATTTGACTTTCAAATTCTTTAAATATAGCTATCCTGCTGATCAACATCATAGATCTAAAAATATCTCAAAAACAACATCAAAACCAAATGAGAATGAGAGCAAAACTGAGTTAGTACAATTCTAAGGTTAATGATTGTTATTGCTGTCATTTTGCACTCCGGATAGCAACATACAAACATAATTTCGACTAAGAAAACTTCAAAATTTCAAAAAACTCGAAACATGAAACTTGTAGTACATGATCTATGATTTCCAAGACATCTAAAATTATTGAACTTAGTTAAGAAACGAAAGAATTGTGGTTAATTCCGTTTTAGATTCAAATACAGAGCAAATGTTAGTTTTTCTCTTGGGATAGCAATAGAAACACTCAATTTTGATCCGGATAACTTCAAAATTCTGTGAAACTCAAAACTTGAAACTTTAGATCAATGTCCATGCTTTCCCAACATCCATTGTTATTAAATTTGGATATGAAATGAGTAACATATGGCCAGAACAATTCTCTGGCTTGTGACCGTTGTTGCTGTCGATTTGCTCTCGAGATAGCAACAAACAAGCATGATTTTGATCAAGCAAGCATCAAAATTTTTGAAAACTCATAACATTAAAATTGTAGCTCTATGTCCATGCTTTCTAGAACATCCAAAATTATTAAATTTGGATAAGAAACGAGTGACTTGTGGTCAAAGCAATTCTCAAGCCCGTGATTGTTGCTGCTATCGATTTGCTCTCGGGACGACAACAAACAAGCACGTTTTTGATCAAGCAAACATCAAAATTTTAGAAATCTCAAAACATGAAACTTGTACTCTATGTACAGGCTTTCTAGAACATCTAAGAAAATCAAATTCTGATTTAAAATGAAAGAGATGTGCGCAATTTACTGACAGCGATTCACAAATGAACATGCAACAGCCAAACTTGAGATTTCTTACCTCCAAATCTCAATCAAATCTAGAAAATGTGAGTTTTGATACTCAACTTGTGATTTTGTAGAGCAAAATTCAGATTTGTAGCTGAAAGATTGAAGCTTTGAGGAAGAAACAACTTCAAATAATCTTCTCTAATCTCTATTTGGTTGATTTACTTCTTGAATTTGGAGCAAATTGAGTGGATATTTAATTTTTGTTTGAGTGGGCCATTGCTTTTCTTATTTCTATTTACTGTATAAGCTCTGGAGAAGGAGTAAAAGAAAAAACACGTACTATTAGTTTTTCTCTCATTAGAAGCCTCCAGATGTTGGGTTTTGGATTTAAACCTTACCCAATAAGCCCAACTTAAAATACTTAGAGAAAATTACAAAGGAATGTACATATTTTAACCTATATTATTACTATATGCACAGTATTCTTCATTTTAAAGCCAAATAAAATATATACAACCATTTGTGTGAAAATTAAATTTCTATTTGAAGAAAATAAAATTTGTTTTAATAATAAAAAGTTATTTTATGAATAAAACCTTATTTTTGTCTATATTACATCATTTACCCTATTTTTTACACAACAATTTGTATAAAAAATGTTTTCTTGTCAAATATATTACAATAAATCATTTTAACTATTTCTAATCATCAAAATATTATTTTTTGACCATATTCCATCTTTATATTAATAAAATCAAAATATCTTTATATTTCTCATTTTAAATTCAATAAAAGATTTATATTGACAACGCTTCCAATCTTGTTGTATTTGCCCAAATAAAATTGAAATTTTGATTATTTTCTACTCAATTTCTCAAAATATAGTTTTTTAAAACTTTATTTTTTTCAATCTATATTTATACCCAATATTTATACCCAGATAAACAAAATAAAGTTCCAAACTTTGTTTTTCACATTTTATTTACAAAATTCATTGTTTATTCCAAATAAACATTTTAAAACTTTCAATTATATTTTAATTCACAATATTAAGTTATAACTTCAGTTACAATTTAATATATACAGGTAATCTTCAAACTAGGGTTGTTACAAAAATCATCTAATTCTACTCAATATAAATTCCTGTATTCAACCAATACTACGGGGGTAATAACGGCAAAATCACCTTTTAAATTCCATAAATAGTATGATTCCTATCTTCGGGCTTTAGCACCGAGTACAAGAAGGTCATCTCCATAAAATCAAAATTATTTAATTCTGGAGAATATTTATTCTTCCTTCTTTGAAAATTTTGATCTGAATAAATCAAATCTACTATTCCATCTGTCGGGCCAGTCCGGATAGCTAGGGAGAGCTAGAAATGGGTTTTTCAAACCCAATCCTAGACGCATCTCTCTGACACCCAAAAGGCAGTCAGCTTATTTGATCGACTCTAAACCATTAAACCTTCAATCATTTCATTAAACTTCCAAACTACCTTTAAAACACTTTATTAATCACTTAAAAACATTTATAAAATAATTGGAAAAGAGTGATTAATTTTAAAATTATATTTCAAAAGTTATAGAAAAGTGTTTCGGAAAGTGCTTATTTAAGCTGTATTAATCAATGCGACTTTTTATTATTTGAAAATTCATTTTTTATTACTAAAATTACTTTTAAAACATTTTAAAACATCTGTAAGATTTATTCCACATTTTAAAACATCATTTTCAAAGAAATCCAGCTTTGGATTTCGAACTGCGAAATCAGGATTTTTTAAAAAATTTGTTTTACTCATATTTCAAAATCTACTTATCGGAATCTCGAGTTTATTTGTTAGGAAGAAAACTATGAATATAACAATTTAGAAAATTCTTATCTCGAAGAATTCTGAAATATTCCAACTTTTACACTAGTTTGACTTTTACATCGTGAAATCGCGAACCACCGTTACGCGACGCGCTTATTTTTAATTAAATTTTCCATTACTTTCCAAACTTCAACAAAACTCTTTCATATATTTAAAAAAAATTCAAATACATTTTAAACCATTTTGAAGGAGGTTTAACATTCCATATCCAACATTTCATTAAATACAGAGGAAAGTGATTTCCCTTGTGCTTATCAACGTGTATTTCCGTGACTTTCATATATATTCAACATTCATATGAAACAACCAAACTTGATGATCAAATCATATTAAACATCCATTGTGAACATCATATCAACATCCGAAAATATAATAATAATAGTTTAGGAGTTCTCACATTGATTTCATATTGGAAAAAGGCTATAGCTTCACTAACTCGTGATCCGAGCTCACGAACCCAAACACCTTGGCTCCTAGTGTGCTCGGCCATTCCATGCCAAAATCGATGCTTGGCCAAGCATGGGAAATGAGGCGTAGGACTTTGGATTATTATTGAATTTACTAAAAACAAGACCTAAAAATTGGTCATTTTCTCTCGGCTTTTTGGATACTCAACTCTCTGAATTTCAAAATACGGTCAACATAAAAGCTATAGGAATTTTTTTTTCTTTACAGTTTCAAAAAAACACTCAATTTCAATTGGTTTGAAGAAGGTATGGCCAAGAGAGGAAGAGGTATTCTTAGATTCGTAAAAACAAAGCTCGAAAATGCACTGTAAAAAAGTGGTATTTTTACATAGTTGGACCCAAAATTAGAAGAAGTGATTACCATAAAGTTGTATCCACTGAATTCTACATTAATTGAAAAAAGGTTTACTTTATTTGCATCTGTTTTGGGTGAGTTATACACGAATGAAAAGGAGGTTTTTCGGCCATTAAAATTGGGCTCGAGAATACTTTAGACAAAATGAAGTTTTGAGCATAGCTAACTTTAAAATGGTAAGAAGAGGTCAACTAGAAAGTTATGGCCACTGAAATTTTGAATGGTTTCAAGAAGAGAATTTCCTCATTTTGGTCTGATATGAGGAAGTTTGGCTAGAGTGAAGAAAGTGAAAAAATGTGATGAGATGGTGGGCTATTTATAGCCAAAGGAAGAATGTAAAAGAAACCATATGCACATCATCACTTCATGGCTTATTCAATACACCTTCCTCCTCCTTAGGCCAGCAAAAGCCTCCCCTTATGTGCCTATCACTTCCATTTACTTCATTTGTGCATACGTTGACTTATGTAAGCTTAAGGAGGAAGCTTACTTAAAATATCTCGGATATCTTATTATGTATGTATTTGTAAGTGTATAAGTATATATGTATGTATAAATATGTTCATTTTCATCTTAGTGGATGCATTTATAGGTTATATATATGTACATGACATATAAACAACATTGCATTGATTCCGAACAACTTTCGTTCGACAAACCGTTGCCCATCCAAGAACCGATTCCCGATCACATTTTCGCTTTTACTTTGACATACATATATTTGTAAACAAAATTGAAAACCATTTTCTTATCACTTTAGATAAATTAAAATGGTCGTATTTAAATTATAAAATTATATAAATTAATATTAACAATTATTTACAATAATTGCTATTATACCGATAAAGCGATATCAGTTTTTCCTTATATTTTCAAATCATATATCTCTTTATAACACTATTATAAACGATTTATTATCACTTTATGACTATTCAAAATGAAGTACCATCATTTAAAATAATTATTAAATCATTAAATTTCACTTTAAATTTAATAAGTCAATTGTCATACTTAAGGGCATTATTAGCAATGTCAAAAACACTTTTATTTTCAAAAACAAATCAATTTATTTCATATTCTTGCTAAATTATAAAAATAAAGGTATGTATCCTGCTTCATGCATGACATTTTATGGTTATAGAGCTGTTTACTGATAAAACAGTTTTTGGCCCTTTTATCGATTTAGATTTCGAAAAAAATATTTGTAAATACTTATTCAAAAAAAATTACTATTACTTATTATCACTCAAAAAAATATTATTTTTATTATCAACCTTTTATTTAAACAAGTTTAAAAATAAATATAATTTATCAAAGTGATAAATTTGTGGATCATTACAGACTCTCCCTCTTGGAAAAATTTTGTCCCTGAAATTACCCAAAACAAAAACCCAAAGGTTTTCCCGAAATATTTATTTTTAAGCTTATACCCATACGATGTATATAGACCCAATGTGAGCAATATCTGATTCGATCTTCTATTCGAATTCATTACTTTACTTCCGAACTTGCATTGACCCCCTAATCCTTTAGTGCGAACTCTGGCCAAGCATTTTGATCAGAACTTTAGTTCTCCTTGCATAGCTCTCAATTATAATAGAAAACTCAAGTATCCAACCACAAACCCTAGTCAATGTTCAAATCGTCAAGAATCGAGTGATAAATTTCTTTGTGGCTAAGTGTCAAAACACGTCAAAGTTCTGCACTAGAATTTAGATTAAATCGTGCGGCGAAATAATCCATATACTTCATATGAATTTAATAATCTTTCAAAAACTTTTATGAAAACATTTTATAAAATTTTCATTCTTTAGTCAAACTTTTATAAAGATACTTCTTTATACATAACCATTGTATTTCTGAATATTTCTTGTTAAAGAAAATATTTTTTTCAAAAGATAAATATCTTTTTTATAATACTTTTCTAAGCATATCTTAATTGTTTTTTAAAACTTTTTTCAAAATAATTCATTAAGCTGATAAATCACTATAAACTTCTTTTAGCTAATATCAAATATGAAAGCATTCTTTATTAGTTTAACTTACTTTATAAATTAACACTCCTTTATTAATTAAACTTCCTTTATGTATATTCTCTTTACATATACCAACTTCAATACTTAAAAATTATTGATATACTTATTCCAATGTTATAAATATATTCATAATTTACATAATAAGTTTTTTTTCTTACCTTTGAGATATAATCAAAGATATTAGAGCACTTACAACCAAAACATTATTATAATGAACTTCTCTTTTCATAACATGTTAATTATAAATTTTATATTTTTTTATAAAAGATTCCAATACTTGTTATTATCTATAAAATACCATTATTAAAGTTCTAAATATACCCATAAGATTTTTTCCAAAGTGTAATTCAATGGTTTAAAAATGTT
This sequence comes from Allium cepa, assembly GCA_030765085.1. Lineage (NCBI taxonomy): Eukaryota > Viridiplantae > Streptophyta > Magnoliopsida > Asparagales > Amaryllidaceae > Allium > Allium cepa. The sequence continues at coordinate 206,634,676 of CM060941.1, read as the reverse complement.
GCTAAAACATCGTTTACAACAAACCCAAAACCATTCATTAATAACATTGAATATTTATTTTAAAGACCAAAGCATACCCATGCTTATCAATTAAGATAATATATTCTGATAAAATTAACAATCATTAATTAATTTATCAACCAATGATTCTCATTATGCTTTTCTCTTTAGAAAATTATATTGATCAAGTAACACAAAAATGATACCAAGGAACTGGGTACTTCCAATAGTATCACATATTTCCATAACAAGAAGAGGAATACTTCAGAGAAGCATTTACCGTCGGAACATATCTCCTGCCTATTTTTAGTTATTTTCGATCCATTCGGATCAATTAATTAGAAAATTGTTTTTCGTTTTCAAAAACCCTTTTTGGAAATAATACCATTATTATTCCTTTTCCCAAACTCATTTGAAATTCCTCTCAAAAATACCAAAATTTAAATTCTCAAAAATTCCTTTATAAAGCATGTTTTATAAATCCATTTTATAAAATCACTTATATAAAATATATTCATAAGGTTTATTTATCATAAATAAATTCCTTTGTTAAACATTATTATTTATTTAATACCCCATAGTCAAATTGTAAAACTAAATATTCATCAGGTGTTCGTACCTAAAACTTTTAAATTGAATAACCCATCAATTAATGATATTAATCGAGTATTGTCCTTTCCTTTTTTTTTGAAACTGGGTAAACCGCCTCATTAAAAACCTTACTAGTTATCAACGTAATACCTAGTATGGAAAAAAAGTGCGGTGCTTTATTAATATATCACTGAATATAATAATTTACAGATCAGCTACAGTGCCAATACAAAAAACAAAGTAAAACTGCCCAACGGGAAATGAAAATGCACCCGATACTATAACAATACAGAACAAAACATATCAACCCAGGTAAAACAGAAATCAACGTTATCCGTTACCCACTAAGTCAATGCCCCACCTCTCTAGTATTTCCTCATTTTCTTTGGTTCTCTTAGTCTTCTTCTTGCTTTTCGACATCAGGTATTTAACATCAATCTCCACATAGTTCCATCGTTGAAACTTGTCAGTCTCTCTGCCTTCATGGATTCTAGCATTTCTCTCTCTCTCTCCAAATATGGAAGATAATCGTGACAAAACTGCAAAAGGCGAGGTCTTAGATTTGGTTTTCATTATTGAACAAGTTGTACAAATCAATCGCTTCCTCTTCAACCAACATCGAGCTGTTCCGATTCATACCAAGCTTCAATTTACTTCGAGTCCAGAGATACGCCGAATATGTACATTGGAAAAACAGGTGATTTCTATTTTCTGGTTCGCGTTTGCATAGCACACATGTAGGATCTACAGAGAAACCCCATTCCATCTGTTTGTCTTTGGTTGGAATTCTATTTAGAATAACTTTATATGCGCAAAGACTCATTTTAGAACTGTTACAGTAGTTCCATATAATTTTAGTCCAATTATTAGGCTGAGAATGTATTCTGGAACTATCCCATGCAGAGTAGAAATTAAAACCATTTGGTTTTTTGTTCCAGCTCCAGTAGTCAGAATCATGAGTAGTGGACAGTTTTACTTTACTGATTTGGTTTACTTGTCTAGTAAATTGTAGGATCTGTGGCCTTAAGGAGTTATTTTGTATTATACTACTAACCTTCAGATTGTCCCCACCATATAATCCAAGAGCATCCCAGCCAAGAATATTAACTAATAATTCATTGTTAATCCATGGGTCGTGCCATAACAGTGTGTCTTGACCATCTACTATGCTTCTGTGTATATGTTGTAGACCTTTTTGCCTATGCTTAAGGATAGTTTTCCAGGTGCATGAACTATTATTATCAATTTCCATAGTCCAGAAGTGTTTTTCTTTGCAGTATCTATTTCTCATCCATTTAGACCACAGATTTTTGTTGTGTATATAACGCCACAATAGTTTAAGAGCAGTAGCGGTTCTAATGTCCTCAAAATTTCTCAGGCCCACCCCTCCTTCAAGTTTCGGTCTGCATAAGATGTCCCATGCAATTTTATGGGTTTTACCACCCCATACAAAATTTGCACATATCTTATTAATTTTATTGATAGTAGCAATAGGAAGTTGGTATATCATCATCCAGTATAGAACCATAGGTGTGATAACAGAGTGGATAAGTTCGATCTTACCTGCCATAGATAGAAGTTTACAGTCCCATCCATTCATTCTGGTTTGTATCATGTCAAATAGATTTCCACAATCATTGTAGTGAATGTAATTATATGAAGGAGGAACTCCCAAATATTTAATAGGCAGTGTTCCTTCTTTCATACCCAACATGTTGTGCAGAAAATTTCTATTAGTCACACCTCTGCTGAAATAAGCTTTAGATTTCAAGTTGTTTATATTTAGTCCTGTCAAATCTTTTAACTTTTGTAACATGTCTTTGATAGCTTTAGCATGTTTAAGCTTAGCTTTAGAAAATATCATGAGATCATCTGCATACATAAGGTGAGTGTTACAAGGATCTTGATTATATATTGGTTGTAAATTACCAGCCTTGTATGCTTTATACATCATCAAAGACAGAAATTCCATAGCTATGCAGAAAAGATAAGGGGAGAGAGGATCTCCCTGTCTCAACCCTCTGTTACTGTGAATAAAACCTCTTGGACTACCATTTACAATGATAGAGTAGGTAGGAGATGTGATGCATTTTCTTATAAGTTTGATCAGGCTATAAGGAAAGCCCATCATTTTCAGCATATGACATACAAACTACCTGTTAATCATATCATAAGCCTTTTGAAGGTCAATCTTGATACACATTCTATCACCGCCCTTTCTATTAAATTGTCTAATTTGCTCATGCGCAAGCAGGACATTTTCTGCAATGTATCTTCCTGGAATGAAAGTTGATTGGTTCTCTGATATAAGGTGAGGTAAGAATGGCTTTATTCTATTGCATATGATTTTGGAAATGATTTTGTATAAGACATTACAACATGCAATAGGTCTGTAATCTGAGATACAAATAGGCTGTTTGATTTTAGGCACCAGAGTAATAAAAGTATGATTTAGCCCTTTTTTCAATTCTGCCTGTATCAAAAGCTTCTTGTATTAAATCCAGAATGTCATATTCAACTCATTCCAGTGGATTTTATAAAATTTTGCTGTGAATCCATCAGGTCCAGGGCTCTTATCATCAGAGATTGAAAAAACAGCGTTTTGGACTTCCTCAATTGTTATTCTAGAGTTAAGTTTAGTTCTTCCCCTATCATTTATTCTGCTCATGCACTGGATATCAGGGAAATCACTAGGTAGAGGCTGCGTGGAGTGATAAATGGTAGTGTAAAAACTTATAGCCTCAGATTCAATTTTTTCAGCCTCTTGTATGATTTTCCCATTGCTCATAATTATCTGGTTCCAGTTGTTAATATACCTTCTTTGTGACATCTTTGCATGGAAGAATTTTGTGCACGAGTCCCCATCTGTCAGCCAATTAATTTTTGCTTTCTGTTTTGATTTTAAAAATTCTGCCTCGTTATGGATTTTCCAGTTGTTATATGCATTGCTAAGTTTGTCGAATAAGAGTGTGTTTGTAGGGTTTGCATCACAATCTTTAAGGAATTTCTGATATTCTTCTTCATGAAGTTTAATCAGGTTACCCTCTCTGCTATTCTTGAGGTTCCATTCTTTCAGCTTGTATTTACATTCCTTAATGAATTTAATGAACTTGTGCATTTTTAAAGCTTAGTAATTAGGGGAGTTTGACTGATAGATATCTAGAGCCTTTTGAAAACAAGTCATGTATCCTTCTCTCAGATGCCATGAGTTCACATATCTAAATGGAGTGTTTTGGTGAGTTTTGGTCTCTTTATTGAAACTAATAAAAATTGGAATGTGGTCACTGATAGCATTAGAAACCCCAAAAGATGTAATCCCTGGATTAGATCCCATTAATAAGTGGTTACATAGGACTTTATCAATTTTTGAGGCTATACCTTTCTTCCTCCAAGTGTATTTAAAACCTATGATAGGTAGTTCCAGCAAACCCACTCTAGTGATGCAATTGTTAAATCCTTTCATTTGATTATAAGGAACAGCTGATCCACCCTTTTTGTCTGATGGTGATAAAATATTATTAAAGTCACCTAGGATGATCCATGGGGAGTTCACAGTTCCAGATTCATCAATTAATTCTTCCCATAATTTATTTCTGTCTTTAATAAAATTACTGGCATAAACAAAGGATATTCTACATTTAAAGCCACCGGTGTTTTCTGCTATTAAAGAAATATGTTGGAATGATTTTTTCTCAATTTGAAACTTCCAAATGTTTGAATCCCAGACAATGAGTATACGACCTTTGCTGCCACAGTCATTGTTATCAATCAATTTCCAGTTACTTTGCAACCTATGCCCCAGTTTCTTGATATTCATACTACTTAATTTATTTTCAAGTAAGCCAGCTATAGATGGCTTATATTTTGTTAGGAATTTAATCACTTCGAATTGTTTATTCTTAGCATCTAAACCCCTAACATTCCAAGAAACAATGTTCATTATTTAATCTTACTTTGGCTCATTGTATTTGCTTTAGGAGGAGCAGTTGTCGATTTTCCTTTTCTATTTTTAACATTTTGCATTTCAACTGTTTCAATTTCTTCATAAAATTTTTTGTTTTTGTCTACATAGTTCGAGACATCTTCCACTTTTTCTGGGTGTTTGAACACATTTTCTTCTCTTGCAAGATTTCTGATAAGTTCCTCTCCTTCAGATTCGCTTAAGTCTTCTACCAAGCCTTCTGTTATGTGAATATTTTCTACAGGTGTGGTGTCTGATTTGTTATGAAACATGGAGGTGGAAATGCTATCCTTTAAAAAAGGTAATACTGTGCTCTTCACTTTTGGAAATGTAGAATTTTCATTCACTATGTCCTTTTCTGTTGTATTTCCAGCTGCAGGCATCTCAGATTGAAGAGAGACAGACAAGTCCTTAATACAATTGTTTTCTATGTTTTCTGCATATTCAATTGAGTTCCGATCATGTAATTTAATCGACCCATCAATTGTAATTTCAGCACCTACATTTATTATTTCTTTATTAGAATCATAAGTAGTATTTCTTGTTGTTTGCTATGCATTTCTATTTCCTTCTATTTGTTCCAAGTTATTGACTAGTTGTTCAGAAAGTGAAGAGCTGGTGACATTTTCTTTATCTTTTGGTATCCACTTTTCTTTATTTTTTATTTTGCATTGTTGATTAGAGTGGCCAAACACTTTACATTCTTTGCAACTATGTGGTTTGTAAAGGTACTCTACTTTGATCGTTAGTTCCTCCCCAGTATATAGAACCGTTGTAACTTCATTGGGAAAATCATCGCTTGCTTGCATTTCAACCAAAATTTTTGCAAATGCAATCCTAGATTCATCAGCAGTAATTTTGTCCATTTTAATAGGCTTTCCCAGCACACTGGCTATGGCGCTCAATGCTTCTTTATCCCAGAGTTCGAGTTCTAGATTGGATAGTTTTATCCATATAGGTAGAGTTGTTAATAAATCTTTTCTAAATCTAGTACCTATAACCCATTTTTTCAAAATAATAACTTTGTTATCGAACAAATAAGGTCCACCTTTCAACACAATATTGCAATCTTGTTTGTTATCAAATCGTATAATGAAAAAACCATTCTCCCGTGATAACAATTGAAATTTCCCTGTTGGTTTCCATACTCGTTCTATGTAACCTTTTAAATGTAGATGATATGGTATGACCCCGTATACGTAGAAGATAATCGAGTGTTCCCATTTGTTTTCCGATCTCTTCACTGAAGTTTCTGGAATTATTGCTTTCCTTTTGTCATTGACCAGAACTGGTTGAATATAGTGGAGGTCCAGAGATTCATCTTGTTTCTCCCCTATTCCTCCGCTAGCTGCTTCCTTCCATGATTTCATGTTCCCTACTTTTATTTCATTCTGGATCGATTTCCATTTATATGCTTCCTTACTACTATCGATTCGATCGCCTTGAACATGTGTGATTCCAGATCTAGTTCGAGATTGATCCCCCCCCCCCCATATATGGAACACTGGATTGACGAACCACGTTGGTGGTTTTTTGATTATTGTGGGATAATCCGTCACGTCCCAGGTCAAGCCGATTCGACGTCGTCGTTTCCTCCGTTAGAACTGCTTTCCCTTTGTTACTGTAAGAATTGAGAGCGGCATCTTTGTATGAAGCTCCTATATCAGGAGGACGTCCTCTGTCTTTGGTGAAATCGCCGTTAGGTGTAGATCGTTCAGCCGCCATTAATTCCTCAATAGATTTTAACCTTTTTAAATTTAATTTGTCCTTTCCTTAATCAAATAACTATATAATTTGAAAAATATTTTTTATACTCAAAATATAATCATAGGTAAAATTATTTCGTTTACAAATTTTCAAAACCAAAATCATTTGTATATAATATTAACAAATACACGCTCATATATAATACACTCAAACTCATTCTAGGGCATTACTAACCCTATCACTAATAAGTAATTCATCTTAAGGTATTACTTACCCTATCTCTGATGATTTACTCATCCTAGGGTATTACTAACCCTTTCTCTGATGAGTTACTCCTTATCAGGCTCGGGTGTTCGCTCAACCTAAGCTCTGATACTAAACGTGAGGGTCTAGGCTTTTCAACCATTGACAGTGACACCGGTAGGCTTTTCAACCATCCCAGCATCACCGTGGCGCACAATGGTACCGCAAATCTGATTTTCGGCCAGACTCACGCTTAACAACTAACCATTTTCCATCTGAGGAAATGTAGAGGTAAGAGTCTCTTTCTCGCCACCAAACAGAAAGCGAAAACCCTCTCATGCTACACACTTCAACTGATGGAGCCTACCCCAACATGAAGGGTAAGTGCCAGATCAGATTTGACCTCGTTTCCTTCGATCCAATCATTAGTAAAAAGAAGTTTAGTAGATAGAAAATCATTCTTTAATTGATTAAGTTCTTCCTACCAAAATCTCTTTTAGAGATATACAATTCTCAAACTTTCTTTTCGGTATATACGGGATTTGTGACGACCCGGACTCGACCTTCGAAAATCAGCACCAAATACATCACCAGTATTCGAATGTAGTAGATTCAAATGTCGAATCTGGTTTGTCGAAGCATATAACACATTAAGTAATACAACACAGCAGAAGAAAATGATATATCGTTGATACATCTCTATGTATACAACAATGATACAATTGAATATCAATACATTATCAGAGATACAAAATAGCGGAAAGAACAGCAGCCATATTTAAACCAAATACGGGTTCATAAGTGAATCTTGCTAACTATATTTTTAAACATTTTTAAACCAAATATCTTATTAACTCAAGCATTTTCCATTTATACATCTAGGTTTATAAGTGAATGATTTAAGAGATTTTGATTTTTATTCTTGCTTCTAGCCTGTGAACTCAAGAACGGGTGTATATACCTATACATACATATTTTAATCCACATATGTATATATATCTACACACATGCAAACATTTATCTCAACAACAACAAATAAACACATCAAGATCAATCACAGATTCAGGTTTAAGTGGATTAGTTTGCTCACTTGGATCAAAATACAGAGAACAGGCTTTGAAAACTTGGAAAATGTCTGGAATTTAAACTGGAGATGATATTTGGTCTGGAACTTTTGATCTAGGTTGAGTTTGAATTAGTTGCCTTTGAACTTGAACTGGAACTTGAACCTAATCTGGTATGTTTGCTTTGCTTATATTTTTCCAGATTTGGCTTTTTTTTCTTTTAAACTAAAACCTGGAAATATTTTTATATGTTTTGCAAATCTAGAACCCGATGACTTCTGAGATGATGAGATGATATTGTTTACGGGTTGATTGAATTTTTTAAACTTTCTTTTGTTTCAGATCTTAATTTTGAAGAAAATGAAGTGTATTGCCCTGTTTTTCTTTTATATTTTTTTTTCATTTTAAGAATGAAGATAATAATCAAGTTTGACACTTGTTAATTCTTACACCATAATACTTACACATGTATTATGCATGTATTAAAGGTTTTTAAATATAATTTATATCATATTTCCAATTTTTTAATATATATACACTTCTTTCCATACTTCCTAAAATTAATTATACATTTACTTTTATAAATCTTATTTAATTTCATATTTTCATAAATTTATGTTTTCTTATTTATACTTTTCCTTTTATTTATATGTTTATAATCTTTAAAGAAATTGATTTACAATTAAATTATGTTTGTAACGACCCGTTAATTTTCAATAATTGAAATTGTTAATTTAATGAGATTTTGAAATTTTAAAATTGAAGAAAATAAAAAAATCTGTGAATTTTTAATAAAAGTTGTGATGCAATAATGAAAATAACTAAGAGGAAACGTAATAGGGTTATTTAAAGTTAATAATTTATGAATCTGAATGAATTTTCAATTTAAAGAAAAGTAATTAACTGTTACTTTATGATGATTTATGAAATAACGGAAAGAGTGAATAATAGGTGAACATAATTAGTAGTATGAAAATAAATGGCAACATTGATGTGTAAGTAATAAAGGCTTATTTATGTGATTAAAGGGTAACGGTAATGTTTATTGTATGTTACATATTGTTAATTGAAATTTGAAATAAATTGTTAATAAATGTAAATTAAATAGGAACATAGATTTATTTATAAGGTAGTAATTGATGTAATAAAGGTATGAAACCAAGTAAATAAATTGATTAAGAATATAAATTGTAATTAATGTACATATCTGGCAAATATAGTAAAATGGAAATAGTAGTTAATGCAAAGAAAAGCTAGATTTTGAATATAGTAGTTCAATGAAAGACAAACAAATCATTCCATTTAAATCTAATTTATAATAAAATGTAATTATTGTAGCATTTGAAATTAAATATTATGCGATTGAAATAAAGATGAAAATGAAAATATTGAAGTATGTAATGCAATGGATATCATAAATAGAATGGAATAAATTAGTGTATATATGGAATAATAATCTGGGTTGATAAGTAACGAATTTATAAAGGCAATGGAAAGCAAACATATGACAAATTAATATAGGTTTATTTATTTAAAGTGTAAATAAACTTTGGTAATCAATTACAATAAATCCAAATTAAACGTTTTGTTAATGTAAATTTAAGTAATGTAAATTTTATTCATAATATGAATTGGTTGATTTAATAAATGGAAACTTTGATTTGTGAATAATAAAAGCTTATTGATGCGACTAAAGTATTAACGGTAACGATTTGGGATGTTACCTATTTTGTAGCTGGTTGATTTTAAATTGGAAATCAGTTACAAAATTTTATAATCTAATATTATGTTAATGTAACTAAGGTGATTATTAATAAATTGAATGCGAGTCAAATCAATGGAGATAATGCAGATGTATACTTAGTTACAAATTGAATATATGAAAGCAAAATGTAAGCATTGAATTAAATTAAGGAATTTAAATTATAATAAATGGTCATTGAATAAAATCAATGTACGTTAAGTAATTATAATGTTTATGGGTGATAATAAACGTTACTTTAGTGATTATTAATATAATAACGGAAGTGTGAATTGACCAAAATATAGTAAATGGAGATATAATAGTCGATAAATAAAGGATGGAATGGGAGCACTAATGTAATGAATGTAAAACAATTATTATAAGTGAACCATTGATTTAGTCTATTGAATTAAAATGGGAAATCAATTGCAATAAATTCAAATTGAATGTTACGTTAATGTAAATTAACTGTTATGCAATTGAGATAAAGAAATTGGAAAAATGTTAATGTATCTGGATATATATACCAAAAACAAATGATACCTAAGATGATAATATGATAAATAGTGAATTTAAAGAATGGGAAACATGATTTATTTATTTATTTGAAATTATAGTTAAACGATTGAGTTTATTGAAATAAGTAGAATTAAACACTAAATTTTTCATTAATTGAAATGAAGATGGAATAAGAAAATATTAATGCAATAGTTTCGAATCTAATGATAAATCCATCTATTTGACAATAATGAATGGATATAATTTTTTATTGATGTAATTAAATGGAATTTTTCTGAAAATTTATTTATAAATTCTGAATTCAATAAATTGAGGTTAATGCTGGAATTAATGAATTAATTAACTCGAAATGGACACCTAAATTGCTTAAATTAGTATAAAGGACTAAGAAATTTAAAAATGATTAAATTGGTCAATTATAGAATTTAAAATGAAAATTTGATTTAATTAATCAATTATTTATTTATTTAATTAATGTAAAAATAGCCATTTTGGCCACTGACTCGGATTTTGATGAAACCAATTTCATCGGATCCGTAACGGTGAATTATTGTAGAATTTCAAGTTTCGTAGCGATCGGACTTGTCGTTTAATCGTACGAATGCAAAACGCCTTGAATCGATTTAATTGAAATCATTTGAAATCAATTTGGAAAATATTGATTTTTAGCATAACTTCTTCATACGATGGAATTTGGACTTGAAACTTGTTCCATCGCGTTTAAAATATTTAAAAATAACTATTTTAATATATAGGTTGACCCAATTTCATTCCGGTGTCGAAACGGGCTTTTTATGCCACTTTGGCGTTAGCGCGTAAATCTATCTTATCCATCCATTCAAATGTCAACCCTGCCTATATATATCCTGCTATAAACCTTAGCAGCCTCTGTTCCTTATTTCTATACGTTCTATTCACCTCCTCACTTTAATGGCAGACAAACCCTAATTTCGATTGCAATCCCAAATCAAATCCAAAGATGAAATTTCAAACTCCATAATATATGCCAAATTTTATATCACTTCGAAGCTCTCGAAGAGCGTAACTCAGATCTGCAACTCGTTTTTTTCGATTCGACGTATTGTTTGTCCAGAAATTGAAGAACAATTTCGGCCGTTCATCGCTCGACGATGAACTTCGTCTGATCGGAAAATCGTTTCTGGGTCTTGTAGAGGGGACTGAGGGCATTTGATCGGAGTAGGTTGTGTGTCGAATCGACAGTAAGATCGTCGTTAAAAATTCGACTAGGGTTTTACAAGTGGCGGCGGCGGCGGCGTATATGGAGGATCGTGACTGGTAGTTTATATGCAATAAATAAATTAAATAACAATTTAATTCAATTATATTCAATTTAACTGGGATGATGATTAATAATACGCGAAACAGTCATAAATAAATTTCTAATCACATCCTATATAAATTTAATAAACACGAGTGGGTTAAAACACTCACCTTGTGAATTTAAATTGAATTTAAGCCCAAAAATTTGACAGTCTCAGAATTCGTCCAAACCAGCGCCAAAATGTTCAGAATTCCAATACGATCCTAATAAAAAAACCCGCGCGTGAATTGGTGTTCATATGTGAAAGTTATGTCAGTTTGAGCAATTGAAAATTAAATTTAAGTTAAAACAAAAACAACAACAACTCACCCCCCCCCTCCCCACTCAAAGCCACGTCAGCATCGTCTTCCCAGGCCCAACACACAACTGAACCTATCGAACGCACGCAACCTTCGAACCCGAACGCAGCTCGTTGACCCAACTTTGACCGACGACAGACGTCACTATTGGCCATCTTATTATTGAATATAAACTGCTAGTTGATACCTGTTGTTTATTATCCGTTATATATTGATGCTATTGATTGAATTGGATGATGATTGTGATTAATGGTTGATGATTGATATTGGATGAATGGATGTTGTATTTTATATCGTTATAAACTGCAAATTGTTATGCACTTTGTTTCATTCGGGATTGCGGTTTGAAATGATATATAACCGTATTTTTATTTTAAATTGCGAATTGAAGTGATAAATATCTGTATCACTTGACCATAGGATAGAAAATTATATACAAACACCGCGGTCTATATATAAAGGGATTTTGAAATGATTTTCTATGGTTTTGTGAAGAAAAATACGGTTTGATGAGATATTGTTTTGGATATTGTATAAATGTTATTTTATATATAATTGAATTCCCGGTTTTAAGCTATGTATAAATTTGGTTTAAAGTATAAAAGAAATTTAATAATAAAAGTTTAACCTTATTAAGATATAATACGGTTAAGTATTGATTTAAATTTATTTATAGAGTTTATAATGACTTAAATATAAAAAATTGAGTTTGGAAGGTAAATGGGAATTTGATTTGAATCAAAGTATTTTATAATTATCCTCGAAAAAAATTTGATTTGAAATATAAATAAATTGAGATTTAAAAGGAACGATTTTATAACTTGATTTTTTTAGAGGATTTAAATGAATATCAAATTGATTTAAATAAATATTATCAAGTTAATTAAATTGGAAGAATACCCAGTTTATTTGAGGTTTGGATATTTTACTAAATGATATTTGATTTATTAAGCAAACATTTCAAATCTAAATAATAGCAGTTGAAATTGATATATATGAAATTATCAAAGAATAAGTTTGAAATGGTGGGAAAATTTAAGCTTTGAAATATATGGAAACTATATTGGTTTAATGGGGATTTGAATCTATATTTGGAATTGATTTGTGAAGGTGAAGAAGCTATTTTGCTATATAAAGTAATTTAAATTTAAACCATTTAAGTAGTGGAGTATGTTTCAAAGTTATGAAACTTAAAGTTTTATGTTTTGAAAGGCTATATTTCAAGTTTTGGTTTCGAAATATAATAACTTTGAAATGTTATAGTTTTAGAAAAGGATATATTGAAAATGATATAAAATTTTATTCGGGTTTTTAAAAAGAGGAAATGATATCGTATTTATATGGATTTGAAATGGATATTATATTCTGGTTTTATAAGTATAAACTATTTTGAAAAGACCGCGGTGTTATAATAACGTTTGGTTGTTGAAGAGACCGGGATCGGAAGTTGTCATACTCTCTGCCAACTCCGAAAACCACTTTAACAACCGTGTACGCGGTGGAGATTCCAGAATGAAGTAGGATGGTGGCGGCGTTTCCTTTGCGGTAAATACGTGGGCTCGACTCCCGTGAGTTGGCATAAGGTGGCTAAAACAGGAGCGATTCTCGGGCCAATGAGGTAGCACCTTTGATCGGACACATCCCTTCGATATTATACTTTGCCTTTTAGATTGATTCGGTGGCCACTTTTGATTTTTTTATTTGGAGGTGTGGCTCGAGGTGGGCGGTAGCTGTGGTTATGCGTTACCACCAGCCCGGATAGCAATTGGTATATCTACCATGGCATTGCCTAGTTGTGCCGTGTCACCTACCCTAGCACGCCTTATACGATTTTGCTTTGTATCATACCTATGGACTGCCCTCTGACGACGCCCAGTACGGGGGAGATTACGGTACTGTATAGACTATGGGAATATAAAAGTGTGTTAAGGGCTATATGGGTAATCCCTTAACGCTATTTTCAGTATATTATACTTTACTTTAGACACTATTATAATAGCGTATATTTTCTACATAGTAGATAGTTTAACGGATCCTTAGGAGAAGTGGATCCCGTGCATCTCTTAAGTTACTGCACTCACGTTAGACACTAGATAGGAGATGTCAAATCCCGTAAACATCTCCGACGCCGTTACACTCATATTTATTTCAGTTGATTTAACTTACATAAGATTTTTAGTTCTGACTCGAGTGTTTTGTCTTTTCAATTCGCTCGGGTCAGCCTGAGCATTTCAGAATAAAGAACACATAGCCAAAATAAATATACTAGGAGTTGAAATAGGAATGCTAAAAGATGAAAAAATTATTTTAGAGGAAGAACTAGAATTATCTCAAGAAAAAAATAAAAGTAATTTAGTTAAAAATGAGACTATATCTATTGATTTTGGAAAAGTTATACTAGAAAAGGATAGTTTGCTAAAAGAAAATATCAACTTGAAAAGTAATATAGAAACATTGAAAATTGAAAATTTTGAATCGAAATAAAAATAAGATAAAATTACAGATAATGTTTCAAAATTTAATAAAGGAAAACAAGATTCGGAAAATCTTATCAAAACTTCAAAACCGTTAGGAAATAGAAATGGAATAGGTTTTAAAAATATTCCTAAACAAAAAGGGAATAATCTTAAGAAATATAGTTTTATTTATCAAAAGACTAAAAGATCACCTAAGTCTAATACGAATACCAAAAATATATAAATTTGGATTCCTAAGACAAATAATGATTTAATTAGACAAAAACGTGTTAATAATTTTTTAGATAACGTAGTATATAATAAAAATTATGTTCACAGAGGTACCAAACCTTCTTGGGTGTGGCTACCTGCTGCTTCTAACATCTAGGACCGTAACAAAGTATATGGGTTCCAATTAAATCATTTTTTATTTTGCAGGTACCTAAAATAAAAAATAAGGAGAAATGGATACTTGATAATGGATGCTCCAAGCATATGACAGGAAACTCAAAATTTTTATCAAATATAACATACATCGATGGTGGAACGGTAACTTTTGGAGATAACTCAAAAGGATACGTCGTTGGCATCGGAGAAGACATCAACTCTGGTATTTCTAACTCTCCTATTATTACAAATGTTTTGTTAGTAGAAAATTTAAAACATAACCTACTTAGCATTAGTCAATTATGCGATAAAGGTTTTTAAATTAACTTCCAAAAAGATAGATGCAATATTTTCGAAAATAACAAACAAACTTATCTTTGAGGGTTTTAGAAACAAAAATATTTATGACTTAAATATGAATATAAATCGAAATTCAAACTTATGGTTAACCTCCAAACTTGACGATCCATGGTTGTGGCATAAACGATTGTATCATATTAATTTTAAATATATTAATAAATTTGCAAAATATGAGCTAGTTAGAGGTTTACCTAAAATAAACTATAAAGTAAAAAAATTATGTGACGATTGTAAAATTGAGAAATTAAAGAAAAGCTCTTTTAAATCTAAAAATAATATTTCTACAAAACAACCATTAGAATTATTACATTTAGATTTATTTGGTCCAACTCAAGTATGATATATAAATCACAACAATTATGTTTTTGTAATAGTTGATGATTTTTCAAGATATACGTGGACTTTATTTTTAAAACATAAAAGTGACACTTTTGGTATGTTCAAAAATTTTGCTAAAAGAATTAAAACACAAATGGATTTGAAAAATTAAGAATATTCGAAGTGATCACGGTGGATAATTCAAAAATGAACTTTTTACTAATTTTTTACCACTGTGCATATATCACACATCTGATATTAACTTCTAAACGTCTGAAAAAATCTCTTCCTAATAAAAATTACAAACCAGTCTATTTCAAACGTTTGAAATAGTGACCAGATGTTTGAACAAAGTCTTTGCCTCCTTAAGATACAAATCAGGCCATCTTCAGACGTCTGATATTATAATCAGACGTTTGAGAAAACTATCTGTCTTACAAAAATTACACTTCAGCCTATTCGAGACGTCTGATTCTACATCCAGACGTCTGATAAAACTTTTTTCCTTTCAAAATTTACAAATAGATCTATTCCAGAAGTCTCACTACCAACAACCAGACGTCTAAACATATGTACTGTCTTAATTCTAGGTCAAATCAGATATCTGATTCACCTTCTAGACATCTGAAATTCAATCGGCGCTCTTAAGTACCTTGCACTCTTAAGTACCTTGATAACATCTATTTTTTCACTTTTCTCACTTACATTTCATTTCGTTTCTACTGCAAAGTCGATTCCCTAATTCTCAAAGTTGCTTTCTCCTCCAAACACGCTCGAATCTCATGGCTCCTAAGACGAAAAACCCTAAAACCTCTAAGCGTAAGCAAGACTAAGATACTTCATCCAACCCGCAAGTTTGCTCTAACGATCAAATTGAGAGATAGATGAATCGCATACCACATTCAATCAAAAGATATGAAGACATTCAAAAGAAGAAGCATCATACAGGTCATTTCTACAATTTTCTCAAATTTCCTATGTACGAATTAGATGAAATATGCAAAAATGCGGGGTTACATCAGTTGATCTCCTTCAACTCGAATAATATCCAAATAGACTAACTTTCGATTTTCTTATTCTATACTAATTTAGATAGTACAGCCGTATGGAATACCGAAAACAACGATAATTGGCTATGGTCAAGTGTTTACGGCAACATTATTAGACTAACTCCGGGGATCATATGCCGAACTCTCGAATGTTTCGACACTGGAGAAGATTTATATAATATTCTGGATATGCATCTCAAACTGAGAGATAATATCACACATCAAATATGGGAAGATGAAATGCTTAGATTTACATCAAAATATTTAAGATCTAAGGCGAGACTTCTCACTAGAATGATTATCACCACTATCATTCCTCGCCTTGCTAGCCATGAACAAATCATAGAGTAAGAACACAACGCTCTACATGTTATCTTCAGGGAAACAAGGGTTAATTAGGCAAAATTTATATTTGAGGGCTCAAACACTATTGGACTCGATCACACCCATCCATCATCTACCCTACTTACATCATGCGTATTCTTCGAGCTCACAACATTCCCTCTTATTTAACAACTTTTGAAGAAATATCTCCCAAATACGCCTCCACAAAATTCTTTTCCTGAATGCACTTACAAGAAAATCCTCTAGATTTTATGTCATTTAAAGAGTGGACGCAACGTCGTCAAGCCAGAAAAACTAGGCCTCTACCCTAAGAACAACCTAAACCATCACAAGAGATAGAACAACATCGTGAGCATCCTCCTCCTCCTCCTGCACCTTTTGATTATTCTAGCCAAGACGACATTTTAAAGACTCCCATCTAGAAAATCCAAATGAGAGTATCCGTGACTTAACTCTCCAAAATCAACTAATTCTGTCACGAAATCAAAAATTATTGGCTAAGCGGATTGATAGTTTTGAAACATCGTTTGCTTCACGCCTAGCCACAGGTGAAGCATCACTTTCAACGAGATTATCCATTCTAAAAGTGGTTCTTCAATGAGTACGTGGTCCACCACCTTTGGAAGATTGGCCAACTCCAATGCCTTCTCCTACTCCTTTCAAAACACTCTAAACTTTTTGAAGAAGAAAAAGAACCTCTCGAACAGACTCCAACATCTCCTAAAAAACAAGCGAGTTCTTCAAAGAATGAAGATAAAGGAGATGATCAAGCTCAAGCCTCCCCAAAAGATTCTTAGATATTTTTTATCTTTCATCTTTTGTATCAAGAATCTATGCATGTAATCAATCAATTTGTTTAATGAAAAGTGCTTTTTGGTTTGTTATTTCTGTGTATATTCATATAACCTTCCTACGATTAGTAAATATTAAATGGTATGAACATAATGTCTAAGTTAAAAATTAACGCTATTTGATAATGTCGAAGGGGGACAAATAATGGAAGGTACATATTCAGGGGGAGACTTATAAAATTATATCTAAGTACATTGTATAGTTGTTATCATCAAAAAGGGGGAGAATGTTAGGAAATCCAATATACAGTTTCGATGAAAACAACTATATAATGGAAATCGAATATAAATATATATTTATATATACAGGTACTTGCTAGAACAACATCACTAGAAAGACAAGAATGAAGCTCCAAGGACACTACAAGAGGCTACAAGTCGATACAAAGAAGCAATAGAAAAGATGCACAAAACAGACATGCACAAGTATCAGACGTTTGGATGCACAAGTCAGACGTTTGGAAAAATCCTCTGGAACAACAAACAAACTAAACCAGACGTCTGGTAATAGCACTCGGACGTATAAAAATCTACTATGTACAAAATATATATAGTATCAGACGTCTGATACAAATACCAGACGCATGAATTCAAACTCAGATTTCAGATATGAACTTCAACTGCCACATACGAATGGATATCTCTGCTTCTATTCGCCGCAACTCTTCACCATCAGCAGAAGCAACTTCAGCGTATTCGTTAATGGATGCAACTACTCAAGATACCTAACTACAACTATATATAGCATCAAGAATCAAGAGAACAGACTCACTTTGCTTACTTATGCTTTCTGATTCTATATTCTAACACATATTCTTGATCTCTACACTCTAGCAATATATACTTATATTCACTCTTCCATATACTCAGTTCTTCATAGATAATAATCTTTAGATATATATTGGAATCAATTGTACTAATTAGTCAACATCTGTGTTATACTAGAACACACATTTGACAAGAATAACTTATTGTAACCAAGCCTATTCCTTCGGGCGAAGCGAGAATTTTTTATAGTCGAATTCCGAAGGGGAGCTTCAGGACTGAACGTAGGACGGAAGGTTCGAACCAGTATAAAATCCTGGTGTGCTTATTCTATATTTACTTAGATTAATATTGTTTTAATTGCATCATATATTTTGTCACATATACTCGCATATACATTACATGATCCACCCCGTAGACTTTCATAACTTTGTTGATTTGTATGAATTTTAAGTCAAATAATAATATAGATAATTATCCATTTTAATTATAAAATATCAATAAAATTTAAATTACGAAAAATCCATAATACTGATTTATAACATCGGTTGATAGGATTTTGATGTAAAAATCTTCTTGTTGGTTTGGATTTAAAATGACAATAGATTTTGAATGTTTAAAAAAAAAGTTTAAGTTATCATATAAATATATATAAGTTTCTATTCTTCCCTTTTCCCTTTTTCTTTATTTTACTTTTCTTTCTTTTTCCTTTTCTCTTTCCTTTTATCTTTCTTTTTCCTTTTTTCTTTCCTTACTCTTTTTTCCCTTATCTTTTCCTTTTATTTTTTGCTTTTCTTTTTTTACTTTTCTTTTGTCCTTTTCTTTTTTGCTTTTCTTTTTTCTTTGGCCCAAACTCGGCCCATCACTCTTTTTTCCCATCTCCTTTCTTTCCATTTCTTTCACTCCCTTCTTCTATTCTTGCTTCCTCTGTGCACAAAACTGTGCACGAAAGTGTGCACATACCTGAAGTCATCGACCATCCACTCATGTCGCCGACTACCCACGCGCATCACGCACGACCATCGACACCCATACCACCATTTGAACCCACGGCACCCCCCACCCTCCGGTTCGAAATTTTCAAACTTTAACCAAAAGCTTCCATAATAGCTGATCCCATCAACACCGTGTCTAACCATCCCAGACCACTATCCTACACAAAACTTTGGCCATTGCCATTTCCTTCCCTTCGTTTTACCCTTGGACCACACTTCACCATCTTCCTCGTTCTTGCGCCATTGACACGAAAACCGAAGCCAACCACAACCACCTTTAAACCCTAAATCAACATCGACAAGCCACCACACCTATTTAAAAAGATGTCTTGCTATTTTTCCTATATGCGCCTTCCCCTTACCCTCCTCCGTGCCAAGAGCCTATCCACGAAATCAACCAAGTCGCCACAATTTCGATGAAGACCCAATTTCGTTCATCTCTTCCTATCACTCCAAATACATAACTAAAAATCATCAAAAATCCTTCAAAAATCATCATTTTCAATCACTAACACAATCATGTAATCAAAGTTTTAATTTACGAAATCCAAATTTTGATCACTTATCAGTTATTTACTGTAAAACGTTCCTTTCTTCCTTCATGCTTAATAAGATCAAACAAAATAAATTTAAAATAAACTTCATTCGTAAACTCACGACTTCACTTTTAGAATCATCATCCAAAATTGACTGGATTGTAAGAAAAAGAATTTTTTAAGTTGTAAGGTGAATAACTATACAAAGAAACAGAGACTGAGCAGGTTTTTTAAGATTTACAAGACATTCTTCCATAATTTACACATGTATACAAGCGTAGGAACTGCACCAAAGCATTAATACTTGACAAATAAAGAATCTATCCACGTTCTATAAACATATAATTTGTATATAAGATTTACAGTAAAAGTTTTTTTAAAAAGATTTTTACTCATAGATTTGAATAAAAGGCACTACTTGCTTGTTCTTCTTTGATCCTTCCTGTAGTTTTTCTCCTAATTTCTTTTAGAATTTAAATGACAGCTTTGTGTGTGTGTGTTTATTTATACATACATACATGCATATATATATATATATATATATATTCCCTTATGTGCATGAACAAGAAACACTCGGCCTATATATATAAAGAGAAGGCGGAGTGTACAGCTTAAGCTATAAGTGGCTGAAGCTTTTGTGTACAGGCTTTTCAAATCTATTTTTTTCTTTTTGGTGATTTGATCTAAAAGGGGCTGATTTTATTTTTTTAATTCAAGTGATTTTATTTTTTTCCTGATTTGATTTATTATGTGGATTAGATTTTATATGTGACTTGATTTTTGTGTGTGACTTGAATTTGGCATTGGTCATGATGATGTCTCCTTGCATATATACATTTATATGCGTGTGTGTATGCATATACTTATGCATATGTATCTTATCCTATTATAGTCATATTTATTCTAGTGAATATTAGGCTCAGGTCCCAAATAAGTTTCAAAATACACAAAAACCCTAGTAAAAAAAAGTATGTAAGTTAGGTCCCTAGAATTAAGTTACTAAGTAATTGCATATAGTTATGCAATTATTCATTGAATAATTGCAGACATTTATGCAATTATATCCAAAAGTTGCATTAATTTATGCAATTTTTTCGGCGAATAATTGCGGAAATTTGCGCAATTTTTTTGGTGAATAATTGCGGAATTTTACGCAAATTTTTGAAAAACTTGAGGAAATTTATGCAATTTTTTTATGAATAATTAAGGAAATTTCCGCATTTTTTTCAAAAAATTACGAAAATTTCCGCAATTTTTCGGTGAATAATTATGGAAATATATGCAATTTTTTGATATAATTGCATAAATGTTTGCAATTATTCACTAAGTAATTTCATAAGTATATGCCATTATTCGGTAACTTAATTCTAGAGACCGAATTTACAAACTTTTTTACTGACGTTTTTGTGTATTTTGAAATTTATTAGGGACCCATGCCAAACTGTCCCTTAATTTTATATATTAGATATACACAATATATATGTATATATATATATATATATATAGATAGATTTCCATATGCATTTGTATTTGTTATCACCATGCACATATGTATTTATATTCATACGTATTTTCATTTACTTATATATAGTTATATGCACTATTTTACATACATATATACATATACATTTACTTATGCGTTTGCTACCATATATGTATATATTTACATTTACATATATTTTCATATATATTACTTTCCTAAGGCCATATATGTATGCATACATACTTATATTTATATTATCAAACATCTTAAAGCTTGTATATATTTACATATATACATTTATGGGTATCTTATCTTAAATTTAAATGGTGGAGTTTATATATACATAAAATTTATCATATCCATCATATCCAGAAAGTTATAATTTAAATTCGAATATAGTTTTTAATCAATTTATATATTCAGATATTTTAAACATCGGAAATTTATCTGTTCGATTAATAAAAATTAATATTCCAATAATTGAAATTGGTTAATTGCCCAATATTCGATGGCTAAAAATCCGGGTCGTTACATTCCTCCCCCTTGGAACTTTCCGTCCTCGAAAAGAAATGAGAATTAGAATTTGATGTGTACTATTAATTTAATCATTCTTTAAACGTTTAAACTCCTTGCTTCTTCTACTATACAATTTTGAAACACCTTAAATCCCATAGTATTACCAAACTAGTTTTATATTAAACCATTTTTTATAACTCAATGTCTTAACAAGTCCATCATTGCCCTTACAGAAATTTAGTCATACGTTGATTAGGCGTAGGATCGAAAATCTATAAGTACTCATAGACCCATTTTCAACACCCAATGAAAATACTTGAAAAAACCACTTTTCAAAAATGCTATGGAAAGTATCACCTCCCCCCTAACCACCATGGATCGCAGTTAACACGATGATTGTGTCGCCATCCCAGCGAAATCCATAAGAAAACTATAGGCATCCGCACCTCTCGACTTACGCCATGGGTACACCATAGATCGCAGCTATCACAAGGTTGCATTACTATCACAGAAAAACCGTAAGTAGCCTGTAGGCAATCACTGCCCCCTCTCCCCCGAATTATGCTTCCAAACGAAACTGTACCACATAGAGAGCAGGCTACACAAAGGTTGCGTCACTATCCCAATGAAATCCAATGTAGACTGTAGGCACTCGCTGCCACCCGAATTACGCTATGTAACCAAACCACATAGATCGCAGTCTACCGATGTTACGTTGCTATCCTAGCAAAATCAAACATAGATTGTAGGCAATTACTACCACTCGACTTACGCTATGGAACTGCGATAGATCGCTGTTACACAAAGATTACGTTGCCATCACAGCAAAAACCAATGTAACTATAGGCATCAGCACCACTCGACTTATGATACCCAACAAATGATCATCAATAACTCTTTGAGTTTTGTTCGGATGTCCTCTGGGATCCCAATTCTCGTTGAACCCACCCTATGGATTCTTAGGCAGAGCTACCCAGTGGATCTCCTACTACAAGTTATGACTTTCATGGGAGTGCCTTTCCATACTTTTGTCTCAAAACGTATCATAATATATACATATACAGTACCTCTCAAATCATACTCTTTGTATATGTCACGTATAATTTTTCTATACAAAATCGATATCTTAAAAGTCGATAGTTTTCAAAATTTGGTTTTACCCGATTTCCAAAATTAACTATTTGCCAAAATCAAAAGCCGTTTAAAATCAATGGGTTCCAAAACTATTTCCAGACCATTTTCATATACATATAAAATCATCCTTTCAACTCGAAAATTTTTCAGATCAATAATTTTTGAGTCCACTGCATACTTATATATTGTTCCAATTGGTACCTATAAATATCTTTCAAAACTTCATTCCTTTCTGGTTATAAATTCAATTAGGGAAGCTTGAATGTATAACTAACATTTATATTCTTATTAATGCCAAATCAAATATTTCCAAGTTCAATTACCTTTCAAAGTTATTTGTAACATTTCTTACTTCTTATAAAGTGAGTTTCAGTTATAGTAACTACTTAATCTTCATCTTTAAGTCATCACATTTACTCAAAATGTACTATTTCACCTCAAGATCATCTTTGCCTCAATATTCTGATTTTGATTCCAATTCAAATTTTGCTTCGAGTTTCAATTGGGTTAGCACTTCAATCTTATCCCAATTTATATTTAAGTCCATGATTTAAACATAAAAAATTTCCACTCTGACCTGTTTGAATTTAGAAAATAACTTGAATAGTTTTAAAATAGCTAAATAGTTAATATAAGATAGTTTGAGCTTTAAAAAGAATGGTTTGTATAGTAAATAGCTGGAAAATCAAAATAACTGAATATTTAAGAAGATAGATTTTAAACAGCTTATGTTAAAATAATTTACTTGAAAATAGTTTTAAAGTCAAACTGATTCAATTCCCAATCTTTTAATTCAAATTAATTACAATTTCCATTTCCATAAATTCATTTTTATTTCTTAAAATCAAAATCATTTAAATAATTTCAAAATAATGTTTTATTTCCATTTAATTTCAGGAATGGATATATATCATTTCAATCCACTTCCTAATTTATTCAAAATAATCCAGTTTTCATTTTTATACAATGTAAATAATAGACAAAATGACAACAGGATATATAAAAGTAAATAAGCATCCAAATTATCTAAAACACCAATCGATAGCATCCATCACACATTTATAGAATTCGAAACCTATTTTTATTTTGGTAAATCATCTTGAAATCATTCATACATAACCTCTTTTGCAACTCTTATCAAATCTATACCCTTTTCTTTTACAATTTAATCCATTTAACTTCCATAAGTTAAATTTTAATTTCACCTTGAAATTTCCAATTTCAGATTGTAAGTTCAAAATTTATTTAACTTGGCCCAAGTTAATTCCCAATTCATTAAATACATTTAAACTTACTAAATTTAAATTTTTATCCTCCAAATTTAAATTTCTTACTAATATCACTTCCTACTTATAAGTTTAAAACTTATTTTTCTTTGGGTTATACTTCACATTCTCAGGGGGATCCCAGAATTCAACACTTAGTATTTACTTCAATCCACCTTGAAATCATATATATATGTATATGTATGTATGTATGTATATGTATATATATACCCATATACACAAATTTATCCTATTTACATACCAAATCACACTTTAAATTTAAACCAACCTGGGTTTCTATCCAAAATAATTTTTCTTCGAAAATTCTGAAACAAAATTTCTATATTAAAATATTTTAATAATGTTACTTATTATTTCCTAAAACACTGTGAAAAATTTCAAAAATTTTCGGACTTAGATTCAAAATTTCCCAATTTAAATTCATTTTAATTTATAAGTCACATTTGTAAATTCAGCTTATACAATTTCACTTCCATAAACATTTCACTCTATTTCATCATTGTTTATTCTGTAATAAACATCCTTTAAGACACAACAATAAATTTATGATAATAATCAATATTATCATATCTAGAAACCAAACACATCATATATTCTATAATAATTTCCTGAAAATTTATTTCTATATATAAATATAATCAGGGTAAACTTATTTTACTTTAAATATTTTGAAAAACACTTCCAAAATTTTAATTTTTGGTTTAAGTCTATTTTCAGCTTAACTTACTTACGTAGTTCATTCTCATTCTTAACCAAATTTCTATTTGGTTATATATATACATGTACATATATATATATATACATATATACATATATATATATATATATTACCACTTAAATTGTATAATCTTATTTGATTATAATAATTACAGCCAATCACCTTAATACACTATAATAATTTAGAAAAATTATATCTTTATATATCAAAATATAATCTTATATAGAAAATTATTTAAAAATCATTTTCAAAATCATTATATAAGAAAATAACAAGTACGCCCTCATATATAATATACTCAACTCATTCTGGGGTACTATTGACCCTATTTCTAATGAATAATCCTCACCAGAGCCAAGGTTCTTGCTTAACCTTCAGCTTTGATAACACGTGTAATGACCGTGAGATTTTCGACCCCCAAAATTCGACAATAATACGTCCACTGTATGGAGTGCCAAGCAACCGAGTGCCAAAAATACCAGGTTGTTAGGGTTAGTGAAGAAAAGAGATCGAAGAAGAAAATAGAATAAAGCATAGAATCTCACAATCGCAGCGGAACAAAATATAAAATACAATAACAGCATTTATACAAGGAAAAGCTGTAACTATTAATATACATACAAGTTATCAGAGTACAATCATCAACAAATAATCATGTACAGTTATAATAACTTGTCCCTAAATGCTGAATATACAGCCTACAATACATAGCGAAATATAGTCAAATACGACTCTGCCATCCAGCTCGTCTCCTGAGCTTCAAACGTCCTAACTTGAAAAAAACTATAACACTCGGTCTGACCCGAGCATTACAATAAAGTAACACCCGAGCCAGGCTAGACAGCATGAGTAAACCCACTTAAATTTGAAATACTTGAGTTATGAAAATCATTTGAAAAACTAGGGTAACTCGTACAAACACGATGAGTTTTTATCTCATTATAACCAAACACTTTTCCGAATTCCATTCATATTTTTAACCATGTCTAAGTACAATTACTCATTTAAAATAATTGAATTTGTAAAATTAATCCATTTCCAACAAAATAAACTTTATAATCAAAAACCGTAAAGGTTAGTAGTGATTTTCAAATCGAAGTGGTTCCAGATAACATTGATATCTGACCCCGGTCTTTTCGAATCCAAGCAATAAATTTTAAAGGGTAAATTGTTTAAATAAACAATTTATATTTAAGGTGACAATATTCACTTGTGGTAATTTATTAAAAAAATTATTTCAAATAAAACGAATCATCATTTTAATCTAACTATTCTAACTCGTTTGACCACATGATGACATTGAACAAAAATAATTTAAATAAATATCCCATAAGATTAAGCTAAGATATGGATTGTTAATTAATTTACGATCAATAACAAATGTCAAAATAATTCACACATCAGGATTTTATTAACCTTGATTAACTGAATCCATTTATGTTTAAATCCAAATTAATTACATTTTAAAGAAATTATAAAACAATTTATTTTAGTTGATTAAAATTTAACACTCTATTTTGATATCTAACTTTGTTAATTTGTATAAATTTTAAGTCAAATAAAAATATAATTAATTACCCATTTTAATTATAAAATATCGATAAATTTTAAATTACGGAAAATCCATATTACTGATTTATAACACCGATTGATAGGATTTTGGTGTGAAAATCTTCATGTTGGTTTGGATTTAAAATGACAATAAATTTTGAATTTAAAAAAAAACAAGTTTAAGTTATCATATAAATATATATAAGTATCATTTCTTCCCTTTTCCCTTTTTCTTTCCTTTTCTTTTCTTTCGTTTTCTTTTTCTCTTTCCTTTTCTCTTTCTTTTTTTCCTTTTTTCTTTCCTTTCTCTTTTTCTCCTTTTCCTTTTCCTTTTCTTTTTCCCTTTTCATTTTTTCCTTTTCTTTTTTCCTTTTCTTTTTTCCTTTTCTTTTTCCTCGGTCCAAACCGGCCCATCACTCTTCTTCCCCTTCTCCTTTCTTTCCAGTTCTTTCACTCCCTTCTTCTACTCTTGCTTCCTCTGTGCACTAAACCATGCATGAAAGTGTGCACGTACACGAAGTCATCGACCATCCATTCACGTCGCCGACCACCCATGCACATCACCCACGATCGTCGACACCCATACCACCATTTGAACCCACGGCACCCCTCTAGTTTGAAATTTTCGAACTTCAACCAAAAACTTGCATAGAAGCCGATCCCATCAACGCCCTGTTTAACTACCCCAGAACACCATCCTTCGCCAAACTTCGGCCATAGGTTCGCCATTTCCTCCTCTTCTATTTCCTCTTGGACCGCACTTCCCCATCTTCCTCGTTCCTGCGCCATTGACATGAAAACCGAAGCCAACCACAACCCCCTTTAAACCCTAAAGCAACCTCGACAAACCACCATACCTACTTAAAAAATTTCCTACTATTTTTCCTATGTGTGCCTTCCCATCACCCTCCTCTATGCCAAGCGCCTATCCACGAAATCGACCAAGTCGCCACAATTTCGACGAAGACCAAATTCCATTCATCTCTTCCTATCACTTCAAATACGTAACTAAAAATCATTAAAACTCTTTCACAAATCATCGTTTCCAATCACAAACACAATCATGTAATCAAAATTTTAATTTACGAAATCCAAATTTTGATCACTTATAAGTTGTTTACTGTAAAACGTTCCTTTCTTCCTTCATGCTTTATAAGATCAAACAAAATAAATTTTAAAATAAACTTCATTTGTAAACTCACGACTTCCCTTTTAGAATCATCATCCAAAAGTGACGGACTGTAAGAAAAAGAATTTTTAAGTTGTAAGGTAAATAACTTTTCAAAGAAATAGAGACTGTACATGTGTTTTTAAGCTTTACAAGACATTCTTCCATAATATACACATGTATACAAGCTTAGGAACTATTTTAAAGCATTAATACTTGAAAAATAAAGAATCTATCCAAGTTTTATAAATATATAATTTGTATATAAGATTTACAGTAAAAGTTTTTTTAAAAAAGATTTTTACTCACAGATTTGAAAAAAAGGCATTGCTTGCTTGTTCTTCTTTGATCCTTCCTGTAGTTTTGCTCCTAGCGTCTTTTAGATTTTAAATGGCAGCTTTGTATATATTTTTTTCCCCTCATGTGTATGAACAAGAAACACTCGGCTTGTATATATAAAGAGAAGATGGAGTGTACAGGGTAAGCTATAGGTGGCTGAATCTTTTGTGTACAGGCTTTTCAAATCTATATTTTTCTTTTTTGGTGATTTGATCTAAAAGGGGCTGATTTGATTTTTTAATTTAAGTGATTTGAATTTTGGCCTGATTTGATTTATTATGTGGATTAGATTCTATATGTGACTTAATTTTTGTATGCGACTTGAATTTGAAATTGGTCATGATGATGTCTCCTTGCATATATACATTTATATGTATATATGTATATAGTTATGCATATGTATTTTATCCCATTATACTCATATTTATTTTATACATTAGATATACACAATTTATATACATAGAGAGAGATTTCCATACGCATTTGTATTTGTTATCACGATGCACATTTGTATTTATATTCATACATATTTTCATTTACTTATATATATAGTTATATGCACTATTTTACATAACATATATACATATACATTTACTTGCATGTGTTTGCCACCGTATATGTATATATTTACATTTACACGTATTTTCATATACATTACTTTCCTAAGGAAATATATATACATATATGTATACATATTTACTTATACTTATATTATCAAACATCTTAAAGCTTTTATATATATATATATATATATATATATATATATATATATATATTTATGGGTATCTTATCTTAAATTTGAATGGTGGATTTTATATATACATATAATTTATCATATCCATCACATCTAGAAAGTTAAATTTTAAATTTGAATATAGTTTGTAATCAGTTTATATATTCATATATTTTAAACATCAGAAAATTTATTTATTCGACTAATAAAATTTAATATTCCAAAAATTGAAATCAGTTAATTGCCCAATATTCGATGGCTAAAAATCCGGGTCGTTACATAACACTTGCTAACATGGTAGCCACATCTATGCTAACTGCTAAATTCTTAAATATTACACAAATATTTATGCTTATGTCGTTGCATATACAACTCAATCTTAGTCGTCCGCATAAAACTGTAGGCTACTTCAAATATTAACTACCTATTGAATGACATAATATCCACAAACACAGTCAGGTTCAATGTACGAAATTATATTATAGTCCACGTTAAACAAACTCCTGATTTCTGACGGTTCCTATTAAAACGAAAAAAATAAATCAGTAGAGCTATACTTATACCATGCAAAATTATTGCCTTTACATACTATCATCTAAGCAGAAATAACTGCTTAACTACATTCTATCAACAAACACATTAAGGTTCAGTGTATGAAATTTTTTTCCAGTCAGGGCTAAAAAAACTATAGATTTATAAATTTCCATATTATAACCAACAAAATTTATCAGTAGAGGTATACTTATACCATGAAAATTATTACCTGTACATACGATCATCTAAGCAGAATTTGTGGATTCAGATATTTATCGGATGAAAGTATGCACATGTTACTATAAAAAAATTAGTTACATTACTATGGCTAAATTTGTATACAAGTTTTTAATACTTGCGATAGCTCAATCTACTCCTTTTCCAACAAAATGTTAATTTACAAGTTGTTCTTCTCTTATGCATTATCTTATTCTATGGTAGAGAAATATATGCAGTGGTAGGACCACGTTTCCTGCCATTATTCCTTGGCAATCTAACAGAAAGGTTGATCTACGACATAGGTGAATTCAACGTCATCCATGCTGGCGACAGATATCTTTTGGTCCACAATTCAATTAACATTGACTTCACTGCTTTGACAATGGTCGCTGAAGTTGAAAACCCTGATGAGAAGATACCTACGTATAAATTCTCCTTTGCTGACTATCGATCGATAGTTAACAGAACTGACACACTTAAATACTTGACAGGTTAGCATGCTTCATCCCTTTCACTTTCACCTTTATCTTATTACTGTATATGATACTTATTAACAATTCAAATACACTTCCCTCTCTCAACTCTGATGTCAATGGGGTGTTACATCAAGTTGGTATTGTCGTCAGTCAATCCATCGAGAATGGTTCAGTTGCTACTAAGCATGAACTTATCCTATATCTTCACGGTACCTTTTCCTTTTCCATTATCGCTTTGTTTCCTCAACCCTTTAACTGCCATTTTACCCTATACTTCACCGAACATTAATTTACGCCCACTGCAGTGGTACTCGCATTGCCGCTACACTGTGGGGCAACAAAGCATCCTTGATAGATGATGCATCTGTCGATGACAGCACTAAACAATTATCCTTACATCTGTAAGCGAGGTATGTTTCCTTTAGATACATATCGTACTATACTTCGTATTATACGACATTTATCAGTAACCATTTACTCCACCATTACTTGTAGGTAAGCCAAGCTTGAGCTCATCTACTGCAATATTCGTTTACAAAAATTTGGATATTACCGAGGAACAGATCTTTTAAAAAGGTCAGCCTCTTTTCCTCTGCTCATGCACACACTTCATTGATTATTCATATCCAACTAACTCTTCAGTTTTAATTCTCCAATAAAATACACAACTTTCTCACCCAATTTTTACCTTCAGCCTATCAATGTTTCCAAACATACATTTCCATCCGCTAACAAACACTTTATCCCGTCTGTAACAACATGTTATATTATACTAATTTTGGCTACTTTTGGCATCCCTACTTGCTTTTTCCAAATGCTGGGTAAATTGATTTTACATCCTTTTCTAAATTATTAAGACTACTTCCAGTTATAGCGGATTCCCAAAAATTGAAGACATACACTTGGGCTTAATTATAAATTGGAGTGCAAAGCAGCCTGTAACTTTGACCCACAAATACCTTGGAGTGCAAAGCAGCCTGTAACTTTGACCCACAAATACCTTGGAGTGCAAAGCAGCCTGTAACTTTGACACACAAATACCCAGAAGATATTTACAGAATGATAAGAGCAATCAAACTAATAATTGAATTTGTGTATATTTATCCCTCATTCTATGCGACATGGCAGAAAATTGAAGGTTTACGAATTCTAAGAAGTTAAATTTAATATTAGGCCTACTTTACTTTACATCAATACATGTAACAAAATGCTTCTTTAAAAGATTAGTATATATAACTTTACAATGGTTTGGTTTGTTACTGTAATATTTGTAGGCAAACTGTAATTATGCGTTTATAACCGTTATTTTTAACTGGAAACTATATAGTATTACTCACTTAGTGGTTATTATTATTTTTGATAAGATTTGCATTTTATATTTGTTATTATTGCAATATTATAGTTTGCATAAAATCCACTGCAAGAGTCCACATTTCATTATTATGAACTGACTAATTTAGTTAACTAATTCCCTTAGCAGCTGTTCTATACTAGGAAGTTGTTTGCTTATTTTTTTTTAAACATCGCTATGATCACATTTTCTTACATTCCAACATTTAGATAGCTGAATAATCAGTCTGATGTTTATGTTAACTGTTGTTGCAAACAAGGCTAATCGCCACTGTCCATCTTTTTTGCAGCTTTCGGAAATGAAAACTGCCCGCAATCCCCAGTGAGGCCATTCAGAACAAAAAACATACTAACCTGATCACGGACAAATGCATCTTCAAAATAATAAGTTCGGATCCTCCGTCCATGTATGAGGCAAGAACTGTACTTATCCTGTTTATAATTGTCTACGCAGCTACAATCCTTCCTTTCTACAAACATTTGCTTTTATTTCGAATGTATAAAAATTTCAACCACTTCAGCCGAACAAAAACACCAACAATTTTTCATCCTTCTTTAAATTTAAATTCCACGTCATTGTTTTCTTTCCCACTTCCCTGTTAATTTCTAACTATACAAACTATTTATTTAGGCTTACGACTTACTGCTGTCAACCATAGGTTTAATTTCAACTTATCCACTAAATACTTATACGTAAGGCAGCCGCAATATTATTTTATTATTCATACATAACCGATCAGAAAATAAACCCAACAGCAGTGGTTTCGATTCAGCTCTTTCAATTCAGCATTAAATATTAAGCTTAATATTCAGTTTTCGATTCACAAAACTGAATTGGCCTTAAAGGCGTCCAAGCCTTGGCGTCCATTTAATGGACGGCAGAAGTCTGACGCACAGTAAACGGACGTTTAGACCATCCATCTCGGTAAAAAAATGTAAAAAGGAAGGGGGGCTGGCGTACATTAAATGGACGTCTGATGTTAGACGTCTATTTAATGGACGTCTGAGGCCAGGTCACTGGACATCTCAGCCCTATTATGGAATATTCAGTCCGTAATCCACTGCAGTGCAGAAGTTTAGTGTTTCATTTACTGCTCTCGATGACAGCTAGAAGATATAATTATTGGTTTATATCTGGGCTGGAATTCACTTTGTCATGACCAAATTTGTGCTTTAAACATGTGACGCAAATAGTTCCGCATAATCTGATCATTTTAAATTCGCTGTTAGTCCATTTACAATCTGGAAATCCACACATACATCCATTATATTTTATCTTTATATATTTTCTACTATCATTCAGTGGTTGCATATATTTCTTTCGTCCATTCCAGTTACAATTATACATGAAAGAAATAATGTACTGTTTAGTCTATTCAACCATAACCTCATCTACCCAAAGGAGGATTCTCCGTACACTGCGTGAAAAGCTCTATTTCTACCTAGCACTGTTCGACCATGCCTCTTTTATTCATTTTAAGCCAACCGAGCAAGTAGATCTAATTTAATAAGTTTTTTCATTGAACCTATTAATTTTCACAACTGCAAAGTACCATGCATACCTGAGTATTTCAGAACTTTGAAATTTTAATCATTAAATATGCAGATACTTAGTTCGGTATTGGAAAGCCAAATTAATTTATATTTGTGGAACGTCAGTTTTCTTATACAGTGATGCATCCTCGATTAGGAAAGTTTCTATGAAAATGACAGTAGATAGGATTCTCCGTTCTTCAAATACTGGCTGCCCATGATATTTTTAACTGTCAACTTATACATTTTTAATCATCCAGTAGCACAGCAAACAGATATCAAACCTCCCATCTGCACATCCTACTTTATATTTCTTCTAAAGTAAAGAATTAACAACTAATTGCTAAAGTTTTTTTCTACTACTCTTGGGTTTATTGGAGATACCCGGTATAATGCTCACTATCTCATTCAGTATTGTAACAAAGCGGTTATGTATACTATTATGTTATGTTTACATTCTTGGGCCTTGGCCCAGCAACATACAGGCTATTCTTATAAATAGCTTACAACAAGTACTGTATTGTATCAGTTGAGAAATAATCAATACAATCATCTTCACTTCGTTATTCTATTACTTCTGCATTTATCAAATTACAGTTCTGATCAAAATATATTTTGTAAGAATTCGAATATGGTATCGGAGCCAATCTAAGCCTCACGGCAATCTTGAAACATATTCTCCATCAGATCTTCATCATCAGGGATCATCATCTGAGAATTCAGTTTCAAGTATCTCATCAGAATCTATATTCATCATCTGAGACCAAGAATTCAAAGCTTCAAATTGAGAAAACAAAGAGATGCCATGCCGAGCAACAATATTGGCTACATCACTTCTTAAAAACAAAGAAAAGCATTGAATTTATCACAAGAAAAAAAAGAAATCATCACAAAATCCATCAAAATATCAAAAAACAGCACCTTACCAGAAAAACCCATCATCAGAAACAATCATTTGGGTTAGTGGTTAAACTTACCTAATATTTTGAGGATTTTCAGATA
Organism: Allium cepa; assembly: GCA_030765085.1. Lineage (NCBI taxonomy): Eukaryota > Viridiplantae > Streptophyta > Magnoliopsida > Asparagales > Amaryllidaceae > Allium > Allium cepa. The sequence continues at coordinate 206,601,102 of CM060941.1, read as the reverse complement.
TTCTTGCGTTCTTGTGTCTTGCCTAAAACCGACAGGTTACAATTCTTGAATCGAGATCATATTTGTCTCCCTGCTTTTTCAACCTCCTGATTCTTGCATCATGGCCAATAGCTCAGCAACATCATCAACTTCTGAATTTGATCAAACTGCCACAGAGAATCTCATCAAGACTATAGTCAGCCCACAGAGTCAACTGGTCACAGTTCATCTGGAAGAAGACAACTATCTTCTATGGAAAGCACAGGTTGAAACTGCAGTCAGAGGGTATGGACTTGAAGATTTCCTCAATGGGACAATTAGAATTCCTCCAAGATTCATCACTAGTTCAGAAAACACAACAGTCAATAACCCAGAATTTGTAAAGCATCAAAGACAAGATAGCTTAATATGTTCTTGGTTACTTTCATCCATAAGTATAAAATTACTGCCCCAAGTGATTGGCAGTAAAACTGCAAATGGTGTTTGGGCAACAGTTGAGAGAATCTTCAATTCTCAGTCAGCAGCCAAAGTTATGCATTATAAAAGGCAACTACATAGTATCAGGAAAGAAAACATCACAATGGGTGAATATCTTGCAAAAATCAAAATAACATGTGACCTTCTTGAAGCAGCAGGCCATAAAGTATCATCAACTGAGCAAGTATTGATCATATTAAGTGGCTTAAGTGATGATTATGAATCTGTTGTTGCTGTTATATCCTCTCAAAGAGCTACACCAACTCTAGAGAATGTACATGTTATACTTCTTGCCCATGAAGGCAGACTAGAATTCAAGAAACCTACAGATACTGACATGACAGTCAATTATGCAGTGGGACAGAGAAGCAAGAATCAATATAACAATAACAACAAAGGTAACCCAACTACCAGAGGTAGAGGCAGAGGCAGATACAACAACAACAACAGGCCAAAGTGTCAAATATGTGAGAAAATTGGTCACACTGCCCCAAAGTGCTACTTTAGACTCAACATGAACTATACACCAGGTCAAAACTCAAACAGTCAGAGGAATGGAAGTGCAAATATAGCCCAAATACAACAAGACACAAGTAATCAATCAAGCAATAACAGGGCAAACAGTCAGAATGATACTAACAGATCAGATCAGACAGTGGATGAAAGTTGGTACCCAGACTCTGGTGCAACCAATCACATCACTAACAATCTGGAGAATCTAAATCTAGGGAACAAGGATTACAAAGGTAATAAAACCATACACATGGGTAATGGTGAGGCAGTAAAGATCACACACACTGGTATTGCTTGCATCAAAGGTGAAAGAAAACTATATCTCAATAATCTTTTAATGGTTCCACAGATAAAGAAAAACCTATTAAGTGTTTCACAGTTTGCAAGTGATAACAATGTATATTTTGAATTCTATCCTAAATACTGTCTAGTTAGAGACATTCTAACAAGAGAAATTTTATTGCAGGGTGAAGCAGTAAAGGGTCTGTATAGGTTTAAACTTGTTGAGTCAAGAAGAACAAACTCTGACAAGTTTGTTGATATGTGTAACCTTTCTGAACTTGCTCAAAATGAAAGGAAATTGAGCAACTTTGATATCTGGCACTATAAGCTAGGTCACCCTAGCGCAAATGTTGTAAGAAAAGTATTATCAGGAAACAAAATTCCATTTGAGGTTACTCTTCCTTATATTTGTACTTTTTGTCAAATGGGTAAGAGTCACAAATTACCTTTTTCAGATTATATGGCTCAATATGATAAACCACTAATGTTAGTTGCTGCTGATCTCTGGGGTCCATCCCCAATCTACCCTGACTATGGATATAAGTATTATATATCTTTTGTTGATGCATGTACAAGATACACCTGGGTGTACTTTCTTAAAAGTAAAAATGAAGCACACCAAATCACCATACACTTTATTACACAAGCTGAAAAACAAACCAATCATCAAGTTAAAGTCATACAAACTGATGGTGGTGGAGAATTTAAAACTCTTAACAACTACTTTAGTAAAAAGGGGATAATTCATAGAATTACATGTCCCTATACCTCTGAACAAAATGGTCTAGTAGAGAGAAAACACCGACATATTGTGGAGTCAGGTCTAACATTACTTGCTCAAGCAAAATTACCTATGAAATTCTGGCCTGAATCATTTAGTACTGCTGTACACCTGATAAACAGGCTACTAACCAAAGTACTAAATGATAAAAGTCCAATGGAAAAACTATTCAATGTAAAACCTGACTATCAGCTTCTAAAAACCTTTGGGTGTTTGTGTTTTCCCTACACTAGACCATACAACACACACAAATTAAATTTTAGATCCACTCCATGTACATTTCTTGGCTACGCTTCAAATCAAAAAGGTTACAAGTGTATTGATACCAGTGGCAAAATATTCATAAGTAGACATGTAGTCTTTAATGAGCATGTTTATCCCTACTCTGATATCAGTATCAAGACAATAGGGAAAGTGTACAACCCAAAAGCATCAATACCATCTATACCAGTGCAACCATCAGAGTAGACTCAGACAGCAGCTGAAGACAACTCGGTAAACTCTGCACCACAACACACAATGTCTGTTCAACCAGGTCAGGCAGAGCAAACTGACTTACCTGAAGAAGAGTCAAATTCAACACAAAATATGAGTCAATCTGAATCAAGCACTCAGAATAATAGGTCAGGAAACAACACAAATCAAGACAATGAAAACAGAATTACTACTGGACATCATATGATTACCAGATCAAAGAGTGGAATTTTTAAACCCAAAGTATACTCATCCATCATATCAGAAGAACCAGAAACATTTGATCAAGCAGTCAAAAATAAACTTTGGAGAACAGCAATGAATGATGAATACAATGCTCTCATCAAAAACAAAACATGGAATCTGGTCCCTCAACCCAAAGACAAAAATATCATAGGATGCAAATGGACATACAAGTTAAAGAAGAAACCAGATGGCACCATTGACAGACACAAAGCAAGGCTGGTGGCTAAAGGATACACACAGGAACATGGTTTTGATTTCAATGAAACCTTCTCACCAGTGATAAAGCCAACAACTATCAGGATTATTCTCACTATAGCTATCTACAATGATTGGCAAATTAGACAACTAGATGTAAATAATGCCTTCCTCAATGGGGAGTTAAAGGAGGAAGTATATATGCATCAGCCACCAGGATATCAACAAGATAGTAATCTTGTGTGCAGGTTAAACAACGCCATATATGGCCTAAAACAAGCACCGAGAGTGTGGTTTGATAAGTTAAAAGTTACATTATATAACATGGGTTTTCACTCCACTAAGTCAGACAATTCATTGTTTGCAAGAATTAATAATACTGTTACAATCTACATACTTATCTATGTGGATGATCTAATTGTTACAGGTAACAATGATGCAGAAATCAACAAAATCATACAGCATCTAGACAAAGAGTTCTCAATTAAAAATCTAGGAAGTATAAATTACTTCTTGGGCATAGAGGTTAAGCAAATATCAAATTCAGAAGTGATACTATGTCAATCCAAGTATATCAAGGAACTTCTGCACAAAGCAAAAATGTCATATGCAAATGCACAACCAACTCCAATGATAGGCAGTCAGCACCTATCTAAAAACAGGGGAGAATTGATATTTAATGATAAACAATATAGAAGTCTAGTTGGGGCATTACAATATGTCACCATAACTAGACCAGATGTGTCGTATAGTGTTAACAAAGTTTGTCAATTCATGCAGAGACCATTGGATCAGCACTGGAAAGCAGTCAAAAGGATACTACGATATCTAAAAGGAACACTGGACTACGGTATTTCACTAAAGAAGGGGAAACACCTTAATATAACAGGCTATGCAGATGCTGATTGGGCTACAGATCCCGATGACAGGAGATCCACTATAGGCTACTGCATCTACATAGGTGAAAATCCAGTTTTCTGGTGTTCAAAGAAACAAAATACAGTATCTAAGTCTAGCACTGAGGCAGAATATCGAAGTGTGGCCAGTGCAACAGCGGAAGTCATGTGGATACAGTCACTTATGGATGAGCTTCAAATTAAAACAAACAGCAAACCTACAGTGTGGTGTGACAACCTAAGCACGGTCTATCTTTCTGCAAATCCCGTGCTTCACTCAAGAACCAAGCACATAGAAATAGATCTATACTTCGTAAGAGAGCAGATTCAAAAGGGAAAGCTACAAGTTAGTCACGTACCAGCCACTTACCAGGTTGTGGATATCTTAACCAAGCCACTTACCGCAAGGAACTTTGTTCGATTTCGCGAAGAACTAAAGGTCAGAAGAAACATCATCAAACCTGAAGTAACTCAGGCCAACAATCTCAGCAATAGGACTGATTCTCACTCCTCAAGACTCGATCTGACCTCAGAACAAAAAGGGCATCGAGTCAGAGAAGATCACAACATGAGTCTAGATGAAGCTCCATCTGTATTTCTCTCCCTCTGATTTGAAATGACCTCGGTACATGGCGGCAGAGAAAGAGAAATTTTGTGCCCTAACCCTAATCGCTTTAAGGGGGGCTATTGGAGATACCCGATATAATGCTCACTATCTCATTCAGTATTGTAACAAAGCGGTTATGTATACTATTATGTTATGTTTACATTCTTGGGCCTTGGCCCAGCAACATACAGGCTATTCTTATAAATAGCTTACAACAAGTACTGTATTGTATCAGTTGAGAAATAATCAATACAATCATCTTCACTTCGTTATTCTATTACTTCTGCATTTATCAAATTACAGTTCTGATCAAAATATATTTTGTAAGAATTCGAATAGGGTTCAATACACTACGCTCTACTTCCATTGGCATTACTACAAAACTTAAGATCCTTTCTCTTATTCAATCAAACTCTTTTCCCCAATACGATGATTTCTGTTCACCCGCTTAGCAAAGTGAGCCCGTTCATTTATTATTTCATCCTACTTGTTCGGAATATAACCATTGATTCCTTACACTCTACTACCCTGATTATGAAGGTTAAAAATAAATTCAATGCATGCATGTTTTTATAGCATTTTTCCACCGGCAACGACATATTTATTTACATTACATATGACCTTCTCCATTAGGTTTTTTTTCCAGTTGTTGATTTGTTAACATCGCACTGAATTGCTAGGTTGAAAATTTTGCATACATTACGATTCTTTTCTATGCAGTATTTCATGTGCTCCGAGTGGAATCGTTTTCTTCTCGCCTCTATGTAATATGTATGTCGATCGAAATTTCTTCACATGATATAATAATGACACCACATCAAACTTTCAACTTACAACAATATCATATTAGGTTCATTAACTGGTTGAACGGGAATTTAAATTTTTTTCACAGCAACATGTACAATCAGTACAGTTGCAACATTTTTGTTTAATTAATTCTTTTATTAGCTATTTTTGAAACATATGAATGGTATTAATTGAAGTTCTATATGAACTGAATGAAGAATTTTATTGAATGAATATCAACTGAGTATATTTTTACAGAGAAGTAGAATGGAATACAATTCCCTTGATAATGTACAAAGTTGATATATATAAGGACACAGTTGCGTCTTTGGGCTAAGCATACTAAAGGCCCAGTCTGTTATAACTTGATAATAATGTATTCTGAACATTCTACCGTTGAGATTAATATGGAAGGCTGAGATTGCTTTTGAGTATCATGCGAACCAATATATGCTGCCTTACTTGATTCTCTTATTCATTTTGCTTCTCTTAACTCCCCCTCTCAAACCGATCTAGGGTTACAGAGAGAGAGCGATATCTTCAATTCTTTCCAAAATTAGTGATGAAAGTCACAGATCTGAGTAATTTTGCTAGTGTAGACGTTATTGAGTGCACAGAATCCATAGATCTGGTATCGGCTCTTCAGATTTGTTGACATTAGATCAGATCCAATGTCGATTTGAGATCTGTAGTTGATTTTATCACGAAGGAACCTCCGATCTTCATTATTTCTCTAAGAATGAAGGTTGAGAGGGTTTTATGATGAGTCCGTGACAGTGAGCAATAAATTCATGAGAAAGATGACGCTTGAGTACATGGTAGCAGAAGCAATGTTGATGAGAGACTAGGGGCACGTTGGCTGAAATTCAAGTCTCTGCCTTTTCTTTTTTGAATCTTCAGATCTGTCCTCAATCTGGTAAAGCTTTTACTTGATAATGCTTTAGTTAAGATATATGCACGTTGGTAGGCTGAAGGTACATGATTTACTTGTAACCTTTCCTTTAATACTTGCTCACGTACAAAGTATAAGTCGATTTCTATATGCTTGGTTCTTGCGTGTAGTATAGGATTTGCAGTGAGTGATACAGCACTCAGATTGTCACACCATATGATCGGTTTGATATTATTGTCGACTTTTAGTTCACCCAGTAAGGACTGTATCCGCATGATTTCTACAGTTGCAGCAGCAACACTTCTATAACCTCCGTGCTGGATCTAGATAAAGTGGGTTGTTTCTTTGAACACCATGATATTAGATTATTTCCCATGTAAATACAAAAGCTTGTTATTGATCTTCTATCATCTGGATCACTTGCCCAGTCTTCATCTACATAACTTGTTATGTTGAGAGTGTTGCATGCTTTTAGTGTTAAGCCATAATTTACTGTCCCTTTGAGATATCTCAGAATTCTCTTGACTGCCTTCCAGTGCTCATCAAGGGGATTCTGCATAAATTGACACACTTTATTAACACTGAAACAAATGTCTTGTTATGGTTATATATTGCAGTGCACCAATAATGCTTCTATACTGTTTATCATTCAGTATAGGTTCTCCTTTGTTTTTGGAGAAGTGTTGATTAGTAATCATGGGTGTAGGTAGATGGTTAGCTTCATTCATCTTTGCTTTGACTAGAAGATTTGTAATGTATTTCCTTTGGCTCAGAAAAATTTCTGAGTCTGATCTTGTTACTTCAATACCGAGGAAGTAATTCAGATCTCCTAAACCTTTGATAGAAAATTGTTTATCCAAGTATTGGATAATGTTGCTAACCTCTGCCTCATCATTACCTGTAACAATTAAATCATCTACATAAATTAGAATGTAAACAGTGATATCAGCACTTCTTTTGACAAAAGAAGGATTATCCGATCTGGTAGGTTGATAATTTAATTTAGATAATGTGATTTTCAACTTATCAGACCATACTCTGGATGCCTGCTTTAGACCATATATAGCCTTATTTAACTTGCAGACATAGTTTTATCTTGTTCGTATCCTAGAGGTTGCTCCATATAAACTTCTTCACTCAGATCACCATTTAAAAAGGCATTATTAACATCAAGTTGTCTTATTCTCCAGTGTTTGTGTAGAGCCAGTGTAAGTATGATCCTAATTGTGGTTGGCTTTACAATTGGAGAAAATGTTTCATTAAAATCAAACCCTTGTTGTTGAGTGTAGCCTTTTGCTACCAGTCTGGCCTTGTATTTTGAAATGGATCCATCTGGATTTCTTTTAAGTTTATATGTCCACTTGCAACCCACTATGTTTTTATTTTCTGGTGGTGGAACAAGACTCCATGTCTTGTTTCTCATGAGTGCACTATATTCATTATCCATGGCAGCTTTCCAATTCTTGTCTATAATTGCTTGATTGAATGTAACTGGTTCCTCTACTGTTGTGGATATAGTAGTGGCAATGTATGCTTTAGGTTTGAATATTCCACTCTTTGCCCCGGTAATCATATGACGTCCACCTCTGATCTGTGGTTCACTGTAAGATGACTCAATATTTCTATCTGCCATGTTATCCGATTCTTGTTGCTGATCAATATTTTGTGTTTGACTTGATACAGTATTAGGAGATTGATCTATGGGTTCAGAGAACTCTGCCTGACCTGGTTCAGTGAACAAAGTGTGTTGTGGACCAGAGTTATCTGAATTTGCTTCAGTTTCTTCATGACTCTTGTCACTTGAGCATAAAGGTATTGGAGGTAGAGATACTCTGGGATTATAAACTTTCTTGGTGTCTTTGTGCTAGTATCAGAATAAGGAAACACACATTCATTGAATACCACATGCCTGCTAATATATATTTTTCCATTACTGTCAAGACACTTATACCCCTTTTGTTTTGTGGCATACCCTAAAAAGGTACAGGGTGTAGACCAGAAATTTAGTTTATGAGAGTTGTATGGTCTAGTATAAGAAAAGCATAGACAACCAAAGGTCTTTAAGTTTTGATAGTCTGGTTTTGTATTAAATAAAACTTCAATTGGTGCTTTACCCTTCAATACTTTAGTTGGTAATCTATTAATTAGATAGATACACTGCAGTATTGAAGGAGTCTGGCAAAAATTTTAGTGGCAAAGATGCCTGAGCTAGAAGAGTTAATCCAGACACGACAATATGTCTATGCTTTCTCTCTATTAAACCATTTTTCTCAGAAGTATAGGGGCAAGTCATTCTATGAACTATTCCTTTTCTGCTAAAATAACTACCGAGAGGTTTAAATTCACCACCCCCATCAGTCTGAACAATTTTAACTTGATGATTAACTTGCTTTTCAATTTGTGTAATAAAATTTATTACAGCATTATGAGTTTTAGATTTTGACCTTAGGAAATAAATCCAAGTGTATCTAGAATAAGCATCTATAAAATAAATAATAATTGTAACCATAATCAGAATTGATTGGTGCTGGCCCCCAAAGATCAACAGCTATCAGTTCTAGTGGTTTTGTATTTTCAGTCAATGAGTCAGAAAAGGGAAGTTTATGACTTTTACCCATTTGACGGTATGTACAAATATATGGTAACTTGATATTTTCAATAGAGATTTTATTTTCTGCCAAGATTTTCTTCACAACATTAACATTTGGATGTCCTAACTTGTAATGCCATGCATCAAATTTGCTCAATCTAACATTGGATTGAACTTTTTCAGAAAAATTACAACATTTTTCAGAGTCCTTTGAGTCTACAGAATTAAATCTGTATAGACCTCTGACTGCTTCACCCTACAAAAGAATTTCTCTAGTCAGTATGTCTCTAACTAAACAATATGTAGGATAAAATTCAAAATAAACATTGTTATCACTTGCAAACTGTGATACACTCATGAGATTCTTTTTAATTTGTGGAACTCTTAATAATTTATTGAGGTAAAGTTTTCTTTTACCTTTGATGCAAGCAATACCAGTGTGTGATATTTTTATAGACTCACAATTTCCCATGTGAATGGAACTATTACCTTTATACTCTTTATTGCCCAAGTTTAGATTATCCAAATTGTTAGTGATATGATTGGCTGCACCTGAGTCTGGGTACCAGCTTTCATCATTGATATGTTCAGGTCTGACTGATTCATTCACATAGCACATTCTTGAATTTTCTGCTGAATTGCCTGAATTTGATTGAATCTGTGCCATATTTGCACTGGAATTGCCACTTCTCCGTGTATTAGCTGTTTGGTTTGGTGTGAAATTTGTATTAAATCTGAAATAACATCTCATTGTTGTATGAACAAGCTTTTCACAAATCTGACATCTTGGTCTTGAATTGTTATTTCATCTGCCTCTACCTCTAGACCTGTTTGATTGACCCCCTCTCTGAAAGACTTGTGCTCCTCTGTTGTTATTGGTTTGACTTTTATTTTTGGAATTGACTGCATAAATGATAGATAGATCTGGTTCTTGTGGTTTTCTGTGATCAATTCTTCCTTCATGAGACAGCAATGTTGAATTGACATATTGTATAGATGGTAAGGTTTCTTTAGAAGATATTACAGCCACTATAGCTTCATATTCTTTATTAAGACCACTAAGAACAGTCAATATCTGTTCTGTTTCTGACACCTTATGACCCGCCGCCTCCAACAAATCACATGTTGTTTTAACTTTTGAGAGATATTCTCTCATTGATAGATTCTCTTTCTTGATATTCTGTAACTGTCTCTTATAATGCATGATTTTAGCCGCAGACTGTGAACTGAATATTTGCTGTATAGTTGTCCAGATTTCATTTGATGTTTTGCATCCTACTAATTGAGGTAGCAGATTAGTACTGATTGAGGATAGTAGCCAAGAACTTATCAAACTGTCCTGTCTTTGATATTTGACATATTCTGGATTTATGATTTGGTTGTTTTCTTGATTAGGAATGTGCTTTGGTGGAGATGTTTGTGTCCCAAGAATGAAACCATCCAATCCATAGCCTCTAATTGTTGTGCCAATCTGGAGTTTCCAAAGAAGATAATTATCTTCATCTAAGTGTACAGTAATTAGCTGACTATGCAGATTGATTGTCTTGATTAAATTCTCTGCTGCATTTGGTTGCTGACTGTTCTCACCATTGTTTGAAGTTTCAGACCCTTCACTGGCCATGATGAGATCTCTTCAAGACAAGAAAGAATTCAAAAGATGCAAGAAAGAACTCAGAATATGATAAGCAGGTTTGATGCAGCCAAGAAGTCAGGTGATGATGATTTCTTGGCAAGGAACTTACTCCTTTTATGTCTTTGTGATCTTTTCTTGCTTTCTGAATTTGATTTTCTTGATTTTGAAATTTTCTGCAACACTTTTACTTGAGATTAAGGGACCTGTTGCAGCCAGAATTGCTCAATTCTTTGGCACGACACTTGTCTTCTTGAAATCTTCAGATGAATTAATGAAAAAAATCAGATGATGATGTTCAATCTGATGAGTTCTGGAGATCAGATGATGAATTCTGATGAAGATGATGAATTCTGATGAAGATGATGAATTCTGATGATCTTCGGTTTTTTTTAATTGCTGTTAAGCAGAGTTTTGAAACTTGGCCCCGATACCAAATTGAAGTTCTATATGAACCGAATGAAGAATTTTATTAAATGAATATCAACTGAGTATATTTTTACAGAGAAGTAGAATGGAATACAATTCCTTTGATAATGTACAAAGTTGATATATATAAGAACACAATTACGTCTTTGGGCTAAGCATACTAAAGGCCCAGTCTGTTATAACTTGATAATAATGTATTCTGAACATTCTGCCGTTGAGATTAATATGGAAGGCTAAGATTGCTTTTTAGTATCATGCGAACAGATATATGATGCCTTACTTGATTCTCTTATTCATTTTACTTCTCTTAACTGTATTTTTATTACGACCGTTTCAACGTGCATTGCATCATTAGACTATTAATTGATTCCCATATTTCCATTTCATATTCTACTCTCCTTCTTCAGCGATTGTGATATTTCGATTCATTAATGTCATTATTTCAAAAAAATCAACAACAAACTCTATTTTATGGGGAAAAATCTTTGCTTTTGAAGCAAAGATAACAGTCATTACTCTCGACAACGGATGATAATACTTATCTTGCAACATTTGCAAATCCCGTGTAAGCAACTCAATTTAGAACAACTACTGCAGCAAATGCAAGAGAGATATCGAATTCCCGTTGTATAGGTAATTACATCGCACATTTGCGACAATATACATCTCTCTCTAGCTCTCATCATCTTTTTTGTGTTCATAACTACTAGGTTCCTTTTGGAATTAACTGTTGATGATGGAACTGCTTCTGTTCCTATCGTCCCATTTGACAAGGTGACAAAGTTTCTTCTAAAACAAAAAGCCGATTCTTTGTACCAAATTCAAACCAATGAGGTACTTCCTAGGCTTCCTATGGTTCATGAAAAAAACTATTCCAAACCACAATTACTAAAGTCATCTCCCTCCTCTTTTGCTACACTAAACAAGATATTTTAAAATCCAATATTTTACTTAAAGGTTGGCGGTGCTAAGAAAGTAACGACCATTCTCGACCAAGTTATTGGTAGAACTGAGAATTTTCAAGCTAAGCTTGACACATATCTTAACACGACTGGAAGGAAAAAAAATTGACTGCAACAATAATTTCTCATTCTACTGTCGACATTAGTACTAGGTCAGCTGAACCATCCAACACTAAGATGTCTTTCTCAACACCCACATACTTATGACCTCCTGCCTACTACCTTCTAAACCCACTATGCATTGCATTTATATTTGCATAAATTCTCCATCACTTCTGACCCCATAAATTTCCAAACTTGCTTTTATACTTACTAACAAGCTATCAAACTACAGGTTTCCAGTTCATCCGACATCAAGGTCACTTATATCAAAGGAAATGCTAGAAGAAAAAAAATCGTACGACTGCCGCCTAACGTTTTTACTCTGCCTTCAAGTATTTAAACTTATGTGAAGTGTTTTAATGCATGTCAATCTTATGATGTCTGTTTCTGTCTTTTGTGTCATGTCCTGTCTTCAGTTTGAAATAAAGCATTACAACTTTGTGTCCCCTACAGCTGTCCGTATAAATTGAGAACTACCATAGACTATGGCAATATTTCCTCCTTGTCATGTGAATGCAGTTGCTGTTTCAAACATAGTACTATGCCCCTTATATCTCTCCTCGGTTACACGAACTCATAATCAATCGAAATACAATCTAAAACATGTTAGCCCTTTGTCAAAGATCACAAAACAATAAAGTACATGTTCATATAACCATTCACCTTATGTTTCCTACAGTGGTTACATAATGAATTCAAACTCTATTAGAAATAGTGGACTGATATAAACTATAATTATAAATGGTCTGAAACTAACACTACATATAAATTTCTATTCTATATATATCAACAATTATTATCATTAATATGTGACTAGATGTCAATATAAGATCATAAATATAGGGTTCTAAAATTTGATTACTTTGAAATGTACAAGAAAATTTAAGTCTTTCTGCATTACTGCAGTTACATACACTTGGCAGCATATATAAAACTAAAATTTTCAATTTACATAGCACTTTCGATTGACAGTTACTCGCTAACCTACACATTATATTTTCATTTTCCTTAACCTCGATTCAGTCAATGGTACATCACCATTTCTAACATCGATTTTGACCTAGGCAACACTTACACCATGCATGCACAACATTGGAGCTACGAACTTTTTGTAAACAACGGTCTTCTCAAACAACCAACTTCCACTGAACGACATAACAACGACAACATACAAGCTATTGCTCGCATGCCTATGCTTACAACAACATTATACTGTTTTTCCCCATGCACATATACATTTCTTTATATATCTAATTCTGCCAATTTATTTCCTCTTCGGATCAGCTTGACATCCATGGACAGGTAACTCCAAACTCCAACTTTTTAATTAACATTCCTATCACCCTCAATATTTCATTTACTTTCGCCATCTTAATACAATCATGTGGCAGCCAGGTTGATAAACACATAATGCTACTACAATCCATTTTACGCTCTAAGGGAATCGAAGTGAACATATCCCCGCTAATGGTTATGTCCTCCAGCCACTATATAACAATAACACATCCACATATATTGTGTTGTTTCATTCTCCTACATCTAACAACTATTAAACTTTAGGCGCCCTGTGAACTAACTACTACACTTGAGCGGAATAAAAAAAGGTTCCTTCAGCAACTAAAGCAACAAACTTGCTCAAATAAGGTACACTGCAACAAACACCCCTACTGTACGTTCGCTAGCAATGCATCCACTGCATTATAAATTGAGCTTTGTCCATTATGTGATAGATTCATAAATACATGTGCTCCCAAAGAGAATTGGAACATAAAATTAACAGTCTTGAAAACTATATTCCCATCCACACCAATCTAACAGATAACTGCACAAACAGCGTAATGCATGTAACAAGGTAACACCTACCTGCTACAGCAATCTAACTACATATCATTTCTTTATCTCTTCACAGGTTGCCGTACGAATAAACAACTCAATTGGTGGTGTGTACATTACTAGCGCAGACTTGTTGAATGTCCCCAGTGCTCACAACTTTTACAATGGACCTTCCTCTAGCAGGCAAAGTACACATGCATCCGGTTTCACTCATAGGTACATTTTCAATTACAATTATATTCGTCAAATATAAATTTCTTCCCCATGTTTTTATGACAAAATATTTTATAAGAATAATATATGTAGTATATTCACCATATAGTCCCAACTTCCTACTGGAATTTAGTAGATATCCAAATAAGTCATTATACTATCTACTGCCTCAAAATGAGATCAATGCGAAATTATGAAACCATTATTTTCCTTCATTTATATCTTTGTCGGTAGAAACCACTTCATTGCTTATATTGTATTCAGCTTTTGTATTGTAAACGACTTTGCAACCATGGTAGCACCAATCCTGTGGGATTTTTTGCTTACTAATCAAGTACACCATCAAACTATAGCAATACCAAATTACTACCATAAGCCATTACCAAATTCAATCAACTGCCAATAAAGCGAGTTTGTATACATTATGAAAAATAATGTTTTCCACTGTTTGGAAATTGTTCACGTCCTAAAATATTTTCTTCCTGCTTTGTTTTAGCTCATTTTCAGTAATGAACATTCATCTTTGATAAGTGCTTCCCGTTAATAGTGTTACTAAACCAAACAAATTAATGCACGAATCATACATTGTAGACTATGTACAACTTTCCCCTAATACCAACAGTAATAAAAATTTTGAGATATTGAAGCTGTTCGACATACAAACTACAGCGAAATACACCAACTGACGACAACACATCTACAGCTTTACTGCATGAATACGCTTTGTGTCGTTGATTACCATGTGCCTTTTGGCATGGTCAGTTTATTAAATTTGATTATAGAAATAAATGCATCTCCAACTAACCTGACTTCGCCAAATATAATAATGAATGATACTAATATCTTACCACCTGAATATATGGTAGGGTAAAGGCTTACATTCTATACCTATATATACTTTGCCTTCATAAAGGATTTAGCACTATTATGTTTACCAACTATACATAAATATTGGTAAAAAAGTGCTCCCTGCTATTTGTTTTTTGGATAAAGTTTGTTATTCGTCGCCATTCTCCTTCATTTTGTGTAGTTACCTCGGCCGTCGAGTTGTAGAAGGTATACAACTCTGTTAACTTCTCAAGACTTCAACCTATCCACTAATTACTGCATTAATTTATAATAGCACTCATTCTTGGACTGTATTCAGCTTTAGCCTATTGGCGCACAGTCATGTTGTACTCGGTCCTCCTAACTCAAGTACAAACTTCATAATGAAATTAATCACTCATATGCATGGTCAGATTTTATTTTGCACGTCCACATTCTGGAACACCATCACGTTGATGAAAGGAATAAAGCCAACAAGCTGACCTCATCTGCATTTTACTAGCCTACATTGCAGTTATTTATACATTTTAGTTGTTCTTGCTATTTCTTCATGCTTACATGCCGATGTAATATTATTAATTTTCTTCTACTATTTGTTCATATTACAAGCTACCGTTTTTGGCTCAGATTTCTGTAAATATATATATATATATATATATATATATATATATATATATATATATATATTTGCAAACATTTTTAATGTTGGTCATATTCCACGTTCTCTACTGCCCTTTTTCCCTCACCACGACATTATCTTTTTGTTGCTGCAATTGCAACTGCTTTGTGCTGTCAGTTAATAATGATTAGTCTTTTTTAAGGGCTGGACTATATCCGAATTATTATTTTTCCTTTTCATATATAATGTCTAATGTTACAAAACTTTACTTAAAATTTTAATTTGTTTTCCTCCGTTCATTGAACAATATGAAACACCGATTGGAAGTTATAGTTTGTTCCCGTCTGCTTGCCCTATGCAGCCCTATATGATTGCTGAAATTTTGGATAACATGCATGTTACCTAGCATTCTTCATCCGGCTGCGTTATCTGCAAACTCATTCCATTATAATACTGATTTGTTCGGATTACATAAAACGTCTTTTTCGCTTGGTTTTACATCAGCATATTTTTTCTATTTCGACATGGGTCTATCTATGCATATTCAAAAAATTTAAAATCCATATCCATACGCAATTCATTGAATTTCACTGTCAAATTTCATAACGTGCATATGCGGAGCACGGGTTCACACTAGTGTAAAATAAATGTACGTCATGCACTCACGGTAATCACAATAATATTGCGTTTTTCTAATTCGATATAAAAAAGATCAAACAAGCTTTTTATGCTAATTTTTGTTTAGTCTTCGAATTATTTACTCTCTCCTTTTAATTTGTTTAGAGGGGAAGAAAAAAAGAGATAAATAAACAAATGGAGCATATTTTGAACTTTTTAATCATTTTCAGAATTAAAGGAACTTTCAAAAGTGCCGAGATTAAACCACTAAGAAATCGGTTGAATGATGTCACCGATTCAAAAATGCCTCTCTTTTCTCAACTCGTCTTCACATCTCTCTCATCTGCTGCAAATTCATGCCCAGATTCTAACATTAGGCCTCTCCACTCACCAGTTCATTACTTCTCAACTCATCAATTTATCTTCTTTATCCCATTTTGCCAATTTAAACTACGCCCTCTCTCTTCTTTCTCACTCTCCAAATCAAACCACTTCGTCTTACAATCATGTCATTCGAGCTTATAGCAGCAACTCTAACCCATTTCAAGCTTTGCTTCTTTTCTCCATCATGAGAAAAACCGGAGTCCACCCAAATGAATTGACATACCCTTTTGTCATAAAGTCGTGTGCTTGCGTGCATTCCTTCAAATTAGGTATTCAGCTTCATTGCGATGTTATAAAGTCCGGGTTTGGTTCTGTTGTTTACATCAACAACACAATCATGTTGTTGTATGGCAACTATAAGCACATTGCCGATGTAAATAAACTGCTTGACGAAATGCCTGAAAGAACGATTGTTTCTTGGAATACTGTCTTGACAGCGTATGTCAATGAGTTACTGCACGAAAATGTCATTTCAATTTTTAAAAGGATGAGATTTGATGGGTTTGAGCCTGACCCAACCACTTATGTCCTTTTGCTTTCTGTTTGTACAGAGCTTGGAAGCTTGAGGTTTGGTAAATGGATTCACTGCCAACTTATTGCAAAAGGAATTGTTCTTAATGTTCAACTTGGTACATCAGTTGTAAATATGTATACTAAATGCGGGGATATAACGTGTGCTTTTAAAGTGTTTGATGCGATGTTAGTGAAAAATGTATGGACTTGGAGCGCTATGATTACAGGATTTGCTCAACATGGTTTGGCAAAAGAAGCATTGGCACTTTTTTCAAACATGAAAAGATCTTCGGTTAAGCCAAACCAAGTTACTTTTCTTGGAGTGTTATGTGCGTGTGTGCATGCTGGTTTGGTGAATGAAGGATATCAGTATTTTAGTGAAATGGTTAATAAGTATGGAATCAAACCAAACATGACTCATTATAGTGCAATGGTTGATGTTCTAGGGAGAAAGGGTAATCTTAGAAAAGCCTACAACTTTATATTGGACATGCCAGTAAATGCAGATGTGGTTGTTTGGAGAACACTGCTAAGTGCATGCCAATTACATAGTGAAAAAGATGCTGAAGGCATTGGGGAAAAAGTCAAGGGGAAATTACTTGAATTAGAGCCTAATAGATGTGGAAATTATGTGATGATCGCAAACATGTTATCGGAAAATGGGTCATGGGAGGAAGCTGCTAAAGTAAGGAAGATAATGAGAGATGAGGGCTTGATGAAAATTGCTGGAGAGAGTTGCATTGAAGTGGATAAGTCAATTTATAGATTTGTATCGGGTTTTGATGCATATAAAGTTTGCAGATATATTTATTACTTGTTGGAAGGGTTGAGCTTGAATATGAAGATAGATGATGTTAAAGATGCCATCCTTTTTCAAGAATGAAAAGAAAATTACTGATCTGGCAATCAAAGAGAGAAATTAAAGTCATGTTTTTGTACAACCTGAGTTTGTGCTTGGTCTGTAACATCAGGTAACCTACCGGCTTATTCTATATTCTTTTATTGAATTGTATGTGTTTCATAAAAAAAATTCAAGCATCAAGATAGCGATTTAATTTGTTGATTATAACGGTCGATTGTTTGAGTAATTTACACATGGATATCCTTAATTTAGCTATACTTCTTATTCATAATAGTGGTAGATCCTGTATATAAATTCAATGGAGTAAATAAGTTTAAAAAAGAAAAGAAAGAAAAAGCAAAGAAAGCAAGAAGCATGCATCTTATGCAGAAAATTTGAAAGTCAGTGGGCCAACCGCTCTTTGTAGTATGCTCCACCACTGAGCAATATACAGTGGCAAAGCTGCTTTGACTACATCGAGGGCCACCAACCTTCCTCAAACATCTATCTAGTGACAATATTTTTTAAGTTTATTAGTTAAATTATGGTTAATTGATTATAATTTATCCAATTTTTACACCAGAATCCATCCCCTTTTTATTTTTGATCCCACTCACATAAACGAAAGGCTTTGTCCATGGACACATCGTTTTAACATCATTTGCTACTCAAAGATATATTAGGATAAGAAAAGAGTAGCGGGATGGTCGATTCGATAACCAAAGAAAAAAGGTTAAAAAATATGTGATAGTAAAATAGTTGTGTACGTAGTATCGCATAGAATGAAAATGGCATATGATGAAATTTTACTAGGTGTTGTTATCCGTAATACCACTTTGACTATGGGCAGCTGTTGTCCGAGAGCACAATACAAAATTATAAATTTAGCTAAAGGGCTATATAACGATTTCAAGCTAAATTTGTTTTAATATTTTGAGACTAAACAAGCTTGCAAATCGATTTAGCTCCTACCCCAGCTTACAAGGTTTTTATTTTTCTTTCCCATCTCAAATGATCGGTTCAGAACACACTAGCTCCTTATCCCTGTCTGCTCAGATTCGTTTGTCATTTCTCAACACCATCATTCTGACCAGAAATGCCACCTATAAATTTCGATCCGTGAAATCGTTTTTGGGTTATGTTTAAACATTATTTATGGTAGAAGGCATGTCATTAATTATTATGGCCCAGCCAAGCGAATTGAAACTACAGTCTGCTGTCTTAATTCGAAATGCGGTCCATCATATTTTAATCAATTATAGGATCAAATTCACCATATTTTTTTTTATTGTAAAGATATATTAACCGAAATGTTTGATAGATATCTGCTATCTTTCAATGACCGTTAGACACTTTGTATAGTTTCAAGAAAAATTGATTGTTCCTACCATTTGAACTGGGCTCCCTATTTGATTTATTTTTAATCTGTGCAAACTTACGCCTGTACTATATTGTTTACTGTTCAGTATAATACGTAGTTTTACTAAGGTACAGAGAAGGGGAAAAAAATGAAAAAGCGGGCCAGTATTGAAAAAGCAAATAATTTTCATTATGGGCACTGCCGCACTATCACAATCGAATTCTATAAATTGAAAATTTTATTTTGTTACTTCTTTTATGAAGTTGTATCCATCCATACGCACATTGATGCCATAAATAACACCACCTTTTTTATTGAACATCTAATTAATTGCTGGTTTATTTAATTCTTCAAATATCCCGTCTGTATTAACCAAATTTTAGATAGTCTCCAAATCTTATAATCAGATTAAGTTGAATGTATGATCAGATTATCATCAGTACATGAAATGTATGAACTTCTTTTTTGCTAAAGGCTGTAAAAATGAATCCTTTTAATTTATCGTCAGTACATGCCAACAATACATGAAATGTTGGCCGCAATGCAATTACAAGATGCCCAGTACATTAAAAGTGAATGTCAAATATAAAGTTTAGACAGGTTAAACTTGATTACAAGGTGCATGCATTTCACATATTACTATATAGTCCATGTTAAATGGGGTCCTACATGTATAACATCTGTATAATCGATCTGTATAATTGTTGATGTTTTGCTTTGTCAACTGCATTTTGTTCAGAACAATATTTTGTTATCCCTATATTTAGTTTAGATGCCAAACTCGATTCGTTTATTTGTAGGTAGCTCTTCAAAACTTTTATTTTCTGGAACTGTATCTTTCTTTTCAACCAGCTTATTCTTGGCAACCTTCTTTTGTAGCGCTCCTTTGGCATTTCATCAAAGGTAAAAAGTTTTGTCATGTTAATTCATTTTACCATTTACAATCTCTTATGTGATGCAGCTTAGATCTAGGCTCGAACAGTTTAGATACAAACCTTCACAACCTATCCAGAATCTTCCTCACGAAATGATGATTTCGTGTCAAATAAACTGATAGAACGATAAATGCTCAATTCCGTTGATTGTGATGATGCCGGAATCTAGCTATCTCCAATCCGTTGATCTCGCAAGATAACGTGTTGAAAGATCTACAATTCGATCGTTGATCACTCGCAAGTGATATCGAGAATTGGCTTCAAATTCGTTGATTCGCTCACGAATAACCTAAAAATGGAAAGTAGAAGGAGATCACACTCAACTTCCAACAATGGTGGCAAAAGCTCACACACAATTTTATTTCAAAAATCAACTCCCCTTTACAAATGACAACACACCCCTATTTATAGGAAATTACAACACACGCAACTTAACACCATACGACTCACGACATACGACTTAACACAATTACAAGTTACAACATCACACGCGACTCAATACAACACAAGCGACCTAACAACATACGACATAACAACATACGATAATACATGCGACTTAACAATACAACAATACAACATAACAACATACGACTCACGACTCACGACTCACGACCTAAGAAATCAGCGACATAAGAAGAAAGCACGGCTTCAGGAACGGCTTAAGAAGATACACAGCTTCATGCGACATAAGAAACCATGCGACATAGCGACATAAGAGAAAGCACGGCTTCAGGAACGACTCAAGCGACTTAAGGAATCAGTGACTCAACACATGCGACTTAAGAGAACGGCTTAAGAGAAAAGCGACATACGATTTACGACATAAGGAATGCGGCATATGTGAGCGACTTATAGAAATGCGGCCTTGTTTTCTTGAGCCGTTATCTTACAAGGTAGGTCGTTGAGCGACTTAAGCATGCGACTTAAAATTGAGCGACTTAAGTTGGTGCGACTTAAGGCATATGTTGGTTGCGACATATCATGATACACTGCATCATCCTCCCCTGGTTGAAAAGAATTCGACCTCGAATTTACACTTTCCTCTTCTTCGACATACTTATTCTCATGATATGGAATCAAGTGTTTGACGTTGAAAACGTCGGCAGTATGGATATGATCCGGCAATCTTAACTGATAAGCATTCTCATTAATCTTTTTTACGATTTTCAAAGGACCAATCTTTCTAGCAGCTAGTTTGTTGTAAGTACCAATAGGAAATCGATCCTTAGTCAATACTGCATATAAAAAATCTCCTTCTTTGAATTCAACATTTCGTCGTTTAATATCTGCGGATTGCTTATATTTCTCATTTGCCTTAAGCAATCGTTCCTGCACAACCTTGTGGCACTCTTGCAATTCATTCACAAAATCACTAGCTCGTTTGATCACTCCTTTCTGTTGTGGTACTATAGATAAATCCAATGGTCCCTTAGAAATTGTTGAGTAAACGACCTGTAATGGACTGAACCCAGTGCTACGATTAACTGCATGGTTGTGTGCAAACTCAGCTTGACACAGCTTAGAATCCCAACTCTTCAAATTGTCATTCACGAGGCATCTCAATAGATTACCTAGGGATCTATTCACAGCTTCTGTCTGTCCATCCGTCTGTGGATGATAAGCACTACTAAATTTCAGCTTTGTCCCGACCATTCTCCATAGACTCATCCAAAAATGACTCAGAAAACGAGTGTCTCTATCCGATACAATAGATTCAGGCAACCCGTGAATTCGATAGATCTCTCTGAAGTATAACTGTGCGACATTAACTGCATCTGCCTTCTTCTTGCATGCAATAAAATGTACCATTTTTGAAAACCGATCAACCACCACGTAGATAAAATCATTGCCACGTTGCGTCCTCGGCAAGCCCAATTCAAAGTCGATACTGATATCCACCCATGGTCTAGTAGGTATAGGCAACGGCATATATAAACCTGCATATGTCGCGGTCCCCTTTGAAACTTGACAAATATGGCACCTCTGAACGAACTTTTCAACTTCCTTCCTCATTGACGGCCAAAAATAAGACTTTGAAATCAACTGCATAGTACGGTCGCGGCCCATGTGTCCTTTTTCATGTAATTCTTTGATGATTTTCATTCGGAGACTGCAATCTGGAATATACAACTGATTTCCTTTGAATAGAAAACCTTCAACCAGTATATATCCATCCATGCTTCCCTGCTTGAATTTGTCTAGGATTTCGGAAAAATATGAATCTGAAGTAAGAAGATGTGGAAGCAAGTCAAAACCCATCACCTCTACTCGCATGGTTGTTAGTAAATTCTCCCTCCGACTCAATGCATCGGCGACGCGATTAGTTACTCCAGACTTGTGCTTTACGACGAATGTAAATTGTTGCAAATAAGCTATCCACGATGCATGCCTAGCTGCAATTTTATTCTGCCCTTCTAAATGTTTCTACGCTTCATGGTCCGTATACAAAAAAATTCTTTGTGGAACAAGTAATGTCTCCAATGCTTCACAGCCTGCACAATAGCATAAAACTCCACATCATAAGTATTGTATCTCATCTTTACTCCAGAAAGTTTTTCACTGAAATAGGCGATTGGATGACCCTTCTGACTCAACACTCCTCCAATTCCAACTTTGGATGCATCTGTATGTAACTCAAATAGTAACTGAAAATCTGGCAACACTAGAATCAGTGCTGAGGTTAACAGTTCATTGATTTGCTCAAAAGCAGATCCTGCCTCTCTCGTCCATGAAAACTGCTTTCCTTTCATACAATCAGTAACAGGAGCCATCACACTACTAAAGTGCGGTATAAATCTTCGATAAAATGAAGCTAACCTATAGAAACTTCTGACTTCTGTTATAGTTTTGGGCTGTGGCCAATCTCTGATTGCGGCTACTTTACTCTGGTCCACTTGTATCCCTTCCTCAGACACTACATAACTCAGAAATAAAACACTTAGCGTCATGAACACGCATTTCTTCGTCGCTGCATAGAACTGTTCTTGACGAAGAATAGTTAACACCTTTCGCAAGTGTTGAATGTGTTCCTCTGTGCTAGCACTATATATCAAGATATCATCAAAGTAGACTACAACAAACTTCCCGATGTAAGGTCTGAAAATTTGATTCATCACCCTCATAAATATACTTGGTGCATTAGATAGACCAAATGGCATGACCAGCCATTCATATAATCCTTCCCGAGTCTTGAATGCTGTCTTCCATTCATCACCTGGTTTTATACGAATCTGATGATAACCACTCTTAAGATCGACCTTAGAAAAGATTACAGACCCACTGAGTTGATCCAATAGATCATCAAGTCTTGGCATAGGAAATCTGTATCTGACCGTTATTTTGTTGAGTGCCCTGCTGTCGGTACATATTCTCCATGAACCATCTTTCTTCGGTACCAACAGAGCTGATACAACACAAGGACCGAGACTCTCTCGAACACGCCATTGCTCAAGCAACTCCTCTACCCGTCTTCTCAACTCTTCATGCTCTTTTGGACTCATACGATAATGTGGCCTATGCGGTAAAACAACACCTGGCAGTAAATCAATTTGATGTTGTATATCCCTCAGTGGCGGTAATTCCTTGGGTAATTCCGCAGGAAAGACATCTTCAAATTCATTTAATACCGGTCTAACCTCCACAGGAATTTCAACATTTTCACTTGTTTCATACCCAATCGACATAAACAATTCAGCACTATCTTCCACTTCTTTAACAAATTCTTTCGTAGATAATAGACTAGTTGATTCCACTTTCTTCTCTGACTTGCTTTCGCTTTGTTCACGCTTCTTAGGAACTAACGTAACTTGGGTTCCTTCGAACATGAAACTGTAGCTGTTGGTGCGACCATTATGTTGTACCGCTCTATCATATTGCCATGGCCTTGCCAATAGTAGATGACACACATCCATATCGACAACATCACACCATATATCATCTTTGTACTTCTTTCTAATATAAAATGTAACAAATGCTCGTCTTCTCACTGTCACTTCTCCACCTTTCTTTAGCCATGCCAGTTTATAAGGTCTATGGTGTTTTTCAGTCTTCAACCCTAACTTCGTAACGGCTTCTTCAGAAATAATGTTATCGCAGCTTCCTGCATCAATAACAAATCGACAAACCTTTCCCAAGACAGTACATGTAGACTGAAAGATATTGCTTCTCAGCCAACTAGAATCATTCTCATGCTTTGGCACTAAACAAGACCTCCTTATCATCAAGTTACACCCTTCGTCTCCTGACACAACTTCTTCATCTTAATCAAACTTCGATGGTTGAGAATAATCAACTTCAGCTTCCACATCCTCATACTCACATTCCTCTGCAACTAATGCTCTCTTCTTTGCCTTTGTACATTCATTAATTTTATGGCCAAACTCCTGACAATTATAGAACTTGATACTGTTATTGACCTTTGCTTTAGCGGCTTCATTGACAATTGGTTTATTGACTGCCTTGGAAACATTAGCACTGCTACTAGCACCCTTATTCTGGTTGTTAGAACCCGCAAACACACCACTTCCTCGTCTCCTTTGTTTCTCTCAAGCTACAGCTTTCTGATGTGCTTCAGCAACAGACATTGGATTAAACATATTAACCATGTCTTGAATTTGCATTCGTAACCCTCCAATATATCTAGCCGTTAGTTGTTCTTCGGTTTCCATAATATCATTCTTTGCAATCAATTGATAGAATTCATCTGCATAGACATTCATTGTCTTCGTCCCTTGTCTCAAATTCTGCAAACGTTGATACATAAGAGATTGATAATTGTACGACAAGAAAGTTGCTTTCATCATCTTTCTCATCTTCTCCTAAGTGACAACTCTTGATTTTTCCATTCTCTCCCGAGTTAGTTTAGTTTGTTGCCACCAAGTCATAGCTCTTCCCCTTAATTTTGTAGCAATTAATTGGACTCTACGATTCTCAGGCACCTCCTTGAATTTCAAAATTTCTTCAACATTCGATAACCAATCAAGAAATTCTTCTGCTTGCATACCACCTTTGAATTCTGAAATTTCCATCCTCATACCTGACTCCCATTTACGATCATTTTCTGAATCCGGATATTGATTTAGCACTTGGCCTCGGTTTCGATAATGAATACTACCTCCGTCACCATCCTCCTCAAAATCATATGTATTTCGATATCCATCCTGACCATCTACATCTCTACGACTATGCATGTTCCTTCTACCCTGTCTTTCAGCATCACGATATGGTTCATTGTCAAACCCACGTTGAGTTCTTCCCTCTTCATTTCGATACCCATGGTGGTCTCGCATCATTGAAACTGATGATTCTCTTCTATCTCGATAAGACTGGGGTGACATCCTCCTTTCTTCCGAAACCGATGGTGAAACCCTGTTTCTACTCTGGTTCGAAACTGGTGACGTTCTCTTTTGATTTTGATTCATGTCGTTCATCAACTTCTCTAACTTTGCAATACCCTCATTGAAATTTTCATTGATACGTTGCTTCATCTGCTCAGCTTCTTGTCTTATATATAAATCTTCAACATTATGATAGCGATTAGCACGTCTCGGAGGCATGATCATTAAACAATCTCGTTTCTGTCTCTGATTTAGCTTTGATACCAATTGACGCAGCTTAGATTTAGGCTCGAACAGTTTAGATACAAACTTTCACAACCTATCTAGGATCTTCCTCACGAAATGATGATTTCGTGTCAAATAAACTGATAGAAAGATAAATGCTCAATTCCGTTGATCGTGATGATGCCGGAAGCTAGCTATCTCCAACCCGTTGATCTCGCAAGATACCGTGTTGAAAGATCTACAATTCGATCGTTTATCGCTCGCAAGTGATACCGAGAATTGGCTTCAAATTCGTTGATTCACTCACGAATAACCCGAAGATGGAAAGTAGAAGGAGATCACACTCAACTTCCAACAATGGTGGAAAAAGCTCACACACAATTTTATTTCAAAAATCAACTCCCCTTTACAAATGACAACACACCCCTATTTATAGGAAATTACAACACACGGGACTTAACACCATACGATTCACGAAATACGACTTAACACAATTACAAGTTACAACATCACACGCGACTCAATACAACACAAGCGACCTAACAACATTCGACATAACAACATACGACTTAACAATACATGCGACTTAACAATACAACAATACAACATAACAACATACGACTCACGACCCACGACCTAAGAAATCAGCGACATAAGAAGAAAGCACGTCGTCAGGAACGGCTTAAGAAGATACACAGCTTCATGCGACATAAGAAACCATGCGACCTAGTGACATAGCGACATAAGAGAAAGCACGGCTTCAGGAACGGCTCAAGCGACTTAAGGAATCAGTGACTCAACACATGCGACTTAAGAGAACGGCTTAAGAGAAAAGCGGCATACGACTTACGACATAAGGAATGCGGCATAGGTGAGCGACTTATAGAAATGCGGTCTTATTTTCTTGAGCCGTTATCTTACAAGGTAGGTCGTTGAGCGACTTAAGCATGCGACTTAAGATTGAGCGACTTAAGTTGGTGCGACTTAAGGCATATGTTGGTTGCGACATATCATGATGCGCTGCATCATTATGACATAGCTTTCTTGCAGCAATTATATTCAAAGTTTTTTGAACTTCTTGGCATCCATGATCATTTAGTCCTCCTCGATATCATTGTTAGAAAAATTGCTACGAACTTGAAGTACTATACTGATGTGACTGTTCAATTCTGTTATGTGTAGTTCCCTTTACATTTTTCTTAATAATATATTTTACGGATCATTCTTATTGATTTAATTTTGCAGTGTATGGAGGTTATTATGCAGACCCTGCCCCTATTCCAGCAGTTAGCATCTAGATTAGTTTGTTATTCTGTACAAACTAATGGCTAGCCCATTCTTCATTACTTTACCGTCATTTTTGAGTTGTTTATAGTAACATGACCGGCAAACTGATGCTTAAGTTGGATACTGTTAAATTCATTATTGCAAATCACGCGGTAATTTTTAAGAATTTCAAAAGGTCAAATTCCATTTTGGGTCATAGCTGTCAACCGAGTAAAGTAAATTCTGCAAATTAGAGGGAAATTTTTTTCATTTCTGGAAGAGTTTAGGTGTTCCTGCTGCAGGACAACGTTTTACTATTTCTCTTTGCTATTTAAATTTTATGGACGACAACCCCATCAAATTCATCATCTATGGATCTACTTTTACAGGTATGGGAATCTATGTTGAACCTATCCATACACACACAATCCAAATTTAATTTGTTACATTTATGTTGAAATCAATTTTTTTCATTTTCATCATGCCAATGCAATTTTACATAATTACATATAAACAAATTGGAGTGCCTAAGTGCTAAACTTTTGTAGTATTCATCATCATTCCTTTGAATTGCTTGGGATTTTGTTGTTGTTGTGCACTTTCACAATTTCAAGATACAGTTTAATTTTCTATCCTAAATGCAAAGTCAGGATTATGATATAAAGCAGTTACTAACACACCAAGCAAAACCATACATTGCTTTAATGTTGTATAGTCAAAAAATCAGTATGTACGCATTTTATGCACTTTATAAGAATTCGACATACTCTTGTGTATTCTTTATGTACGCATGATTAACATTTTGCAAATGGTATACTGAACCATTAGATGTGTACACCGATTGTAAGTCAATATCAAGGACTTATTGAATTTTCTTTTCTGTAGATTCATAATAGAACATGTACATTTAAATTGAGAGGTTAGCATGCACATTTTTCTAAACATAGTTTATAATTCTACTTACAAACGTGTACAAAATTAATAGATTAATGTTTCTTACACCTCAATTGCAGAACCTTAGCAATTTAATTTTTAGCCATGGTTTTGGTATTTTTCCAAAGTAATGTTTTTCAATGTCTGATTATAGTTATACCATCTTGATGAGTTTCATTGAAGGTTAAAAATAAAGAATTAGTCTACCCTTTATCTTAGCTTTATTAGGAAGGTAAACTCCATTTATTATCATTTTCAGCAAACTATATACTCTTGGTTACAATAATTACAACTTCAAAGCTAAATTACAGCAGTTGATATAATTTAATTTATTAATGGATAAAAGTATGCATTTATTTTACGGTATATGGGCAATAAGTATTTTTTATGACTCAATTGACATATGATACAGAAATAAAGTTCCGTTTTGAGATTTACATTTACGTTTTGGGTACAAAGAAAATTATGTTAAATAAATTGCATACTATATCTTGAATGCATGTAACTCTTGACTACAATTCTAGCCTTGCTGATGCAATATTGGCCATATTTGGCTTCATGATAAGTATGTTTACCAAAATTTTAGCCTTACCGATAAATATCTTGCTATATTTTAGTTTTTGTTTTAAACTTGCTTAGGGTGATACGAGTGATATAAAATATAAAATTTTAATAATTCAACTATCAACTCTCTATATTTTATAGGTCATGATAAGACTAAAATATGGCTTTTGCATTAACGATTTGTGAAAGATTGACTGCTTTTGAGCTAGAGTGGCTGGCGAAGTATATTCACGAATGCTTATTTGAATCATTGCATTCTTTGGATCAAAATTATTAAACTACTAGATCTATGTTTACTATATTTTGTAGGTAGTGACAATAAGATTAAAATTTGGAATTGCAAAATGCATAGACGTTGGTTTACCCTTTTGAGTCTCTTTGGTTACATTGAAGTGGCCCAGTCCAATGATGAGGAAAAGGCTATAGTTTTCAAACAACAATTATGACCATGTACCACAGTTGGATGATCTCTAGAGCAGCAATAGAGAGGTAACATCGAAGAACTGAATGTTTGATATGGTCAAAGATCAATGGGTAAGGTCGAGTAACTCTTTTCACTCTAGAATATAAAAGCTGAAGTATCATAAAATGAGATTCTCATGAGATCCTCGTGAGCTTGATGCTTTCAAACAATTACTTTTCTATTGCAAAAAGTGGTTTCCATATATGTGAGAATTTAGTTGAAATTGTAAATATAAAACGTTACGGCACGCGCTATGCGCATGCGTTGTTTTTCTACAAATTGCATATGTTTTAACACGTTTAAAAAAACACAAATATTTAATCATATTTTGCATTAAAATCATGTGTAATTTTTGAAACTCAACGGTCGACCCAAAAAGTTACGCTTCTATTTCAATTATTAATAAAGATTATATCTAACAATTATATATGTGTATGTGTGTATGCCTGCTAGTATATATATTTTGGCACGTGCAATGCACATGCATGTAAGCTCTTTATTAAATTATTAAATTCGAAAGTTCTATGTATTTTGATAAAAACAAACCGAAGAACATAAGGAATTTTTTTTTTTTTTGTTGGAACAAGGTTTGAACTTGTGACATTGTTTATGTTTAAAATTCCATTTAAAAACAGATGTTAATATGTAAGATTCGAATTCATGACCTCTTATTTGCATGGAATGACATTTTTGAAATTTTACAGTCAGACCAAAAAATTGTGTTTTTATTTCAGCTAATAATAAAGATTAATAAAGATTTATGGATTGGTTGAATTATCTAGAAAGATCTTGCATTACCCATTCTAATGCAGCTATATATATTTGTCTCGCTCTTTGAAGTTTAATTATAATTACATTTGAATACGTCTAAAGTAATTGTATGGAGATTTTATCTCCTAATTTATTAGCAAGATTATATGGAATAATAATTTAATATTTAAATAGGTATATATAGGGGTATTTTGAGAGTTTACGGTTGGACCAAAAGATTGTGCTTTTATTCCAACTATTAATAAAGATGGGTATAATTGTTTCATATTGTTGAGCCTATTTATTTTGTTTGCGCTGTGCACTCGCACTAGTAAAATATATGCAACTTGACTTGATTATTGGTAAACACTAAGTCATATTTTCAGTTTTGAACTTTTAATGCTGTTTATATATGATTTTGTAGGTGTTTACAAATTTCAGTTTGATATACTTTTAATGCAATTCGTACATGTTTCTATAGGCATTTACAAATTTTAGCTTGAACCACTTAAATTTTGATGATATATTTAAAACTACAACCAATATAAGAGTTGAAAGTTAACTGCAACAACGTAAATTTTGATGATAAAATTACAGATAAAAAACATAGGAGTTTTGTCTACATTAACGTCAAAATAGTTGAATACGTGGACATGAATATATAGTTAAAACTAAAAATGAAGAAAAATTTTATACTTATTACAGTATTTCATCAAGTATAAATATTTGCCAAACCTAGAATAAATTATCATTAAATTTCAATGACTGATTTGAATTTCTGCTCATACTGAAATTATTTTCAAATGATAAAGTTTCCTGTTAAATACTTTTCCAATTCTAGCCCTTACCTCATTCTTTTACATCTGTCTTTTCTTCATATTAAAACAGTACTCATTGCCAAATTTTAATTTTGCCTAATTTTATTTATATTCATTTACTAATCCCATTGATTTCTTCAATATTTATCGTTCAAATTACTCTTACTCAATTTGTTAATAAACTTCTCTTTAGAATGCAAAACAAGACAATTATAGCCATTTGAAGCAAGCAAACACAAATGAACAATCAACAACAACAACTAGCTGATTAGGATACCTTTGTGTTTTATGTATTAGAATTTCAGTACTACAGACATGTTATCAATGTCTATTTCATGTGTTTTATATAATAAAAAGTTAGTTTACATTTTTCTATGTCCACCAGACGTGCATTAGTACTCGTGTGTGTATAGCCTTCTTATTTAGCATCATTTTATAGTCTCCGATGTCAACCAAGTCTCTATTTAAATATTTGTTTTTTCTCTCTTTTGTCAAATGGACCAAATATTTAAATATAAACTTGTGGTCGGTATCAGGGGATTACAAATGGTGCCAATTAATCCTAGCATACACACACACACACACACACCAGTACGTTAGGCACTTTCCTTGGACGGTGCAAAGAAATTCGAAAGAAAATTTATATATTGTGATATAATTGTCATATGCATAAATAATACTTGACACAAATAAATATGTCTAGTAACTTCTTTTTATATTGAATGTAATTTATAGACATAAATATGAAGTATACACATTAATCAAGATGTATACTAATAATGTATTGTGATGTTAACTAATTGTATTACATGGGAGTCCAACAAATAGTTACATCTTTCTAGTTATAACATTTATATATGATCTAAAAGTCCAAAATTAAAACAAAAATTTAATGTCAATGTACGTCCACTGTAATCAAACCCTTGAAATGAAATAAGCACATAAAAAAGAAGTTAAATCTTAACAGTATGAACATGCCTAATAATCAGTTTGTATGTGTGTACATATCAGGTAACATCTAACCATGTCATCAAATTTACATCATATATGGAAAAGACCCAAAATATAAGTAAAATATTTGTGACAAATATGTATGTTAAAAGATACAAAAACATGCATCGACACAACGAAAAATAGTGTCATTATATTTACACATTTCCATTAATATATTTATATCTCCTTTGTGCACTATATATGCTTGTCTTAAACCCTAGAGTTTAGTAGTTAACATAATCAATATATCATCGATATACCGCATATCAGGACTTCAAGCAATATATTTTATATAATGTCATTTAAAATATCGTTTAGCGATATTTCAATGATATATCACTGATGTTGCAGATATATCGATAATACTGCATTGATATTTGGCATATATATCTGTAACAACCCTAGTATTGGTGATTACTTGAAATATTAAATTATAATGATGGTTATAGTTTAATATTGAGAATAAAATAAAATGGAGGAGATAAATTGGGTAAAAATTTGTTATTTTAAATAAACAATGTGTTGAATAAATATTGGACTTGAAATTTGATTGTTAGTAGATTTGGTTAAATAAGATGAAAATATTGGAATTTTGTTAAGGGTACTTTTGGCACAGGTCCTTGATAGGTTTCAAAATTCACAAAAACCTCAATAGAAAAAAGTATGTAAATTAGGTACTTATTTTTCGAAAATCATTAAAAAACATATAAAAAAACAAAAACAAAAACTTATAAATTTTAAAACTTATTTCAATTAATATTTATCTTCGTATTCATGTCAAAAAAAAAAATCAAAAAACAAGGATGAAAAAGAAAAAAAGGACACACGGTATGTTTTAGGAATACTTGCAGACATGCATGCAATTTTAAAGAATAATTGCAGACATGTCTGCACTTATTCTGGATAGCATGTCTTTGCAACTAAAAATTGCAGATATGTCTGCAATTTTAAGGAATAAGTGCAGATATTTACGTAAATATCCTGATTGTTAAATCAAGGTGCTGTTATTTAGTGAATAATTGCATACATGTCTGCAATTATATAGATTTTTATTCAACGTAGTTATTCAGTGAATAATTGCGCACATGTCTACAATTATATGGAATAATTATATACATATCTGCAATTATTCAGATGTTTATCGAATGCAATTATTCAGTGAATAATTGCAGACATATCTACAATTATATGGAATAATTGCAGATATGTCTACAATAATTGCAAATGTCTGCAATTTCTTTTTTTTCTTTCAGAAACCTAGTTATAATATTTACAATTTTTTGAATTTTTTTAAAACACCGACGCAAAACAACACGAAAAATACATGCTGCTACAGTAAAATAATTATAGGGATCCGCTTTACAACTTTTTTTTAGGGAGGATGTCGTTTGAATTAACTTTGGTTTTAGGAATGCGTGACCAATATTCACTTTTGTTAATTTGAGTTAAATAAATTAATGAAGAGATATATCACAACATTTAAATTGTTAAGATAAATATAAATTGATGAAAATAAAGTTTTAAAAACTTTATTTTGAGAATTTGGAGTGAAAATAATCAATTTGTAATTTTATTTGGGTAAATGTAATAATATTGGAAATTAATGCCAATATTAACCATTTATTGATTTTAAAAAGGGGGGAAATGAAGTAAATTTGTATTTTATTAATATAAAAGATGGAATATTGTTTAAAAATAATATTTTGATGTAAAAATAAAGTTAGAATGGTTTGTTGTATTTTATTTGACAAGAAAACAATTTTTGTATAAATTGTTATGTTAAAAAAATGGTGTTTTCTGAGATAAAAGTGTAAATTATGATAATTAAGTAGAAATAAGGTTTTATTAATAAAAATAGATTTTTATGGATAAATTAAATTTTATTTTGTTGAGAAAACAATTTGGTTTACACAAAGTTTTGTGAATTTTATTTGGTTTTTAATGAGAAAAGATGTGTATATATTGATTAAATAAGTGAAATATGCTTTACTTAATGAATTTTCACGAAGTATGGAAATGACCTTTATGGTATGGGTTTTAGATCCTAAACCCAAGTCTAGAACTAGCATGAAAGAAAGGACAAAAAATACTGTACGTTGTTTTCCTATTTCTCATTTTCTTCTTCTCCAGAAATTAACAGTAAATGAAAACTATGGCCTCCCTCTTTGAAAAATTAAAACTTTGCTTCTAAATTGCTGAAACAAGAAGAGAAATCTTCAAAACAAAGGAAAGAAAAGGTAATCAAATCCAATATTAAGGCTTATTTCATCAAAATCTTGAATCTGTATATGAATTGTCTGTAGTTGGTTTCTTTTTCCCTGCATGTTCCATTTTCAGCTTTTACAGGTTATTGAAGGCCCCATTTTCACCAAAAGCTATCAACTTGCTCTTGAATTCACTGCTAAATTTTTTAGGTGAGTGCAAGCTCACAAATCTGCTAGCTGAAAATGATAATCATGTGAGAAATTGGCAAAAATTTTTTATAAGAAAATCATTACAGTAAAATTTGTTTGAGATTTAAGCTGAAACGAATTTTTCCATAACCTTTTCGTTTCATATCCAAATTTAATAATTTTGGATGTTTTGGAATGCTTAGACATAGAGCTACAAGTTTCATGGACTGATTTTTCAAAATTTTGATGTTTGCTTGATCAAAATCGTGCTTGTTTGTTGCTGTCTCGGGAGCAAATCGACAGCAACAACAATCACAGGTCTGAGAATTGTTTTGACCATAAGTTACCGGTTTCTTATCAAAATTTAATAATTTTGGATGTTCAGATAGCTTAGACATAGAGCTACAAGTTTCATGTTTTGAGTTTTCTAGAATCTTGAAGTTTTCTGGGTCAAAATTGAGTGATTGCTATCCCGAGTGCAAAACTAACATTTGCTTTGTGTTTGAATCTGAAACGGAATTAACCATAACTCTTTTGTTTCTTAACAAAATTCAGTAATTTTAGATGTTTTTGAACGCTTAGATCATGTACTACAAGTTTCATGTTTTGAGTTTTTTGAAATTTTGAAGTTTGCTTGGTCGAAATTATGTTTGTATGTTGCTGTCCTGAGTGCAAAATGAGAGTAATAATAATCATTGACCTTAGAATTGTATTAGCTCGTTTTTGCTCTCATTCTCGTTCGGTTTTGATGTTGCTTTTGAGATATTTTGAGAGCTAGGATGCCTATCAGTAGGCTAGCTATATTGGAAGAATTTGAAATTCAAAGAATTTGAATTGATTTGGGGATAAATTTGAATTGAATTCGTATTGAATTCAAGTTATCGGTTTTGAGACATCCTTCTTAGTTTCCATTGTTTTCGAGAACGGTTTTCACTAAAACCATTTTTGAAATATATGGACATTTCAAATTATTTTTATATAGTATTTTAAAATTATTTTTCTAAATAAAAATATATTTATTTCCTATAATAAAGAAATTTCAAATATTGGTTTTAATAATCGTTTTCGGAAAATCGTTTTAAATTCATGTTTTCTCTAATAGAGTTATTTTATAAATAAAATTACTTATTTTTATGAATTTAGGACGTATGAGAAAGACAATTCAATGGTAAATTAAAACATGTGGTATGGGACACATGGATTTGCTTTATCGCTTAATATCAGACTTATACGATCGAAACCTTTTCGATGAACTGTTTGAGATGATTTAAAATGATATTAAATTTTGGGTAGATTATATGGTCCGAGAACTCCAATTTAGAAGTATATTCAATGAAGGACCATTTTTAGATATATTTCTTGATCGCCGATGAAATGAGACGAATTAAGAGCTAGAAATTCCTATTTGGAATTATGGTTATAAATGCCCATCTAAATGTTATTTTTACTTGACAATGAGATGAGGTAAGCTTCTTTATGTTGATTTTACGATGTTGATATGTATTAAGATGGCTTTTACTTGTCCATGAAATGAGACAATCACGATGCCACTAGTACTCGTCAATGAGACGAGACGAGTAGGGTATTGTATTTACTCACCGATGAGATGAGGCAGAGTATATTTTCATGATTTTTGTGATGTTTTACTGGTGTGGCACCAACGGCTAGTAAACCGTTAGGTGCGAACGTATGGTATGGGACGTACGTTAATTCCTATTGGCTTCCTATCCGAGAAGTTGAGACACATTCACGATGTTTACTAGTACTATAGACCACGAGTACTCAATTGGAGTCATCACAATGTAGTTGCGACTCCGAACATCACGATGTTATTAGCTCGGGTCTTTGTGACTGGGAGTCATTATGATATTATAGACTATAGTCATCACGATGTTCACGATGTTATGATGTTACTTGACTCCACTCATCACGATGTTTATGGTACCAAATATTAGTACTAGTCACGATGTAAGCACGTGTAGTTTTCCATGAAGTTTTAGATGTTTTGATTTCACCTTTTCATGAGGATGTTATTATAGCCTTGAGTAAAATGAAGGCTTACATGTATTGACGGTTTTATGGTGATTTCTAATATGATGTTTTGAACCCTCTTTGAGTTCTATTATGATGAATTTATGAGGTTTTAGACTGTTTTATGATGATTATTTATATGGTTCAAATCCTTGCCTATTTCACTTATATAACTATAGAAGATGAACCATAGTTAGATAACCAATTGAATTCCCTTATGAAATCATGATGAACCCATAGATGTCTCACCTTAGAGATGATTTGATGATACTTATATCGTTCCGTTTTCAACAACGGAATGGTTCTCCCTTTCCTTCTATTACTATTATCTTTAGTAATGATATGCTCTTGCCTTCCTGACCCGTGTATTTATTAATTGGGTCAGACCGAGTTGCAGGTTAGGTATGGATTTAGCTCACTCCTTCTTAGATATGTTAGCTTGCTTTTGTTTGAACCACTTCGTTCGGACTTGGACATTGTACCTATTATTTTGTGGGATGGTTATGTATGTATATTTTGTAGTTCATGCTACTTATGTATGTTGTATTATGTATAATGTCTGGAGATGTATGTATACTCTAATCTGGGTTTGTTGTTCTGTGACTGTTCATATATATTTGTATATTGCATTTATTCTAAAATGGTCCTAAACCACTATGGTATCGTATTAGTTAAGGACTAGAT
Organism: Allium cepa; assembly: GCA_030765085.1. Classification (NCBI taxonomy): domain Eukaryota; kingdom Viridiplantae; phylum Streptophyta; class Magnoliopsida; order Asparagales; family Amaryllidaceae; genus Allium; species Allium cepa. The sequence continues at coordinate 206,564,661 of CM060941.1, read as the reverse complement.
GTGTCGACCATATATGAGGTAATGGAAAAAAAATATCGACATACTTAGCTCTTAGCTAATGCATTATCATGAGGGTCACTCTTAACCAGCCTTATTCTCTGTATTAGTAGACATGATTACTTAGTAATTCTCTTTACTAATGTGGGTCTCGAGGTGGGGTGTCACAGCTTGGTATCAGAGCAGAGTTTCAGAATATAATATGATATATGCAGAACAGTACACAAGATTACCCTGCATCAAATATAATACATTTGTACACATCATCCCCAATGTGATCCATCTCACCTTGTCCTTGTTTTGATTCGTGTCCCTTTTCGATTACTTTGCGGTAGATAGAAAGGAATATGTCTAGAAATGTTAATTTAATTCTATAGTAATCCTTAATTTCTACATTTGAATTGCTAATATATCTATCTACCATGTGAATAATCCAATCCAATCTTATCTTATCTTTCATCTATGTTTGGTAGAGGTAGAGGACACTCTTCGGCGGTGGGTCCGTTCAGTGGTTCTCGTCCGAAGGTGTATATATGTCTACCGAGCAGATTCTCGAGCTTATTAGGAGCACTCAGCCTCTCGTTCCAACTCGATCTTCTCCTTCGCGCAAATCCAAATTTGCGCGCATGTGTAGCGACTTTACCCATCTTGGTGGCAAGATATTTAGAGGCACTAAGACCGTCTTAGAGGTCGAGGCATGGCTCAGTTCTTGTGAGAGCATATTTAACCGTATGGAGATATATAGCCATCATCGCGTTCTTGTTGCATCGAGTTTGTTGCACGAACGTGCATTGAATTGGTATGACTTGCTTGTGGCAGAAGTTGATGAGTCTACATTAGAGCGGGATCAGTTTCGTGAGAGATTCGAGCTTAAGTTTGTTCCTGAATCCGAGAAAGCTATTCTAGCTTGACGTTTGCTTGATTTCAAACAAGGGATATCGACAATTTCTGAGTATGTTGCATCTGTCGAAGCCTTATCTAAGTATGGTCTTGAGCACATCACTACTCCATATAAGAAGAATCTTAAGTTCGTCTCTGGACTTAAGAAATACTTGAAAAAATCCCTTATGCTTCATCTTTAGCTTTCTTTTGAGAAACTTGTGGATGCGGCCCTTCAGATTGAAGCAGTTGAGAAGGAAAAGGATAGTGATGTTGAGGGTGAGGTTCGGGGAAATCCGAACAAGAAAATGTTTTTCCAAAGATCTAAGCCTTTCCACCCTAATAAGAAGAAAAAGCGAGGGGGATCCTCTTCTCAGTCTCCAACTACTCCTTCAGCTAAGCCTTTTGCTTATTTCAATTATGGTTCGGCTAACCATTCTGTGAGAGAGTGTCCCAAGCCTAAGAGATGCCTCTATTGTAAGAAGGAGGGACATTTGATTTCAGCTTGTACCAAGAGGGAGAAGAGTTCTCGTCAGGGTCATCTTAATGTAGTTACCACTTCTGGAGACTCTTCTCAGTCTCGGGGTATATTCTCTTCCGTTTTAGAGGGTTCTATTTTATTTCATGATCGTTCTATTCAAGTGCTCTTCGATACGGGTGCTTCTCATTCATTCGTATCGAAGGAACTCGTCGATGCTTCACAGTTAAAAGTTTCTTGCATTCTTACTTCATTACGGATTGCAAATCCTATCGGGGGATCTGCAACCCTTAGTCTTCTTTGTGATGATGTTGAGATTATGATTTGTAGTTTTTCTTTCCGTGCGAATCTACACGTGATTCCTTTTCTTGGATTTGATATGATTCTTGGTATGGACTGGCTAGTTAGATACGATGCCAGGATTCTTTGTTTGGAGAAAGTTTTATATCTTCGTCATCCTGATTCTCCTACTCAGTTGTCTCTTTTGCTTCAAGAGTCCAATCATGATTCTGTGGCTTCTTTATTTTCTCTTGATTCTCGAGACGATGATGATAATGTGTCTCGGATTCCTGTTGTTCGTGACTTTCCAGACATATTTGAGCCTGTTTCGGGATTACCACATAAGCGGGCTTTTGAGTTCCGCATCGACGTTATTCCGGGCGCACAGCTAGTGAGTCATCCTAACGAGGATGTCTACTAAAGAGAATGAGGAACGCAAGAAGCAACTCCAAGAGCTTGAAGCCAAGCATTTCATTTGATCTAGTTCTTCACCGTGGGGAGCCACGATGGTATTCACGAGGAAGTCCGATGGGACTCTTAGGCTATACGTCGATTATCGCAAGCTTAATGAGTTAACCATCAAGAACCGCTATCCATTGCCTAGGATTGATGATATGTTCGATCAGTTGAGTGGCGCTAAGGTCTTCTCACAGCTTGACCTTGCCACGGGATTTCACCAGCTCCGAGCTGCGGAAGACAACATTCCATTTACAGCTTTCCGCACTCGTTATGTTCATATGAGTAGCTCGTCGTGCCATTCAGTTTGACGAATGCCCCTGCTTATTTTGCCGACCTTATGAATCGAGTATTTTGGGGATATCTCGATAAGTTTGTTCTTGTTTTCATCGACGACATTCTTATATATTCTAAGTCCGAAGCGGACCATACTCGACACCTTAAAATTGTTTTGAGTACTCTTCGACGACATCAACTCAAAGCAAAGCTTTCTAAGTGTCATTTCTGGGAAAAGCAAGTTTAGTTCTTAGGCCACGTTGTTTCTTCCGAAGGCATTTCAGTCGATTCTTTTGAGATCGAAGCCATCCATAATTGGAAGAGGCCTGAGAATGTTCATGAGATTCGTAGCTTTCTGGGTTTGGTGGGTTATTACCGTCGATTCATCAAAGACTTTTCCCGTATTATGCTTCCCTTGGCTAGCCTTACGAAGAAAGGTGTTCGTTATATACGGTCAGATAAGTTTGAGGCTTCCTTTCAGAGACTGAAGGAGCTTCTCACTAATGCTTATGTTCCTGTGGTTTCCGAAGGGAATCAGAATCTTATTATCTATACCGATGCCATTCATAGTGGCCTCGGTGCTGTTTTTACGCCGAAAGATAAGGTAGTTTGCCTACGCTTCAAGGCAATTACATCCGAATGAAATTCGGTATGCTACCCACGATTTAGAGCTTGTTGCCATTGTCTTTGCTTCGAAGATGTGGCATCATTATTTGTTGGGAGAGCACTTTAATCTCTTTACCAATCATAAGTCTCTCAAGTACTCATTCACTCAGAAGGAGCTCAACACGTGACAAGAGCGTTGGCTCGAGTTTCTAGCTTCATATGATTTCGACATTCAGTATACCCCTGGCAAGGGGAATCGAGTGGCTGATGCTTTGAGTTGTAAGCATTCAGCTATTATTTCCATGATGACTGTAGAGTGAAAAGTTCTTTAGACTCTTTCCATGTGAGATATTCGTGAATGTGCTTCCACTTCAGATTCACCTATTCTATTGTGTAGCATGAAAGATCGTCCTACTCTTCTTGATCGGATTGCCGAGGCTCAGCGGCAAGACTTTGATATATCTATTCTTATTCAGAAGTATAAGTCTAAATCCCACGATGACATTGAGATAAGGAATTTCAGCATCAATATTCATGGGTGTCTTCGAAAGAAGAACCGTCTAGCCATGCCTTCTATTCTAGAACTTAGGCGGGACATTCTAGTTGAGTGTCACCGTTCTAAGTATACTGTTCATCCTAGCAACAGCAAGATATATGATAATATGCATCATCTCTATTATTGGGAAGGCATGAAGCGAGATATAGCAAGTTATGTAAGCAATTTCATGACTTGTCAGCTTATTAAGGCCGAGCATCAGTGACCTAGTGGTCTTCTTCAGTCTTTAGAGGTTCCATTGTGGAAACGGGACCAAGTTTCTATAGATTTCATCGATGGCTTACCTCATCGAGGTCAGGCCATAGCAGTATTTGTGTTGTTGTGGACCGTCTCACCAAGTCCGCTCATTTCATTCCTATCAAGTCTAATAGGATGGTATCTCTCTTATCAAAGCTATATATTAAGGAGATCGTGCGATTACACGGTGTTCCTTCATCTATTGTGTGTGATCGTGATCCTCTTTTAACGAATCACTTCTGGCAGAGTCTCCAACAAGCTTTGGGCACAAAGCCTAATCTTAGCACAACTTATCACCCACAGCCTGATGGATAGACTGAACGGGTGAATCGTATCTTGGAAAATCTGCTTCGTGCTTGTATCTTGGATTTTGGTGGTAGTTGGGAGGATAATCTTCCTCTAGTTGAGTTTCTTATAATAATAGCTACCAATCTTCTATCGGCATGGCTCCTTTCGAAGCCTTATATGGAAGGCCGTGTCGTTCTCCATCATGTTGGCTTGAGTTGGGGGAAAAGTTCATTCTTGGCCCCGAGTCTATTCGAGAATCATCTGAGAAGATCCATCTTATCCGAGAGAGAATAAAAGAGTCTCAGAGTCGACAGAAATCCTAAGCGGACAACCATAGGAGGCCTCTTGAGTTCTCAATGGGCGATCTTGTTTATATTCGAGCTTCTCCTCTGAAGGGAGTGATACGCTTCAGCCAGATCGGGAAATTGGCACCACACTATATTGGGTCATTTCCTATTACAGAGCGTATCGGTCCTGTTGTATATCGTGTAGCACTTCCCGATTAGTTTTCTAGAGTTCACGATGTATTCCACGTCTCTCAGTTGAGGAAGTGTCTACGAGATTCAGATTCTGTGTTCGATTCTCATGCTTTAGAGAAGCTATAAGTCTCTCCTGATCTATCATTCGTGCAACATCCTGTGAGGGTTCTTGCTTCGGAGGTTAGATACCTTCGCAACAAGAGTATTCCGCTCGTGAAGATTCAATGGTCCGAAAATCCCAATGACTGCACTTGAAAAACTAGAGAATTCATCGAGTGATCATGTCCTGGATTCTTATCTTCTCATGACGAATGTAATAATTTTCCATTTTAATCTATTCAAATTTCCTTTGTTTGATGAAATAAAGTGTGTTAAATACAGATTTCCACTAGTAATTGCGAGGACGCACTTTTTATAAGGGCGGAGTCTGTAACAACCTTGGTATTGGTGATTACCTGAAATATTAATTATAATGATAGTTATAGTTTAATATTGAGAATAAAATAAAATGGAGGAGATAAATTGGGTAAAAAAATTTATTTTTAATAAGCAATGTGTTTGAAAATAATTATTGGACTTGAAATTTGATTCTTAGGACATTTAATTAAATAAGATGAAAATATTGGAATTTTGTTAATTTGAGTTAATAAATTAATCAAGATATATATTTCAACATTTAAATTGTTGAAATATATATAAATTTATGAAAATAAAGTTTTAAAAACTTTATTTTGAGAATTTGGAGTGAAAATAATCAATGTGTAATTTTATTTAGGTAAATGCAATAATATTGGAAATTAATGCCAATATTAACCATTTATTGATTCGAAAAGGGGGGAATGAAGTAAATTTGTATTTTATTAATATAAAAGATGAAATATTGTTTAAAAAAATATTTTGATGTAAAAATAAAGTTTTGTATTTTATTTGAAAAGAAAATAATTTTTGTATAAACTGTTATGTTAAAAAAAGGTGCTTTATGAGAAAACAGTGTAAATTATGATAAGTAAGTAGAAATAAGGTATTATTGATAAAAATAGATTTTCATAGCTAAATTAAAATTTATTTTGTTGAGAAAACAATTTGGTTTACACAAACTTTTGTATATAAGTTTTATTTGGTTTTTAATAAGAAAGGGTGTGTATATATTGGTTAAATAAGTTAAAATATATGCTTTACTTGATGAATTTTCACTAAGTATAGAAATGGACTTTATAGGTATGGATTTTAGATCCTAAACCCAAGTCTAGAACTAGCAAGAAAGAAAGAAAAAAAATACTGTACGTTGTTTTCCCATTTCTCAGTTTCTACTTCTCCAGAAAGTAACAGTAAATGAAAACTACCGCCTTCCTCTTTAAAAATTAAAATTTTGCTTCTAAATTGATGAAACAAGAAGAAAAATCTTCAAAAAAAAGGAAAGAAATGGTAATCAAATCCAATACTAAGGCTTGTTTCATCAAAATCTTGAATCTGTATATGAATTGTCTGTAATTGGTTTCTTCTTCCCTGCATGTTCCACTTTCAGCTTTTACGAATTATTGAAGCCCCCTAAAAAGCTATGAACTTGCTCTTGAATTCGCTGCGAAATCTTTAAGGTGAGTGCAAGCTCAAAAATTTGCTAGCTAAAAATGATAATCTTGTGAGAAATTGGCAAAAAAATAATATAAGAAAACCATTACAGTAAAATTTGTTTGAGATTTAAGCTGAAACGAATTTTGCCACTTCTTATCCAAATTTATTAATTTAGGATGTTCTGGAAAGCATAGACATAGAGCTAAAAGTTACATGCATTGAGTTTTCCAAATTTTTGATGTTTGCTTGATCAAAATTGTGCTTGTTTGTTGCTGTCCCGAGAGCAAATCGACAGCAACAACAATCACAGGCCTGAGAATTATTTTGGCCATAAGTTACTCATTTCTTATCAAAATTTAATAATTTTGAATGTTCTAGAAAGCATAGAGCTACAAGTTTCATTTTTTGATTTTTCTAGAATTTTGAAGTTATCTAGGTCAAAATAGAGTGTTTCTATTGCTATCCCGAGAGCAAAACTAACATTTTCTTTATATTTGAATCTGAAACGGAATTAACCATAACTCTTTCGAATCTTAACCAAATTCAATAATTTTAAATGTTCTGGAAAGATTAGATCATGTACTACAAGTTTCATGTTTTGAGCTTTCTGAAATTATGAAGTTTTCTTGGTCGAAATTATGTTTTTATGTTGCTATACTGAGTGCAAAATGACAGCTATAACAATCATTGACCTTAGAATTGTATTAGCTCGTTTTTTCTCTCATTCTCATTCGATTTTGATGTTGTTTTTGAGATATTTTGTGAGTTATGATGCCCATCATTAGGCTAGCTATACTGGGAGAATTTGAAATTCAAATTTAAATGCAATTTGAATTGATTTTGAGATAAATTTAAATTGAATTCGTATTGAATTCAAGTTATCGGTTTTGATATATCCTTCTTAATTTTCATTGTTTCGAGAACGGTTTTCACTAAAACCATTTTTGAAATATATGGACATTTCAAATTATTGTTATATAGTATTTTAAAATTATTTTTCTAAATAAAAATATATTTACTTCCTATAATAAAGAAAGTTCAAATATTGGTTTTAATAATCATTTTCGAAAAATCATTTTAAATTCCTTTTTTCTCTAATAGAATTATTTTATAAATATAATTACTTATTTTTATGAATTTCGGACATATGAGAAAGACAACAAAATGGTAAAGTAAAACATATGGTATGAGACATATGGATTTGCTTTATCGCTTAATATCAGACTTATACGATCGAAATCCTTTCGATCAACTGTTTGAGATGATTTAAGATGTTATTAAATTTTTGGTAGATTATATTGTCTGAGGACTCCAATTTAGGAGTATATTCAATGGAGGACCATTTTTAGATGTATTTCTTAATCGCCGATGAAATGAGGCGAATTAAGAGTTAGAAATTCCTATTTGGAATTATGGTTATAAATGACCATCTAGATGTAATTTTTGCTTGACGATGAGATGAGGTAAACTTCTTTATGATGATTTTACGATGTTGAGATGTATTATAATGGCTTTTACTTGTCCACGAGATGAGACAAGTCACGATGCCACTAGTACTCATCAATGAGATAAGACGAGTAGGGTATTGTATTTACTTGCCGTTGAGATAAGGCAGAGTATATTTTCATGATGTCTATGATGTTTTATTGGTCTGGCACCAACTAACGGCTAGTAAATCGTTAGGTGCGAACATATGGTTTGCGAAGTACGTTAACACCTATTGGGTTCCCATCTGAGAAGTTGAGACACATTCACGATGTTTACTAGTACTATATACCATGAGTACTCAATTGGAGTCATCACGATGTAGTTGCGACTCCGATCATCACGATATTATTAACTCGGGTCTTTGTGACTGGGAGTCATTATAATATTATAGACTATAGTCATCACGATGTTCACAATGTTATGATGTTACTTGACTCCAGTCATCACAATGTTTATGTTACCAAATATTAGTACTAGTCATGATGTAAGCACGTGCAGTTTTCCATGAAGTTTTAGATGTTTTGATTTCACCTTTTTATGCAGATGTTATTATAGCTTTGAGTAAGATGAAGGCTTGAATGTATTGATGGTTTTATGGTGATTTCCAATATGATGTTTTAAACCCTCATTGAGTTCTATTATGATGGATTTATGAGGTTTTAGACTGTTTTATGATGATTATTTATATGGTTCAAATCTTTGCCTATTTCACTTATATAACTACAGAAAATGAACCATAGTTAGATAACCAATTGAATTCCCTTATGAATCACGATGAACCCATAGATGTCTCACTTTAGAGATGATTTAATGATACTTATATTGCTCCGTTGTCAACAACGGAGTGGTTCTCCCTTTCCTCCTATTACTGTTATCTTTACTAATGATAAGTTCTAGCTTTCCTGACCCATGTATTTATTATTCGGGTCAGACCAAGTTGCAGGTTAGGTATGGATTTAGCTCACTCCTTCTTGGATCCGTTGGCTTGCTTTTTTTTGGACCACTTCATTCAAACTTGGACATTGTACCTATTATTTTGTGGGATGGTTGTGTACGTATATTTTGTAGTTCATGATATTTATGTATGTTGTATTATGTATGATGTATGGAGATGTATGTATACTCTGATCTGGGTTTGCAGTTCTGTGAATGTTCATATATATTTGTATATTGCATTTATTCTGAAACGGTCCTAAACCACCATGGTATCATATAGTTAAGTACTAGGTTTGTCGACCATATATAAGGTAATGGAAAAAATATCGACATACCTAGCTCTTAGCAAATGCATTATCATGAGGGTCGCCCTTAACCAGCCCTATTCTCTGCATTAGTTGACAGGATTACTTAGTAATTCTCTTTACTAATGTGGGGCTCAGGGTGGAGCATCACAATATCGGTGAAAGTGGTCAAATGTTACCATTATTTAGAAAAAGTATATGAATATCTCATATTACAGTAAAAATTAATCTTTAGACATTTTAACAATTATTTAAAGTGTTAAAAAGTGGATATTTATATATTTTATCATCATTATAATTTATAAATCTTGTCGACGAACATGCTGATATTAACCCGACATCTCTCCAATTTTTTTTTGAAATATGCTCTAGGAGAACTTAGCGGACCGGTAAACTCATGAGGGGAATTAAGTTGTGCCTGTCCGCTTCAACTCATGGCACGTCTAATCTCTGGGGACTATTTTTTGCGAAAAGTGTGTGCAATGTAAGACTCGAATCTGGGTTTGTTGTCAGAACTAGGCACCTCTTTCCACTGTGCCATACCCACGGACATCTCTTCGATATTATCTTGATATTTAAAAATATCATACATTGCTCCTTAATCGATATTTTACCAATACTAAATTAACTGCCTTGCTCTAGAGGTGGAAAATTCTTTTCTTCTTCGCATGTTTTTTTAAATGATAATTTTCTTCTACATTTTCTTTATTTTCATTCATGCAATTTATTTTCATTCATGCAGTTGACAACCCCAATCAGGAAGGAATGTAAGTATCGAGCCAATCAACCTCCAAGAAAACAGTAGCTCTATTTACTGAGAATAGTCTCACATATTCATAGAACTAATTGGTTTCGTGATAATTTAAGTGTTTCTCTGAATATCAAAGTCATCATTCCAAAATGTTTGATAATTCCAATTATATCCTTTCTCTTCTCTTATCTTACAAATTATATTCTTCTACATTTTTAATAATATCTATTATAATAGATGTGCTATTTATTCATTTTGTTTGATAGCTTTAGTGTATAAGGTGTTAACCTTATGTCATTGCCTTCATTTGAATGTTGCATTTCCCCTCTCATTTTCAGTCGCTATTGCCGTTTCATTGCCATGATACATGGTATCATGAGCTTGGGGACTATTTTTTAACCATGAATATACAATATCTTGCGATGAAGGGGATTATAGGTAGGAAACTTCCATTATTTATCGAAGGATATGGTAACCTAGTACTAACCTAATATGTTGGCAACATCTCATCACTTCTAAATGAACTTTTCAATTATTATATCACATTTTAATATTTAATATAAGCCTTTAAGAGTACGATATGTCGCATGGTTGCTAGAATATAAGCAACCAAATCCGATGTGCACTATTTAGAATAAGTTATTATATTAAGCTGACTTTGTTATTTAGTTTTGGATTCCATCTCTAGCTGACCCCAACTTGTTTGAAAAAAATGGCTTAGTTGTTGTAGTTTTATATTAAACATTGTACTGTTATAAATCATCAAATAAGGTGCATGATCCATCAGTACATTAAAATCCATCACATATTAATATATGCAACAGTGCCAAATGATACTTTAGTAATATGCTATATGTAATACTATTTGTCCTAGAAAAAATATTGTGTTATCATTCGTTTTCGTTAACACGTCCTTTCATAAATGAACATTAAATGATAGAGGAATTTTTTCCTTATTTTCCATAATCCAATAAAGAAGCCATGATTTAATATTTATAATTAGTAATTGTGATCTCTCCATGTAAAAGGATGCATTGATTGAAATTTGATCTGTTTTTATCTCAACTTTCCAAATTCAATTTTTATTTAATGTTTTTTCCTATTCCATTTTGGGATACTTAAAAATAAAATTTTATCTTTTATTGTCAGTATTTCTCAGCAAATATAATTAGAATGGTTGTACACGTAAAGGTGAGATATAAAATATCTTTAAAACATAACAATAGTAAATATCATCTTAAAAACCACACTCACAAAGAAAGTTAACATATGAAAATGAAATGTGATATAACAAATTAATCAAGTAAAATAATTAGGTAATGAACATCAAAATGGATCTTGAACTTTTTCTAAAAATTGAAATCTTACGATAAGATATAATAATTGAAATACAACAAATAACTAGAAAATCAAACCAAGTGGGATGAAAATCCAAAGTTTTACAACTTGTTTTAGTATTCCAGTTTCATTCATTCCAGTTTTGCGCAATATTTTATTAACTAATTCTCCCTTGCCATTCTGATGATTATTCAATTACTCAATTTCTGATAAGTAAATACAAATAATCTGCTGCTTAATTATAAGGCATTATATATTAAAATGTATGCACTATGCTTATTTTATTAGGAAATTTGAAAAATGTGAACTTGACATCTGTATACATGTAGAAATGATTTCGTATAATTTTCAAAAAATTGAAATTTATAAGGTTATCGTTTTGAGTTTTAAGAAAAAACAAATACTAAATCTTTGAAGTTCTTATAATACACAAAGCCTCATCATAAAAAAAAGAACAAATCGAATCAATTTATGATTAATTTCTATACCTTTATAACTTCATTTTACATCCATGGCAGAAATTTCAAGTAATTAAAACAGTGATGCAAATGTAAAGGATACCTAGAACTCCCAATAGAGAGCTTGAAAGTCTAGAATTGAACCAATTGTTCAAAATGTCTATTTCGTTTTGGCATTAATGGAGGGTGTTGCCAATTTTTTTTTTAAAACTCTGAATTTGGTTACACAACCAAACTTATATTTTATTTTATTTTTTAGAACTCCCAATTTAGATGTCATAGTATATACATAATAGTATTTTGAGTAATATATACAATGTTTACAAACATAGGAACTTTTCTTAATCAAAACATGCTTGCTATTGCTATTAACTCATATTGATGTTGTTATGAAGCATGTCATGCTTTCACCCCAAATTCCAATTTCATTTTCTTCACATGAACTCAATGAAACAAAAAATTAAACATGTGGCATGCATAAAAAACTCTCTAAACATGATGTACGCGCATAAAAAATGTGATAAAGTAAGCTCAGGTGACTGCTATGGACCAATTAGAAAGAACTAAACCAACAGACTTCATTCTATATAAAAAAATATAGACGGTACATATAGCATAAAACTTATCTGGTACAATGACCTATATTATCTTGGATTAACTTCTCCCTTAGAATATTATGGTGCAAAATTGCCAATTGAATGAAGAAGTTGAATAGTACGGCACGTTAATATGTTCTCCTTTCAAGGCTGTCGGCTTCGATGGGCTCTTCAAGCTTATATCCACTGCACATGCTTTTTTTACTAAGGGTTATTACCATGATATGGCGAGTGATAATGCTATACATAAATTTAACCTTAAAACAAGTTTCATATGATAAAGAAATTGGAATTCCATACAGTATTTTGAAGTGGGATGTCCGGTTACTAGTTTATTTTTATTTACTTTTAAATTAAATTAAGCGAAGTGAGAGGTGGGGATGGAAATGTTTCTATCGTGGTTAAGCAAGGGCATAAAATGTGAGATGTTGAAATGACAGAAATATTCGTGTCATATAGCACAATTCCAAAGGGGTAGTTTAGACGTTTCAAAAGCTTCATTTGAAGGTATTTCTATTATATATATTGTTGATTGCAACATTAATCTCGTTATGCAAGAAATATTAAACGAGCTCAATTTTTGTGATGATCTTAAATATGATATGAACATATTCATAGAATTGTGTAGCATATGAGATTCTGGAGTTCAATATATGATAGGAGTCATGAAGGGTGCCACAAAAGACGAGTGCCATGGTACCTCCTTATGTGAAAATAATAAGGCATATGAAAATAATTGAAACTGAACCAAGAAGATTATTTTATGACAGACTATTCAAATTATTATGACTCCTTTGTAACTCCAGTTTCAGTTTTTAACCCGTCTCTTGCATTTTTCTTTTGCATGGGCTACTATTTCACGTTGTACTTTATCTTTGATTGATTATTGCATGTACATATACATCTATTATCCTCAAACAAAATGGCCACTCACTTTTCATGGATAACCAAACTTAGTTGGTAATTGGAATGCTTATTTGAAGGGCTTCTGACTGAATTGGATGATCATTTGGGCATCAGGTAGCTGAAACCCATGTTAATCCATTTTTTAATACTTACGCTGTCATATTCGTATATTTTTATACTGAATTATCATATAGTCACATCCTTTTTTATGAAATTCTAGGTGGAGGTATTAGTGGTTTGGTCATTGGATTTTCTGCTTGTGGAGAAACAAATGATCAAAGTCATTTCTTTGACAAAGAGATGTCCTTCAGACCTTGTTTCAGCTTCTGAAGACCTTTTTTGTAGGTACACAGCTCATAATGCGTCTTATGCTTTTTAGAATATAAAGCTTCTTACTCTCTTCCATTCATTTACAATATAATTGTTCCCTAGCTAGTAGCATTGATAATCTAAACAAGCAACACGGAATGCCATGTTGAAATAGAAAAGGAAAAAAGAAAATGAAAGGCTGACCATCTTGGTAAAAATAATCACACATCATCAGGTTATATCGTGTATAAACAATCCCATATTCTTAGTGAGCCAACCATCTAGGTCGAATCTGTATTGCTTCATATTAGTAGACTCTTCCTCCCTATTCAAGTTTAACAATAATTTCTACTAGTCTAGCATCATGTCTCTGAGTAGTACCAATCATCTATATTAGAGTAAGTCTAATAGCCAAGCTCGTCAACATCTCTGATTTTAGCTTAATTACCATTCGACCAGAAATCATATCTAACTATACACTCTAACTATGTCCACTCTAAGAACATAGATCCCAAGTTGTCATGTCTCCTACTCAATGCGTTTGCAGCTGCATTTCTCTTACCGAACGTACATGGAATGTTAAAGTCATACGAAGCTAATAACTCTAACGATCTCTGCCGTCGAAGGTTAAGTCCTTCTATAAAAAAGGTATTTCAATGACTTTTGGTCGGTGAACAACCCAAACCTTTCTCGTAGCAGATAATACCTACACCCCTTTAATGTGAATGCTATCACTACTAACTCCGAACCATGAGACGAGTATTTTCTCTCATGTAGTTTCAGTTGCTGATGCGCATAAGTGATAGCATTATCTCTCTGCATAAATACCGTTAGTCTCTTAGAAGATGGTTTTGATGAAAACAACCTTAGAATAAGATTATAAAATATAAATACTAACATTATAGTTTAGATATAAATGTATATGCAGGATTTAACCATGCAGGTACCAAGAATGAAGACCATACAGTATAGAGATTCAAAATTGAAGATATCAAGATTGAAGACTCATGAGTATCAAAATTATCAAGAGTTTAAGATTTCAATATAAGTAATTTAGTTCGGAATTTTGTCAAAACTCCTAGAAAAGCACTAGCATCTTAAAATCCAATTTATTCGTGGAATGGAATCCACTTCGAGTCCGTTAAAGGAATGGAACCCTAAGTAGGATGGAACCAACGAAAAATCTAGTGGAACATTGTTTTGTATCCACTAACTTTTATTCAAATGTTTTACAAAATTATATCTTGTTTTCAAAATGATTTCAAAATCTTCCTTTTAAAAAGATCAAAAACATCTATCCTGGTTTTAAAATACTTTTAGCCTCAAAATAATATTTATCTTCAAAATCAAATTATCCTTGGTTTTAAACTATCTTTTAATTATAATATATTTAACTTTTAATATTTTTACTTAGATTTAAACATATAGTAAAATTTTATATATACCAAAATATTATTCTCTATACTTATTTATGTATTTTAACTATAGTTAAGTATATTTATAAAGTCTAAGAATAGTTTTAATACAAGATAGAAGTTATTTTCAAAGAAAATTTTTTTACCAAAAATTGCTTAGGCCTGTCGACAACCCCAAGATACCCTTGTCGACAAGGTGGCAGTTTATTTCAAAATTTTGAATTTCAAAGGAAGTCGTCATATCCTTTCACGAATGGACATAGCTATTGTTCTACTATAAATAGAGGCTGTTTTAAACGAATTTACATATATATTTTCTCTGATTTCACTCCTCTTCTTCTTCCATATTTCTTTATATACATTTTTACCATTACTCTGCCGAAATTACCATTGAATCTAACCAGATCATTTCTGGTTTGATTCTCTATCACTATCTCAACAAGATTCCAGTGCTATTCAGAGTTATAGGCTTCTTTGTAATTAATTGAGTGAGAAAAGGTGTGATTGTAGCTTGTGAAATCAATCAAGCGAGAAAATGTGTGATTGGAGCCTATGAAATCAATTGGGTGAACTTGTTACCCGTAAAATCAAGTATCTCTACCCAGACGATTGTGAATCTGGAGTGGTGTAACGACCCGGAATTTTAGGCAATATCAATTTAATAATCTGTATTAATAATTAAACTGGTTTGATAATTTTTCTTTATAATTTTAAATTTACTTGCTCAAAAAAAAATATGGTAAATTTGAATCTTTTAAAGATTAATAAATATTTAATCTGGTAATTGTGATCAATATCTTTTTAACAATTTAAAATTGGTTAGAATTATTTTTCAAAGCTAATAAAATTCTATTCTATTTATAATATATATATATTTGATATATATTGTGAATAGAATATCTTTGTTTTTAAATAAAAATTGAATTTTCAAATTGTAATATATATGTATGTATATGTTATGATTTGATATTGTTTTGAAATTTAATTTAATCTATTAATAATTTATATATGAATGAATATTGTAAATTAAATCTTTGTTTTAAAACTTAATATTTTTCAAAAGCAAACTTAAGTTTAATTTAATTGTTTTCAAAATATAAGATGATTGTTTATTTTTGAAATGATAGTTTTAAACAAAGTTTTGTTTTGTCTTTCTTTTAAAATGTTTAAAATAAAATGGTTATAGATGTATATTTATATTATAACTAGTTTCATATTAATTTTCTTAAAGATTTAACTTGTATATTCATACATAAGTATTCATTTATAAAGTAACTTAAATAATTAAGCTTATATTACATTTTAAATTAAATAAAAATTTATTTAAAATACTAAGAGACATGTGTAACTATGTTAATTATCTCAAAAACACATGTAAAGTAATTAAGCAAATAGGATGACAAATGTTGGCAAAATTAACATGTGGCACTATTTTATTTTTAATTTTTGATAAATATTGTAAGAAGAAAATTAGTTTTCTTTCACAAACACTTTTCCCTTTGTTTTCACTTCTAAGCTCAAAATAGAAATTTTCTTTAAACCTGAAATTAAACCCAAAAACAAATCTAAAAATTTTCTCAAATCTGATTTTAAACCAAAAGCAAATGCAGATCTACATCTTCAAAAATGAAAAACTAAAAATCTGCAACCTTCAAAAACAAACATGGAAGCAAAGATGAAATCTGTATTCAATTTAAAGCTGCGACTTCAAAAATTTACAAACCTGCATCTCAAAAGGAATGATCTTCAGCAAGTTCAACTTTTAATCTTCAAATTGAACGCATGCATTAGGATTTCTATAGCAAGATCAAAAGCATCGAAACATTATCCAGATTTTATGTTCAAAGCCTGGAAAAAGAAAACTGCCCTGCTCTTCTTAATTGAGTGAGTAAATTTTGTTTTAAAAACAGTTGTTTCATAGTGTAATTGAATATGTTGTTGCATGTGTTGGATTTGGCTTTGTTAATGAATATTTGTATTGTTATATATGTATGTTGTTGATAGGAAATGCTTGAGAATAGGAAACAGTTATTGATCATCTCTGTTCTTTTATAGAAAAACTGTTTTCTTAAGGAGATTTCAAAAGAAAATTAAAAATCTTTTAATCCAAACTATATTAGATCTTGATATATGAAGAGAAGTTGTTTCTTATTGTTTGTTGTAAATTTTGAAATTAGTTTCATAATTTTTAGGGCAACAAATAATTATAAATAGGGAATTTTCAGTAAAACTAGAATTCTTGAAATAAAATTAACCATCTTAAATTCTAATTTAAATTGCATGCATGTAATCGGGATGAAAAATCATGAATTTAGACATGCATTTCATAATTTTTAGTTAAGGAATTGATGATAATTTTTGTTTTGTTCGAAATGGGGGTTTTTGGCAATTTTCGAAGTTCGATTCAATGTTTGAAGCTAGATTTTTGATCAAAGCAAGCTTTCATGGTGTTGATAATGGGAAAAATATGATTGGAATTTTCGAATGGCAGATTCGTTCGAAATCGATTGGATTAGGGTTTTAGTGGGTTTTGTTTTTAGCTTGACTGTAGTGGAACTTGCGACTTGGATTTTCGACCGGAAGTGATCGCAATGGTGGAGAGAGGAAGTTCGTGGTCTTGCCGCTCCGATGGTGTGGTCGGCGAAGACCATCGGCGACGAGATGGCCAGAGGCGTTGGGTTTTGGTTTGAGTTGTTCTGCAGTTTTTGGTTCGAATGATCGAATTTTGATTTGCATTCAAATGGGTGGATCTGGGTTTGTTTTCTTGTTCGTATAGGTTCGTGGAGTTATAGGCGAACGTCGCGCTGATCGTCAGTGGCCGGAGGTGATGTTCAAGGTGCATGCGTATACGTGGTTTACAATGGAACGTTTGAGTGTTGGGAAAGAAGGTCTTGTCCCGGGGAAGCTCTCGTGTTTTTGTTGAGATGACTCTAAGATGATAGGGTTGGGGTTTAGCTCGGGGCAGTCACGTGATGTTGCCGAGTTTTGTCTCGAGTTTTAGGGTTGTGGTGTTTTTGTAGGTACCGTATAAGGTTAAGTTGTAGATTAACTTGTTATTTTCATAAAAATGAAATCAAGCTTTAAAAATTTTAAACAAGTTTTATAAAGAAATAAACTTTCAAGTTAAAACTTGTTCTTTGAAAATGAAAAGTTAATCAACATTTAAAAATGTAAATTTAATTTATATTTCAAATTTAAAAATGTTTTAAGATGATTGTTTTTTAATTATCTTAATTTAATTTTGGATTTCAATTTAAAAGAATGTTTTCAATTTAAATATTGAATCAAAGTTTAAGTAATGGTTTAAAAACTAAATTTTTAAATTTTATTTAAACTGAATAAGTTTAAAATTAGATAATTTAAAGTGTTTTAGATTTTGAATTCGATTTCTAAAAGCCTTATTTTCAAATAAGGTTATTATTTTAATTTTGAAATCCAAATAGTATAATTTGTCTTTAAGTTATTAAAATTTGATTTAATTTCAAATAGTTTATTTATATGAATAATTATGATTAATTTATTTTGATATGAACTTAAAGATACTTAATTAAAATGTGATTTATTAATAAGTAAAAAGATTAATTAAGATTAATGTTTTCTTAATTAATTAAGGATTTTGAAATATAAGAAGTTAATTAATTGTTTAATTAATTTTAAATAATTAGTTAATTGTTTATTTAAATTTAAATAATCACTTAATTATGGATTAATTAAGTGTAATTACCTAATGAAGTAATTATTGGATAATTATTGAATGTAATTAAGAATGGTAATTACTTATGGAAGTAATTAGAGAAATTACTTATGGGAGTAATTAATTGAAGTGATTAATGGATGATCACTTAATGTTATCAATTAAGGAATTAATTAATTTAATTGTTTTAAAGTTAATTAATTATGGAGTAATTAATTAATTAATGTATTAAGGATTATTTAATGATGGAATAAAATTACTTGTTAAGTAATTAATTAAGAGAGTAATCGAGATTTATTAATGGAAGTAATTAGAAGATAATTACTTATGTAAGTAATTAAGAATTAATTACTTAGTTAATTTTAGTTAACTAATTGATGTGATTAATTAATTAATGAAATGTGATTAATTTAAAATAAATTACTTGGGTAATTAATTAAAGATGTAATTAATTAATAAAGTAATTAATTAAGGATTATTGTTAAGTTAATTGATTAATAAATACTTAATGAAGTAATTAAAGATTAATTAATTAGATTGATTAATCAAAGGGGTTAATATAATTAATTAAGAAGTTGATTAATTAAGATAAGTAATTACAAATTGTTAGTTACTGTTTATGATTAATGAGATGATCAATTATAAGTTAATAATTTAATTAATTAAAGGGTTAATTAATTAATAAGGATCATTAGTTAATTAATGTATTAATCAAGGTTGTTTAGTATAAGTAATTAATTTAAGTGTGATTGATTAATTGTAATTAATTTAAGTTTAATGTAATTAATTATAATTGATTAATTAATGGAAACAAATGAAGGATCATTAATTATTGTAATTAATGATAATAACTAAAGGTTAATTACTGGATATGGTTAAGGATAATTACTTAAATGTATTAAGGATGATTAATCAAGGAAGATTAATTAAAGAAGTTCATTAAGTGATGATTTATTTATTTATTTGGAGTAAATAAATGAAGAAGGATTTAAGGTTAATCCAATTGATTAAGAGTTAATCAATTCTGTTTATGAATGATTGATTGATATTTGATGATTAATATTGGGTGATTGGTTGATACTGGATGATGTGGATATCTATGATATGTGATATGCTGCTTTGTGAGATGAATGTTGATATGATTTATCTATTGTGATAATGTAATTCATCTATCTGTTTATATCATCCTGAATATAAGTTTAACTGTTTAAAACCCTTAAGTACAACTTGGACATTAAAATGGTGTTTGGTTTCGGTGAGACCGGGATCGGGTTTCCATATTTGGATATCCGAAAACCACATCGATTCCAATTAAACGTTAAGTCGTGAATCCAAGTGGAGCTTTGTGAAGACTCGAGGTGTAAGAACCATACGTCAGTATAACTCTGTGGGTGATTCCGTAATGAGTTTGACGGAGATAGTTCTTGTAGATTCGAGATGGTGATTTAGAGTGCACGGGCTATGATCGTTGACTCTGAGGGTGATTCCAATATGAGTGCAACGAGATAGTGCCTTCGGTTTCGTTCGAAGCCGGAACAAACTTGTATGGATTGAATGCTTTCAGAACATCGTCAGGTGGACGATGAGCAATCTAAGATAAATGTGTTCTATAAAGGTAATCGCAGCCTCAAGCCACATCAACCCGGGAATGGCTAAAACAGGGGAGGTGCAGCAAGGCTAGGTGGGTAGCGCCCATTTCAGGACAAGATTTTCCCCTGTCTAGAAGTCCCTTTTTATTTCGGCTGTGTAGGCAGTTGGAATCGCACGCCAACTGCGGAGTTGTCTTGTTCGAGACTATTCAGTAAGGAATGGTCCCGACCTTGTGTTGCAGGGGAGCGGGAGTACTCCTCGGTACGTTGATCTAGGCCACGTACTGTGACGGGTGGTACCCCAGTAGCCCTGTCATTGATGGAAACCCATTCTTCCTACGAGATCCTACGGTTTTGTTTGTATTACCCACTTTTATGGCTAGTAGTTGGAATTTAATCATGTAACAATTTCGGCTATTTTTTATTTACTTGAAAACCCTAGACACTATTATAATATCAATGGATTTCCTATCAAATGTTTTGGTTAGCGTAAGGTAAAAAAATTTCCGTTTTTATGTGTGGGAAGTCTTACGTGATACCTTTTCTTTTCAAAGGTTTTTCTAAAGTTAAGCAATTTTAACCCTTTTACTCACACCAGACCCCTGTTTGACCCGAGTGTTTATTTTCTGTTTTATTAAACTCTTGGGTACTCATATTATGTGTGAGTAGTCAAGTGATTCAGGTTTGCTTGATGAATTCTGGAGGAGATATGGAGCAGGACGCTTCCACGTGTAGATATATATTGGTTCCGCTGTGTTTGTGAAATATCTGTATCTTGTGTTCTTGAGTTGTATAGTTAGACAGATGTTTATAACTGTCTAATATGTGTTGTACAAGTTCTGTACTCTGATGTATTATGATAATATGTAATATTTTATGTGATATATTATATTTTATTCGTTCCGCTGTGAGTTCTCTGATGTTGTTGTTTTTCTTCTTTCTCTTTCTTTTCTTCTTCTATCCCTTTCTTTCTTCATTAGCGATGCGTCTTCCTGGAGATAGGAAGTCGGGTCGCTACAGTTGGTATCAGAGCATTAGGTTGAGTGAATACCTAGGATCTAGAGTGGTGTCTTTCTTTAGAGAGCGTACTTGTAATTTTTATATATAACTATATATTTATATATATATCTACCTGATCTGTTAGGTTATCTGTTCGGATTTTCCAACATAAGTTTTAGAGGTAGATGGAATAGTGGTGTGTGTGTGTGTGTAACACGACTACCACTAATGGAAGAGGTCCATATGTTTGAGGTTGGAAGTATTTGTCGAGACTATAGACCTAATACCGTCTCGAGTTAGATTTGTAGCTTGGAGTAAGGATTTTTCTAATATCCAAAGGAAATCTTTTTAAAGATTCGGAGTTTATCTTTGAAGTGTAAGTTTGGATCTGTCGGAAGTACAGAAGTAAGTGATGATATCTTGATAACTGCGTGATGAGATGCAGTATCCATGAATATTTTCTGAAGATATTTTCTCTTGAAGCAGTTTTTGAAGTGGTTGAGGAGCAGTTTTTACCTGCCGCAGGGAAGATTCGTCTGTGGAAGTTGTCTGGATCTTTAGCATGGAGATTGGCTGTTTTGGAATTTGAGACTAAGGTCTATAAGTTGCATCGCTTCGGCATGGCCTCATTTGTCATTCCTTAAGGAGATCGAGATGATGCTTGGTTTGGAGCCCGAGTTTCTTTTAGGATTGTCCGCCATCCCGAAGGTCTGTTGTGTGATTTGTTGATCATTTTGGTTTTCGAGAAGCTTTTGGATTAGAAGTCTTT
The DNA here is from genome assembly GCA_030765085.1 of Allium cepa. NCBI lineage: Eukaryota > Viridiplantae > Streptophyta > Magnoliopsida > Asparagales > Amaryllidaceae > Allium > Allium cepa. Next base: position 206,543,005 of record CM060941.1, on the reverse strand, counting down.
GGTTAGCTGCGGTAGCAGTGCAACTCGAAGTGTTCGGTGTGCTGTCGATAAGGTCTTTAGCGTTGCTGTATCATAGAGGTAAAGTTTGGAAGCAGCAGTGTGGTTGTTTTTCCGATGGTTCGGGAATCTTTGTGGTTCTTCGATCAGCAGCCCGAGCAGTTGGTGAAAGTTTTCTTGAAGGGTTAACTTTGTTTGGAAGAGCTTAAAGCTGTTCTAATTGGTAAAGAGGGGACAGTTTCTTTGGAATCCGAATTAGGTTGGATCGCAAAAGTGACTTGCGATTAGTTTGGGATTTTTCTTAGGCAATCTTTTGTTTGAGATTGAGGATTCTCATGTGGAAGTTGGAGCTACTGATGTAACCAGAAGGTTGTCTGCATCTGGAGTTGAGTTCCATGTTGTTTTGGTTCCATAAGCGATTTTGCTGGTTACCCTGGTAGAAGAGTTGGAGTAGCAGCTCAGAATTTTTTTTGGAATTTGGATTGGTCAGATCTAGTTTTTGAGTTGGATTCTGTTATAAGGTTGTGTGACCGAGTCAGACGAGTCACTCAGATTTTATGGATTTGATGAACAAAGTTTTCCGGATATATTGGATAAGTTTGTATTCGTGTTCATCGGCAGTATTCTCATCTATTTCAGAATTAGAGTTGTGCAGCGGAAGCGAGGTAGCAGCTGTGCAAGAAAAGAAGCAAGTTCAGTTTGCTATTGCTTGAGAAGTAGAGCTTGTGTTCTGGATTTCGATGGATTTTGGTTGAATTTTCTATTGGATAGGATTCAGAAACTGGTTTGCTTTGGTCTAGTTGTTTCTGGAAGCATCAGCATAGGTTGAGCTGATCAGGAAGAAGATTGGCAGTCCAGGATTTTCTGTTGAGTTATGCTGATATGAGATAAGGAGTTTGGAATTCGAAGTTGAAGACTTCATTGTTGTTAAGATTTCTCTGGTTAAGAGAGCAGTAAAAGGATAAGTTCTTTTGTCTATAAGATTGGATGGCTAGTTTTGAGGCATTTGGTATTTCTTATCTTTGTTTTGATAAGATAAGATTGAATTTCCAGTTTGGATAGCTGGAATTCATTGTATTTCACGTATCTCTGAGGGAGTACGTGTATGATTCATTGTTGGTTGTTGAATCTGTAGTTCAGTTGGATTTGGAATTTGAGCTAGACTTGAGTGCAGTCTGATGTTCTGTTCAGATTGATGGATCTAGAGGTGAGTTGAGCTTTGGATTTTAGTGCTGTAGTTAGTTTAGTTTCTGTAGAGCGAGTCTCCTGGTGATTTATACTTGGAAAATTCAAGATAGTATTAGTAAGATTTATTCTGATCTGTGTCAGGATAATTAGTAGGTTTGTTTGTTTGATTGGTTGATTTGAATTGTTAGTAACTGATTGTTAGGAATGCTTTGCTGTTTGAAAAATCTTTGCTGGGTTATTAAATTACCTTTGCTTTTAAATTTCGGGGACGAAATTCTTTTAAGGGGGGAGGATTGTAATGACCCGGAATTTTAGGCAATATCAATTTAATAATCTGTATTAATAGTTAAACTGGTTTGATAATTTTTCTTTATAATTTTAAATTTAAATTGGTAAATTTAAATATTTTAAAGATTAATAAATATTTAATCTGGTAATTGTGATCAATATCTTTTTAACAATTTAAAATTGGTTAGAATTATTTTTCAAAGCTAATAAAATTCTATTCTATTTATAATATATATATTTGATATTTATTTTGAATAGAAGATCTTTGTTTTTAAATAAAGATTGAATTTTCAAATTGTAAAATATATGTATGTATATGTTATGATTTGATATTGTTTTGAAATTTAATTTAATCTATTAATAATTTATATATGAATGAATATTGTAAATTATAGCTTAGTTTTAAAACTTAATATTTTTCAAAAGTAAACTTAAGTTTAATTTAATTGTTTTCAAAATATAAGATGATTGTTTATTTTTAAAATGATAGTTTTAAACAAAGTTTTGTTTTGTCTTTCTTTTAAAATGTTTAAAATAAAATGGTTATAGATGTATATTTATATTATAACTAGTTTCATAATAATTTTGTTTAAAGATTTAACTTGTATATTCATACATAAGTATTTATTTATAAAGTAACTTAAATAATTAAGCTTATATTACATTTTAAATTAAATAAAAATTTATTTAAAATACTAAGAGACATGTGTAACTATGTTAATTATCTCAAAAACACATGTAAAGTAATTAAGCAAATAGGATGACAAATGTTGGCAAAATAAACATGTGGCACTATTTTATTTTTAATTTTTGGTAAATATTGTAAGAAGAAAATTAGTTTTCTTTCACAAAAACTTTTCCCTTTATTTTCACTTCTAAGCTCAAAATAGAAATTTTCTTTAAACCTGAAATTAAACCCAAAAACAAATCTGAAATTTTTCTCAAATCTGATTTTAAACCAAAAGCAAATGCAGATCTACATCTTCAAAACTGAAAAGTTAAAAATATGCAACCTTTAAAAACAAACATGGAAGCAAAGATGAAATCTGTATTCAATTTAAAGCTGCAACTTCAAAAATTTACAAACCTGCATTTCAAAAGGAATGATCTTCAGCAAGTTCAACTTTTAATCTTCAAATTGAAAGCATGCATTAGGATTTCTACAGCAAGGCATCAAAACATTATCCAGATTTTATGTTCAAAGCCTGGAAAAATAAAACTGCCCTGCTCTGCTTAATTGAGTGCGTAAATTATGTTCTAAAAACAGTTTTTTCATAGTGTAATTGAATCTATTGTTTCATGTGTTGGATCTGGCTTTGTTAATGAATATTTGTACTTTTATATGTGTATGTTGTTGGTAGGAAATGCTTGAGAATAGGAAACAACTATTGATCATCTCTGTTCTTTTACATAAAAACTGTTTTCTTAAGGAAATTTCAAAAGAAAAATTAAAAATCTTTTAATCCAAACTATATTAGATCTTGATATATGAAGGGAAGTTGTTTCTTATTGTTTGTTGTAAATTTTGAAATTAGTTTCATAATTTTTAGGGCAACAAGTAATTATAAATAGGGAATTTTCAGTAAAACTAGAATTCTTGAAAAAAATTAACCATCTTAAATTCTAATTTTAATTGCATGCATGTAACCGTGATGAAAAATCATGAATTTAGACATGCATTTCATAATTTTTAGTTGAGGAACTAATGAGAATTTTGGTTTTGTTCGAAATGGGGGTTTTTGGCAATTGCCGAAGTTCGATTCAATGTTTGAAGCTGGATTTTTGATCAAACCAAGCTTTCATGATGTTGATAATGGAAAAAATATGATTGGAATTTTCGAATGGCAGATTCGTTCGAAATCGATTGGATTAGGGTTTTAGTGGGTTTTGTTTTCGGCTTGACTGTAGTGGAACTTGCGACTTGGATTTTCGACCGGAAGTGATCGCAATGGTGGAGAGAGGAAGTTCGTGGTCATGGCGCTCCGATGGTATGGTCGGCGAAGACCATCGGCGACGAGATGGCCAGAGGCCTTGGGTTTTGGTTTGAGTTGTTCTGCAGTTTTTGGTTCGAATGATTGAATTTTGATTTGCGTTCAAATGGGTGGATCTGGGTTTGTTTTCTTGTTCGTATGTGTTCGTGGAGTTATAGGAGAACGTCGCGCCGATCGTTAGTGGCCGGAGGTGATGTGCAAGGTGCACGCGTGTACGTGGTTTACACTGGAACGTTTGAGTGTTGGGGAAGAAGGTCTTGTCCCGTGGAAGCTCTCGTGTTTTTTTTGAGATGACTCGAAGATGATAGGGTTGGGTTTTAGCTCGGGGAAGTCGCGTGATGTTGCCGAGTTTTGTCTCGAGTTTTAGGGTTGTGGTGTTTTTGTAGGTACTGTATAAGGTTAAGTTGTAGATTAACTTGTTATTTTCATAAAAATGAAATCAAGCTTTAAAAATTTTAAACAAGTTTTATAAAGAAATAAACTTTCAAGTTACAACTTTTCTTTGAAAATGAAAAGTTAATCAACATTTAAAAATGTAAATTTAATTTGTATTTCAAATTTAAAAATGTTTTAAGATGATTGTTTTTTTTATTATCTTAATTTAATTTTGGATTTCAATTTAAAAGAATGTTTTCAATTTAAATATTGAATCATAGTTTAAGTAATGGTTTAAAAACTAAAGTTTCAAATTTTATTTAAATTGAATAAGTTTAAAATTAGATAATTTAAAGTGTTTTAGATTTTGAATTTGATTTCTAAAAGCCTTATTTTCAAATAAGGTTATTATTTTAATTTTGAAATCCAAATAGTATAATTTGTCTTTAAGTTATTAAAATTTGATTTAATTTCAAATAATTTATTTATGTGAATAATTACTATTAATTTATTTTGATATGAACTTAAAGATACTTAATTAAAATGTGATTTATTAATAAGTAAAAAGATTAATTAAGATTAATTTTTCTTAATTAATTAAGGATTTTGAAATATAAAAAGTTAATTAATTGTTTAGTTAATTTTAAATAATTAGTTAATTTTTTATTTAATTTTAAATAATCACTTAATTATGGATTAATTAAGTATAATTACTTAATGAAGTAATTATTGGATAATTATAGAATGTAATTAAGAATGGTAATTACTTATAGAAGTAATTAGAGAAATTACTTATGGGAGTAATTAATTGAAGTGATTAATGGATGATCACTTAATGTTATCAATTAAAGAATTGATTAATTTAATTGTTTTAAAGTTAATTAATTATGGAGTAATTAATTAATTAAAGTATTAAGGATTATTTAATGATGGAATAAAATTACTTGTTAAGTAATTAATTAAGAGAGCAATCGAGATTTATTAAGGGAAGTAATTAGAAGATAATTACTTATGTAAGTAATTAAGAATTAATTACTTATTTAATTTTAGTTAATTAATTGATGTGATTAATTAATTAATGAAATGTGATTAATTTAAGATAAATTACTATGGGTAATTAATTAAAGATGTAATTAATTAATAAAGTAGTTAATTAAGGATTATTTGTTAAGTTAATTGATTAATAAATACTTAATGAAGTAATTAAAGATTAATTAATTAGATTGATTAATCGAAGGGGTTAATATAATTAATTAAGAAGTTGATTAATTAAGATAAGTAATTACAAATTGTTAATTACTGCTCCTCCTTCACCGTGAATCCCTCTCCGTTCCCCCGTTCCTCTACATGTCCTCTTCGCCTCCCTTAAACGTTTCTCAACGTATCCCCTCCCCCTCTTCTACTCGTTCAGGCAGGCGTTTCAAAATGGTTGCTGAAGAATTCGTTCCCCCTGACCTTCACTCGTCCCGTGTTTTCCCACCCTACGCGCTAGCATTAGGTCTCCCATAGTGCCTTCTGACCCCCCTCTCTTGAATGAAGCATCTGCTGATGATACCTGTCCTCTTGCAGCGACTACGACATCGTCCATTTCTGGCTCGCCGCGCTTCCTGTCCGGATCCAGTGTGTGTTGCGCTGTTAAGTCTGGTTGCGTATTGGGTGATCTTGTCACGGGTTCTTTGGTTCGTGACCGTGTTTTTGGTAGTTTGGTAGGTAATGACAATGCCATGGTTAAGACTGTTGAGCCAGATTGTAGCATGTCAAGTGTTTGTGTAAATGCAACAACGGGATCTGGAACTAACTTCAGTGTTAAAAGTACGGCCTCCCCTCTGTGTGATGCTAATCCTGACTTTCCATCTGTTTTGGTATGTCCTGGGCCTCCCCTTGCCAGTACCAATGGTGGTACAACTAGTGGCTCCTTACGGAATACTGTCATTGCCTCTGTTGTTCCAGAGACCAACAATTTTAATCCTGGCGTTAGCATGCACGCAGTTTCTTCTCCCTGTAATGCACAATGCCCCAATCCTCAGGCCAACTCTGCTGTTGATGTGTGTCGCCCTGATGCATCATGCCCGCCTGTTACCAAAACTTGGTCTTCTCTTTTTACTTCCAAGCCCCGAAATGCGGGTGTTTATGAACCAGTTGAGTTCGACGTCGTTGAGGAAAACGGAGTGATGATCCCTCCCCCCTGTGTTATGCAAGCCGGATTTGACTTTTGGTCGGGATACGTAGTTGGATTCTTTTTGGACCCTAAACATCGTCTTCATGATGTGGTTTCTGTTTGTCGTAGGGCCTGGAGACTTCAGGGTGGGCTTAAAGTTAAGATGGTTGATTCCTTGTCCTACCTATTGTTCTCCTCCTCTGAGGAACGTTGTCATGTTCTTGAGTCTGAGCTTTCCTTCTTTGATGGACAGCCTTTTATTATTACCCCCTGGTCTCCGACGGTAGCTAACGTTCATGAGCAAGTATTTTCTATCCCTGTTTGGGTTTATTTCTCTCAAATACCATCTGCTTTACAACCGTTGCTTGGCTTGAATTGGCTTGCATGCAATATAAGTAAATTGAAATGTTTTGACTCTAATACAGTTGCGCGTGATAAGCTTGTATACGCCAAGGCCCTGATTGAGATTACACCCCATAAGCCTCTTCCTACCTCTATTCCTGTCCAGTTAGCTGTTGGTCACGTGGTGGATGTTCGTGTTCGCTATGGATGGGTCCCTGATATATGTTCCTCCTGTCATTCTTTTGGTCATATTGCCTCTGCCTGTGTGCGATCTGTTGTTCCTGCTGATGCTCCTAAGATCCCTCTGCCTCGGTCGCCGTTAAGAATATGGGTTCCCAAAGCCTCTCTGGTAGCTACTGACTCTGGTCCTTCCTTGGTGCGTCCTGCTCCCTCAGATCCTGCTGATGATCCCACTGTTCTCCCTGCTGATCCTGTTCTCTCTCCGCCGCGCGTTGTTTGGGCCGAGTCTGAACATTGTTGGGTTGATCTTCGTACTGATATGAGATTCAACCCTGTGGATGACACCTATTTTAGATATGTATCTGATGATTTATTGGATCTTCGATGCCTTTATTACAGTATTCTGGTGATTCCTTAGTTCTTGACATGGATGGTTCGTTTGCTGAGATTAATTCTGTTCTTCTAGCTGATACTGCCTGGGATCGTTCCTTTGTTTACTCTTCTGACATCGACTGTTATGATCCCTCTCTTGCTGTTCTTTTTCACCCCAATTTTGGTATTCTCGGGGGTGGTTCACTGGATTCTTCCAGGTTTGATGAGGGCGTTGGTGATTCTTCCTCTACGGAGGAGAACTAGCCTTGTTATTTATTTCTTGTAGCTGTGATGTGTCTGTCATACTCCTGTGCTGTATTTTTATATTCTCATTTTTAGTAGCTAAGATACCTTTACCTTACTCCTGTACTTCAACTTTATTACGTTCGTAATAAATAGTGGTCGGTCCACTATAAAACCGTCGGCCATGCCAAAAAAAAATGAGATGATCAATTATAAGTTAATAATTTAATTAATTAAAGGGTTAATTAATTAATAAGGATAATTAGTTAATTAATGTATTAATCAAGGTTGATTAATATAAGTAACTAATTTAAGTGTGATTGATTAATTGTAATTAATTGAAGTTTAATGTAATTAGTTATAATTGATTAATTAATGGAAACAAACGAAGGATCATTAATTATTGTAATTAATGATAGCAATTAAAGGTTAATTACTGGATATGGTTAAGGATAATTACTTAAATGTATTAAGGATGATTAATCAAGGAAGATTAATTAAAGAAGTTCATTAAGTGATGATTAATCTATTTATTTTGAATAAATAAATGAAGAAGGATTTAAGGTTAATCCAATTGATTAAGAGTTAATCAATTCTGTTTATGGATGATTGATTGATATTTGATGATTAATATTGGGTGATTGGTTGTTACTGGATGATGTGGATATCTATGATATGTGATATGCTGCTTTGTGAGATGAATGTTGATATGATTTATCTATTATGATAATTTAATTCATCTATCTTTTATATCATCCTGAATATAAGTTTAACTGTTTAAAACCCTTAAGTACAACTTGGACATTAAAATGGCATTTGGTTTCGGTGAGACCGGGATCGGGTTTCCATATTTGGATATCCGAAAACCACATCGATTCCAATTAAACGTTAGATCTTGAATCCAAGTGGAGCTTTGTGAAGACTCGAGGCGTAAGAACTATACGTCAGTATTACTCTGTGGGTGATTCCGTAATGAGTTTGACGGAGATAGTTCTTATAGATTCAAGATGGTGATTTAGAGTGCAAGGGCTATGGTCGTTGACTCTAAGGGTGATTCCAATATGAGTGCAACGAGATAGTGCATTCGGTTTCGTTCGAAGCCGGAATGAACTTGTATGGATTGAATGCTTTCAGAACATCGTCAGGTGGACGATGAGCATTCTAAGATAAATGTGTTCTATAAAGGTAATCGCAGCCTCAAGCCTCATCAACCCGGGAATGGCTAAAACAGGGGAGGTGCAGCAAGGCTAGGTGGGTAGCGCCCATTTCAAGACAAGATTTTCCCCTGTCTAGAAGTCCTTTTTATTTCGGCTGTGTGGGCAGTTGGAATCGCGCGCCAACTGCAGGGTTGTCTTGTTCGGGACTATTCAGTAAGGAATGGTCCCGGCCTTGTGTTGCAGGGGAGCGGGAGTACTCCTCGGTACGTTGATCTAGGCCACGTACTGTGACGGGCGGCACCCCAGTAGCCCTGCTATTGATGGAAACTCATTCTTCCTACGAGACCTTACAGTTTTGTTTGTATTACCCACTTTTGTGGCTAGTAGATGGAATTTAATCATGTAACAATTTCGGCTATTTCTTATTTACTTGAAAACCCTAGACACTATTATAATATCATTGGATTTCCTATCAAATATTTTGGTTAGCGTAAGGTAAAAACTTTTCCATGTTTATGTTTGGGAAGTCTTACGTGATACCTTTTCTTTTCAAAGGTTTTTCTAAAGTTAAGCAATTTTAACCCGTTTACTCACACCAGACCCCTGCCTGACCCGAGTGTTTATTTTCTGTTTTATTAAACTCTTGGGTGCTCATATTATGTATGAGTAGTCAATGATTCAGGTTTGCTTGACGAATTCTGGAGGAGATATGGAGCAGGAGGCTTCCACGTGTAGATATATATTGGTTCCGCTGTGTTTGTGAAATATCTGTATCTTGTGTTCTTGAGTTGTATAGTTAGACAGATGTCTATAACTGTCTAATATGTGTTGTATAAGTTGTGTACTCTGATGTATTACGATACCATGTAATATTTTATGTGATATATTATATTTTATTCGTTCCGCTATGAGTTCTCTGATGTTGTTGTTTTTCTTCTTTCTCTTTCTTTTCTTCTTCTATCCCTTTCTTTCTTCATTAGCGATGCGTCTTCTTGGAGATAGGAAGTCGGGTCGCTGCAAGTGGTGTACCTCGTGGCCTTGAAATCGAGGGTATAATTATAAGAATTGATTTTGAAAGTAAATCCATACTTGTGTGTAGGACTGGATGTAGGGTAACTCCGAACCAGTATAAAATCCTGTGTGTTCTTTCCTTTATTGCTTTTACTTTATTTCTACATCTGTGTTTGATTCTATGATCATATCAGTGTCTTAATATTGTATACATTTGTGTTCGAATTAATATAAACCCAAAAAGAATTACTAATTCCTCAAAACACTATTCACCCCCCTCTAGTGTTAATTCTAGCCTTAAGATTCGTAATCCGCATTTCTCACACTTGGTATCTGAGCAAGGTTTTCAAAGATTCATAATATGATTTTTGAAAAAGATTTTAAAATGGCTATGTTTAAAAAACTTGTTAATACTAGTTTAGAAATATTCGGATCATCATTGTTTCTTGAGTCTGCATATAATTAATATTCAAATTCAAGTTGTCTACCAAAATTCTATGATGTACAAGAAACATGCTTTATGAGTGTTGAGGAATCAATCCACAATGGACAAATTGTGCATTTTAAAAAAAATAAATGGATACTCGATAGTGGATGCTCTAGACACATGACTGGTGATCCGGATATGCTGAATAATATAATATACAAAGACGGAGGACTAGTTAACTTTTGAGACAACTCAAACGGATATGTGATTGGCATCGGCAAAGTCGGTAACTCTGAAACTCATATTATTACTAATGTTTTGCTAGTTTAGAATTTGAAACATAATCTGCTAAGTATTAGTCAACTTTGCGATAAAGGATATAAAATTAAATTGGAAAAAGATAAGTGTCACATTGAAGATAATAATTCAACCATAATATTTGAGGGAATTAGGAAAAATAATATTTATATTCTTAGTATGAAAGTTTCAAATGCTAACCTATGTCTTTTGGCAAATACAAGTGACCCTTGGATTTGGCATAAGAGATTTAGGCATTTGAATTTTAAATTCTTATCTAGACTGTCAAAACATGATCTAGTAAGAGGCCTTCCTAAAATGAATTTTAAAGTAGATAGCTCATGTGATGCATGTCAATTAGAAAAACTTAGAAAAAGTTCCTTTGAATTAAAAGATATGATTTCAACTTCAAAACCTCTTGAATTACTTCATCTTGATTTATTTGGTCCATCTCAAATTCAGTCAATAAATCATAGTAAATATGTTTTTGTAATTGTAGATGATTATTTTAGATTTACATGGACAATATTTTCGAAACATAAAAGTGATACTTTTGAATATTTTAAGAACTTTACACAAAGATTGAAAATCAAGTTTCTATAAAAATTATAACCATCCGTAGTGATCACGGTGGTGAATTTGAAAATGAAAAGTTTGAGGAATTCTGCAATAAAAAGGGAATAACTCATAATTTTTCATTTCCAAGAACTCCACAACAAAACGAAGTAGTAGAACGTAAAAATAGGACGATTCGTGAGTGTGCGAGAACTATGCTTTCAGATAGTAAATTACCAAAATATTTTTGGGCAGATGCAGTTGCTACCGCCTGTTATATTTTAAATAAAATTTTAATTAGACCTTTAACTGATAAGACATCTTATGAACTTCTTCACACAAATAAACCTAAGGTATCTTATTTTAGTATTTTTAGAAGTAAATGTTTTATTTTAAATACAAAAGATAATTTAGATAAATTTGATCCTAAATCCGACAAAGGTATCTGTATCGGATATTCCAATAGAAGTAGAGCATATAGAGTGTTTAATTTAAGAACTAATACCATCTAAGAAACAATGCATGTTTCATTCGATGAAAGTCTCAAAAATTTTGAAGATACAAATGATGAAGAGGATTTAATCACTCAAAAGCAAGAGTCAACTGAAACTAATAATGAAATTAATCATCCTAATAAAATGATTAAACTTTTAAAAGATCATCCTATAGAAAATATACTTGGAGATATGTAATCTGTTGTTACAACTAGAAATCAACTACGTAAAATAAGCAATGTAGCCTTTATATCAACTATTGAACCCAAAAATCCAAAAGAAGTGTTAACGCTTAAATTTGAACGCTAACACCCTGGTGTATAAGATGTGATTGTGAAAGCACCACCCGTTTGTACGGGAAACAGAAATAAGCAGAAAGTATGTAGAAAAACGGTAAGAGACACAGTATTTATAGTGGTTCGGCTTATAATCCAGCCTACGTCCACTTTAATCTTTTTATCACTAGTTTGATTACAATTCTTTACAAGATCTTTCAATTACAACACACTTCAAGTGATAGGATATGTGAAACAAGTAGCTCAAGCTTTGATGTTGACAATCATCTTCAAATCCATGGTGAATGTGGATGATTCCTTCATGGAGTTCCTTTAGAAGTTTGTTGGATCTAAAAGGCTTTGAAGTCGTCTGGAATTCGGCAGAGTAATGGCGCTTGAAGAGAATGAGCCCCCCCAAAAGTCCTCTGCTCCTCGTTCAAGTTAGGGCTGTATTTATAGGTTTTTATCGGAGTTTGGTCGTAGGTCGTGACCGACCTAAGTAAGGTCGTAGGTCGCAGTCGACCTAGAAAGCTCTGGCCCTCCTTCCATAAGAACATACGTGCTGATTCGTACAAGTCCAAGGTCGTGAACGACCTATCTCCAGCGGCATGCAAAAAGGCGGCTCCTTTGTTCATACAGATAGGTCGAGAGCGACTTATCCTAGGTCGTTAACGACCTATCATAGGTCGTGGGAACTTTCCTGTAATCAAAGTACTCCGTTAGGTCGTTGGGCAGTATCTTTATCTCCAAGTGCTAGGTCGTCTTCGACCTAAAGTAGGTCGTAGGTGGGCAACGACCTAGGGGATGGAACCCGACCTATCTCAATTGTGCTTGGTTCTCTTCTCAGCGAGTTGATAGGTCGCGTACGACTTATTATAGGTCGTAAGTCGGCTGAGACTTAGGTCGCTGAGATCACTTCGTCCTTAGGTCGGTAGGCTATGGCTTTCTTTAGGTCGCATATGATTTAGGTCGCTGATCCTCTTAAGTCGTTAGGTCGCGGAGCTCTTAAACCACTAGGTCGCGGGCTCCCTTAGGTCGCTGAGAACCGCTAGGTCGCGGCCTTTATTAGGTCGTAGCTTCTTGTTAGGTCGCGAGGCATTTTTAGGTCGTAACACTTTAGGTCGCTTCTTCAATTTGGTCACTAGGTCGGCAATTCTCTGAGTCGTTAAACTTGGTCACGTCTTAGGTCGCTAACGAAGAGGAGTTAACATTTGCCCCTCGAAGTATACGCCTAGGTCGTAGGTCGTGTACTTCGATCTTCTTAACTCGCGCTCTGATGAGTTGTTAGGTCGCAAGCGACCTATTGAGGAACTAGGTCGTGTGTGACGATCCACTTTCTACTCCTCTGGGGTATAAATAGCCTAGGTCGTTCCTTCCTCATTTCATCTGTTTTAACACCTCATTCTGCCATTAACAGCATCTCGCGATCTTGGAAAGCAAACCAGAGTCCAATCATCCACCGATTCGACCTCGCCATTACATTGTGTAAGTATACCTGATCTCTATCCACCCCACGATCATCACCGAACCAGGAATTTCTCATCTCCGAATCTCATAGCAATTTCGTGTGTCGTTTTTCGTCTTTTGAGTCAAGTTGTGGTCGATTTTGATCGCCATTAGTTGTGATTCATGAAAGCACAGTGTTGAGTTGAATTAGTGATTGATCGGAGATGCTTTCAATCGCCTCTTGGATGATTCGGTGGTACGTAGGAATGACGGACCTCTCGAAGAGGATGATGGATTTCATCGTGAGTGATAATGGGTTATTGGGTCATAGTTCATCGGGATGGTGTGATATTGCGTGGAGAGGGAGTTGGTGATTTAGAAGATCTGAACGACTTAAGGATCCTTCAAATCTGCGACTTAACTCCTAGGTCGCGCTGAGATTCAAACGACCTAGGACTTAACAAATTTGCACATGAATTTCAAGCAGGACGACCTAAAAAATGAACAACCTAATCTTTTTTGCGGCATAAGCCGTAGGTCGCAACCAAACTTGGACTATGGGAAATCTGCACTGCCTTGAACCTTTTAACTTGCACAGCGCGACCTAATGAACCCCGACCTATGCTAGGTCGCTGGACGACCTATGACTTATGAAATTCCGAGATGACTTGGTTGAATTGAACTGGATTGTTTAATCTCAAATTCTGTTGCACTTTGTTGTAGATTATCTCTCATGCTAATAACCTGTTAAACATGACATTTGCAGAAAACCGGGACGAATATACTGCCATTGACTGCCCACATCAAATGACAGATTAGTTGATAAAGAATAATTAACTTAAATGAACTGTGTGAATGAAATGTTGTGAACCAATGAACTCAAGTGAAGTGCTAAAGCAAAACTTAAAATATCCAGTTAAAGCTGATTCGTTTGCATTAACACAATACTTGAGCGTTATATCAACAGGTCTTGGAATTTCATAGCTGACTAACTGTCAACCAACTTAATTTCAGTTATGTTTGAATTCCTCTTGTTGTTGTTTTTTTTTTTTTTTTAGTTTCGCACAACACTTCACACTTTTAGGAAACGTGCACCTTCATATTTGAATATCCAGTTGCTTGTGTAGAATGACTTCTCAATTAGAAGAAGCAGGACAAACTGGGGAGATTTTTCCAGTTGCTAACCGATTGATCGATCCCCCAGAGAGAATGCCAACCACTCTGAACCACAAGGCTTTTCGCCAATTATGCATCCAGTTTGGCATCGCCGAAGCAGATGCTCTACTTCCCGGACCTAATGACTTTGCTGACCAACCACCTCACGGTTTTGTTGCCGTTAATCGCCAAATGTGCTTAAGCGGAGCGATTCCTCCTTTTAACGAATTTCTTCGACAAACCCTTCTTCGGTTAACTATATCTCCCTTTCAACTGCACCCCAATGGTTATGCCATCTTGATGGGGTTGGGCGTGCTATTCAGGAAGACGCTTGATCGCCTCCCTAGCTTTGAGGAAATCTGCTATTTATGCACATTTGCGAAAAATAAAGACCATCCTTCTATCATTCTTGTGAGAGGTGCGAGAAATCGCAAACTCATTTTAGATTTGCCCGAGAGTGCACACGGGTTTTTGACTCAGTTCTTTTATGCTCGTTGCCCTCCAGGTTTTTATGCCATCTGGAGAATAGGAAGTAAGACTAGTGTTTCCATTTTTTTCGTTTTTGAAACTTTTTCCGAGATCCGAACTTTCAGTTGCTAACTTCATTCTTTGCTCTTTTCAGCACTTCCCCTCCCTTCTAGAGATCCGATTCATAAACAAGTTTTCGAGAGGTTGAGTGCCGTGGCTGCGGAAGAAAGGAGCATAAAATTTCTGCTGAAGGATGAATTTTTACACCAATACGGGCTTCTACATGCTTCTCGTTCTACGCATGCTCATGAAGTTCCAACAGAAGTTCCCGATTCCCCGACGAAAACTCCTGACGCCCCGGTTACTGTCGAACAACTCGCATCAAAAGAGTCTAATATTGAAGCTTCATTGGTGAAGTGTTCCACTTCTACCGACATTATGGGGTCATCCAGTAAGACGGTGCTTGCCCCGATCGAGGAAGAAGAAGAACCTTCACAGTCTCTCGGGGGATTAGCTGATGTAGGAATTGAGAAAACAAGTCCCACCAAGCATGATGGTGACGATGTTTATGAGGGGTTGAGTGACATAATAGTGACTTCGCAGGAGCTTTTTAGAGATGACGTATCTAAAATTATCTCTCCTGTAATTGAGGCGACGTCTCTTCTTCGACAAACGCCAACACAAACATCAACTCCTCATACCCAAGCTATCATCACCTCTACACCAAAGAGTGGTTTGTAGCTTAATGCGTGTAGCTTGCACATCACACAACACTTAGGATTTTTTGGCATTTGTTCACATTTAACTTCTTTTCTCTGGTAGTTTTTAAGACTTGTTATTTTTGCCTTTCAGATTCCTCTATGGGGCGCAGCGGTAGCGGTTCTTATTACAAAGACTTTCGACGCTATGGAGGGCGTGGCAGCTATGATTACAAGCAATACTATACCGATTCCAGAGAGACCAATGAGCAGAGAGCTGCGCGAAAAGCTGAAGAGAGGAGAAGGTATGAAGAACGTCATGAGGGAGCGGGCACGCGACATGAATCCTTCCCAAGGGATGATGACTCCCATAAACGTAAAACGCACGATGATAGGGGGAAGAGCCATATTGAGGATTCGAGAAAGCGGACCAAACTTGGCGAGGAGCACGTGCCCGTGACATCTGAGAGACCTGGTGCCTCAGTTTCTATTGACATCCCTTCCGAATCTCCTGCTCTTGAAGGAAGTGCCATCCAAACACTTCTCAACAGGCCTTCATACCACGTTGAAAGGGGGCCCCCGACTTTGCAGAGCCGATTCCCGAACTGGTGTTTGAGGGGGGTACGCTTCGACCTTGATTTGGTCCCCATCGACAAAGAAGCTATGTACAGAAATCTCGATGCTGTCAAGCTTGATATTGATAGAATGTCTGGATGGCAAAAGCTGGTTGATGAACTTCAAAGAGTTAATCGGGCTAACATCGAAGCAATGCTGACCATGGAAAATGACAAATCAGAATGGCAGAAGATTCTTGATCAACACAACGCTGAGATGAAGGAGATAGCCGAATACAATGAAAAACTCGAAGCTGAAGTAAAGCAGCTCAAAGATGATCTTGCCTCTTCTACTAATACTTACACCCAAAGAGAAGAGGTATTGCAAAAACAAGTGCGAGATGCGCACGCCAGCCAGAGGGACGCTGAAGCTAAAGCTGAGAGGTTGGAACAAGCTGTAGAGAACCACCGCACTGATGTCACCCAGCTGCAGAATAAACTGAGCGCCCGGGACATGGAGATTGGAGCGCTAAAAGCCCAACTTGCTCAGACCGAAAAAGATCGAGATGAGGCCATGGCTGGCAAAATTGCAGCCGAAGAAACTGCTCAGACCATGGAAAACGATATCAATTCGACTTTATTCGATTTTTATTTACATTGTGTCTTGGGACGCGGCAGCCTCTCTTTTCTTGGTCCTAAGTATGAAATCACCCTGGCCGAGGTGTGGGAAGTTGCTCTTAACATGTTTAAAGACGCCGGGTATGGCGATGAAGATTTTGAGGCGCGTTACCTGGATGAGGGAGCTCGCGCTGCTCTTGCGAAGGGGCGAGAGCAACTTGCCAGGATGAGAACTGGAATGGCGGAAGAGGAACGTTCTGGAAAGGAATTAACGCTTACTTCCTTTGTCCAACCTCCAGTTTCTCCTGTGGTTGACATCACGGGTTCTAGCTCCTCTACTCCGTCTGCAACTAAGACAGTAACTGAAACTACAAGTGCACAAGGCGGGGATGAAGGTGGTGAAAGCAACGAAGCACAGCGATATGAAATCAGCCTCAGAGATCCAACTTCCCCAGGTAAACTTGACACCGGACCAGCCCAAGTGGTGAACTGCTCGTTCGCTCCTTGTGAACTTGACGATCTTCTTGATTATTTTTCGAATGTCAATGAATTCCCGACTTTTGATTATTCCTCAAATGTTAATGAATTCCCGACTTTTGATTATTCCTCAAATGTTAATGAATTCCCGACTTTTGACGAGCCGTCATCCCCTCTCTTTTCGAAAGATACTGATATTTTAAGTTTTTTCTCCTTTGTAGAGAAAGCACCGAGTCAAACTCAAGCTTCTTCTCCCCCGGTGATCCTTCCTCCATCTCTTCAAGTAGCGCCTCCTTCTGCCTCGCAACCTGGGTCACAAGAAGAACAAATAGAAGCTCTCCATGGCCTGGATGATCCCGTTGCTTCGCAAGAGCAAAAAGATGAGGGACTTGAGGGAGGTGACATATCTCCGGAGCGGACTCCTTCTGACGATATAACTTTATCTAAACTTGCCACTCCAGGAAGTGAGTCTTCCTCGAAGAGGAGAAGGAAGCAAGGAGCATCAAGGAGGAGAGGGAAGATAATCACTGCCACTGAAGAGGAGCCAGAAGTTGGGCCAGCTGCGCCTACCTCTCCTTCCTCCCTTATACCCACTGGTCGACCTGAAAAGCTGATCATTCGGCCGGGTAAAGGGTCTAAAGGCAGCAAAAAGAAGTGAAGATCTTCAGTTTCTAGTTTTTTTTTGTGTTTTGCATGTACTGGCCGAGAATTGTGCGGGTACCGGCCCCCGCTTTTCTTTATTTTGAAACCTGTACCTGCGTTGTAATTGAATAAAATGATTCCTTGAATAAAATGATTCCTCGTTTGTACAAACTTTTGTTTGAATTAAAGAATACATTTGTTATTTGTTTTGGCATGAGTTTATTTGATATTGCAGCGAGCTTATGGTATGTTACTTGAGCGTTACCTTTTGCTGGTTTAGTTATACCATATTGTGTGTAATTATACTATATTGCCCCCATTCCATAAGTATGCTGCAATGTTCTATACCTCGAGGGGACTTACACTCTTATTTGCTAAAGAATAATTATTTTATTCTTTAAAGAAAATTTTATAGAGTACAACTCCCTTCGTATAAGTTTTTACGCTTGGTCGTTCGAAGAAATCACTTTTTTCTTTTGCTTATGTGCATATCTCATCAAGTGAATTCCTCTATGTGGTAAAGCGGACCTCTGAAGGGTACTTTAACTTCTTTTCTTTTTACGATCATTTCCCACAGTAGGCAAATTACTTTTTCTTTGAAAGTTAAAGTACGCTTTTGATGAGGATTTTTTTTTTTTTTTTTTTTTTTTTTATAGAAAGTTGTACCTCTGAGGAGGGATTTTTTCACGTTTCAACACTTGGAAGTTTTATTTCAATCTCGGTGAAACGTGTACCTCCAAAGAGTTATGCTTTAGAAATCCTTTTCACGTTTCAACACTTGGAAGTTTTATTTCAATCTCGGTGAAACGTGGGTTTCCAAAGAGGTCTTTTTTCTTAATTGTGTTCCCGGGAGGGGGTTGTACCTCTGAGGAGGGATTTCTCACGTTCCAACACTTGGAAGTTTTATTTCAATCTTGGTGAAACGTGTACCCCCAAAGAGTTGTGCCTTTGAAGAAAGCCTTTTCACGTTTCAACACTTGGAAGTTTTATTTCAATCTCGGTGAAACGTGTGCTTTCAAGAAGGTCTTTGTTTTTACATTTCAACTTTGGTGAAGTGAAATTCCGAAGAGCGGCTGCTACACTTCAACTCCTGGCGAAATGGGCCTCCGAAGAGGGCTTTTATTTTGTTTACATTTCAACTCTGGTGAAGTGAAATCCCGAAGAGCGGTTATAACACTTCAACTCCTGGTGAAATGGGCCTCCGAAGAGGGCTTTTATTTTGTTTACATTTCAACTCTGGTGAAGTGAAATCCCGAAGAGCGGTTATAACACTTCAACTCCTGGTGAAATGGGCCTCCGAAGAGGGCTTTTATTTTGTTTACATTTCAACTTTGGTGAAGTGAAATCCCGAAGAGCGGTTATAACACTTCAACTCCTGGTGAAATGGGCCTCCGAAGAGGGCTTTTATTTTGTTTACATTTCAACTCTGGTGAAGTGAAATCCCGAAGAGCGGTTATAACACTTCAACTCCTGGTGAAATGGGCCTCCGAAGAGGGCTTTTATTTTGTTTACATTTCAACTCTGGTGAAGTGAAATCCCGAAGAGCGGTTATAACACTTCAACTCCTGGTGAAATGTGCCTCAGAGAGGGTTTTCATCGCCTGGAAGTTACTCTCTCATGGTTGGAGGGTCATGACTCCTCCAATCTTTTTTGTTGAGTAGAGAACTTTCTTTTTTGTGGCATATGACCCATTAGAGGTCTTTTATTATCCGAAGAGTTGTGCCTCCGAAGAGGACTTGTGGCGCTGATGGTAGCTTTGGTTGTTCCTCTGTTCACTTGCTTATGCCTTTTCAGCGATCCCCCTTTTTTTTTCACAAGTGGCTTGTTTAATCCAAGGAAGTGTACCTCATTGCCAGGCAAGTTCGTGAGAACGGGCACTAGCTTCCTAATTGGATGTTTGTTTGTTTAAACAATCTCAATTTATCAGCAAGGGCTCGTTCCTATCGAAATCATTAGCCGTTCAATTGAAGCATTTCCTATCTAGGATTTGAATTCGGGGTCTTTGTGACTTGAAATTTGTTTGTTGAATGATGGTGAGAATCGCTCGGTCTTATTATGCGCAAGTTTTATCTCCACTGTCTGCAAAAATTTAAATCGATATTTCAGCAATACATTTTGTGTATTTTTATATCGAAAACAAAGCAAACATATAATGATAATAAGGAACACAAGATTTATAGTGGTTCGGCCATGAAATTGGGCCTACATCCACTTTATATTCTTTCATTATTTACTTGCATCAGTTTCACAATTGCTTTCAATTACAGGAATCATACATTCATAATTCTTTTTACAATGTTTCAACAAAATTTTCAAGTAAAGTATGGACGCAAGTGATTGCTGTTCCATGCCCTTGGAATTTGATCTCCATCAACTGTGGTGAGCTTAAATGTGCCGTCAAGAAGTTTCTGACCTATCACATACGGTCCTTCCCAATTTGGCCCAAACACACCTGTCGCTGTCATAATTCTTTTTAGGACTAGATCTCCAATTTCAAAGCTGCGTTGACGAACTTTGGAATTGAAATGTCTGGCTATCCTTTGCTGATGAGCTGCAACTCTGAGGTTAGCTTCATCTCTTTTTTCATCAAGGAGATCCAGCGCTTCAAGTTGCAGCTTTTCATTTTCTGCTTGATTGAAATGGATTCTTCTGTGTGAAGGGACCTCTGTTTCAACCGGGATCATTGCTTCCGATCCGTATGCTAACGAAAAAGGAGTATGCCCAGTTGCAGTTTTGTGAGTAGTTCTGTATGCCCATAGTGCAAGCGGTAGTTTATCGACCCAACCACCTTTTGCTCTTTCGAGTTGCTTTTTGATGGTTGATTTGATGATCTTGTTCACTGCTTCCACTTGCCCGTTTGCCTGCGGATGAGCTACTGCCGAAAAGCTTTTCTGGATTTTGAATCGCTTGCAAAAATCCTGGAATTCCTCGCTTTCAAACTGAGTACCATTGTCTGTGATTATTTTCTGAGGCACACCGTATCTGCAAATGATATTCTTAGTCACAAAATTTATCATCTTTTTGGAGGTGATAGTTGCCAATGGTTCAGCTTCAGCCCATTTAGTGAAATAATCTACAGCAACAATGGCATATTTGATTCCAGATTTGGCGGTTGGTAAAGGTCCGATCAAATCTATTCCCCAAATCGCAAACGGCCACGGACTGGTCATTTGTGTGAGCTCAGTAGAAGGTGCTCTAGGAATTTTGGCAAATCTTTGACATCTGTCACATTTTCGAGAGTAATTTGCAGCATCTCGATTAATTTCTGGCCAAAAATATCCATATCGGAGAATTTTCTTTGCTAAAGTTTGACCACCTGAATGATCCCCACATTCTCCTCCATGTACCTCTGATAGGATTATTTTGGCTTCTTCTTTGGATACACATCGAAGCAATGGCATTGAGAATCCTCGTCTGTATAATTGACCATCCTGGATTATATATCGAGAAGCTTTTCTCAGTAGCTTTTGTCGTTCTTTAGAGTTTTCTGGTAAAGAGCCATTGAGTAGATACTTTGTTATTGGAGTCATCCATGATTCTTGCTCTTGCGACATACTCATAACCCAATCGATATCCATTTCATCAATGCTCGGATTTGACAAAACTTCCACTGGAACTAACCCTAAGGATTGGGCTTCGCCAGAACTTGAGTATTTTGCGAGAGAATCTGCTTTCATGTTTTCTTCTCGAGGAATATGACTTATCGTGTAATGGTCGAATTCACATAAAAGTTCCCAAGCCTTTGACACATAAGCGGGCAGATTTCCTCCTTTCGTTTGAAACTCCTTCTTGACTTGGCATACTATAAGCTGAGAATCACTGAAGATCTGTAACGCTCGAATGTTTAGTTCTTTAGCAATTTTCAAACCAGCGATCAGAGCTTCATATTCTGCTTCATTGTTTGTTGAAGGAAATTCTAATCTTAGCGCATAGCATAATGACCGGCCTTCAGGAGTTTCAAGAACAATTCCAGCACCTGAACAGTAATCATTTCTTGCGCCATCTACAAACAACTTCCATTGGGTTGGGGAGTTCTCGATTGTTTCTTCCTCGCTGTTACCCTTGTCTGTAAATTCTGCAATAAAATCTGCCAAAGCTTGTCCGTTGATCGCTTTTCTAGGATGATAAGTGATGTCATATTGGCTCAATTCAATATTCCACTTTAAAAGGCGGCCCGAAGTCTCAGGGCGAAACAAGACTTGCTTTAAAGGTTGATCAGTGAGGACTTTGATAGGATGAGCCTGGAAATATTGCCTCAACTTTCTTGAGGCAATCAATAGACAAAAGGCGAGTTTTTCCAACTTGGAGTAATTCATTTCTGCCCCAGTGAGTCTTTTGCTGATATAGTAAACTGGATGTTGAATCCTTTTGTCTTCCCGTACCAGCGCTGCACTTAAAGCATGAGATGAAACTGCCAAGTATATAAGAAGATCCTCGCCATCGCCGGGCCTGGAAAGTATTGGAGGCGTTTCCATATGTTGAATCAATTCTTCAAAAGCTTTCTGGCATTCGGGAGTCCAGTCAAAGTTTTTCTTTCCTTTCCTTAGAGCGTCGAAGAATGGAATACATTTATCAGTAGCTTTGGATATGAACCGACTTAAGGCGGCAATTTTTCCATTGAGACTTTGCAATTCCCTCTTTGTTTTAGGAGCTTTGACTTCTTTTAGAGCAGTGATTTGAGCTGGACTAGCTTCAATGCCCCTAGCGCTCACGATGAAACCCAAGAACTTCCCAGATTCTACCCCGAAAGAACATTTTAAAGGGTTAAGCTTCATTCCGTATCTTCGGAGAATTGCGAACATTTCTGCTAAGTGTTCGATGTGATCCACTGCTTTCTTAGATTTTACTAGCATGTCATCAACGTAAACTTCCATAGTCTTTCCCAACTGCGGTTTGAACATAGCATTAACCAGTCTTTGGTATGTTGCCCCCGCATTCTTCAACCCAAAGGGCATAACTCTGTAACAGTAAAGACCGACATCGGTGATAAAGCTTGTGTCCTCCTGATCTGGTTCATGCATCATGATCTGATTATATCCGGAGTAGGCATCCATAAAAGACAACAATTCATGACCCGCTGTTCCATCTACCAGTTGATCGATCCTGGGTAATGGGAAGCAGTCTTTGGGACAGGCCTTGTTTAGATCTGAAAAGTCGATGCACACTCTCCATTTACCATTGGCTTTCTTAACTAGCACTGGATTTGAAACCCAATTTGGATAGGTAGATTCTCTGATGAAATTATTCTCCATGAGCCGGTCAACTTCCTCTTTCAATGCTGTCGACCTTTCTAGACCTTGGATTCTTCTTTTCTGCTTTACTGGCGTGAACTTTGGGTCAATATTCAGAGCATGTACCGCAACTTCTGGGGATATTCCGCACATATCGGCATGGGTCCAAGCGAAAACATCCAGGTTTGCTTTCAAAAAAGATATCAAGGCATTCTGAACTGACACATTAAGTTGTGAACCCACATTCAGCACCTTGTTTGGGTCCTTCAGATCAACGGGCACCGGTATCGTTGTTTCTGCTGGTACCACCCTACTCTCCCCCGCACTGGCCTTTCTAGGATCCATCACTTTTCGTGCCCCGCTATGCTCGCCAGTGCAGGGTCCGCCCTGTAGTTGCTATAGGGTTGGTGTTTTGATGCGGATTGGGGTTGCCGCATCTTTCCCCATTTCTCTCTTCCTTGTTTCCCGCAGCTCCGTCATATAACATTCTCGCCCAGCGTTCTGGTCTCCTTTAATAACTCCTACCCCATTGTCTGTAGGGAATTTAATAGTAAGACACCATGGGGCAAGGACAGCTTTGAATGCAGCAAGAATAGGTCGACCAAAGAAAGCATTATAAGCAGAAAATTCATCTACTATCACAAAAGTCTGCTTGCGAACTACTTTTCTTTCTCCTTCTCCGAGTTCCACAAGCAAGTCAATGGTTCCTACTGGTTGCTTTGGCTCCCCAGTGAAGCCAACAATCTTCTGAGATGAGGCTTGCACATCCGCCATCGGGATTCTCATCTGGTCAAACGTTTTCTTGAAGAGGATGTTGCAAGATGCGCCGCAATCAATAAGAACTCTTCTGACAATAGCCGGTCCAATACCGGCCGAGATGACTAACGGGTCCAAAGTAGGGGCCTCAATGCCCGTGGAATCTCTAGCCCTGAACACAATATCATCATTAAAAGTCCTTTGTTGTTTCAGGGGTGTAGAGTCTTCTAAAACAAAGACATTCTCTTCAGTTGGCATATGTTTCAGAGCTCGAGTGTACCTCTCCATTTCACCCCAGCTTCTGCCTGCTGGGTGGGGTCCTCCTGTGATGACATTAATAACTGGCCTTCCAGATTCATGTCCTGCGGCCTTCTCATTTGTCCTGGGCTGATGAGCAAGAGCTTGTTGCCCCTGACTTGACGAAGCAGGATCATTACCACTCTTCTTCACAAATTGCTGCAGCTTATTTTCTCTTAGCAATTCTTCGATTATATTTTTCAATTGACGGCAGTCGTCTGTGTCATGACCAGGCTGATTATGGAAGCGACAGAACTTCCCACTTTGCACAGCTTTTCTTCCGGTTCTGAGAACAGGAGGTTTGGGATACTCAAAAGAATCTTTTGTAGCCAGGTAGATGCGCTCCGGTGTCTCTAACAAAGGAGTATATTCTGATGGCTTGAAGGATCGAGGCTTCTTTGAATTGTGTTGTTTCCTTCCATCATTATTTTCTCTTTTCTGTCCCACAGATCCATTCTTACGTGGCGCAGCAGCGTTGTCTTCAGCTTTCTCTACTGTTGCCTTTGCCGGGACAGGACGGCTTTCCAAACGCATGAATTCATCCGCCTTTTTGTAGAACTTTTCCAGAGAATTTGGCTCCTTCATGTTCAGCCACTTTCCGAATTCACTTGACTTATCAATAGCTCTCATCAAATAGGTCAAGACCATGCGGGGTTCTGCATTATCCACCTCAGCTAACGCTATATTAAAGCGATTTAAAAAAGACTTAATAGTTTCCCCCGGATTCTGTTCCAAACCGGACAACGACATGATGTCTTTTGCCTTTGAAGCATACAGCCTAAATTGCTCTTTAAATTTCCTGGTTAGGTCTGAAAACTGATCGATGGACCGGACAGGCAGTTTTGTGAACCAAAGCAGAGCTACCCCTTCCAAATACACAGGAAAATAGCGGCATTTTATCTCGTCAGAAGCTCTGGCACCTGTCATGTGCCAATCATATTTGTACAGGAACTCATTTGGATCACTTGTCCCTTTGTAAGCTGGAATGGTCGGAGGGACGAACTTCCTTGGGAATTCAGCTTTTAGGATCTTTTCAGTAAACGGAGTCTTGCTCGGAGCGAAACCCCATTCTTTCTCATCTTCGACCCTTTGCATACTTTCTTTCATAATCTGTCGAACTATACCAGAAAGATATTCTTCGTCATTCCTATTTCTGGATCCTCCAGCCTCAGGCAATGTCTGTTCAAAGGGGCTAGCAGCCCTTTCGGGAATGTTTCTAGTTTCAGCATCATGGACATTACCGACAAAGTTCCTTTCATTATTCGCAGGTTGACGGTTTGCCCCGAGCAGATCGTTTAACCTATTCAGAATCAGAGCATTCTGAGCATTCTGAGCTTCCAATTGCGCGTTCTGGGCATTTATTTGCTGATTCAACCCAAAGATAGCAGCGTCCAATTCCGCTTTTGAAACTCCAACAGCTGGAGTGGCTTGATTTGGTGTTGGGGAAGCGGAGGTTCCCTCTTGAATGTTTGCAGATCTCACAGATTTACTTTTCCTTCCAGGAGCCATGATTTCGGATAGACTTCTGGTTCTTAAAGAAACTCTATCTACAAATCTTTCTGAAACAATGATGATAGATGTCCTGAGTTCAACTCTCAGTGAAAGCACCAAAATGTTAACGCTTAAATTTGAACGCTAACACCCTGGTGTATAAGATGTGATTGTGAAAGCACCACCCGTTTGTACGGGAAACAGAAATAAGCAGAAAGTATGTAGAAAAACGGTAAGAGACACAGTATTTATAGTGGTTCGGCTTATAATCCAGCCTACGTCCACTTTAATCTTTTTATCACTAGTTTGATTACAATTCTTTACAAGATCTTTCAATTACAACACACTTCAAGTGATAGGATATGTGAAACAAGTAGCTCAAGCTTTGATGTTGACAATCATCTTCAAATCCATGGTGAATGTGGATGATTCCTTCATGGAGTTCCTTTAGAAGTTTGTTGGATCTAAAAGGCTTTGAAGTCGTCTGGAATTCGGCAGAGTAATGGCGCTTGAAGAGAATGAGCCCCCCCAAAAGTCCTCTGCTCCTCGTTCAAGTTAGGGCTGTATTTATAGGTTTTTATCGGAGTTTGGTCGTAGGTCGTGACCGACCTAAGTAAGGTCGTAGGTCGCAGTCGACCTAGAAAGCTCTGGCCCTCCTTCCATAAGAACATACGTGCTGATTCGTACAAGTCCAAGGTCGTGAACGACCTATCTCCAGCGGCATGCAAAAAGGCGGCTCCTTTGTTCATACAGATAGGTCGAGAGCGACTTATCCTAGGTCGTTAACGACCTATCATAGGTCGTGGGAACTTTCCTGTAATCAAAGTACTCCGTTAGGTCGTTGGGCAGTATCTTTATCTCCAAGTGCTAGGTCGTCTTCGACCTAAAGTAGGTCGTAGGTGGGCAACGACCTAGGGGATGGAACCCGACCTATCTCAATTGTGCTTGGTTCTCTTCTCAGCGAGTTGATAGGTCGCGTACGACTTATTATAGGTCGTAAGTCGGCTGAGACTTAGGTCGCTGAGATCACTTCGTCCTTAGGTCGGTAGGCTATGGCTTTCTTTAGGTCGCATATGATTTAGGTCGCTGATCCTCTTAAGTCGTTAGGTCGCGGAGCTCTTAAACCACTAGGTCGCGGGCTCCCTTAGGTCGCTGAGAACCGCTAGGTCGCGGCCTTTATTAGGTCGTAGCTTCTTGTTAGGTCGCGAGGCATTTTTAGGTCGTAACACTTTAGGTCGCTTCTTCAATTTGGTCACTAGGTCGGCAATTCTCTGAGTCGTTAAACTTGGTCACGTCTTAGGTCGCTAACGAAGAGGAGTTAACAAGAAGCATCAACTGATGATTCATGGATTTTGGCTATGCAAGAAGAACTAAATCAATTCACTAGAAATGATGTTTGGGAAGTTGTTCCTAGACCTGAAAATAAAACTATAATTGGAACTAAATGGGTTATAAAAATAAAATGAATGTACAAGGTGAGGTTGTTAGAAATAAAGCTTGATTAGTCGCTCAAGGTTTTTGTCAAGAAGAAGGAATAGATTTTGATGAAACCTTTGCTCCCGTAGCAAGATTAGACGCCATTAGGATTCTTCTTGCTTTCGCAAATCATAATAATTTCAAATTATTTCAAAATAGATGTTAAAAGTGCCTTTTTAAATGGATTTGTAAAAGAGGAAGTATATATTGAACAACCACCACTTTTTGAAACGAAAAATTACCAAATCATGTTTACAAACTTAAGAAAGCTCTATATGGTCTAAAACAAGCTCCTAGAGCCTTGTATGATAGACTAAGATCTTACTTATTACAATCAAACTTTGAAATTGGTAAAGTAGATAATACCTTTTTATTAAAAGAAATAAAAATGATATTCAACTAGTACAAGTTTACGTAGACGATTTCATTTTTGGATCAACTAATTTTGAAATGAATAAAGAATTTTCTGAAATAATGACAAAAGAGTTTGAGATGAGTCATATGGGTGAATTAAACTTCTTTCTAGGATTGCAAATAAAACAATTAGATAATGGTATCTTTATCAGTCAAGAAAATTATGCCAAAGACCTAGTTCGTAAATTTGGTTTGACTACTGTAAGCGGAAAACCCACTCTCATGGCAACCAATGAGTACCTAAGTAAAGAAGATTTCTCGAAAAATTTAGATCAAAAATTATATAGAGGAATGATTGGATCACTAATCTATATCACTGCTAGTAGACTTGATATCATGCATAGTGTTTGTCTCTGTGTAAGATATCATGCATAGTAGACTTGATATCATGCTAGTAGACTTAAAAGCTGTAAACGTATCATAAGATATGTTAAATACACCTTTGATTATGGCTTATTTTATCCTAAAAATGATTCTTTTGAATTAATATCTTACTGCGATGCTGATTATGCTGGTTGTAAATCAGACCGAAAAAGTACAAGTGGAACTTGTCACTTTTTGGGGCATTCTTTGATTTCCTGGTTTAATAAAAAGCAAAACGCAGTTTCTTTATCAACAACCGAAGCAGAGTATATTTCTGCTGCTTTGGCTTGTTCTCAAGTAATATATATGCAACAAACTTTAAAAGATTTTGGTTTAAATATCTCAAAATCACCAATTTATTGTGATAATATTAGTGCAATAAATTTATCCAAAAATCCTACTCATCATGCTCGAACTAAACATATTGATATAAGACATCATTTTCTTAGAGATAATATAAGTAAGGAAGTAATTACTCTCGATTATATCAATTCCGAGAACCAAATTGCTGATATCTTAACAAAACCCTTAAATGAATCTATATTTACTAAATTAAGAAGAGAATTAGGTATTTGTTCAATAACTGAAATATAGAATATAAATAACAAACTATAATTAAAAATTAGAATAAATAAAATAGTAAAAAATATAGGTACCATGTCGACAACCCTTCCTTACCCTTGTCGACATATAACAATCTTTTTCTTTTGAAAAATTTCCCACCAAAATTTAAATAAGTGGTTATATATTCTTCTTATTTTGAAATTTTGTTCATTCTTTCTGTCCTTTCTCTAATATAACTTCTGAAAATAATAAAACAATGGCCTCCTCCTCCAAATGAAA
Source organism: Allium cepa (assembly GCA_030765085.1). Taxonomy (NCBI): domain Eukaryota; kingdom Viridiplantae; phylum Streptophyta; class Magnoliopsida; order Asparagales; family Amaryllidaceae; genus Allium; species Allium cepa. The sequence goes on along the minus strand of CM060941.1, from coordinate 206,514,726 downwards.
TATAAATTCAACCTTTTCGTTCCCTTCTCCTTCTACTGGACCATTTCAACGAACTACGCTTGCACGAGTGATGAAAATGGAGGATTCCTTGAAGGATGCACTGCAACTAATGACTGAAATTCAAGTAGTGCAACTTAGAATGGCCAAAGAAAAAGAACGGCAAGGAAAAATCCTTAGAAACTTGCAAATATTTCTAATGGACAATCACGCCAATCCCATCTTGATTGATTAAGAATCTTCAGGAGATCAAGTGCAAGAGGACAGCGAGGAAGAAGAAGAAGCCTTCGCGGAAGAAGAGCACGCTGAAGATGACGACAAAGTTGTTTGCGTTGGCGAAGTGTGTTTTGACAAGGATGGAAATCTAATCGAACAACGTGAAAATTTCTGTTTCCACTACCCAAATTGTTCAGTTCATAAATCTCCCATTTTCAAGGACACGCATTGTTTTCTTTTCTCTCTTTCTTATTGTTTTATGATTTTACTTATGTTTTCTACGCAAATGTGAATATAATAATATATAATTAATAAATGATTTGTGTTCTTATATTATCACTGTTATAAGTATGGATTCTTAGTTAGGATAGTTAGTAATTAAGGACTAAGTTTTAGTTTTAGAATTAAGTGTTGATTATTTACGATAACACTATCATTATAGTCACATGTCATATAGTATTAGATTAAGGGGGAGTTATATAGTTTGGAGTTAGTTTTTATTGATGACAAGGGGGAGAAGTATAAAATAGGATATTTACGCATAGATTAAAGGGGAGTTGTTAGTTTTAGGGGGAATTATTAGGATAGAAGTAATATTTTATAAACAAAGGTTGTCTTCATCAAAAAGGAGGAGATTGTTAGTCCCTGAGAAGATGGTTTTGATGATAACAACCTTAGAATAAGATTATAAAATATAAATACTAACATTATAGTTTAGATATAAATGTATATGCAGGATTTAACCATGCAGGTACCAAGAATGAAGACTGTACAGTATAGAGATTCAAGACTGAAGATATCAAGATTGAAGACACATGAGTATCAAGATTATCAAGAGTTCAAGATTTCAATAAAATTAATTTAGTTAGGAATTTTGTTAAAACTCCTAGAAAAGCACTGACATGTTAAAATCCAATTTATTCATGGAATGGAATCCACTTCGAGCATGTTAAAGGGATGGAACCCTAAGTAGGATGGAGCCTACGAAAAATCAAGTGGAACATTGTTTTGTATCCACTAACTTTTATTCAAATGTTTTACATAATTATATCTTGTTTTCAAAATGATTTCAAAATCTTCCTTTTAAAAAGATAAAAAACATCTATCCTGGTTTTAAAATACTTTTAGCCTCAAAATAATCTTTATCTTTAAAATCAAATTATCCTTGGTTTTAAACTATCTTTTAATTATAATATATTTAACTTTTAATATTTGTACTTAGATTTAAAAATATATAGTAAAATTTTATATATACCAAAATATTATTCTCTATACTTATTTATGTATTTTAACTATAGTTAAGTATATTTATAAAGTCTAAAAATAGTTTTAATACAAGATAGAAGTTATTTTCAAAGAAAAACAAATTACCAAAAATTGCTTAGGCCTGTCGACAACCCCAAGATACCCTTGTCGATAAGGTGGCAGTTTATTTCAAAAATTTGAATTTCAAAGTAGTGTCTATTAGTCATATACTTTCACGAATGGACATGGCTGTTGTTCTACTATAAATAGGGGATGTTTTAAACGAATTTACATATATATATTTTCTCTGATTTCACTCCTCTTCTTCTTCCATATTTCTTTATATACATTTTTACCATTACTCTACCAAAATCACCATTGAATCTAACTAGATCATTTCTGGTTTGATTCTCCATCACTATCTCAACAAGATTCCGGTGCTATTCTGAGTTATAGGCTTCTTTGTAATTAATTGAGTGAGAAAAGGTGTGATTGTAGCCTGTGAAATCAATCAAGCGAGAAAAGGTGTGATTGTAGCCTGTGAAATCAATTGGGTGAACTTGTTGCCCGTAAAATCAAGTATCTCTACCCAGAGGATTGTGAATCTGGAGTTGTGTACCTCGTGGCCTTGAAATCAAGGGTGTAATTGTAAGAATTGATTTTGAAAGGAAATCCGTACTTGTGTGCGGGATTAGATGTAGGGCAACTCCAAACCAGTATAAAATCCGATGTATTCTTTCCTTTATTGCTTTTACTTTATTTCTACATCTGTGTTTGATTCTATGATCATATTTGTGTCTGAATATTGCATACATTTGTGTTCAAATTAATATAAACCCAAAAAGAATTAGTAATTCCTTAAAACACTATTCACCCCCTTCTAGTGTTAATTCTAGCCTTAAGATCCGTAATCCGCATTTCTCACAAATACTGCCCTAAGTCAAGTATCACAAGCATATGTGTATAATGTCAAACTCCTCATTCCCATCTGAAATGACTAACATTGATGCACTCATTAATATCTCTTTCAGACTAACAAAGGCATGCTCATACCTCACATCCCAAACAAAAGCCTAATTTCAAATGAGTTAACAGTGATGTTATCTAAGAGAAATCCTTTATGAATCTCTATAGTAACCCACTAATACAATGAAACTTCTCACATCTATATCATTCTTAGGTCTTTCCCAATCTTGAACGGAATGTTAACAGGATCTATAACAATGTTCTACTCTGAAACAACATGATTTAAAAACCTCACCGCTGACACTTCGAAAACTTAGCTTTCAAACTATGATTTCTCCACGTTTTGAGAACCACTCAAAATCTTGTTTTTTTCTTTTTCCGTGAAGAAACAAGAATATCATAAATGAACACAATTACAAACTTATTTAGTTGATCTCTAAAAACACAATTCGTACGACCGATAAAGTGTCCCGGTGCATTGGTTAGCCTGAGTGACATAACCAACTGATCATAAAATCCTGATAATGTATGGAATGCGGTAATTGGTACACTAACTCTCACCACTCTCAGTTGGTGAAAATCCATCATCAAATCCAACAGTGAAAACACTTTCGCACTATGAAACGATCGAATAAGTCATCTATTCACTTTATTCAGCTCACGTTAATCCACACGAAGTCCAAAGAACCGTCCCCTAACTAATACTATAGTTGCTCCTTACTCAAAACTACTCCTATGAATGAACCCCTTCCTCAATAGCGATTCACTTTCATTTTAGGCCTTTTGGGTGTCATACGTCTCAAAAGCAATACAATTGGTCTGACATTCTTCACCAAACCGATACGAAATTCGATCTTAATGTGGTGGAAATCCTATAACATCCTCGAATATATTCAAATACTCTCTAGCAATAGGTACTGATAACCACTCATCGTGCGAGATCTCAAGCGAATACAGATTGTTATCATCATTGCATCATCAGGTGTGCAGCTCAACTCTAGCCTACGCTCATCGATGTCCCTATCGTCACCAATTACCTTTCACAATCGACCATAACTCTATATCTTTGATGCCAGTCCATCCTCAAGGTACAACTAAATCTCACAAAACCAAGAATAGAGCAATCATAATCTAACATACATCAATGACTAGACAGCACAATGTCATGACAAACCATACTCATGCTAGCTGAATCGCCCACATAGTTAGTCTTAACCAAAGGTCTGTCTGCTAGGTCAAGTTTCAATCATAGTCTATTTACCAAGTCACTAGATATAATAAAATGTGATGTCATGATATCAAATAAAATATGAATATGTATACCATAAACAGAAAGCATACCTTGAATCATGATGTCATTCCCTTTCTCCTTCATCGACGGGGAACTCGACGATGTAGGAATAACAGTTAAAGCAGAAGCAATTACCACCTACTTATCCTTTAGTGGTTCTGGACAATCTTTCTTGATATGTCCAAGCTTGTTGCAGTTATAGCACTTTTTCTCTACACTCTTGTAATTTTTGCTAAGATGGCCTTATTTATTACACTTAAAGAAAATTGACTACCATCTGTCTTTCTTCTGGTCATTTTGTATTGAAACTACTTCTTTCCTTTGTTGTTCCACTTTCTCTTGCCACCTCCACCCACTTGTTGTTTAGACTCTAATTTTGGAACAACAGCGGTCTTCGACATTGAGTATAAGCTCTCATGTCTCAAAGCCTTTTCATCAATCTTCTCAAAGCTCTCAACGATGTGGCTCACTAGCCTCTCATTAAGATAACCATTAAGACAGATGATGAATTTCTCATTCTTCTTCAGTGGAATGTTGATGAACGACATATTGTATTTCGACAATATGTCGAACTTAGCAACATGTTCTAAAATAGACAAGTCATTCCACTAGCAATATATCGAACTTAGAAATATGCCGAACTTAACAATATGTCGAACTTAGCAATATGTCGAACATAGCAACTTCTAAACAGCTTGGATAAACTTCTCTTCGAAATAGGCTTTAAACCAATCTCAAGTTAGCAGATCCTCGATAGTAGCAGCTTTAATGGCGTTCCACTAGCCCGTAACTCTGCCTTGAAGTTGTCTAGAAGCCAACTTACTCCTTTGATCATCTTCAAATTCAAGATCATCGAATATACTCTTATAAGTATCAGGTCAAACTTAGACTTCCATGAGGAACTCTGTTTCCATTAACGGTTTGTCTCTAAGAATAGTGAATGTTTATCGAGCTTAGCAAACCAGTTCTGGACACTGACACTTAATTGCCACCACCTGCCGCAGCACTAGGAGCTCCTCCTTCGGTGTTTTGCATCATGTTCATCATCATGGAAGCGAACATAGTTTGCATGTTAGGGTTAGTGACCACCCTTATGCCTACTCCTTTCTTGACTCTAGAGATGAAATTTCTAGCTATTTTCTTTGTATTCCTGCTCATCTTTGTCAGTCGTAATAAACAATATTAATAATCTAGAAATTATCAAGTAGATGTATTAGTGTCGACATTCAGAGGTCGAAAAGGACGATCATTACATCTAGTATCAGGGCTGAAGGTTAAGCGAGAACGTTGGCTTTGATGGGGTATAACTCATTAAGGGATAGGGTAGTGGAATGCCCGATTATGAGCTGAGTGTAATATATATATATATATATATATATATATATATATATATGAGAGTGCGTATTTGTTATTGTTATAAAAATATTTATATTGTGTTGATTGGTCTGTTGAGTGGTCTATGGTTTCTAGTCAATATGAATTGCTAACGTTATTGATAGGGATCTCTAAACATTTGAACAAGACAAACCGAAATGGTATTATGTTGAAATTGGTAAATGAAATAGTTTTACATAAGATTATATTTTATGCATAAAAAAATAATTTTCAAAAATTGAAATGGTTATTTATGATGTATTTGTTTGTTAGGAAAAGATAATGTTAAATTATTATCATTTATTGTTTAATTAGTTGTGCTTGGCTAGTTTATGAGCATTGACTATTGTTTATTGATTTTTGAAATGTGCTCGACCAGTTTATGAGCAGTTTTACCTTTTCACTGCATGGGTTGGGTAGATAATAATCGTGGGAACATTGAAATGTACAGCTTGTGAATTATGTTTCACATTTTGACTATAAGGCATTCGGTGATAATGTTCGATTAAAATTTAATTTTAATAAAAGCCGTTTATTATAATCTAAACAAAGATATACATTTATGAAATGATTTAGATAAGGAAGCAACTTTATGTAAATATGGTTTATAAATAAAATGGATTTAAAAATGAGAATTTGAGAATTTAAATCCCAGTGTTTTGAAAATTGTTTTTCTAAGGTTTTGGAGAAAATAATGATAGTATTATTGAAAGTATTTATGAATAGAAATATTATATATGAAAATAAATGTGAATTAAAAATAAAATGGTGTAGTTAAGAAACTAATAGAATAGTATGGAAGTTGTATGTAGATCACTTTATTTGATTGACTGTTATTGATTAGTATTCGACTACATGATTTCGAGGTGTTTTACACTGGTCCGAACATGGATTTTTCACTAGATTCTTGACGGCAAATACTTGATAAAGATTCTTGATATGATTCTTAAGCTGTAAGGAAAGCGGCATTTTCTAACCAAGAAACTTGATCGGAGTCCGCACTAGAGAGATCAAGTGATCTATCCTAGTTTGGAAGTGAAATCAATGTGATTGAGCAAGTGATCGAAATTGATATTATGTATAGATGAGATATGTACATCATACGGGCTTTAATATATTTGAATACTATGTTAGCTTATGGAGAGAATGGGAAAAGACTCTTCGATTTGGTTAAACTAGCATGTATAATGGACTAAGTTTTAACCTAAGGCTGTTGAGCGAAAGGTACGCTTAGTAGTTTATTTATCATCCTTATGTGATGAGAAGGTTTTGCACCTAGGCAAACCATAAGCTATGTTGATATTGATTGTAATATTTTCAAGTATTAATGTGTACTTGTTTCTTTGGTTGCTTATGTTGAAATTTCAAGGATGAAATATTTTAAGGGGGAAAGAATGTAACAACCCAGAATTTCGAACACTTCGTATTTAAATATCTGAATTATTTAAATATTTGTTCCTTGGATTAAATATGAATAAATATGATTTTATAACCTTATTATCCCCTTTTAAACAATAACTAATGATAAAAATTCGTTTTTAAAATTTGTTTACAAAAATAAATAGTTCGAAGAAATATCGATATGTGACCGAAAATTGTTTTATTGATATATGACTTTGTATATAACAAAGTTGTTCGAACTTTTTTGAACATGTGTCATAACATATGAAGGCATTAACAAGAATTTAACTCCTCTCTTTTCATAACAAAATTTATCAAAAAGAAAAGTGTAATTGAGGGGACAAAAGGGAGGGATCTAGGAGTGATTTAAGGAGCAAAAGGTGGAGGTAATCAAGGCTTGTTTCAAGAAGAGCATGGATTAAAGGGCATGGGTTGGGAGGAGATGTGACCAACCACTTCAGGGAGATATTAGGTGTCTTTTGCACTTGTTTTAATTCTATCTTCATCTCTTTTGTATTCACAATTTCATTTCTTAAATTTGAGACAAAACGATTAGAAATTCAAGCACTTCTTTCTTCACTCTTTTACCTCAAAACTTCTTTAATCACGACTGTTACCCACATAGTTTCTAAGGAAATCATAATCCTGAATTGAAAATAGGTAATATCGAAGGCCACTTCAAGGAACTATGCTAGCATTAAGATTTAAGGGCACCTCGCACCAATAAAGTACAATATGTTATGCCGTAGATGGAGGATGTCGTAACTAAACAATGTTGAAGGATGAGTTATGCTGTAAGGTTGTTATTGCCACATTATTCAATGATGCTAGAAGGACAATGGTGCCAAGCTGCATCCTGATGCCGTAAGGATAAACAATGGCACCAGGCTGCATCCTGATGCTGCAAAATTGAATATCATCAATAACATATCTTATTGATGCCGCACTTTGCTAATATCGCATATCACCAGTATTGAATAATGACAAAGACACAACATTGAAGAAATATTAGAGGTACGATACCATAGCCCATCATTATAAGAGGAGCCTAAAAACCATCAATATCGCATGTCGCTAGATACCAAAAAAAAGGCTGTATGGTTCATCAAAGCAGAGATTAACGCCGCTTTCATTCGATGCCGCTCCTCTTCAATGCCGCTTCCTTCTAATGCCGCATCTCTTCAATGCTGCATCTTTCTAATGCCGAATCTCTTCAATGCCACTTTCATTCGATGCTGCTCCTCTTCAATGCCGCTTCCTTCTAATGTCGCATCTCTTCAATTCTGATTTCATCAATGTTGCACTCTACCAATATCGTCTCTTCTCAATGCCACATCCTATCAGTGTAGCATCCTATCAATGTCGCGCTCTATCAATATCGCCTCCTACAAATGCCACATCCTAATCAATGTTAGCTCCTGCTAATGTCATCTCCAACTAATGTCACTCATCACCAAAGTCGCCTCATGTTATTACCAACTCTTATTAGTGTCGCTTAACATCAATATCGCTTTTTGTCAATGTCGGCTCTTAGAATGTTGTATCTCTTCATAATTATTAATTATCAATGTCGTGCCTTGGTGATATCGCTCATCATCAACCATTAAAGGATGAAGTAGGTGCTCAATGCGACACTGATAACAAATGTCATCAATGTCCATGAAAACCATGTTAATAAAAATGATGCTGCAAGCTTATAAATACCAAAGATTAACGAAGATGAAGTATGAGGCCCGACGCTATTAATATGGTTGTTGACAAGAAGAGTTATGCATACTGAAGGTGGTATAAAGCAACCATGACGAACCCCTCTACCCTTATAAGTACGGACTTAGGGGCAAGGAGGAAAGGCAATCATTTCTTTTATTTCCTCTTAAATTTAAACAATTGTAACCCTAAATCGAATTGGGAAAAAACTTGATTTGATTGTAATCATGATGAAATTATATGAACAAGGACTTTGATATGAATATTACCTTGATTATGCACTTTGGACATTAATGGACATGGACAAGCATATGATAAAGCTCTTTGAACCCAAAGCTTATCATGATTTAAACTAGTGTTCATATACATAATTAGTATCTTGCTATTTACATATGGACGTAGAACTATGAACTAAGAGGATTGCCTATCTCGTCTATTAACATGCTTAATGGGCTACCACATATACTTACGGCCTATTATTTTATCTCCTTTGATCATGTGGCATGGTCTTTCGAGTGATTTACTCCAAAAGAACGTATAGGCTTTCAAACAATTTATTCTAGAGACTATATGGGTGTTCGAATTCCTCATTCCAAAAGTCCATGGGCATCATGGAACCATTTCTCATTGGTATCATTTTATAATAGGCCTTGAATGCTAAGCCACAACATGAACTCTTAACACCATTTGGTTAACACCAACTAAGCCATGCTTAGTTGTGTCATCGAGCGTGTTAAAATCGAGCTTTGGCTTATCATACATGGCATCATGGATGTTATACCAACTTTTGGGTTAACATTTTGGCACTAGAATGAGGGTCTGAACCTCCGCTTCTCTATAACTCACTCCCTAAACTATTTACATGAATTTTCCTTTTTCTCCAAGAAAATGGGAAGATCAAAACAAATTAATGTTCCAAATTAAGAAGTCATACAAATAGAGACATCAGAAGAAAATGGTGACCCCAACTTCACCTTGGGAAATATAGGACCTAGAGAGCCTGCAAAGCCTACCATTAGCAAAACTCAAATTAAAGGTCTAACACAGCAGGTGGCAATGATGCAAGGTTTATTTAGAGAAGATCCTTACACAGAAATCTTCCAAAACTTCAAAGTTCACCGAAGGGGTGGAAGTTGAATCTCAAAGAAGGAATCTGGATGCTTCTTTACTTAGAAATAGAGGCAATGAAAAGTTCACTATGACTCCATAGAAGAGGAAAGGAAATCAAAAACCTAAAGCAACAGAACTCTCCACTAAATCAATGGCAGGCAATAAGGTTAACGCAAATTACCAAGAATGATTAGCGAATAATTTCGATGAGTAATCCAGAAGTTCAACCCCAAGAAGTATAAGCCTAAAAGAAGCAATTTCCTTACCGACGAGGCTTATCTAAGAGACATGGTCAAAAAAATGGAAAAAGATAAGCTTAATCTTAAAGTAAAAAGAACTCTTGATGAAAGAGTCAACAATAACCACCGAGAAGCTCCCTTCACAGATGAAATCTTGTCCACAAGAATCCAGTCCCACATCAAAATTCTTTCCATAAGATACAATGGAACTACTACCCCAGATGATCATCTAATGGTGTTCGAAAGCCAGATGGACCTTTATAATGTGTCTGTAGCAGTGCGGTACAAGCTTTTGCCTACTAACTTCCGGGGTGTAGCAGCTAAATAGTACGGACATTATCATGAGAAGACCATCTGCTCTTGGAAACAATTCTCTTAAGAGTTCTCGGCATAGTTTTGTATTTTCAAAGATCCACAATTGACTACAGTGTGCCAGCTAATGTCAATCAAAAGCCGAGGGAATTAATGAGTGGTTATCTTATGAGGTTTGATGCAGAAGCGCTGAAGGTGGAAGATATGACCGATGGAGAAAAGTTGATGGTTGTGTGCTGCAGATTGATCGAACAGACACCTTTCTGGCGGAAGCTCTATATTCATAGATGTAGAGATTTACAAGATTTCCTCTTTCAAGCTGATAAATTTATCTATACGGATGAAATGTATCACACGAAGAATAAAGTTCAGACAAAAAAGGAAATAGGAAAAGCTGGCTATAACCACAATAATAAGAAGCCGAGATGGAAGGAGGCCCCAAACACCAATCACGATGCTTTGAACAAGCCAATATTCTGCATATTCGTACGGTGAAAGAAAGTGGGAATATTCTAGATTCTTACAAAGCTAAAACTAATCCTAAACCAAGAAAAGGGGAGGACTATTGTGCTATCATAAGGCGAATGGACATAAAATAGATGAATGTCGAATGTTGGCAGGCATAATTCAAGGCAAGGTTTGTTCTGGACACCTGAAGGAGTTTGTCAAGGATAATCGGAAAGCTGCTCATTCTGAAAATGACAACCAAAGACTCCCAACCAACGCTGCAAACTTAGTAGAAGGTGAAACTCAACCAGATTTCATTCCACCTCTTAATAGAATTGATGTTATCCATAGAGACCCAGACCTAGCTGGAAGCAATAGAGGTGTCATAAATCGCTACATTAGGAAGCAAAAGATGGGATTTTCTCGATTCAAGAACAGCCGCCACTCAAAAATCTAAGGTACCAAATCCAGATGCATAACTGAACTATCACTCCATAAGAATTAAAAGGATCGGAGTTCGTGATCCTTATAACAACCCGCTTATGATCGCTGCGCAAATTGGACTCTCTGTGGTTACTAAAATTTTGGTGGATGCTAGAAGTGCAGTCAACGTGATCTTTAAAGATGCATTTGACCAAATGGGAATTCCAAAGGAGAAATTATAGCCGAGCTTTGATCCCATTTTTGGATTCAATAACAAAGGATCAACTCCTATTGGGCATATAAGACTTCTCGGGTGCAAATGGGAATTCCACCACGTTCTAGGACCTTCCAAACTCTCTTCGTCGTCATAAATCAACATTCTTATTGCAACACCTTCTTTGTGAGGCCAGCTTTAGATGAGCTTGATGTTTTTTTCAAACCATAGTATCCGATGGTAAAGTTCCTGACTAAAAGCAGATGGGGAACCGTGAGGGGAGTGCAATTTAACTCCTGTGAAATGTACTTTTCCACTCTTGAGAAATATAAACGAGACAATCTTTTTTGTTACGACTAGGAGTAAAATGAATTAATCAGAATTGATATTAAAAAGCCTTTAGATGATGATTCTTCAAGCGCATCGTCTAAAAAAAATAAAGCGTATTGAGAAAACTAAGCATGCATTGAGGAAATTTGACTACTCTGAAAACAAAACAAAGGAAAACGAAACAAACCTAGTGGAAGACGAAATATAAGACGAGGAGATCATCACTAAATTAGACTGTAGAGGTGAACAAGAATGACTGAAGCCCATAGAAGACCTTGAGGAGATATGCTTAGATCCAGTTGATCCAACGAAGACCGTAAAAAATGGAAAATAATTGGATAGCAAACTTGAAGGAGAACTAATTCAATTTCTTCAATCCAGCAAAGAAGTAACGACCCGATATTTTTAACCATTCGCATCCGCATATGTCGGACTTGAATTGCTCAAAATACCGAATTGTAAAATAAATTTGGCAAATCTCAAAATATACAGCAAATAAATAAATCACAGAATCACAGACACAGAGTAATATAATTAAGGGGAAGTAAAGAAATAGTAGTTCGTGAAGCTACTATATAAATACATTAGAGTTAAACAAGATACAATAGATGTAACAAGATGATAATCAAGTACAAAGCTGAATACATTACTGGAATTAACTGGATAACTGGAATGGAATAGATAGCTGGATCTTCACGTAAAGCTCCAACTCTGAAGGTGAGTCTCTAATGTTGTATCAGTCTGACCCGGGCGCAAAGCAAAAGACAAAACACTCGAGTCAGGACATACATACTTATACAATGTAAACCAACTCAAATGAACAGTAACATAAGGTACAAGTAACTTAAAGGATGCTTGGGACCGCCCATACTCTAAGGATCCATTAAACTATTCACTATGTAGTAATATTTCGCTATTATAATATTGTATATAGTAAATTAAACTTACTTTTAAACAGAGTTAAGGAGTTACCTAATATCCCCCACACATAATAGTGCCAATAATCTATACAGTACCGTAATACCTCCTGATCGGGAGGCTACTAGAGGATACTCCATAGGTACGACACAAATCAAACTCGTACAAGGGGCGATAGAATAGGTGACATGGCATAACAGGCAATGCCAGGGCAGATATACCAATTACTATCCGGACTGGTGGTGTGGCATAGCACCACTACCGCTCACCTCGAGCCACACCCCCAAATCAAAATCAAAAGTGGCCACTGAATCAATCTCAAAGTCAGAATAGTATCGTAGGAGTGTGTCCGATAAGAGGAACTACCTCACTGGCCCGGAATCACTCCTTTTTTAGCCACCTTATGCCAACTCAAGGGAGTCGGGTCCACGTATATACCTTAAAAGAACGTCGCCACCATCCTAATTCATTTTGGAATCTCCACCGCGTACACGGTTGTTAAAGAGGATTTCAGAGTTGGTAGAGAGTATGAAAACTTCCGATCCCGGTGTCTTTAACAATCAAACGTTATTATTACCCATGGATATTTATTTCAAACATTTCTATTCCAAAACCATTTAAAACCAAATACCATTACTTTTCGAAATAATATCCATTTCAAAACTAAATACTATATTATTTCATGTCAAAACCAAAACAATATATCATTTAAATAAAACCCACGTTTCCAAATCACTGAATATTTCCTTCAATTTATTTAACTTGAAATATTCCTTTAAATTATATTAAACCAAGCCATTTTATAAAGTCGTATTCTTAAATCTTTAATTTCAACAAGTTTCAAACTAATAGATATAAAGACAATTTTTAATTAAATACAATTTCCAATAAATTCATTTCCAAAATCATATTACTTTCAAGTTATAACAACTCTAAAACCAAACACTTTGAAACCATAATAATTTGAAATCCTAACAATTTAGAAATGTTATCATTTGGAATTCATACTGCTTAAAATCACAATACTTTGGAAATGTAACCTTAAGGAATCATAGCAATTTTGGAATGTAATACTTTCCACTTTAACATTTTATATACTCAAAGTATTTATATACTTACAAATTTTAACATGGTCATTTTATCATAGCCTTATAGAAATAAACTTTTTTACTATAATATCCAATTTAAAGCTGAAATTCTCATGTTAAGTTAAAAGTACATTATTAACTTACATTTATTATTGCAATAAAGAAACTTTATTACTTTAATCATTTAAAATATGCCATTTACATTAATTAAAACTTACATATCAAATGTACATTATCAACTTACATTTTATTATTACAATAAGGAACATTTATCGTTTTAATCAATTCAGAATACACCATTACATTAGTTAAAGCTTACATGTCCAATGTACGTTTTAACTTGCATTTATTACAATAAAGAGCATTTATCATTTAATCTATATTACACTAATTAAAACTTACATCATCAAATGTACATTTTAATTTACATTTCTATTACAGTAAAGAGCATTTATCATTTTAAATCAATATTACACTAATTAAAACTTACATCATCAAATGTACGTTTTAATTTACATTCTTTATTACAATAAAGAGCATTTGTCATTTAATCAATATTACACTAATTAAAACTTACATTATCAAATGTACATTTAATTTACATTTTTATTACAGTAAAGAGCATTTATCATTTTAATCAATATTACATTAATTAAAAATTTACTTGTTTCTTTCATTAACTAAAACTTTACACGTTTCTTTCATTAATTTAAACTTTACATGTTTCTCGCATTAATTAAAACTTTACATGTTTCTTGCATTAATTAGAACTTTACATGTTTCTTTCGTTTTTGTTATTACAGTAAAGAACATTTATTATGTTAATCAATTAAAATATTAATTAAACTTACTTCTCACATGTATGTTTTAACTTACGTTTTTCCATTTTAAAGTCATAGCTATTTATCTTACAAAACATAACATTTCACAAAAGAATATTTTATCATAGTCAGCAAAATCAAATTTTCTTCATAAATCTATTCATTTAGACGTCAATTAACTATGATTTTCTAGTTAAATAAATTTTATTACAAATTGTCCAATTAAAACTATACTCCATTTTACCATTTCAAAATACGTTATTTATTATACAAAACATGTCCATTTCATAAAGTAAAATTCATAACAATTTCTAGGTTAGATTTACGACTTCCATGTTAGGTCAAACTCAATTATTAGTTATTTATCATCAATAAAGGTCTTTAATTCAACTTGAAACCAATTATTAACTTATAAATTTTAACTTATAGAAAAACCAATGTACCTTTATAATTCAAAGCATTAAATCAAATTTTAAGTTAAACTTTCATATATTTATAAACTCAAAATTACTTAATAATCTTTTAGGAAAATATTATTTAAAAATACTAAATAAATTTTTAGGAAAATATTATTTAAAAATATAACCATGGGCCTGTATAATATTTTCTAACCTAGGTCACATGATACAGATATATATCATTTCAATCCGTAATTTAAAAAGAAAAATCCGGGTTCTATCATTTCAAACTCGTAATCCCAAGTAAAATAAATACAACAAAAATCAATAATCGAGCCTATCATTTCAGCCCATAGTGATTTTCCTTATCCTAAAGTCCGTTCGGGTACGTATCATTTCAACCCATAGTGATAGGAAACTTGCAGTGTGATAAACAGAAAATAAAATAAAAGTAAAGCATATAATATCATATCAGATAATGTAACAGATATATAAATAACATTTAACATCATATAAACATATCACAGGCAGGTATGAACATAGCATATTAATTTATACAATTCACTTGTCATCATTTCTCAATCATATAAGTACGTAATGTCTATAGTGAATAACTCACCTTTTTAAACCTAGAGTTGAAATTCAAACCCAAATCTAAACTCCGCAAAGCACGAAAAGGCACGACAAAGCACGACTATATTTTTGAGTGAATGAAGAGCCAGATCCAAATCTTGTATGCAAACAAATACAAAATATATAAGAATATATTTCAATACAAAAGAATAGAAATAAAAACAATGGGAAATATGAGATAACATGACATAACCTTTGCTTCAACCACCAAGTGGGCTCAGCCTTGGTTTTGTTTGGGTCAGGTGCATCTCTAGTTTGTGCCAAGGAGGTGATAAGGTCATGGAAAAGCAAGGCATGGGCAAGGTGGAGCCGAGCCTAGCAAAAGAAAAATCAAAGAAAAAACAAAAGAAAAATGGAAAGAAGGAAGAAGGAGAAGCCATGAAAATTACTTGAGCTTGCTGTATTTTTTTCATTCAGATGCAAAATGAGAAATGAGATGTTTTGGGAAGTTTTGTACGTGAATGAAATGAGAAATTTACGGCTATAAATGAGGAGTTTTGAATGGTAAGAAAAAGAAAAGTCTTATTTTGAATTAAAGAAAGATCAACTTATGACCTTTGAATTTCCTAAACCCTTTATCAAAATAAACCAATCAAAAATCATAAAAATAAAAATAAAATAAAAGTTAAAAAAATAAAATTAGAAAGATGAAAAATAGAAAATAGAGAATAAATTAGGGAAATGAACATAAGAAAAATAGAAAATAAAACATCAAAAGTTATTACGTGTAACACACTTTAATTTATCTAATTCAAAAAGTATAAATTAGAACTCAACGAAACGAAAAGCAGAATTAATATTAAAATAAAATACATTTTCAAAGAAAAAGATTAGGATTTAAAAATTCAAATTTAAAATTTTCAACTGTGATCAAACTTTGACTTTTAGTTGACCAAAATACAAAATTTTCAAAAAATGTTTATTTTGTTGTATTTGGAAAATAAATTACAAACAAATTCCAAACTTACATTGGAAAAATTCCAAAAATTTAATTTTAAAGAATTTAAAAATTAAAGTTTTCAAATAAAAGATTTAATTAAAAATATTTATAAAATTATGGGTCGTTACAATCTCCCCCACTCAAAACTTTTCCTCTCCGAAAAGGAAGGAAGTAGAAGAACAGAAACATCCCAAAAGAAAAGGGATTGGAAAACAAGATAAGATAATAAATTTAAAATCATGAAAATTTCAATTTACATTAATACTTGATTTCTCCAAAGTTAAATAAATCTTAATTATTTCTAATTTCATTATCTTATCATCCAATCATCTTAAATTAACAAATTTCTAAATCATGCATTTGAAAATCATTTATTATACTCATAATTTATTCAATAAATTTAATCCTTCTTTATTCCAAATTATTATTAAACTTATTCCACTTAGTACATCTAATCACATATATCAAGCATATTTACTCCTACTATAGCTATTCCAATTTATTTATGAATTCCTTTAACACCATTTATATTGTGTTTTATTCAATTAACTTTCTATTCTATTTACCTCTATTAACCTTTTTATATCTAAAATTTAAGTGTATAACATTTACTATAACAACTCAAATTTTATTTGTATAATATTCTATTGCATTCCAATATAACTAACCTTAATTATTAGAAGTTAACAATGTAATTGGATAATATACAATAAAATTTTCATAATTCAATTATCTCAAGCTTAAATATTTATCCAAAATTTGGTTTCTTTTTATAATTGACATCATCCTTTAGGAAAAAGTTTAAGAATTAGATTTCCGATTAACTCCAAATTATTTTAGAGATAAATGAATATACACAATAAATATCAAATCCCATTTAAATCATATCACATATATTATAAATCAAGTCATGGTTTAAAAATTCAAGTCAATTTAATTTTTCCAAAGCAATACTGTAGCAAAACTACAGAATGGTCTCTTCACTTCGAAACTCGAAAATGAATATCGATGATGCTGCAGTCATCACCGAAATTATTTTCCAGCGACAAAGGAAAGAGCTCTGATTTAACCAATTAAAATTCTTTGAACAAATTTCTACTTGAAATACTTTAAACAATATATCCTTTAAAACTTTAAACACAAAGTTTGAAACCATCGGAAATTAAATTCTTAGTTTCTTGTTTTAAATTCATTTTAAATTTCTAAATTAATTTATAACCATGTTTTCTAGTCCAATTATTTATATATGAAACAAAAGCCAATTGTTACAAGCTATATATACAAAGTCAAATATTATTTCTTAACATCCAATTCAATTAACTATCAAAATTTAGAAAATCATACTTATATATACTACAATTGTACAAAATTTATTTCATTTACTAAATTTGAAAACTATATTGTGTCGGTTTGCTCTGTTCAAGTGTTTTGGAGATCCTATCGACAGGCCCGGCCCAACCGGTCATGTTGTCCTAGTCCGAGCTTAAAAACATTGCCCCAAAACTTTTGCAGTTTCCCATACTCGAAATTTGGTTGCTTGATTTAAACAAAAATAACCTAACCACCTCACTACATTGTCAATTATTTTTGTTATTATATAACCCATTTTTATCTAAATAAACGACTGAACCCATCACCACCACCACATCGTTGCCCCCGTCCGGTCGGTTGCCCTAGGCGGCTGTCGTGCTCGCCTTGCCTTGGGGCTAGCCCTGCATATCGTTAACGTTGATCAGACGAATCGATCGAAAACCCAAATCAGCGTCAACAACCCAAACAACACAATATGTGAAACATTTAAATATTAGTTTACAAATATGCTAATAAATTTTCCAAAAATAAGGATAGGGATTCAAATTTGATTAACTCAAATCAAAGAAAATTTTGAATTTAGGATAAGTTGGAACAAAAGATAAGATGATTAACTAACTGAGTAAGGAAGTGGATCAGCTTATATAAATCACGGGCAACCTTAACCGGGTCAACCGCAACTTCAAGAATTAGATCGATGTGGAATTCTAAGGCAAATCTACATTCGATCTCAAGAGATAGAATTCAGGATACCATAGATTCTAGCATCTAAACCAAGGACATATAAATCTCTGATGAATCAATGCCTATTGTAAAGGAGTTTCCCCCTTTTACAAGTCATTTGAAGATTGGCGAGACCGTCGACTCACTAAAAGATCATTCGAAATGGAGTTATGGGATACTCCAAAATCAAAAGAAGATGAATAGTGGGGAACAAGAATGAATTTCGAAACCGAGGGGACGTTACAAAATCCCAAGGAAACAGAGTCAAAGAGAAGGGAGTCAAGCTCGAATGAAAGTGATTCTATAAATAAATTTACCGTATATGCTAAGTTTTGCCTAGACCCAAAGCTCTGATACCAAATGTAACGACCCGATATTCTCAACGATTCGCATTCACACATGTCGGACATGAATAGCTCAAAATACCGAATTGTAAAATAAATTTGGCAAATCTCAGAATATACAGCAAATAAATAAATCACAGAATCACAGACACAGAGTAATATAATGCAGCAGAAGTAAAGAAATAATATTTCATTAAGCTACTATATAAATACATCAGAGTTAAATAAGATACAATAAGTAACAAGATGTTAATCAAGTACAAAGCTGAATACATTACTGGAATTAACTGGATAACTGGAATGGAATAGATAGCTAGATCTTCAAGCAAAGCTCCAACTCTGAAGGTGAGTCTCTAATGCTGTATCACTTAGTCTGACCTGGGCGTAACAATAAAAACAAAACACTCGAGTCAGGACATACATACTTATACAATGTAAACCAACTCAAGTGACTTGTAATATAAGGTACAAGTAACTTAAATGATGCTTGAGACCTCCCATCCTCTAAGGATCCGTTGAACTATTTACTATGTAGTAATATTTCGCTATTATAATAATGTCTATAGTAAAATAAACTTACTTTTAAATAGCGTTACGGAGTTACCCAATATCCCCCTTAACACATAATAGTGCCAATAGTCTATACAGTACCGTAATACCTCCTGATTGGAAGGCTACCAGAGGATACTCCATAGGTACGACACAAATCATACTCGTACAAGGCGTGATAGGGTAGGTGACACGGCACAACTAGGCGTTGCCAGGGTAGATATACCAATTACTATCCGGACTGGTGGTGACGCATAGAAGCACTACTACCCACCTCGAGCCACACCCCCAAATCAAAATAAAAAGTGGCCACCAAATCAATCTCAATGTCAGAATAGTATCGTAGAAGTGTGTCCGATAAGAGAAGCTACCTCACTGGCCCAGAATCACTCTTGTTTTAGCCATCTTATGCCAACTCACGGGAGTTGGGTCCATGTATATACCTCAAAAGAATGTTGCCACCATCCTACTTCATTCTGTAATCTCCACCGTGTACACGGTTGTCAAAGTGGTTTTCAGAGTTGGCAGAGAGTATGACAACTTCCGATCCCGATCTCTTTAACAACCAAACATTATTATTACCCATGAATATTTATTTCAAACATTTGTATTCCAAAACCATTTAAAACCATATACCATTACTTTCCAAAATAATATCCATTTCAAAACTAAAGACTATATTATTTCATTTGAAAACCAAACCAATATATCATTTAAATAAAACACACGTTTCCAAATCATTGAATATTTCCTTTAATCTATTTAACTTGAAATATTCTTTTTAATTATCTTAAACCAAGCCGCTTTATTAAGTCATATTCTTTTAATTTCAACAAGTTTCAAGTTAATAGATATAAAGACAATTCTTAACTAAATACAACTTCCAATAAATTCATTTCCAAAATCATATTACTTTCAAGTTATAACAACTCTGAAACCAAACACTTTGAAACCATAATACTTCGAAATTCTATTAATTTAGAAATGTTATCATTTGTAATTCATACTGCTTAAAATCAAAATACTTTGGAAATGTAACCTTAAGGAATCATAGCATTTTTGGAATGTAATACTTTCCACTTTAACATTTTACATACTCAAAGTATTTATATGCTTACAAATTTTAACATGGTCATTTTATCGTAGCCTTATAGTTAAATATACTTTGTTACTGTAATATCCAATTTAAAGATGAAATTCTTACGCTAAGTTAAAAGTACATTATTAACTTACGTTTATTATTACAATAAAGAAACTTTATTATTTTAATCATTTAAAATATGCCATTTACATTAATAAAAACTTACATATCAAATGTACGTTATCAACTTACATTTTATTATTACAGAAAGAAACATTTATCATTTTAATCAATTTAAAATACACCATTACATTAATTAAAACTTACATGTCAAATGTACGTTTTAACTTACATTTATTACAATAAAGAGCATTTATCATTTTAATCAATATTACACTAATTAAAACTTACATTATCAAACGTACGTTTTAATTTACATTTCTATTACAGTAAATGGCATTTATCATTTTAAATCAATATTACACTAACTAAAACTTACATTATCAAATGTACGTTTTAATTTACATTTTTTTATTACAATAATGAGCATTTATCATTTAATCAATATTACACTAATTAAAACTTACATTATCAAATGTACTTTTAATTTACATTTTTATTACAGTAAAGAGCATTTATCATTTTAATCAATATTACATTAATTAAAACTTTACATGTTTCTTTCATTAATTAGAACTTTACACGTTTCTAACATTAATTAAAACTTTACATGTTTCTTGCATTAATTAAAGCTTTACATGTTTCTTGCATTAGTTAGAACTTTACATGTTTCATTCGTTTTTGTTATTATAGTAAAGAACATTTATTATATTAGTCAATTAAAATATTAATTAAACTTACATCTCACATGTATGTTTTAACTTACGTTTTTTCATTCTAAACTCATAGCTATTTATCTTGCAAAACATAACATTTCAAAAAGAATATTTTATCATAATTAATAAATTCAAATTTTCTTCATAGATCTATTTATTTAGACATCAATTAACTATGATTTTCTAGTTAAATAAATTTTATTACAAATTATCCAATTAAAACTGTATTCCATTTACCAGTTTAAAATACATTATTAATTATACAAAACATGTCCATTTCATAAAGTTAAATTCATAACAATTTCTAGGTTAGATTTACAACTTCCTTAGGTCAAATTCAATTATTAAGCTATTTATCATCAATAAATGTCTTTGATTCAACTTAAAACCAATCATTAACTTATAAAATTTAACTTATAGAAAAACCAATGTACCTTTATAATTCAAAGCATTAAATCAAATTTTAAGTTAAACTTTCATATATTTATAAACTCAAAATTACTTAATAATCTTTTAGGAAAATATTATTACTAAATACTTAATAAATTTTAGGAAAATATTATTTAAAAATATAACCATGGGCTTGTATAATATTTTCTAACCTAGGTCAAGTGATACGGATATATATCATTTCAATTCGTAATTTAAAAATAAAAATCCGCGTACTATCATCTTAAACCCGCAATCTCAAGTAAAATAAATACAAAAAAAATCAATAAAAATCACTTGAGCCTATCATTTCAGCCCATAGTGATTTTCCTTATCCTAAAGTCCGTTCGGGTATGTATCATTTCAACCCATAGTGATAGGAAACTGGTAGTGTGATAAATAGGAAATAAAATAACATTAAAGCATATAATATCATATCAGATGATGTAACAGCATTTGACATCATATAAACATATCACAGGAAGGTATGAACATAGCATATTAATTTATGCAATTCACTTGCCATCATTTCACAATCATATAAGTACGTAATGTCTAGATTGAATAACTCACATTTTTAAAGCTAGAGTTGAAATTCAAACCCAAATCTAAACTCCGCAAAGCACGAAAAGGCATGACAAAGCACGACTATATTTTTGAATGAATGAAGAGTCAGATCCAAATCTAGTATGCAAACAAATACAACATATATAAGAATATATTTCAATACAAAAGAATAGAAATTAAAATAATGGGAAATATGGGATAACATGACATAACCTTTTCTTCAACCACCAAGTGGTCTCAGCCTTGGTTTTGTTTGGGTCAGGTGCATTTCTAGTTTGTGCCAAGGAGGTGATAAGGTAATGGAAAAATATGGCATGGGCAAGGTGGAGCCGAGCCTAGCAAAAGAAAAATCAAAGAGAAGAATAAAATAAAAATGGAAAGAAGGAAGAAGGAGAAGCCATGAAAATTACTTGAGGTTGCTGTATTTTTTTTCAGACACAAAATGAGAAATGAGACGTTTGGGAAGTTTTGTACGTGAATGAATGGAGCAATTTACGGCTATAAATGAGGAGTTTTGAATGGTAAGAAAAAGAAATGTCTCATTTTGAATTAAAGAAAGAGCAACTTATGACCTTTGAATTTCCTAGACCCTTTATCAAAAATAAACCAATCAAAATCAGAAAAATAAAAATAAAATTAAAGTTAAAAAAATAAAATTAGAAAGATGAAAAATAGAAAATAGAGAATAAATTAGGGAAATGAACATAAGAAAATAGAGAACAAAACCATAAGTTTTCCTATTCATGAACATGAACATTTGTTTACTAATGTGATAAATTTAGAGATGCTTTTATATCTAGATATATTGCTTATATCAATATTGAGGATTAGGATCAATTAGTAGACCAAATCCCTATGGTAAAGGAATTCAAAGAAGTCTTTCAAGATATACTAGGATTACCACCAAAAAGAGAAATTAGTTTTTGTAACTTAGCTCTTAGTGCTACCCTATTGCTAAAGTTGCTTATCGTATAGCTCCTATAGAAAATTAAAATTAAAGAAACAAATTAAGGAGATGGAGGATCAAGGATTTATAAGACCTAGTAAATCTCCTTGAGGAGCACCGATGTTATTTGTAAAGAAACATGATGGAACATTCCGCATGTATATTGATTACCGAGAGCTTAATAAGGTAACAATTAAGAACATATGCCTATTACCTTGGATCGATGATTTGTTTGATAAACTTTAAGGAGCTACGGTATTTTCGAAAATTGATTTAAGGTCTGGATATCATCAAGAATAAAAAAGGAAGACATTCCAAAGATAGATTTCCAAACACAATATGGACGCTATGAATTCCTGGTGATGCCTTTTGGCCTTACCAATGCACATGAGGTATTCATGGATCTAATGAACCGTGTGTTCCACCCATACCTTGATCAAATTTTCATTCTATTTATTGATGATATCCTAATCTACTCTAAGATGAAGAAGGAATATGAGTCTTCAAATGTGAAAAAAGCATCAAGTGTATGCAAAACTAAGTAAGTCTAAATTCTGATTAGAAGATGTGAAATTATTGGACACATTGTCTGAAAGGATGGGACAAGAGTAGATCCATCAAAAGTTAAGGCTGTATTGAAATGGAACCCTCTAATAACACTATCAGAGGTTCGAAGTTTTCTTGACTAGTTGGTTATTAGCGGAGATTCATTCAAGATTTTTCAATGGTAGCGTCTCCACTAACCAAGTTAACTCATAAGGAAACCAATTTTATATGGAATGGAAAATGTGAGATGAAAATTGAAACACTAAAGAAAAGACTATGTAAAGCACAAATCTTAGCATTGCCAAGGTGCAACAACCCTCACATTAATGAGCCCAAATTTCGACAAAAACGAACCCAAGTCTATCAAGCACTGATCATTGGATTTGATACCTGCAAGTAAGCATCAACATTATTAGAGATGTATAAAAAACTAAACTCACAACGGAAACAATAATAGGATATAGATAGTGACTATGGCTACTACCTTGGATAATGGATTGTAACATCAGGATCGAGCATGAGAGATAAGAAGACTTCGCCAACAACCAATCATGTCCTGCTCTTGTAACCTGTACCTCAAAATTTATCTTATGAGTTGGATTGAGGATGGTGTCAGAATAATGTTTTGGTGACTGGAAAATCTATACAGTGTCCATAACATAAATTTATACCAATTGGTTTCCATATAATTGTTATGTATATTATTTAAGGTTAATCCGTTTAACTTAATACCGAACGCACGATATTCCTACCTGACATAATTTTTGTACCTAGACTTATCCCAAGGTACAAAATATTGACGTAAGTTTATCAACCATTTAATACTTCCAAATATGAAGCGGACTCCTAGCATCGTCATCGTTGATCTATGTGTACAAGCTATAGAGACCTTTGACCACTACTTATAGCTTTATTATACATAATAGACATAATACTAACGCATCTATCGTTATTAAAGTCTTAGCTATGTGAGAGACAGAACTAAGCCACTTAATACCTTATTAATAAGGACTGGGCAGACCATTGACCATTTGATACCTATATTCTAGGTAGGCCTCTGTCATTTAATACCTAACCACACAGGCGGACTTCTCACTAGCACTATCTAGCTAACATCGCTTGGAATCTCACTGAGACACTTAATACTTCTTTATAGGAGAGAAGTTATATCAGTCACTTAATACCTCAAACCCAAAGCAAATCCTTCCTGAGATATTCACTGCTGCTCTAACCATTAATTCAGACCATCTAATATTTTTATTTAGGAAAGAGGCGGGCCCTCAAACAACCACTTAATACCTCTAATCCCTAAGTAGATCCTATTATTCCCATAATTGTTCACCACAGGTCCTATGATTGGTGTTTTTCCACATCAGTAATAAGTGTGCACAACTGCTGGTAGCCTTTGAGCGAAAGGCAGGTTCTATTGCATTACTTTACTAACCTTCCATCCCAATATTCTAAGCCCAATTAATTATTATATCGATCGTATGGTTAAAGATGTCTTATGGTTGAAGATTGTCTATCTTCCAAACATTGACATCCCGAGAAAAGATCCGCGCAAGATCTTTAGGTTGGATATCTCAATATAGTCCAAATCCATGTCATCCATGGAAATCTCCATAATATCACCGAAGTCATCGTCAGACATCTCAATCCTAACTTCTTTAACCTCCAATTGAAGAAACTATTGTCTTCATTGGAATTCAACGCTAAATGAGCGTCGAAAAGGCAAATGCAGCGCGGGTAGCATTCCCGCTCAAAAGTCATAAACTGCAGGATCGGTGCAAGTCATGCCGACTCGAATAGCTCTTCTATCCCAAAAGTGGTGAAGTCTCCAAACTTAACTAGTTGCCCTTAAGGAATTTGAAGTTGGCGGAACTGAGAAATGTGGAGATCTTTTGGTCATTCTGGTCTAGCCACCTGATCTCTTAAGGAGTGACACCCATGTGGCATGGGGAGGAACCAGCAGTTCAGGGAGGTTCCATAGGCTGAGAAGTGGAGGATTAGGATTTAGATGTGGAGTGGTGGTGGCACAAGATCTAACGCATGAAAATCGGCACGGTGCAAAGGGGATGCTAGGCTGATGCTCGTTAGAGAGGGGGAGAAACAGCGTTGCCTGGAGGTGGGATGGAGGAAGTGGGAGCAGATTTGAAGAAGGATGAGGTTGTGATTTTTGGGTTCAGCTGTTAGACGAGAGGGGAGATCGAATGCGACTGGGAACAAAATTGGACGCGACTTTACAATCATGTTCCAGGTCCAGGATGGGCTAAAACCTGTATAGCGTCGGCCCCTCTACTGCTACCGATTGACGCCAAGTTGTCGACCGTTAGGCGGTTTTTTCTACGCGACTTGAACTTGGACCCTTTCGGACCAGGTTAATTTATAATGTTAATAATAATAACGATAATCATTCTAGATGTTAGCACATGCTTCATGAGTAAATTTATTTTTTACAAATTATATTTGTTTAACGCATTTAAGAGAAATGATTTTCTTAAATATATAGCTATGATTTTGCGTTGGAATCATGTTAATCAGTTTGAATGTCACTTCTAAGCTAGAACATTTAATTTATTTTTTTAGGTTGAATTTTTGTTTCTGTTATCTATTAATAAAAAGCAAAAACGTATCCATAAGCATCACCATCTAGTTTTCTCCATAAATTTTACATGCAAAAACAGGAAGAGAAAACTGATAAGATAATAAAATTTAATTATATTATTTTTCAAATTTTTTGAATGATATATCATTTACCACTTCAGAAGTAAAATTATCATCCCAACCATAATCATCTTTTAAGAGGGATTTTTTATCCTCATTTGTTGATTTTTGGACATGTACAATATCTTTTGTTAAAGAAGCTTTTGGAGATATATCATCTTTTTGAGTCGACCTTTTCTTATCAGAGTGTTTGGTATTCATTAGTTCGCTGATAAA
This sequence comes from Allium cepa, assembly GCA_030765085.1. Lineage (NCBI taxonomy): Eukaryota > Viridiplantae > Streptophyta > Magnoliopsida > Asparagales > Amaryllidaceae > Allium > Allium cepa. The sequence goes on along the minus strand of CM060941.1, from coordinate 206,488,384 downwards.
TTGTGTTGTATTCTAATTAATTTTTTAATATATAGAGTAAAGTAATAATGATGCGATGATTGGCCTGTACTTTTGAACATTTTTTATAAGAAACATAATCTTTATGCATATTTAAAATAAAAAATAACATGGAAATGGAATAAATTTTCATAGATCAGTTTATTTTATGTCCGTATATAACATGTAATCATGATATTATTTTTAAGAATACATAGAGCAATGCACTTAAATAAACAATACAAAAAAATTCTAAAAAGTGCAAATTACCTTTTAAATAAAATAGAAGTGTAGAAGTTGTAGTCGCAGAAATTTTTTTGCCCTGTAGAATAAGATAGAAATATATTCTAAACAAAAAATAAGAAGAAAAAAATTAAATTGCCATCGATCGGTTGATTTTATGTTCGTAAATAATTTGTAATCATGGTATTATTTTGAGAATAAATAGAGCAATTCACTTAAATAAACAATACAAATAAGTTCTAAAAAGTGCGAATTACCCTTTTAATATCAAAACAGAAGTGTAGAAGTTTCAGTCATAGAAATGATTTTTTTCCTGTAGAATAAGGTTGAAATATAAAAGTGCAAGATAGGGCTATAGTGTAAAGCACATTTTCGGTGGAATAATCAGAAATTAATGATGCAAGAAACTCGATAAAGGATGTCCAAAAGAAAATAGGGATGGTGAGAGATCTGAATGGAGATGATAGGAGAGAGAAATGGAAATGGAACAGAGGTGAAAAGAGATGTGAATATGGATGAATAGAGTGAGTGGAATATATAGAATTTGGTAGGTATTTCTACAATGGTATAATGTGTTATGAAGTTTGAATATTTCTTTGTTAGACCAATTAAGGATTACGGATATGCGTGCCACGTCTATTTCAACTCATCTGTAGTATCTTAACTTATTCATTGATTTGGAAATTTTAGGATCGGGATGGAAAAAAATTATAGTATATAGAAATCTTAACTGACTGATATGGTCAAATGTTATGTAACGTTATACATGGTATATGCTACCGAGTGATATTTGATAGTCATAAATACTCTAATAGGTTTTTTATTGAAAAGTTAATAGAGCGATATCATTGCTATACAAATAACACGTTATATTTTTCAGTTTATAAATATAATTGTGTAACGTTATACGGTTGATGCCCTTAATATTACTATGTGTTTATTCTCAAAGTTGTATAATGTTATATCAGTCACTTGCTTAATGGTGCAGTAAATTGATATAATAACAACATTATTGAATTAATGCTTATTAATTCCACTTTCCAGCATTATATTCCAATTCCCTTAAATCTATTTTTGCACTCATTAAGTTTCTCATACATATACGTTTTGATATTTGTGTCATTTATTTACAGTTTGATGCATAATCTTAAAATTCATAAATCTCCAGATATGATATACACATGATATATTCATTTGTTTAAATTAATTAATCAGAATTAACTAACTAAATCGTTTCCAACATTGTAAGACCATTTTCGTTTTGATATTTGTATCATTTATTCACAGTTTAATGCATAACCTTGAAATTCATAAATCTCCAAATATGGTATATAATAAATCAAGATATTTTCTTTTGTTTAAATTTAATATATGTTTTCCATGTCTCATATAAAGGCCAACTTTGGAAGTTCAGGGTCGGACCAAAAGTTTGCGCTTCCAAGCCAACTATTAAATAAATAATACAAACAAATTCTAAAAAGTGCAAATTACTTTTTAATATAAAATAGAAGTGTAGAAGTTACAGTCGTAGAAATTTTTTTCCTGCAAAATAAGATTGAATTATATTAAAAAAATAACATGAAAAAAGAATAAATTTTCATCAATCATTTGATTTTATGTCCGTAAATAACATGCAATCATGATATTATTTGTAAAATACATAAAGCAATGCACTTAAATAAACAATACAAACAAATCCTAAAAGTGCAAATTACCTTTTTAATATAAAACATAAGTATAGAAGTTGCAGTCACAAAAATGATTTTTTCCCCCTAGAATAAGATCGAAATATAAAAGTGCAAGTTAGAGCTATAGTGTAATGCACTTTTTTAGTGGAATAATTACACTAACCCGAAGCAGTGATATTGGAGACTAACGATGGCAAGCAACTCGATGTAGTGTGTCCAAAAGGAAACAGTGGTGGTGGGAGATCTGAATGGAGATGACAAGAGAGAGAGAGGTGGAAAAGGAGCAGAGGTGAAAAGATATGTGAATACGGATGGATAGAGTGAGTGGCATTTATAGGATTTGGTAGGTAATTCTTGAATGCTAGATTTGTGTTATGAATTTTGAATATTTCTATGGTGGACCGATTAAGGATTATGGATATGCATGTCACGTCTATTTTAACTCATATGCAGTATCTTAACTCATTTATTGATTCAGTGATTTTAGGATCAAGGTGGGGAAACAAATTACAGTATATAGAAATCTTAACTGACCGAAATGGTCATGGTATATGCTATTTTCATCGATCAGTTGATTTTATGTCCATAAATAACATGTTATACATGGTATTATTTTGAGAATGCACAGAGAAATGCACTTAAATAAACAATACAAAAAAATTGTAAAAAGTGCAAATTGCCTTTTTAATATAAAACAAAAGTGTAGAAGTTGCAGTTACGAAAATATTTTTTTTCTCTCCTGTAGAATAAAATTGAAATATAAAAGTGCAAGATAGGGCTATAGTGTAAAGCACATTTTCAATGGAATGATTGCACTAACCTGAAGCTGCGATATCGGAGATTAACGATGGCAAGTAACTCGATGAAGCGTGTCTAAAAGGAAACAGTGGCGGTGAGAGATCTAAATGGAGATGACAGGAGAGAGAAGTGGTGTAACGACCCGTAAATAAAGAAGTTATATGTAATAAATAATAATGGAGAAACCATTTATTCTTATAATTAATAACAAAAAGTATAAATTTGCATTTTTGAATAAATCAGCAAAATTTAAGTTTTTGTAAAAACAGATAAATGCTTAAATAAATACGTTTAAACATTTATTCGTAAAGTTAAATCTTATTAAAATCACTTAATAAAGATAATAGAATTATATTTAAGTATTAAAAAATATGCTTACAATTGTTTTACAAAAATATTCAGATATTGTCACATTTTGTCATTTTTACATACAATGTAAAAATGGAGATTTTGATATTATTTAAATATGGATTTAAAATATGAATAGACGTATTTAAATTTATTTAAGGAAGTAATAATTTCATTTTTTAAGTTTGGTTTACGTTAATATATAGCTTAACAAAAACGTCAAATTTTGACTGTAAAATATGTCAACAAAAACACAGTTTTTAACCAAAACAAGTTGTCGCCACATTGTTGCAACATGATACATTTCTTAACATACACATATGCATATTTACAACTTTACAAACTTTAAATACTTATACATTTAGCATATGAGATAAAATGTTTACATTAGGAAAGTTTTAATATATATATATATATATATATATATATATATATATATATATATATATAGGCACACACACATATATATACAATAAAAGAATATGATTTAACTAATTAAAATTTAATAAATCTTTATTAGCAACATCATTACTTATATATCACATCTCATTAATGAGATGCTATGTATATACAAAGGAACGGAGCAAATTCATATGTTAAAATATTAACAAGCCTTAAAATGGTAACACCTCATTTATCTCTTACATACTTTTCCTAAACCATCATTCCATACATTAAATGCACTTCATATCAATGCAAATCAAAGCCCAAAAGTAGGCAAGGGTATTTGTGACATCAGCCACTCAAACTCCACCTACAAAGACAAGCCCAAACCCCTTCATTTTCATTCTACAAAATCCCAAACTCCATTTCCTTCCTCCATTCTTCTTCCACCTCCAAGCCATTCAACTTCTACCACCTATACTCCTCCATGCCACCGAAACACTTCCCACCCTCGACCAAACCACATTACATGCCTCTACCCCCCACGCACCCCCCTTCTATCCACCTACCCGAGCCCACACACACCCTACAGCCCATGCATACATCCATACCCACCCCAAAAACACCACATCCGAGCCCAATACCCCATGTACCCATCTCCAACAACCCATACCCGCCATCAAAACCCCACGCCACTACCCACCCACCACGAAAACCCTACGCCACCACCTACCACCTACCCAAAGCGCGCGCACACCCTATAGCCACGGTTATACCCTCCATACCCCCTTCCAAGCTCACGTACCCATAAAAAAGGGAGAAAGAGAAAAGAAAAGCGGGAATTCAAGACGTTCGGGGAAAAAAGCACGTTAGTTCGTGAAGCACGCTAGTTGCGAGAAAAGATTGACAGAGTGGATATGAAGGTGAGAAATTCTCATCACTATTTGAATTATATTGATTATCAAGTTTAATTATTATGTTAGATAATCACCATTTGATGATATGGATGTTTGATTGATTGTTTGAATATGTTGGACGATCCATTTTAATGTTATGACATTTATCGTGTTTTACCCAATATTATATATGTTAATGTGATATGATTGGTTGTATAGTTGTTATGTTAATATGGACATCAATTACTATCATTATTGATTAGGTAACCCCTTTGTTAAATAAGATCCATTTTCATATGAGATATATTGGAATAAATAAGACACTTTTCAAAATTGGAATTAAAAGTAAAATTGAAAATGAAATTAAAATTAAAAATGAGATTGAAATTAAAACTGAAATTTGAGTTGATAAGATGAACTTGAAATCAAATTTGAAATCTATGTTTTAATTGAATTTAGTTTGAAGTTAGAATTGAAATTCAATTGAAACTGGATTTTAAAATTTAATATTAAAATAATAGGAATAAAATAATATTATAATATGGAAATAGTGAAAATACACTTTAAATACTTTAAAGGTGAAAATATTAATTTAAAATGATTTGTAATAATTTTACAAGTAATAAAATTCAATTTTAATAAATTATTTCAAGTATTGAAAAATAAGTTAAAACCAGACGCGTCGCGCAACAGTAGTTCGCGATTTCGCGCCGAAATGTTCAAAATAGGTATACAAAATGGAATATAGCTCGGAATTTTTCGAAATAAGAAAATTCCAGACTATTATATCCATAACTTCTAAAAGAAGAAAGAAAATCGAGATTTCATTAAGTAGATTTTGAATTATGTCCAAATTAATTTTCTAGAAAAATCACGCTTGTGCAATTAAGTGACCATAACATAAAATCTATTTAAATGGACGTTTTTGATTATGAAAAAATATGAAATAAATTTTATAAATCTATTTAAATAATTTAAAAGAGATTTGAATTGAAAAATATGAATTTTCAAATATTAAAAGTTGATTACATAAAATATGCCTTACATAAAATTTTCAAATAGCACTTTCCACAGCACTTTTCTGCTGCGAATTCTTTAACTTTGAAATATAAGTTTAAACTTAAAGATTTTTCCTAGAATCAATTATGAATGTTTTTAAAAGGAAAATTAAGTGTTTAAAAGATAATTTGGGATTTTTATAATCAATTCCAAAATAAAAAGCTAATAACGGAGTATGCGGAAACGACTAGTACATTTGTCCCACCTATAAGATTTGGAAGATAAAAAAAGGTGTTTAACTAAGCTTAGGAATGGAGCAACTAGTGTCTTTGAACTTACCTAGCCTATTCTTTCTCTTCTTAGGCGAGAGGTGGAACATGATCGAAAGGAAAGCTCGGATGCTCTAAAAGATTATATTAGGTTTTGCCAAAGTAAAAGAGAATTACTATTTCCCAGAAGTTAAGCAATTTAAGTATAAAAAGAATAATCTCCAATATGAATAAATTACAACTTGGATTGCATAGAGATAATCTTCTTATACTTGGTGTTAAATTCCAAAGAGGAACCCGTCCTATTCATGGAATTTAAAAGGTGATCTCACCGTTATTCCGCCTATAGCACTTGTTGAATACGTAAATTGCTATTGAGTAAAATTAGAATGATTTCTATGATCCTATTTATTCAATAATGTTTGAGATTGATTTTAGGGTTTACAGTAAACGATGTCTTAAATAACATTGTTTTTGAACCAATTAAAAGTTAAGAAATGCTGGATCGATGATAAGTAAGATATTAGGAAATGTTGCCTAAATTAATAGGTGAATGAACACAGGATTACTCTGAGCTTAAAAAAGGGATTTAATAAAAATAATTAAAGTGAAAAGAGACTTAATAAAGCCTGTATACTCATATTCACTTTTTATCGATAATTGAATTTCAGAGGAACCAGAGTCAGATTTGGATGATTCCTATCCGAAAACCACTTCAAACCAATTTACATGTTCGAAAAGATAAAGACCTGATAAACAGAATAAAGAATGAAGACCATGGATTTTCGGGATGAAAGGACTACTTGTTGAAAATTCTGGTTAGCTCCCAAATACTAAGTAGTAGTGGTCCTTTCGTTTTTGAAATTCTTCGGGTTGCAAGGAATTCTCACTAATAATCATAGGGTTAATTCCCGACAGGATGTGATAGAAAAGTACCTTCAATTTCGTTCAGTCCTAGAACGAACTTGTATGGATGAATGTCTGGAAGTGCATTTTTTGAGATTAAGTACATTGATTTTTACAAACATACATCTGTGGTGGCGGAGAAGGCAACTTCTCTTAGCTTAACACCTTCCTTGAGACATACAAGCTCAAGGGTTGTATTTTTGTGGAAGGAAATTAGTAGTCAACGGAAATGGCAATGTGACATTCAGAGATGTGATATGTGCCATGTGAAAAGGTAATCATTGCCTCAAGCCTCATCAACCGAAAATGACCGAAACAGAGTTAGATGCAGTAAGGCTAAATGGGTCATTCCTAATTAGAGTATGATAATCCCCTTCTAGATATATTTCTTCCCACTACAATGTTCGAGATGTAAATTAATATGGTGCATGGAAATTGAGAGCTCGAATAAAGGTCGGTAACTACCGGGGGATGACATTTTCGGTACTCTCTAGTTATAGAGGTAGGCCGGTCTTATGTTGGTAGAGGAGCTTTGTGATGGTTCTACAGGACATCCATCTAAAGGTGTACCCATCGGAAGGTAGATCCTTCCCCTGGCCATTTGTATGTACATCCATTCTCCAATAAGAACTTGCGATTTTGTTTGTATAGCCTTAAATGATTAGGTCCGAAGTCAGTTAAGATTAATAAGTTTATTTGCAAATGTTTTCAAAGAAAGTCATTAAAAATTATATCAAATGTTTTGATACAAATTTTTTTAGTTAGCATAAGGTAAAAAAACCCATCATGTTTATTGTGGGCATGGTCTTATGAGATACTCTTTCTTTTCAAAGATTTTATTTCCAAGGCTAATATATGACACTGTCATTTATTATTGAGTTTTTCTCACGCTGGTTTATCAAGCCTGATCCGAGTATTTTCAATACTCGGGTCAGATCCGAGTAGTTTCAGGTTTAGTGAAGACGGTTGGAATTTCCAGAGTAGAGCTGGAGATGTTCATCTACGTATGGACGTATTCTATTATCCACTGCTATCTGTTTGCTGTTTTTGTTTGATGTTTGTCAGCAATTGTAAGGACAAATATTTATAACCTTCCAAGCTGAATTTAGGTTAGACTCTGATATACGTATGTTAAAGAAAATTCTGCTGTAAAGATATTGTTCAATATTTGTATTATTCCATTCGTGTGAGATTCTGTTCTGTCTTATCTTTCTTTATTACCCTTGATAATCCATTCTTTCATGCAATTTAGGTCAGACATGTGTGGTTTATTGTCGGCTCAAAGGGTACGGAATTGTGGATCGTTACATTTGGTATCAGAGCTTTTGGTTGATCGAACACCGAAGCCTGATAGGGGTAAGTCTCATCAGAGATAGGATTTGTAATATCCTAGGATGAGTAACTCATTAGAGATATGGTTAGTAACACCCTAGAATGAGTAATGAAAGTATTATATACTAGCGCGTATTTGTTAGTGCCATATATAAAATGAATTTGATTGAAAATTGATAAATGAAATAATTTTACCTAGGTTTATATTTTGAATATAAAAAGGATTATCTTTGAAAAATATTAAGGAAGAAAAATAAGTGGTTGCTTGAAATATAGATTAATATATAAGCAACTTGAATTGATTAAAAATAAGTTAATGAAAGATATCTAATTATAAACATCTTGAAATTAGAATTTCATGATTTGACTGAAAGATATTTTAATAATGCTTTAAGTAGTATAACCAAATGTTTAATTTAAATTCAGGGGCCAGAAGAACGTTCAAACTTTGCTTTGTTAGGCTGCAAATTTGAAATCTTAAGACAAAGGAAGTTTTTATGTTTAGAACCAATAGTGGAAGTCAGGAACTGGTTAATCTAGTGTACATAGCTTAGGAATCTCATAGTTGCATGTGTAGATAGATAATTCCAAGGAATGATAAGCGAGGCTCTCAGGTTTGAAGATGTCATTCCTTATAAGCCAACCAAAGAGAACAAACCCAAAACTTGTTTCGGATGTGGAAGAATTGGTCACTTCATTAAAGACTGTAAGTTTAGGATCAACGCTTTCAAGAAGAAAAGAACTACACGAAGGACCTGTTACTACTGCCAATAGAAAGGTTAGGAAATCAAAAATACCCACTAAGCCAAATGGTAGTTCAGCCTAGGCCTTTTGCTGCCGACAAACCTTTTACTGCTGAAGAGAAGGGAAAAGGAATTATGGAAGAATAAGTTAGTTTAAGCATGTATTAGAAAATATCATCTAAGTTTTTATAACCTTATGACTTTTTGTAAACTTCTTGAGTGTACTTCTTAGAGGTCACTTAGTATGAATGTATCGTTTGGAATTAATATATATAAATTATCACTCCTATTTGTTCCTTTGTCAATACCAAATTTATTAGAACTTTCTCCTTTTAGAAAAATTAAGATTAAATCCCATTAAAAGGTATGAAAATAAAATAATAATTATCATAATAAAGCAAGAATTACTTAGTACAACGAGATAAAAATAAACAAAGTTAAGATAGAACCTTTGGTAATAGGAATAAGAGAAAAATTGTATAAAATAACCAAAGCAGATAGACTAGCAATAAGAGAAAATTTTAAGGAAGCTTTATCTAAGTACAAAGACTTAGAGGTGTTGGATGCCCCGATTTCCAGTGATGACGATATTGTTCAAGTAGGGGGGCCCTTTGGAGTAGCACCTGGATCACTAGAGGATCCGCTATATATCTCAGAGGATGAGGATTTGATAGTCATTTCGGATGATGAGGTTATGGCAGACATAGCTGAGGACATGATACCCATGGACGCGGATATTGATGAGGGAGCTGAGGCCGGCACAGAGGCAGATGATTGGATGTTAGACCCGTTGAGTGAGAATGAGGAGCCATGGAGAAGCATGAGGAGATCGAGCCCATGATAGAGGAGCCCGTAGTGGTGGAGTCATAGGACTTGGGGATATATGATGCATGGTTATATGATAGTGCTTTAGATAGTGATGAGGAGGTCATCTGGGAGATTTGTTCTCCAATTCAGGAGATAGGATCTCCCATTCTAGAGCTGGTCGATGATCTCGGTTTAGAGGAGATTGAGCTTTATGTTTCGGGTGAGCATTTTCCATGGATTCCAGAGGGACCATAGTTGCAGCCACATGCTTGGGATTCAGCTCCAGAGATGGTGATAGATGATGAGGATTCAGAGGTGGACGGAGAGGTTGTGGATCAGCCAGTTGAGATAGACCTGGAAGCGCCATTAGAGGGTTTGTCTGACGAGTAGTGTTATGAAGTTAGTGATATTTTAGATATTTTGAATTGTGTTATACCAATCGTTCTTATTATATTAAGCATGTAGTATGCTCTAAATATGGGGTTAGTTTTCTAGTATGATATTTTGGATATATGACTGTTGACTGATGTTGATAGATGACTTATGATTATGTATTTACCTCAAATGTGTAGTACACACTCAAGTTAAAGGTATGGGATCTATGTCTGTATGTACATATTGATGTTACAATATGCATTATCAATATTTAGTAGAATTTCCTTTTCATGTATTATTTGACCTTTATAGTTCAGTATCTACGATTTCATTTCGTGGACGAAATGCTTTTAAGTAAGGGGGAATGTAACGACCCGTAATTTCGCTACTTCAAAAATGAGAGATTTTTGTTTATTTAAAATTTTAAAGAGGTTTAAAACTTAAATAAATAAGTTATATATAATAAAAAATAATGGAGAAATTATTTATTCTTTAATAATAAAAAGTACAAATTTGAATTTTTGAACAAATCAGCAAAAGTTAAGTTTTTGTATAAATAAATAAATGCTTAAATAAATATGTTTAAATATTTATTTGAAAAGTTAAATCTTATTAAAATCATTTCATAAAGATAATAGAAGTATATTTAAGGATTTAAAAATATGTTTATAATCGTTTTAAAAAAATATTCAGATTTTGTCAGTTTTACATACATTGTAAAAATAGAAATTTTGATAATATTTAAATAGGGATTTAAAATATGAATAGACGTGTTTAAACTTATTTAAGGAAATAATAATTTCATTTTTTAAGTTTGGTTATGTTAATATATAGCTTAATAAAAATGTTAAATTTTGACTATAAAATACGTCAACCAAAACAAGTTGTCGTCAAATTGTTGCAACATGATACATTTTCTAACATACACATATGCATATTTATAACTTTATAAACTTTAAAAACTTATACATTTAGCATATAAGACAAAAACGTTTATATTAGGAATGTTTTAATATATATATATATATATATATAAGAATATGGTTTGACTAATTAAAATTTAATTTAAATCTTTATAAACAATATTATTACTTATATATCTCATCTCATTAATGAGATGTTATGTATATACATAGGAATGGAGCAAATTCATATGTTAAAATGTTAGTAAGCCTTAAAATGGTGACACTTCTTTTATCTCTTATGCACTCTTCCTAAACCATCATTCCATACATTAAATGCACTTCATATCAATGCTAATCAAAGTCTAAAAGTAGGCAAGGGTATTTATGGCAAGGGTATTTACGATTACCTTTCAAGAAATTTACACTTAGGATGCTCATTGCCCTCCAACGACAATGTGTTGATAGCATTCATCTATACAAGTTGTTCTGGGTCTGAACAAACCAAATCTCCAAAACCACCGTCTTCATTATCTTCATGATATCACTATTCACAGCGCTCAAATAGAATCGAAGTGGTTTTCAGATAATCAAATCGGATCCTGGTCTCTTTGAAACGATCAACGAATTTGGCCAGATTTGATAGTTGGTTATTTAACTATCAAATCGCATACATAAGCAGTCACTAGGCCCATATTGTAAATCTTTCAAAAACATTCATTTGAAAATATCTTTACAAAGGTATATATCTTCAAATCTCTTCCGGTATTTCAATATTTGAAAACAATTTCAAATACTTAAATCCATAATTAGATATTTTCAAACCATAACAACACGTAGAAAATATTTCCAAATCCAACTTATAATTCATTACTTAGAAAATTATATCTATATAAATCATTTTGTCGCTAAAATATCTCCAAAACCTTTAATTCTGATACTTAGGAAAACTATTATAAGTCTATTTCCCAAAATCATTTCTAATATCCATACTTAGGAAATATTCCGTACTTATCTCATAAATCTTCGGAATTTTTATTAATTCCCTTTACAATTTTCAAAAATTATCGATTATACCTATTTCTAATATAACTAACAATTTATAACTCCTTTAATGAATTTAGATTCATTTTCAAAGTTCCCTTATCTAACAATTTGGAAATTTTCTTTTATCAAATATCTTAAGTTTTCCGAACTCCATTACAAGATTTTCACTTATAAAATCACATCCATTAAATAAAATCCGATTCACAAATCTCGAGAGCATTTATAAACAAATTGCAATCAATTACTTTAAACTACATATATAATAATAAATTTCAAAAAAAAAATGGTTAAATAATTAATTAAAATTTCCAAGCACTTTTAAAATAAACATCAATAACTAATTCCAATTCATTTATAAAATTTCTAATTGATTTACAAAACCTGTTTATAAACTTAGAATTCGTTTCAACAAATTTAAATATTTAAATAGCTTACTTTCTGAAATATTTTAATCCAATTAATCATTTTCAAAATTACATAATTTAATAAAAAAAATTATTTTCTAAAAAAAACCTTAACTTTTTATGAAAATTACATTTCCAATTTCATAGCTTTTCCCAAATTCTAGAATAGAATTTTTTTTTTAAAACCGATTTCCAAATCTCATTTTAAATTCCCACTGTTAATTTATATTTCTAATTTATCAAATGATAATCATTCCACTTTATTTATAAACATCATTTATAAACTCCATAAACTCATTTCTAGTTTTATAGCAGGTTCACATTAGTAAAATCCATTTATAAATCGATTACTAATTAAAATTCCATTTATAAATCAATTTCTTAAATAATCCAAACTGTATTTCCAAAACTATTCGAATCTCGATTCCGACTTCCACTTTGTATTATAAGAACCTTATTTAAATCCATTGTTTAAAAGTCCTCAATTTACAATTCTCTATTTGAAACCATTTTACGAAATAGCCAAATAAATATCCAAAATCCAATCATTTATTTTATCCAAGTCAATTCCTTTTTTAATAATTCCAAAAATTATCAATTCCAAAATCAACTTTTAATTTCCTTTCTAAATTCAAAAATATTATCTATGGTATTTATAATACCAAAATTAAGGCTAGTGCTACTATAGCATCCAATAATTCAAATCATAACATAATCTATATCAGATTATTCACACACATCGTATATCACTATATATGAAATTAAAATCACCATTTCTGAGGAATTCAGTTGGATCCCTCCAGCCTGTTTCCCTACAACCACAGATGTTATATAACATAAGATAATAATCCCGCTTCGAGGCAGGATATCGTTGTAAAAAGTGTCATATGCTATTATGCAGGGTGTATAGTTTCTCATCCGCTCCAATTGGCGGGAAATATACCCAACTACTAATATATACTACTATATATATATCATAATATAACATCCAACTGATAATAATTTATCAGTCTATCCAATCAACCAATAAATAACTCTAACATTTTAAAATAAAACTAGTTATCCAAAATGAGTGAGATTTACTCACTTTTATCTTTTGCTGCCGCCGAAGCGTTCCGGTTTGGAACTAAAACTGGACGACGTCCGATTTTAGCCCAAATTTCCATGGTCTCCAAATCTATCCGAACCTATTCTATTACGAAGCTTTCATTGATACGAGCACAACGCAAAAAGTTTCATCTCGATAGGACCTCGTATGAGAGAGTTATGAATTTTAAAAGTTATCAACAAATTTTAAATTAAAAATTACATAACTTTTTAAAATTATAACTTTGCCCTCAACCTTACTACTCCATCGGCGTCCTACCTTCCTTATACATATATAGAAATCCCGTACGGTCGTGCACGATATTCGTGTGATACAGAGCTTGGCTTTACGAAACTTAAATCCGCCTTCACCAACGAAAATCTTGTCTCAAACCACACTCGACCACCCCAACGAATTCGAGTTCGCCTACCTCCTTCAAAATGCATCAACACCCACCTTTTCATCATCCGTACTTAGGTCGGGTTTCTCCAAGAGCTGCCACAACCTCCAATATTCCTCCCTTAGATGCCAAACGATCCCACGAATCCAAATACGAGTTCTAATTCGTGAATCGTTGATCAGGATTTCCAAAAACTCTAACCCTAGCTCAAAACTGCTTTCGACCTTAACAGTTGAACCCCAAAACGTGATATCGCAACCCTCAACACACATATTAGGGTGAAGCTTACGTTGAAAGAGGAATTTTAAAGTTGGTTTTAGATTTTATTATTGAGAGAATTCTAAGATGTTGACTTTTGAAAGCTCTCTATTTTTATTTTCTTTTGAAAATCTTGTTTACTAACCGTTTATATAAAGCATGAATAACAAATATAGGGTAGGGTGGTTGTTTTAGGGGATAGGGTGGATGAGATGTGAAGGAAGACGGCTGATGTGAAGGAAGAATATATATATATTTAAAATTCCAAAATATATCGTTTATAGTAGCTTAAAATCCCGAACTCCTATCGAGGCATGTTGCATGTCATTCCTAATGTTATACCCCTATTCCGAATGCAATGGAACAAGTCTCGAACCCCAATTCAATCATATACAGAAGATAGCTTTTTGAACCCAATTATTATATTAAATTTCTGATATTAATTTCAACGTGTTTCTATCCCGTACGACCAAAACAGTGTGATCGCCATGAAATTTGACGGCGTATTATAATTCATTGTTACAGACCCAATGATATTGTTTCGTCGAAATCCGAGACTATGCCCAGAAAACTATTTTTACATGTTAATAAAAATGAGTTATTTTTTAAATCGAGTAAATCACCTTAAATCCAATTTAAAAGTTCTATTGTCTTTATTTTTATTAACTAGAAATTAAATAAGCTTTGAAATTATTTTTATCTAGCTTAAAACTCAAGATTCCTTATTTAACCAATTTCAATTGTTAAATTTAAAATTTAAATTACCCGATAAATCGCTATTTTTTTGAAATTTAAGTTATTTGATTCATAAAATTAACTTTTCAATATTTTAAATTGAATAAATATTCTAATTCTAAATCACTAAAATTCTAGGTCGTTACACGTACCCTCCATACCCCCTTCCAAACTCACGCACCCATAAAAAAGGGAGAAAGAAAAAAGAAAAGGAAAATGGGAATTCAAGACGTTCGGGAAGAAAAGCGCGTTAGTTCATGAAGCACGCTAGTTGCGAAAAAAGATTGACAGAGTGGATATGAAGGTGAGAAATTCTCATCGATGTTTGAATTATATTAATTATCAAGTTTAATTGTTATGGTAGATAACCACCATTTGATGATATGGATGTTTGATTGATTGTTTGAATATGTTGGATGATCCATGGTAGCACTATCAATTGGGTAAATAGAATTTACCCAATATTGCAACGTTCTAGCGTCATCTCATGGGGAACTAGCTTCTTAATTAATTCCAGCATCCGCACACACTCTATATATATACAAATTTAGACTTACACTAATTATATTAGTAACCTAGGCCTTAGGCCGAAGTTCAATATGCGCTTCAGAACACCTACCGATCAACCACTAGATCCTACCGGTCGACTGCTTGCTATCGACCACTCAAGGTGAACCACCAACCGATCATCGTGTAAAATTTGGGTTTTGCTTAATATTAATTCAATTTAGTTTTTTTATTAATTTCATCCATTCTGTGATTTCAATAATGAACCCTAACTTACAATTTTGGGTTTTATAATTCTCATGAATCCAAAGTGATAATTGTCAACTAACACAGTAATGGAATTTCTATTTGATTAGAATGTGTTTAATCTAGAATAACATATGCCTTTAACTAGTTTATACCAATTTAATTTATAAATTTAACTTAGATTTAAAAAGTATAATTCTTAAATTTAATCCTAACATCCTAGATCAGATAGTGTAAATTAAAATTAACTACAATAAATCAACTTATTAAAAATGTTTCCACTCACCTCAGATCCAAGCTCTAATCTTATTCATTGTTCGAAAACTGACACATGTTAGCTTGCCTCCTTCTTCCAATCTCCTTGTATTCTCTTTACTTTCCTTTATATTTTATTTTTAAATAAATTTTAGTTTTAGAGGGGAGAGTGAGAAATTGGGTATTGTTTAGGGGTGCTGATCAGTTATTTATGAATTTAAGGTTTACTTTAGGTGTGTATTTATATAGGATTTAAGTTAATATGCTGCATTGATTATCCTTGAGAGAATATTTGCTCTCGTCCTATATGCTTATTGTTTATTTTGCATGCAAATAAAATATTTCATTTAATCACAATCGTTCGTTTGTCACTCAGATCCGCGATTTTCAACTTCAGCTGATCAACACTTATAGAGACCAGTTGATTGCTACCGATCGGCCGGTAGGCCCTAGAGGGTCGACCGTTGAGTTATTTAATTTTAGGAAGTTTTATACTTCAATTTATTTCGTTTTCAGATTTTTAAAATGTCTGTAAGTCCTTCATACTAACTCCATTTTCAAAGTGTTATATTTGATAATTGTCCATAAAATCGCTACAAACGCAATGATGCAAGTTATATAGCCAAATTCAGACATTTGTGAAAATTTTATTTTCGTCCTTATTCTCTTTAATTTAATTTTCTTATTAAATTTTCCGTTTAAATCTTGGGTGTTACAATAACTATGATAAATTTTAGTATTTTATTTTGAATATTATATCACTCACACTAGACATAGTTTAATTCGTGTAGTATATTTATTTGTAATTCTCATGTCATCCTGAGAATATACGTGTTTAGATGTCATTTATACCTAACACGTTTTGTAATATACGTTGAAGGCATTTGATTGATATTATTATACTTGTGTATCAATATATACATACACACATTAGTTTGTTATAAAGACGTGTACATTTATTCATGTACTATGGTTTAGTGGTGTTTTGTTTAGACATTACAATTTTCATATTCCGTTTGAATGCTACTATATATATTTAACATATTATATACTATTCTGCTTATAATATTCAGTTATAGGAAGATGTTTATATTTATTATTATTTTGCATTTATCTATTATTAGAATAATCATTGTGTTGTTGCCTTGTACTTATAATGTGACAATTGCCCTATACCTCCGATACCAATGTACATGTGTAACGCACTGTAGAGGTACCCGACCGATGCAAGATGGTAGTTAATGGTAGAAATCGAAGAAAATCCAAATGCAGAACATTTGGTACATCTCACAACGCACAGACAAAATATAAAATAATAACATAGATGTAAAATAAGCGAGATGGTAATATAATCAAATGAAATATAAATAAGAACACCAAGGTGAAAAGGGTTCACAGATTATACGAAAACTGGAATAATAGAGTTTATACATCTTCAAAATAAACTCTATAACTGTCTCTAAGGTCATACAAGTACTAGTATAGATCTACAGTACTGCAGAGTGGAATATAAATAATAGTAAGCTCCAAAGTATGATATATGGAAGCACGGCCTATTGCTCGTACTCTAACACATCCATGGGATACAGAACTGTTATCACTAATCTAAGAGTACCCAAGGTAATAAGAAGCAAACCATAAAACCTTGGGTCAAACAACATTCTGGTGCGAGTGGTACATCATCTTAAAATACTATGAAAACCATATATAATAAATAGGGTATATGGCATGAAGAACCATGCCCGACCCGTCCCTGCATCTAAAGGATTGCCACATAAAGACAATATATGCTGAACTACTAAGTGCAAATGATCGTCCCACGAGCCATATAACATCAAATGGTGTCTTACTAATGCTGGATCGATAACTGTTATTGTATGTAAACTTCACTAAGTGCAAATGATCATCTCATGAGCCACTGAAATCGAGGATGCGAGCTCACAAGAGATCCTCTAGGACGTAATTCACCATCTCCATCTGCCCATCATTTGCTAGGTGATAGGCTATACTGATATACGGCTCTGTTCCAGACACCTCTTGTAAACTCTTCTAATATCCTCTAATAAACAAAGGGTCCTGGTCGCTTACAATGCTCTTCGGTACACCATGGAATCTCACAACCCATTTTACATACAACTCGGCCAATTTGGATGATGTTCTACTTGATTTGACGGTATAAATCTAGCACTCCTCGTCAATCTATCAACTACGACCCAAATGTTTTCATATCCTCCTTTAGTCTTCTGCAATCCATCAACGAAGTCCATCAAAATTTGTTCTCATTTGCACAGTCTCAAGAGATTGTAGCAAACCACTCGGCTTCTTCTACTCTGCCTTTATCAACTACCAGTTCATGCACTTCGAGATAAATGCCCTGACGTCCTTCTTTATCCCCATGCCTCATATCACGGTACATTTTATTACCATCAAAATGTATAGTCAATCCCAAATGATGGCTCTCCCGTAGCACCTCATCGCTTAACCCATTGACATTAGGAACAAAAAATCTTCCACCCTTAAGGAGCCAACCATCATGGTAAAGCCTGTACCACCTTATCTCTTCAAACTCTAACCTTACCTCTATCTTCATCATGATCTCCGATAGTGTAGCGTCTTTCCTCTGACTGGTACCGATCCACTCAATCAAGGTAGGTTCGATCATCTGATTAGCTAGCACTTCCGGCTCTAGTTCACATCGAGGTATGAAATCATAGTCAGCAATAAACTCCAACTGCTTGCACTCTAAGAACATCGCGCCCAAGATGGCATGTCTTCAACTCAAAGCATTAGCGACCGCATTTCCTTTACCTGGGGGTATAGGAAATGCCCAAGTCATAGGAGGCTAGGAACTCTAACCATCGATGCTAACGAAGGTTAAGATCCTTCTAAAAAAATAAATATTGCAATGATTTGTGGTCTGTATACTTCTCAAACCTCTTCCCAAGGAAATAATGCCTCCATACCTTCAAAGCAAATAATATCGCTACGAAATCCAAATTGTGAGTTGGATACTTCTTCTTGTGCGGTTTTGGTTCTTAACTAGCTTAGGCGACAACCTTTCCCCTCTACATCCACACCACAACTAATCCAGTACAATAGGTGTCTTTGTACAGTATAAGCTCCTCATTCCCTCTCGGAATGAGTAACATGGGTGCGCTCTTCCAGCACTCCTTCAGACTCATGAAATTGTGCTCGCACCTCACATCCCATATAAAAGTCTAATTCTTCTTTGTCAAGTTGGTTAATGGTGCTGCTACCTCAGAGAAGCCCTTGATAAAACGTCTATAGTATCTCGACAAGCCAAAGAAACTTCTTGCATTTGTAGTGGTCTTTGGCCAATCCCAGTCTTGTACCACTATGGCCTTCGTATGGTTTACACCAATACCCTGCTCATAAATAACACAACCCAAAAATTACACTTCCTTCCTACAGAAGTGACACTTCAAAAACTGGCCATCGGTCGATGCTTCTCCAACACTTCGAGAGCAATCCTCAAATACTCCTTATGTTCTTCCTTCGTCATCGAATAAAAAAGTATATCATCCATGAGCTTAAGTACAAACTTATTTAGCTGATCCTTGTGAACGCGATTCATAAGATCAATAAAATATGACAGTGTGTTGGTTAGCTTGAACGGCATAACCAATCATTCATAGAGCCTAGATGATGTACAGAACGCTTTGATCGGCACACTCCCCTTGCCACTCTTAGCTAATGAAACCTCATCGCAAGGTCCAACCGAGAGAACACTCTAGCACCAGGAAGCTGACTGAACAAGTCATCAATACATGGATGTGGATATTCTCTCTTCTTCGATACCTTATTTAGCTCACGGTAATCAATACACAATCTCAAAGTGTCATTCGCATTGGTGGCAAATATTATAGGTAGGCCAAACTCAGATATGCTTATACAAATAAATCCTTACCTCAACATGTCATTCACTTGCACCTTCAACTCCTGCTCTCTGGCTACCATATGCCTCAAGGGTATAACTATCAGTCTAGCATCCTTCACTAAGTCTATATGCGAAAATCAATCTATCGTTGTGGATGTAATCTGATCACCTTGTCAAACACGTCCGGATACTCTCTCACGACTAGCACAAATGACAACTCGTCCTATGGAACCTCAAGCAAATATAGAAAGCTAACCATAACTTCATCTTTCGACAAGCAGCTAATCAATACCATTCGCCTCTCCATATCCCCAATCATCACCAGTTGCCTCTTGTAATACATCCCAAGAATAATACTGAACTTTAAGAAAGCCGAAACAAAGCAATAGGAAGCAAACAATCGTTTATGACTTGGTAAGGCTAAGTCTCAACAAACCATGCACAACAAGATTGTAAGGTCGGTCAACAACCACGTCACTAAAATATGGTATGTGTAATGGTTATAATTGTTAAAACTTAAATTTGCAATTGTTATACCCGTGGTAATGAAGTGCGTGGAAAATTTTACTACGAAAATTGTAGTGGCTATAACAGTTACTAATGAAAAATGCAACGGTTATTACCATTGCTAATGAAAAAAGAGCAACGGTTATTACCATTGCTAATGAAAATAGTGTAATGGTTATTATCGCGACTGACAAACAAAATTACAAATTTTATAATGGTAATAACCATTACATTTTTTAAATAAGAGCATGGTGATTTATATTTCCTATAGTATGTCCTGTTTCATTGCACCTACGTATAACTGAATTTCACGTGTCCAGTTCAACTTTATAATAGCTAACATATAATCAATTTTTAAGAAAAACAATATCAAACACATATTTCAAATCAAATTACACATACTTCAAAATATCACAACTTCAACTAATGTAAGAACATCACCATACATAACATAAATACTTTGCCATATAACAAAACTAATGTAAGAACGTCACCATACATCACAAATATTAGAATACATAAATACTTAGCCATATAACAAATGTAACATTCACAATACCAAAACACTAGAATAAGTCTAAAAGCATACAATTAATCTAAACAATGCTTACAAAGCCTACTTCGGTTATATTGACTAGGTGTAGTTACCATTTTAGGCACTTCAAAAATTGGTGCTTCTGGCTTAAGAATACTTGATATTTACACCATTAAATCCTCATTTATGTACTCTTTCATTATGGAACTCTACAAAGGTAACATGTATTAAAGTAGTCAGAAAATTCTTAAAATGTAGTGCTTACGGTTTTATTTTACGTTGGGTCTTTTAAACTTGAACATTTTAAATAAACAATGACCTTACTCAAAAATCTTCTAGGATGATCGATCAATTTTCCTTGTTGTTACTTAAACCTCTAGCACAACAATGTAGTTCTAATTTCTCACACAATCAGTCAAATCTTTTTTTACCATGTTCCACAAATTAAGCCGTATTTTATTGGAGCTTTTATGCTTTGAAATTGGTAAATTTTATGTAATAAATTAAAAGTAGACTTCTTGTATTCTTGAGCAAAATAAAAAGTAAAAAAGTAATAACTAAATTAACAATTTAGGTAGCACTCCATGTAATAAGTCAATAGCAAAAATGAATGCCATTGAAATTAACAAGTGCACATACAGTAGTTGTAATGTTTTATGTCACGTTTCTAGTTACATTTCAATTCAAAGTATGCGTACTGTAACATATTGATTTGAGTTACCACTAGCACAATTTTATATCTCAAGATATAATGATGCAGCTACAAACCTATATTATGTTTATGAAAATTATTGGTGGTTTTTCTTGATATGCAAAGACAATGGTTGAAACCTATGAACTAAGGGAGATCCTCCAAGGCACGTCGGTGATGCTTTCCTAAAGACGATATTTGCCCTCACACTCATTTAAACAAATAAATAGTTGCGATGAGCTAAGAAAAATCATCTCCTAAGATACAATGGAGCCAAGATAATTATTCTCTTAATCGATTGTGATAGCATTGTCGAAATCGATCCAAACTATCTTTTGAATTTACTGTAGTGACAAGAGTATTGAATTTGTGATCCACGGTATCACAAACCTGAAATAATTAAAGAGATGGAGATTTGATTCGCAAGACCTTTCACTCTGAATTGCAGATTCGCAACACCTTTCAGGCGTTTCGGAATTGCAGATTCCCAACACATTTCAGGGTTTTTGATTCGAGAATCTAAAACAGTTTTAGGTGTTGCGAATTCTGGGAAGAAGAAGTAAGTTTTTCAAAATATGAAATTTATTTGAAATGCTTTAGAGGCGTTGCTATTTATAATGGATGAAGAGATGTCTTTTCGTTTGAAAAGTTGCACCTCCCGCCATTTACATTCATTCAGACAGACGCGCCTATTCATTTCAAACGTTCTTTTTTACAACAGTCGTGTTTCCCACCTGCTTGCAATAGATATTTCTCCTGCCATTTTTGTCTATTCAATTTGAACTATGGGCTTGTTTTATCGGGTTCGAATCTAGCCCGTTTTAACTAAAATATTCTTGTCCAAAATACAATTTGGACCTAAACCCGACCCGGCTCGGTCCGGCCAGATGGACAGTGGTGCGTGCGTGTGTGGTGGTTATGTATTACTTTCCTTCTTATAGTAGAGAAAATATTTAGGTGACCAAAGGGCCCAACCCACTCTTGAGGAATCTATATTTAAGCAAATACAGTTCATATTATTCCAAGATATGGGACTATTCTCAATCTTTCTCTTCTCTTTCTCTTCTTCTTATCTAAAAACAAAATAACTCACACAAAAAGTTTTATAAAATTTACACTAACAATCCCCCACCAAATTTTAATAATTTTTTTGGCATTTATTGTAGGAAAATTTATGCATAAGTATAGATGTCTTGTGGACTTGATTCTATACATAGTGATAACCTACCAAAGCACGCCAGGATGGAATGGTTGACTAAGCATTGAACCAATGATCTTGTGCGATGTACTGAATGTGTTTCACACACTAGTTTTCTTTTCTTCGGATAGTTCATAAGCCGACACGTGGATTGGCCTTGTGTCTATATCTTGGTTTCATGAAAGCCCTTAGAGACTTAAGTCGTAGTCTCGTAGAAGGCGGCACCACCTCCATGCATTCATATAGGTAGGCTTATTTCAAGTGCCCTATAACTATACAATTCAGCAACACTTCTGTTATGAACCTATTAAGTACTAAGCAGTACAACCTCTACCATATCATTATAGGTAACAAGCACTCTTCTTGGAATGGATATAATATTAGTTGTTCAGACCAATATTATAGTGCTTCAAATCATATCATATACTACACTTTTGCTCATTGAACTCGAGATAATGAATTTAATTATGTTGAGTTGAGTTTCCATCATAGGTGATTTTTTAAGTTGGCTTTAAACCCATATCTTTTGATGTTTTCATCACCAAATCTCTTGCAAGTCCTTTGGTACATGGATCAGCCAAGTTTTGGCCTGATCTCACAAAATCTATGGTAATTACCCCATCAGTGCACTGTGCCTTAGGCCAATATGCCTAGATTTTCCATTATATACCTGGCTATATGCTCTTGATAGTGTTTCTTGACTATCATAATGCACAGATATCAGAGGCATTAGTTTTGGCCGTATAGGAATTTCTAACGGTAAATTTCTTAACAGTTCTGCTTCTTTACTACAAGAATTCAATGATATAAATTCAGCAACCATGGTAGAATCTACAATACATGTATGTTTCTTTGAGGCATAGGATATTTCTCCTCTACCAAGAGTGAATATCCATCCACTGGTTGATTTATTATTGTCCTCTCTTCCATTGTTCCAACTGGCATCTGTATATCCTTCTATTGCACTTGGATACTTACTGTACAGTATACATAGTCCATGGTTCCTTCAAAATATTTTAAAACCTTTATATATCTAGCCAATGAATATGACTAGAGTTACTAGTATATTTACTCATTTTGCCAACCGCGTAGGCAATATCTGGTCTTGTGCAAGTCATGGCATACATTAGACTACCAATGACTTTAGCGTATTCTAGTTGATCTATTGTAACATCTCGCCTTTTTGCACGTTTTAAATCGACGATAAACCACACACGTTAGACTTAAACCATACATAAGGGCGGATTGTTATGGGGTAAATAAGAAAAAGTAGAGAAAGAAGAAAAATAGAATCTTGCAGCGGAACGATAAAATATAATAATCAAATAAACAGTTCATGAAGCTGTTTTACAAAACAATTGATTTTCTTTACTTATACAATACAATATCAGAGTTACACATACCAGAGAATAATCAATAATAATGCAGCAGAACAATATGTAAGTAGTGGAATACTATAATATAAAATAATAAATCTTCGTCTTCGTCCTCCAGAATACGGTCTTCAAATCCTGAAATGCTCATGCTGACCCAAGCGAATTGAAAAGACAAGACACGCGAGTCAGAACTAAAAGATCTTATGTAAGTTAAATCAACGGTAAATAATACAAGCGTAACGGCGTCAGAGATGTTTACGGGATTTGACATCTCCTATCCAGTGTCTAACGTGAGTGCAGTAACTCAAGAGATGCTCGGGATTCACATCTCCTAAGGATCCGTTAAACTATTTAGCATGTAGTAATATAAGCTATTATAATAGTGTCTAAAGTAAAGTATAATATACTGAAAATAGCATTAAGGGGTTACCAACATAGCCCTTAACACACTTTTATATTACCATAGTCTATATAGTACCGTAATCTTCCTCGTACTGAACGTCGTCAGAGGGCACTCCATAGTTACGGTACAAAAAAAATCATATAAGGCGCGCTAGGGTAGGTGACACGGCACAACTAGGCAATGCCAGGGTAGATATACCAATTACGCTTCCGGGTCGGTGGTAACGCATAGCCGCAGCTACCGCCCACCTCAAACCACACCCCCAAATCAAAGAAATCAAAAGTGGCCACCGAATAAATCCAAAAGTCACAGTATAATATCGAAGGGATGTATCCGATAAAAGGTGTTACCTTCTTAACCCGTCAATCGCTCCTGTTTTAGCCACCTTATGCCAACTCACGGGAGTCGGGTCCATGTATTTACCTCAAAGGAAACGTCGTCGCCATCCTACTTCATTCTGGAATCTCCACCGCGTACACAGTTGTTAAAGTGGTTTTCAAAGTTGGCAGAGAGTATGACAACTTCCGATCCCGATCTCTTTAACAACCAAACGTTATTATAACACCGCGGTTATTTCAAAATAATTTATACTTCAAAACCAGGATATAATATTCATTTCAAAACCATATAATTACGATATCATTTTCCCTTTTAAAACCAAATCAATATAATATCATTTTCAAATATATGCTTTTCTAAAACCATAACTTTTCATAGTTATAATATTTCTAAACCAAAAGCTTGAAATATAGCCATTCAAAACATAAAACTTTGAATTACATAACTTTGAAATATAACCACACCACTTAAACGGTTTAAATATAAATTACTTTATATAATAAAATAGTTTCTTCACCTTCACAAATCAATTCCAAATATAGATTTAAATCCCAAATAAAACATTTCAATTTCCATATATTTCAAAGCTTTAAATATTCCACCATTTCCAAACGAATTCTTTGATAATTTCATATATATCAAATTCAATTACTGTTATTTAGATTTGAAATGTTTACTTAATAAATCAAGTACCATTTAAGTAAAACCTTTACTCTTCAAATAACAGGATATACTTCCAATTTAAGTTAACTTGAAATTATACATTTAAATCGACTTGATTTTCATTTAAATCCTCTAAACCAAAATCAAGTAAAAATCATACATTTTAAAATCTCAAATTTATTTAAATTTCAAGTTAATTTTATTCGAGGATAATTCTTAAAACTTTAATTCAAATCAAATTCATATTTATCTTCCAGCCTAAATTTTATTTAAGTCATTATAAATATAATTTAAATAAATACTTAATCGTATTACATCTTAATAAAATCAACTTTTATTATTAAACTTCCTTTATACTATTAACCCAATTTTATACATAGCCTAAAACCAAGAAATTAATTATATATATAAAATAACATTTATAAAATATCCAAGTAAATATCTCATAAAATCATATATTTCTTTACAAAACCATAGGAATCATTTCAAAATATTTATATATATATATATATATATATATATATATATTGCAGATCTGAGTTACGCTCTTCGAGAGCTTCGAATTGATATAAAATTTGGCATATATTATGGAGTTTGAAATTTTAGCTTTTGATTTGGTTAGGGTTTATAACAGAAGTATTTATAGACAAGGTTGAAATAGAATAGATGGACCCGATTTATAAACGCGCTGAACGATAAATGGCCCGAAAAGCCCGTTCTGCCTCCGTAACGAAATTGGATCAACCCATATATCGAAATAGATGTTTAAAAATATTTTAAACGAAATGGAAAAGGTTTCAAGTCCAAATTTCATCGTATGAAGAAGTTATGCTAAAATCAATATTTTTCAAATTGATTTCAATTGATTTCAATTTCATTTATTTCAAGGCGTTTCGAGTCCGTACGATCAAACGACAAGCCCGATCGCTACGAAATTTGAAATCCTACAATAATTCACTGTTAGGGATCCGATGAAACTGGTTTTGTCGAAATCCAAGTCAGTGGCCAAAATGGGTATTTTATATTAATTAAATTAATTAAAATAAATTAATTAAATCACTTTTCCATTTCAACTCTATAATTAATAAATGTTATCATCCTATATACTTTCGAAATTTAAAATCCTTTATAACAAATTCCCATATCAATTTAAAGTTAATCAATTTACCAATTATAGTATTAAATTCCAATTCCATTATATTCATAAATCCTTGATTGAAATTCCAAATGAAATCTATTTATTTGACTTATAGATTTTATTATTATTATTGAACCAATTATCATTTTCTGGGAAGGATTATTATTGGCTTACTTTCTATTTCATTAATAATTCACATTCCTCCTAGTTTCAACTAATATAGACTATAATTCCAGTTACTTACCATTAAATTCATTAATTATTGATTAACTTCCAATTAAATAAAATTGATTCCCAAATTGATTTGATTTGATTTCCACCTTTTCTAGGTCCATTATTACTTAATTACCAATTTACAATATTATAATTTCTTACTAAACATTGATTTTTATTCAATCCCCCTTTATTACGTATTATTACATCAATTTATAAAATTTTACAATCTGTTTCAATTAATAGGGTGTGCACTAATTTAGTTATTGCATTAATTCTTATTAATATAACATTAAGGTTCCTTTACTCTAATTGATTTCCAATTATTATTAGACGAAATAAACAGGTAACTTATAACAAGTGTTACCATGCCTATGATTACACTCATGGATTCCCTATTATCAAGCAACCGTTACAGTTCTTACATACTTCTGCTTTTATTTAATTACCATTAACTATATTTTTATTCTTCCATTAGCTAATTAGATATTTACATTCGTTTCTTTCATTTCAATTTATCCATTTATTAAGTTTTACATTAATAAATCTTTATTTCCAAATATATTCTAATTTGACAACTTCTAAACATTGTATTACTACCTACATTGATGTAACTTTTGTTTATATTTATTCAAATTTAATTTTCTCATTTCAATTAATAGCTTAAATAAACGGGCAACACATAATTATTGCCTTCGTTTACTTTTACTACATTTAAGTTTACTGTTTACGGACCCAAGTTACAACATTTACATAATTTCAATTTATCGTAATCTCATTCAATCTATCAAATTTTTGCTTAGATTACATCCTTACCATTCATTTTAATTATTACGTCCTTATTAAATAACAAATTCCTATTTCTCTAAATATTGGATTGCAAAATCTGATTAAATCAACTATCTTCTATTTTATACCCAAGGGCAACAATTAACACTATTTCTTTATTGGGGTTTTACTTTTATTGTCAAAAATAAATGTTAATTACCAAGGCTACACTTGTTTCCTTATATTCAATCCAAAGACTAATATAACATTTTACACATTTTAGTTTATTATAATTTCATTCAGTTTATCAATAACTAGCTTTAATCATCATTGTTACGTTTGATTTTACTTCTTTTTTTTCATTAATAAGTCCCAAAATTTTATTACTCCAAATATTAAATCACAAAGTCTTATTCAATTAACCATTTATATTATCGAAAAATTTTGGGTCGTTACATCTATCGATCTACCAGGATTAGAATATAGTTGCTTACTTAAGTCAAATGGGGCGCTTACAGGTTTGCAATCAAATTGAATTAAATTTTTTAGAATCTTCTTTATGTAATAAGACTGGGTAATGATCAACCCTTCTACTGTTTTTATGATTCTTATTCCTAGAATCACTTCAGTTTCCCCCTTATCTTTCATATCAAAACAAGAAGTCAGAATCTTTTCGTTTCTTCAATACTTGAAGTATCGGTCTCGAATATCAACATATCATCAACATAAAGGCATATTATTACACCTTTACTAGCATAAAATTTGTTGTAGACACATTTATCCGATTCACAAATTCTAAATCCATTTGATACTATGGTTTTATCAAATTTCTCATGCCACTGTTTTGGTGCTTGTTTAAGATCGTAAAGTAATTTAATAAGTTTATATACTTTACGTTCTTGTCCAAGCATCATAAAACCTTATGGTTGAGACATATATCTCCTCATCAAGTTCTCCATTTAAGAATGCAGTCTTGGCGTCCATTTGATGAATTTCGAATTTATAAATAGATGCTAATGCAATTAATGTCCTAACAGTTGAAATTCTAGCTACAAATGCATAGGAATCAAAATAATATATTCCTTCCTTTTGGGTATATCCCTTAGCAACTAATCTAGCCTTGAATTTATCTATCGTACCATCTGCTCCACATTCCTTTTTAAATATCCACTTACATCCTATTGGTTTAGAACTAAGAGGTAAGTCTACTAATTTCCATGTTTGATTCTTACATAGAATCCATTTCTTCATTTATGGTTTCTTGCCAAAATGTTGAATCTTGATATTTTATGGCCTCAGTATATTTTAAAGGATCAGAAACTATGGTTGTAGGAAACTTGACTTGATTTCTAATACCATCTCTGGATCCTTCAACTAAATAAGTGATAAAATCTAGTTTGAATGACTTTTCAGTTCTCATTCTTTTACTTCTTCTAAGTGTTTCACCAGTTTGATCTTTATTTTCTTAAGTGTTCTCAAATTCATGAATAGGTTCAATGACCTCTTCTATTTCATGAATCAATGTTTAACCTCCACCGTTTCTCCAATAGATTAATTGGA
This sequence comes from Allium cepa, assembly GCA_030765085.1. Classification (NCBI taxonomy): domain Eukaryota; kingdom Viridiplantae; phylum Streptophyta; class Magnoliopsida; order Asparagales; family Amaryllidaceae; genus Allium; species Allium cepa. The sequence continues at coordinate 206,459,469 of CM060941.1, read as the reverse complement.
TGGAGTAGACATGAATCTATTTTCACAGGACACCACATCTCTAGATTCTATTATTGTGTTTACCTCAATCAAATTATTAGGTTCTATTACTAGAAACCTATAACTCTTGTTTTGCTGAGCATATCCTAAGAAAATATACTCGATGCCCTCTTGTCCTAATTTCCTGATTTTTGGTTCAGGTAATCGAACAATAGCTCTACAGCCCCAAACTCGACAATAATCAAGATTTGGTTTGCGTTTCTTCCAAAGTTCATAAGGTATAACTTTGGTCTTTTTATAAGGTATTCTATTTAAGATATAACAGATGGTAAGTAATGTCTCAATCCAGAAACTACTATTAAGACCAGAATTACATAACCATTTCAGTAAAGGTCCTATCTTTACGTTCTGCTACTCCATTTTTTTCTGGAGTATGAGTTACAGATGTGTGATATTCACCTCCCTTATCAGATCTAAGGATCTTAATTTTAATATCACATTGGTTTTGTACTTCAGTCTTATAGGTCATAAATGAATTTAATACTTCATCCTTAGTATGTATTAAATAAACGTAACAATACTTTGAATAGTCATTTATAAATGTGACAAAATACTTCTTTCCTCCTCTAGTAGGAGTACTATGCATATCATAAATATCACTATGAATCAATTGTAACGGATTGATGGTACCAACATA